>OZ005649.1:102299946-104699946 GCA_963930645.1 Salticus scenicus
TTTATTCTGTACTTGAAACGCCTTCCAGTTTGACCAATATAACCAAAGTTGCACGACGAACACGGAATTAAATAAATGCCAGAACGGTTTTCCGCAGGAATGGGATCCTTAAGAGAAGATAATTTAATTTTTTCAGGTTTGTAAATGACTTTGAAATTAAACGGTGAAATAATTTTATAGATTTTAAAACAGAGTAAAGATAATAAGGTAAACAACTGGGATGAGACTGCGATCGTTCAATTTGGAAGCAGAACGTTTAGGATTCTTAAATTTAAATAAGGCTTTATCGATAATAGATGGGTTATAGCCACGAGAGAGAACAAGATATTTCAAATAATTATTATTATTATTATTTTAAATAAATAATTTATATCAGGCAAACTGCCTTTATTTTTAATGGTACTACTTATTTTTCTTAAAAGTAGGGTATGGCAATGGGCAGTTCTCTCTCTTTGCTTTGCGAATTTATATGGAACATTTTGAAGAAAAACTCTTCGGTGTATATAAATTTCCTCACTGGTTTAGGTATGTGGATGACACTTTTGTTCTTCGGATGACACTTTCGTATGTCGATTTATGCAGTTTAATTTCTTTGGTCAATTCGATTGACCCATGCATTCAATTCACTTTTGAAATTGAACAGGATTGTTCTATGTATTTCCTTGTCGTTCTTGTGAAAAAAGAGAATCATTTCTCAACTTATGTTTTTAGAAAAAACATTATCTGTCTCTCTTCCACTGCATGCTCTCTCTAATCACAATGTCTGTTTTTTATACTTATGTTTTTCGTGCCTTACACATTTGTTCTGATCCGTCTAATCATTCGAAAGAAATTAATTATTTAAAATATCTTGCTCTCTCGCGTGGCTATAACCCCTCTATCATCGATAGAACTTTATAAAAGTTTGACAATCCTAAACGTTCTGCTCCCAAATTGAACGATCACTGTCTCATCCGAGTTGTTTTACCTTTTAATTCTTCACGCTCTTTTAAAATCTCTAAAATTCTATCACCGTTTGATTTCAAAGTCATTTACAAACCCGTCAAAACATTAAAGTATCTTCTCTTGAGGATCATATTCTATCGAAAACCGTTCTGTCATTTATTTAATTCTATGTTCGTCGTGCAACTTAGGTTAAATTGGTCAAACTAGGAGGCGTTTGAAGTGCAGAATAAATGAGCACCGTCGGAATGTTCTTAATGAAGAGATTTCCCAGTTTTCTATTGCTTCCCACTGCTGGACTCATGGTCATCGTTTTGATTTTTTCAAAACTAACATAATTTCATCTCCTGTCTGCTCTTCCCATTTGGATATCCATGAAGCATTCTACATATTTAAAAATTCGAAAAATCTTGTTAATGGTATTTCTTCCACTCCACTCCTCTCTGATGCTTGGAAATTACTCACATAGCTTAGATTTTCGTTTAATTTTGGTATTTTTTAGATTTTTAGACTTTGTTCCATTTTTAATATTACTTATTTATTTATTTTCTTGTTTTATTTTACAATTATTTTCACACCAGTAGTTATATTTACATTCGACTTTATATATTTTTGCATTTCATTATAAACCGTTTTATGCGTTGCCGCTTTGACTGCAGCACTCGTGCATATTTTGTTCGCCTGATAAAGAGTTGTGTGCTCTTTCGAACCGAAATCTTTGTTGCGAGTTTATTGCATTTTATGGTGTTTATTCAAAGTTTTGCAAGTAATAATTTAAAACGCCAGTTCTTTGGTGCTTTCTTATTAATTAAGTGTTATGCTTCTGTGAGACTAAAACCGTCTGTATTAATCACAGAAAATAATTTTAATAAATAATAATTTAATACACATTTTTTCTTGCGTTAATTTGTATAATATTCTATAGAAAAAAGTCTTGTGGTGGCCACAACATACTATTTTTCAGAAGAAAATGGAATTCAGTTCATTTTAATACAGATAACTTGTTGATGTTTCGTGATATTTCCTCGTTTGTTTTGTGATTTTTTAAAGAAATTAGACATATTTGATTAAGAAAATTATTAACTATAGCATTTTAAATAATATCTGCCGTTTTGTAATAGAAAATATTAATTGTGAGAATTTGTATTCATAGTTTATTAACAATTTGTAGTTTGATGTACTTTGATAAGTGTTGTCTGTCTGTCTTTGTGTCTGTGTGACTGCGTGTTTGAGACAAATATTTGATCAATTCTAGATAAAGTACTAATGCGCACACAATTGTGGTGCTTTATTATAAACAAAAATTAGCATCCCAGGAGCAACTGTCATTCGGAGTTTATAAACCACATACTTAAAACACTAATATATATATATATATATATATATATATATATATATATATAGATATATATAGATAATTTTTATAGTAAATTTTAGCTACAGTCGTAGAGGTAGGGCAATATTTCGAAACAGTGTCTTTAAACTTGTAGTGCAATCAGCTGGAAAATCTGCGATGCTGAAATTACCTCATTTAATGCCAGTTGGCAATGTTATGAAGAACTTTTAAGATTTCTTGTAGTTGTTCAACAACTACTGTAGTATTATCATACCTACCAACATTCTCATTAATATTCCGTAAAATTGTTAGCGGCCTCACATTTACACCCATTATTTTAGAGTATTGCAGTTTGAATGTAATTACGATTACATAAGAAGAGAAACATTCTAAAAAAGGACTATTATAGAAAAAAAAAAGGCGAAAACTAACACTTTTACCGAATATTAATCAGAAATGTGTGCAGGTAGGAATTATGTACAAGAGATGTTTAAATGGTCGCGCATTTAATCCTTTCAACATGAGTAAACATTTTCACATATAAAACTGAAATCCCTATATATCGTTATTGATGATTAAATTAATTATTTGTTATCAATTAATCCAAAAATTTAGAGACTGTTAGAATAATGAGTTTTTTGTTCACATTCTTTCTTTAATTTAAATTATCTTAATACGGAAAAATATAAAAATATAATAGGGATTCCTTCTGAATAATTCTACAATTAAAAGTATTTATTGTTTTTATTACATTATTTTATGTTTAGTACTTTCGTATCATTCATGTACATTTATATTGACACAGAATTAGCTTATTCTAAATACAAATGTTCGATTATTTGTTTATAATTTAACGCAATTATTTTCTCGTCTCCAAATGAGTCTTTTTTTTAATTATATGAATAGCAAATAATGAGCTATAGTTTCCAAATCCAATTTAATTTTTAAATATGGTTTTGGAAATGAGATTAGCTTTTTATACTTTTATATAATTACTGTTTATATGATTAACTAAATTAATTTCAACATTTTAAACCTCTATATATTTGATTTAATACGATTTTTCATTTTAGCAATAGCTTAAATAATTATCAATACATCGAGTAAAACTTTTTTTTTTTTTTTTTTTTTTTTTTTTTTATTATCGGATATTATTTATTAGAAATAGACAGTTATAATTATTTTTCAGTGATATTCAATTTTCTAATATATGTTTATAAGCTGTATTTCAGGTAATTATACTTTATATATTATTAAATTAATATCGTATGTTAAGCAGTAAACAGTTTAAATAATAAGTGATATCGTATTCTCTTCTTTTTCAAGATAAATATGCAGCAAATAAAAAAATAAAATAAAATAAAATAAAATAAATAACGTTTGAAGAAACTGTAATTTAAAGAAGATCATTGAGAGACATATATAAATTATTGAGAGTGTGTCCTATTTTTTCTAGGGCGCCTTTACTTTTGGGACATTTGTTTGCTTTTACTTACCAAATTATTTAAATACAATTGCATTTTATAAAAAGTATGTTCTCTCTCTCACACACACATATATATATATATATATATATATATAATGTTTCTAACAATAATATAATTTTATTTAATTTAATTTAACAATTAAAAATAAATTTCGATACAAGATTTTGAAAATCTATGGACGTGTTATTTTTTTATAAAAGTGTAACATATTTTTTTTTCCTTGTGTGTGTGTGTGTAAAGATTTTTGTGTTATTGCTAACTGACGAGGCGTCAGTGGAAGTTCTCTGCGAGGAGATTAATAGATTTTAGGTTCCGTCTGTTTGTATGTCTGTCTGTTCGTCTCGTGATAACGGCCGCAAAAATCTCGCTATTGACAAGCAATTTTGTACACATGTTTATATGCCACACGAAATTGGCTGTATAGTTTTGGGTGTGTATTCCATTTGTAGTTCGTGTACAGGGACACACTAAACGTTTTCTTATCATTACTGCCTACAAATAAAATTTATATTTACCGCAAAATTTATCCGATTGACTTGCAAAATGGTGCATACATTTATTCTCTGTATAGAAATAGCTGTATACTTTTTTATGCCTATATTATTTATGAGTTTGTACAGGGGTACGCCGAAGTTTTTCTTATCATTACGGCCTATGGACAGAATTTGTATATATTGCAATGGGGTTGCCAATTGACTTCCAAATAGGTACACATGTTCAAGAGCTATACAGAATTAGCTGTGTAATTTTTGGTGTGTATATTGTTTATGATTCGTGTACATGGGCACAACAAATTTTTTTTATCTATATGGCTGGCAGGCGGGATATCATATAAACGTATTTAAACAAAGTTATACTGCATTGAACAGATTAGATACATTACTGAGATGCTTGAATTCATAATTTCTGTAGAAAATATGTGCACTTAGGCTCCCTAATTAATGTACAGGACCTTAAAAAATGATCCGATAAAATCATGCAATCATCCAAATTATGTCGAATTTCGAGCAATTATCCATGAAAAACGTAAAATAAGTTGAATAGCTTTTACTGGTGTATACAGTGTTTTATAGTTCGTCTACAGAGACACACAAAATAAATTCATGGCATTAGAGCCTATTGACAGATTTTTATTTAAACACATTTAAACCCGCTTATGCTGCATTCAAGATAATGGAATTAACATATATTATAAAGATGCTTAAAAGTATGTTTACTCTAATAAAAAAAGGGATGTATAGATTAAATAATTTAGTTACGGGACGATACAAAAGAATTCCGATGATATTCTGTAATCATCCAAATGATGTCAAATTAAGTTGAAATAGTAATGAGTTATAATTAATTGAATTACTTTTTTTTAATATATATATATATATATATATATAATAAATGTCGCTATTTTTCCATGATATATAAAATAATTTCGTACTATTGGTCTATAGTCGGTATTTCTTAAAAGTTTATTTTAACATGGTTACACAGCATTAAATATAATGAAATTTTATTAGAATAGAAAAAAAAAAAAAAAAAAAAAAAAAAAACATGTTTTTCTGTGGAAAATTGTGGACAGATAATTAGTAATTAGTTTAAAAGGTTACGTAATATATAATTTCGATATGTTGTGCAATCATTTTACATTAAATTTGGTACAAGTATTTATGAATTACAGGGAATTAATACAAGAATATCAGTTATTAGAAATACATATATATATATATATATATATATATATACATATATAATCTGATAGGTATAAGAAGAGAGATACAGCGTGGGGTTGGGGGGGGGGCGGGAGCCTCCCTAAGAAACGTATTTGTTTATGTAGCAAGTCGATTCAGTATATATATTATATAATAAGGAATAAATAAAAATGATTCGCTGAATAATGTGTGATGCTGATAGAACGTCGAGGTTCCTGAACTGCAGATCTACCAGTATAAGTTCTTAAAATAACACAGATTAAAACTTGAATCATCAGGTATAAAATGGCTTTATTTAAGTTGTGATACGATTTGTGTTGCTTTATTTCTTAGTAAACGTTTTTAAACCATTAAAGCAAGTTTTTAAAGCCCTCTAAAATTACAATAAATATTAAATTGTAACATGATATGAGCTTCTTAAATATTATTATTTTTTTCTCTTTTATTGGGTTGTTCGATAAATAATGTCGTTTTTAAAACCTTCGTTTCTAAAAACTAAGGCTTCTTCGAACGTGGAATTTTTCAACTTACCGAAAGATGGCAAAAGACCATCCAACAAAATGGTCAATATATCATTGATTAATGCTTGTTGTTAATATAAATAAATTCACTTTAAAAATATGAAAAAAAGACATTATTTATCGAACAACCCAATAGAACGTATTACATTTGAAAACTTCCAACATTGGTTGGTTAGTTGGTTATGGGGAGTAAGTCCTATTGACTACACTAGAATCCTAGGCCTTTAGGTGAATTCCCTCCCTGGATGTGTTTTAAGGAATCTTAGCCCGTTTTTACGCTAGTTTCCAAAACTTCTAAGAAAGAATTCGCATACAAATATTCTGAACTTATAATTAATGACTGGATGTAACTGCTCAAGAACATTTTATACACAGAAAAAATAACTCTTTAACATATTGCAATTATTAGTAACTTTGATAAGGATTTCTTTTTTTTTTTTTTAATTCTTTTTACACATTTTCAGATTTAAGAAACCCAAAATTTGATTTGGTGTTAAACTGTATATAAGTTGTTTTAGGTAGTTTGTTTCTTAGTTAGTTAGTTTGTAAGACTTTGTAGGTAATATTAAAAGAAATATTAATTATCAAGGGATCTGACCTTTTTCAAAAAATGTTTCCTCATACTTTGGGATGATATACGTTTTAAGTTACTCAAAGATAAAATTTTGCATAACAAAGTAGAATAGAACAAAACATCCCATAAATATGTATTTTGGAAACACTTTTTCATAAGAAATACTAGTGAATGATTTAAAATAATATTTACATTGCTAACACGAAAATTATAAATATACATACTGTACTTTAAATATTTAATACATTAGCTCTTTTACATAAAATAGTTTCGTGATAAAGTTACGCAATATTATGAAAGAACATGCGATGTTGATATAATTGGATGGGAAATGTCATTGTTTTATATTAATCTCTGCGAAATGACGAAGAAAATGTAAAACATAAACGTTCATAAAATTATGCAGCTAATTATTAAAGGTATTTATGTTAACGTATAACCCAGTGGGTGTAAAAATTTTGTTGTGGAATGCGGCTTAATATCAGTATAGTTGTATAGTTTGTCTTAAACATAATGTAATAGATATATATGATAAAACAGAAACTTATGAGAACCTCGGACCTATTTTGACTTTTCCAATATTAATTTTGTAATTATTCGCCAAAACTAAATACAAATAGGTTTTTTAAATACTTTATGGTGTTACACACAACATATATTTATTCCAAAATTTTATTAAAATTATATCAATTATATTAAAAAAGAAAAAAAAGTGCGGACCATTTATTAAAAAATACAGAAAAACTCAATTTTAAGTAATTATATCTATTTACTAATCAATTACACACCTATAAATTCAAATAAACATTTTTTTTTTTTCAAAATCATTAATCTGTCACAATCGCATTGTTATTAAGTCCAATTTCAGTCTAAAACGTGAAAAATGTTAAATATTAATTTAAGTCATGTTATGATTATTCATGTAAAAATCATCACGCTTATTTATAACTATGATTGTAATTATATAGGTCAATTCCAAATGTTATCTTTTGGAGCTGCATTTCTGATCCATCACACAATATGAGCAGTCCAAGATACACTACTGGTATTGGGTTCAATTAACACTACTCTGTTACTCAAAGCGAAATTGTTAATCATGATATTCAGGTTGGGCTTGACTTTATTACAAGCATATGGGTTTATATCTAGAAAACTAAATCATGATGCATAACACTCATTTCAGAATATACAATGTGTTAGTATAGAAATACATAAAGGTATCTGAGAAAAATTTATTTTGAAAGGCGAATTTACTTTTCCAAGAACTCTTCAAAATTTCGAACTTCCAAACAAACTTAGATTAATTCATTGACACCCCTAACAATAAATATTTTAACTGCATGTGATATTGTTTAGATATCTAAATAAACAGAGCAAGAAATGGCATAGGTCCGAAGTATACTTACGTCCAAGGTACACTACTTTCCCCGATAATTTCTAATTTTTGTTAATGAGTAGCGTCTACCTATCTCAAATAGTTTTTAGCTACCAATTATTCTATAGCAGGGCCCGAAATTTCAACTTAGATTACACTCGCTAAAAAAAAAAAAAAAAAAAAAAAAAAGTTGCTCGCCACAGAATAAGATTAACTTACTCAATTTTTACGTATAAGATGACGAGAATTTTTTATTGGAAAAAGAGGAGAAATTACGCAATGTCTTTTATTTTATTAGAAATGAGAAGGCATTCAATTTTGAAAAGGATATCATTTTAAAGGACACAAAATTGAATGAAAATGATTATAAAAACCGATTCATAAGCTAATTTACACAAGTGGTGGAAACATTTTTATCTCAAATGATGAATTTGGATCAATACACCTTAATTTAATATAAATAATATACGGATACGATTTAATAATAATTTTTGTAGGTGTCACTGGACAATATATAGTTTTTGTATTTTTTTCAATTATTAATTTTTGCTCTAAACAAAATCTTTTTTTTTTTTTTTTCTTCTTTTTTTGTGGTACTTTTATGCAGTTACATTAAAAAAAAATGGTAGACATTTTTTTTTTTCTATTAAAATCATAATCATAAAAGAAAAAAGTAAAATTGGTAAATGAAAAAATAAAATTAATTTTCGGCAGATGGAACTAATTGTTCTAACGAACAGTAATTCTTTATCAACATTTTATTAAACTTCTCACAAGTATAACCTAAATTAGTCTTATTAGTTCATAAATGTTTAAAGTAGGTACATAAAGAGGTTTTTTTTTCACATGTCTACATTTTGTTCATTGAAGAAAACTGTCGCTTTGTGGGAGAGTTTTTGACAGGAGGACATAAAATGAATTCAACTAACTTTTGCATATTTTTGTGAGGTGGTGGAAGTGTTATCATTAAGTCCAACTGTTTGCACTAGGGTCTAGGCTTGAGAAGGAGAGTCCTCCGTGGGGTCTTTTTAAGACGTTCTAGTCCATATTTACGCTAGTTTCGGAGAAAACCACGGAAAACACCTAACGGCTAAGCCAACGAGCGCGACCTGGTATCGAACCCAGCGCCTCACGTATACCAGCTTCGTGGATAGAACATCTTGTCACTGGTGGGCCTATTTTTATGAGGAATATTATTCATGAAAAAGTGAGAACACGCGTTAACCCACCGCGTATCAACTTGAGCACTACCTTCTTAATGTTTTTATGAAAATTTTAATAGTGATTCTGTGTTCTGGATCAAATGTAGGGAACACTTTTATTTCTTTGTAATTCGAAGTATCTGAATAGACATAAACCATAATATGCTTTAATGGTATGCTTATGCGGTAGTAATGAGTTATAATTAATTGAATTACTTTTTTTTTTTTTAAATAATAAATGTCGCTATTTTTCCAGGATATATAAAATAATTTCGTACTATTGGTGTATAGTCGGTATTTCTTAAAAGTTTATTTTAACATGGTTACACACCATTGAATATAATTAAATTTTATTAGGAAAAAAAAAAAAACATGTCTTTCTGTGGAACATTGTGGACAGATAATTAGTAATTAGTTTAGTTATTAGTAATTAGGTTACGTAATATATAATTTCGATATGTTATGTAATCATTTTACATTAAATTTGGTACAAGTATTTATAAATTACAGGGAATTCATACTAGAATATCAGTTATTAGAAATATATATATATATATATATATACAGATAGGTATAAGAAGATAGATACAGCGTGGGTTTGGGAGGGGGGGGCGGTAGCCTCCCTAAGAAACATATTTGTTTATGTAGCAAGTCGAGTCAGTATATATATTATATAACATGAATAAATAAAAATGATCAGCTGAATAATGTGTGAAGCAGATAGGACGTCGAGGTTCCTGAATTGCAGATCCACCAGTATAAGTTCTTAAAATAACACAGATTAAAACTTGAATCATCAGGTATAAATTGGCTTTATTTAAGTTATGATATTATCTGTGATGATTTATTTCTTAGTAAACTTTTTTAAACCATTAATGCAATTTTTTAAAGCCCTCTAAAATTACAATAAATATTAAGTTGTAACATGATATGAGCTTCTTAAACATTATTATTTTTTCTCTTTTATTGGGTTGTTCGATAAATAATGTGTTTTTTTAAAACCTTCGTTTCTGAAAACCAAGGCTTCTTCGAACGTGGAATTTTTCAACTTACCGAAAGATGGCAAAAGATCATCCAACAAAATGGTCAATATATCATTGATTAATGTTTGTTGTTAATATAAATAAATTCACTTTAAAAACATGAAAAAAAAAGGCATTATTTATCGAACAACCCAATAGAACGTATTACATTTGAAAACTTCTAAGATTGGTTGGTTAGTTGGTTGTGGGGAGTAAGTCCTTTTTACTACACTAGAGTCCTAGGCCTTTAGGTGAATTCCCTCCGTAGGTGTCTTTTAAGGAATCTTTCTAGTTTCCAAAGCTTCTAAGAAAGAATTCGCATCCAAATATTCTGAATTTATAATTAAAGACTGATTGTAACTGCTCAAGAACATTTTATACACAGAAAAAATACCTCTTTAATATATTGCAATTATTAGTAACTTTGATAAGGATTTTTTTTTTTTTTAATTCTTTTTACACATTTTGAGATTTAAGTAACCCAAAATTTGATTTGGTGTTAAACTGTATATAAGTTGTTTTACCTAATTTGTTTCTTATTTAGTTAGTTTGTAAGACTTTGTAGGTAATATTAAAAGAAGTATTAATTATCAAGGGATCTGGCCTTTTTCAAAAAATTTTCCTCATACTTTGGGACGATATAGGTTTTATGTTACTCAAAGATAAAATTTTGCATAACAAAGTAGAGTGGAACAAAACATCCCATATTTGTTCTAACGAACAGTAATTCTTTATCAACATTTTATTAAACTTCTTACAAGTATAACCTAAATTAGTCTTATTAGTTAATAATTGATTAAAGTAGGTACATAAAGAGGTTTTTTTTTTTTTTTTTCACATGTCTACATTTTGTTCTTTGAAGAAAACTGTCGCTTTGAGGGAGCGTTTTTGCCAGGAGGACATAAAATGAATTCAACTAACTTTTGCATATTTTTGTGAGGCGGTGGAAGTGTTATCATTAAGGCCAACTTTTTGCACTAGGGCTCTAGGCTTGAGAAGGAGAGTCCTCCGTGGGGTCTTTCTAAGACGGTCTAGTCCCTATTTACGCTAGTTTCGGAGAAAACCACGGAAAACACCTAACGGCTAAGCCAACGAGCACGACCTGGTATCGAACCCAGCGCCTCACGTATACTAGCTTCGTGGATAGAACCTCTTGTCACTGGTGAGCCTAATTTTATGAGGAATATTATTCATGAAAAAGTGAGAACACGCGTTAACCCACCGCGTATCAACTTGAGCACTACCTTCTTAGTGATTTTATGACAATTTCAATAGTGATTCCGTGTTCTGGATCAAATGTAGGGAACACTTTTATTTCTTTGTAATTCGAAGAATCTGAATAGACATAAACCATAATATGCTTTGGCAAGTTTATTAGAAAGTTGTTCTTTTACGAACCTAACGCAGAAAAAAGTTAGTGTTCACCGTTCGATACAGCCAACAGTCGATTGAGCTTCCAGTTTTGCGAATTATTTTTTTTAATTAAGGACTAAACCATTTTCAATTGGAAAAGAGTACAAAGGACGAAAAACAAAAAAAAAAAGAGAACTTTTTAGTTCTGTAATGTTTTTTTTCGTTTAAGAGGGCAGAGCGTTGAAAAGATTGTTTTTTTTTTAAGAGGATGTTTGGTCACCTTACCTAATATTAACATAATTTACGTTTTTATATAGATTTTGTTTTTGGTAGCACCGTATACTGTAAGAATTCTATGTACATTTAGACCGAAATTTTACTCGCAAAAGTAAAATTTCGCCAATGGCGAGCAGGCAAGCGAAAATTTCGCGCCCTGCTCCATAGGTATGCAAAACTTTTACATTCTTGAAAAGTATATGACTAAACATGCTTAAACCAGTGAAAAAAAATATTATTATAGAGTTTTTTTATTTATTTATTTTTTTTTAATAATGGATGCAATAGTCGCAAAGAAAAGGAGAGAGAGGAGTGCTCATCACCATATCACCATGCCTTCTTTTTGGGAAAAATAAACGGCATTAAAAATGAAGGTATATTGTCTGATGCATAAATGAACTAAACTCAAGAGCTTCTGAACTTCGATAGCAGAATAATAGAATCCACATATTTCCTTTTTAAACAAAACAAATCATCTTGTTTAGGAATGTTGGTAAAAAAAAAAAAAAGCTTTATCATACAAAGTAACCATATTATAGTTAGAGGGAGAAATTCAATTAAAATTCTCCACAAATTCGTTTTTGTTTTATTTCATTGTTATTATTATTATTATTATTATTATTATTTTACATTGTAAATGTTAGGACTTGTTAAATCAGAAAGAGATTTTGAAATGAAACGAGCAAAATTATACGAAGCCATACCGATATTAGAAACAATAATGTGAAACCAGAGAGTGAGCTTACGGATTTTATAAAGAGCAATGAAATGAGCACAACTAACAATGGAGGGAATCCATATTCGTTTAACATTATCCTTAATAACAATCGAATTTACACCGGTTTAACTTGATCTATATGTTCAATAGAAGGATGTTTCTTAAATTTCGAATAAGACCAGTATCAAGCATACATTCACCGACGGGTCTATTTGAATCTAAACAATTGTTGCGTGTTTTTGCATTTTATGTTGTTTATTTATATAATATTACTTATGACTTTTCAACGAAAGTCTTCTCACTCATTTTTATTATATAATTTTATGTATCTGAATATTTCTGAGGAACCCTATAAACGTTATTTCTAATCATACTGCAATGTATAGAATATATTTTACGTGCATTTGAAAAATAAAATAATTTCTTTAGGATTTGTGCAGTATAAAAGTATTCAAATGTGATTTATAAATTATAAAAGACTAGCAGGCTATGCCCGCTTCGCTGGCCACTATTTTTAAATGAATCATTATAGTTAGTGAATTCTCAAAATTGCATTAATTTTTATCATGTGAAAAAGAAAAAAAAAAAAAAAACTCTGATCGGGAAAAATGTCGCACCGGGTCCCCACTGCCTTCGGCAGCGTAGACCCGTGCGTGATGCGCACGCGCGAATGCATATATATGAGCGCCCTAATAATTTTACAAATTCAAAAATATCCGCAATCGATTTGTAGGTATCGAAAACCTCGATGTACCAATTTTGAATGATCTAACTCTATTTTTTTTGCCCCTTTGTTCCCCCCCCCCTTCCCGTCCCTTCTAATAACTTTACACTTTCGAAAATATCCCCATTCGATTTGCATTCCTCTAAAACCTATCTATACCAATTTTGAACGGCCTAACTGCATTTCTATTTGTTTTTGTCCATAGCCCCCCCCTTACCACCCCTCCTAATAATTTTACAAATTCGAAAATATCCGCAATCGATTTGTAAGTATCGAAAACCTCTATATACCAATTTTGAACGATCTAACTGTATTCTTATTTTTTTGCCCCCCCCTCTCCCCTCCCTTCTTCTCGCCCCTCCTAATAACTTTACACTTTCGAAAATATCCCCATTCCAGAGACAGGCATTTAAAAACTGTTTGTATCAATGTTGAACAGCCTAACTGTATTTCTATTTGTTTTTGCCCATAGCCCCCCTTACCGCCCCACCCCCTTACCGCCCCTCCTAATAATTTTACAAATTCAAATATATCCGCAATCGATTTGTAAGTATCGAAAACCTCTATGTACCAATTTTGAACGATCTGACACTATTTTTATTTTTTTGCCCCCCTCCCCTCCCCCTTCTTGCCCCTCCTAATAACTTTACACAATCGAAAATATCCCCATTCGACTTGCAGGCCTTTAAAACCTATCTGTACAAATTTTGAACGGCCTAACTGTATTTCTATTTGTTTTTGTCCCATAGCCCCCCTTACCGCCCCACCCCCTATCCGCCCGTCCTAATAATTTTACAAATTCAAAAATATCCGCAATCGATTTGCAAGTATCGAAAACCTCTACGTACCAATTTTGAACGATCTGACACTATTTTTATTTTTTTGCCCCCCTCCCCTCCCCCCCCCTTCTTTCCCCTCCTAATAACTTTACACAATCGAAAATATCCCCATTCGACTTGCAGGCCTCTTAAACCTTTCTGTACCAATTTTGAACGGCCTAACTGTATTTCTATTTGTTTTTGCCCCATAGTCCCCCCTTACCGCCCCAACCCCTACCCGCCACTCCTAATAATTTTACAAATTCAAAATTATCCGCAATCGATTTGCAAGTATCGAAAACCTCTACGTACCAATTTTGAACGATCTGACACTATTTTTATTTTTTTGCCCCCCCTCCCCTCCCCCCCTTCTTGCCCCTCCTAATAACTTTACACAATCGAAAATATCCCCATTCGACTTGCAGGCGTCTTAAACCTATCTGTACCAATTTTGAACGGCCTAACTGTATTTCTATTTGTTTTTGCCCCATAGCCCCCCCTTACCGCCCCACCCCCCCTACCCGCCCCTCCTAATAATTTTACAAATTCAAAAATATCCGCAATCGATTTGTAAGTATCAAAAACCTCTACGTACCAATTTTGAACGATCTGACACTATTTTTATTTTTTTGCCCCCATCCCCTCCCCCCCTTCTTGCCCCTCCTAATAACTTTACACAATCGAAAATATCCCCATTCGACTTGCAGGCCTTTAAAACCTATCTGTACCAATATTGAACGGCCTAACTGTACTTCTATTTGTTTTTGCTCCATAGCCCCCCCCTTGCTGCCCCACCTGGGGGCTGAATTTCTAAAATTCCAGAAATTGGTTTTTAGATAGTTGCATTAGCTATATCTTAGAGCAAAAATTTCACGTATATCTATTTTTTTTTGTTTGAGATATATAGGATTATGCGAAATCACGTTTTACGCATGTGAAATCACGTTTTGCCCCCCCCCCCCCGCCCCCCTTGGGGACCGAATTTCAAAAATTCCAGAAACTAATTTTTAGACATTTGTATTAGCTATATTTTAAAGCAAAAATTTTACGGATATCTTTTTTTTTTTTTTTTTTTGTTTGATATATGAAGGATTTTGTGAAATTATGTTTTGCCCCCCCTCCTCCCCTTGGAGGGCGAATTTTGTAAAATCGCTTGCGGCATTGTCTTTCTCGGGTCGTAAACATTAACCGTGCCAAATTTGGTCCCGCTCGGTGAAACGGCCTAGGATTCTATAGCGGACACACACACACACAGACAGACACACGCACACACAGACTCTGCTCTTTTATATATATACTAGATAAAAAGAACTCTTTATATACCACGTTTCTAAATTTTCTGTTGAATCATATAAACGCTGCAGAAGGCAGCGGGAACCCGGAACAATTGGCAAAAAGTATTAAAAAAATTCATTGTTATCGTGTTTTGAGCTATTATAAAAGTTTCAAATGGCTAGCTAGCTAGCCGGGAAGTTAGTTAAAAACCGATTGCAAGCGTTGTACTGGCAATGCTGCCGAAGAAAACAGGGACTCGAAACAGTTGGTTAGATGTATTTAAAAAAAATGCATTTTCACCGTTTTCTGAACTATTCTGAAAGTATCAAATGTCTAGCTAGCCGAGAAGTTAGGTAAATAAATTTTCTGTTGAATGATATAAACGCTGCCGAAGGCAGTAGGGACCTGAAACAATTGATTAAAAATATTAAAAAATTTATTATCACCGCGTTCTGAACTATCCTGAAAGTTCCAAATGCCTAGCTAGTCAAGAAGTTAGTTAAAAATCGATTGCAAGTTTTGTACTGGTAACGCTG
Source organism: Salticus scenicus (assembly GCA_963930645.1). Classification (NCBI taxonomy): domain Eukaryota; kingdom Metazoa; phylum Arthropoda; class Arachnida; order Araneae; family Salticidae; genus Salticus; species Salticus scenicus. Next base: position 102,315,809 of record OZ005649.1, read on the forward strand.
CCGAAGGCAGCAGGAACCCGAAAATGTTGGCTGAAAGTATTCAAAAAATACATTTTCACCGTGTTCTGAACTATTCTGAAAGTTTCAAATGTCTAGCTAGTCCGGAAGTTAGTTAAATAAATTTCCTGTTGAATCATATAAACGCTGCCGAAGGCAGTAGGGACTTGAAACAGTTGACTATAATTATTAGAAAAATGTATTGTTACCGTGTTCTGAGCTATCCTGAAAGTTCCAAATGACTAACTAGTCGGACAAATAAACAAACTGGACAAACAAACAAACAATCAAGAATCGAAGTTAATAAAAATATCGTGAAGTATTTCTTAGAGCGTAGAGCATTAACATTCGTTAGGTTATCCCTGTTTACGTGCTTTTTATACTATTTTCAATAGTATTAAAAATGCTATAGCGATCTTGAATAAAATATATTAGTTATAAGAAAAAAAAAAAAAAAAAAAATACGAATATTTGAGCACGGACAAACAGACAAACCTAATTCAAAAGTACTGGATCGATTATTCGCTTTGTCTTGGAATGGTTTAAAGTTTATGAAGTTCACGATCTGAACAGTAGAAATAAAATTTGAAATTCATAATATGATTTTTTTTTACAAGCCATTATTTTGTTTTTTACATCGCCTGCTCTTATCGTATCACTTACATCGCCTGTGCTTATCGTATTGACCGTATCACTTTAAAAAGATTCAAACGGTTCCTCTTAGCCCTTTACGAATGTAAATCACCTCTTAAGACTTAATTTTCTTTATTTAATTCCGTATTCCTTTTTTTCATCCTACTAAATCTAACGCTTTGAGATCTTGTCCAAATTTCACTGTGCCTATTTGCGTGTATCATATTTACGTTTACATTTAGCCAGGATTTTCTTTTACTAACACACCCAATGTAAAGACAAAAACGAGAGGCAACGAAGGTGTTTAAAATGAAGACACTGCCATAGGTTGTGGGGACCCCAACCAGACCCATGTGAAAAGTTATTTTTTCTACGCGCGCGTAGCGATCCCGGTTTCTGCGCAGGCGTTAGGAATTCGAACCCCGCACACTGAAAGCAAGGAATATTCTGTGGAAAAATGTCGGCGACGGCACAAGGATTGGTATCGTCGATTGATTTGTTGATTGGTATCTTGAAACTTCGTTTAGGAATTTTATTTTATTGTGATATTATACATAGAAGTTATTAATTTAAAGAATTTTAAAGATCAGTGAAGCAAAGTCCGCTAGTTGGATATAAATTGATAAAACTGATCTCTTGCATTTAAATTATCATTATTGATCTTTAAAACACATATTATATCTAGTAATTATATAAATAAATTAAATGTTATAAAAACAGTATAATAGACTCGAAAATAATTTTAAAAAAAGTAATTTTATCCCACTTAAAGGAAAAAAAAATGTGTTTTCAAATTATTTCTAAATTTTCATACGATGCCAAAGTAAAATTCCATATAATGTGTATAATTATTCTGTCTAACATTGGTTCTGCATTTCTAACTTAAATTCTCTAAAAATAAAATACACAAATAAATGATACTAAAAATAAATTTAAAGCTTTATTTTAATTTAGTACAATTTAAATCAACTGTAAATAGTGTAAATACACTTTATTTTATTTATTTATTTATTCGTACAAAAACTTTGTCTTACCAATTATTTCCTATCATATATGCTTTTACAGTCCGTTAATTATAAGACCACTTTAATTTTGTAAATTATACGAAAAATAAAAATTCTAATAATAATTTAAATACATAAAATAACATATTGATAAAATATTGCTCTCTCTCTCTCTATATATATATATATATATATTATAATTAGTTTGCAATAACTTGGTATAATGTAATGAATGTTTAATTAAAATATATATTAGAAATAAGTGAAAAATAACCGGTAAGAAAATATAAGACCGCTTGTCAAAAAAAAAAAAAAAAAAAAAAAAAAGTATAAAAAATTAATATGATATTGGTCCTCCATTTTTCCTGATGACCTCAAACACTCTGTTTTTCATTGAAGTAACCAGGTGATTAAGTTCAGTTACAGAAATATAGTACCATTTTTTTACAATGGCTACTTCCAGTTCACTGGCAGATGAAAATTGTTTATTATTAGCATGAGCTTTGCGAAATAATATACCCATTAGGTTTTCCATGGGGTTCAAGTCTGGACTTCGACTTGGCCATGACAAAACATTTTTTTTTTCGTTTTTAAACCACTCCTGTGTGGATTTAGATTAATCACAAGCAACATTGTCTTGTTGAAACATCCAGTTAGCACAACATAATAAAGATCTAAACGGTATCATATGATCATTTAGCATAGACTGATATTTTGTAGAGTTCATATGACCCGAAATCCGCTGTAAACCACACAACCCCTCATAAATGAAAGCTCCCCAAATCATTACTGATCCTCCCACCATTTGTCGACTGAAGCATTCTTTTGGTTCCTTCTTCAAGTCATGCTAATAGTATTTGTAACCGTCGGGACCATCAAGGTTAAAATTCTTTTCATCAGAAAATATAATTTGTTTCCACTCATCATTCCATCAGATGACATTTTTAGCCCATTTTAATCTTTCTTCTCGATGACATTTCAATAACTTTGGTATTTCTTCAATTTCATAAATTTCGTATTAATATTTAATTTAAGACTCTTCCAGACTGTTACATGTGAAGATTTCTTGCTGAAATGTTTCGAAATTTCACGAGTTGAAAGACCTTTTTTAGTTGACAATCGAAAAATTTGTCTATTATCACGTATTGCCAAAATATTTTTTCTACCAGATCGTTTATTTTGATTGAATAATCTTTTCTAATTACGGCATTATGAATATCAGTTTTAGAACGGTTCGTTAACCTCGCAATATCTCTTTCAGATTTACCAGAACCTTTTAAAAATAAAATTTTTCTCACTTCGCACTCCGATAATACTTTACCTCGAGACATCGTCAAATTAATTGTAGATAACACATTTAAAACTTAAGCCTTTGCTTCTTACAAGGAAACATTCAAAAGGTGTCATCCTCAAAAAGTATTGAAAAAAATATATGTGATTCTACTCTTCATAAAACACCAGAAAATGAAAAAATTCTCGGCTGAAATTAATTACAGCGACCACAAAAAATTATCAAAATTAAGCATATTTGGCGATTTAGCGCTGTTAGGTGATACGCTTGCTAGCACCGAGATTGCCGTGTACGAACAGAATCATGTTTTGCTTTACCGCCAAGTACTCAAAATCAATCGCCTAGCAGTGGAGATGAGGTACACCAGAACAACTGCCCTATAAAAAGTTCATACCACTTAAGAAATCCTGTACCAAAACCAGAGGTCTGGCTCGAAAATATTATTTCTCGCCCATCCCTCTTAATTAAACTAAAAAGAATCTACAATCTTCTGATGGATATTTCCAACAGAACAGATTAAATTCACGTCATATCTAACTAGCAGTTTTTAAAAATCACTTCCAGTCCTAAAAATCACTTGAAATATAATTTAAAGTCTTTCTAAATCATTTCACTTTAATTGTAAAGTTTAATCGTAACGTTTTATTTATATATTCTTTCCTTCTCTCTTCACTCTCTCCTTCCTTCCTTTTGTATAAATGTGTGTTTGAGCTCCTTGCCCACTATGCTGCACTTCATTGATCCGGATGAAAAACCTGTCCTGTGGACTTTTCTCCAATGTGTATACTATCAACGCCCTTTGTCGGTTTGGGACTAAGTCCTGGCGTTTTTGTAAACTTTTTTTTTTTCCAATAAATGGAGAGATCGCCATAGAAGCGCTCAAAATCGCTCCAAGAGTGATGAGCGGCGGCTCTCTCCTTGTTCAATCGCCTAGCAGTGTGAAATCGCCAAATATGCTTAATTTTGATAATTTTTTTTGGTCGCTGTAATTAATTTCAGCCGATAATTTTTTCATTTCCTGGTGTTTTATGAAGAGTAGAATCACATATATTTTTTTTCAATACTTTTTGAAGATGACACCTTTTGAATGTTTCCTTGTTAGTAATGCTTTTACGAAATACTGACGCATGCGCTTTATATTGAGTTTGACGTCATTTATAATATGCTCATTTTTTCAAGTAATCTTATAATTTCTTAACAGGCACAGTCTTTAATTTTTAGAAAAATGAATAAGTTTTAATGAAATGTAATTTAATTTTAAAAGTTGAAATTAGTATAGGATGCGTTTTCCTATCAATTTTAAATACGTAACTAAAATTTTGCATGTTATGCTCTCTTCTTCAGAAATGCACCAATACGCTTGTGGTCTTATAATTTCTTAACGCACTGCATATGCATTTAAATAAAATAATTATATTCGTATCTTTTAAAAAGTATATATTTTAACTTTTACGATAATCAGATAACATATTTAGAAAGTTAATCGTTCGATTTATAAAATCATAATTTTTTAATAAATTATTTTATATTTAATACAATTCAAAATGTTGTATATAATTAAAATGCAAATTATTTGTGATTATTGCTCAAATTAATTTATAAGCTTTTCTTTCGTAGAATAACGTGTAATATATTATGTGGTTGAACTTAATATGAAAAGACATATTCTGAATAATATTTTAAACAGTAGATATAAAAGATACATAACATAAAAGTAAAACTAGTTGGCATAGGTGGACTCTGCTCAGTTCCCCATCATATTTATGTTCTCAGAAATTTCTAGTGCGAGACATATTATAATCATGTTAAAAGAAATGAATTTGACCAAAGCTTGATACAGTGACAGAATGAAATCCCCGCCTAATAGGCTATCCATCGTTCACTTCGATATATTTATCTTATTCTAATCTATTAATTTATTTTATCAGGGTCGATTCCGTTGTTTAGTTTTCATGCTACTATTTCCAATGCAATAATCCTCAAAATTCATATTTATATGAAAAATTTAGAATTTCGCTATGTTGATAAAATCGTAAATTACGAATAATTTACGAAATTTTCCTATTAGAATATCTGTATTCAATCATGTTAAAACAAATATCATAAACGTAATTTTGAAGTTGTCTAATGTATTTAGGATCCTTAAAATGGAAGTTTATGCTCAATTTTGCCTTATTCTGACATGTTAAGTAAATCGTAAATTCCAAATAACTTACGAATTTTTTTAATTGGAAAAATCATAGTCTGTGATATTCATGCCAGTATCCTAAATAATATTTCGAAAGTGGTTTGACATCTTTACGATGAAAATATCCCTCAAGATTGACGTTTATGTGAAATTTTGCTCTATTCAGCCATGTTAAGAAATTCGTAAATTTCCAATAACTTACGAAATCTTTATATTGGAAAATTCATAGTCATTAATATTCATGCCAGTGTCCTAAATAATATTTTAAAAGTAGTCTGACATCTTTACGATGAAAATATCTCTCAAAATTGACGTTTATGTGAAATTTTGCCCTATACTGCCATGTTAAGAAATTCGTAAATTTCCAATAACTTGCGAAATTTCCAAAGTAGCATATTTATAGTTACTGATGTTCTTTCCGGCATCAAAACTGATATTTTGAAACTGGTCTGACATTTTTACAGTAAAAATTTCCATTAAATGCACGTTTAAGTGAATTTTTGTCCTATTCCCCCATGTTAAGAAAATCGTAAATTTCTAATAACTGACGAAGTTTTGAAATTCGAATGTTGCAAATGAATAGGGTTCTTGCTAGTATCGAAAGTAATATTTTAAAACTAATCTGACCTCTCTGTGATCATTTGTTCGTGAGATATCGTGTTAACAGGCTAACAAACTAACGGACTAACACACTGACACACTAACGGACTGACACACTAACAGACACCCTACAGACAGACACCATAGAAATTTTGTCATTTTCGGATTCCTCACACCTGAAAACGTGTAGAAAAGTCAAAAAACCAAGGTCGAAAATTTTCACGATCACCTAAGTTCCCCATACCTATAGTATGATGGGGAACTAAAAAAAAAGAAGTAGTTTCATTATGATGCAAATAAGAAAATTTTGATAAAATTTACTTACTTTTTTCACATTTGTGTAATACGACTTAATTTTGATATAGTTTACAATCTTTCAAAAAATAATTCATTCTAAGATATAAAATTTTAAAATTATGTATTGTTTGATAAATTGGGCGAAAGTTTTAAATACGAAAAGCATTGATTTTTTTTTTTTTTTTTTTTTTTTTTGTTATTCTTGCTTTTTTTAATACAAAATATTAAAACGTCATTGTGCCATTTAGTACAAACTCACACAAAAATGTAGTATAATTGAATATATAATTAAAATGGATTTCAAACACACAAAATATGGAAGTATAGCTGTTTAGGTTCATTTATTTAAATTAATATTCACTAGAAAACTTATTGTGACCAATTAGAAATATGAATATATATATGTGTGTGTGTGTGTATTAATAATATTTTAAAACATAGTGAAAGCCGGGACACAGATACCAGATCACTTAAACCACATAGACCAAAAAGAAAAAAAAAACATTCATCAATTTAAAATTACCTTAGAAGACTGATATTAATTGTCGAAACAAGTGATTTTTAGTTATTGATCCCGAAACAAGAGATACAAACAAGCAATGAGAAAATAAGTAATTAAGTATAAACGATTTTGTGTCGCTAGTGGCTACAGTAGTAAGTAACTGACTGGTCCTCGATCGTAAATTGAGAAATCGAAGCCAAATGCGGAGAAGTAAGTTGTACAAAAAAATATTTAGTACGATAATTCAGAGAATCAAACCAAAAAAAAAAAAATATTAATAATAATAAATAAATAAATAAATAAAAAATCACTGGACGAAGCAGTTGCATTCACGTGATATATATATATATATATATATATATGTCCATGTGTGTGTGTATATGTGTGTATGTATGCATGCATGTATGTACGTAGTATATGTATATATGTATGTGGGTAGGTGAGTGATTGTGGGTGTGTAATCCATTATTGTAATTTTTACTTTCTCTTATCCATAGAGTTGAGAAAGTATTGTTTTAGGGTCAAATTTTCGAACCTGAGTTTTTGTTATATTTACATGTTCTGAGATCCCATGAAAACGGAAATCATGTTTTTAGTAAATGGTCTGTGTGTCTGCCAGTCTGTCTGTGTGCCTGTCTGTCTCTGTATCTGTTATCAGCATATCTCAATAATAAATAGCAGCAGAAATTGAAAACTCGGTATTCTAAATGTGTATCATATAGGGATGCTACAGTAAACTTTTCGTTGAGATGAAGCAAATGGTTCGTGTAGAGGGACACTCAAAATTATTCAAATACATTACGTCTATGGGCGAGTTTAGAGTTTAACATCTACATACTGCACTAAACCAAGTGAAATGAATAAATATTTTTTTGTAATAGTGATAGTCAGCTGGGAAAAGAATTTTGTGAGTGTAGGAGCCTTGCCTCCCACCCCCTGGGGTGGAAGTAACCCCTCGAGGGATGTAAATTTTCCTGATGGGTATCTTTCAAAAGAGCTCGCCAATAACTTCAAAACAAATAGTTGAACCATCGATCTGTGATAATTTAAAATAAATTTATCGATTTTTTTTTTTTAATGTAATATTGAGAATAAATTCAGCTTATTTATTTATTTTTTTTATATTAAGTGTTATACTACTTCTCTGTTGTTTGACGTGATGTGAAGATAATAATAAATACTCGTTCTTTCATTCACAAACCAAAACTATATTTAATATACAATACACAGATATAAATATGCGTGGAAAACATGAGGTGCGATAAATCATTGCGAATAAATAATAAACAATAGAATGTGAAGTAACAATGCGGAATTAATGCGAAAGAATAATGTGAAAGATAGCATGCAAGCTACCTTGCGAGTGAAAAAGAATAAAACTGTTCTTTTTGGTTTCTGTTCGAGTTGAGTTGAGATGTTCGTACCTGTTGAACAGAAAAAAGTAAAGTGGAGATGAAAACAGTTAAATCGAAAGTGTCATTGAGTGCGGATTTCGATTATGTTAAGAATCGAATATGACTGGATGGTGGAAATTGAACATGACTCTCACCCTATCAGGGCGCTAGTCCTGATATAAAGGGAGAACAGCAATTTTGTTAACTGTTCTTTTAATAACACAGTCTTTAGTTTTTATAGACACCACTCTTACCAGTCCGTCGGTACCGGTGTGAACCTTTGTAATTCGACCAATTGGCCAGGATAAAGGTGAGCAGCTGTTGTCCATAATAATCACTAATTCTCCTTCCTTGATATTTGATGCAGGATGTTTCCACTTATTCCTTGATTGTAAGGAGCTGAGATACTCCTTTTTCCAAGCTCTAGAAATATCTCGTCTCAATTTTTGCACCATTTGCCATCGGTTCTTGAGATTCCTGCCACAGGATAATGGTTCGTCTGCAGGTGAAAGCATGACATCACCTGTAAGAAAATGTGATGGGGTGAGAACATTAATAGAGTCTGTATCAGAATCAGTACTTTTAAAGAGGGGACGTGAATTTAATAGGGATTCGATTTGTGTTTATAAAGTGCTCAGTTCCTCAAATGTCAACCGTGTATCACTAATTACTCTTTTAATGTGAAATTTGCAGGAACGTACTGCAGCTTCCCAAATTCCCCCGAAATGAGGTGATGCGGGAGGAATAAAATGCCACTTTATTGCGGCTTGTGTCAAATAATGTGCTATGCATTCATTTCTTGGTAAAGACAATATTTGTTTTATTTCATCGAGTTTCCTTTTAGCACCAACAAAATTGGTTGCGTTATCGCTGTAAATATGACTAGGTGAACCACGTCTAGCACTGAAACGTCGTAAGGCAGCTATAAATGCGTCAGTCGTCAAATCGCTGACAGCTTCGATGTGTACTGCCCTAACAACACAAAATGTTCCAAAGAGGTAACAATCATATAACATTAAAACATTATAAACATTTCCGAAACGTTTAAAAACGTTCAGATTGCTTTCCGATTAGTTTCAAAAACGTAGAAATGTCCGCGATCGTAACAAAAAATCAGATACGTAACAGAAACTTTACAATCACTTAACAGATAGAAAATCAAAAAGGGCAAATGTTTCAGTAAGGTATCAGAGAGCATACTAAAACGTGTTACGTTTTTGAAAGATTGTAAGCTTTTTGCAACATAACTGAAACTTTCTGTGCTGTATGGGTGCTTTTGAAGCAAGGCAAATGAATAAAGCTATGTATCCTTTTGTTGTTTTAGAGCCACGACTCTTGTTAAATTTTATATACATTGGACCAGCATAGTCTACACCACATGCAAAGAAAGGTCGCTCGAGATTTACTCGATGTGGTGGTAAGTTTCCCATGAGCTGGGGTGTAGAAGTAGCTTTGAAACGGAAGCATTTCACGCATTTATTAACAAGATTATTGATTAATCTTTTTCCACCAATGAACCAATATAATGTGGGATAACAATGATGGTCCTGCATGCAAGTGTGCAATATGTTTCTCTTGTATAATAAGGTCGCTCAATTTGTGTTTAGACGGCAATATTACCGGATGCTTTTCGTTAAATGATAATTGAGCATTTTGTAAGCGACCTCCCACCCGTAACAGACCGTTCTGGTCAATGAATGGATGTAGAGAGTGTAAATGACTTTTTCTAGACAAAATATTTTGATTTTGATGTGTCTTAAGTCTTCGTGAAAGTGTTTATTTTGTACCCATCTATCGATGTTCTCTTCGGCGTGTTTAGTTTCCCTACATGTAAGAGGGGAACAAGAATCATTTGTTGAGACATGAACTTTACTTGCTGATTTGCAGTTATTTATGAATCTTATGCAATATGCCAGAATGAGTTTGATTTAAAAAAATGAAGAAAATTTTTTGAATAGATGATCATAAAGATCATTAGATGTATCAATATGGTAAGACAAAATGGGATCAGCTTTCTTTTCAGCCGAAATTTGATCCTCGATTTCCTTAGACTTAGGCGCATCATTTGACCAATGTGTAGGATCCAAAAGTAGCCAACTTGGGCTATTCCACCACAAGTTGCATTCAGGTAAACTTTTAGGATAGATGCCCCGAGAAGCGATATCAGCGGGGTTTTCTTTAGATGGAACGTGTTTCCAATGTTTTGTGGGAAGAACATCTAATATTTGTGAAGTTCTATTTGCAACAAAAGTTTTCCACTTACGTGGATGTGCGGATAACCAAGAAAGAACAACTGTTGAATCTGTCCATGCGTAAATGTCAAAATTATAATTTTCTAATATTTTTATGACTGAACAAAATGACTTAGATAATAAATATGCACTACAAAGTTCCAATTTGGGAACGGAAATTTGCTTGATAGGAGCTACTTTAGTTTTGGCAACTAAGAGTGAGACTTTTGATTTGTTATCATGAGTCTGTCGACAATAGATTGCAGCGGCGTAAGCATGTGTTGACGCATCGCTGAAACCATGTAATTCAAATGTACTATCGGATGAAAGCGTGACGCATCTAGGAACAGAAAATTGGCTAATTTTATTGAATGAATTCTCATATTTAATGAGCTCCTCTTCAAATTGTTGCGGAATAGGAGAATCGCAGTCTCCTTTTGTTAACCATAGCTTTTGATAAAATATTTTTAACACTACTGTACAAGGTGAAATTAACCCTAGAGGATCAAAAATGCGGGCGGATTCAGACAAAATGCGTCTTTTTGTTAGTGGTGGTTTGAGAGTAAGTGCGGTTTTGAAAATAAATGTATCTGCTAAAGAGTTCCAGTAAAGCCCTAGAACTTTAGAACTTTCATTGTTGTTTGGTATTATTTTAAAGTGTGTATCTGTGATGCAATTTTCTCGAAATTCCGTAAGGAATTCATTCGAATTGGAATTCCACTTTCTCAAATGAAACCCATGTTCTTCCAAAACATTTGCAGTTTCCTTAGCAATTGATATTGCGCTATTAACTGAGTTTGAACCAGATATCAAGTCATCCATATATATATCTTTTAACAAAGTACGCGAGACGTGTGTATTTTGATTATAATCTAGAGCGATTTGCTTAATGCACCTAGTGGCCAAAAAGGATGCTGGAGCAAGGCCATTTGTAACAGTCTTCAATTTATATTTCTTTATTTCCTCATTGGGGTTGTATCTCCAAAGGATTTTTTGATAATTTTGATCGTCCTCAGAAATTAAAACCTGGCGGTACATTTTCTCCACGTCTGCAGAAAAAACTGTCTCCGGTAATCGAAAATTAAGTAAGATCTCAAAAATGTCTTGTTGCAATTTAGGGCCAACACCCAAAACTGAATTTAACGATTTACCATCAGAAGTTTTACAGGAACCGTCAAAAACGACTCTTAATTTAGTGGTAGTGCTAGAAAGTTTAATAAGTGCGTGATGAGGTAGGAAATATTGTTCCCTTTGAGAAATATTTAGCGAATTCCGAGTAATTACCTCCATGTGTCCTAATTGTTCGTATTCATAAAAAAAGTCTTTATATTGTTGTTCGAATTCCGGATTTTCAGAAAATTTCCTCTCCATTGCATATAATCGGGAAAGTGCAGCGGGTCTTGCATTACATAACTCAGATTTACATTTATAAAAAGGTAGTTTTACCACAAAACGGCCTTCTGGAATAATTGAATAATTTTCCTGAAAATATGACTCCACAAACTGTTCCTCGGGTGAAAGTAACTTCTCACTTGGATTAAAAACTTCTTCTAATTCCCAAAAACGTTTTAACTCACTATCAATATTAGTTTCGTAAATATGTAAATTTGAAATCGAATTAGATTTTGTCTGAGATTCAGGTAATTTTCCGGATACGAGAAAACCAAAAATTTAATTTTGAGCAATTAAACCATTCTCAGTACAAATTGTTTGACCAGGAAGTAAAATAGAAAAAAAATAATCAGATCCCAAAATCATATCAATTTTACTTGGAATTTCAAATTTGGGATCGGCCAGTTGCATATTTTTTAAATGCGAAAAATGTTCCTTTTTTATTTTCTCTGGTGGCAATGGAGCTGTTAATTTATCTAATATAAAAACTCGCATGGATAACTTGACATCGGAATCGTGAATGGAAATTAAATTAATGTCTGTATAACCTTTAGTTATTGCAATCTTTGAATTTGCTAACCCTTTGACGGGAAATCTTGCATTTTTTCTCTCATAACATAAAATACTCATACATGATTCAGTTATAAAAGAACTTTCAGAGCCCGAATCGCATAAAATTTTTAGCACATCTTTCTGACCCATTGAATCATAAATATAAGCGCTAGCTGTAGGAAGTAAAGCGAAAGATGTTTGTATAGAATGGTTATGAGTACTTGTTTGGAATTGAGATATGCCAGATGGCTCTGTACGATTCTCAGAGTTTTCAAAATTATTACCAGCAGATGAAGCCGAAGCTGTATAAGTTTTTAAATTATTATCGCATATACTAGAATGATGTTTTGCATTACAAAAATGACAGGTATAAGTGGAATTACATTGAGCGATAGAGTGTTTATTAGATAAACAATTGCTGCATAATGAGTTCTTTCTAACAAATTGTTTTCTATCCTTAACATGAAGTTCTTTAAATTTAAAGCACTTGAACAAGAAATGATTATTGTTTTTACATAAAATGCTTTTGTAATTAACGTTAGAATGGAACTTAAATTGTTTATCCTTATTTTGTTTATACTCATTCTCTTTACTCTCATTTTCATTACATAATTCCATAGATGCACATTTATCATTAATAAATTGTAAAAAGATCTCTAAAGTAGGAAAATCAATTTTTGAAGAATATTGTGCCCATTCTTCACGTGATTTATGGTCAAGTTTTTGTAATAAAATATAAATTAACCATACATCTCTTTCAGTAGCTTTAGTGTCAATAGTTTTTAATCCCCTAATTACTTCATCCGAAGTATCTGCTATCTTACGTAAGTTATATGCATTAGCATGAATTACAGTTGGTTGATCCATAAAGGTTTTAATAAGTGCAGAAATAATTTGTTTTTTCTTATCATACCTAGTAAGTAATTTTTCCCAGGCTTCTAGATAACTATTCTCAGATATTGGAATGTGTTTAATAATAGAAGCCGGTTCATCTTTTAATAAACCCTTTAGGTACTGGAATTTTTGTACATTACACAAGTTAACATTCTCGTGAACTAATGATATATACAAATCCTTAAAAGACATCCAATCTTTATAATTACCACTAAACGGACAAATATTTAATTTTGGCAAACGAAAATTACTAGATATAGCATTTGTATTAATAGTAGGATTTTGAAAATTTAAAACATTAGATTGCAAGTTTACAGATAAATTTTCAAGTTTTTGTTGAAGATTGGCTTTGGTTTCATAATATTTTATCTCGAATTCTTCTATTTCTGAAATTTCATCAGGTAATTCAGAATCGGCTTTATGGAAATCAGAATAAATAATTTCAATCTCTTCAAGTTTATTTAAGAGATCATGTTTTTGAAAAATTTGATTTTCATTATTTATGAAATTCATAATTCTAGTAAGCGCAGATTTTGCTCTGCCTCGATAATGTTTTGCTATTTTTTCAGCATCTTCTAAGGCAGTTTCATTACTGTCATCGTCATTGTTCTTTTTGTTTGCCATTACTACGTAATGGAGTAATGCGAAAAACCAAAGTCAAACTTGTAAAATACGAAAATAAGTACTTATCTGTTTTATTCCTTAATAGCTGCGCTTGGATTTCCAAATTTGTAAGCTAACCAAAATTCACACAGAACATCTCGCCGGTGCCTCCAAAAAATGTTGTTTGACGTGATGTGAAGATAATGCGTAAATAATAATATGAAGTAATATTAGCAAATAATGCGAAAGATAGCATGCAAGCTACCGTGCGGATGAAAAAGAATAAACTGTTCTTTGCGGTTGAATATTTACGATAAACAATATAATGCGAAGATAATGCGTAAATAATAATATGAAGTAATAATTGCAAATAATGCGAAAGATAGCATGCAAGCTACCGTGCGAATGAAAAAGAATATACTGTTCTTTGCGGTTGAATATTTACGATAAACAATATAACGCGAAGATAATGCGTAAATAATACGAAAGATAATAATGTGAAAGATAGCATGCAAGCTACCGTGCGAATGAAAAAGAATAAAACTGTTCTTTTTGGTTTCTGTTCGAGTAGAGTTGAGATGTTCGTACCTGTTGAACAGAAAAAAGTAAAGTTGAGATGAAAACAGTTAAATCGAAAGTGTCATTGAATGCGGAGTTCGATTATGTTAAGAATCGAATATGACTGGATGGTGGAAATCGAATGTATATTTTTATATTAAGTGTTATACTACTTCTCTAATATGGAAATTGTCTGCATTCTCATAAAAGATATATTTTTTTAAATAATACTTTTAATAAATTATTTTTTAAAAACAGAAATATTTTTTAATATCCGAATTAAATTCTATATAAATGTAGGTGCATTAATGAAACGGGGGGGTTGAGCAGGTCACACAGAACTAATTATCATATAAAACTCTTCCGAAGCTTAATTTTAATTGTTTAACATAGGTTTACATAACAGTACTTGTTATCTTACCTCTTAATCTCCAACCTCTATTTATAGTATTAAATTTCAGGGTAAGAGAAAGTCGTGTGGGTGACACACCAGATTATTTAACTTGTTTTAATTTTTTTAATTTTATGTATAGAAAGAAGATGTATACACAGATGGATAAACTTTTAAATATCAAATGTACCAGTATTTTGCAGTACTGTCCACTAATTGTTATAATGTCATTTTGTAGTACAAATAGTAAACACGCAAAAAAATATAAATATTCTAAAGCAACAGTAAAAATTTTAGAACAATAAATAATTTTTTCATACATATTTTAGTTATATGAATGCAAATGGTGTATTGAATCTCTTAAAATTAAGTATAGACAATGTAAGCAAAATCTTATTTCATCATTCAACAATACAAGAAAAAAAAAGCAAAATGACACAAAGTGATATACTAGCAGGCTACGCCCGCTTCGCTGGTCACTATTTTTAAATGAATCACTATAGTTAATGAATTCTTAAAATTGCATCAATTTTTATCATGCGAAAAAAAAAAGAGAAAAAAAATGTGATTCGAAAAACGGGTCCCCAGTGCCTTTGGCAGCGCAGGCAATTTTATGTTCAACACTCTTAATGAATCATTATATTATCGTAAGGGAAAAACATAAAAAAAAAAAAAATCTCCCATCAGTGGAATAATCGATTCGGGCCACCACTGCCTGCGGCAGCGCATACAGGCGCGTAAGGCTCGCATGCTCCTTCACCTACCGTTCCCGCCCCTCCTAATTATTTTAGACTTTAAAAAATACTCGCAGTCGTTCTCTCTGGCTTTTAAATCTAATAATACTATTTTCCAACATTTTATCTTAATTTCTTTATTTTTACCCCTGCGCCCGATCCCTTTCCGACTTTCGATCCCTTTCCGACCTAACAACACTAATTTTCAGCGCTCTAACTGTTATTTATATATTTTTGCCCTTTCACCTTCCCTTCCCGTCTATCCAAATAATTTTACAAATTCGAAAATATACGCAATCGATTTATAGGTATCAAAAACCTCCATGTACCAATTTGATAGCTTTACAAATTCGAAAATATCCGCAATCGATTTGTAAGTATCAAAAACCTCCATGTACCAATTTTGAACGACCTAACTCTATTTTTATTTTTTGCCCCTCCGTTCCCCCCTCCCGCCCCTCCTAATAACTTTACAAATTCGAAAATATCCGCAATCGATTTGAAGGTATCAAAAACCTTTATGTACCAATTTTGAACGGTCTAACTTTATTTTTATTTTTTTTTGCCCCTCCGCCCCCCTCCCCCACACACACACCTTTCTGACCCTCCTAATAACTTTACACTTTCAAAAATATCTTCATTTGACTTGCAGGTCTCTAAAACTTATTATGTACCAATTTTGAACGGTCTAACTATATTTCTATTTTTTTACCCCATAGCCCCCTCTTCCCGCCCCACCTGGGACGAATTTCTAAAATTAAAGAAATTAGTTTTTATGTATTTATGGGAGCTATATTTTAGATCAAAAATATCTTACACATATATTATTTCTCTTTGCAATATAAAGGATTATTTCAAATCACGTTTTGCCCCCTCTCCTCCCATCTTGGAAGCTAAATTTCGAAAATTCCAGAAATTAGTTTTTAGGTATTTGTATTAGCTATATAATAGAGCAATAATTTCACATATATCTGTTTTTCTGTTTGAGATATATAGGAGTATGTGAAACTACGTTTTGCGCATGTGAAATCACATTTTGCCCCCTTTCCCCCCTTGGGGACCAAACTTCTAAAATTCCCGAAATTGATTTTTTGATAATTAAATTAGCTATATTTTAAAGCAAAAATTTTACGAATATCTGTTTTTTTCTTTGAGATATGAAGGTTTTCGTGAAATGACATTTTGCCCTCTACACGCCCTTGGGGGGCGAATTTCGCAAAATCGCTTCTTAGAGGGTGCTTACACTGTATGTTCTATAATCTGACCCAGTTTCGAATTAGTGGCTCCAGTAGATTTTGCTGTGCGTTGATGAGTCAGTAAATGAGTGAGTGGAAGTACTCTTATATATATATATATATATATATATATATATTAGTTAAACTAATTTTTTTTTCAGAATGTAATTGACGAAAATATTTATTGAACATAGCATAATTAGCAGAAGAAATGAAGAAATGTAGAAAAATGGAACAAATATAAAAAATCCATCGAAAATAGCATGGAATCAAAACGAAAAAACTCACAATCACAAGTGTTTTGAAAAATAAGGCTAACACCGGAAGTAATATAAGATCAAAAGAGACAAGAAAAAGTTACCTAAGCAGTGAAAGGGTCTGGCCTCAGTCCCTGAAGTTATCGTCGAGGATTCGCTACGTCTCGCCTAATTACCATAACAAGCCTGACCCTTTTTCAAATCTATGTAATCATAACAAAGCTTAAAATCATCTTTCGAATTGAAAAGTATCGACTACTACTACAAGGACACTGGTTTTATACTCTACCATGTACTAAAGACTAATTAAATACATGCTATTATGGATAATTAATTACCGTAAAATAATTTCAATAACTAATAACTCAGTTGTAACACACATGATAAACACAAGTTATAGAAGATACATATTTTACGTACCATTTGCACTGTTAAACATTATTCATTGATCGTACCATTTATAATCATACATATATATATATATATATATATACATATATATATATATATACATATATATATATAAATATATATATAGCATTTCTCAAGTGTAAACCATCTCAAATATTTCAAGTATTAATTTGCATTTAATTAAACATACTTATTTGTATTTTGAAGATTGATTTACAGTCACGAGGATATTTTAAAAAGAAAACATTTCAGTTATTCTTCATGTTTCAGAATGAAAGATTTTATCTTTAAAAATGCAAATACTATGTATTTCTAATGATACGAAGGTAGAATTTAACTTTTGTTACTTAATACAATTTTAAAAATTGATGTTTACATATGGAGATGGCTTGTAGAAATCCTTTGATTTGAATTTTCATATAGTAGAGAGTTTCTCTAAAATAAATTTTAATGAAAGAGCTTATGTTAAGATATTTTCTGTTTGTTATGGTAAATAATATATTGGTACAGAAAGTTCATATTTCAGAATTGTAATTTAAAGAAATAATTTTAATTATTACTTAAATAACGAAGAGCGAAAAATATAAAATAACTATTACAAATTTTCTGTAAAAGATATACACTTCTAATTTTCAAATATGTATAGTATAAAATCCAGCAATGAAAAATTAACATAAATTTATATTTTTAACTTTATTCTAAAGTTTAATTATTTTCTTGTCATAGTTAAAATATTATCATGAAAAACGACAGTTTTTTGAGTGACGCAAGCGGAGGGACAAACGGGACGCTGCGAACTCATATATACGGCTAGTTTGACATCGAAGAGATTTGTAAAAGACGACACTTAATATCTCAGCAAATATGCCTAATTTTGTTCTGATCTTTTCAAAATAATCTTTTATCTTCAGTCTTAATCTATCCTGAAAATTTTACATTTCTACATGTAATATGTTTTGAGATCTGAATCTCAATTTAAAGCCAAAAAGGAAAAATGTAAGGTGTAAGGTTGTAATGGACTCAAATTCTGAAAAAATATCTCTAAAACGGCTCGAAGGATTTTCATATAATTAATATATTTTGTTAATAGGATCTTTCAGAATCTAGTAACGTTTTCGTTTTTTTTCAGGAAAACTCTTGTTTTTTTTATATAAATCGCTTTAAATATGGAACTATATTACTCCGCCAATTACACGTGTTTCTCCGGATGAAAACGCTGTTATGCGGTTCTTTCTTGTGAGGTATGTGGGCTGGTTGATTGTCCGACTTCAATGCAGACAATGAATTATTTAGATTTTTTTTTTTTTTTTTTTTAACGCAAAAGTACTTTATTACATGTTTAAAATATTTATTGTATATATACAAAGTCAAATTGACTTAAATATATTTTCTCTTCTGTTATGAAAAAAATATTTTTGATTTCAAAATTTCATATTTAGTCAAAAAAATATTTAGATAATATTTTAAATAAGGAAGTATTTTGTAATTTTAGATATTCCATTTTATCATAATAATGATGAATTTACAAATTTTAAAGCGAAAAAATTTTTAATCACTCATGAACATCGATTTTATAATAGCTCAATGATTTGCGATTCATATTCATGTATCATTCCGCGTCGGGAATGGAAAAAAACAGCAAATAGAGTTTTGGCGCCATCTATCGTTTTTTATTTAAAATATACACTTCCGTAAATACATATATATATGTATTTTCTTTTTAAAAATAAAAAATCTCTTTTGAAAATACAGTTAGAGTTTATTCATTTATTCATTTTTCAGACTTTAAAATGATACATATTTTAAATATTAACATAAACAATTTTTTATTATTATTATTATTTAAAACAATAATGACTAGGGGATGAAACAGTGTTTATTAGAAATAACACTATTTAATGAATTTTATTAAAATTCATGAAAAATATGTCAAATAGCAATTATTAAAAAACACGTAAAAATAAATAAATAACATCTTTACTTTGAAACCCTAATGTATTTAAAAAATATTATTCTTTCTTTTATTTTTTTAATTAATTAATTTCTGCATGAAAAATTCTATTTCATAAATATATTTACAATTACAATAAACAAAAAATCCTCCTTTAATTTTAAATAACTATTTCTACCTGTTTCTAAACAAGTTTTTTTTTTTTTTTTTTTTTTTTTTAAAGGGAAAAAAAAATAAAAATAATAAAAAAAGTTAAATATATATGTATATGACTTTAAACTACTAGATGGCGCCACTACATTTATTTATTTTTCTTAAAAAAAAAGAAAGAAAGAAAAAACTTTTAATTGCTTCGAAACATGTAGAAATAATTATTTAAAATTAAAGGAGTGTTTTTTGTATATTGTAGTTGTAAATATATTCATGAAATAGATTTTTTACGCAGAAATTTCATTTTTTTTTTTAAGCTTAACTTATATTTTCCATAAAATTTTTCTCCAGGTGATTTTATCTTATTTTTAAAATTATAGAAATGTAAAGCTTAATTTATATGTTGGCTATTTTTTCCTCCAAACATTTTATATGAAAATATATATAAAGTAATTTTTACCTGCAATTTTGATAAAAATTTAAACTGTGAATATTGGAGCATACTTAGCCTCAAAAGGGGAAACAAAATATACAAATTTCCATTTTTAATATTTACTTTTTTTTTTTTTTTTTTTTTTTTTTGGTAATTGCTTAATTTGTAATTCTCTAAAAAGAAACTTGTAAACTGTAAATTACGTAATTCTAACTTAAATTTGAAATTATCCACTTATTTTTCTTTCTTTCTTTCTTATTTTTTTATTTTTTATTTATTTATTTTTTAAAGTTTGAGAATCCCAGTCAATAAATTTTTCTAGTGCGAAGCTTCTCCATTTTGTTTCCAAGTGGCAGGCATCAAACTGACACTTGAAAATTTGTCAGTTTGATAACGTTTGAAATACTGAATTAATTCACACTAAATTTGTAGTGTAGATTTATCTTAGAAATGTGTTTGATATGTTCATTTGCCAACTTAATCTACCCTCTTGTTTCCCTGTGCTAGCACACTGAAAATTTCAAATTTACATTAGAAAGGTTTTATGAACCGATTTGCTTAAAACTCCATATATACAAACCTTCATTAATAAATCCACTAAGTCCATTAATAAATTGTAGCTGCCATTTTGGAAAAAAAATGGTGGCAACTTCATAAGAAAAGATAAATTAGTTTACCCTTCCTAGGAGCCAGAAGGACTTATTTTAATTTCTTGATCAAAAACCACTAAAAAGTAATGATATCAGTTCAAAAAACCCTTAACGGCTTAAAAGTTTGTGACGCCGCTACTTTATCGCTATAAGAATTTGAAATATGAGTCTTAAAAATAATGATATCAAATTTTAAGTGACGCTTTGCAATTAGTTAAAGTATACATAGATTTTCATATTTGATCATGTACTTTTATCTTTTATTTATATTTATAATGCAAACGTAATATTTTTAACTTCAAGATCAGACAGATATATAAAATACACTCACTAGATGCTTTTTCATTCGTATTTAAAATTCAAAATAACAGTTTTAAAAGGAATTATATAAAAATTTCAGTGGCGCCTCGGTGTTATTTTAAAAGATATGTTTTTAGATTCCATTAAAATTACTTTTGTTTTGTCTAATAAAGTATATTTACACATTTAAACAGTGCTTTTAATTTTCAAATATACTGTCAAATAATTATACTTTCACCGAGTTTGCATTATAAAGTAAAATTATTTATTTTAATAAATTGATTTATCTTTTGCGTCACGCTATCCAAAACTGCAAGTAAAATTTGTGTAAATGTTTTCTTTACGTCACACTACCTCTTTGAGCAAATTTTCACTTAGTTGGATACTATGATACTATGTTTGGTTATTTCACAGTATATTTGAAAATTAAAAGCACTGTTTAAATGTGTAAATATACTTTATTAGACAAAACAAAAGTAATTTTAATGGAATCTAAAAACATATCTTTTAAATAACACCGAGGTGCCACTGGAATTTTTATATAATTCCTTTTAAAACTGTTATTTTGAATTTTAAATACGAATGAAAAAGCATCTAGTGAGTGTATTTTATATATCTGTCTGATCTTGAAGTTAAAAATATTACGTTTGCATTATAAATATAAATAAAAGATAAAAGTAAATGATCAAATATGAAAATCTATGTATACTTTAACTAATTGCAAAGCGTCACTTAAAATTTGATATCATTATTTTTAAGACTCATATTTCAAATTCTTATAGCGATAAAGTAGCGGCGTCACAAACTTTTAAGCCGTTAAGGGTTTTATGAACTGATATTATATTCTTATAATAAGGCTTGATGCACATAAAATGATATAAAATCACTTTATATAAAAAAAGTTTTTTTTAATTCATTCTAAAAGATTAAAATGGTGAAATTTCAATTTCATTATAAAAACATATATTACATAATTATTTATAATATATTTTATTATCTGCAAAGTTTCCTGTAATCAAATTATAAACAGAAAGTATACACTGTAAAAAAATAACTATTACCAGCTGCAAGAAACTCTCTGTGATTGGAGAAAATAATTATTTTCTCCAATCACAGAGAGTTTCTTGCAGCTGGTAATAGTTATTTTTTTACAGTGTAGCATTAGATATAAATATCATTGTATCTTTAACAAGAAAGAATATGTTATGACTATGATTCAAATTAGCGTTCAGATTTCCTCGGAGACTGTGGAACAAACCGAAAAAAAATTTCTTCCCTCGTATAAAAAATCTGGCATTCCCTGCTATAAACCCGTGCTTGTAAAAACAGAAACACCCTGAAGGAACCATCGGAATTGAATGAAATTTATTTCTCAAACGACTGGCATTGATACAAATAAATGATTAAATTTTTAAATCAAAAAACAACATTAAGTGCTCAAAATAAATACTGTATGTAGTCATCATGCTCTACAATTAAAGCCGCTATACGACGTCGCATAGAGTTAAATGTATGACTAGGGAACAACATTCTATATTGTTTCTATGCATACTCAAAGTTTATGTGTAGAAGCTGTAGGACGAAAATCACGAACAAAACGACGAACCAGATAAATCCCACATGTATTGAATATGCGACATGTAAGGTAAATATCATGACAAGAAAGAAGCTGTATGTGTTCTAGTTGAAAATAAATCTTGAACATTAAGTGGATGTGAATTATTCTGTTGAATGATAGCTCTAGAAAGACCTTGCTGGAAAAGAAAGACTTCACGATTTAGCAGTTCATTGAGGTACATGTTTCAGTTAGTATCACCTACAAATCGTAGCAGGAGGTCTAGCACCAACCCATCGGAAAGAATTCCACGCGGAAACTTTCCGCTATCGTAAATGCAGGTTTCCACCAGAATAATTCCGCTGCGCATTTTATACACTAGCACCATCCTTTCGGAAATGGGGAATGAAATTTCTTCTAGAGCGAACTGACTGTTATCGAAATCGGAATAAGTTGACCAATCACAGACAAGGATTACTTCTTACTGGCCGTCACATTCCATTTGGGATTTTCTATAAATAAACATGGCTGCCGACTGTCTGCGTTTCTGAATAACGTGAACATGTGTTTTTGTTTTATTTATAGAAAGAAGAGTTTTTCTCCACATTTATTTCTAAATATCATATCTATTTTCTATATGTCAAACACGAATTACTACTGAAATTCACTTTTTGTCAGTTGCAGTAAATGTAAATGTTTTGCTGCCTTGAATGGTTAGTTGCTAGCTTTTGTTATTTATACAAATTATAAGGAATAATGGAACGTTGGATATAATACAGGCTGTAATACAGGTAATATATATATATATATATTACTTTTTTCAATTTGTTTAAACTTTATTGTCAGATTAAAGTTCGTTTATCGCATGTATAAAGATTTAACATTTTTGTTTAAATTTCATTAATGAAAATTTTTGCATATATGTATTTATTATAACTGGTTTATTATATTTACATTTGATAAAGCAAAGTTTTTTTTTTTTTTTTCAAAAAATTATCCCCCCTACCCCCAACAACAACAACAAAAAAAAAGAATATATATAAATATATATATTAATGACATTTCTACTTTCTCTAAAAGAGTTCATATCAATGTCTTTTGAATCGTAATTTTTTGGATTATTTAACTGTAGAAAGAATTAGATAATAATACTTAATCTAAGGTGAAAATGAAATATTTAACAACTATGAAAGATTAATGCTGTACAAGTTGTTTCTAATATAATTTTTTTATGATTACAAAATGATGCGTTTACATTTGTGTCGCTCGAAAATATTGAAATAGTTTATCTTAATCAATATATTTGCTTCTAGAAACTTTACATAATTCTTGCATTCATTATTTTTATGTAAATTTTTTTGAATATGTTTTGCACATTTATTTTTGGTTTAATACTTGTGTGATACAGTTTGAAGGAAAAAAAAAAAAAAAAAAAAAAAAAAAAAAAATTCGTTTCTAGTTTTCGATTTATATTATTTTGTACTAAAGCTTTAGATAACTATAGATATATTGCATACTTTAACAAAGATAAAAACAGTTGATATTTAGTTACTGCTTATTTAAAATTATTTTTGAAATCAATTGCGTGATTACTTATCAGTTTTTATTATTATTACTAGCGAGCTTCGCACGCTAGCGGGTCAGTATTTTCAAATAAATCACTAAAATTAATGAATCACTAACAGTAACTTTTAGTGTTAGGAAAATAAAAAAAATAAAATAAAAAATCATTTCTGATTGGGTAAAAAGTCGTCCCAGGTCCCCACTGCCTGCGGCAGCGCTGCCCCGTGCGCGCTGCGCGCGCGTATTCCTTCCCTGACCCTTCGTGCCCCCCCATAAAAAAAAAAAAATATGATTGGGTAAAAACTCACACCGGGTCCCCACTGCCTTCGGCCGCGCAGACCCATGCGCGCTGCGCGCACACCTGTGGGGGTATGCGTGCGCTCCGCGCACATATGACTTCTGAAATCAAATTTTTATTCTTAAGAAAATAAATCATTTTCAAATCATCATCAAATTATTTCAAATTTTTATTCTTAAGAAAAAATCATTTCTCATCGGGTACAAAGTCGGACCGGGTCCTCACTGCCTACGGCAGCGCAATCCCGTGCGCGCTACGCGCGGTCAAGTTAAGGAATACACGCGCTGCGTGCGCGTATTCCTCCCCTGACCCTTCGTGCCCCCTAAAAAAAATCATTTATGATCGGGTAAAAACTCACACCGTGTCCCCACTGTCTTCGGTAGCGCAGACTCATGCGCGCTGCGCGCGCACGTGTGAAGGTATACTCGCGCTACGCGCACATATTTCTTCTCAAATCAATTTTTTATTCATAAGAAAAGAAAATGAAAAAAAAAAAAAATCATTTCTCATCGGTTAAAAAGTCGGACCGGGTCCCCACTGCCTTCGGCAGCGCTGTCCCGTGCGCGCGATGCACGCCTATATCTTCCCAACCTTTCATCCCTTCCTTATTAACCTACATATACCAATTTGGAACGGTCTAACTGAATTATTTGAGATGCAAAAGAAAACCTAATCAGGACACCTCAAAACGTGCAAATCTGGTTAAAACTTTCGATAGTATAAAAGAACTTTAAAATATCTTTCGAATGATATATTAAAAATAATTTAATCATAATTAGAAATTGAAATATTGAAATTTTAAAATATTACAGCGTCATCTGGTGGTAGAAATTTCTGTAATCTACTATTCGATTCCAAATCAACAAAGCTATCTAATGATGTATTACTTATGAAATTATTATAATTAGTAGCTGAGATACAAAAGAAAACCGATTCAGGAGACCTCAAAACGTGTGAATGAAGCGAAATCTTGAATCCCACTTTCGATAATATATACGTACTTTAAAATATCTTTCGAATGATGTATTGAAAATAATTTAATCATAGTTAGAATTTGAAATACGCGTATTAGAATAAAATTTAATTAGCATTTAAATTGTACATTTTGTATTTATTCTCGAAACCCGATGAAATTTGAACTGCAACTTCGTCTTGTGATTTTAAAGTGTGTAGCAAGTTTGAAATAATTTTGAAGAAAATTGAATCATTTTGAAATTTGCAATTTTTATTTCCAGTACAAAATCAATAAAGCAGGAAGTAAAATCTATTTATTCTTTCGCCCAGGGCCATGGTAACCGAAATACGTCTAGAAGCTCGCTAGTCTGCGAATTTAATAAAACACTTGTGATTTGTTGCCACATTTTTTTTCATACTTTAGTTAATTTTAAAAAATCTAATTGTCCTATCGATAAGCTATTTAAACCGTCGGATTTAGAAAAATCGGACCTTTCATTTGATACCTTATTTGTAACGATAGGACTGATATTTCTAATTTAATTTCCACTTTTTTCGTAAAAATGTTGCTTTTTAAGCATTTAATCATGAATTCTGGGTCATTTTTCGGTAGATATGGGTCGACGTTTTAATTAATATCTCCGCTAATTAGGGTCGCATTGCTTAGCGAATTATCGCGATGTCGAGAGGAAGAAATTCTGCGTCTGTCGACACCGGTTTCGAGGCGCTGCGACCATTAGCGCCGGAGCTTTAGCGATCATAGGGCATTTCTCACAGACAGACAGACAGACAGATTTTAATAATATAAGGAGATTATTTATTTGCAAGATTGTATCTACGAATCTTAGAATTTCTTTTAGAATTTACAACATTCAATAAAATATACTGTGTAATTATATATTTTTAAGCTTAGTAAAAAATTCTCTCTCCTCAAAGTAATAAAAGTAAAACCGTTTAAAAGTTTATTTTCATTTTTTATGTTTGAAATATTAAAAAAAAAAAAAAAAAAAAAAATGGATGTTATTTTTCACATTGTCTAATCTAGATTGTAAATATCAGATATTAAATTTTTCAAAAAATATTCACTCACTTTTCTATCACTGAGATATGGGAGATTCTTATTAGATTCTATTATATGTCTACAAATGAAGTTTTGCAAGTGAATGTAGAATAGCTGTGTTGTACCTCTAACTATTTAATTCGATAATTAAAATTTAAAATGAAAATTTTTGTTGCAGGGAAAATAAATATTTATCGCAATTTCCATTAAGCTTAATTAATTTCCAGTAGTTTATATACTGGTACTTACATCATTCGTAGACATAATTTAGATTTTTAGTTACAAAGAAAGTATATAATTGGAGTTTTCATTAAACTTAATTAATTTTTATAATTTTAAATATTAATACTTGTTATTCTTAATAGATATACTCTTAATATTGTACATGATTAATAAGAATATTAATTAAAGAGAAAATATATAGATATTTCTTGTAAATTTTAAAAAACTTAATTAATTTTCAATATCTTTAAATATTAAGACATGCTATTCTTCTTACTTTTTAAATAAGAATATTAGTTATAAAGAAAAAATATATTTATTACAATTTTCATTAAACTTAATAAATTTTCAATAACTTTAAATATATTTAAGATTTGTTATTTTTCATAGCTATGCTCTATTAAAACTATATATATATATATATATATTTAATGATTTAATTATCAAGCAGTTCTACTAATTCAAGAAAATTTTTTTAATGCGGCTACAATCGAAGCTGCCATCTCAAAATCTGATATCGGATTTGTATTTCCGCAATGTAATCCCTTGATGAAATTTTTTAGCCCGATTCCGTAGGTCAGTTCCGATTTCAAGAGGTTTCCTGTAATTTCGTGCTAGCGGTTTTCTGGGGTTTGTCGAAAAAGAGACGTCATATCGGAAACTTTCCACTAACGTTAGCATTCCGATGAGTTCGTGCTAGACCCCCAGATGAGATATTTCATGATACGTCATCGTACCCCAGATCATAAATGAGGGTGTTCATCTGGAAAGACGTTCGATAATGCATTCCAAAAGACAGTGTTCAGCGAGATAGCGTTTAATACGAATGTGATCATCAGGCTACTAAACATAAAGAGTTATTCTTCAAAAAATCCATTTGCTGGCAATCTACAGTCCAGTATATATGCTGAGTATGCTGCGTAGCCAACGCATGCTTGGTTATTCTGAAATTTTAATCGTTTGTAAAATGCACTATAATTTTTATTTGCTGAAAATTTGAGGTAAATTAGGCTGGCAAGATCAAATTACTTTTATAATAGAGAAGCATTAAAAATCGCTACATTTATCCAATTATGGATGTATTTTTTCATTCGTTATAAATAAGGACTAAAAATAAAATAATATTCATTAATAATTTATTTTCTACATTTATTTATTATTATTTTTTTTTTTACTTAGAAAAAAATGCCTTCAAAATAAAGGCTGTCCCCAGAAAATGGGGATATTTGGTCAGCTTAGATAAATAAAGTCATTCTTTCATGGTGACTCAATTTTCCCAAATAATAAATAAAACATATAATGACAAGTAATGACGAAAAATTATACATTAAGTTAATCTTACTTATGCAAACTTCAATGTATGGTTATGATAATGTATCGAAAACATTGAGAACATTAAATATTAAAAACTGGTGCATAAATATCTTTAAGAAGCTGCATGAGTAGTTATTTTCCTTCCTGAAATTCAAGCAATAATTGTTCATATTTTTAAGATACACGATTATTTCAATACTTTAGGAAATTTAAATGTGATTCTATTTAAAAAAGTTATTTATGTTTAATTTATAACTTAAAAAAAAAAAAAAAATATGTGTTGTAAAGCGTTTGTACAATATAATCTAAATAATTAATTATAAATTACTCCGATGTATAGTTTGGTACTGTATTGTTTATACTGTGTTTCAACATTGGTTGCAATACAGTATAAACAATGAATACTGTTTCGCAACGATATCAATTTCAACAGTTTACTTAATATTTTAAAGGGTAATTTAGTTACTTACCTATATATAGTAATAATAATTAAAAAAAAAAAAAAAAAAAATAGCGAACTCCGAAAACAGCACAGTCAGCGGTCAACATTTCTGAAGCTCATTTTTTCATAAATTGTGTTGTACTTAATATAATTCTGAAGTATATGTATATGTTTTTTTTTCTCATTAAAATATTTTGTTATTATTAAAATAATTTTGTTTTGGCTTAAGAATAAAATATTGGCTACCAAATAGACTACTAAGAAAATAACTTTTTTTTTTTTTCTTTTAACTAAACTGCCATAAAAAAGCTTTTTTTTTTTTTTTTTTTTTTTTTACCGTAGCACTAAGTAAAATAAAATAAAATAAAATAAAATGAAATGAAATAAAAAGTTACTCTAAGGATTTTTCTTTTTCAATTTTCTTCAATTCATATGATATAACATTGCCTAATCCAATAAATGTAGGAAGAAAACAAATATTTCTATTTTCACTTTCAAAATACAGAAGAATAAATTCTTAAACAGAGTTTTTACTTTTGTAGTTTAAATATCGAAAGATATATATATATATATATATATATATATATATATATATATATATATATATATATATTATTTAACATCAAACATTTATGCAATTTTCTCTGTGCAATATTTCATCCTTTTATTCCTAAAGGAAAATAAACAGCAATGCATTATTTTAATAAAAAGAAGAGGAAATAAATTATAATATATTTTTGGTGTTTTTGTTTTATAAAAGCAT
Organism: Salticus scenicus; assembly: GCA_963930645.1. Lineage (NCBI taxonomy): Eukaryota > Metazoa > Arthropoda > Arachnida > Araneae > Salticidae > Salticus > Salticus scenicus. The sequence goes on from OZ005649.1 coordinate 102,344,628, forward strand.
AGTTTAAATAAAAAGAATACTGTATATCTTGTGAGTGCTTAAAAGCAGTTACAAATGCATTCAATCCTATTCCCTTCAATTTTGATGTAAAAATAATATTAATCCATTTGTGTAATTTCTTAAACATACTAATTTAATTTTCTTTTTTTTTTTTTCTTGTTTCAAAATTCGATATAAAGATTATATTTAATTTCATGTATTTGGTAGTCTTTCCCGAATTTACTTAATTTATTACTATTATTTTATCCACTGTTTTTTAACATGAAATTTGCTAATACATACAATTTATTAAATAGATAATTGGCATACATTAATAAGATTTAAGTATTATATTAAGTTTATTTACTGTCAAAGCAGTTACATAAATTTATAAAATAAATTGATTTTTTATTTCGGGTAGCTAAAATTGTAAAAGATGGCTGTTATGTACTAGATAAACACATTTCTTCTTATTTACTATTTAATAATCTTTCTAAAATATAATATAAATACAGAAAGGTAATTAAAAATTGTATAAAATAAAGTTAAAAATGAAAAGGATTCTTTTAAATATCATTGGCAACTACTCATTCGATGATGAAATGGTATTTTTTTTTTTTTTTTTTTTTTTTTTACCTCCTTCTGTATTGAATAGAAGAAACTATTGGATTCGTCAAAATTTTTGACTTGCCGTTTTTAATGGATTTACACATTTTGAGAGTCCAAAATGTGTAGATGTATGTGCGTATGTGTGTATATGTGTGTGCGAGACAAAAATATTGTGGCGACTGTATCTCAAAAACTACTGCACAAAATTGCATATAAATCTATATGCAGATGTACATAGACCTAAGTTAGTGCCTATTAACTTTAGGTGTCAATTGCCTAAGATTTGACGCTGCTGCACTGCAATTTCCACAATTACTGGGAAGGCTATATCTAAGGAACTACAGCACGAATTTGCAAATAAATTTATACAGAGGTGCACTTTGACATAAGTTAGTGCCTATCAACTTTTGGTGTTAATTTCTCAAAAGATGGAGCTGCTATAATGCGATTTCAATGATTTCAGGGAATGCTATATCTCTGGAACTACTGCACGAGTTTTCATATAAATTTATATTATATGCAGATGCATTTTGACATAAGTTATTGTCTACCAATTTTTAGTGTCAATTTCTCAACAGGTGGCGCTGGTATACAGTGATTTTTACAATTTAAGGGAAAGCTGCGTATGAGAAACTACTCCATAGAATTACATAAATTGGTATGTAGATGCGCCTCAACATAAATTAGTGTCTAACAACTTTTGGTACCATTCTCTCGAAAGGTGGTGCTGATTAACGTCGATTTACGCAATTTCAGGGAATGCTGTGTCTAACGTTCTATTTCGTATAATTAAACAAAACACTATATGTAAGATATTATATGTCTTTATGCTGATTTAATTTAGCTGCATATCTGCTATACTGCATTTTTCTCCGAGAACGGGAAGGCTTGTTCTCAACTTGCATTGCATATAACGGTACGAAACATGATATATGAGATAATCATTATGAAAACGAATTTTTTAGACTTTATTTATTGAGAATAAAACTGATTTTCGTTTCGTATATTTAGTGCTAGTTTTTCTCCGACGAAAATCATCTGCATACCTTATGATAGATATTCTTAATAAAAATTACTAGTTTTAATAAAATATTTTTTCTGGGGGAATTTTTATAGGAAAATATATGAGAAAGTCTTTTGGTGGCCATAACATACTTCTTATACTTTAATATTAATAATAATATTTTTTATTTTAATTGTGATTTTTTGTAGCTTTGATGACTTATTTTGAACATCGAATTTATATTTCAAATACTTATAGTTCAGAATATTGTATACATACCAAAAAATGTAGTACAAATTGCATACATATCAAAAATACATACGAAAAAATAGTTGCTAAGCGTTACGAAAAAAAAATATTTAACAAATTAATTACTACGGCAGCAGAAGACGAATTGATAGAAAATACAAATTAAAGATACAAAAGCCACATGAATAGGACAAAATCAGTTTTTCCTTTAATTTTTAAGTTAAAATGGCCAACTTCTTTTATTTCATTAGTAAGTAAACTAGCTACAAAATAAAAGTTTTATGTAAAGGTTAACTGTGATATTTTCCTTTAAAAATATAAATTCAACTATATGTGATATTTAGGTAGGCTATTTACTAAAATTAACTGCAAGATGCAATTGTAACTACAAATTTTTAAATTAATTTAAATCCACAATCACGGTTAGTTTTGAATTTGACAATATTTTGTTTTAAAATTAGTAATATCCAAATTTATGTTTTCATTTCATTTGTCGAAAAAGATCATGTAGTGTAATTTAGAATTTTTTTCCATATATTTTATAAAACAAACTTTTATGAAATATATTTATGAAATTTTCAACAAATCATTCTTTATTAAAAATGATTTTTTATTTTCATTTTTTATTAAAACTATTATGATATCTCTACCTCTAAAATTGATGAAGAAAAAAATTAACTTACTGTCATCAACTATATAAAATAAATAGTCCTCATTATAAATATTATATTATCGACTATAATAAATAATTTATCTCGTAAATAAATAAACGCATTTTGTAACTTAAATAGGGTATGCGTGTTATCAATACGTAAATGAAGCTTAAAACTAACACATTTATAAAAACAAAAGTAATATGAAATATTGCTACAACATAATTAAAGTATGCAGAAACGAAATATATACCCTGAAATGTAGTAATTTAAATACAGATTCAGGGGTAAGATAGCGAATACTGTTATGTGAATGCGTGTTAAAGTAATTCAAATTAGGCTTCGGTTCATATTTTTTATTAATATAAATAGTTATTGTGACTCATGTACAGGGACATATAGAAGCGTTTCGCAGCATCACGGTCTGTAGACTATATTTCTTATAAATCCATGTTAACATGATTACAATTCATTAAACATAATATAACAAACATGTTATTAGAATGCTTAAAATGATGTTTTGTGCAAAATGTCAGGCGCAGAATTTTTAATAAGTGTAGAGTAGGGTGGAACGAAAAAATAAAATTTTGATTTTTAATTTGTAATAGCGAGGAAAAGTTGTCTTTTGGTGTATATAAGATAAATTAAAATTACGTTTATAGATTTTTTAGGAAAAAATCGACTTTTGATTTTTAATTTACAATAGCACGGAAAAGTTGCCTTTTGGTGTAGATAAGGTAAATTTAAAATATGAAAAAAAAACTTTTGTACGCCTTGAGGTGCCGCAAGGACATTAAAATTTATAAAAACACACTTTTAGGAACTTTTTCCAAGATTTTTGGGTGTTTCGATTATGAAATGAAAAGTTTGAAATAGGCGTTACAATATGAAATGAAAGATAAAAACAACCGTACTATTGCATTGGCACCCAGTCGAGGAGCCTAAGTCATCGCCGGAGAGGATGTTTTTTTTTTTTTTTTTTTTTTTTTTTTTTTGGGGGGGGGGGGTAAGCGAGGAGATGCAGATATTTTTCTGCGTGCGGAAAGCTCACAGCAAGTGTCAGGTCAGTAGTTTTGCCGAGTTCAGTTCACGTGGCATCTCTGGTCCGTCTATTGTGTAACAGATTAACGCAACATTTTGTTAGTTTGTGTGCTACTTTATTGTTGTGAGTAAAAATGGCTCAATCTAAATTAGTGAAGAAAAGACAAATATCGAAATGTGTTATTTTTTGAAAATTTAGTGATTTGCTTGAAGTTGAGCTGCCTACTTATGAATCTCTTATGAAGTGCTACTTTTATATTAGACATAACCTCAAATTGCTTCAGAGAAGGATCCTACTGCAAGTAAAATATGTGACAGTTTAGTTTCCAAAATAGAACAAATGTAGTCAAAAGCTTCTATTCCCGTTGTTTCTAGCAAAATAATTTTACAAATGATAAAATATTATCATGCTAAGTACAGGAATTTATTAAAGTCTGAAAGCAAAAAAAAGGTCAGAAAAGTTTGACTGCAACCTCGCAAAATTTAGAAAAGCTGAACGTTTCTTTAATATTGCTGCCTGTAAGTGAGCAAACTTTAATACTTATACCTGTATAAAAGGAAAGAAAATACCATCTATAGAACAAGAGTTTCTAAACGATCAAAGTTCTAACAGAAAATGGTTATAGATAATATCGATATAGCTACCACAAGCTGTTTGAGGAAGAAAGCAGCAAGAAAAGTAAAGGACTACAGATATTAGTTGAGTTTAATGAAAAACAGACAAAAAATACATGTGTATCAGAAACGGGTACTGCCAACAACGACAGGGCTGAAGAACAGCAGTGCTCTATACCAGAAAAGGCAAACCTACCAGGTCCTTCAAATATACAAGAAGAGATAAATCTACCATGCCCTTCAAAACTGAAAGAAAAGAAAAACACTCAAATGCGTATTAAACTGCCAACTGTACCTCCCATTGCTGATCTAATCGGAATATCTAATAGAGCTGCTGCAGCTATAGCTAGCGCTGCTTTACAGGACATTGTTATAATCACAGAAGAATACAAAACCAACGTAATAGAGAGGAAGAAAGTTAAACGTTCAAGATCAAATAATTGAAGAAATCTCATTAATGGCAGTCATTATAGAGGATATCGAAAATAGAGGATTGTTTTTGATAGAATAAAAGACAAAACAATTATTCAAGAAAATAAAGGAAGAAGGTTGAACAAAAACTAACTTCAGTAGAACATGTTTCACTAATAGAGGGACCAAACTCAAAGTTTTTAGGTCACGTAATAACTAAATCTAGCACCGGAAAAGATATAGCAGACAGTATACTAAAGTTACTTGAGGATAGAGGACACAACAAACAGCTATTAAACTTTACTGCTATTGGGTGTGATAGAACTATTGTAAATACTGGACATAAAAATGGTGGTATTTCTTTGGTGGAAAAGGAAATAGGAAGATCTTTACAATGATTAATTTGTTTGTTCAACGCTAATGAGCTACCACTACGACATCTCTTTTGTCAATTGGATGGTAAATAGAAGAGTCCAAATGAGTTTAAAGGCGAAATAGGCCAGCAGTTAGAAAACTGTGTTAATCTATCTGCGGTTACTTTCATTCCAACTGAAGATAACTTTCTTCTTTTAGAGATCAAAAATGATTTCAGTACAGATCAGAAATATTTATTGGATATGTGTATCGCTGTATCAAGTGAAAATTGCTCACTAGATTTATCTTTAAGAAAACCTGGAAAACTTGCCCATACTAGGTGACAGACATTAAGCAAACTGTTTAGATTGAATGTGGCAACTGACAATCGAACTAAAAATCTTAAGACTCTGGATAAGTACATTGCGAAAGTGTATGTGTCTGCTTGGTTTAATATTAAGTTAAAAACTTCAAATACGTATAGATACAAACATCTGTTTAACCCTTTGCGGCGCAAGGTAATTGGGATCATTTAAATTACCCTGCTACCGGAATTCACGAACAAAATTAAAATAAAAGAAATTGACGATCTTTTCTGCTATGTTATAAAAGTAAAACTTTACAAAAAATTCCAGGATTAATCTTTGCAGTTTTTACTTAATAATTGCGTCCTCACTGCGAGGGCAGTGCGCCGCAAAGTGTTAACCTTATCTCATATTCACGCTATTTTTCTGACGATTTCAAGAGTGTTATAGACCAGATTATTCAAAGAAATGAGTACTTTGCTGCTCCGGAAAATCTCCATTTGTCCATGCTATGTGAAGAACACAAAATTCCAAGAGAACTTGGTTTACGAAGTGTTTCAAAAGCAAAGCAAGAACAGAAAGTTGAGATGGAGTCAGGAAGTTTAAAGTTTCCAAGAGATTACATCGACATGATCTCATGGCCTGAAAATGACGTAATATATGACACCCTTGTTAAAACATTTTTCCAGTGATATCTCAAAATCTTTATACGGACGGTATCTGAAGCTGAACCAAATAGTAAAGTGGATCCAGTTATCGACTTTCCCTGGTTTCCTTATCACACGCAAGCAGTGGAAAGAGTTGTGAAACTCGTGACCGAATCGGCTCAAAATGTCTGTGGTTCAATCGCAAGCGCAAAAATTACAAAAAGTACAAATACATAAGAGCGAAAATTGACTCACGTGTGAATATGCCAAAATTTGATACAAAATATATGAATAAATAAAAAACAGTTTAATGCAGTAGTGAAGCAGAAACAAACGTTTTACAACTGTAGCATTTGTAACCATTAAGGATACAGAAGTAAGAAATACAAAATTTGACATTATGAAATATTTTATTATTACTATTATATTTTGCAATTAATATTTTTTTATCAATTCTAATGCTTATATGTGTATTCAAAACCATCATTTGTAATATTAGATGTACAGGAAATTCATAAAAATAATTAATTTAAGTTTACAGTTTTTCTGTTTTTTTTTTTTTTTTTTTTTTTTTTTTGAATCTAAAAGATAACTTTTTCCCACTATTACCAAACTACTATCTAAAAAATTTAAATGCCCATTTTATATTTATTATTATTATTATTATTATTATTATTATTATTTATTTATTTTATTTATTTATTTATTTTTGCAAACTTTAAACTCTACTATTACCAAATTAAACTAATAATAATAATAATAATAATAAAATGTAATTTTGTTCCACCCTAGTGTGCAGGGTAACACAGAAGATTTCCAATATCATGCAATCATTTCGCATCATATTTGGTACAAATATTCTTGAATTACAAGGAAGAATGTATATACATAGAGAGAGAAAGACACAGATGAAAAGAACAGCGGAAAGAGGGGTGTGGTACACCCCTAATGGAAATAGGTTGTTGAGGCTCCTGATCTGCAGATCCACTAGTATACAATGGCATGAAAAGGTGTGACATGGTCGAGCGATTCTAGATATGTTAGGCTCCTCGTCCGGAACATTTATCTAACCTCCCTCTCCTCCCCCCCCACAAAAAAAAAATAATAAAATAAAATAAAAATCAAAAATCAAAAAACAAATCAAAAAACAAATCAAATTAAATTAAATAAAAATAAAAATAAAAATAAAAAACGAATTACAAAGACCGTCAGAAAAAAAAGTATCCCAAGCGACAAGGAGTGGCAGTGAAAAATATAGGAATAAACCAATTTTTGATTCGTTGTTAGTCAAATGAATATAAGGGGTTAGGTGAGTTTCGAAGACTCAAAAAAGCATATTTTTACAATTTTTTTCTAATATATCAAATGAAATATTTTATTCAAACAATTTAACATATCAAATATACACATTTGACAAGTACTTTGTGAAATTTTCATTTAAAAATTTTGAAAATTCAGCTATTGAGACCTCATTTTTCTTGACCCATCAGAAAAAAAGTTCTTTAGGTGTTGTAAGGATAACTCATGACAGATTCATCTGAAATTTAAATATATATATACATATTTTCTGTTAGTAGATATGTATAGCTCCTACTTGGACGAAGGCAAAAAGAAAAAAATAATAATAATTTTCGGCGGAGTTGTGAACAAAAATACCATTTTCTGGTAAAATTGCCTTGTAAAATATGTTGTAATAAATAAAAAATAAATAAATAAATAAATTAACCTTCGTTCAAGCACTAAATAATGTTATCTTCGAGAAGTGTGCTAAATTTGAACTTTTGAGAAATCTTGACAACCAACTTCAAAAATACAGTTTCGAGAAAAACACAATTGAAGTTTTAAATTGAAATAACACGCATGTATATATATATATATATATATATATATATATATATATATATATATATATATGTATATATATATATATATATATATATATATATATATATATATATATATATATATATATATATATATATATATATATATTCTCTCAACTTACATAGAACCATCGATTCCGGCACCATAAAGTAAAGAACCTGCAGCAGCGGCAATATCCAGGGCATCCATTTGCTCTTGTCTGATTTCTTTTAAATTTTCAAACCCGCCTCACTCCTTAAATGATGAGATCTCGAACACAGTAGTACTATTTGCATGGCTTTCCTAATAAGTTGTATAATTATAACGTACTAAACAATCAGTACCTCTTACGCATAAGTAATTTAGTATGAGAGTAAAAATTAGCAGCCTTTACGTGTGAAATACAATTTATTCTAATAATGAATAAAAAAAAAATATTATGAAAAAAATATTTAAACTAAATATTTTCCAACTATTTATTTTTGTCCTCTTTAATAAATACTCTCCATTTTAAAAATATGAAAACTAAGAAAATTATAAACAAATAGCAGTTCTTAATAATCTTAATATAGCATGCTGCATAACTCTTTTATATTGTACAGTATTCCACGCAATAAAATTAAGCAAGTCACGTTAAACTGTAATCAAGTTAATGTATCTCAAAGTTTAAGTAAACAAACGATTAAAAATGTCCCTTTACTTATTATTATGTAAAGGAAAATTTTAATCGACAGTTTCTTCAACCTTAACTTATAGCATGTGCTCTCACTGGGACATTTATTTACAGGTAATATAGTTTCACACCGAATTTTAACTGAAAATGTTTCGGTAGGAAAATTCATCAAATATCTGAAAATGTTGTTTTTACGTAATTAGAATCGGTATTATATATATATATATATATATATATATATATATATATATATTCTCATTTGAGTTTTATTCTACATTAGGATTTTTTTCTATAAAATTAGATAAATGTTAATAAAATTCATTAATGAATATCGATGGTGATTTTAAGAGCTGACCGCTTTTGTCGTCCATTGTTAAATTGTATTTGATGGAAAAACATAAAATGATTTCATACACTATTATATTATGCATATACATTTTAAGTTAATCGCATATAATTTAAGCAATTTTTCAATTTCCATGTTTCGAGTTATAGGTTTTTGGATTATTTTTTGCATATTAGCTATCATTAGAAGTGTCTTAATATTGATTCTAAACCAGTGAAAATATCCATTAGTAAACACATATCTGAACACATGAGATGGAAACTGGATATGATAGTTTTTGTGACAGTAATTATTGTGATGTTATCATTTTTTTTTTTTTTTTTTTTTTTTTTTTTTAATTCAATTATATTATTTTTATTTGATTAAATATATGTTTCAGTTTTGAAATCAAGTATAAAATGTAGAAGCAGCGAGTAAAAAAATAAAATAAAGTAAAATAAGCAAAGTCTACTCCAACTAGTTTTTCTGCAAATAAATGATCAGTTGGTGCAATCCAATTAGAAATACCGGACAGTTTATGATGGTATACTTACACTTCACTTTGGTGATCGTCTGCTTGTTAAAACCTGCACTTCATTTTTGAATCTGCGAACACCTGCTTCTGGTCTTTTTTCCTTTTCTTTTCTTTCTTTTTTTCTTAATATTTTGCGCTGTGTCAGTCCAGAAATGGTACAGTTTATTATGTGTAATATTAAACTTCCAAAGAGTTATAAACTGTGGAATTTTCATAATACTGAATGTGACAAACTTTAATTTATATCATCGAAACAATTTCATAAATTCAAGTTTCTTTTTTTTATTTCATTTCATTTTATTTTATTATTTATTTATTTATTTTTAATGTTGTATTGGATTCAAATGTCCCAAACATTCAATATATATTTCTGTTTATAAAACATATTTTATCGATGAACGTTATTATAATTACTATTAAAAAATGAATTATGATCAATATTACTTTTTACATGAAATGAATAAGCATCATTAAAAACAAAAGTTTTCTAATTTACAGTTCATCTCTATAATTACTTTTTAATTTACAGTAAAACACGTGTTATTAACACATAATTAAAGTATAAAACTTACAGCTTCAAGAACGAAAAAGTAATATAAAACAACGTTGCAAGATTAATTAAGAACAGACAAACAAATAAAAATGTATTATAAATTCCATAAATATAAATAAAAAAGAAATAAATAATTACAATATAAACTGGTTCGTAAAGGTACAAGACTTAAATGCTATATTAATATTATAATAAAAAAAAAAAAAAAAAAAAAAAAAAAATCGTTTAAGAGAAAATACTGTGCAAAATACAAATAAAATAAATAACTTTTAACAGGAAAGTATTTTTTCTCATACTTTAAATGTAAATTAATTATTAAAAGTTTGAAATTTGTATGTGAAATTAATCTTATATAAATGAATCAAATGTTGATATCTCAAATATATTTTTAACACGTTTAGAGCCATGTCAGCCATTCTGTAATAGATTCTAGACATTTTGTCATATATCTCTAAGTACTGAAGGAGTAATATTGAAACTTTAGGAGTGTGCAGAACATGTTATGCTTCAAACATTTCAGTGAAAGGGTTACCCTTAAAGTAAAAGCAGTACCAATAAAAAATTAAAACGCTGAACGCCCTGTCAGCCGTCGGTGGCTGATAGTGTCAAATATGATATAAAGCTGCGTCAACCATTGGTGGTGGATATAAAATAGAATATAAAACTAAAAATATTACATTTAATGATTGATAATTTATTAAAAATTTGCTAATTTTTATTTATTACAGGAAGAATCATTATGGAATATTAATGGATTTTAAAAATTTGCGTGGCGCTCAACGTGCTAACATTACTTAGGCTTTTTTTACACTAAATATTATTTATGTATAAATAATATAACAATAATATATAAATAAGGAAACTTTATGTACTGTATGCGATATATTATAGCAAGTTAAACACTCTGAACTAAAAATAGTGTTTATTATAAATTTTCTCTCTTTTTCTTATAATCTTTTTGACAATTTGGCACGTTTAAGCAAAACAATTTACCATTCTAAAAATTTCGAAATGAACAGAATCCCGAAATATTAATATTTCTTAATGGTATTAATAATATCATGATACATAAACTTTGTTATAAGCAGTATGTCACGGAAAATTAATAAGCAAGACCCTTTAAAATATAATCTAGTAAATATATCTCTAATTTTAATGAAACACGCAAGCAAATTTGCTCCTTTACTTAGTGTTATACAATTTTTTTTTTTTATTCGACAGATTTTAATCATCAACTTACACAAGCAGTCCCACTGGGACAATTATACACCCGTAACATGATTTTAGAGTCAAGCTTTTCTGGCATATTTTACAAGACATTTCATCAACAATATAAATATGCAGTTTAGAAATAATTGGGAATTACATTAAAGTCGTTTTCACGAAAGCCGCCTTTATACAACGTTAGGATAATTATTTCTTGTGAAAAATAGGTAAAGTGTATTACAGATTATTTTTAGAATATGTGTAGTTTTTTGTTGGTTATTATTACTCTAAATTATTTTTACTTGATTATATGTCATAAAAGCACTTTCCATAAGTTTCCATTTCCATATTTACTATACAATGTATGTACATTGTACAACATCTTACGTGTATTCAATGAAAAAATATGTAATAGAATTTCAGTTCCTATGGAATTTTTAATAGTATTTATTACATATGTAATAAATACTATTAAAAATTCCATAGGAACTGAAATTCTATTACATATTTTTTCATTGAATACACGTAAGATGTTGTACAATGTACATACATTGTATAGTAAATATGGAAATGGAAACTTATGGAAAGTGCTTTTATGACATATAATCAAGTAAAAATAATTTAGAGTAATAATAACCAACAAAAAACTACACATATTCTAAAAATAATCTGTAATACACTTTACCTATTTTTCACAAGAAATAATTATCCTAACGTTGTATAAAGGCGGCTTTCGTGAAAACGACTTTAATGTAATTCCCAATTATTTCTAAACTGCATATTTATATTGTTGATGAAATGTCTTGTAAAATATGCCAGAAAAGCTTGACTCTAAAATCATGTTACGGGTGTATAATTGTCCCAGTGGGACTGCTTGTGTAAGTTGATGATTAAAATCTGTCGAATAAAAAAAAAAATTGTATAACACTAAGTAAAGGAGCAAATTTGCTTGCGTGTTTCATTAAAATTAGAGATATATTTACTAGATTATATTTTAAAGGGTCTTGCTTATTAATTTTCCGTGACATACTGCTTATAACAAAGTTTATGTATCATGATATTATTAATACCATTAAGAAATATTAATATTTCGGGATTCTGTTCATTTCGAAATTTTTAGAATGGTAAATTGTTTTGCTTAAACGTGCCAAATTGTCAAAAAGATTATAAGAAAAAGAGAGAAAATTTATAATAAACACTATTTTTAGTTCAGAGTGTTTAACTTGCTATAATATATCGCATACAGTACATAAAGTTTCCTTATTTATATATTATTGTTATATTATTTATACATAAATAATATTTAGTGTAAAAAAAGCCTAAGTAATGTTAGCACGTTGAGCGCCACGCAAATTTTTAAAATCCATTAATATTCCATAATGATTCTTCCTGTAATAAATAAAAATTAGCAAATTTTTAATAAATTATCAATCATTAAATGTAATATTTTTAGTTTTATATTCTATTTTATATCCACCACCAATGGTTGACGCAGCTTTATATCATATTTGACACTATCAGCCACCGACGGCTGACAGGGCGTTCAGCGTTTTAATTTTTTATTGGTACTGCTTTTACTTTAAGGGTAACCCTTTCACTGAAATGTTTGAAGCATAACATGTTCTGCACACTCCTAAAGTTTCAATATTACTCCTTCAGTACTTAGAGATATATGACAAAATGTCTAGAATCTATTACAGAATGGCTGACATGGCTCTAAACGTGTTAAAAATATATTTGAGATATCAACATTTGATTCATTTATATAAGATTAATTTCACATACAAATTTCAAACTTTTAATAATTAATTTACATTTAAAGTATGAGAAAAAATACTTTCCTGTTAAAAGTTATTTATTTTATTTGTATTTTGCACAGTATTTTCTCTTAAACGATTTTTTTTTTTTTTTTTTTTTTTTTTTATTATAATATTAATATAGCATTTAAGTCTTGTACCTTTACGAACCAGTTTATATTGTAATTATTTATTTCTTTTTTATTTATATTTATGGAATTTATAATACATTTTTATTTGTTTGTCTGTTCTTAATTAATCTTGCAACGTTGTTTTATATTACTTTTTCGTTCTTGAAGCTGTAAGTTTTATACTTTAATTATGTGTTAATAACACGTGTTTTACTGTAAATTAAAAAGTAATTATAGAGATGAACTGTAAATTAGAAAACTTTTGTTTTTAATGATGCTTATTCATTTCATGTAAAAAGTAATATTGATCATAATTCATTTTTTAATAGTAATTATAATAACGTTCATCGATAAAATATGTTTTATAAACAGAAATATATATTGAATGTTTGGGACATTTGAATCCAATACAACATTAAAAATAAATAAATAAATAATAAAATAAAATGAAATGAAATAAAAAAAAGAAACTCGAATTTATGAAATTGTTTCGATGATATAAATTAAAGTTTGTCACATTCAGTATTATGAAAATTCCACAGTTTATAACTCTTTGGAAGTTTAATATTACACATAATAAACTGTACCATTTCTGGACTGACACAGCGCAAAATATTAAGAAAAAAAGAAAGAAAAGAAAAGGAAAAAAGACCAGAAGCAGGTGTTCGCAGATTCAAAAATGAAGTGCAGGTTTTAACAAGCAGACGATCACCAAAGTGAAGTGTAAGTATACCATCATAAACTGTCCGGTATTTCTAATTGGATTGCACCAACTGATCATTTATTTGCAGAAAAACTAGTTGGAGTAGACTTTGCTTATTTTACTTTATTTTATTTTTTTACTCGCTGCTTCTACATTTTATACTTGATTTCAAAACTGAAACATATATTTAATCAAATAAAAATAATATAATTGATTTAAAAAAAAAAAAAAAAAAATGATAACATCACAATAATTACTGTCACAAAAACTATCACATCCAGTTTCCATCTCATGTGTTCAGATATGGGTTTACTAATGGATATTTTCACTGGTTTAGAATCAATATTAAGACACTTCTAATGATAGCTAATATGCAAAAAATAATCCAAAAACCTATAACTCGAAACATGGAAATTGAAAAATTGCTTAAATTATATGCGATTAACTTAAAATGTATATGCATAATATAATAGTGTATGAAATCATTTTATGTTTTTCCATCAAATACAATTTAACAATGGACGACAAAAGCGGTCAGCTCTTAAAATCACCATCGATATTCATTAATGAATTTTATTAACATTTATCTAATTTTATAGAAAAAAATCCTAATGTAGAATAAAACTCAAATGAGAATATATATATATATATATATATATATATATATATATAATACCGATTCTAATTACGTAAAAACAACATTTTCAGATATTTGATGAATTTTCCTACCGAAACATTTTCAGTTAAAATTCGGTGTGAAACTATATTACCTGTAAATAAATGTCCCAGTGAGAGCACATGCTATAAGTTAAGGTTGAAGAAACTGTCGATTAAAATTTTCCTTTACATAATAATAAGTAAAGGGACATTTTTAATCGTTTGTTTACTTAAACTTTGAGATACATTAACTTGATTACAGTTTAACGTGACTTGCTTAATTTTATTGCGTGGAATACTGTACAATATAAAAGAGTTATGCAGCATGCTATATTAAGATTATTAAGAACTGCTATTTGTTTATAATTTTCTTAGTTTTCATATTTTTAAAATGGAGAGTATTTATTAAAGAGGACAAAAATAAATAGTTGGAAAATATTTAGTTTAAATATTTTTTTCATAATATTTTTTTTTTATTCATTATTAGAATAAATTGTATTTCACACGTAAAGGCTGCTAATTTTTACTCTCATACTAAATTACTTATGCGTAAGAGGTACTGATTGTTTAGTACGTTATAATTATACAACTTATTAGGAAAGCCATGCAAATAGTACTACTGTGTTCGAGATCTCATCATCTAAGGAGTGAGGCGGGTTTGAAAATTTAAAAGAAATCAGACAAGAGCAAATGGATGCCCTGGATATTGCCGCTGCTGCAGGTTCTTTACTTTATGGTGCCGGAATCGATGGTTCTATGTAAGTTGAGAGAATATATATATATATATATATATATATATATATATATATATATACATATATATATATATATATATATATATATATATATACATGCGTGTTATTTCAATTTAAAACTTCAATTGTGTTTTTCTCGAAACTGTATTTTTGAAGTTGGTTGTCAAGATTTCTCAAAAGTTCAAATTTAGCACACTTCTCGAAGATAACATTATTTAGTGCTTGAACGAAGGTTAATTTATTTATTTATTTATTTTTTATTTATTACAACATATTTTACAAGGCAATTTTACCAGAAAATGGTATTTTTGTTCACAACTCCGCCGAAAATTATTATTATTTTTTTCTTTTTGCCTTCGTCCAAGTAGGAGCTATACATATCTACTAACAGAAAATATGTATATATATATTTAAATTTCAGATGAATCTGTCATGAGTTATCCTTACAACACCTAAAGAACTTTTTTTCTGATGGGTCAAGAAAAATGAGGTCTCAATAGCTGAATTTTCAAAATTTTTAAATGAAAATTTCACAAAGTACTTGTCAAATGTGTATATTTGATATGTTAAATTGTTTGAATAAAATATTTCATTTGATATATTAGAAAAAAATTGTAAAAATATGCTTTTTTGAGTCTTCGAAACTCACCTAACCCCTTATATTCATTTGACTAACAACGAATCAAAAATTGGTTTATTCCTATATTTTTCACTGCCACTCCTTGTCGCTTGGGATACTTTTTTTTCTGACGGTCTTTGTAATTCGTTTTTTATTTTTATTTTTATTTTTATTTAATTTAATTTGATTTGTTTTTTGATTTGTTTTTTGATTTTTGATTTTTATTTTATTTTATTATTTTTTTTGTGGGGGGGGGGAGGAGAGGGAGGTTAGATAAATGTTCCGGACGAGGAGCCTAACATATCTAGAATCGCTCGACCATGTCACACCTTTTCATGCCATTGTATACTAGTGGATCTGCAGATCAGGAGCCTCAACAACCTATTTCCATTAGGGGTGTACCACACCCCTCTTTCCGCTGTTCTTTTCATCTGTGTCTTTCTCTCTCTATGTATATACATTCTTCCTTGTAATTCAAGAATATTTGTACCAAATATGATGCGAAATGATTGCATGATATTGGAAATCTTCTGTGTTACCCTGCACACTAGGGTGGAACAAAATTACATTTTATTATTATTATTATTATTATTAGTTTAATTTGGTAATAGTAGAGTTTAAAGTTTGCAAAAATAAATAAATAAATAAAATAAATAAATAAATAATAATAATAATAATAATAATAATAATAATAATAATAATAATAAATATAAAATGGGCATTTAAATTTTTTAGATAGTAGTTTGGTAATAGTGGGAAAAAGTTATCTTTTAGATTCAAAAAAAAAAAAAACGGTTGCAATACTCAAAAAGCTTAAAGTTTGTAAAAAAAAAAAAAAAAAAAAAAAAAAAAAACAGAAAAACTGTAAACTTAAATTAATTATTTTTATGAATTTCCTGTACATCTAATATTACAAATGATGGTTTTGAATACACATATAAGCATTAGAATTGATAAAAAAATATTAATTGCAAAATATAATAGTAATAATAAAATATTTCATAATGTCAAATTTTGTATTTCTTACTTCTGTATCCTTAATGGTTACAAATGCTACAGTTGTAAAACGTTTGTTTCTGCTTCACTACTGCATTAAACTGTTTTTTATTTATTCATATATTTTGTATCAAATTTTGGCATATTCACACGTGAGTCAATTTTCGCTCTTATGTATTTGTACTTTTTGTAATTTTTGCGCTTGCGATTGAACCACAGACATTTTGAGCCGATTCGGTCACGAGTTTCACAACTCTTTCCACTGCTTGCGTGTGATAAGGAAACCAGGGAAAGTCGATAACTGGATCCACTTTACTATTTGGTTCAGCTTCAGATACCGTCCGTATAAAGATTTTGAGATATCACTGGAAAAATGTTTTAACAAGGGTGTCATATATTACGTCATTTTCAGGCCATGAGATCATGTCGATGTAATCTCTTGGAAACTTTAAACTTCCTGACTCCATCTCAACTTTCTGTTCTTGCTTTGCTTTTGAAACACTTCGTAAACCAAGTTCTCTTGGAATTTTGTGTTCTTCACATAGCATGGACAAATGGAGATTTTCCGGAGCAGCAAAGTACTCATTTCTTTGAATAATCTGGTCTATAACACTCTTGAAATCGTCAGAAAAATAGCGTGAATATGAGATAAGGTTAACACTTTGCGGCGCACTGCCCTCGCAGTGAGGACGCAATTATTAAGTAAAAACTGCAAAGATTAATCCTGGAATTTTTTGTAAAGTTTTACTTTTATAACATAGCAGAAAAGATCGTCAATTTCTTTTATTTTAATTTTGTTCGTGAATTCCGGTAGCAGGGTAATTTAAATGATCCCAATTACCTTGCGCCGCAAAGGGTTAAACAGATGTTTGTATCTATACGTATTTGAAGTTTTTAACTTAATATTAAACCAAGCAGACACATACACTTTCGCAATGTACTTATCCAGAGTCTTAAGATTTTTAGTTCGATTGTCAGTTGCCACATTCAATCTAAACAGTTTGCTTAATGTCTGTCACCTAGTATGGGCAAGTTTTCCAGGTTTTCTTAAAGATAAATCTAGTGAGCAATTTTCACTTGATACAGCGATACACATATCCAATAAATATTTCTGATCTGTACTGAAATCATTTTTGATCTCTAAAAGAAGAAAGTTATCTTCAGTTGGAATGAAAGTAACCGCAGATAGATTAACACAGTTTTCTAACTGCTGGCCTATTTCGCCTTTAAACTCATTTGGACTCTTCTATTTACCATCCAATTGACAAAAGAGATGTCGTAGTGGTAGCTCATTAGCGTTGAACAAACAAATTAATCATTGTAAAGATCTTCCTATTTCCTTTTCCACCAAAGAAATCCCACCATTTTTATGTCCAGTATTTACAATAGTTCTATCACACCCAATAGCAGTAAAGTTTAATAGCTGTTTGTTGTGTCCTCTATCCTCAAGTAACTTTAGTATACTGTCTGCTATATCTTTTCCGGTGCTAGATTTAGTTATTACGTGACCTAAAAACTTTGAGTTTGGTCCCTCTATTAGTGAAACATGTTCTACTGAAGTTAGTTTTTGTTCAACCTTCTTCCTTTATTTTCTTGAATAATTGTTTTGTCTTTTATTCTATCAAAAACAATCCTCTATTTTCGATATCCTCTATAATGACTGCCATTAATGAGATTTCTTCAATTATTTGATCTTGAACGTTTAACTTTCTTCCTCTCTATTACGTTGGTTTTGTATTCTTCTGTGATTATAACAATGTCCTGTAAAGCAGCGCTAGCTATAGCTGCAGCAGCTCTATTAGATATTCCGATTAGATCAGCAATGGGAGGTACAGTTGGCAGTTTAATACGCATTTGAGTGTTTTTCTTTTCTTTCAGTTTTGAAGGGCATGGTAGATTTATCTCTTCTTGTATATTTGAAGGACCTGGTAGGTTTGCCTTTTCTGGTATAGAGCACTGCTGTTCTTCAGCCCTGTCGTTGTTGGCAGTACCCGTTTCTGATACACATGTATTTTTTGTCTGTTTTTCATTAAACTCAACTAATATCTGTAGTCCTTTACTTTTCTTGCTGCTTTCTTCCTCAAACAGCTTGTGGTAGCTATATCGATATTATCTATAACCATTTTCTGTTAGAACTTTGATCGTTTAGAAACTCTTGTTCTATAGATGGTATTTTCTTTCCTTTTATACAGGTATAAGTATTAAAGTTTGCTCACTTACAGGCAGCAATATTAAAGAAACGTTCAGCTTTTCTAAATTTTGCGAGGTTGCAGTCAAACTTTTCTGACCTTTTTTTTGCTTTCAGACTTTAATAAATTCCTGTACTTAGCATGATAATATTTTATCATTTGTAAAATTATTTTGCTAGAAACAACGGGAATAGAAGCTTTTGACTACATTTGTTCTATTTTGGAAACTAAACTGTCACATATTTTACTTGCAGTAGGATCCTTCTCTGAAGCAATTTGAGGTTATGTCTAATATAAAAGTAGCACTTCATAAGAGATTCATAAGTAGGCAGCTCAACTTCAAGCAAATCACTAAATTTTCAAAAAATAACACATTTCGATATTTGTCTTTTCTTCACTAATTTAGATTGAGCCATTTTTACTCACAACAATAAAGTAGCACACAAACTAACAAAATGTTGCGTTAATCTGTTACACAATAGACGGACCAGAGATGCCACGTGAACTGAACTCGGCAAAACTACTGACCTGACACTTGCTGTGAGCTTTCCGCACGCAGAAAAATATCTGCATCTCCTCGCTTACCCCCCCCCCACCAAAAAAAAAAAAAAAAAAAAAAAAAAAAACATCCTCTCCGGCGATGACTTAGGCTCCTCGACTGGGTGCCAATGCAATAGTACGGTTGTTTTTATCTTTCATTTCATATTGTAACGCCTATTTCAAACTTTTCATTTCATAATCGAAACACCCAAAAATCTTGGAAAAAGTTCCTAAAAGTGTGTTTTTATAAATTTTAATGTCCTTGCGGCACCTCAAGGCGTACAAAAGTTTTTTTTCATATTTTAAATTTACCTTATCTACACCAAAAGGCAACTTTTCCGTGCTATTGTAAATTAAAAATCAAAAGTCGATTTTTTCCTAAAAAATCTATAAACGTAATTTTAATTTATCTTATATACACCAAAAGACAACTTTTCCTCGCTATTACAAATTAAAAATCAAAATTTTATTTTTTCGTTCCACCCTACTCTACACTTATTAAAAATTCTGCGCCTGACATTTTGCACAAAACATCATTTTAAGCATTCTAATAACATGTTTGTTATATTATGTTTAATGAATTGTAATCATGTTAACATGGATTTATAAGAAATATAGTCTACAGACCGTGATGCTGCGAAACGCTTCTATATGTCCCTGTACATGAGTCACAATAACTATTTATATTAATAAAAAATATGAACCGAAGCCTAATTTGAATTACTTTAACACGCATTCACATAACAGTATTCGCTATCTTACCCCTGAATCTGTATTTAAATTACTACATTTCAGGGTATATATTTCGTTTCTGCATACTTTAATTATGTTGTAGCAATATTTCATATTACTTTTGTTTTTATAAATGTGTTAGTTTTAAGCTTCATTTACGTATTGATAACACGCATACCCTATTTAAGTTACAAAATGCGTTTATTTATTTACGAGATAAATTATTTATTATAGTCGCTAATATAATATTTATAATGAGGAGTATTTATTTTATATAGTTGATGACAGTAAGTTAATTTTTTTCTTCATCAATTTTAGAGGTAGAGATATCATAATAGTTTTAATAAAAAATGAAAATAAAAAATCATTTTTAATAAAGAATGATTTGTTAAAAATTTCATAAATATATTTCATAAAAGTTTATTTTATAAAATATATGGAAAAAAATTCTAAATTACACTACATGATCTTTTTAGACAAATTAAATGAAAACATAAATTTGGATATTACTAATTTTAAAACAAAATATTGTCAAATTCAAAACTAACCGTGATTGTGGATTTAAATTAATTTAAAAATTTGTAGTTACAATTGCATCTTGCAGTTAATTTTAGTAAATAGCCTACCTAAATATCACATATAGTTGTATTTATATTTTTAAAGGAAAATATCACAGTTAACCTTTACATAAAACTTTTATTTTGTAGCTAGTTTACTTACTAATGAAATAAAAGAAGTTGGCCATTTTAACTTAAAAATTAAAGGAAAAACTGATTTTGTCCTATTCATGTGGCTTTTGTATCTTTAATTTGTATTTTCTATCAATTCGTCTTCTGCTGCCGTAGTATTTAATTTGTTAAATATATTTTTTTCGTAACGCTTAGCAACTATTTTTTCGTTTGTATTTTTGATATGTATGCAATTTGTACTACATTTTTTGGTATGTATACAATATTCTGAACTATAAGTATTTGAAATATAAATTCGATGTTCAAAATAAGTCATCAAAGCTACAAAAAATCACAATTAAAATAAAAAATATTATTATTAATATTAAAGTATAAGAAGTATGTTGTGGCCACCAAAAGACTTTCTCATATATTTTCCTATAAAAATTCCCCCAGAAAAAATATTTTATTAAAACTAGTAATTTTTATTAAGAATATCTATCATAAGGAATGCAGATGATTTTCGTCGGCGAAAAACTAGCACTAAATATACGAAACGAAAATCAGTTTTATTCTCAATAAATAAAGTCTAAAAAATTCGTTTTCATAATGATTATCTCATATATCATGTTTCGTACCGTTATATGCAATGCAAGTTGAGAACAAGCCTTCCCGTTCTCGGAGAAAAATGCAGTATAGCAGATATGCAGCTAAATTAAATCAGCATAAAGACATATAATATCTTACATATAGTGTTTTGTTTAATTATACGAAATAGAACGTTAGACACAGCATTCCCTGAAATTGCGTAAATCGACGTTAATCAGCACCACCTTTCGAGAGAATGGTACCAAAAGTTGTTAGACACTAATTTATGTTGAGGCGCATCTACATATCAATTTATGTAATTCTATGGAGTAGTTTCTCATACGCAGCTTTCCCTTAAATTGTAAAAATCACTGTATACCAGCGCCACCTGTTGAGAAATTGACACTAAAAATTGGTAGACAATAACTTATGTCAAAATGCATCTGCATATAATATAAATTTATATGAAAACTCGTGCAGTAGTTCCAGAGATATAGCATTCCCTGAAATCATTGAAATCGCATTATAGCAGCTCCATCTTTTGAGAAATTAACACCAAAAGTTGATAGGCACTAACTTATGTCAAAGTGCATCTCTGTATAAATTTATTTGCAAATTCGTGCTGTAGTTTCTTAGATATAGCCTTCCCACTAATTGTGGAAATTGCAGTGTAGCAGCGTCAACTCTTAGGCAATTGACACCTAAAGTTAATAGGCACTAACTTAGGTCTATGTACATCTGCATATAGATTTATATGCAATTTTGTGCAGTAGTTTTTGAGATACAGTCGCCACAATATTTTTGTCTCGCACACACATATACACACATACGCACATACATCTACACATTTTGGACTCTCAAAATGTGTAAATCCATCAAAAACGGCAAGTCAAAAATTTTGACGAATCCAATAGTTTCTTCTATTCAATACAGAAGGAGGTAAAAAAAAAAAAAAAAAAAAAAAATACCATTTCATCATCGAATGAGTAGTTGCCAATGATATTTAAAAGAATCCTTTTCATTTTTAACTTTATTTTATACAATTTTTAATTACCTTTCTGTATTTATATTATATTTTAGAAAGATTATTAAATAGTAAATAAGAAGAAATGTGTTTATCTAGTACATAACAGCCATCTTTTACAATTTTAGCTACCCGAAATAAAAAATCAATTTATTTTATAAATTTATGTAACTGCTTTGACAGTAAATAAACTTAATATAATACTTAAATCTTATTAATGTATGCCAATTATCTATTTAATAAATTGTATGTATTAGCAAATTTCATGTTAAAAAACAGTGGATAAAATAATAATAATAAATTAAGTAAATTCAAGAAAGACTACCAAATACATGAAATTAAATATAATCTTTATATCGAATTTTGAAACAAGAAAAAAAAAAAAGAAAATTAAATTAGTATGTTTAAGAAATTACACAAATGGATTAATATTATTTTTACATCAAAATTGAAGGGAATAGGATTGAATGCATTTGTAACTGCTTTTAAGCACTCACAAGATATACAGTATTCTTTTTATTTAAACTATGCTTTTATAAAACAAAAACACCAAAAATATATTATAATTTATTTCCTCTTCTTTTTATTAAAATAATGCATTGCTGTTTATTTTCCTTTAGGAATAAAAGGATGAAATATTGCACAGAGAAAATTGCATAAATGTTTGATGTTAAATAATATATATATATATATATATATATATATATATATATATATATATATCTTTCGATATTTAAACTACAAAAGTAAAAACTCTGTTTAAGAATTTATTCTTCTGTATTTTGAAAGTGAAAATAGAAATATTGGATTAGGCAATGTTATATCATATGAATTGAAGAAAATTGAAAAAGAAAAATCCTTAGAGTAACCTTTTATTTCATTTCATTTTATTTTATTTTATTTTATTTTACTTAGTGCTACGGTAAAAAAAAAAAAAAAAAAAAAAAAAAAAAGCTTTTTTATGGCAGTTTAGTTAAAAGGAAAAAAAAAAAAAAAAAAGTTTTTTTCTTAGTAGTCTATTTGGTAGCCAATATTTTATTCTTAAGCCAAAACAAAATTATTTTAATAATAACAAAATATTTTAAGGAGAAAAAAAAACATATACATATACTTCAGAATTATATTAAGTACAACACAATTTATGAAAAAATGAGCTTCAGAAATGTTGAGCGCTGACTGTGCTGTTTTCGGAGTTCGCTATTTTTTTTTTTTTTTTATTACTATATATACATGTAGGTAAGTAACTAAATTACCCTTTAAAATATTAAGTAAACTGTTGAAAATGATATCGTTGCGAATCAGTATTCATTGTTTATACTGTATTGCAACCAATGTTGAAACACAGTATAAACAATACAGTACCAAACTATACATCGGAGTAATTTATAATTAATTATTTAGATTATATTGTACAAACGTTTTGCAACACATTTTTTTTTTTTTTTTTTTTTTTTTTTTTTTAAGTTATAAATTAAACATAAATAACTTTTTAAAATAGAATCACATTTAAATTTCCTAAAGTATTGAAATAATCGTGTATCTTAAAAATATGAACAATTATTGCTTGAATTTCAGGAAGGAAAATAACTACTCATGCAGCTTCTTAAAGATATTTATGCACCAGTTTTTAATATTTAATGTTCTCAATGTTTTCGATACATTATCATAACCATACATTGAAGTTTGCATAAGTAAGATTAACTTAATGTATAATTTTTCGTCATTACTTGTCATTATATGTTTTATTTATTATTTGGGAAAATTGAGTCACCATGAAAGAATGACTTTATTTACCTAAGCTGACCAAATATCCCCATTTTCTGGGGACAGCCTTTATTTTGAAGGCATTTTTTTCTAAGTAAAAAAAAATGTAGAAAATAAATTATTAATCAATATTATTTTATTTTTAGTCCTTATTTATAACGAATGAAAAAATACATCCATAATTGGATAAATGTAGCGATTTTTAATGCTTCTCTATTATAAAAGTAATTTGATCTTGCCAGCCTAATTTACCTCAAATTTTCAGCAAATAAAAATTATAGTGCATTTTACAAACGATTAAAATTTCAGAATTACCAAGCATGCGTTGGCTACGCAGCATACTCAGCATATATACTGGACTGTAGATTGCCAGCAAATGGATTTTTTGAAGAATAACTCTTTATGTTTAGTAGCCTGATGATCACATTCGTATTAAACGCTATCTCGCTGAACACTGTCTTTTGGAATGTATTATCGAACGTCTTTCCAGATGAACACCCTCATTTATGATCTGGGGTACGATGACGTATCATGAAATATCTCATCTGGGGGTCTAGCACGAACTCATCGGAATGCTAAAGTTAGTGGAAACTTTCCGATATGACGTCTCTTTTTCGACAAACCCCAGAAAACCGCTAGCACGAAATTACAGGAAACCTCTTGAAATCGGAACTGACCTACGGAATCGGGCTAAAAAATTTCATCAAGGGATTACATTGCGGAAATACAAATCCGATATCAGATTTTGAGAAGGCAGCTTCGAGTGTTATATTATTTTTAACATGTTTCTATAAATCAAATTTTAATAACTTTACTTTCCACGAAGTTTTAGGAAATTGAAATATGTTATTTATATGCACAAAAAAAAATAAAAGCTTTGCATAGAATATAGCATGATTAGTATTAGATTTACAGGGTGACACAAAAATATCCATTTATATTAAGAGCTATTAATAAAAAATTGCCAGAATTGTACTTTCTTTTACATTAAGCGTTTTTAACACTTTCTAACATTTTTAAGTGTGATTATGATTTCAGATTGTGTATCTGTCCAACTTTCTGTCTGTCTGTCTGCCCGCACTCTAACTCCTGTAAATATATATGGAATTTCTCGAAACTGATATAATTTATTGAAGTTCACTATCGGATGTTCCATATTGAAAATGGAGTGAATATCTCTTCTGGTTTGTGTGATGGACACGCAAAATCATTCCAATGCATTGTGTTCTAAGAGTGTTATTTTTATAAATATTTTCCCTATAGAATGTTACCCATTTAAAATGACATTAATCTGTCCTGTATAACTAGTTTGTTTACAGGGACAAAAAAAAAAAAAAAAAAATACCAACGCATTACGTTTCAGGACATAATTTTTTGAAAGTTATATTTAAAAATCTTTCTACTGTAAATATTTTTAAACTATTGAAATGTATTGTTAATATTATAAAATAATGTTTTGTATAGAATATGATATGATTAACTTTCTGATCTACAGGGCTACACTAAAATATTCAGAGAGATCAAAAGCTATACTTATAATCTAATGGCTGCATTTTCTTTTGCGTTAAGCCTTTTTAACACTTTTGAAAATGCCTAAGAGTAATTTTAAAATGAATTAGTATATCTGTATACTTTTCAGTCCTTCTGTCCGTTGTGTGATAATGTAGGCGAAGAATATTAAAAGTTATTCGATACAACAATTACGTACAGTTGGAAAGTGTTACTAATCCATGCGTACTGCATGATTTTTCTTTCTTGTTTTATTGTGTTATGTTTATACATAGATATATAGATAGCTATAACTAAAACACTTATTTCTAAATCACAAAACACATTGTTATATGTATAAAGAGTAGTTTATTTTTTAACACTTTCTAACAAGGTTGAATAGTGTTTATGACTTCGGTTTGTATGTATGTCTGTCTGTCTGTCTACCGTCTTTCTGTGTGTCTGTCTGTCTGCGCTCTAGCTCCCGTAAATATTTATGAAGTTTCTCGAAACTGATACATGTTATTCAAGTTCACTATTGGACGTTCCCTATTGAAAATGGTGTTTATACCTCTACTGGTTTGGGTACAGCGACACTATTTTCATACCTTTACTGTAGACATATCTTAATGAAATTCAAATATGTTATTCAAGCTCACTATCCGAAGTTCCCTATTGAAAGTTGAGTTTATACCTCTACTGGTTTGTGTACAGGGACACCCGAAAGTATTTCAAAGCATTGTGTTCTATGAGAGGTATTGCTATAAACCATATTTCCATACCTTTACTGTAGACATATTAAATTGAAATTGAAATATGTTATTCAAATTCACTATCGGACGTTCCCTATTGAAAATGGAGTTTTTACCTCTACTGGTTTGTGTACAGGGACCCCCGAAAATATTTCAAAGCAATGTGTTCGATGAGAGACATTTCTATAAACCATATTTTCATACCCTTAGAGTCCAATAATCTTAATGAAGTTGAAATATGTTATACAAGTTCACTATCGGATGATCCCTGTTGAAAATAGAGTTTATACCTCTACTAGTATGTGTACAGAGACCCCCGAAAATATTTCAATGAGAGGCATTTCTATAAACCATATTTTCATAGCCTTACTCTACACAAATCTTAATGAAATTGAAATATGTTATCCAATTCCCTATTGAAAATGGAGTGAATATCTTCTTCTGGTTTGTGTACAGGGACAACCAAAAGTATTCGAAAGCATTGTGTTCTATGAGTGGAGTTTCTATAAATATATTTGTATACCTTTAATATATAGAAACTTTAATTAAATTTTAATATGTTATTTAATTCCCTATCAGATGTTTCCTATGTAAAATAGAGAACATTTGTAACTGGTTTGTGTACAGAGGCACTTGAAAGTATTCCAAAGCATTGTGTTGTATGAGAGTTCTTTTTATAAACCAAACCTTAATAATTTTATTTTTCACAAAACTTAATGCAATTGAAATATATTATTCGTATGCACAAAAGAGTGCCTTCTATGTAATATAGTATGGTTAGCATTAGATTTACAGGGCCACACAAAAATAATCAGTTACATTAACAGCTATTAATAAAAATTTGCTGGAATTGCACTTTTGTTTACATGAGCGTTTTAACACTTTCATATAATTTGAGTAGGAATATGATTTCAATTTCTGCATCTGTATGTCCGATTGTCTGCCCTTCTATCTGTTTGCCTCCGGCTCCTATCATCCATGAATATATTGAATTTTTTTAAAAAATGATACACTCATGTTCCTTATGGAATATCCTCTATTTAAAATGTCATTAATAGGTCCAGTACAACTAGTTTGCTTACAAGGACAACAACAAGAAAAAAAAAATGTAATACGTTTTAGGATGAAATTTTTTTAAAGTTATATTTAAAAAACTTTCTACTATAAAAATCTTAAAAACATTGACATGTATTATTAATATTCTAAAATATTGTTTTGCATAGAATATGATATGATTAACTTTCTACAGTAAAATATTCAGAGTGATTAAAAGCTGTAATTATAATGTAACGGATGCATTTTATTTTGCATTAAGCCTTTTCAACACATCCCAAAATACCTAAGAGTAATTTTAAAATCAATTAGTCTATCTATATGTTTTTCAGTCCTTCTGTCTGTTGTGTGATAACGTAGGCAAAGAATATTAAAAGTTATTCGATACAACAATTGCGTACAGTTGGAAAGTGTTACTAATCAATGCGTACTGCATGATGTTGCTTTCTTGTTTCATTTTGTAGTTAAAATGAAATTAACAATCTCATTTCCATGCATTAATTCTTTAAATTTGAAACATATTTATGAACTTAATACGTTTGAGTTTAAAAGTTCAAAATAAGTTTTAAATTACTCTGATAATAAAATTTTAATTTAAAAATTATGTAAAATGCAATGTATAAATTATTTTTTAAATAAATTTTGACGAGATTTGGAAAGTCCTACTTTCCACATACAGTTCATAAATGATCTATTTTATCGTTGCGCTTTGAGAGAAAAGAAATAAATATAAAGTGAAATATAACTGATAATATCTATCTATCTATCTATCTATCTATCTATCTATATATATATATTTTTTTTTTTAAAGTATTTTTTATTATTATTATTATTATTATTCAGGAAAAAAAATGGAAGAATGTACATTTCTGAACACTTACTATTACTTTTTAAACAAAACGTATCATTAAAATACAATAAACAATTTTTAGTAATACAGTTTTGTTTGGAGAAACAAATTTTATTTGGAAAGTTTTAATGCAATTTAAACCTTAGTTTTACAATACATAAAACATTGAATGTTCCGATGATCTTCTCTAAAGTAAGATTAAAAAGAAACATACATTCTTCATTTTTTTTAAATATACAACGAATACAAGCTCATTATTTTAAAATATATATCGTAAATAAGTTCTCTTTGATATTACGCGTGTTTAAAGAAGAAACATAATAAAACTAATAAATTTTAAATGGCTTTTATAATAAGACATGGAAAAGGAGGAAAATAAATTAATTTTACGTTATTTAAAATCGATTAATTCTAAAATGCATTATTCTAAAATAGAGATTATAAATGTATTTACGTATTTTAAGAACTATTTTAAGTGTCAAAAAGATATTAAAAATAAAGTTACAACTGTATGTTCAATTGCAACGCATACATTTAAATTATATTTATATAACGTCTTTCTTTTTTACGTTTTACGAATTATCCATTCGTGTAAACTAAACACTAAATAGGATTTATTTATTGATTTATTTGTTTTTACAATTTTAATAAATTCTTTATTATAATAATGCTAAATTGTCATGATATAATTTCTTATTTATGATCAGTCATTATATACGTTTTTTAAGATGCTAAAATTTAAATAATGGAGATCTTGATTTTTTTTTTTTTCTTTTCTTTTACCCATAAGGTAGAGAAAGTATTGTTTAAGTGTCAAATTTTCGAAAGTGAGTTTTTGTTATATTTACATGTTCTGAGTTCCCTTGAATACGAAAATCATGTTTTTAGCGAATGGTCCGTCTGTGTGTCTCTCTGTGTGTCTTTGTGTGTGTCTGTCTGTGTGTCTTTGTGTGTGTGTTATGAGCATATCTCAAGAACAAATAGTAGCAGAAATTCCAATCTCGGTATTTTAAATGTGTATCATATAGGGTAACTACGTTAAACTTTTCTTTGAGATGAAGCAGATGGTTCGTGTATAGGGACACTCAAAATTGTTCAAATACATTACGTCTATGGGGGAAATTGTAGGTAAGTAGAGGTTAACTTTATTAGACTGCACTAAACCAAATGAAACGAATATATATTTTGTAATCATTTTATATGCATAAAAACATGACTCATGTAGAATAGGGTAAGGGAATCATTACTGTTCGTTTACAGGGCTACACAAAAGAACTAGATAAATGTGCGACAATCGTTGCAAATTGGTGGTAGTATATTTCAGGCTGGGTCATGTATGATTACTATAGGATTATATTTAGATGCACCATGTGGTCTGTATATAATCTTCGAAAGACATAACAGGACTGCAAATATTTAAGCGATAACTTTTTTTTTGTTGTTAGTGGATGAGCTTTACTAATAATATTTTACCATTCCCAGAAAAGCTGTTCGGGAATTGAAATGAATTCCTCATAGAGCTATGGTAAATAATGTTTTAAACCTAATTATTCATCGTTTGCTTTTTGTATATTTACACGTTTTGAGGCTTCCTGATTACCGTAGTTCAGTTTTTTTAACGTTTGATCTTTGTCTGTGTCTGTTATAGTGACTTGAAAACGAATAATTTTAGGAGATCCAAATGCTATATTTTGAAGTTAATATACTTTTGTTGCTAAAAAAGTTTGATCAAGATTAATAAGTTTCAAGGAATGTTGCGTGTGAAAATTGTCCCTGTAATTTTAAGTAAAGTTTTAGTTTTAATAACAGTAATAAATTCTATGTAAATGTTGGTTCATTAATGAAACGGTGGGTTTAGGGGAGCGGTCCCCTAATTACACAACAGTACACGTAATCTTACTTCTTAATCTCCAACCTGTATTTATAGTATCGAATTTCAGGGTAAGAGAAAGTCGTGTGAGTGACACATCAGAAAATTTTGTTATAAATTAATTAAATACAGAAAAACCGTAAAAAATAAAGGAGATAAATAAATCAGAATAAATAACATCAAGTTCATAGACAAATATATATATATATATATATATATATATTTATTTACTTCCATTACCCTACTACCGTAGGTAATGGAAGTATTGTAATCGGTCTGACAATTCGATATCGGGTTTTCACCTCATATACACGTTTTAAGGTCCCCTGAGTCCATAAAAGTGGTTTTTCGCCATTGGTCAGTGTGTATGTAGGTGTGTGTGTGTATGTGTGTGTGTGTGTATGTATGTGGAGTATCTTCTTTCTATTATAGCTCAGAAACTAATAAATATAGAGCTACGAAACTTTAGAATTGAAATACGTCTGGTGTACAGATGAAATTTCCAAATTTTGGTGAAAATTAAAAAACCGGAAGTGGGACCGTAAGTTCGTATCTCAAAAACTGCTTTAACGATTTTCTTTAAACTTGCTATATAAACACTCTATTAGATGGCCTTTCGAATGATATAGTTGGTTAGTTCAGGAAAATTGATAGGCGTCCTGTATAAATAGCTCAATTTCAGGCCTCGCAAAGGCGTTCCTTTAAAAACGATTGTACGGATTTTTAAATTCACAATGTAAATTTATTTTATATATCTTTTCATGTGTATAAGCTTTCTCTTACCAGAAAAGTTTTAAGCGTTTAATTTGTTAGATCAATTTTATGTCGTCTAATCATATTATCTCTAAAAAATGTATTATATTATCTCTAAATGTATTATATTATCTCTATACTCTCACATTATCTCTAAAAAATTCAGTCATATAATACATGTAAGTAATGGAAGCCGTGTGGTTCTTTCACACCAGATTTTTTCGTGATATTTTTCATTTAAATTAAATGCAATAATTTCTTTCAGCTTTCGTTCTTATTTAAAGTTTTCAAGTCTGAATACACTTTGAGTAATTATTAGTTCTTAGATTTAAATCATAACGATCTTAGAAAATTGTTAACATTTAGATGCATTTCATACAGTTTTTACTTTCCGAACACTATAGTGAGGAAAGTATTGTAATCATGTCAAAAATCCGAATTCGAGATTTTGATGTTTCTATACGTTTCGAGGTCCAACGAGTCCGTTTTCACTATTTTTACGATGATGTATGTATGTGTGTGTGTGTATGTATGTGTGTATGTATGTGTGTATGTATGTGTGTATGTCTGTGAGTGAACACGCTAGCGTCTAAACGCTTTGTTCAAATAAGCTGAAAGTTGGTACGTATATTGTAAGTCACCATAGTACGAACCCTATAGATTTTGGTGAATCTAGCACTTATAGTTTTTTTACAGGGACACAAAGAAAAATTCTTTATCATTATGGCCAAGGGACCAAAATCTTAAAAGTGCGATAGCATCTAAACGCCTTGTTCAATTGAGCAAAAACTTTATACACATATTATAGGTCACAGATACTCAATCTGTATAGATTTTGGAGAATCTAGCACTTATAGTTTTTTTACAGGGACACAAAGAAAAATTCATTGCCAAATTTTTAAAAGTGTGACAGCGTCTAAACGCCTTATTAATCTCAGCAAAGAATTTGTACACATGTTATAGGTTACATTTGAATCAACTGTATAGATTTTGGTGAATCTAGCACTTACAGTTTTTTTACAGGGACACAAAGAAAAATTCTTTATCTTTATGGCCTATGAGACCAGCGATAGCATCTAAACGCCTTATTCAATTGAGCTGAAAATTTATATGAATATTATAAATCACTGTTGCACTAACTATAAGCATTTTGGTGAATCTAGCATTTATAGATTTTTACAGGGACACAGCGAAAAATTCTTTATCATTATGATCTAAGGGCTCAAAGTTCAGTAGCGTTAAATAAAACCTCGTGTGATATATGGAGAAAAATACTCAAACACTCTGTTATGGTTTTCTGTTTTTTGTTTGTTTAGCAACTCCTCTTTCTTTATTTTATCTACAAAACTGTTAGTTACTCAATGTTCGGAAAGTCGAGTGGAGTCACTCCAGATTTTTTTTTTCTATTCTGTCTATTAGATAACTGATTTAAAAATACATCTGAAGAACCGATAACCTGCTTCAATACTGTTTATTAAGACTGTATAACTCGGGAGAATTGTGTTTTCCATGAATGAAAAGATAAATCCTAATATTATGCACATATTTTTATCAAATAAAATTTATAATTGCAAAATTTCAAAGGATAAATAGTACTAGTTAAGGAAGTTAAAATAATAATAATATTATTATTTTATTCGCTATCACTTAAATCAGTAACAAAAAATATTAATTTAAGGGAGATACCTAGTAATGCAAATTTTAATTAATAATATTTCCTATAATTAATAAAATATATTACGAAGCATAAATATTTCAAAATATGCGTACTATCGAATGTAAATAAAGATAAAAACTTATTATCTTATACTATTAAGTGAGCAATATTTGTATTTATATTTCACTGTTCTCGAAAACGGTAGCTCGGACAGTCACGAGATTTGACACAAAGGTGCCCCCCGAAGGATCATTGCGCACATCGAAGTCAGAATTTCGAATTTCTGTTTAGTTTTCTTTTAATTAATAAAAATATGAAAATAATAAGCTAATAATAGCAAAAAATTAGCCATTTAAATTTAATCCGTAATTTAATTGTTGCCAAAAGAAAAAAAAAAATACGAGTTTATTTTTTTTCCAACAGGAAAATAAATACATTTATCTAAACACTAGCTGACCCGTCCGGCTTCGCACTGATGAACAAATTTTAGTTAAAGATGGATTGATATGTAAAAAATCAAGAAATATATCAGTTTATATGTTATAGTCAGGCAATATTATTAACTGGAAAGTCAAAATATAATTTTACAATTATTTTTTTTAATTAGTTGTTAAATGTTGGCAATTTTTGCTTAATGCTATTTATTTATTTATTTATTTATTTCATAAAAAGAAACATTTATTTACTCATGAATAAAAAATATTGAAAAATAAACCCTATGACATGAAAATGTTTTTGATAAAATTGACGTCATAATAGCTTTAATTATTATTTATTTTTTCATTTCGCAAATAATTTTAATAATGTATATTAAAGGAGAAATCAATAATATGAAACAATATTCGTACAATATATACTATTACAGAATCTGGTGTGAAACAACCACACGACTTCCATTACCCACTATTACACGTAATATATACAATTTTTTGGAGATATTACTTGCATTTTTTGAGATTTTCGAGTAAGAGAAACTTGATACACGTATAAAGACACATACAACAGAGTTTGCATAGCGAGTTAAAAAATAAGGGGAAAAAAATAGATAGTTATTTTTTTAAACACGAATTTCCGAGATCTAAAACTGAACTACCTAATCAGGATGACCGTTAATATTCCTGTAATAAGCACGTAATACTTGAGAAAGGTTATCTAAATTGGATTAAAGAAAAAATTTTCAAGAATACGTTAGAGCCGTTTTTGAGATACCAACTTTTACCAAAACTTAACATACTCAATTATTGACCTAAAAACAATAATTACATACAAAAGGATATTTAATAGGAAGTTAACATGGCGAGTTTGAAAAAAATCCGTACAGGCGTTTTTAAAGGAAGGCACTTATGAGATCTGAAATTGAGCTGTTTATAGAGGACGCCTATCAATTTTCCTGAACTAAGCAACTTTTCAATCGAAAGGGCATCTAATATATTATTTATATAGCAACTTTGAAGAAAATCATTAGAGGTGTTTTTGAATATGGGCTTAGGGTCCCATTTCTGGTTTTCGATGACCCAATTCCGGTTTTTCAATTTTCACGAAAATTTGGAAAATTTATCTGTACACCAGACCTGAATCACTTGCGAAGTTTAGTAGTTCTATTTTTATTAGTTTTGGAGATATGAAAGACAGAAGATTACACACACACGTGCACATATACACACACACTGACCAATTGCCAAAACCTATACAATACTTCCACTACCTACGGTAGTAGGGTAATTGAAGTAAACACATACATCTCGTATTTACTACGATAATATACAGATTTTCGTATTACGTTTTCGATCGCCAAATACAAAAATCGCCAATGACGATAGATATCAAATCTATGCTTTGTTTTCAATAAATATATTGAAAATTTTAATTAAAAATTTATTTTACCAAAATTTATTATAGCTTCTAGCACTTAGAGAGAGACAGTGTAACTTTTGATTATTGAAAGAAAAAAAAAAAAAAGCAATCGGCTTTTTAGTTCTAGCGATCGTTCTCTACATATGCATATAAACCTTTCTTTTTTTTATATTAGTATAGCTATAGAGCATAGGTATATTAAATAGGTTTCCAGTCAACATAATGTAACTCAAATAATTAAATGCTATTTACATTTCAGTAATGGCTGTATGCCCTATGTATATTGAGCTACTTGCCATAACTGTTAGTTGCTAAAAATAGTCGCCAAATAAATTTAAACATCTCAATACGCAAGCGTAGTATGACATCACTGACCGCCCGTGGATGCAAGAAAAAGATTTTCCATGTTAATCGCTCATTGGATTTTTTTTTTTTTTTTTTTTTTTTTTTTTTATTAAAATTCTAGAAGAATTATTTCCCGATTTTAATCCTCATATTTGGGTATAGATATGTATTAGTTATTGTATGCATGCGTTAGATTGAGTTATTTTGCTGTCAAATTGACAAAATTTTAATTTTAAATTTCAAAACTGTCACCCTTGGCGTTTTTTGTATTTGGCGATCAAAAACGTAATACGAAAATATACATGCTAGATGTATATTTTCGTAATATGTATTGTACGAAATACTGTTTCATATTATTCGTTACACTCTTAATGTAAGTTTTTAAAATAACCATGATTTTTGAAAGGAATTAAATTATATTCGCCAGATAATTTGCCGATATTTTTTTTTTCTGCCAAGGATGACGGATATCAAATCTATTCCGCTGCAACATATTAGTATATTATATCAGATACTTTATTTAGACATTTGAAAACAAATTTGACTTCAAATTATGATAGAATATTTATCCTTTCCCTTTTAATTAGTTTATTAGTTGGATGTTTATTGTGTAAATATCATCCTTTGAAATGAAATGTTTATGTTTTCAATCGAATATGGAAATTTGCCATTTTTTTTTCTAGAGTTTTGAAATTTAAAATTCCAATTTTATCAATTTTACAACAAAAACAATTTAATCTACCGGATGCACATGATAACTAATACATATCTATATCCAAATATGTGGATTAAAATGGGGAAATAATTTTCCTCGATCTTTATTATTTTTTTACAAAAAATCCAGTTCACTTTTTATATTATTGTTCGCGTGAAAATATATTTTATTATATGTCTAAAAATAGATTAATTCGTAAATCTTTTTGGCAACAATTATAAATTAAAATAAATAATATTATAAAATAGAATTTCTAGGAGTGGATCGAGACAGCACATTTGCTCCTTTGAAATAGACATCTAAATTTTTAATTGTTGCCTTTATTTTAATTTTTTCAACCATAATATAAAATATGCCTTCACTTGAAAAAAGTAAAATAAATAAAATAAAAAGTAAAATATTAATATTTTCTTTTGACATTCAAATGCTTTAAAATGCTGATTAGATATTTTCTTTTGTAAGAAAGCCTCCTGCTACCTGAAACCCCCGTTATGAATTTAGACCCTTCCACTAAAAGTAAGGAAATAGAAAACGAAAGATGTAATTGGAAAACACGTAAACTTGTGTGGTATCATTCACGTATATACGCTTCGCGCACATAAATAAATAAATAAATATATATATATATATCACTGGACACCCCCTACCTCGCTATGCATGAATCTGAGAGCGCATGTAACTCGTTTTCGAAGCCATCACTATCACGCACGTATGTTCGCTTCGCTCACATGAAAACCAAAAAAAAAAACATCACTGGATCCCCAACCCCGCTGTGCATGAATCTGAGAACGCATGTAACTCGTTTTCGAAGCCATCACTATCACGCACGTATGTTCGCTTCGCTCACATGAAAACCAAAAAAAAAAAAAAAACATCACTGGACACCCCAACCTCGCTGTGCATGAATCTGAAAACGCATGTAACTCGTTTTCGAAGCCATCATTATCACGCACGTATGTTCGCGTCGCTCACATGAAAACCAAAAAAAAACATCACTGGACACCCTAACCTCGCTGTGCATGAATCTGAGAACGCATGTAACTCGTTTTCGAAGCCATCACTATCACGCACGTATGTTCGCTTCGCTCACATGAAAACAAAAAAAAAAAAAAAAAAAAAAAAAAAAAACATCACTGGACACCCCAACCTCGCTGTGCATGAATCTGAGAACGCATGTAACTCGTTTTCGAAGCCATCACTATCACGCACGTATGTTCGCTTCGCTCACATGAAAACCAAAAAAAAAACATCACTGGACACCCCTGTCTCGCTGTGCATGAATCTGAAAACGCATGTAACTTTTTTTCGCTGAAATCACTATTGCGCATAGAACTCTCCCCCCCCCCCCCTACAAAAAAAAAAAAAAAAAAAAAAAAAAAAATGGATACCCCTACCTTGATGTGTTTGAATCGCAAAAGTGCACGAAATTACGATGCATACGTATTACCCGTAAGTACATGCATGAACAAATTTGATATTTTATTTTATTTATTTATTTTTTTATTTTATTTTTTTTTTTTAAGTGAAAGCATATTTTATTTTATGGTTGAAAAAATTAAAGGCAACAATTAAAAATTTAGATGTCTATTTCAAAGGAGCAAATGTGCTGTCTTGATCCACTCCTGAATTTCTTATTTTATTTTATTTTATTTATTTATTTATTTTTAAATTCCAATTTCGTTTACACACATCAGTTTATACCACGGAGTAATAAAGACTCCGTGGTTTAAACATTGATGCTTAGATATTATATCATATCATATCAAATTAAATTATTAGAAAAATAAACACTTTTAATTCTATAATGACGTCAGATTTAACGTGTAAGTTTAACAATTAAAAAAACTTTATATGAATTTCAATTTAATGCACGAGCAAATATATTTCTTTTCTTTTCACGTCAAGATATTTTAAAAACGAAATGAATATGTAAATGTTTCTTTTATGTTGGCAGCAGCTAATTTTTTTAATATTTCATTATTTCCATTTCTATTACGGCTTCTATGGGGATTTTAATTAAAATGCTCAGATTTTAAACTAAAATTTATTTTATCAAAATTAAATATAGCCTATAACAATATGGCATACTGTAGCTTTCGGTCAGTGAAAGAAGTTTTTAAATCGGTTCAGTAGTTTCAGAGATTACCCTCCACAAACAAACAATTTTTTGTGCTTTATATAATGATATAGAAGATGAACAATACTACACACTACTGATCGCAGAGCTTCCAAATTTGGCATATAGGTACCTGGGACCCTGCAGGTGTGCACCTCATCGAGATTTTTTCGAATTCCGAATCTGAATTTTTTAAATTAATGTTTTTTCGATTTTAAACATTGGCTTTTATGTTTCATTTTTCATGAATTTATTCTTCGATTGTAATCGTCTGTGTATCTTAGCAACGGCTATATTATGCAATTTATTTTTTATTTAATACATTTATTTGAGGGCGAATCTTTTTTCTCTTTTTAATTTATTATATTTATTGAAAATAAAATGGTAATGCAGTAGAAAAAATTAAATATATTAAATTTAATATTTAAAAACGTATTTATAACAGTTATGTTTATGTATTATTTTTGTAGTATAACAACAATTATTTTTCTTTTGTTAATTTAATTTCTTTAAAAGTTTTTTCTAATTTATAGTATTTGTCAAGAAATGATGGTAGTATACAGTAAAAAGGACTAAACTGATTGGAATTTATTTGTTTTTTATGTATTTAATTCCTTCTCAAAGAAAATCTACTTTTTATTTTATTTCATTACATTGGTCGGAATCAAATTGTAACACAGTGAAAATAGCATGAGCAATAAAATACTTGGTTCAAAAACTAAAATATTTAATAGACGCTGAGATACAGTTATCTTTAAAGTCGTAGTTCTTAAATAATGGCAGACCCACCTATCGTCAATAAATACCCATATTGAAATACATAGGAAAGAGATTTCTGCAGGCAGTGGGAAACTGCTCCCGATACAGTGCGGGCAGAGAAAGAGCTGCCGTAGTCAGCGAGTACCCGATGCAAGGTCTAGAGCGATTCCAATGTAATTATTTTAGTTTTTATTTATAATGTGATGTAAAAAATAAATAATGATCCAATTCTTTTGAAGATTCGTTTAAATATAGTGGCCAGCGAAGCGGGCGTAGCCTGCTAGTATATATAAAGTAAAATAATA
Organism: Salticus scenicus; assembly: GCA_963930645.1. Taxonomy (NCBI): domain Eukaryota; kingdom Metazoa; phylum Arthropoda; class Arachnida; order Araneae; family Salticidae; genus Salticus; species Salticus scenicus. The sequence goes on from OZ005649.1 coordinate 102,383,328, forward strand.
TAAAACACATCTGCAAGAGAAACAAAAATAATGTTATTTAAAAGTACTGTAATATAACTTTTAGTAGAAATATTTAGTAATTGTTTGTAGTTTTTTCGGCATTTGAAAAATACGGAGATTAAATTATAAATAGTTGTATTAAAAATTGTGAATGCATGGAGCCTTGTTTAACTAAAGTGTGTTATTTATTTTAATTTATTCATCTTATTAAGTTGAAATATTTTCTTCACATTGTATTATTGTCCATGTGTATGTATCTATGTATAAATACATATAATGTTAAATATATTTTTAATAGAAGATTGAAAATTTGTCATTTTAATTTTTACACCATCTAGAAATGCAAACGTAGTGTTTTGATTATTGCATACACTTGTTAAATAATGTCCGTGTTTTGACTGTCATATTACTTTTTTTTTTTTTTTTCAGTTTTAAAAATGTTAAAAGAATGTTTAAAAAATATTAAGAAAGAAATTATTTCATACTTAAAATCTGTAACATTTACGAACTTACATTAGCAGTATATAAAAATGAAATAAATAGAAAATTAAAACGACTATAACATCATCCAATATATCTTTTATGTAAATAAAAAATTAATTAAAACCAAAGTAATAAAAAACAAGAACGAAATTAATAATAAATGATATTATAGTGCTAAATAATAATAATAAAACAACTACAAATAATTATAATTTAGCGTGTTTAAAATAACAACAATCTCCTTAAAAATTCAAGCACGTTTTTGTTCACAACGTGCTTGAAATTTACCGCAAGAAGCGATTTTTTTTTTTTTTCCCACACGATGTGCTGTAAACAAGCCTGTTAATCATTAACAGGAATAATCCATAAAATTAAAATTAAATACATAAATTAAATAAATACTTATATATATATATATGTATGTATGTATATGTGTGTGTGTGTCTGTGTTTCTGTATGTACACGTTTTGACTGGTTCAAATTTTTACTCACCTTAATATTATGAAAAATGTATCAATTTATTTTAGGAGAAATTAAGGCTAAAGAAAAATAAAAATCCATAAAAGTATCCGTTACTTATTTTTAATTACCAATAATAATAATAATAATAATAAAAATCAAAAATTAGAAAGAAACAAATATTATATAAATGACAATGAATAGTTATGTCTCAAATTTATTGGTGTTATTACCTACGCTTTTATAATAGTCGGTGTATTTACAAAAAAAAGTCACGGCAAATTGTAATTTTAATCTAAAAAAACGCAGTTTACATGAATTATGTAATTATATTTTTATTTATATATATATATAATTGCTATTTTTTTTTCATAAGCAGTTCCATATTTATGAATGTCTAAATTGTAACCCTAGTGTATGTATGTATATACATATATCCAAATAAAAATTCCAATACCTCCAAAAAAGCGTTTTTCTTGTAAAAATATTTCTGCTACAAAAGGAAAAAAAAAAAGAAAAAAAAAAAAAAAAAAAAAAAACCTCAATGCAAAACAAAGATTATGAAGAGAAAAACACATGAATCTATTCATGGACCACATGTTAGATTAATTAAGTGCGAAATTCAGGAATAACAAGAAGCGAGGTGACTTGATAATTCTCAAAGACGAGGTGATAGAAGAGGTGAAAAGCTTGGGAATCAATAGCATAAGAAATATCGTTCAGGTACCAAAATAATAGCAGCTAGAATACAGAAAGAACCGGACCAAACAACGTGTAAACCACATGCTGAAAGAAAGCTGATTGAAAACGATAAGAAACTTGCAACAAATGACATTTTATATATCGCGCGAATGCTTAACAGGCAGCACCTAGAAGGCAATGCGAAGCAGAGGATTGAATTCAAAGAAGGTATCAGGGACATTCACAAAGTGAAGCTGGTCGAAGGCGAAAGTAATTAAACAGAGAGAAATGATATTATATGATGATGCTCAATGGACAACGACTAGGAGACGAGAAACTGAAGGGTAATTTAGTATTCGAATTCAAGCTGATGATAGACGACTTATTGATACAATATTTCGAGTATTGAATATCTCCAATTATCTCTAATACGCGTTTTACGACCATTTAAACTTTTTATTATTAGATTCAAGGTTTTGTCAGTATAGAAACAAAAAAGAAAAAGTTTCTGTAAATCTAATACAAAAAAGTGACTAAAAGTACAACTTGGATTAGTTACTTCAATGTAAAACTTCAATGTCCTCAAACTTCAGAACCTGTAAATACTTTAATAACTCTTTCTAAATTTTTATAAACAGTATCTTAACCCAGGCGATAACAAGGCGACCAGTTTTTAAGAAAACAGTGCATGGAAAGAAAAAATATTTGTATATATTTAAAATACTTTCTTTTCTTTATTCTAAATCCATTTTGCACTTTCCAACAAGGTTGAAAAGTGTTTGTGACTTTGGTTTGTCTGTCTGTCTATCTGTCCGTCTGTCCGTCTGACTGCCCGCGCTCTAACCCCCGTAAATATTTATGGAATTTCTTGAAACTGATATATATTATTCAAGTTCACTATCGGACGTTACCTATTAAAAATGAGTTCATACCTCTAACAATTTGTGTACAGGGATACCCGAAAGTATTTCAAAGCATTGTGTTCTATGAGAGGTATTTCTATAAACCATATATTCCTACCTTTAATGTAGACATATCTTAATGAAATTGAAATATGTTATTCAAGTTAACTATCGAACGTTCCCTATTGAAATGGAGTTTATACCTCTACTGGTTTTTGTCAAGGTCACCCGAAAGTATTTCAAAACATTGTGTTCTATGAAAGGTATTTCTATAAATCATATTTTCATACCTTTACTGTAGACATATCTGAATGAAATAGAAATATGTTATTCAATTTCTCTATTGGATGTTTCCTGTATAAAATGGAGGAAATACCACCATCGGTTTATGTACAGGGACACTCAAAAGTATTCCAAACCATTGCGTTCTATGAGAGATATTTCTATAGATCAAATTTTAATAACTTTACTTTCCACGAAGTTTTTGGAAATTAAAATATGTTATTTATATGCACAAAAGAATGCTTTGCACAGAATATAGCATGATAAGCATTAGATTTACAGGATGGCACAAAAATATCTAGTTACATTAAGAGCTAATTATAAAAAATTGCTAGAATTGTTCTTTCGTTTACGTTAAGCGTTTTTAACACTTTCTAACATTTTTTAAGTGCGAATATGATTTCAGTTTTGTGTATCTGCCTGTCCGTCTGACTGGCGGCCTGTCTGTCTCTCCCAGCTCTAACACCCGTACATATTTATGGAATTTCTTGAAACTGATATATGTTATTCAAGTTCACTATCAGACGTTCTCTATTGAAAATGAAGTTTATTCCTCTACTGGTTTGTGTACAGGCACACCCAAAAGTATTTCAAAGCATTGTGTTCTATGAGAGGTATTTCTATAAACCATATTTTCATACCTTTACTGTAGACATATCAGAATTAAATTGAAATATGTTATTCATGTTCACTATTGGATGTTTTCTGTATAAAATGGCGGAAATACCACCATCGGTTTATGTACAGGGACACTCAAAAGTATTCCAAAGCATTGCGTTCTATGAGATATATTTCTATAAATCAAATTATAGACAAACTTTCCACGAAGTTTTTGGAAATTAAAATATGTTATTTATATGCACAAAAGAATTTTTTGCTCAGAATATAGCATGCTTAGCATTAGATTTACAGGGTGGCACAAAAATATCCAGTTACATTAAGAGCTATGAATAAAAAATTGCTAGAATTGTACCTTTGTTTACGTTAAGCGTTTTTAACCCTTTCTAATATTTTTTAAGTGTGAATATGATTTCAGTTTTGTGTATCTGCCTGTCCGTCTGTCTGTTTGTCGGTCCGAGCTCTAACTCCCGTAAATATTTATGGAATTTCTTGAAACCGATATATGTTATTCAAGTTCACTATCGGATGTTCCCTATTGAAAATGGAGTTTATACCTCTACTGGTATGTGTACAGGGACACACGGAAGTATTTCAATGCATTGTGCTGTATGAGAGGTATTTCTTTTTGTTTTACCGTAGACATATCTCAATTAAATTGAAATATGTTATTCAAGTTCACTATTGGATGTTTCCTGTATAAAATGGAGGAAATACCACCACCGATTTATGTACAGGACACTTAAAAGTATTCGAAAGCATTGCGTTCTATGAGAGATATTTCTATAAATCGAATTTTAATAACTTTATTTTCCACAAAGTTTTCGGAAATTGAAATATGTTATTTATATGCACAAAAAAATGTTTTCCATAGAATATAGCATCATTAGCATTAGTTTTAGAGGGTGACACAAAAATATCCATTTATATTAAGAGCTATTAATAAAAATTGCTAGAATTGTACTTTCGTTTTCATTAAGCGTTTTTAACACTTTCTAACATTTTTAAGTGTGAGTATAATTTTAGTTTATGCATCTGTCCATCTGTCTGTCTGTCTGCCCGCGCTTTAACTCCTGTAAATATTTATGGAATTTCTCGATCTGATATATTTTATTAAAATTCACTATCGGATGTTCCTTATTGAAAATGGAGTGAATATCTCTTCTGGTTTGTGTACAGGGACACCCAAAAGCATTCGAAAGCACTGTGTTCTATGAGTGATATTTTTATAAATATTTACCCTATAGAATGTTCCCATTTAAAATGGCATTAATAGGTCATGTAAAACTAGTTTATTTACAGGGAGAAAAATAAAATAAAATAAGTAAATAAATAAAATTACCACTGCGTTACGTTTTAGGACAGAATTTTTTTAAAGTTATATTTAAAAATCTTTCTACTGTAAAAATCATAAAAATATTGAAATGTATGTTAATATTCTAAAATAATGTTTTGTATAGAATATGATATGATTAACTCTCTGATTTAAAGGGCTACACTAAAATATTCAGAGAGATCAAAAGCTGCAATTATAATCTAGTGGTTGCATTTTCTTTTGCGTTAGGCCTTTTTAACTTTTTCCAAAATGCCTAAGAGTAATTTTAAAATCAGTTAGTCTATCTGTATATTTTTCAGCCCTTCTGTCTGTTGTGTGATAACGTAGGCATAAAATATTAAAAGTTATTCGATACAACAATTACGTACAGTTGGAAAGTGTTACTAATCAATGCGTACTGCATGATTTTCTTTCTTTCTTTCTTTTTTTTTTTTTTTTTTTTTTATCGAATTTGATTAAAAACATAATTTGAATATAATGAGAGCAGAATACCATCATAAGCACCAAAAAATATATTCCATTCCCATTAACAATAAAGCATAAGACTAGAAACATGTATAAAAAAAAAAAAAAAAAAAAAAAAAAAAAAAGAGTTATTTCACGAAGGACATATGCTATAAATGTAAATATATAAAATTAAAACTTAAATTTTAAAATGAAAATTAAATCGGTGTCGGGGCAAACCAATTTTTGTACTGTTACTATGGTTATACACAGCAATTTAAAATGCTTATGATAAAAAAAAACAGTTCATTTGTCTTTAAATGGATAGCAAAATTAGAGTTCCATCCAAAAAAGCAGATTGGAGCACTCTAAAAATATGCCTGCGATTGTTACAAGCGACATGGAATAGGTGCGCTTGCCAAAATCATACATAGCGGTTAAGTTTATATTGGTTATATTAGTCAAAAATCACAGTAAAGTAATTTTTAATTAACCCGTTAGTAGTCGCTAGTTGGTCGATTTGCCGCCCATCCTTCAGTTTTTCCAGATTTTTTTATTCAATAGCCACCAAAAATTTTTAGAAGTGGCATTTGATATACATGAAACGCGAATAAAATCGCAGAAACGTCTATCACATCACTTCTTAAAATTATTGGTGACAGTTAAATAAAAAGTACGCAATCTGTAATAGGTGGCGCTGTCTATAGCGACTACTAACGGGTTAATGAAGGAAGATATGAAATACATTTTGTCACGTCTTAAAGCACTTTCACTAAATTTATAAAATTTGAAATACTAAGTTAACTTTCACACACACACACACACACACATATATATATATATATATATATATATATATATATATATATATATTTATTTATAAACAGGATTACAGACTAAAAAACCCTAAACAAATCAACAAAAGTACTTTAGTTCATAATATTTAATTTGACAAATTGTTAGCATTAAGTTAAAGCTAGGAGAGATTGCGCACATAGAGGAGTACAATGGACGCTCTGAAACTCCAGGCAGCCATGCATATTTTAAAAAATATTTGAATTGTTACAACAGTACTCAGTTTGAATTTCACCCAGTCTTCCTTTATTTAAGATTGTTCTATAGACTTAGTAATTTCAGACAGTAATAAAAATATCTGAAACTCTTTGTAAAAAAAAAAAAAAAAAAAAAAAAAAACAAGAAGAAAGAAAGAAAAGTAGGTGTAGTGTGTGTAAGATTGGATGTTTTTATTACTTTTCAGAAATCACTGTCAATTTCCATTTTCCCTTGTAATAGCATTTGTTTCAAATATATCAGTCTATATTGCATATACACGGTTTGAAAAATATGTTTTCTGTTTCATTTAGGGTAGATTTTAGCAAGGTCTATAATTCTTTAGACCAAAATACATTATGACATTTTTTTAATGGAGATGGGGTATGGTTATCAGATGCAAATCTGAGATTATTGTTAGAAATCACCAGTCCTTCATTGTGTGTTTTCCGTGCCCATACACATTTTTACACACTTGTACACATTTGAACAATTACTGCCATTTTGTGAATGTAAATATATATTTATATATATTTCATTTCCTTAGCAAATTATGTTTTTTTTTCCCTGCTTACGCTCATCATTTCCGACCCCATATTGCTATACAACAATTCTTCTTTATATGTATTTTACTCGTTACCTACCTTTAATTTTTTTTCCCATGAATTATGGGAGAACTTGTATATATTAATTGGAAAAATCAGTCAAACGAAATGTATTTTGTAAAAAAAAAAAAAAAAAAAAAAAAAAAAAAAACATGAAAATTCTCCAAAATGTGTTTCAGTTATCCAAATCTCTAATAACCCTTCTGTCTATATACTCATTTATGCTGAGGATGATAAAAACTATAGAAACTTTTGCAGAATAAAAAACTAGCTTCTTGTTTTGTCTCATAACGTTAATGACACAAGACATATTTTTATGTAACTGCTTTCAACATTTAAAAAACTGAATATTGAATAACTTTTTTTATTTCTTTTAAATAAAGAACTCTATCTACCCATACTGTATTAATTAATAATTTATTTAAATAAAATTGCTTTGTCTACTAATTTATTTCTTTAATTAAAATATAAATCGACATAAACAAATAACAATTTATCATACATAAAAAAATAACCTTATTTCACGAAAATCTACAAATAAGTTTCATTATAATACATACGATTATGAAAACAGTAAAAAACAATTCAAATAAATTTCCCATTCACTTCAACTTTCTAAACTTAAATAATCAGAAAATAGATTATTCTAAACAGCTTATCGTTGTTGTATAATAAGCTTATGAGCTTAATATTGATAAATCAAATCCTATTTTCATTGGAGCATAATAAATCAGTTCTTGATAGTAATTTATTTTGCTTGTAATTGAATTAGAAATTTTTATTCCGTGATGTAGTAACGATTCTATAATTACAAAACAGGATGATAATTTATTTTATTGAATACTAAAATATTTAATTGCATTAAAACTAGTTTCGGTTTTTTCGGGATTTGGAATCCTTTTACCTTATCAAATCTGTAACAATTAATATAGATTTGCCTTAATTAATTTATATTTCACAGAATATGAAACATCCAAATATTTTAATATTTGAATATATAATTGAAAAACATTCATACAAACTTGTGACTGTGATAAATTAATTTATTTTTACAACATGTATTGCAAAATAATCTTATAAAACTATATATCAAAGAAAATTATACGCCAAGCAATTATAATTTTTATTCTTTATCTCTGTAATAACTTCATGTAGATATTCTTTTAGGAATGATTAAAATAACTAATATACTTTTTATAATTGCTTTTTTATTAATTGTTTAACCAGAAATGCCTGAACATTCTTGCATTTTAATTTCATATATATATAAACAAATATTTAAACTTATTTTAATTTATTTTTATGTTTTATTCATTTATGTATTTTTTATCATGGAAATAAATATATTTGCTGGTGAATAATAAAATCAATGTTATGCTTTATCATAAGCATATTTGCACAGTAGAATATACATCATTACAGTATCAGTTTATTAGACATTAGCAGGCTACTCCCGCTCCGCTGGTCACTATATTTAAATGGATTTTTATAAGAATTAGATCAATATTTATTTTTTGTGTCACATTAGAATAAAAACCAAAATAAAAAATTGCATTGGAATTGCTGCAAACCTAGCTTCGTGTACTCGCTGCCTACGGCAGCTCTTTTTCCGCCCGCTCTTCATCGGGTCCAGGTTCCAGGTACATGACACTTTGGTCCTGCCGAATTGGTATCATCACTTTGGTCCTGAGGAAATCTTGATCCCGCTGTTGTGGTCCTGCTTTTTTGATCCCGCCGTTTTGGTCCCGCCATTTTGGTATTTCGAATCCTTATCATTTGACTTGAAAACATGGGGGGTAGAAAAAGTCAAAATTATTATTATTATTATTTTGTAACAGACAGTTCTAGTAACAGATAAAACTGAATAAACGGCTAAAATTTGAGATTTAGATTTTTTCTTTGTACGATAGAAAACAAAGGACAGAAAATACATGAATAAACTTCGGGCAAAAGAGAAATTAGACGATTGTTCACAATTAGAGGGTTAAATATCTACAACTTTTGTTGAAAGTGATGTAACTATAGGACACATGGAGCAGAAAATTTACTATTTTGGATTGAATTTTGAATGATAATTGTATTAGTTATCATCAAAAACCTAATCATTATTAATTTATCTAAATCCCCAAAGTTACAGTTTAAAAAAAATACAAGGTTTTCAATGTAAAACACTGTAATACAGCTCTTAATTTTCACATTCAAATTAAGAGAGATCAAATAAAAATTTTGTGGGAAATCAATGCTTTATCCAAACTTTCCCTAAATATTAGAGTTTCATAATAAAAGAAGATAATGATCTCGGGACCTAATTTGTTTAGATCTGCTAAACTTGAATCATTTTCCTCTCTTTCAATTCGCATATATTTGTCAAACACAAACAATAGTTATATATCACACAAAATTGGGAAAGCATTTTTCTTTCATTATAATCCCTTACCTACTGTTTAAGAATATTTTGATTAAAAGCTCCTCACCCCCTTCCCTCTATTTTTTTTTTCAAATGAGCTGAAATAAAACAGCGAAATTCCTTTTTATTGTCTGTGGGACAAACAGGTGTGAAACGAATTCCAAGGTGCTACGGAGATTTCAATTAGGGCATTGATTTTAGTCCTGGAGACATAACAGACAGATACATTAAAAAAAAAAAAAAAAAAAAAAAAAAAAAGATTAGACTAAAAAGATTAGACTAAAAAGATAAAAACTTGGTCCTCAAAGTTTCCTAAAGCTTGATGCCGGCAATGCGCACAGTTTATTAAATATTAAACTGCTTACATTATTTCATTAAAAAAAAAAAAAAAAGAAAGAAAAAATGTAATTGAAAGAAAAGTAATTTATATATATATATATATACATGGTTAACATAATTAAATATCACGATGAAACAAACATGCATTTTATTATTGTTATTATTAATCTAACACAGATTTTGAAATGAATTCCTTTTGGATGAATCATAAAAATTAAATCACAATCAAATCAAATGAAACGGATCTCTCCCCCCCCCCTCTCTCTCTCTCACACACACACACACACACATATATATGAATAATTCATATATAAATTCAAAAACTTCATAAATGATCACAAGCCTATGCTTATGAAGAACAGTCTATGATGGGAGCAGGTCAATAATTAGTTCTTTGAAAAAAAAATAGTATTCTGTCACTAAAAGTAAATTACATTTTACATCCTAAGGTTTTCTTTCTTTCTCTTTCCCCTTTTTCTAATTTTTATTAGTGCTAGAGGCCTATTTCAGTCGGTACAGCGTTGTCGAATTTTTATACGTCACTTTTAATAGTGCTAAGGGCCTATTTCAGACGGTTTATTGAATGGGGATTTATTGAATGAAGTCCCCCCAAGGCCCAACTTTGACATGAGGCCCCCCCCAGGCCCAACTTTGACATGAGTCCCCCCAAGGTACAACTTTGACATGCGTCCCCCCAAGGCCCAACTTTGACATGAGTCCCCCCCAGGCCCAACTTTGACATGAGTCCCCCCAAAGGCACAACTTTGACATGAGTCCCCCCAAGGCACAACTTTGACATGAGTCCCCCCAGGCCCAACTTTGACATGAGTCCCCCCCAAGGTGCAACTTTGACATGAGTCTCCCAAGGCCCAACTTTGACATGAGTCCCCCCCCCAGGCCCAACTTTGACATGAGTCCCCCCAAGGTACAACTTTGACATGAGTCCCCCAAAGTACAACTTTGACATGAGTCCCCCCAAGGTACAACTTTGACATAAGTCCCCCCCAAGGCACACCTTTGACATGAGTCCCCCCAAGGCACACCTCCCCCTCATTGGAAAAAATAGAAAAAACATTGTTTTGAGGCTATAAGACAGTTTGGACTTCCAACGTTATTTGTTACAGTATCTGCAGCTGAAACACATTGGTTTGATTTAATGAGAACTTTATCATGGAATTTAGATCGTCACGAATTAACTAAAGAAGAATTTGTCGATATTAACAAGTTTAGCAGTAGGCCTCTGGCACTAAATTAAAATCTGTCAATGTCAGATTTTCATGTTTTAAATAATGAAATAATGTCGTGTCTGTATATATATATATATATTTTTTTTTTCAGCATTTTGCTATTTTTAAACGAATTCCGACTTTATCAATAAATATATTCAAATGGGGATTATTTTTTAATAAGAAGGTACTGTTTGTTTTGTTCACAATACTTTTGAATTTACAAAATTTTGTCACTAGTAGTAAATTAAAAATTAAACTACAATTAAATAAAATCGAAATCAAATGAAAAAGTTCTCTTTATGCACATTTATACAAAATTTTGTCCTATATCACCATGTTACAAATTCAGAAAAAGCGGGATGGCAACGCAACCTGCAAGACAATTTTTACCAAAATTTCATAGGCACTAATTTATGTCAAGGTGCAACTGCATACCAATTTGTATGAAATTATGTGCAGTAGTTCCTGAGATACAGTTGCCACAAAATTTTGTCACACACAGAGACAGACAGGCATTTTCTAAAAATATTCAAATCGTGTTCTACAGCTCTCAAAATGTGTAAATCCATCAAAAACCCGAGGTTGAAAATTTTTACGAATCCAATACTTTCTTCTATTGATTACAGAAGAAAGTAAAATGTCATTTTTTTTTTTTGGAAAAATGAGTATTAAATTAATGATTGTGAATTTCCTGAATGTGAAAATGGAATTACAAAAAGAAAATAAATAAATAAATAAATAAATAAACAAATAAATAAATAAATAAATAAAAAATTCTTTCTTTCTTTGCTTCTTCAGCATTAGCATGAAAAATTGGTTTAAAATTGCTATACTTATTTTTTTTACTATTTCCTCTTTCTATAATTTATTATCTCTCGTTAATCATATCATGCGTAACGTTTTTATAAACATTTACAAAATTTAAAAAAATTGACAGTAATAATATATATATAAAACTATATTTAAAGGGGACTAATGTGCAAGTTGTACCTGACGGGACTAAAGTAAAAGTTTTACCTCAAGGGACTAATGTGAAAGTTGTACCTCACGGGACTAATGTGCAAGTTGCACCGAACGAACAAACTATTTCTTTCAACGAAAATGCCTACTAACCCTGGACGATAGGTCTAATATATCATATCATATTATGTATCGTATTTATCGTAATATAACTCAATACTTATTTCGCTTCCTTCTTCGACTCGTTTTAATACGCATTTTTTATATGCATGAGCAGTCCCCGAAAAACAAAAACATTAAATCATTAAATTCATTTTTTTACTTATTTTTATTTCATATTATTTCACGCGCTCTTTTTATTTCCTAATTCAAAATTATTAAAAAAATCTTTTTCGATATCGCTTGTAACGATACTGATTATTATAAAATTTCTTTCCTTTTTCTTTCAATAATGATAATAAAAAAAAAGATTTTGATGAAATTCTGGCAAAAGCAGAATTTAGTTTAGGACAGAGTACTATTAGTTTTTTTTTTTTTTTTTTTTCAAATTATAACATCGCTTTCAAATTATTCAATTATATTTTCGACAAATTTTAGATTTCGACAAATATCCAACTATCGTAATCGACAACTCAAAAATCCCAGATTGAGACTAATAGGCCCTCAATCCTAAAAAATTCACTTAAAAAAAAAAAAAAATAATAATAATATATTAAATCATCGTAAAAAATCAGAACAAACTTCTCCGAATCGCAATAGCTAGGGGACAATCGTAATGTCGAAAATTTATATATTTACCTATAAGATATTCCTTAATTAAAGATATTCTAAGAACGCTTTTGTTTTCCCGTATGAACAAATATGCTATCATATTAAAAAACTGTTATATATTTAAAATATAGCAAAAAATTAGTCGGACCAAAATGTGCAGGGACCAAAGTGTCCTGCTTCGCCAGGTTCCCACTGCCTCTAGAAATATCTTTATCGGACACTTCAATATGGGTATTTATCGACAACAGCTGGATCTACTATATACAACCATATTTTTTTTTTCACGATAATTACTATAAAAAAAAAAAAAAAGTTATTTTTCTTTCAAAGGAATTAATTTTAAAGATGTAAAGTTGTTATACACAATCTACCAATAAGTATTTGGACACTTTCGAATTTAGACGTTTTTTCAAACATCTAGAAAAGTTCTTTCAGAATCATCTTGAAACTATGGAAGCATAAAGAACAGATTACACCTCATATAATTCCTGAAAAGAAAAAGGTAACAAGTAAGAAATTAAACAAAAATCAAAATTTTTTGGATCACTCTGTAAAACGCAATGCTTTAAAACTATTTTGGCTGTCGTATGAGAATTCTTCTAATTAACTGTATAACTATTTCTGATGCTACTACAGAGGCTGTTCGCACATTTTTTAGACGATTTTATTTCGCAGTAAGAAAAATCGTTTGCATGGAGAATTTTATTTTCAAAACAGTTATATTTTTTGAAGTTTTATTTAGCTTCTGATATTTAGAATTTTTGTTTAGATGCAAAAATGCGCTTTTAAAAAGGCAGTGGATGGAAGGATACGTTTCCGCTTTTTCCAAAGAGAGTTTTTAGTGAAATCGTTATGAAAAGCATTTATCAGGAGAAAAATGGAAAAATTTCGCAACAATAGATGAATCTTGGGTTTATTTAAGTGTTTGTAATAAAAAAAGATCAATTTATTATCACAAAAGTGGAGAAAAAATTTTTTGCTACATGGTTCAGAGAATCAAAAGAAAGTTTTTCTAAAGGATTTATGATTGTCACTGGTTTTTCATTCAGGCGCAAGATAAAAGCAAAAAAAAATCAGCTCTAAATACTCTCAAGCACATATTTTAATTCCAATTTTTAAAAATTAAAATCCAGATCTTTATGCACAATGCTATCAATCCGTTGAACTCTATCAAGACAAAACAAGCAGCCACACATCACAATCCGCAATTGCTTTTCCAGAAACAAATGGAACAAAAAACGGGAATTAAAACCATACCCTTCACTGATATTCCTGCTAAATCTCCTGATGTATCAGTGTTGGATTTTTGTGTTTTGCGTCTCTTAAACTCAGCATTATCCAAACACCGACCTACAACACTTTGTGGACTTTGCAAAGCCGTTCAAGAGGAGTAGAAAAATATACCTCTTCCGATATTGTAAAAAGCATTATTATCATAAAAATTACGATGTAGAATGATAGTTAAGAACAAGGGCTATCAAACTGAACAAATAAACACGAAATATGAGTGAAATTGTTTCAGTACACTCCATCAAAACCGTCTTAAAAATGTGCGAACAGCCTCTGTATATATATTTGTGTAGATGTATCGGTTTCTTTTATAATTGAAAAAAAAATCCACTTTTAAAATTATAACACGTAGAGTATTAAGTGAAAATTCATTTATATGAAACTTTACATGCTACATTCAACACAAATTACTGCATGCAGAATACGAAAAATTTAATCATTTTGCGAAGTATGAACAATTCTACTAAATAATTCTTAACTACTCATGAGAAAGATTTAGCGAAATTTCATTTGCATAATTTAATAGCCAAAAGTAGTGAGCTAATTATATGAAAACCCCAAATAAAATTAAAGAAAATATGAAATGGTAAATGAACGAATAAACTATGAATAAATTAAAAATATTATGAAAAGTAGAATGAATATATTTTAGTGATTCTCAAATTAATGTAAGGGGTTTCACTCACACTTTTATTTTGATTCTATTAGTTCCCAATGGTAATAAACACTGAGCAAATATATATACAGCTTTCATCTAGAACGAATAAGTAGTCAGATTCTAAATCCCTAAACTAGAAATATATATTTTCGAGCTATGCGTATAAGACAAGCCAATAAGCTGAATAGACGAAATGATCGAGTATTTCTAGTGTATACATTTCTAGATGGTGTAACAATATTCTGAATATTCTAAATATTCTGAATCCTTTACACCGCTAGAAATACTCGCTTGATTTTTTAGACTTGGGTCATATACAAGAATTATAGTTGCTTAAACCAACCTCTTGAATACACGTCTATTTACAGAGATTTTTAACCTAGAGAGTTTGACCTCGATTATATAGACAAACGCTCTAGAATTCTAATAGGGGTTTCTAGAACTCGCTTTCAAATGGGACTAGAATTTAAAAGGATGACATAGAAATAATTTTACTAGAGCCACAAACTAGATTCTAGATGTCAGTTACAGAAATTTTCTCAGTGCAGTTCGCTGATTGTTAATAAGTATTGGCAAAAATCCGTATCATCTACTTTATATATATATATATATATATATATATATGTAGGAAGTTATGTGGAAAGCTTTGTGGGATGCATTCTATGTACAGACAACAGATGGCACTGCCTCTGATGCTCATCTTTCAACGACATGACGAACGGAAGGTAGTTGAGATCTGCCTGTAATGAAGAGATGTTGAGACCGTCAGCGCGAAGGCTGATATGGTCATTTTCTTCTAATTAGAGCTTGTAGTTCTCTTAATAGTTGTGTAGAGCCATGGAGAGCTCTATACCACAATCTCATATATTTAAAATAGTACGTGTAGGCACTAATGTGAATCATAGTAGCGAGAAAGGGCTCATATGTTACCTTGTGTTAGTTCTAATGATGGAGAGAGCTTGTATTGTGTGCAAAGCCTCGAAACCAGCAAATGGTTAATGATAGGAAGTCTGCTATTATATTAATCCTTATATTTAATCTGTGTTGTGTATGTTACGTAATAAGTGTCTTCGTTATCTAAGTCGCATCTCATCATTGCCCCACCCCTAGACGTCCAATCAAGATTCTACAAGTGGGGGCTCTGCCGCGATATTATGGCAACACCAACAAGTTATAAAAGGTAACTTTTATATATTTATCATTCTGTTTGATAACAAACAATAATGAGTGATGCATAAATTGAGCAAAAAGAATTTAGTACAATTTTGAATTAGAAATTAATGGAGAAATATTTTTAAGAACAGTTTTGGTTTCACTTTGTGATGAAATAACATAAATATCACTTCAGAAGAATGAATAGAAATAAGAATTATGATTGAAAAAATATTCTGAATAATCATTTAGTATTTTGCTTATTGTTGTTTGCAATATTATTTTAACAATATTATAACAATATTATTTTAAAACGAAAGTGATAACAATTATTAAATAGAGAATAATAATGGTGATATTATGTGTATATAATAATAACTGAGAAATATATAAAGTGTTCTAAATATTCTATTGAGTAAAATAAATTGTTCTGAATGTGGTTATTTAAAAATCATGATAATTTTGGTTTGAGAACAAAAACCACAGAAGCACTTTTAAGAAAAATGTTCTCATATTATTTTGTTTCTATTTAAGTATGATATTAATTTGGTAGAAATATTGAAATATCTTTTGGTATAAGTAATTATTTAGAGTTATAATGGCCCAAAACGTGTTACAAGGTATTAGAAAAGCCGATTTAAAAACAATTGCTGAAGAATTAGGCCTAGCTGTTCCGGCAGAAGCTAAGGTGGTTCAAATTAAAACTTTGATCGAGAGTTCTGATATTCACAAAAATGATTTAGAATTTGTTAGAGGCGTTATTAAAATGTTAGTAGAAAAGCAAAAGTTGAAATCTGTAGAAGAACAAACCAAAATTGAGATAGAAAGAATTAAATTATCCCAGTTAGAAAAAGAAATCGAGCTTCAAAATTTAAAGTTACAAGCTGCAACAAATAATTCTAGCAATAATGTTGAGCAATCAAATTCGGAAACTAGTTCACAATCATTAGAGAATTTAATTAGAAGTATTCGAACTTTAACCATTTCAGTACCTGAGAAACCGGAAGCTTTGCACTTATTTTTTCAATCCCTTGAAAAAGCATTCATTTCTAAAAATGTACCGTGTAAATTTAAATCGGAAATATTGATTAATTTATTGGGAGATAAATGTAATCAGGCTCTTGCATACGTAACCCCGCAAGAATAATATCTGATCTTGGACCTTCGTTCATATCGAAGGAATTTGATGATTACTGTGAATCAGAGGGAATCGAACATGACACCATCACAACTGGAATCCCAAGAGGAAACGGTCAAATAGAGAAACTCCACCGAACAATCATTCCTGTATTATCCAAGTTATGTATAAATGACCCAAACAAGTGGTACAAGTTTGTTGAGGCTGTCCAGTGAACTATTAATTCCACCGTATCAAGAAGTACCAAAAGAACTCCGTTTGAATTACTCATTGGTGTTACAATGAGAAGGAAAGAAGATAAGAGAATACTAGAACTCCTCGAAGAGGAAAGGGTAAATTCCATGCTTGATAATCTTAACACCATTCGTGAAGAAGCAAGAAAAAAACATTCTTAAGATTCAAGAAGAAAATCGCCGATGTTACAACAAGAAGAGAAAGAAAGCCCATGTGTATAAAATTAATGATCTAGTTGCCATCCAGCGAACTCAGTATGGAACCGGCATGAAACTCAGACCAAAATTCTTAAGTCCTTATAAAGTTGTGCGAATAAAGACCAAAGACAGATATGAAGTCGATAAGATAGGTGATCACGAAGGACCTATTCACACTAGTACTTCTGCAGACAACATGAAATTGTGGGTTACGGACTAGTCAAAAATCCCAGAAATTTGAAAAAAAAGACTGATATTTATGCTTTTAATGTAATTTTTTTATGTCTGTTTCTCTTTTTTGTTTTTTTTTCTTTTAATTGTATTTTGCAGATATCCTTTAGTATCCCAGGCTGGTTCGACGGTGAGGTCACCGTACATCAGGATAGCAGAGCGTTGTAGGAAGTTATGTGGAAAGCTTTGTGGGATGCATTCCATGTACAGACAACAGATGGCGGTGCCTCTGATGCTCATCTTTCAACGACATAACGAACGGAAGGTAGTTGAGATCTGCCTGTAATGAAGAGATGTTGAGACCGTCAGCGCGAAGGCTGATATGGTCATTTTCTTCTAATTAGAGCTTGTAGTGCTCTTAATAGTTGTGTAGAGCCATGGAGAGCTCTATACCTCAATCTCACATATTTAAAATAGTACGTGTAGGTACTAATGTGAATTATAGTAGCGAGAAAGTGCTCATATGTTACCTTGTGTTAGTTCTAATGATGGAGAGAGCTTGTATTGTGTGCTAAGCCTCGAAACCAGCAAATGGTTAATGATAGAAAGTCTGCTATTATATTAATCCTTATATTTAATCTGTGTTGTGTATGTTACGTAATAAATGTCTTCGTTATCTAAGTCGCATCTCATCATTGCCCCACCCCTAGACGCCCAGCCAAGATTCTACATATATATATATATACAGAGAGAGAGAGAGAGGAGCTGAAATTTCGCTTATTCTATCTCCACTATTACCGTCAGCACCAATGGAAATTCGAACATAATGAAAGGAAAGTTAATCAACGTATCATATTCTGCGCATACATTTAGTTGCAATCGCATGTATGAGCGTTCGGAAAAGCTGGAAAAGCTTGAAAAGCAGTCCTTTTCTTTCAGAAAACTATGATAATTCCCATTTTTTAAGTTAATATTCATAAATATGCATAGACAATAATAATAATAATAATAATTTAATCTTTAAATTTATTTATTTAATTAAAAATTACGTCTTTAGCTCTGGCCAGCGCGTTCTCCTGATCTCTCACCAGTGAAAATGACTGTTTAATCGTTTAAAAGCGACTGCCCCCTCCCACCACTCACCAATAACTACAATCGACGAATTGTGACATCGTGTTGAAGTTTCATGAAATTCTTTACCCGTACATGGCATCGAACTGCTGTTTGGTTCGATGCCTAGGCGGATAAGGGCTCTCATTGCTCACAGAGGACGCTGCTTTATGTTTTTTCAGTACATATTACTCCAAATTTCCTGAAATTTTAATCAATTGTTCTTCTTACTATGATGTATGATCCCAATAAATACCATTATGGTATTCGTATTCCTTCCTGGTGTTGCAATTTTCACAAACATGAGTGTATATACATATATATATATATATATATAAAAAAATGCATCCTTTCAATCATCTGATTTTGTCTTATTTTCATCATTAAGTTTTTTCATTCTGTATCGTTTTTACATTAAGACTTCACTATGTAAGGAAAGTATTGTAATCATGACAAAAACTCCACACTGAGATTTTGATGTATCTATATGTTTTGAGGTCCTTTGAGTAAATTTTCCTGTTTATACAGTAATGAATGCATGTGTGTATGTTTATTAGAATTAGCTGAATATTGGTACATATGTTGTAGGTAACCGTGGCAAGAACATACTGATTTTATTGAATCTAGCACTCATATACAGTATATATATATATATACGTTACAGGGACACAAATATATATATATATATATATATATATATATATATATATATATATATATATATACATATATATATATTTAATCATTAAGGCCTTTATGCTGAAATTATTTAAATTGCGATAGTGCCAAAACGCCTTATTCAAATAAACTGAAAATTTATACACTTATAATGAGTTACCGTTACACGAACTGTACATATTTTCGTAATTCTATCATGTATATTTATTGAAATTTAATTTTTCCGACTGAGTGAAATCAAATTTCAATAAATATGATTTTCTTCCACAGTTGATTGTGTGATTTTATTAAAAATTGTATTTCTATCATGTATAGTTTTTTTTTTTTTTTTTTTTTTTTTTTTTTGCAGGGTCATAACAAAAAAATCTTTATCATTATGATCTATAGGCTCAAGTTATTTAATGCATGATAGTGCCAAAATGCCTTAAATAAATAAACTTAAACTTATGCACAAGTTAATGGTCATCGTCGCACAAACTGTATAAATTTTGGTGAATCAAGCACTTATATATATATATATATATATATTATTTACAGGGACAAAAAAACATCTTTATCATTATGGCTTAATGGCTGAACTTATTTACAGTGTTATAGCATCTAAATATGTTACCAATTCAACTGAAAACATATGATTACCAAACATTCAAACCGTGTTTTATGCTTCGGATACAGTTTTTCAGAAAATACAAATAACTGATAAATTAAAAAAAATAACTAAACTAAAATCCTGATTATCGTTTGTTTAGATGCATTACTAGTTAATGGGGAGATATACAGTTATATCTAGGAAGATGTGTAGACATATTATGTTAAGTTAAGCTTCACGAAAAATCACTATTTTTTTTTTTTTTTTAACGCAGTTTGAATGCTTGCTCCTCATATATGATTATTACAATTTCCGATAGCACAAACTGTATAGATTTTGGTGATTTTAACAGTTATATACTTTTATAGGAACACAGATATTTTTTTTAAATCATAATTGCCTATGGGCTTAAGTTATTTAAAGTGGATAGCGTTTAAACGATTTCTTTTGAAAATCTGAAAATTTATATACATGTTATAAGTCACCATCCCACAAACCGCATGGATTTTAGAGAATCTAGACCTTATAGTATTTTACACGAACACAAGGAAAAAACCGTTATCGGCATGGTTTATGTGTTCTTCTATTTAATTTTAATTTTATTTATTTATTTACATTTATTTATTTTTTAACGTGATAGTGTGTAATCGGATGGAGTTGAAAATTGATATAAATGTGAAAGGTCACAGTCTGACGAACTGTACGGATTTATTTCAATGCAGTGCTTGTGGATTTTTAAAGGAACATACACACACACACATACAAAAAAAAAAAAAAAAATCTTTATTTTTATGGCCAATGGGCTGAAATTATTGAATGTGCGATAACATCTACATGCTTACACGATTAAGCTTAAAACTTGTATACAAGCTGTAAACAACCATAATACGAACTTTATTGATTTTGGCAACTCTAAAACTGTTAGATTTTTATAGGGACGCATTGAAAATTTCTTTATATATATGGCTTTCGACTCAAATTACTTAAAGTGCGATAACGCCTAAATGCCTTATTCGAATGAGCTGAAAATTGACTGATAAGTTATTGGTCACTATCACATTAACTTATGGGTTTTTCTGAAACTAGCACTTATAGATTTTTACAGGGACTCAACTAAAAATTCTTTATCATTTTTATGTATGGGGTCAAGTTACTTGAAGCAAAATTGCGTTAATTTAAACAATAAACTATACGGAGAAAAATACTGAAACATCCTATCATATTTTTTATATTGTTTTTTTAACGACTTCTCTTAATTTACATTTTCTATACAACCGTTAAACACTTAATGTTTGGAAAGTCGAATGGAGTCACTCCAGACATTTTTCAGTAATCTTTTATAACGTTTAATGTACTAGCTCTTGAGAAAGTGGTGAATTTGTATGCTTCAATATCGGGTTGGTTATTTTTTCTTATCGTCAAATTCATTCATTTTTATAGTCCTTCATATGATACTTGGTTTCGTATATTGCGATGTTTGAATGGGTTTTCAATATATATACACATATATACATATATACATACATATATATATATATTTTTTTTTTCCAATAAAAGAGAATTAAATCATTGATATTTGTATTATAATTTCAATAATGATAAAAAAAAAAAAAAAAAAAAAAAAAAAATAGGTTTTTTCTGTTGCTAAAATAAAAATTCTTAGAATTAATTTAAATTATTGTTATATAAAAATTATATCTTAATACGATGATTTTGCTATCGATCAACAAATTACGCTGCCACTCCCCTGCCGAATGGCCAATGATTTAACACAATTGGCTTTAAAGTATTCTAAATATACGCCTAAATTCGAGATTTTGGGAATTTGTTTCAGCAAAAAACTTAATATTTTCTTTTCAATCCCGAGTGTATTAGAGTAAATATTTGCAACCGAAATCTTTAGCAGCCGAAGTGAGAGATTTATGAATCTGACTAGAATTAACTAATCGTGTAACACCTTGCGTCACAATCGTATTGTTTTGAAAAAATTTCGTCGTAACTGTTCCATTTTAGCGAAATACTATACAATAAATTTCAAAGGGATATTTAGTAATAATAGTAAAGATAGTATTTAAGCATTGTCTTTGAATTAAAAATACATATTTGATAGATATTCACAATAAGAGTTCTGCAAAATTACTTGCGTCATTTTTATAATTAGAGAAAACTTAATAAATGAATGCTTAAAAATAGCGAATGCATATATAAGATGTATTTAAATTTTAAAAATATCGCATTCAAATACAAAATATATATATTCGACATTTTAAAGTCAAATAATTTAGTAAATTTCGCTTAAAAACAATTAGAACTTTTATAAGAAAATGAACGGGAATTCACAAAAAGCGTTTACCCCACTTAGGATTTCTTTTTCACAACCATTTTGCGCAGCAGACTTGCACATGAATAATTCATGAATGTATATCATGCCATCGGAAAGAGAAAAATGCGTCTGAGAATAAATGTAAAACTGTGAAATGGTCCTATATGTAACTACTTTTAGCCTTATGCATTATTTATTTAGATTATTTTTATTTTTATTTATCTGTATTAGATCCATGCATTTTGAAAAAGTGGATGATATTATTTTTTAATAATAACCTTTAGCACGCATTATACGTGAAGAGGCATAAGGGTAAAAAAAGTTTTTACTAGATTTTTCTTTTTTTTATTATTATTATTTTTTTTTTTTTACTATATATTTTTCGAAATAATTGTTGCAATAATATAAATTAATTCATTTTAAATGCCTGTTTTTCGCATTACAAACATTTAAATAGCATTAAGCTTTATTTTAATTTAACCTAATAATAAAACCTCCATTTTATGTTCAATCTACACGGGGTGAAAAATGCCCCGTTGCTTTATGCCAAACTCACTATTAATTTTCTAGTTCTAAAATATGGTGCATAATTTCCTTAGATTTCGGTTTTAAAAATAAGTAAAAAAAAAAAAAAAAAAAAAAAAAAACTGTAGCAAATATTTTGCACATTTAAACAAGAATATTGAAAACTACACTGTTAAAAATGTCAACAGAAAACTCTGTGTAATCTATTATCTTTAGTCTTACGTACAATTACAGGGAAAAATAAACGGAGATGTTAAAAAACTTATTTTATACATTCATTTTAATAACTAATATTAATTTAATTAATTATTGGTGAGAAAATATTTCGCACTTAGAATGCTTTTTCTAAAGTAGAAACGGTCATTTTTAATTTTAATTAAAAACATTAAATAATAAAATTAGGTAAAAATACAGAGTAATGATTCAGAATCTCGATTATTCCCTTTTAACTAAAAATTATTGTAAATTTACAGAGACTCTAGATAAATATTTACCATTATTTTACAGAAATTTTTAACAGTGTACTTTCTTTCTTTTTCTTTTTTTCCCTACAAATTAATCGGAAATGTTTTTACAAGGAATTTTTTTTATTATTTCAAGAAAAAATGTGTTACCATATTAGTCTTTTTAACACTTCCCAACAGGCTTAACAATTTCATTCCCCGTGATGTAAATTGAAATCATAACATTTTAGATTTTCTTTCTTACCATCTAACAATCCCGCTGATTCAAAATGAAGAATATTAAAATCTACATACATTTTACCACCGAAAAATATATATTTTAGATGATTTCACTATCCTTGTTCATAAATGAATGTATATTTCACTCTATTCTGATAATAATATCGGAATCAGTTTCCTCTTTTAGGCAATTTTAGTAAATTAACTGTTTGAAATATTTTTTGTTTCATTTTTTAATGTTTATAATTTGTATTTTAATTAATTGAAATATGTATTTTTTCAAAATTTTGATATTTTTATTTATTGAAAAGTTGTGATTTTAAATGGCAGCAGTGGTTATATTAAACATAAATAAACACCTCTCAGTTGCCTTGTTAACTATATTAATTCGTACTCTGCTATTGCTCCTATTTTTTAAAAAAATATTTATATATATATTACCTTTGAAATAAATTTATGACTAAATATAAGATTTATTGTATTATGGATGGAAAACATTGGGAATGAAAGGGTTAAAAAGTGTTAATAACTTCGGTTCATCTGTTTGTCTGTCCGTCCGTCTTCTGCTCTCTAACTTCCGTAACTAATCATAGAATTTTTTGAAACTGATATATGTCATTCAAGGTTACTATCAAATGTTTCATATTGAAAATGGATTGAATGCCTTTACTGGTTTGTGTACAGGGACACCCAAAAATTTTCTAAAGCAATGCGTTCTACAAGATGTATTTATAAACCAAATTTTAAAAACTTTACTTTGCATGAATCTTAATTAAATTAAAATATATATTTCATATGCACAAAAGTATGCTTTCCACAGAATGCAGTATGAATAGCATTAGATTTATAAGGTCACACAAAAATATTAAGTTACATTAATGGGTGTTACATTATTGGAAATTTACTGGAATTACATTTTCGTTTATATTAACCGTTTTTATCACTTTCAAATGTTTTTAACACTTTCCAACAAGGTTGAAAAGTGTTAATGACTTCGGTTTGTCTGTTCATCGGTTTGTCTGTATGTTCATCGGTCTGTCCGCCTATCCACGTGTGAAGGTGTTCACATATATATGGTTAAATTTTAAGTGAATTTTTAAATAAAACAAAAAATTCAATGATAAATTAATGCATTATCACAATAAAAAAAATAATTAAATTTCAAATGAGATATTGTATTCACATAATTTGTTTTCAGGCATTTGAAGAAAGAATTGTTTTTAAATGTCATCGAAAATTACAGAATTTTAATGATACATACGACCTACACTATATATTAACATAAAAAGATAACAGGCATCATTCAGAGATCTAAATTTTATATGTTTTATAACTAAATCGTAAACAAAATGTCTATATTTTTTTTTTCAATAGAAATGTACTTCATTTTATAGGATTAAAAAAAATAAATAAAGAAATAATATCTAACGGAAATTCTCACATTAAGTATAATTATAAAAAAAGTGTTCTCAAATATTTCTAAACAAGAAAACGCATTGTCAGAATTAATGTGTTTCAACACCGTATATAATAATTTATTTGAAATTACGCAATATTAATGATTTCAGTTTTATAACGACTATTCTGTAGTCAGCCTGGCGCTTGGCATAAAACCGGCGAACTACGGGGTTAATACATTTAAAAACCGTCGTTGATAATTCAAAAAATTAACATTGGTTTATTCTTAGAAAGAAAGAATTGAAATTGGCATGCATTTTGACGAAAAACAATGATAACGGAAGCAGATGGCTTCCCTTCTTCGCTGGTCTCTCCGTGTCATCAAAACGTGGATCCCCAGTTTTGCTCTTTGACCCGTGTTGTGAACACGTTATAATTTTATTCTCCGTCCACTCTCTCTCTCTCTCTCTTCCTGGCTCCGTGAAAGAACTGTGAAACTTTTTAAGTTTTTATGTTTAAAAATTGAACCTGCAAAATAATTTAATATGCGACTTTTCTACGATATAAATAAAAAACTGTTATGTTACTTTTTCAGACTTTTACTTAATTGATTGCGGCACAACGATTCTACGGTCAAGAATATGGTGTAAATAATAACTATAATTAACTATATTATGGACATCAACACCATACCACGTACTATCTCCAGTAAATATTCATGGAATTTCTTGAAACTGATATTCCAGTTCACTATCGGATGTTCATTTTTGAAAATGGAGTTAATACCTCTCCTGGATTGTGCACAGGGAAGGGACATCCGAAAGTATTCCAAAGCATTCGATCTATGCAAGGCATTTCTATAAAACAAATTTTATTGACTTTACATTGAACAAATCTAAATAAAATTCAAATATGCGATTTATAAACACAACCTTTTTCTTTATCATTATGGCCTAAGGGACCAAATTTTTAAAAGTGCAATAGAGTCTAAACGCCTTATTCAATTGAGTAAAAAATATGTATATACACATGTTATGGGTCACAGTTGCACGATCTGTACAGGTTTTGGTGAATTTAGCACTTATAGTTTTTTTACAGGGACATAAAAAATAATTCTGTGTTATTTTGGCCTACGGGGTGAATGTATTTAAAGTGGAGATAGTTTATAAATGCCTTATTAGTTTGAGTTAAAAAATTATATATATGTTTTAGGTCACCATCACTGCATTGATTTAAGTGACTCTTGCACTTACAGAGTTTTACAGGGACACAAATCACAATTGTTTAACATTACGGTGTATAGGCTCAAATTATTTATAGTGCGACAGCGACTAAACGCCTTATTCAAATGAACGGAAAATTTATATACATATTATAGGTCACCATCACATAAACTTTAGAGAATCTAGCATTTATAGTTCTTTTTACAGGGACACAATGCAAATTTCTTTATCTTTGTGGCATATGAGCTCAAAATTTAAAGTGCGATAGCGTCTAAATGCCTTATCCGATGGAGCTGAAAATTCATAGACATATTGTAAGTCACTGTTGCACTAACTATAAGCATTTTGGTGAATCTAGCACTTATAGGTTTTTACAGGGACATAACGAAAAATTTTTTATCATTATGATCTATGGGCTTAAAGTACAATAGCGTGAAATTAAACACCGTGTACTATATGGAGAAAAATACTCAAACACCCTTTTATAATTTTCTTTCTTTTGATTATTTAACAACTCCTCTTACTTTACTTTATCTACAAGACCGTTAAATACTGAATGTTCGGAAAGTCGAGTGGAGTCTCTCCAGATTATGTTTTCAACAATTAAATTATAGCTAATATTTTAAAAGCTATTAGAAGGTTATTATTTTCATATTTTAATTAATTAAACGAAAAAATTCGAAAATCGTGCTTCGAAGTATTGTGTTTTCATCGGGTTCTTAGCTATTCTAAAAGTTTCAATTGTCTAGCTAGTAGGGAAGTTATTTAGAAATCGATTCCAAGATTTGTACCGTACAAACAAACAAAAATCGGAGTTAATAAAAACAAAGTAAAAAGCATTCAGATCCAAAAAATCACAAAGAACTATTTTTAATGTATTTGGTGAGCAGTTACTTCATTTTCAAACAAACAATTACCCTAATGTGACATAAAATGAACGTCACGAAAGTGATAATATTGTCAATCCCTATTACCTCCGAACGGAATATCCGTATAATTGATGAGATTTCTTACCAAATATGTCAGGGAAATTTCAGTATAAAATGATGTCACCGGTGTTAAGTAGTTCTACGGCGATTGCATGCATCAAATAGAGGTTCAATAAACTGCCGAGTAAAAAAGATTTCGACATAATTCTAAGTAAAGGAGCACATTTATTCGCGTGTTTCTTTAAATTTTGAGATGCATTTACTTGATTACAGTTTATCGTGACTTGCTTAATAATATTCCGTGAGATACCCTTCAGTATAAAAGTTATGTAGCATGCCATATTAAGATCATTAAGAAATGTTATTAGTCCGAGATTCTCCTAGTTTCCATACTTTTAGAATGGTGATTTTTTATTTAACAGGATGAAACTGTGAAAGAGAAAAAATTAAGAGGTTATTTAGTTTACATGATTTTTTTTTCTATTTAAAATGTTCAACTTTTTATTAGTGTAAACTGCATGCTACATGTATGGGTTGCTCATTTTCATATTTTTCTAAATCATTTTTGGTTATGTACTTGAGAATGTTTATTGTATGGCATTAGTAGAGCTATAAGATGGTTAGTGCTGTTTATATTTGAGATCCCATATACTAATCTTATTAATTTACAATTCTCGACACTATTTTCTGTTTCAAATGGTATTATTAATATCGTTATTTATTGTTAGTTTCATTATTAATATTGTTATCATTATTTACTCTTAGCACTGATTCGTTTGTTATCTACTAAAAACATTAAGAATTTATTATGGAAGCAACTACAAATATGATATAATCAAATTAAAATGAGTTAGACAAATACAAGATAAAATGGGTATACTCTATTAACACACATACACACACACACACATATATATATATATATATATATATATATACACACATTCATTTTCATGAAAAACTGTACAGTAATAATACATATTAATAATAAAGTAAATATTATTTTATAATATTATTGTAGTGGTAAAAATAGAAATTCTCATTTTACAAAAAGTATTGCTGGTAAAATTTGCATTTTTTTTTTCATTTATTATGTTAGTGAATTAAAACATTATTTATTGTTTTCCACAAAGAAGCAACATTTTTTTAATCAATTATTATGTTGTCTAAACGTATAAATGCGACTAGTTTTACTACTAGTATTAGATGCCACTTTATATAGTGAAATCAGTAATAACATTCATAATTTAAACTGCTTTTTTTATTTATTTTGTACAAAATATTGTGAAAATTTATTACTATTTATATTGCGCATGTAATTATATATATATATATATATATATATATATATATATATATATATATGTGTGTGTGTGTGTGTGTGTGTAAAAGTTTAAAGTTTAATATATATATATATATATATATATATATATATGTATATATATATATATATATATGTAAGTATTATTCACAGAATAGACAATGTGAAATAATCGTTACTAATATTATTTTTGCCATTAACTTCACGAGAATAAAATGAAAAAAACTAAGAATCACTATAAGAATTACGCTAAAATTCTATAACACACTAATCTATTTAATGACGAACACAATCTTACAATTAATATATACAATGCATTAGTTAAAACGGTTTAGAAAATAATATTAACTTCTGAGCACCGTCTGTGCTAATTTTTATAACTAGTTAGAGCAACTTAAAGTTCTGAGCACTTATGCTCAAACAGCATAGGTCTGATCCCGTCTGATCATTCTGACATCTCGCGAAGAACCCCCGCTTCTTCTCGTAACTTTGGTTTCAGGTAATAGCTGTTGCCATTCTGCATCAACTAATAAACGAGACACTGAGTTATAGTGTTTTCTCTGGAAGTGGGAAAGTTGAATTCCTAACATCTCGGCCTATCCTGGAGACTGATGCCGACTGACTGTTAAATATATATATATATATATATATATATATATATATATATTTAACAGTGCTATGCAGCTGTAGAGGTTCTGTTAGGTCCTTCATGACTTCCTACTTTTGCTACTTCGTAACGATCCTTATTCTTGACGGCTATGAATGTATAAGGACCCAAGGATTTTTTCTTTAACTTAAGTCCAGAACCATACTGAGTCCTCTGCATGGCCACGAAGTCATTTATTTTGTAAATTTTTGCTTTTTTTCTTCTCTTATTAAATTGTTTCCGATTTTCTTCCTGCATTTTCATTATATTTCTTTTGGCCTCCTGTCTCATCTGTAAACGCTCATTCATCATGTTACTTTGACATTCCTCATCTAAGGTTTCTTCTTTATTTCTCATCTTTGTGCCGATCATCAGTTCAAATGGATTGTATTTGGTACTCTTCGTAATGGTACTGTTGACAATTCGTTGTACGTGTTCTACGATCTTGTACCACTTTGTTTCGTCGTCCTCTGCAAGTTTAGATAAGACAGGAATTAAAATTTTATGCAGTCTTTCTACCTGGCGATTTCCTCTAGGTATTCCAGTAGTTATTTTGACATACTCTATTTTCTGCTTCGTACAATATTCTTGAAACTCTTTGGCTGTAAAAGCTGTTCCTCTATCTGTAATTATGCGCGTAGGGTTTCCGAACACCGCTTGCTGTAGTTTTAACTTAGCTATAACTTCATGGGATAAGGTGGTTTTTACAGGGTAGAATCAGATAAACTTTGTATAATCAACCACAATGGTCCAGATGTATTGATATGTTTTATTTGTTGACGGAAGTGGACCAATGTTTTCAAGATGATAAGTATGAAGTGGGGCATCATGCTTTGGTATGGGGTTTAAGAAGCCTTCTGCCTTGCTTTTTTTTTTCTTATAAAGGACACATTCTAAACAATTTGGAAGGATGATGTCAATTAACTTCTTAACTTTAGGAATATAGAATTCCTTTTTCAGTAATTCCTCAGTCTTTGCGGCAGCAAAATGACCTTTATTATGAATATTACACACGATTTCTTTCTGCATTTCTTCTGGGGCCACAATTAATTCTGTACCATTTTCAAATTACATTCCTTTTAATTAAATAATTATTTTCTGCCTCTTTTTCCACTAATGTTTTAATAATTTTTATGTGTTCATCCTGTTCTTGAGCAGAGGCAATTTTCATCGTAATTTCATCTTGCGCTCTGGTGACTATCAAAATTGCGTTCCTACTTAATGCGTCAACGTGTTTCATTTGATTCCCTGATCTGTGGATAATCTCATAAGCAAATTCTTCTAAGAATAAAGCCCATCTAGCTATTTTACGCGTTACATCTTTTTTACTTAACGACTTCTGAAATGCCGAACAGTCTGTTATGATTTTAAATTTAGTACCGAGTAAATAATGCCTAAACTTCTTCACAGCTTCCACAACTGCCAAAGCTTCCAGCTTGTAGCTGCTATATTTATCTTGCTGTAGGGAGATTTTTTTACTGTAATAGTGTATGAGACGAAATTTCTCATTAGACCCTTTTTGAAATAAAATTGCACCAAAACCTAAAATACTCGCATCTGTATGTAACTCTAATTCTGAACCTGGCCTATAAAGAGGTAATGCTGGTTTGTGTGATAATAATTCTTTAAGTGTGTTGAAAGCATTTAATTGTTCAGAACCAAATTCAAATTCACAATCTTTTCTCAATAAGTTACTGAGGTATTTAGCAATTTGGGCATAATTGGGTATAAACTTTATAACATATCCAGTCAATCTTTAAAAAATGAATGTACTTGTTTAATTGTTTTAGGCTGTGGAAAAATTTTAATTGCTGAAATCTTGTTTTCTGATGGCTCTACACAACCATTTTCTATAATGTAACCGAGAAATTCAATTCTTTGTTATAGAAATTGACACTTTTTAAAATTAATTTCTAACCCATAATCAGATGCTATTTCAAGTACACGTTTCAGTTTCATCAAACCATTTTCTTCATTCTGTGATGGTACAATAATATCATCCATAAATAAAATTAAAGTAAATCTCGCAACAAGTCTCTGAAAACTGTATTTATATACCTCTGAAATTGATTGGGAGAAGTACATAAACCAAAGGGACATCTAAGGTACTCATAGGCTCTATTGTGGGTTACAAACGAGGTATATTTTCTACTTTTTTTCTTCTATTTTTACAAAGAAAAATCCATTTTTTTAAATCAATAGTTGTAAAAAGCTTTCCTTGCTGTAAGTGATCTAGGACATCTTCAATTATAGATAATGAAAAACCTATCTTTTATTATTTTTTTATGTAACTGACAATAGTCTTGGCACATTCGATTACTATTATCTTCCATTTTACAAAGTACTACAGGGGCCGCATAATCTGATGTACTAGGTCTAATAATATGATTTTGCTATAAAAGATTTCCCTCTATAATCATTTGTTCTGCAAAACCGAACCTGCGGGAACGCTGGCTAACAGGAATATCATCAGTTACCACAATGCTCATTATTAAATCAACTGTTTTACGTTTTTGCGGATGATAATTATTTATTAAGGACATTATTTCTTGTTTATACCTAGAATTTCTAATATGAGTCAAGTGAATTTCATCTAAATTTATCATCTCTGCTAAGTTAATCAAAAAGTTACTTGGTGGAGATAAATTATCATCAATTGACATCTGACTATCATTGAAAGACTTTAATACCTTTTCAACTTGGGAATTTTTTGTCACAGGCAAATGCAGTTTAGAAAAAACATTTTTATTTTCACCCATGTTTTTTGTTTGTTCAGTGTTTCGATCGTTCAAAACACGTTTGATATATCCCACTCTGAAATTATTCCGTTTACCAATTACCTCTAAACCATTTTCATTTATTGATATATTTAATTTATTTATTACATCATTTCCTATGAGCTAATTTTCTCACCACATAAATATTGGTGTTAATTATAATATTATCAATTTATAAATCATGGTTAAAATAGCCTATGGGGTAGATTTGTTCTTGTCCTATGCTAGTTAAAGCAGTGTTATCAAAACATAACTTGGGAGATCCAATATCAACATATATATTATAGTTTAAAAGCGAAATTTCAGTCCCTGTATCTAAATAAGCTTTCATTTTTCCCCATTGATTTCAATAACTTTTTGCATTATATTTACATTACTGGCATTTTCACTGATAGGAGTAGAATTATTAACTTCTCTTTGGGGACAAAAATTTTGTACATGGCCGTAATTATTACATCGAGCCCATTTTAAGCCATAATTCTTCGTCTTGCAATTAGCGGTTATATGACCGTGGTTATTACATGAAAAACATTTGACATTATGTTTACATATATTCTTAGAATTATACTCAGAATCTCCCTGTTTTATTTTTGTTCTTACATAGTTTGATGAATGTTGAAATGATTTCCAATTTTCAAATTCTTTACCCTGTGGTTTTTTGTTAAGACTGTTTACGCAAGTATATTTTTTAAACATTTTCTTTACATTCCTCCTAGCTGTTTCGTAATCGTCTAACTTGTTTACCAGTGTTTGAATATTCTTTATCCTGGGTAAGTCATCCAAAAAATGTTCGGTAATTTCTTGAGGTAATTTCTGTTTAATATGTTCAGTGATGATTAATTGTCTTAACACATAAAAGCTAGAAACCTGCAGTCCGCTTATCCATTCATCAAAAAATGTTTTTGATTCAAAGGCGAAATCACGCCAACGTGCTAAATGTTCTTTGCGATGTATAACAAATTTTTGACGGAACTGCTCGGGTGTGAGTTTGAATCTTTTTAACATTATCTTTTTTATGTGATCATAATCGTTAGCTAAAGTGTCAGGTTCCGTATTTATAATACTAACAATGGCTAAAGGTAAAAGGTTCACTAGGTAACTCACATAAAAATCCCTGCCAATGTTTATTCTAGCAATTTGTTTTTCGAATAAAGTTAAATAGACACTGATGTCGCCTGTACCGTCAAATCGTGACATTAGTTTAAGCAAATTATGTTGCTTCGGCACTATATTAATATCTGATGAACTGTTTTCTGAATTACTTTCATTAAGTATAACTTTATTTTCTAACTCTAATTTTTTCAATTCATATGGTCTATCGTTTTCAATTTGTTGGTTTTTTCATTTCGTTCTGCCACAATTACCTCTAGTCGAGCTTTAACAAAATTTTCATCATTATCTTTAACACCACTATTTTTTTTCAAATCAAAACTGCAATCTTAGCATTAGGGGGAGTATCTAATCTTAATTCTTCTATTAATGATCAGAGATCAATTTTTCTAGCTTTATTATGAAAGGCCATTTTTTTTTCTTTTTATCTAATTGAACTATAACGCTATTAAATTTTGCAAAGTGATATTTCAATTAAAACAGTTTATATTTCATAGCATACACTTATATTCATACCATCATACATTTGTTCATTAAAAATTGGTATACTGTAGACATCATTTTATTTATTCTTCAAATATTGTAACACTTCAACTAAAACATTTCATCTACAAAAACACTTTTTTTTTTTTTTTTCAGAATAATAATTTTTATTTCTTTATTCAACAAAAATGAGAGGAAAAAAAAAAAAAAAAGGAACATTTCTGTACTCATCCCGTCATCAGTGAGCAGATCCTTGATCGACGGTCACTTCTGAAACCGTAACTAACTTGAAAACAGGACTTTTTCAACTTTGTTCACATCCCGATCTCACCCCCATTTTTTCTGTAAGTATTATTCACAGAACAGAGAATGTGAAATAATCGTTCCTAATATTATTTTTGTCATTAACTTCACAAGAATAAAAATGAATAAAAATGAATAATCACTATAAGAATTACGCTGAATTTCTATAAGAATCTAATCTATTTAAAAAAAAAAAACACAAATTTACAATTAATATATATAATGTATTAGTTAAAACGGTTTAGAAAATAATATTAACTTCTGAGCACCGTCTGTGCTAATTTTTATAACTAGTGAGAGCAAACTAAATTTCTGAGCACTTATGCCCAAACAGCGTAGGTCTGATCCCGTCTGATCATTCTGACATCTCGTGAAGAACTCCCGCTTCTTCTCGTAACTTTCGTTTTAGGTAACAGCTGTTGCCATTCTGCATCAACTAATAAACGAGAGACTGAGTTATAGTGTTTTCTCTGGTAGTGGGAAAGTTGAATTCCTTACATATATATGTATATATATTCGTTTTTCTTTCTACTTGTATAATCCCGCACTGTATTCTAAGACCATAGTCCATATGTGCTTTGCAACTTTTCTTTAATTCTGTTTTTAATATACCAAATATTGTTTGGAATTCATATTTATTTCTGTAGCATATTTTAATTATGAACTAAACTTCTAGGCAAATAAAATGTTTCTAAGATATAAATTTATTTTATTAAAACACGTTTTTTCACTAAAATAAATGTGAAAATAAAGTGTTGCAGAAAAAACATATTTCAAATACCTTTAAAGCACTTTTTTATTATATTGAACTACTAACCGGCTTTGCCCGCTTCGCTGAGCACTATACTTAAATGAGTTGTCAAAATTCCATATCATTATTAATTAACCTGAGATAAAGTTTCCTCTGTGTTCCGTAGAGGTTTTTCCCGCTCGCAACGTGAGAAGTCCGGGTCCACACTGCCTTCGGCAGCAACATACCCGCTTCTTACTTCCCCTTCCTCAGCGGCTAAGTTCAAAGTTTTGCAAAATCCCACTAATGTACATAATGGGTACACCTAATCAACATCCACACACCAAAATTCATCATTCTAAGATAATGTAAGGCGAAATCAAACAGGATAACGTGTTTTTACGCATGTTTATTCCACACCTTCCGACTCCAAGGGGGTAGGGGGGCGAATTTCGTTAAATCCCGTTGCAGTAAGTGTCGGATACATATATACAATTTGCGCATCAAATTTCGTGACCGCAGATCCCATAGATTTCTCAGGACAAATTTAGCGCTAAAAGTTTTGTCTCGAGTTTGCCCCGTCGTAACTTCACCCCCCCCCCAAAACAAAAAGGGGGTTTTAGAAATATCCTAAGGAAGTCGCATAGACTTTTTTCAATATATTTGTTCCATTTTTGGTAGAGGTCTACTCAAAAATGAGGAATTTTCAATATTTCCCCACTCCCTTCCCTTAAGAATCGAAAATTCCTAAATACAGATAGTGCATTATTTATACTCAGGTCTAGTCTCCCCATGTGCAATTTCTTTACTGTGAAGCAATTAGGAGCCGACTTATGGTTACAAATGTGTTTTTGTCTTTTGCCTCCCACAGGGGACAAAGGGGAGTAATTTCAGAAAAGTTGATAGATATAATTTTAAATTGGGTAAATACCTAAATTCCTGCGAAGCGCCGTTGGAAGTCCAGCCGTTCTTAAGTGATACCCGGACAACCATGTTTTTGTATTTTGACCCCCAGGGGGAAAGTGGGGGTATTTCTGAATAGTTGATAGATATATTTATAAGTTGAGTAAACACCTAAATTCCTGCGAAGCGCCGTTGAATTCCGTCTAGCTGTTCTCCAGTAATACCTGGACAAACGTGTTTTTGTCTTTTGCCCCTCAGGAGGCAACGGGGGGGGGGGATTTCTAAAAAGTTGAAAGATATAATTTTAAGTGATACCCAGTTGTCTTTTGTCCCCCACGTGGGAAAGTGGAGGAATTTCTGAAAAGTTGATAGATATATTTATAAGTTGAGTAAATACCTAAATTCCTGCTAAGCGCCGTTGAATTTCGTCCAGCCGTTCTCAAGTTATGCCCGGACAAACGTGTTTTTGTCTTTTTACCCCCAGGGGGAACGGGGGGGGATTTCTGAAAAGCTGATTGATATAATTTTAAGTTGGGTAAAGTTCTAAGTTTTTGCCAAGCGCCGCTGAATTCCGCCCACCCGTTCTCAAGTGATGACCGGACAAAAAAAGCGACGTACAGACACGATGACACACACACACGCGCACACACACAAACACACACGCACACAGGCAAAATTTTCTGAAGTCATTTTCGGCTTTCATGGTGTGTGAAACGTGAGGAAATCGCTAAATTTTTCGATTCTGACAAATTTACAGACAAAACTCTGATTTTATTAATATAGATTTACCTTTCATGAAAATAATAAGCATTTACCTAAAACAAATGCGCTGTTAATGCTAATCTAAATTAATAAAATCAGAGTTTTGTCTGTAAATCTGTCGGAATCGAAAAATTTTGCGATATCTTAACGTTTCACACACCATGAAAGCCGAAAAGACTTCAGAAAAATTTGCCTGTGTGAGTATGTGTGTGTGTGTGTGTGTGTGTGTGTGTGTGTGTGTGTGCCATCGTGTCTGTATGTCGCTTTTTTTGTCCGGGCATCACTTGAGAACGGCTGAACGGAATTCAACAGCGCTTGGCAGGAATTTAAGTCTTCATCCAAATTAAAATTATATCTATCAACTTTTCAGAAATTCACCCCCGTCCCCCCTGGGGGGGGGTAAAAGACTACAACACGTTTGTCCGGGTATCATTTGAGAACAGCTGGACGGAATTAAACGGCGCTTCGCAGGAATTTAGGTCTTTAACCAACTTAAAGTTATATCTATCAACTTTTCTGAAATTCCCCCACGTTCCCCTTCCTGGGGGCAAAGACAAAAACACATTTATCCGGGTATCACTTGAGAACGGCTAGACAGAATTCAACGGCATTTGGCAGGAATTTAGCTCTTCACCCAACTTAAAATTATATCTATTGTCGTATTATATCTATTATCTATTGTACTTTGTCGAGATTTCGTAAAACTTCGAACGTAGACACTGGGGAAAGGGGAGTAAGAATCGGGTAAGTTGCTGACGAAGGCAGTAGGAACACAGACTCCTCACGTTGCGAGAGAGAAAATTCTCTACCGAGCACACCAGGAACTTTAATTCGGGTTAATTAATAATAAAATGGATTTTGACAACTCATTTCAGTATTGTGTCCTGCGAAGCGGGCAAAGCCTGCTAGTAAGTATATATTTTACTCTTTAAATTTCTTGTAACAGTTTAAATTACTTGTGTGGACAATAATAAATTCTCAAATATATTTAAATAACTTTTTTATGAATAATTAAACATTTATGAAAACAGAGAAAAAAAAATGTAGAATAAGAATAGATATATGGTACGACAAAAATATGACACGCGCTTTTATTTTTATGTGTAGACAGAAGTGAAAAAAGTAATTAAAAAAAAAAATCCATTAAATAAAAAGATACGTTAACCAACTTAAATATTGTACGAAATTTCTAGGCAAATCTGTTCAATTAGACAGTTTTCTTTTTTTCCTATAAGATTACTTGAAAATAAAAATTTATCTTTTAAGCCAACTGAATTATGATACATAAAAAAAATTTACTTATATCATTTTTCCATACTACAGTAGGTAACAAAATTGTCCGAACACTAGCAAAAATTCCTATGTAAAACGAGTACACTTCATACGGTTTTGTTAAATAAATTCTTGTC
The DNA here is from genome assembly GCA_963930645.1 of Salticus scenicus. Lineage (NCBI taxonomy): Eukaryota > Metazoa > Arthropoda > Arachnida > Araneae > Salticidae > Salticus > Salticus scenicus. The sequence goes on from OZ005649.1 coordinate 102,420,636, forward strand.
GATTCCTGTTCTTAGTCTGTTTAAGAACATGATTCGATAAGGATTTATATAACAAAAACGTATGAAGTGTACTTTTTTTACATAGGAATTTTTGCTAGTGTTCGGACACTTTTATTACCCACTTTACCTAAAATGCTAATTATGTGATGAAAATAGGGAGCTCATAAAAAAGGATATTGGAAAAGTTTTAGATAAAAAATATAACAACGTGAGTTAAGCAAAACCCAAATGCACTTAATAACACATATGAAAGGTAATCTGATAAAGCAGATATCGGTATGCAAGCAGCGCTTAATTTCATCTTATGTAGTTTTGCAATTAGTTCACTTGTATGGAAAATATATTTTCAGTAAGATAAATATGTTAAAAAGATTATTTTAAAATGTATTCGCGATTGACTTTATGATTTGATACAAAAATAAATAAAACACAGAAAGTTATGCACACTAAAAACGTTTTGTAAATACAACAACAAAAATTTTGTTAAACAAATCCATTTATTAATTAAATTACATAAAAACCTTTTAAACTTGCCTCATTATTGGGCCGTAAATTTTTCACCTGGGCGGCCAGGCCTCTTCGGCGGCTTCATCTCTTGTGAAGTTTACTTGAGACTGAAATCCGTGGGTGTTTCTCTCTATGAGGTGTCGCCACGCTCCATCTGGGGCTATTGCGCCGCTGCCATTGCACACATTAGAATTTGTAGCTATCTCGATGGATTTGGTAATTTCAGTGACTGCATCATTTCGAATTTGTATTTTATTTTTCTTTGGAACTTCGCTGATAGCTGATTCTATTTTTGCAATGCTGTCTTTAATATTAATAGGTTGATCAAAGAAATATTTTGGACCCAATTTTAATAATTCATTTTGATGGCTATTGATTTTACTTTTTGATAGATTAATGTAGGGGTATTCGGTTTTTGTGTTGGGTCTATAGTTATTTTTCTTAAGCCAGAATTTTAGCTTATTGTTATTCTTTTTAATGATAGCGTATTTCTCAGTGTCATGGTAAAGAGAACCACCCACGGGTTTCAGTCTCAAGTAAACTTCACAACAGATGAAGCCGCCGAAAGGCCTGGGCGCCCAGGTGAAAAATTTACGGCCCAAAATGAGGCAAGTTTAAAAGGTTTTTATGTAATTTAATTATAGTAATGTCTCGTTTAATTTATATAATTTCTAAATTCATTTATTTTATTGATTCAGCCTTATTAAAAATTGTTTTACGAGAATCAAAAAGAGCACCTTTCTCGATCATAGCTTGTTTAAAGACTAAGGACTATTTCACATTTATCAAAATAAAAAAAATATCGTAAATATAACTAAATCTTTGGAAAGCGATGTCATAATTTGGAAAAAAAAACTAATAGTCCTCTGTACTAAACTAAATTCTAGTTTTGCCAAAATTTCATCTTTTTTTCTCACTTCAATTATATAATATAAAAAATGACGACATTAGTCTAATAAGATTTTTTATTTTTTTTTTTTTTTAATGTAAGCATTCATCTTATGGCATGTTTAAATTTAAGACTTTTTTTTTTTTTTTTCCAGAAATTACGAAATACAACTATTTATGCAGACCCCGGGTTCCTATAATCATCCGTATAAGCGCACGCCCGGCAACAGGTGATTGCACCACAGAACTTATCCTAATATGTTTCAGCTGTTTACCTCATGAACTCTAAATGAACTTTATCGACCAGAATCAATTCAAACTAAGGGCTTTTCTCTGAATTATTATTTTAACCTCTCTCGCCCTTTGTCGGTCTTGGGATACAAGCCTGGCGAAACTTTGTATTTTTTTAAATTTTATTATTATTTTTTTTTTCAATAAATTTCGGAGTAGTCCCCTTTGTCTCGACATTGAATCGCTCAACATCGCTCAAATAGCGATGAGCGGGGGCTGCTCCCTGTTAAAATCATCCGTATAATAATCTTATTTCCTCATCTTCGAAAATAAAACAGTAAAATTTTCACTGTTGTATGAATAAAATTGACAGAGATATTTAGTTTCAAAATTTGATTTTTTTTTTTTTTTTTCATTTTCTTGGGTTTTAATAAGGATTTTTAACCAACCTTAATAAAGGTCAAGAAAATGCTTACATTTTTAAAAACATTTTGTAATTCCAAGTATTTGTGTTCGACCAATGATTGCAGAGATTTAGTACTTCTCGGGACTTAGCTTTGCACACTGTATATTAAACTAATCAACTTTAAGTTTTATTACCTCAAATTTGTGTTATAAAATTTATCACAAAGATTTAAATATATCTTAAACTTTTAAGAATTCATAAAAACGGAATTTTAAAGCTTTCTCTAAACATAAAAACTTCTTCCCACTACATAAAATAAAAGAAGTCACTACCGGTTTCGAAATGGCGTGGTTTTTCTTCTTCAAATGCAAAAAACATGTATTACTACTTTGGAGGTAGAAACAATACTTCTTGCTTTTGCCTCCAAGGTTGCAAGTATTTTTTGCACCTGATGTAGAAAGGTCACGGCCTTTTGAAACTATTAGTGCGTCGTTTTAATTTATGGCGTGTGAAGAAGTTTTTATTACCATGTTTTTATTAACTTCGAGTCTTGTTTGTTCAGTACAAATCTTGGAATTGGTTTTTAACAAACTTCCCTACTTGCTAGACATTTGAAACTTTAAGAATAGCTCAGAACCATATGACAACACAATACTTCAAAGCTCGATTTTCGAATTTTCGATTAGTTTCATTTTAATTAAGTTGTGAAAATAATAACTTTCTAATAGCTTAAAAAACAGCCATTAAAATATTAGCTATAACCTAATTGTAGCCAAAAAAAAAATAAATAAAAAAATAAAAAAATAAATAAATAAATAAAAGTACGAGTTCCTTTTCTTTTGACATAAAAATAAATACATTTAATTAAACGTGAAGGTTAAAAATTATAAAAAGGTAAATTATCCATCTCACAAATATTGACGTCATTATCACTTTAAAAATTTTATACACATTGATAAAGTGCCAACGATAGCTATGGTTCAACAGAAAATTTAAAAATGTGGTATATAATTTTTTTTTCCCAATTTTATAATTATTATTAAAAAAATATCTCACACATTTCTTTAATATATAATTTAATACTTTATTTAAATTTATAGTACACCATTTGTTTATCTTTAAAATAATTCATAATTATTTATGTTTATTTAATATATTGTGATAACCTTCTTTGTACATAAGAATATACAAATACTTTAAAATGTACATTATCGTATACTTTTTTAAATAAAATAAGCTTTAGAGAATTGAAACAATTTATTAGATGACTAAAATGGCTATTTTTCAGCTATCAAAACAAACGATAAAATATGTCAGTTTGAATTATTTATGAAATCTAAAATATCTAAATCTCATCAAAAATTCCTGTTAAATAATAAATTATATATTTAAATTTTGGGCAATTTTGATAATAATGTTGTCTTGTCACTATTGCACAAAATCTATTTTGTGTTTTATGCATAATTTTATTTTATTAATGTATAAAACATAGTTTAGAAATTTATTTTAGCTGCTGTTAAATAATGTCCATACAATGAAAAATATATTTGATTATTAAGACTGTATACAAATGTTTCACGAATAAATTCTAATTTTAAAAATAAATAATTTAGCAGCGAGGATTGTTATAAGTTTGAAACCAGTGGCACGTTTACCTGGGATCCGGACATAATATCGCGGGAAAAATATCGCGTCAAAAAAATAATATGATCTATTTGAAAATTTGTATGTCTGTCATGCATGATCTCTGGTGAAGGCCACAAGGCCTTATAAATTAATATTATTTAATTAAAATAAATAAATAAATAAATACATTATAGAATGGAATTTTATTATTTTATCTATATTTAATTTTAAGTTATTTTATCATTTGCTCCTCACCATTCAAAGTACATTTTTTTTACATATTGTACATCACTGCTGACATCAAAGCTGAACACTGTTCACAAACCTTAATTAAAAATTTTAAAATAGGTAAGCACGATTGAATTCTTTGTGACTAATCTTTAAAAAAAAAAAAAAAAGTTAATAAAAGTAGTCTTTAAAGTCTTTTAAACAAAACTTATAAGAATTTTTGTGGTGGGTTTGTGTGTATGCCAGTGCTCTGACTAAGGCATGTGTTGTCAGGAAATTTTATACAACATTATTAATAATTACCAACTCCTCTTTGCTTTTCATTCATTTATGTAGGCGATATTTTGTCCCCGCGATATTTTGTCCCGAACCCTTTTATCTATAAATGAATAAATGAACAAAAATAAAATAAAATATAGCTTAAGAATCTGACACAGATTTTCTTTTTTCCCAATCTTTTATAGATTTCGGTATTACTATTAATTAGCTAGAAATTGCGAGTAATTGCGAGTAATTCATATCCTCATTGCATTCACATTAAAAGCAATTAAAAAGTGCACCTTTCACACAACACGCATGTCACAAATGAAAAATGAAATTGCCAATGACACTCTATTGTGCGTCTCCAAAAATCGACACCTGAACATGACAATTAGCCTTCTGGAATTCACGAATGTTAAATATGATGCAGTTGACAATTTATTTTAGTATTGCGATCACATCGCCCAAGTATTGCGATCACATTTCAACGGAGAAGTTATCGAGTACTAACCTTTCTCAGCGTATGAGTTTATTTTATAGAAATACATAATGTCCCTTTTTTTTTCTGTATTAGGTTCTTCGTAGAGGAAAAAGAAAAAAATATACAATAAACACACTTTTTTTTAATGTTGTTACCTAACAACGTTCCAAGAACGGGAAATTTGAATATATATATATATGTGTGTGTGAGAGTGTGTGTGTGTGTGTGTGTGTGTGTGTGTGTGTGTGTGTGTGTGTGTGTGTGTGTGTGTGTGTGTGTGTGTGTACTGAGTGTCACAAGAGTTTGTAGTCATTTCAAAAATTCCTAAGAGTTGAAGGTATTGGTAGAATTTATCGTGGTTTGTGAAAAGGTTATTCTCATGTAGGGGGATTATTTTCGTAAAAAAAAAAGTTCTTTTTTTCGTCGACAGTGACTGATGCCTGTGGGTAAAGCAGTTCCGAGAAAAAACTATAATTATTTGCATGCAAATGCTTACAGGCATATAAAACCTTATAATATGTGTCCGCCATCACCTCAGCTTATAATTTATAAACGAGTTACAACACCGCTAACTACATCTTCATTCGGAGGCTCTTAAAGAAATCAAGAAGATTCTTATCATTATTTTTTTTTAATACTCTATACGGATCCGAGCAATGCTCTCTCTATTCACGAAATTTTATTTCTTTATTACCAAAAAATTAAAAAAAAAAAAAAAAAAATCAACCGTTAATGAGAATAATTTTCTCGCAAACTGCGTTCAACTCTACCATCTAAAGATACTTAACCCAAAATGCATTTATGCTATCATCAGGGATACCCCTCAAACACAGGGTGGCGAAAGAACAGCAAGACGTTTCAAGAGATACTACCAAAAGCTAAAATATCTTGATCTTCATACGTCCCGGCAAAAGAAAGAAGAATATTTAATAAATGTAGTACAATATTAGAAATAAAGCATGTATGAAATACAAAGGAAAATTAAAAAAAATAGCACGACAATATATACAAATATAACTGTAAAAACTTATTAAAAAAAAAAAAAAAAAAACGAAAATTATACTCCAATACATCTAAAATAAAAAAAATATTACTTAATAACTGCGAATAGCAATGAAAGTATAAATGGATAACCATTAGATCTCGCGATTTCAAATACATTGTCTAATGCAACTCCGATTTTGTTAGGGGTGAAGAAGAAAAAATAAATGAAGATAGAAACGTGTGCTGGGTGGAGGTAAATAAAAATTTGAATAAAAATTTAGTAAATAATTATATAAACATGTGCAAATTCAGCTATGTAAAACTTACAATCCAAAATAATAATTACAAGACTAAAAGATGATAACGTATCAAAATGTTAAAAAAATAATAACAAAATAAACGAAATTAAATCAGAATTCAGATTGTTTATATGTAAATATATACATTTCATGAATAATTCACAATTCCACATTTATCGTCTTGTTTTAATCAATGACGAACTATTTAAATTAATATTTATTTTGATTTTTTAAATTCGAATTTTATTCAGAAAAAATATGTAAGATTTTGAAAATTTCATATTTCATATTTCATATTTTATTTTATTTTATTTTATTTTATTTTTATTTTTATTTTTTCTGTCTTCTAACAAAGCACAACTTAAAAATATATTAAACATTAAAGTTTTGTTCGAAAAATTGCTATTGTTTTGTAGATTTAGATCAAGCTTTATGGCTTATTTTTACATTGAATGATATGTTGAATGTTCGTGATGAACTTTACTGAAGTATGGTTAAGAATACACATACATTCTACAAGCGCAATTTATTAAAATATGTACCTTATTATTTTTTTTTCCTTTATATTATCTTTGCTTAAAGGAAATTTATAGCAAAGCCAATAAATTTTAAATTGCTTTAGTGATTGGACATGGAAAAGGATGAAAATAAAATTATTTTACTTTATTCAGGATCGATAAATCCTTAAATGTATTATTGTAAAATAGAAATTATATGCGTATTTACGTAGATTTCATAAAGGATTTTTGTTTTTCCATGAGATGTTATATTTAAATTTAAGACTGTAGTTTTAAAGTATCATTTTCACTGAAATTCCGTTATTATATCGTAACACTTCTTTTAGTTTTTGCAATTACCAAAGTATTATATATATATACTAGCCAAAATTTGACGGAAGATGTGCAACTAAAATCTTTTCACGGCATAAAGTTTAAAACAATCTTGCTTTAATATTTACATTGCTCTTAACTGGTTTAAAACCCCCTGCATTAATCAATTATCTTTTGGTTGGAGGGAGGAGGGATACATTTCATGGAATTTCATTTTTCAAATTTAATCATACTCCACATAATAAAAATAAAATTCCAAGGTTTTCCTAATTTTACTCTAAATATGAACAGAAGAATGTTAGGAGTAATTAAAATAAATGTAGAATTTATATAAATTATCGAAAGAATCAATATTTCTTAATGAGATAGTATCAATATTTGTGATAATACTTAACAAAGCATCAATCATGTAAATTAATCTCACTATATAATTCCTCCCTGTCACGCCAAATCGACTAATAATCTATAGAACTGCACTCGTTTTATGTTTACTGTGAAATTTATTCGTTGCTTTTTACGCAAAATGAACGAATACAAAGATTTACTACCAGATTATAATCATATTCACTTACTATCAACGATAACAGATCATAGTTTGTTAAGAAAATACATAATGAAGTACAAAGATTTCATTCACTTGTAAAAATATATCATTAATTCTAATTTGCAAAGACATTAAGTGCATTTTAAGTGTAAAATAATAGTTGTGATCCTGATTTTTCCTTCCCATATTTGTAAAACCACTTGGTTGGTTGGGTTTTTTACGTCGCACTAGTGCTGAGCAGATGGGCAATTGGCGACGGTCTGGGACATACCCCTAGAGGTGGTCCGGAGACATTCCATCGCAATTTTAAACATCCACGGAAGGGATGGCTCTCCCGCTTCGGTGACCCCCCAGAGTAAAACCACTTGGATATAATCCAAAATATTAATTTATTGCAATCTAAAAACAAACTGCAAATCGGAATAAAGTTAAAATTTGTTTTTACTGGAATAGTATTATAACACTTTATTCTACCAAAATAGTATATTTCAACAAATGTATACTGTTAAAATAAGTAAATAAATAAATAAATAAGAATGAATTTAATACATTTAGTAAATTAATTTGGTCATTAAATTTTTAATAATATACTATGTAAATTTTTACTCATGTCTTGTGATACATCCCTGGACACGTCTCTTCAAGACAATGAATTTGATATAAATAGTTTTGCCCTATAATGATTATTAAAGGATATATATATATATATATATATATATATATATATATATATAAGTTTTTAGTCTTTTGAGATGTGGATTTTACACTTATGTATTTCCTTTAATTATCACAGCAGGACAAAACTATTTATAATAAATTCATCGTCTTGAAGTGACGTTTCACGGGATGTATCACAAGACATAACTTCCCATTATAAATTTTAAAGTTTCATTCCCTAGCGGCACTCCTAGAACCCCTTGACTGCACTGTAAAAAATAGGTCCTTAAAAACAAGTACATGCTGTCTCAAAATAGCCCCGAAATAATATATATTTAAATTTGAAAACCCATGTACTAATTTTTGAGTACATTGACATGCCAAACATGGGGATATCGGGATTCTTATTGGTCAACCCCATTTTTGAGCTTGTCATTATACTCAATAAAATCTTTTTGTAAAAAAATAGAACCGACTCCAAAAAGGAACTACTATTCAAACAACTAAAAATGAAAGAAATTTGGCAGAAAATGGAACTGTAAATTGCGCCTAAAAGTATAAAATAATTTCCTTCGCCAAACAACCTATAACACTACAATTAATCATAACTTTTGAAGTTGGCACAAAATTAAATAAAATTTAATTAGTTTTTAAAGGTTCGTCTTTAGATCGGTAGCAACAAATGCTGTTGTCTCGAATGATCCATTTTCATGTTTCCTTTATTATTTTATCACTGTATACAATTGGTCCATTAGTAGCATCTACATAGAACAGTGAACATTCTTCACTTTGCGGTATTTATGTTTCTACGAAGTTAGATCATCCTTGATGGCTTTTGATTTTGGCGATAAAAACGTAAGGCAAAAATATACACGCAAGATGTATATTTTCATAATATATATTGTACGATGTGTTGTTTCATATTCTTGATTACTCTCTTGATATACCTTTTTAAAATAATCATGATATCCCAAAGAAATTAAATATTTTTGCCAGATAATTTTGCGGTTTTTCGTTCACCAAGAACGTCAGATACCAGCATCTTCGCCAACTTTTGCTGCTTACGAAATCTTATTTGTTTTCTTGAATCAAAGTAGTAGTTTTCGGCTGCGTTTTGCAGGTAACAGTGGGAGACGTATATTTTGAATAGGATTTGATTTTTGTATTGAATAAAGGTATCAATTTTTATTTAATTTTGCGCCGACTTCAAAAGTTATGATTAATTGTAGTGTTATAGGTTGTTTGGCGAAGGAAATTATTTTATACTTTTAGGCGCAATCTACAGTTCCATTTTCTGCCAAATTTCTTTCATTTTTAGTTGTTTGAATAGTAGTTCCTTTTTGGAGTCGGTTCTATTTTTTTACAAAAAGATTTTATTTTTCTCTTTTCAGTGAAAACTTATTTACATAGCAGAGCATCAGAAGACGTTCGACGGAAGATTCACAAATCACAACTGCCAAGAAAAGTGACATTACTCAAAAAATGGTTTATGTCACTGAAAAATACATTAAATGCACCCAGTGTGAACAAAAAAGTTACATCTCTATCTAGAAAGTTATCCACTCGAGAGACAGTTGTGCCTGTTTAATTCTAGTCAAGTTATTTTTAAGTTGATTTTTTTCAAATGCTGTATTTTTAAATTGTGTGACTTTTCTTGCCTTTATCGGATATGACCAAAAAGCTATCTATTGAACGAACATACGTCAAATTAAAAAGTCTTTAGAAATGTAAAGAAAGGATACGCTGTATTCGTAACCGAAAATTCTGTTAGGCATATATATTGAGCTTTACAGTGAATACGTGTCGGTTTAAAAAGCCTATGCGTTAATCGATGTGACTGCTTACAATAACCCTACTTTGAATTTTACATACCATAAATGTCACCCGCTACGCTACAACATATGCAATGTTTTTCAAGTGTGCACAAAATAGGAAATTGTGAACAAACAAATGCACGTTTTAAGCGTTCTGTTTTTAGCATTAATGTCTAAACTACCTTTGCGTACTACATCGATGATGCTCTGCAATTTTATAATTCACGTTTTTCCCCTGTCTTGAATCGTTTCAGAGATAAGATCGCCAACTCCACTCTTTTCCACAAGGTGGCGCTTTAGGCGGTTGAATTGCGTAGCACATGTGCACTTTACTGTACCTACATACCACTTTTATGACTATAGCTGCAGCTCTTCAGCAGTTAAAAGAGTCGGGACTGACTTTTTTGGGCACCTTGTATTTTCTTTTGATTGTAAAGATCTTACAGTGGGACGTATTTCAGACCAACACCTTTACAATAAAACAAAAAGTATCAAAATCGGATCATCCGTTTAGAAGTTATGAACTAACAAACAAAAAGAAAAACAAAAAAAAAACATACGCTTTGAATTGAGAACCTCCTCCCTTTTGAAGTCGGTTAATTAGAGCATTTTTTACGAAGTTATAAGTTTACAAACACCAACAACAACACATAGCAAGAATTAAGAACACCCTCCTTTTTGAAGTTGGTTGAAAACTACTTTGCGCTAATCGATGTGACCTTTTACAGTAACAGTACTTTGAACCACAGAGTATACGTGTCATCCGCTACGCTGTAAAGCGTGCAACGTAGTTCAAGTGTGCACCGTGTAGGAAATTGCGAACAAACAACTGCACGTTTTAAGCGTTCTATTTTTAGCAACAATGTCTAAAAACTGTCTTTTCGTAGTAAATCGATGATACTCTATAACTTCGTAATTAACTTTTCTCCCATCTTGAACCGTTTTTGAGATAGGAGCACTAATCCTGCTGTTTTTCACCAGATGGCGCTTTATTTTCTTTAGACTGTAAAGATGTTATAATTGGACCTACTTCAGACCAAGATCTCTACAACAAAGCTAAAGTATTAAGTAACCGTATTTTGAACTATATAGCGTATGTCTCACCAGCTACGCTACAACGTGAGCAATGTAGCTCAAGTGTGTATAGTGTAAGAAATTGCGGACAAAAAAAGGCACGTTTTTAGCCTTGTACTTTTAGCATCAATGTCAAAACTATTTTTTCGTACTAAATCGATGATGCTCTGCAATTTTATAATTCACTTTTTTCCCCTGTCTTGAACCGTTTCCGAGATAGAAACGCTAGCATGAATGTCTAAACTATCTTTTTGTACTAAATCGATGATACTTCAACTTTCTAATGAACTTTTTTTCTCTAGAACCGTTTCGAGATAGGAACACTAACTCCACTATTTTCCACCAGGTGGCGCAGTAAGCGGTTTAACCTTGTACTGCAGGGCCAATTTACTATACTCACATACCATTTTTATCACTATAGTTGCAGCCGTTTAGCAGTTAAGAGAGTTGGGACTGATTTTTTTGGGCACCCTGTATTTTCTTTAGATCGTAAAGGTATTACAATGGGACCTATTGCAGACCAAGATCTTTTCAACAAAACAAAAAGTATCAAAATCGGAGCATCTGTTCAGAAGTTATGAGCTAACAAACATAAAAAAAAACATACGGTTTGAATTGAGAACCTTCCTTCTTTTTTTGAAGTCGGTTAAAAATGAGTACAAGGGTTTCAAATTTAAGTATATATTGTTTCAGGGCTATTTTGAGACAATATATACTTATTTTTAAGAACCTATTGTTTCCAGTGTGGGCCCAAACATTTATGGCATAGTATGTCTGATACATCCCTGGTAACGTCTCATCAAGACAATGAATTTGGTATAAATAGTTTTCTCCTGCAGTGATTATTAAAGGGGATATATAAATATAAAATCCACATTTTAAAAGTCTAAAAACTCACGTATCTCCTCTAAAAATTCATGTATCGCCGAAACTATTTCTATCACATTAATTGTCTTGAAGAGACGTTACCAGGGATGCATCACAAGACATACCTTCCTTTTTGAAATTGTAAAGTTGCCCTTGCTAACACCCCCCCCCCCTAGCCTCCACGGGTCTAAACATTTTTCACCAAATGTCCCTCTCGAATTCATTAAAAATGTGTTTCGCTATTTTTTTAAATTCTGACTCATTTTTGAGTTAGGAAGGGGGGACTTCTGTAACACTGTATATATATATATATATATATATTACAAAATCAGTTATTCTCCATGGATTATTTTCTTAGTCATGTTTAAATAACAAATAACTTTCAGAAATATTTAAACTTATTTTAATTTTAATTTTGTATATTTTTTCCCTTGAACAAAATTAAACAGTAGGAGAATAACTGAAAATTATAAAAAAGTTAAATACATAAATCAGTACAAGAATGAAAAAATTATACATGAAAAAAAATATGGATGTTTAGGCATACAAACGGACATATTTCGATCCATCTATCTTAATTAAATCAAATTACGTATTTCAATATATAAAAAATAAAGATTATAAGATTTATCACATTTCATTCATTAATATATATATATATATATATTAGATACTTATTAATAAAAGTGTATTTGTATAAAAAAGGCGCCAAAGGCAGTACTAAAAATTATACAAAAATATATAGAAACTTGAAGACAAGTGGGCGTGGATAACAAGAAAAAAACTTTAAAAAAGTAACGAATTATAGTAACGAAGAACAATTGTAAAAACAACACTACATGCGAAAAACACCCTTCTGCTTCCTCTTCAGTGGGTGGGAGCAGCAGAACAGACAATAAATTAAATTGAAAGAGGCCTAATGAACAGCGCCAGTATTGAGCCACTACATGTGAATCATCCGCTTTTGCTTTAAAGACCTATTTCTACATTGCAGTAAGTTCAGTTCATTACAATATATTTTTGCCTTTCAGGTCTGGGTGGGAACATGACGATCTAGCAAGTCCTTTTATTAAATTATTTTTTATAACAAATATCGACTTTGTAGTTTTTGGATTATTATATTAATTTAGTTATGTTGCGTTTATGAAGCATTAATATTGCTATATCTAATTTACATGAAGATTGTTATATATAATTTGCCAGTAATTTAATCTTAATTTTGTTGGGAGTATGCTAGTTTCGCCATGTTTCTGAAACCTGTTAGGCCTCTTTCAATTTAATTTGTTGTCTGTTCTGCTGCTCCCACCCACTAAAGAGGAAGCAGAAGGGTGTTTTTCGCATGTAGTGTTGTTTTTACAATTGTTCTTCGTTACTATAATTCGTTCCTTTTTTTAACGTTTTTTCTTGTTATCCACGCCCACTTGTCTTCAAGTTTCTACATATTTTCAAAATTATATATATATATATATATATATATATAATTATGTTTAACAAAATACCTGTAAATTTTTTGTTATTTTTTAAGATTTTTTTTAATGATTTCAAAAACTGCATAAAAGTTTTTTATGACTTCATTCTTTATCTATTTCTGTTTTTGTCTTACTTTTGTCTGTCTTTCTTAAGCACTTTTGTGGAATACATATGAATTATTACACATGAAAATATTGAAAATTTTTATTTATATAAGCTGACATATTTCGGTACATGTATCATGATCAACTCTATAATGTATGTAAAATAATAATTCGGCATTACAATGATCACACACAAGGAAAAAGGTCTGAACCTACCGAGGAACAATTATATAAAAAATTGAAACCATACATAAAAAAAAAAAAAAAAACCGATTAACACACACGCAAAGAATAAATTAATAAATGAACACTAATATTGAAGGAGATGGATAATGATGGAGACGAATAATTTAGTCTTAACATTTTCGCATCAGAATATTATCCCAACAACTTTCTTATAAAACGGAATAAAAATTATGTATGGTAATCATTTAAATATATTTTTTCTGAAATTTAATAAAACAGTAATTATATTAATTAGTGACATTGCTGCCAATTTCTTTAATTTAGGAGGCTCTCCCAACTGATACCAACATCGTCTTTGTAACCACACAACGTAAACTCGTTTTTATTTAATTACTAGCAGGCTTCGCCCGCTTCGCTGGACCCTATTTTTAAATGAATCACTATAATTACTGAATTATCAAAATTGCATTAATTTTTATCACGTGAAAAAAAAAAAAAAAAAGCGAAACAAAATCTGATTAGGAAAAATGTCGCACCGGGTTCTCACTGCCTTTGGAAAAAATTCCCAAAATAATCTAACTCTTATTTCTGTTATTTTACCCCTTCACCCCCCCCCCCCTCCCGTCTATCCTAATAATTTTACAAATTCGAAAATATCCGCAATCGATTTCTAAATATCAAAAACCTCTATGCATCAGTTTTGAACGATCTATCTCTATTTTTATTTTTTTGCCGCACCACTCTCCCCCCTTCCCAATAATTTAAAAAATTCGAAAATATCCGCAATCGATTTGTAAGTATCGAAAACCTCTATGTACCAATTTTGAATGATCTAACTCTATTTTATTTTTTCCCCCTCCGCCCCCCCCTCCCGCCCCTCCTAGTAACGTTACACTTTCGAAAATATCCCCATTCGACTTGCAGGCCTCTAAAACCAATCTGTACCAATTTTGACTGACAGCATTTCTATTTGTTTTTGCCCATAGCTCCCCCCCTTACCACCGCTCCTAATAATTTTACAAATTCAAAAATATCCGCATTCGATTTTAAGTATCAAAAACCATTTGTGTACCAATTTTGAACGATCTAACTCTATTTTGTATCCCCCCCCCATCACTATCATCCCCTCCCCTCTTCTCGCCCCTCCTAATAACTTTACACTTTCGAAAATATCCCCATTCGACTTCCAGGCCTTTAAAACCTATCTGTACCAATTTTGAATGGCCTAACTGTATTTCTATTTGTTTTTGCCCATAGCCCCCCCTTACCGCTCCACCCCTAACCGCACCTCCTAATAATTTTACAAATTCGAAAATATCCGCAATCGATTTGTAAGTATCGAAAACCTCTATATAACAAATTTGAACGATCTAACTCTATTTTTATTTTTATTTATTGCCCCCCCTTCCCCCACCACCTTCTCTCCCCTCCTAATAACTTTACACTTTCGAAAATATCCCCATTCGACTTGCAGGCTATTGAAACCTATCTGTACCAATTTTGAAAGGCCTAACTGTATTTCTAATTGTTTTTGCCCCTGCTGCCCCACCTGGGGGCTGAATTTTTAAAATTCCAGAAATTGGTTTTTAGATATTTGAATTAGCTATATTTTATAGCAAAAATTTCACGTATATATGATTTTTTTTTTTTTTCAGATATATAGGATTATGCGAAATCTCGTTTTACGCATGTGAAATCCCGTTTTGCCCCCCTCCCCGTCCCCCCTTGGGGACCGAATTTCGAAAATTCCAGAAATGGGTTTTTAGACATTTATATTAGCTATATTTTAAAGCAAAAATTTTACAGATATCTGTTTTTTTTTGTTTGAGATGTGAAGGATTTTTTGAATTCATATTTTGCCCTCCTGTCCCCTCCCTTGGGGGGCGAATTTTTTCAATTTTTTTTTCCTAAACCATCCCTGACATATAAGGAAAAAAACAAAAAAAGAATGATCGAAATCGGTCAAGCCGTTTACGATTTTATAAGGGACATACAGACAAACATTTATTTATATATATATAGA
Organism: Salticus scenicus; assembly: GCA_963930645.1. Classification (NCBI taxonomy): domain Eukaryota; kingdom Metazoa; phylum Arthropoda; class Arachnida; order Araneae; family Salticidae; genus Salticus; species Salticus scenicus. The sequence continues at coordinate 102,436,116 of OZ005649.1, forward strand.
TTTTTATTATTATTCAAATGTACACTCGACAAAAAGATACGTATAGAGGATTTTTTCTTTAATTTTTCATAAAATAATATAATCTAAATTGTGCTTATCATTTATTATTATCATAAAATAACATTATTTGAAGATTTGAAGATTTTTTTTTTTTTTTTTTTTTTTTTTTTGTAACTGATTTAGAAAAATTTTAAGACTAAAATTTTTCTTATTTAAGACTACACTCCGCAACAAAAATATAGGTACAAAGTTTTACTTGTTTTTAAAATAATGTTTCATAAAATAACATTATCTAAATTGTGCATTTCTTTTTTTATCATAACAAAATATTATCATATCAAAAACAAACTAAATATTTGTATCATATTCAAAATATTCATATTTAAAATAATCATATTCGAAAAAAAAAAAAAAAAAAAAAAAAAACTGTACCTACTTTTTGTCGCGGAGTGTAGTCTGAAATTAGAAAAAAATTAGTCTTAATTTTTTTCTAAATTACTCTTTAAAAAATTAGTCTTGAAATAATGCTATTTTATGATGATAACAAATGATAAGCACAAATTAGATAATGTTATTTTATGAAAAATTAAAGAAAAATCCATTGTGCCTATCTGTTTGTCGCGAAGTGTATTAAATAGTCTATAGAATAGCAAATTTTATACATCAGAGTATTAGAATATTACTTTAAAACTGACGTTATTTACGACGTTACATACATGTTGCAGCTGAATTTTACAGATAGGTAAAGATATAGGAATATTATTAAAAAACTCTACAAAATTTAAAATATATAAAAATTTTTAAACAATACTTTGAGAAAAAATATTACAGTCCGAAAATACTGAATCTGAAGAAAAGCATCCATTCAGACGCATGCAAAATTTTTTCTTCAGAATATATCTAGATGAACTTCAGTTTTAATTTTACTAATAAAGAAAAATGCATAATTTTTCTATTTAAAAAGATCGAACTTAATATTCTATTTAAAATATCTAAGCATATGAATTTTATTTGAAATGACGGAAAGTTGTAAACATTTAAATAAAAGAATATGTAAAGGAAATGAAAAATAAATTAAACCTAACTAGAGTAGAGAGTTTATTATCAATTTAGAGCGTGCATGAACAATATAATCCATGTATTTAAATTAGTCATATTCTGTGCTAATGTATTCACATTCATCGCTTTGTATTTCTTGGTGTGAATTCTTAACAACTGGTGCCGCTTTGAGAAAATTTATAAAGCGAGAGTTAATATTCTACACGACATATTAATAATTTATACTAATGATCTGAAATTGGGAGTGTAAAATGTCATGGAGCATATTTGTTATGGAAATTAACTTCGCTAAGCATCCGTTTGTAATAAAATAAAATTGTATTTATATTTTCGTGTTAAAACGGTTGCAAACAATTTATTTCTTTTGAATAATTTCAAAATGTAGTGTGCACATAATAAAAATGTGGAATAAATAGAGTATATTCAATTTTATCAAAGTACTAGTCATTCTATTGTTATCTTTAGACAGCATTAAATTAGTGCAATATATTTAATGCTGTATTAATAATTACAAATTTGCAGTTTTAATAGTTACAATAAGTGATACAAAATTTACTTTACGATAATTACATATTGTATTGAGTATATATATATATATATATATATATATATATACTAGCAGACCCGGCCACGCGTTGCTGTGACTAAGTTATACGTTGAATTATACGGCTGTAAACTATTTAGTACAGTCAAATTATTATTTACGAACAAAGACGAAAACGTTGTAGCCGATGTAAAAACCCACAGGGTTGAGATTGGAAACTTAGGTCAAAATTTGGAAGCGATTGATAAAAATTTTCGTAGTGTTGATATTAAGCACAAATTAATTTTATTGTAGGGTCCTATAAATTTTAATGGAGAAGGGATATATATTATTTCTAATGCTACTTTGGATAAAATTGCTAAAATGACTAATATATAAATTAAATTCTATTAAAATTCTATTAAAATAAAAGTATAAAAGAAACTGACGATTTTAAAATCAATTTTTATGGGGGAGTGAAATATAATATATGCTATAATGGATAATTTTACTATAAAATTACCTCATCATTTTAAATATTTTAAAGAGGGCAACAGCTGTAGTTATAAAAAGGAAAACAATAAGGCTAAACCAGAAAAATAAGTAAATTTGATAAATATTTTAAAACTTTAAAATTGGAAATCTTAGGAAATATTGGACATTTAAAGTAAATACATGTATCATTTTAAATAGAAAAAGATTTTGGGAAAGTTTAGTGTGTTTTAACGAAGTGATGAGAAGTTTTTGAGTATGTTAAAATTTTAATAGTAAATTCAAGTTAATAAAGATGGGAAACATTGAGGATTAAGATAAGAATAATTATAAGATTAAAAAAAAAACTTTTTATATACCATGCTTTTAAATTTTAATATACTAATAATATACTAATTAAAAGGAAAATGATAAATATTCTATCATAGTTTGAAGTCAAATTTGTTTTCAAATGTCTAAATAAAATATCTGATGTAAGATACTAATATTTTGCAGCGGAATAGATTTCATTTCTGTCATCCTTGGCGAAAAAAAAAAGAATATCGCCAAATTATCTGGCGAAAATATTTAATTCCTTTCAAAAGTCATGGTTATTTTAACAACTTATATTAAAAGAGTAATGAATAATATGAAACAATATTTCGTACAATACATATTACATGTCATACATACGCACAATGAATAATACATATTACATTTCGTACAATGCATACATCTGGCATGTATATTTTCGTGTTACGCTTTTGATCGCCAAATAATAATAATAATAATATAAAAAGCCAAGGGCGGCAGAGTTTTGAAATTTAAAATTAAAATTTTGTCAATTTGACAGCAAAATAATTCAATCTAACACCCGCAATAACTAATACATATCTATACCCAAATATAAGGCGTAAAATCGGGAAATAAATTTCCTCGATTTTTAATAATTTCTTACAAAAAATCCAGTGGGCAATTAACATAGGAAATCTTTTTCTTGGCTGCACAGACGGTCAGTGAGTCACACTTCGCTTGCGTATAGAACTCATAGATATAGTATAGCATATATAGAATAGAGTGATCATTGGGGAGAAAACAGTTATTCCTTTTCATTTGGGAAAAGACGACGTTTTTACCAAAATATGGCCGTCTTTCCCCGAGTGAATACACACGGGAATACATACTAATATTTTAGCAAATAAAATTTATGAATAATTTATTTGCTAAAGGGGAATGGAAGACTCCAGATACAGTTTCAAATTCATATTTCTTTCTTTCTTTTCTTTTTTTTTCTTTTTTTTTTTTTTTCAAATACCACTTAATGGCTGTTTCCAAAGCTTTTATTTATTTATTTTTTTTTTTTTTTCGGCATCAAAGATCTTTGTACGATAACATGGGGATGAGAGATCTATATTTATTACTGTATCTATGATAGAACTACATTAGCACTTTATCAATGTGTATAAAATCTTTAAATTGATTATGACGTCAATTTTCGTGAGATGCATAATTTAACTTTTTATAATTTTTTAACGTTCACGTTTGATTAAATGTATTTATTTTTATGTCGAAAGAAAATGAGCTCGTATTTTTTTTTTTTTTTTTTGGCAACAATTAAATTAATGGAACTTACAGATATTTTGGAGCAACTTTAATAAAGGTCTATAATTAACAATTAATTGCAATAAAACAATATTGTGACAATAAATTGAGATAAAAACTATCCTATCTCTCAAGTTGGACCAAACTGCACACAGTCTGCAAAATTTCATTAAAATCGGTTCCTTAGTTTAGGAGTTTACCCCGGACAAACATCGTGACACGTAATTTATATATATATACTAGGGTGGGCCGAAAATGCACTTTTGCACAAACTTTCGAAATCGATGAGGCTTGGGGGCGGAAAAGTTGTGTATTGGGTTGCTCAGTAACCATGTAAAAATTTTTTGAAATCGAACAATATCTTCAGGTGGCGCCGGCGCCTTAAAAATTTGAAATTTTGACTAAAACAGACCTTTTTCTTCTAAAAACACGATTTTTTGCATTTTCGAAATAGATTACGCTCTAGTGCGGAAAAGTTGTGTATTGGGTTGCTCAGTAAACATGTAAAATTTTTTTGAAATCGAACAATATCTTCAGGTGGCGCCGGCGCCTTAAAAATTTGAAATTTTGACTAAAACAGACCTTTTTTTTCTAAAAACACGATTTTTTGCATTTTCGAAATAGATAACGCTCTAGTGCGGAAATGTTTAGTATTGAGTTGCTAAGTAGCCGTGTAAGTTTTTTTTAAAAATGCAGCTCTTTGCTTATCTCAGAGGAAATTCACTGAGATAACCCAGAACTCACCACGAGGAGGTGGCTGCATATCGAGTTCCACCCGTGCCCTCCCAACCACCCAACCATATAATGGACACTGAGATTTTATTAAATATTTCACTTTTCTGTTGCCTGATCTTCTTCGCCTTTTTTGTATTTCGACTTGCTTTCAAATGAAGGAATTATTCTTTGTGATTCTAATTTCGCCCTTATAAGGCCATCCCTTTCGATTTGTCCCACCACAGAAGCTGAAGCAACTGTCACTATTTTTACTGCCCTCTCCACTGCTTGGATGTGGCATGGAAACTCTTTTATTTCTAGTAAAGATATTTTCTCCTTTAGAATATTTCGGAAATCTTCATTGCTGACTGCACGAAGCATATGTGGCTCCGTAACAACTGATTGGTGCCAATCAATTAGGTCCGTATAATCTTTTGCTTCGAATTTTATTACAGGAACAGTGAACCGCCGGATACCTTCTTGTTTATTTTCCCTGGCTTTTAAAATTCTTCGTATTGCAAGCAGTCGGATGTAATTTCGTTCATCCGTAAGCATCGAAAGAAGAATATTTTCAGGATGCGCAAAAAAAGAATTTCGGCTTATTACGCCATCCACGACAGTCTTCAAGTCATCTGGGAGATAACGTGACAAGCTAATCATCTTCCATAAGTGTCTAGCACCATCTTTGCAATGCGGTTTGGATTTTATATCAAACCACATCGGCACATACACTTTAATTATAAACTCTACTAAGGTTTTCAGTTCTGCTGAAACATTTGTAACTGAAATGTACAGGCGCAAAACTCGACATGCTGCCGTTAGCCAACGGGAGTGCGCTAGCTTTCCTGGTTTTTTCTCTGCTAGGGTAACAGAGCAGTAACCTGATGTTACAGCTTCATAAATTTGCAGCATATATTGTTGATCTGTACTCAGATCTTTTCGAAGCTCTTCTGATATTGCTACTAACTCTACGACATCAACCTTTTTGAAATTGACTACCGGTTTCAGCTCACAGGTTTCGAGATCTTTTCCTATTGGACCAGAAAAGGTTTCAGGACCACTTGTTTGACCGTCTAGCTTTTTTAGAAGATGCCGCAACGGTAACTCATTTGCGTGTAACATGCATATGAGCCATTGAAGAGGTCTACCAACATCTTCTTCTATGAGACGTATAACTCCAGTCTTGCAACCTGTGTTAACGGGTGTCCCATCGCAGCCAACTGCCAAAAGAGTTTCAGTGTTGATATCATTCTGTAAAAGATATTCAGCGATGCTGCTCTTAATAGATTTTGCAGTACCACTAGCTGGAGAAACATGGCCGATATATTCAGATCCAGGTTCTTGTATTAAAACTACATGATCTTCAATAACCGTTGTCCTGTGCTTTTTGTTTCCCTTGATTTGATCTGCTAAAGTTTTATCTTTTCGTCCGTCAAAAAAGAGGGCTTGAAGCTCTTCTGGTTTTCCTTTACATTGTAGTTCCTTTCGTTTTCTCATTCTCTCTCTTCTTATTTTATTTTTATCTGTAACTTTGGAACGATTATTATCAGAAATCATTCCGACATCTTCAAGAACTGCAGAAATAATTTTCGCTGCAGGCCTGTCTCCAATCCCTGCACTATCGCAGGCGAGTGCTGTGTTTGGCAGTTTTATCCTCATCTGGCTGATTACCTTGGTCTCTCTTTTCGTTTTTCTGGAATGGTTCTCTTTGGATCTAGGAGGAGTGTATTCTTCATCATTACGCGTTTCATATTCAAATTCTTCGTTCTCACAATCCTCGAACTCAGGCGACTCGAACATAGACTTTGGTGTTTGGAACTGCTGTTCACTTGTAGCAGCTTTCAACACTGTCTTGGATTGCCTATTTTGCTTTCGGAGCAGCTTCTCAGTTACTTTTAAATCAATGCCCCCGATAATCATTTTTCTGACGGTTCGTTGATCAATCAAAAATGGTTGTTCTAAATGTGGCACTTTTCCATCCTTTTCACAGGAGCATGCTTTAAAGGAATGACATTTGCATGTGGCAATGTCAAAGAGAGTTTTCTCGGCGTCTTCCAAAAATTCCTTTACTTTGTTCCTATAGGATTCCGTAGACTTGTTTTTACTTTTCAGGATATTTTTATACTTAGCATGATATGATTTAAGGATGCGCACAATTCTGCAATGAGAAATAGTAGGAATCGAGGACTTCTTCCACAAATCAGCTACCCTCTCAGCAACAACATTGGCAATGTCTGTAAAAGCTGGATCTTTGCCGTGATTTGAAGATTTCACTTGTTCTCTTATAAGGAAGTAAAATTTCATAACTTGACTGTAAGTTGGTAAGACGTTAGGTTTCAGCTCTTCTGGCAAACCAAAAACAAAACAATCTGTAACTTTTCTAGTTGAATGACAACCGGCCATTGTGACAAAAGTATAACTATAACTAACTAGTTAATGACATTTAAATATCTAAAGAGACTGCTCTTCGATGAACAAACGACATAAAGTAAGCTTATTAGTTGATTGCTTCTGTACTAGACTGAACTAAACGATAACTGTGTTGCATATTATCACACTGACTGTCACGTGGACTGCAGGTGCGAGAGCATTTCATTTAGTAGAAGAAGGGGGGATGGAATAGAAAACTGATAAGGAATGTAAGAGACAATCCTGTACCACTGGGGGTCACGTGGACTGTCACGTGGACTGCAGGTGCGAGAGCATTTCATTTAGTAGAAGAAGGGGGGTGAAATAGAAAACTGATAAGGAATTCTCTTTTCATGAAAATATATGTCTGTTTTGAATAAAATCTCCGATTTTAAGGCGCCGGCGCCACGTGAAGATATTGTTTGATTTTTAAAAAAACTTACACGATTACTGAGCAACTCAATACTAAACATTTCCGCAATAAAGCCTAATCTATTTCGAAAATTAAAAAAAAAATCATGTTTTTAGAAAAAAGGTCTGTTTTCGTTAAAATTTCCAATTTTAAAGGCGCTGGCGACACCTGAAGATATTGTTTGATTTAAAAAAAAAATTACATGGCTACTAAGCAACTCAATACTAAACATTTCCGCACTAGAGCGTAATCTATTTCGAAAATGCAAAAAATCGTGTTTTTAGAAGAAAAAGGTCTGTTTTAGTCAAATTTCCAGATTTTTAAGGCCCCGGCGCCACCTGAAGGTATTGTTCGATTTCAAAAAAATTTTACATGGTTACTGAGCAACCCAATACACAACTTTTCCGCCCCCAAGCCTCATCGATTTCGAAAGTTTGTGCAAAAGTGCATTTTCGGCCCACCCTAATATATACAGATATATATTTGTTCTAAATAAAACTTTAAATTGAAAATTCTTTGTAAACATCTGCTGTATAATTTCTCTCGTTAATCAAGACTCCACTCTTTTTTTATGTTTCAGTGTTCCTCATACTACAACAAAACGTGAAATTTAAAATAATTGATAAAAGAAACAAATAATATATTCACCAAAAATATATGCATGTATTTACCATTGATGCCATTTTTATTAACCAAAAAGATGAAAAAAAACAATGCACAATTTCAACTAGAAACTAGTATGTTGAGGGCATCATAAATCTTTCTTCCCTTTTTCTATACTTATGCATGCTAAAATTAATTAATTTATTAAAATTGTTATCAAGCAAAATGATAAAATATTCCTACATAATCCTAACTAGTAACTAGCATCTTGAAGTCATCACAAAACTTTTTTCTCCATTTTCATATACATATACACCAAGCAAATAAAATTTATTAGAATTGTTATTTCTGAAAATTAATTTTCATATCGAATGTAGACAATTTTCATCACAGAGATGTATAACACTAAATGTCCAATATTTTAGGTAAAACAAACACCAGTTTAGCTCAGAGTCTAACAAAATATCAAGTTTGGCTAAATTTCGTTCATTGGTTCGTCAAATACCGCATAGATCAAATCGTTTTCACGACCCTTCAAATGTATAATACCACCAAAAACTTCAGTTTAGAAATGAATCCAATATTTTCCTAAATATATATATACAGAAGTACGTAAAACGTGAACAATAGGTTATCTGAAAGAAGGTATACACTTAAAAAAATAAATCCATAAAAAATAAAGTTAAATTTTAGCATAACATTAAAGAAATAAAAGAATGCTGAGATACAGATTAAAGAATTGAAAAAATATAATATTTTCTATTACATAAATTATATATAATATCTTCTATCAATTCAAAATAATAATACAAGTAATGGAATCTCGACTTTATTGTAACAATTTGATTAATCGCCTGTGGGACAGGCATGACTACAAAAACAATCTAATCAACTGTGATTGAAGAATGATTTTTTCTCTTTCAATGAATATAAAAATTAAAGTTATTTGAATAACAGCTTAAGAGAGAAATAAAATAAATGTGCGCTAATATTACAAGCGACCGTGTACATCCGCAGTAGGTGCGTTTGTAAAAGTGATAACTACAAATTTTACTATTTTTAATTAAGACAAAGTTCTGTTCATGACTTTTTATGAATTCAGTATATATTGTTCTGTAAAAAAATAGAACCGACTCCAAAAAGGAACTATTATTTAAACAACTAAAAATGGAAGAAAATTGGCAGAAAATGGAACTGTAAATTGCGCCTAAAAGTATAAAATAATTTCCTTCGCCAAACAGCCTATAACACTACAATTAATTATAACTTTTGAAGTCGGCGCAAAATTAAATAAAATTTAATTAGTTTTTAAATGTCTTTAGATCGGTAGCAACAAATGCTGTTGTCTCGAATGATCCCTTTTCATGTTTCCTTTATTATTTTATCACTGTATACAATTGGTCCACTAGTAGCATCTACATAGAACCGTGAACATTCTTCACAATGCGGTATTTATGTTTCTACGAAGCTAGAGTTTCCTTTGCAAATTTGGTATAACTTTGATAACTATCATCCTTGATGGCTTTTAGATTTGGCGATTAAAACATAAGGCAAAAATATACACGCAATATGTATATTTTCATAATATATATTGTACGATGTGTTGTTTCATATTCTTTATTGCTGTCTTTATATACCTTATCAAAATAATCATGATATCCCAAAGAAATTAAATATGTTTGCCAGATAATTTTGCGATTTTTCGTTCACCAAGGATGTCAGATACCAGCATCTTCGCCAACTTTTGCTGCTTACGAAATCTTATTTGTTTTCTTGAATCAAAGTAGTTTTCAGCTGCGTTTTGCAGGTAACAACGTGAGATGTGTATTTTGAATAGAATTTAATTTTTGTATTGAATAAATGTATCAATTTGTATTTAATTTTGCACCGACTTCAAAAGTTATGATTAATTGTAGTGTTATATGTTGTTTGGCGAAGGAAATTATTTTATACTTTTAGACGCAATTTACAGTTCCATTTTCTGCCAATTTTCTTCCATTTTTGGTTGTTTAAATAACAGTTCCTTTTTGGAGTCGGTTTTGTTTTTTTACAAAAAGATTTTGTTTTTCTCTTTTCAGTGAAAACTTATTTATATAGCAGAGCATCAGAAAACGTTCGACAAAAGTTTCACCAATCACAATATCCAAGAAAAGTGACATTACCCAAAAAATGGTTTATGTCACTGAAAAATACATGAAATGCACCCAATCTGAACAAAACAGTTACATATCCATCTAGAAAGTTTTCCACTCGAGAGATAGTTGTGCCAGTTTTATTTTAGTCACGTTATTTTTAAGTTGATTTTTCTCAAATTCTGCATTTTTAATTTGTGTCACTTTTCTTGCCTTTATCGGATATGAGCAAAAAACTATCTATTCAACGAACATACGTTAAATTAAAAAGTCTTTAGAAATGTAAAGAACGGATACGCTGTATTCGTAACCGAAAATTCTGTTAGGCATATATATTGAAGTTTACAGTGAATACGTGTCACCCGCTGCGCTGGAAATTGCGCAGCGTAAAGTTCAAACAAAGAGTAAAATATGCATTGCAGCTGACGGACAGAAGTTTCAACATCGATACTTACATACTGCTTTTACCAGTGTAGCTGCATGCGTTCAGCAGTTAGAGTGAGAGCAGCCTTTTGTGAGTATCCTGTAATTTGTTTATATCTTAATGAAATCATAAGGAAACCTATTTCAAGATCATTACGACAACAAAAAAGTATTAAAATTAAATCATCTCTTACGAAGTTATAAGCTAACAAATTTCAACAACAACAATGAGAAACATGGTTTCTACTGAGAACCTCTTCATTTAAGAAGTCGGTTTAAAACGTCTATGTGTTAATCGATTTGACCGCTTACAATAACCATACTTTGAATTTTACATAGCATAAATGCCACCCGCTACGCTACAACATGTGCAATGTCGTTCAAGTGTGCACAAAATAGGAAATTGTGAACAAACAAAAACACGTATTAAGCGTTCTGTTTTTAGCATTAATGTCTAAACTATCTTTGCGTACTACATCGATGATGCTCTGCAATTTTATAATTCAGTATTTCCCCCTGCCATGAACCGTTTCTAAAATAGTATCGCTAACTCCACTATTTTCCACCAGGTGGCGCTTTAGGCGGTTGAATCGCGTAACACATTTCCACCTTACTATACCTACATACCACTTTTATGACTATAGCTTTTGCTGTTCAGCAGTTAAAAGAGTCGGGACTGTCTTTTTTGGGCACCCTGTTTTTTCTTTTCATCATAGAGATCTTACAATGGGACCTATTTCAGACCTTTACAATAAAACAACAAGTATCAAAATCGGATCATCCTTTCAGAAGTTATGAGTTAACAAACAAAAACAAAAACAAAAAAATATACGCTTTGAATTGAGAACCTCCTGCTTTTTGAAGTCGGTTAATTAGAGCATCTCTTACGAAGTTATAAACTTACAAATACCAACAACAACACATAGCTCGAATTAAGAACATCCTCCTTTTTGAAGTTGGTTGAAAACGACTTTTCGCTAATCGATGTGACCGCTTACAGTAACAGTACTTTGAACCACAGAGTATACGTGTCATCCGTTACGCTGCAAAGTGTGCAACATAGTTCAATTGTGCACAGTGTAGGAAATTGCGAACAAACAACTGCACGTTATAAGCGTTCGATTTTAAGCAATAATGTCTAAAAACTGCCTTTTCGTAGTAAATCGATGATACTCTACAACTTCGTAATTAACTTTTCTCCCATCTTGAACCATTTTTGAGATAGGAGCGCTAATTCTGCTGTTTTTCACCAGATAGGGCTTTATTGTCTTTAGATTGTAACAATATTACAATGGGACCTACTTCAGACCATTACAACAAAACAAAAAGTATCAAGTAACCGTATTTTGAACTATATAGCGTATGTCTCACTAACTGCGCTACAACGTGTGCAATGTAGTTCAAATGTGCATAGTGTAAGAAATTGCGAACAAACAAATGCACGTTTTTAGCATTGCATTTTTAGCATCAATGTCTAAACTATCTTTTCGTACTAAATCGATGATGCTCTGCAATTTTATAATTCACTTTTTCCCCCTGTCTTGAACCGTTTCCGAGATAGGAACGCTAGCATGAATGTGTAAACTATCTTTTTGTACTAAATCAGTGATACTCTTCAACTTTGCAATTTACTTTTTCTTTAGAAAATTTTTCGAGATAGAAACATTAACTCCGCTATTTTCTACTAGGTGGCGCTGCAAGCTGTTTAACTTTGTACTGCATGGCCACTTTGCTATACTTACATATCATTTTTATCACTATAGCTGCAGCCGTTTAGCAGTTAATAGAGTTGGGACTGATTTTTTTGGGCACCATGTATTTTCTTTATATCGTAAAGATATTACAATGGGACCTATTTTAGGCAAAGACCTTTTCAACAAAACAAAAAGTATCAAAATCGGAGCATCCGTTTAGAAGTTATGAGCTAACAGACATAAAAAAAAAAAAAAAAAAAAAAAAAAAAAAACATACGGTTTGAATTGAGAACCTTCCTTCTGTTTTGAAGTCGGATAATAATTAAATTGATATATGTTTTTCGTTTTTGTCGTTACTGCTGTTCAGAATTGCGAAGAATTGCATTGATATTGCTGTTATATATATATATATATATATATATATAAACTCAGCATAAACAATGATATTTATGAAGAACTATTGGCTAAAGAATTATCAGAATTTATTCTAAGCATTATTTTAATTATTTTTCTGAAGTTTTTTTAGAAATTTCATCTAAAAAAATTCGATACATATAAACTCACAACATGTAATGCAAGACGAGAATTATAGTGTCAAAATTTAAATGTTGGCTTATAGTAGCATTGTTATTATCTCACATTTTAACATTAGTTAATAAATCACATTTTAACTTTAATCAATTTTAACTATTAATCAATAAGAAACATCCGTAAAAAACATCAAAAGTAAACGCTCAAAAAGTTGCGCGTTTACTTTTGATGTTTTTTACTGATGAGGAGTCTAACAAGGCTCGAAACTTTTAAATTTATGTTATGTGTATTTAATATTTTAGATTGTATATTGCAATGTATATTGCCTCGATTTTTAATGCAATTAAAATTTAATATAATTGTACGATACGTAATAATTTTTAAATGTTTTAAATTTTACAGTGATGTTTACAAATTAACTCCTGCTGTACCATAAATTAAATTAGAAACAAAAATAATTTATTAAATGCTAATCAATGCGTAATATCACTGTTTTGACTATCACTAAATGCAAAGCAAAATAATGGTACTGTTTACTTATTTAATGATAAAAAAAATTAGTTTTACGAAAATATCTTCTACTTACGAAAATATCTTCTACGAAGGCAGCGGCGACCCGAAAGGGTTGGCTAAAAGTATTAAAAAATGCATTGCCACCGTGTTATGGACTAATCTGAATGTTTGAAATATCTAGCTACTCCGGAAGTTATATGATTGCTGAACCATATAAATAACGCTGCCGAAGGTAGCGGGGGCCCGAAGCAGTTGGCTAAAAGTATTTTAAAAATCCATTGCCACCTTGTTCTCAGCCATTCTGAAAGTTCCAAATGTCTAGCTAGTCGGAAAGTTACATGATTGCTGAATCATATAATAAAAACTGCAGAAGGCATCAAGGAACCGAGACAGTTCGCTAAAGTATTTAAAAAATTTATTGTCATCGTGTTCTGAGATATTCTGAAAATTTCAAATGTCTAGCTAGTCAGGAAGTCACATGATTGTTGAAACATATAATAAACGCTGGCGAAAGCAGCGGGATCTAAAATTATTTTAAAAATGCATTGCCACCTTGTTCTCAGCTATACGGAAAGTTTCAAATGTCTAGCTAATCGGGAAGTTCGTTAAATAAATTCCCTGTGGAATCATATAAATGCCGCCGAGGGCAGCGGGGACCCGAAGCAGTTGGCTAAAATTATTTAAAAATTGCGTTGTCACATTGTTCGGGCTATTCTGAAAGTTTCAAATGTCTGGCTTGTTGGGAAGTTAGTTAAAAATCGATTACAAGATTTGTACTGGACAAACAAACAAAAAATGAAAAACACAAACAGACAAGAATCGAAGTTAATAAAAACATGTTAATATTATTAAAGTAGCTTTAGTAACTTAAATATAAGAACAAACACATAGAATATCATTAAGAAACAATTTCGAAGAAAGTAAAATTAGGCTTAGTAAAACGTGCATGACTTATAATAGATCTTATATTAAAATTCATTTGTATAAACAACAGAGGCATATCTAATTTCAGTTAACATTTTAATCTTTATTTTAACAGAGTTATACATAAATATGCAATGCAAAGTTATAAAAGGCATTTGTGAGTTTTTCATGGTGGCGTGTAAATGATATTCAAAAACAAAACAACAACTGACGATGCCACAGGACAGTTTTCAAACGTACTCCAAAAAGGGTGTTCGAGACGCGAGCGTGCCTGTAAGTACAACATTTCTGGTTTATGGATACACCGATAATGGTGTTTGATGCAAATTAATTTTCATTTACACCATTTTAATTGTATTTGAACGCTTGATTTGGTGTCAATACGAAATTCAGTGTTTGTTTATTCAATTTTTGGGTATTTGAACACCAATTTTTGGGTGACATTACTCCACATTTTTTACAGTGTAGCTATTTACCTCAATTTTACTTACTTGTAAAACTAAACAACTCTTAATGCTAGAGTTTATAAAAAACATAAAAAATAAAAATAATTCACCAGTACGTCTAAACGCTCTCTCAAAGTACACTGTATTCCAAAAGGGATACACGAATATTTTCAGATGTTTAATTAAACAGGATAACTGGAGAGATACTTAACTCTTTAAAAGATCTAAGCTGAAAATACCTATTTATAAATAATCATTAAAACTATCCATCTTCCATGATCTTCTTCTAGAATTTCTAACATTCCCTTCAAAACAAACGCTAACTAAACTAAACTCGGCTGGTATCTTTTTTTTTTTTTTTTTTTAACTAACGAAACTCTTCCTCGAGCAATGTACACTTTTTGCGAAACCATCGCTATCTACCCTAAATTATACTGGTAAACTTATACTCAAGTAACTTGACACTCCGTGAAACATTTGCGTCTACAAATTCAGCCCGATTTCCAGCACTTGAGTGAGTGAGTCTTCACTACCTTACAAATGAACTATTTAAATATGACGTTTCCCCCCCCCCCCTGAAAATGCTTAAATTAAAAAATGAGCTGTTTAATTTTGTTAATATTGCACTTAGTAAAGATTTATTTTTTCCTTTAAAAGATTAAGCATTAAATCAATTATGAACAGTCAAATTTAATTTCTGTACTGTTGTACAGATAACCATTTGAAATAGGATTTGTTTTTGATACAGAATATCAATAAACATTTAAACTAATTCACAAACATTAACCTGAATGTATATGTATATAGGATTTGCATTATTTTACTAGTTAAAATTTAACTGTCAGCAGATCAGTAATAGAATTTACAGATTATAAAAATTGTTTAAAATTTCCTATACAAAGAAATATTTTTGAAATGGATTTCCACAGACAGCTAATCATCATCATGGATATTGAAAAGTAAATTGCGCAAATGTTACGTGACAGAACATAACATTTTGAAGAAATATATTTTAAATTATTTAATTAAAAATACCAAACTTTAAATCACCTCTTTCTTTAATATAAACAATCAAATTTTGAATATATAATTGAGCCTTGAAACAATCCAATTCATGTTTGTTCTCAAATTTTTATTTACACTCCAGCAATATCACAAATCTTAATGATAGACAATTTTAATTTCATGACTTTTATTTTACAATTCTTTTTTACCTCTATATATTAAAAAAAGTTTCTGCCGTTGGCGTCATTTTTTTTTTTGCGACAGCAACTTCTAACGGAGGGCAGGGTTCTCCACTTCATGAGATATACCAGTGTATTTCGAATACATTAAGGAATGTGTTTAGCTGCTAGGAAATTTCTACCATTTTGTTTAACGAAGTTATTAACTAAAAACGATGGTTTTATAAAGGTACCCTATTCGCTACCGTAGAAAAAGTTTCTCTTATGACTACTCTTTTTTTCTGCCATGACACCATTTGCCAGGGGAAAATTAAAATGTGATCCATGGTGTTAAAAATAATAAAATCAATGTACATGTTGCTGTTAAGAAGAATATTTATATTATTGGAAATTTCTTAGTTGTTTATACTTTTTTTTTCTTTTTAATGTTCTTTCTTACGAAGTGAAATGTGGATTGGGAAATATGATTTATATAATCGTATTTTCTCGGCAACTATAGAATATTTAAATGGTTTAAATGTACGGAATATATATATATATATATATATATATATATATATATATATATATATATATATATATATACATTTGTGCATACTGATGATCCTCGTTATTGTTTCATGCAAAATAAGGAAAGTTAATTTTAAATATTTATTTTATTAATATTACAAATAGGCTTAATTTATTTACGTATATTAGAAAAAAGACGCATTTGGAAAAACGCGTTTTTGCTTTGTTTACGTTTGAAACCCCTGGCAACCACTTCCGAAAACCGTATTTCGCCGTAAACCCCAAAAGAAAATCGCCAAATGGTGTTGTAGACCAACCTGCAAGTTGTTCAAATAGAGTAAAACTCATTTATAAATCTTGTAATTGCAAACTGATATATATATATTTTTTAACAGTACCGAATCAGACATTTCTGGGACACATTTCACTTTTTAATTATGACAAGAAAAAATTCATCACCTTAAAAGTATAGGCATAAGAAAAATTATAGGTATTAAGAAAAAGTATAGGCTTTAGATTATATAGATTTAAGTACTAGATTTTATTTTATTTCTTTTTACTCTTTCTTTTCCTTCTTCTTCTTCTTTTTTTTTTTTTTTTTTTTAAGCAAGCAATTACACCAAAACATTCATGGTCAGATAACAAAAAAAAAAAAAAAAAAAAAAAATTAAAAAAAGTCAAGGGGTCATATACTAAAGTTGTAACAAAAAATGGTCTAGGTATTATGAATTTCTTTCTGTTAAAAAAAAAAAAGCATAATTTTAAGCATAAATTTTTATTTAAAAAGCAAAAATATGTAGTACTATTAAATATTATGTATTTCAGTTTGACATTAAATATAGTAATTTCTATAATTGTTCTCTGCTTTTGTCCTGTGATAAACATGTGAAAAAGTGAAAAGCCTCGCAAGGGTTAATAAGTGAAGCAAACCGGGGGATCGAAACGAGCAGGGGACATGCCCCCCCCTAGTGTAATTAATTTTCATTTTATGCTTTTCTACTTGTCATTAAACGTGTGCAGAGAAAACACAAAATGCTATATCAACATTATTTCTGAAAAAAAAAAAAAAAAAAAATGAAAATTTGATGAAAATTTGAAATGTATTTACTTTAATGTTTCTGCAAAAATGAAATAAAAATCTCTTTTTTTTTTTTTTTTTTTTATAAACAGAAAAATTAAAACAACAATGCTTGCATTTTACTGATGTATATACAATCCTTCATTTATATATATATATATATATAACTAAATGCACTGCAGTTTAAAAAAAATCATTTGACATTTTAAAGTCAAATATTTTTGGGAAAAACGCCATAAATAATTAGAACTTTTATAAAGAAAAGAACAGGAATTCACAAAAAGCGTTTATCCCACTTAGAATTTCTTCTTTCGAACCATTTTGTGCAGCACACTTGCACATGAATAATTCATGAAAGTATATCATGCCGTCGAGAAAGAGAAAAATTCGTCTGAGAATAAATGTAAAATTGTGAAATGGTCCTATATGTAACTACTTTAGCCTTATACATTATTTATTTAGATAATTGTTATTTGTATATTTTTAGATTAGACGCAATCATTTTAGAAAAGAGTATGATATTCCTTTTTGATAACAATCTTTAGCACGCATTGTGTTGGTACAAGAAAAAAGAAAGAAGGAAAAATAAATAATAATCTGTGTATACCAGTATTTTTTTCTTTTTCTTTCTTTCTTTCTTTTTTTTTTTAAATAGTTGTTACAATATTATAAATAAATACAGTGGTAGAATGCATGGGTAGTACTTGCAGTAAAAATGTAAAAGTTATACTTTAATTTATATCAATATAACTGAATAATAAAAATAATGCTTTATATTATAGCTACATATTAAAAAGAATGCCTGATTTCTTAATATTAAGAACGGGTGTCGCTTTGTTTGGCTATATAAGTTTAAGCCCAAATTTATAGATTTTGATTTAAACAACAGGTTAAAACTCAAAAAGTAGCGAAAGTAGTTCTTTTTTTGTCTTTATTTTCTATCATTTTTATAGCTCTCAGAATTTTCTCGCAATTAAGTATAGAAAGTAAATTAAGTTAGAATCGAATATATGTGTAACAGTTTTTAATTTCACTCACCAAAGCGAGAAAACTAACACACTAATTCTACTGTGTTTATGTGTTTAAAGTGTAGCTTTCATCAACCTGAATTTTAAGTGCCTTTTAAAGGAATTGTTGTTATTTTTTTAAATTGATAAATTCAATTATTAATTAAAAGAAAGTCTTTCAGTAACTAAAGTTTATTATATGTTAGTGAAATAATAAATCTGAAAAATAGCTGAAAAGGGAGTTATTGTTAAAGTTTTATCAAAATTTTTTAAATATTTTTAGCTAAGCCAAACCGGCTATGCAATTAATTTCTTAATGCAAAGATATCTTCGATGTATTTTCCTACACTGCGTTAGGTTTTATTAAAAATTAGTCATTATTTTAGTTTAAAAGCTAATTTTTTTTTCTATCCGGTATTTTTTTCCACATTTATTATTTTTGAAGTCTATTCCAAAATGTATTAATTTAATATTGTGTTTTAAGAATTTATGCAGTTTCATCAGCAAATTATCATTATCGTCCTTTGTTTTTCTGCTTTAAGATATGCTGACTCACAGTCGTTGCTAATTTGGTTTCTAACATAAGTGCCGAAAAGATACACACACACACAAACATATATATATATATATATATATTTCCATTTTCCTTTAATTATTTTTTTCTTTAGTTTTGATTACATTAACCATGTTTTAGTCAATTCGATAATCTATTTCTTACATTTCTAGAAGTTCTGTGAAGTTTCGTTTCTTTGTGATATAAATTTTACTTAATTTAACTGTTTTGGAAGCAGTTTCTTACATAATTTTATTTTTGTTCTTGGAATATATTGCGGTATTATTTTTTCTTTATTTTACTGCTTTAAGAAGAATGTATTGTATTGTATTTTTTTTTTTTTTTTTTTTTTTTTGGAATGTAATAGTAAGTGGAGCCTAAATAATTAATTTTGTTCATTTAGCTACATTTCTTTGTGACCATATTTATTTTATTATCGTTCTAAAATTTGATGACGGTCTATACTTTGTTCTGTGTAGCACTATATAATACCTTCCTGTCAACTGATGCTTTTATTTTTTATTTTTTTATTAGGACTGAGGGCCTATTAGTCTCAATCTGGGATTTTTGCGTTGTCGTTTTCGATAGTTGGACATTTGTCGAAATCTAAAATTTATCGAAAATATAACTGAATAATTTGAAAGCGATGTTATAATTTGCAAAAAGAAAAAAAAAATTGTAGTCCTCCGTCCTAAACCAAATTCTGCTTTTGCCAGAATTTCATCAAAATCTTTTTTATTATTATTTTTGAAAGAAAAAGAAAAGAAAATTAAAAATAATCAGTATCGTTACAAGCGATATCGATTTTTTTTTTTTTTTTTTTTTTTTTTAATAATTTTGATTTAGGAAATAAGAAGTGCGCGAGCAATATGAAATAAAAATAAGTAAAAAAATTAATTTAATGGTTTAATTTTTATATAAAACAAGATCGCGTGCTATCTTAAAAGGTAGATGTAAAATTTAAAGTTTAATTTTTTTGGCAACAATTATAAATTAAAATAAATAATTTAATGAAAGTTTAGAAGTTACAATTTCTAATTTTATTTATTTTTTAATTTTATTTGTTTATGAATCCTAAATTATTATGTTATTTAGTTTATCACGTTATTTAGTTATTAAATTTTAGAAGCAGTTCAGTTTTAGTATATATTATATAAATGTAATGAAAAGTGTGATATCATTAGTTTTCTTTTAAAATAATCTATATTCTGCAATTTCCTACTTTTTTTTTTTTTTTACCTTTTTATGTTTTCAGATGTCTTGAATTCTTATATGCAGTCGACAGCAAAATTATTGAAGCACTAGCAATAATTCCTACTTAAAATATTTCCTAATACTGTTTTGTTAAGTAATAAGTACTTGTCGAGTAATGATTTTAGTCTTTATACTGTTTATGAAAAATTAAGTTCATGATAAAAATTAGCGAAAAAACTAAAATATATACATATTTATATGAAAAGTATGAATACGTACTTCAATAATTTTTCGGCCGACTGTATATATATATATATATATATATATTCGATTATTATGACGATATATGTGTACGAGTAATCACGATAATGTCTAAAGCCTCGTACGAATTATATATATATATATATATATATCAGTGGCGTACCGTGACATTTGACTCTGGGCATGCTCTGAAGCGAACTATGGAAAGAACACTACTGATCAAGACGATATCATTTCATCAAATTTAAGCTTGCATTTTACCAGTTTCTTGGTTGGTTGGTTGGTAGAATTCAAGTCCGATTGACTACACTTGGGTCCTAGGCCTATGGGTGGAATGCCGTCCGTCGTGAGTCTTTCTAAGGGGTCCTAGCCTTATTTACGCGTCTTTCGGAGAAAACCATGAAACCCGACACTTCCCATCTACCAACTTTGAGAGCAGAACCGTTCGGCCGCTGATGGGCCTCCAATTTCTTGGAATCGTATATAAAATTTTATATGCAAATTTTGTCGCTTTAACTTTATATCATATATATAAAGCACTCTTATATTAACTTATTGAAGGTCCATTTGGTCGCTTCATTGATCGCTGTATTTAAATGAATTTTCAAAGAAATTTAATCCCAATTTTTTATATCACTTTAGAAACAAAAAAAAAAAAAAAAAAAAAAAAAAGAAAAAAGAAAGAAAAAATAGGGAGAACCGGCAAGAAAAAATCCTCTGAAATCACTGAAAACTTGGCTTCAGGTGTTCGCTGCTTTCTGCTGTGTCTTCCACGACCGCACTATGTCAGATTGGGGCACAAGAAGTTAAATGTTACAATTTTTAATAAAAAAAATTTAATAAGTTTAATTCTCTCTATCATATAACCATTTGATTTCGATAGAAAAAATACATTAAACATAATAAACATTCTTCTTTAAAAGAGAATATTACGCCTTTACATAAACAATTTTTGAAAACGCAACTATTATGTGCATTAAAAAAAAAGAAAGAAAGAAATAAAAAGAAACAGTATTAAAATTTTATCATATAAAAACTATTTGATCGCATGACTTAATGCGAAAGAAGGAAAAATAAATAGAATAGCAATCTTTTCTAAGAAATGCAGATGGATGAAAAAAAAAAAAAAAAAACACGCAATTTAAATAAAATTTAAGAAAATAAAGCAGAAAAATTAACGGAACATTCCAAAATAAATAAATAAATAAACAAATAAAATAATTAATTTAAAAAATTCAGATTTGAAAATAAGGAAAGAAAATAAACACACACACCCACACACATACACAAATAAAGTAAAAAGAAAGAAAGAAAAAATTCTATGATCAAAGCTACGCATTTGCCATTTTTTTGTAAATGTGCGATCAGTGGCCTGACCTTCATAGCGCATACAAGCACACATGTAGAAGACATTTTGCTTTATTCATATTATTGAATAAACAAAATTTGTACATACTTTTATTTCTGGCGAAAGTCTTCACTTAGAATAAGTTATTTAGATTTAAAATATTAATAAATAAATAAAAGCAACTTTTCTGGCACATAAAACAACTTTTGGAAATGTATCCAAATTTTATTTTGCAATTTAATCATCATTTTCAAACCAATTCTTTTTTTTTTTTTTTTTTTTTTCATTATTGTAAAATAAAGTATAAGTTTTAATTTATCAGTCAGTCGGAAAAGTCATCTATGCGAACATCGCTACCGAAGATAACAAATTCCCTAGGCTTTAAAAAATACCCCCAAACTCCAGAATATGCTCTCGTAGGGTAGCATGCCTTGGGCCGTTTATACAGCGGAACTTCCCTTGTAGTTTATACGAGTGAAAATTAGAGGGACGTTGAATATTCCCTCAAATAGCAAAAAATCCCTCTATCAGGGCTTGCTTTACAAAGGCAGCATGACCTAAGCAATAACCGGTCAGCAGAAGAGAGGGACGGTATCTCCGGGACGATACTGGTCAGCAGATGTCTCCTAAACAAAGCGTGAGCGAAGTAACGACAATAGTAAGAGGGGGGGGGGGAACGCTCGGATTTATCCAGGAATAATGTAACAAACGAAATTTCCTTTCACTATAATTTTTCAAAACTGAATGATGGATACTGCATAAATGGAAGCGAGTGTTTAACAAAATTAGTTCAAATAATTTATTTTTTAATAAATTCTGTTTAAAGTTTAGATAGTTTTTAGTGGGTATGCGGCGCATGCCTAGCATACCCAGAGAATACGCCACTGATATATATATATATATATATATATATATATATGGGTGATAGCCAATCTAAGAGGTAGAAAATGAAGACTAATTTGAAAATATAAAAATTTTACCAATTTTTTTTTTTTTTTTTTTTTTTTTTTAAATCCTTAATCCCTTCTTGAAAACTATGAATCTAATTTACTTGATGAGCGTTATCTATTTTTTGGTTGGTAATTGAATAATTTCAAAATTAATGTTTCAACGGAGCGGACATCACTGACCACGGTGTGGACACTTATAAATATCCAAACCTGACAGTTATCTTGCTGCTGTATCTTTTCATCCATACTGTTTTACTTGTGTTTTAGAAAATAATCAACAAATATTTTTACTTTAATTCTTTTGAAAAATGAAAATAACAGGAAAATAATTGTTAGTTCCGCATATTCATTCATTTTTCTTTCTTTCTTTCTTTTTTTTTTTTTTTTTTTTTTTATGTGATTGACCTGATATGTTGAAGATACTTGTATTTCTTGCTATTCTTCCAGTCAAAACTTTGAAGATTTCTTTAAGTTTCTTCTTTGAATTTCGCCTTTTAAAATTTTTCTTTTATTGGCCCTTTTATAGCCTCGCCATAAGTAATACATTTTTCAATTTCTTTTGAATTTGCTTCTGTGGTAATTTTTTTTTTCACTTTTCTCTTGGGTATTTCAGAATCAGTAGTATTATTTTTGTATTTTTTAAGCTTCCTAACCAATTTTTTGTTTTCTTCACGAAGCCTTTCACTGTTCTTTTTCGACCTTTTTTTTCCCACTTTCTAATCTGCCAGATGATGATACAGATGGTCTTGTTGTCAGAGATGGATAATTTTGTGGTAGTGTGGTGTTTATCGTTGCTGAACGAGATGTCTCATGAGGTATACCATTCCTGAGATGTTCTTCAAAGATTATGCTGTTTCTTCAATCTCTCCGTTTGATTTCTGTTTTGGTTCTTCCATTTTTCCCTAACATTTCTTCTTATTCGTTCAGACATTTTAACTACAGTATTCTTCCTTCTTTGATATATTAATCTTTCTTTAGCTTTTCCTTCTTCATGTCTTGCGAGATCATTTCTTATGCTCCTATTATACACAAAGATGTTTCACGCGACTTTCATTCCATCCAATTTTTGGAAGCTGTAAACCGAAAGAAGGTTACAATAGTCGAATCAAAAATTGTTCGATAAACTGGTTTACATGGTATACAGTACATGTCAAGGCACACCTGTTTATCGCTGTTTTAACGGGGACGGCATGGGAAAGCGAAGAGAACAACGGTGAATGAATTCCCAACGGCGCTGTCTTTTCTCGGCACATAAGGAGCTTTCTTCTCACTGGTTTATTACAGTCTGAATGGCCAGAAAATTTTTTTCGTATTCCCAATTTCTATTACACTGGGCATTGACGTGGTTTGAGCCAAATTAACAATTGTCTCAAAAGTTGTAGCGAAAACTTGTTGTGTGTAATAGGAGCATTAGTCTTTCTTTTACTCTCTGCATACTTTTTCTTTTTTGTTCTTTACGTTTTTCTGTAGTTTGGCTGGAAAGTTCCTTTTTCTTGTTGTTTTTCTTATCTTTTTGATTTTCAACTGCACCTAATTTTCTTTTTGACTGAGTTTGAGCTAAGGTTTGTGCACTTTTGTTTGTCCTGCATTGGGTTACATGTGAATTTCCATATTTCTTGAACGGCATAATAAATTTCTGCAAATAAAATAAATATATATTTTAAGTATGGTTTTTATAAAAAAGTTATTCAATTAATAAAAATACAAAACAATTTTAGTTTTCTGTAAAACAAAATTATCTTTTTTTTTTTTTTTTTTTTTTCTTCTGAAACTAAATTTAATTATATTTTTGCAATTATTTTTCTCAAGTATTATGTCACCTTTTCTACATTCTACCTTTAAAACTTAAAAAAAAGAAGACATATAGTATACATCATACCTTTTGAATAACTCTGTAAACAAAACTCATAAAACTGTTCTTAAATTTATATTATACGAATTCCGTTCTTACATTTAAACCATGAAGAGAAATGCTTAACAGTTCAGTAATAAATAGCAAATACTGTTTTAAAGAAGTTGAAATGACATTTTTAGAAAATCACAAATAAAAATATAAAAGTCAGGGAGGAAAATATATTTTCATTGCACCTTAAGCAATCAGTAGACTAACAAAAAAAAAAAAAAAAAAAAAAAAAAAAGGGGGGGGGGATAAAATTTATTTATCAAATATATTTAAATTATTTTTCAAGTGTATTTGTTTTTAAAATTAATTTTGAAAGTATCCATTCAGTGGAAAGAAGTGTCCATTCCGTGATCAAATGATGTCCACGGAGTAGGTATAATGTCTGATTTTGAATTTTAAGGAACAAAGCAACACTGTCAGGAACAATTTAACTTTAGTGTCGAATTAAGCCTTATAATAATTAGATAATAAATAATCCTTTTAATTACCTGTATACTTCTGACCACGGAGTGGACTGATGAGATAGCCAAATAGAGGTATCACAGATGAAATCTATTTTAACAGAACGGAATAAAGCATTGAGTTCAACACATGTAGGTGAAAACAAAGATGGCTTTCCCCTCTTCCTCCTGAGTTACCACGGATTAAAAGAGAAGGATGTATTACGAATGTTACGGAAAGGTAGTAATTTTCATCTTACAGATAGAGGGCGACCAAATCTCGAAAATACACCAATCAGTGCGTTTTTACATTTCTGGCTGTTCGTTCGTTGGATGACTGAAGCCGAAGGGGCGGGCTTTCTCTTTCTTCCGATGAGTTTCAAAGATACTACACCCGGCGGCGATCGGATCGCTTACTCTGTTCGGCTGAATTAATGCAGAAAATAAAGCTCCGTTCCCCACGCTGACCGCCCTATCTAGTTTATCATCCTGTATCCTGATCCGTGTGAGTTACACACTGGTGACAGGCAGTGCCATCTACTGAACTTTATGGGAAATTAAATAGTTGTCCACGGAGTGGATGCATTTTATTAGGGACATTTGTTATAAATTAATTAAAAAAACAAGATTCATTTTATAACTCTAAAATTTAATAAATATATTTTAAAGGATGATTATGTCCTGCTTAAATCAAAATGTAAAAAAAAAAAAACACATTAATACTAAACTTAAAAATAATGCTATATTCTCTAGATTTCCCTTGGGCACAGTCCACGGAGTGGATATTCCAGGTTTTATCGATATAGTTCTAAGAAAAATATATAACATTAAAAACTTTTATAATAATATTGAATTAGAGAAAATCGTAAGAAATAGCCTAGTTGTAATTTTTTTCTGATTGAAAATATTTTATATTTTTGAGGGCTAAGCGTTTGGTTTCTTCCCCTTGTGTTGGCAATGACCCATATATATATTTAAATTCCTATTTAGTTTCATTAAATTCTGTTTTATCATGCAATTTACCTTTTATTTATATATATATATATATATATATATATATATATTTTATAGGTCGCTAACAACCATCTTTACTATATCCAACATACTAAAGCATTTTCGTTGTATAATAGTTTATAAATACTCCTTTTTTTTTTTTTTTTTTTTTTTTGTTGTTGTTGCTGGTGTTGTTGTTGTTATTTAACATTTTAGGGTCGGTAGTATAATATGTGCCATCTAATTTTATTTTTTAACTTTAAAAACTCGACCTCGATATCATTTTTACAAAATCTTACTTTAATAATACAGAAGATAAATTTATTTATTTATTTTTTCCCTTTCTTTTTTTAGACTTCTTAAATTTTGGTGGTTGTATCTTTTTTTTTTTTTTTTTTTTTTTTTTTTTAAGAGCGAAAAATCGTTGTCCTTGAAAGGGTTAATTTAATGAAAATAATAGAACAGAATATAACTTTTAAGAGTATTTAATTAACAAAAAACTTTATCTATTATTTTTTTATATGTTCAATTAACTTATAGTGTATAGTATTTAATGCTTTTTATTTATATATTTAAACTGATTAATGTATCTAAAGTAACAATAACCATTCACATCCCCAAAATCACTGACTTTTACCTTTAATGCATTCGATTAGCATTTACCTAATTTTCGCAGAAGAAATTACCCTAATGTTACATAAAATGAACTGCACGAAAACGGCAATAATGTCAACTCCAATTACATCTAAACTGCATATATTCATATAGCTGATGAAATTTGTTACCAAATATGTCAGAAAACTTCGCTATGAAATCATGTCACCGGTGTATAATAGTCCTACAGGGATTGCATGGTTCAGTTGAGGTTGAATAAACTGTCGAATAAAAAATATTTCGACATAACTCTCCGTAAAGGAGCACATTTATTGCGTGTTTCCTTAAACTTTGAGATGCATTTACTTGATTACAGTTTAACGTGACTTGTTTAATTATGTTTCGTGACATACCCTTCAGTATGAAAAATATGTAGTATGCTATACTGAGGTCATTAAAAAATGTTATTCCGAGAGTCTCCTTATTTCCCTACTTTATTTAATTTTTTTAATTTTTTTAATTTAACTGGTCAAAACTGTCAAAATGCAGAAGTCGAGAGAATATTTAGTTTACGTGCTTTTCCTTTCTTTCCCCTTTTTTTATTTTTAATTCAAATTGCTTACTTTTTTATTCGAGTAAATAGCATGATACACGTAAGAGTTGCTCATTGTCATATTTTCTAAATTATTTATGCTCAAGCACCTGTTTCTGTTTACTTAATGAAATTTATACAACATATTATAAAAGTCTGATTACAAGTGTCATTTTATTTCAGATCTATTAGATCTGAATTAATCCTTTTCTGAATTAACCCTTGAATCTGAATATAAATCCTTTTGATATAAAAATTAATTTGATGCAATATTTTAATTTTCATATTTAAAGTATTTCAGAAATAGTTTTTTTTTCTTTCTTTTTAACAATATTTTACAAAGTTTTTGTATGTTCTTTTGCATCTATCAGTAATTGCATTAAGAAACTGTTAACACAGTATTAATAACACAGTGTACTTGTACTAAAATCAAATACTGTTTTGAATGGTACATTTTCTTGCTAAATCTCTTCACAAAAAAATGAACAAAGTATGCTTTATGTCCAGGATAAATATATAATTGAATTAATTTTAATTAAAATAATTTAAAAAAATTAATTATATATATAAATTAATTTAATTATATCTTTGATAGAAACTGAATTAATTTAACTTAAATTGGTTTGAATTAAATGTAAGATAAAAAGTGCATATTCTTATTGGTGCAACATTTTTTTTTTCCTCAAAGACTTTACGAAATTGAACGTTTCGCTGTGTTTTTATTTTTATTTTTTAATTAATGAATGGTTTATTATTTATTTAAACTATTATAAAAATAGTAAGTGATTCAAAACTCAACATACAAATTTTTAGGAGATTATGTTTAATTTTTAACAGTGAAACTCTCAAACGGTCGGGGCTTTTTAAAATGCATTTTTAACACAACATACATATACATCACTTCTTTTTATGTAAACATTGACATCTAAATCGTTTATTTAAGTATGTAATGCACAGCATCCATGCTTGTGTGTTCTACTGTTAAAATATAACCAAAAACATCCATTTCTGAAAGGGTTAAAAAAACGTTTATGGTCATGAGTTCCTTGCAATTTTTAATTATTATGATGTGACCTACATCTCTTTAAAATTTGTAAGATGAGTTATGAATAACCCCGTATATATATATATATATATATTTCTCGTTATACTTAAATGATACTAACACTTATTCCAGTTTCGAGCCGCAATTATTGTATACTGGAAAAGTTTGATTATTACCGTATTTAATAATAGCTAAATAATGCATTGTTTTTCTAAGAAATTCGCGAAATACAATGTTCATTTCTTTAATGATACAGATTTTATTTTTAATAAACTGATGATATTTTATTCTGATATACTTTATGAGATATTAAGAAAATCACTAAAGTTATTTTTTACTTTCCGAACACTATAGTGAGGAAAGTATTGTAATCATGTCAAAAATCCGAATTCGAGATTTTAATGTGTCTATACGTTTCGAGGTCCCCTGAGTCCGTTTTCACTATTTTTACGATGATGTATGTATGTGTGTGTGTATGTATGTATGTATGTGTGTATGTGTGTAAGTAATGTGTGTATGTCTGTGAGTGAACACGCTAGCGTCTAAACGCTTTGTTCGAATAAGCTGAAAGTTGATGCGTATATTGTAAGTTACCATAGTACGAACATTATAGATTTTGGTGAATCTAGCACTTATAGTTTTTTTTACAGGGACACAAAGAATAATTCTTTATCATTATGGTCTATGGGACCAAAATCTGAAAATTGCAATGGCGTCTAAACGCCTTCTTCAAATGAGCAAAATATTTATACACATATTATAGGTCACAGTTACTCAATCTGTATAGAGTTTGGAGAATCTGGCACTTACAGTTTTTTACAACCGCACAAAGAAATATTCTCTATCATTATGGCCTATAGGGCCAAAATTTTAAAAGTGCGATAGCGTCTAAACGCTTATTTAATCTGAACAAAAAATTTGTACACATGTTATAGGACACAGTTGCACGAGCTGTATAGATTTTGGTGAATTTAGCACTTACAGTTTTTTTACAGGGACACAAAGAAAAATTCTTTATCATTATGGCCTGTGTAACCAAAATTTTATATTTCTTCTATATTCAACAGAAGAAGTATTGGATTCGTAAAAATTTTCGACCTCGGGTTTTTGATGGATTTACACGTTTTCAGAGCTGTAGAGTGTAGAACACGATTTGACCATTTTTAGAAAATGTCTGTCTGTTTGTCTGTCAGTCTCT
This sequence comes from Salticus scenicus, assembly GCA_963930645.1. Lineage (NCBI taxonomy): Eukaryota > Metazoa > Arthropoda > Arachnida > Araneae > Salticidae > Salticus > Salticus scenicus. Next base: position 102,465,422 of record OZ005649.1, read on the forward strand.
GCGTGGGTGTGACAAACTTTTGTGGCAACTGTATCTCAGGAACTACTTCACAGAATTTCATACGAATTGGTATGTAGTTGCATCTTGACATAAATTAGTGCCTATCAACTTTTGGTAAAATTTGTCTTACAGGTTGCGTTGCCATCCCGCTTTTTCTAAATTTTTAACATGGTGGTATAGTACAAAATTTTGTATAAATGTGCATAAAGAAAATTATTTTTTAATAATCATTATGAAATTTACCAGAATTATTTATAATAGAGATAGTCAACTGGGAATTTTTTTTTGTATGTGTAGGAGCCTCGCCTCCTCCCCCCCCCCCCCTGGGGGGGAATTCCCCCCTCGAGGGGAGTAAATTTTCATGATGGGTATCTTTCAAAAGAGCTCGCCAATACCTTTAAAACGAATGGTTGAACCATAGATCTGCGATAATTTAAAATGAACTTATCGATTTTTTTAAAATGTAATATTGACAATAAAATTGACTTTTTTTGGTTATTTAGTGTTATACTACTTCTCTAGTATGGAAATCATCTGCATTATCATGGAAGATAATTTTTTTAAATAATAATTTTAATAAATTATTTTTACTGAGTGAATTTGTCTAGGAAAATGTAAAAGGAAGTCATGTGATGGCCACAACATACTAGTTAAAAGTGCGATAGCATCTAAACGCCTTATTCAATTGAGCTGAAAATTTATATGAATATTAGAAATCGCCGTTGCACTAACTATAAGCATTTTGGTGAATCTAGCATTTATAGGTTTTTTACAGGGACACAACTAAAATTCTTTATCATTATGATCTATGGGCTCAAAGTTCAGTAGCGTTGAAGAAACATCGTGTAATATATGGAGAAAAATACTCAAGCACTTTATTATGGTTTTATCTCTTTTGTTTTTTAAGTACTCCTCATTCTTTACTTTATCTGCAAAACTGTTAATTACTCAATGTTCGGAAAGTCGAGTGGAGTCACTCCAGATTTTTTATTTAAACAGATAAGCAAATATACTCAACTGTTAAAATTATAATCATAGAAATGATATATCTTTTTAATATTATAAAATTTTGTGTTTCAGGAATTTTATGTAAATTTAATAAGAGGGTTAAAAACACCTTTTATGGAAGATACAGTTGCTGAAATGTGAATTTATTTTCTCATAATTTATTGTTAGATAATTGATATTTTTCTTTTTCTTCCTTTCTTTTCTTTTTTTTTTCTCATCTTTTTTTTTTTTTTTTTTTCAATTATTTTTTAAACGCAAATCATAACATCAAAATAACGTTTGTGATAAATATTAAAGGAATAATAACTTACTTTAAAACAAATTGTGATAGCCCATTTTAATTGTTAATTTAAATGTCGGATTGATTACTTTCGAAAATTTCGCGAAAATTCATTGCTTATTTATACATACAACATATATTTTAAATCTATATTTTTGTTTAAAATTCTGCTTGTTAAAATAATTTACTGTATTTTTTCCATTTTTAAAGCCTCCCACTGAGATTTAGAAAATACTTCACATGTGCTTTGCATATTTTTCTCACTATTTGTTCGTTTAATATTCAAAGGAGAGTTTTTACAGAGTTTAATTTCATTTATTTGAAAGATATTTTGTAGTAAAAGAAATCTCAAAATAAAATATGCATGATAAATATATTTTACAAACAAAATTATCTTTATTTAAAATAATTTATAAAATTTTAAATGATTTAACTTTAACGATAATAATATATATATATTTATTGTTTTAGACAAATAATACGGAAACAAACAAAAATAGGAATTCAGAAGATATACAGGATGTCCTAAAAAGATTGAAATATGTTTTATTATGTGTTCGAGATGATTGGACAAATTACAAAAATAATAATAATAATAATAATAATTAAAAAAAAAAAAAAATTCAAAATAAGGTATGAAAAAAGACTACGATACGAAATATATTCGACCGTTAATTAAAAAAGAAAAAAAAAAGTACCAAATATAAATTTTTGTATAACATTTCTAGACAAATTAGTTCAATTAGAATTTTTTAAGAACATTGGGTAAAACAATAAACACATATAACTATATCTTTTAAACCAAATAAATTTTGATACAGAGAATATATTGACGATCGTCTGAATAATCTCAAATTAATATATAAATAAATGAGTAAGAGAACAGAGATTTATAAATGAAAAAAAAAAAAAAAAAAAAAAAAAAAAAATGTTGCGATGTAACAACCTAAAATCTGATAAACGAACCAAATTTTATTGTTGATAAATAATAATAATAAAAAAAAAATAAATAAAAATAAAAATATGAGAATTAAATTGAGCGACATATTTTCGTTTTTGGTTGTTCAGAGAGCGATCCATGGTATTACAATATGTCGATAAATACCCTACTTTGGGACAGAATTTATGCATAATTTTCAACATATAAATCCTTTACATGAAATTTATAATACGCACATTCTTAAAAAAAAAAAAAGCTATTAAAATAGTTAAAAACAGCCAATTTTAATAGCACTTAATATTTTACATATTATTTTACATATAAAAATATTATTTATGCAAGCTTTGCTTCCTCAAATATTAAGCGAAATCAAGCACCTAAACAAACAAAACGTATTTACAAAGTAATTTAAGAAAAAATAACAGTAAATGCTTTAAATAAAAGAAAAACATAAATTATAAATTGTATATAACAACTGTTTCTAAATAATAGCACAAAAACTGTATTTATCCCATCTATACATAAGAAGAAACTGTTTCAATTAAGGAAATGAATGCAGTACTTTATATATATAAATATATATATATATATATGTGTGTGTGTGTGTGTGTGTGTGTGTGTTTGTGTGTCCAGTCTATTCAATGATTATGGCTCAGGGTTTAAACGTATAGATTCAAAACAACTTTTTGTATACAGAGAAAAAAAAAAATAATTTTAGTTTATACGCATTTAAGCAATTTTTCTGCTGTGCGTAAAGCTGAGAAAAGCAAAATAAAATGAAACACACAAATAAATTGCACGTTGTCAAGCGAAAAAATAATAATTTTGTTTCGCATAAATAAGTAAAAATAATATATATATAAAACTTAGAACACTTTGTTAATAACTTTAATCACTCCACTTATTAAACTTTCCTATTTTTCTTTGAAATTGCTCTTAAATTAATGCATTTTCAAAGAATAGGTATGTATGTAATCTCATTTGTTTTACGTTACTGCTTACTATTAAAATAATGCATTGTTGTCTATTTACCTTTGTAAACAAAACATATACATACGATGAAATTGCATAAAATAAATTGTACAATTATTAACCTTTCCCGAAAAATATTTTCTTCTTTTGAAAATAAAAATAAGTATATTTTTATGAGATTTGAGAATAAAAAATAATATACTTTCTTACTCGGAACATTTGGTGGATTATTAGGTTTTAGTAAAAAGTCTTTGACTATTAGAAAAACGAAAAAGATTCATTTGTAATAAATCAAATTTTATTGACTGTTCAGTTAAAAAATATTTAAAATAAATACTAACTAGAATTTTATAGAGCTTCAAGTGCATTGTAAATTTATATGAATCTGTCAAAAAAAAAAAAAAAAAAAAAAAAAGAAAAAAAATGAAAAACTGCATATTATAAGCAAGAACATAAAACCATGCGGATCGCATATATTGTAAATTCTTTCCAAATACACTTACACTTTACATCTTTATTATTTTAAGGTACTTTGACACAACGGACATACACGATGGACATACAAGATGATTACAAGACGGACATACAAGATGAGAGAAAGACACTCATAGACTAATATAAATTTTAATCATAATAAACATTGTAGTAAACTACACTGAGAAAAAATTCTGTAACTGACATCTAGAATCTAAATTGTGGCTCTAAATAAATAGTTTCATGTCTTCCTCGTAAATTCTAGTCCCCTTTGAAAGTGAGTTCTATAAACCCCTATTAGAATTCTAGAGCGTTTGCCTATATTATCGAAAGTAAAGTTATTTAAAAATCTCTGCAAATAAATGACAATGCAAGAGGCGGGTTTCTGCAATTATAATCTTGGTTTATAAGCCAATTCTAGAAAATCAAGCGAGAATGTCCCTCAATACAAAAGTTTCAGAATATTCAGAATATGGATTCGCCATCTATAAATGTGTAGACCAGAAATTCTCGATCATTTTGTCTATTCAGTTTATTAGCGTGCCTTATTCGCATAGCTCAGGAATCTATATTTCTAGTTAAGGGATGTAGAAGATGGCCACTTATTCATTTTAGGTGAAAGCGGTATATATATATATATATATATATATATATATATATTTCCCTCGGTGTATTAAAAATGCGTACTATAAACGGGTAAGCAGTTTTAGAAATTTCCTATTATAAAACTTAATGCATCTGAATATTTTAAAGTAGTATTGTAAGTCTTAACGTTAAACTTGCAATATTCTACCGAATGTTTGGAATACGAATAATACATATCAATTCCATTATAGTTTCTGATATTCAAAGATATTTACATATTATTTATAAAAATGGCTGTCATAAAACGCAATGCATTGACTTTATTTTGGGTAATCCTGAAGACAAAATAATTGTTCTGATTATTTCATATTAAATAGTGAAAATTCCAAAGCGAGTATAAATAACTCACATAATTTTGAAGAATTACTAGAAATATTTACGGCGCTACAGGGGGCCAGACTGCCAGAGAGACATACGGACAGAACAACAGACAGGTAGATTAATTCAAATCCTAATCACTCTTAAAGATTGTGAAAAAGTGTTAAATATGCTAAATAAAAACGGAAATGCAATTACAAATCTTCCAGTTCTATCCCAAAATGTGTTTCAATATATTTGTGTGGTCCTGTTGTTCTGAAAGCTATCCACTGTTTTCCATACAAGACATTTTTTGGTTTACTTAAACACGTCTCACAGCGCGGATTGCTTTAGCATTACTCCAAGTGTTCCTGCACATGAATTTTTGCGGTTGTATTTATTCGACTTTCACTGGGAAAAATGCCATAGATAAATAACATACATCAGTTTTAAAGAATTTGGTGGATGTTCACAAGCGTTAGAGCGCAGACAGAGAGACAGATAACCAGAGTCATAAGAAATTTCATCATTTTGTTGTAAACTGTTAAAACATATTTTTTTAAATGACTTTTTGTTTGTGATTACAGTCAGTGTTGCCAGATTGGGGACTTTTTTTATTCAACTACCACGAATAATTTTGAAAAGTGATACTTTGTATACATAAAAGACTATTAGTATTCGAGGTGATTAGGGAACAGTTACAATTAAAATTTATTGGTGGATATTGAATTAAAAATGTCCCCAATCTGGCAACACTGATTACAGAAGACTTTACATTCATCAAAAATTTCTTAATATGTGTATTAATAATAATAAAAAAAATGTATATATTAATATATATATATATATATATATATATATATATATATATATATATATATATATATATATATAATCAGCAAAAAATAAACTGTAATGTTTGTGAATAAAAGTAAATAAATAAATAGATAAAATAAAATAAAGAGTAAAATTGACAGTATAAATTAAAGATTAGACTACATGAAAAATATTTAAAAAATAATTAAAAAAAAAAAATAATAATAAGATTAGTTTTGTATTATCTATAATATAGTACTAAAATAAATAAATAAATAAATAAATAAAACGTAAAATTGGGAGGATAAAATGAAGTTTAGATTAAATGGAAAAGTTTTTAGATCCATAAAAAATGAATTTTTTTTCATTGGTTTAAATTGTATTAAACATTAACGAATAGGGTTTTTTTTTTTAAAGGACTGAAGGCCTATTAGTCTCAATCTGGGATTTTTGTGTTGTCGATTTCGATCGTTGGACATTTGTCGAAATCTAAAATTTATCGAAAATATAATTGAATAATTTGAAAACAATGTTATAATTTGAAAAAAAAAAAAAAAAAAAATAGTCCTCCGTCCTAAATAAATTCTGCTTTTGCCAGAATTTCATCAAAATCTTTTTTTTTTTTTTTAATTATAATTATTGAAAGAAAAAGAAAAGAAAATTAATAATAATCAGTATCGTTACAAGTGATATCGAAAAAGATTTTTTTAATAATTTTGAATTAGGAATAAAAAGTGCGCGTGAAATAATATGAAATAAAAATAATAAAATAAAAAAAGAATTTAATGGTTTAATGTTTTTGTTTTTCGGGCATATGAAAAATCAGTCAGCATCTCATGCATATGAAAAATCAGTATTAAAACGAGTCGAAGAAGGAAACGAAACAAGTATTGAGTTATATTACGATAAATACGATATATAATATGATACGATATATTAGACCTATCGTCCAGGGTTGGTAGTCATTTTCGTTGAAAGAAATAGTTTGTTCGTTCGGTGCAACTTGCACATTAGTCCCATGAGGTACAAATTTCACATTAGTCCCTTGAGGTACAACTTTCACTTTAGTCCCGTTAGGTACAACTTGCACATTAGTCCCCTTTAAATATAGTGATTTTTTTTTTTTTTTTTAATATTGTTACTGAGTGAATTTGTATAGGAAAATATAGAAGAAAGTCTTGTTGTGGCCACAACATACTAGTTTTTTTTTTAAATATTTTTAATATTGTACTATCTGCATGCATCCATATGAAAAAAATTATAATTTTATTACAGTGATTTATTTTTATCTGTATTTACTTTTTGTTATTAATTTATTTATTTATCTATTAGCTGTAAAACATTTACAATATCTTTGAAGGATAATCCACATCTTAAATTCTTCTTACAATTTTCTGTTGATTGCATTTAAATTTTCGGGATTGATTTGTAATCAAATTTATAAAATACAATTTATTTTATGAAAATTGTTTATTATATTAAAATATAACATTTATCTCTTTTTTTTTTTTCTAATTATCTTTCAAACTTTAAAATTATTTTAATTTCTTTTTTAAATAAATTACTTCATTCCTTGTCATTTAAAGCTAAGGAAATTTTTACCCTTATTTCTGCCTACATTAATTTACATATCATAATTCATATTTTATTTATACCTAATGGTTACATCTGTCAAATTATAATGCATTAATTATATTGCATTTGCAGAAAAAATGCGATTATATGAATTCCTTCCAGATGAACTTTGAAAACATCATTTATTTTAAAAACGTGCCAACATATTTTAGCAGGAAAGAAACAATATTTTCAGATTTAATTCATCTGAAATACCTTAAATGAATTATTATTCAAATTAATTGACATTGTATAAAAAATTGAAAAATAATTTCTACTGCTTATGTTTTGGAGAAATTCCATACCTCTGGGAAAAAAAAATTGTGTGCAGTTTATTTATTCATTTATTTATTTATTTATTTATTTATTTATTTTGGGGGGAGGGGGTGAGGAAGGGGGCGGAGAGGGGAAAAGTTTACATTTTCGGGGATGATAAAAATCATGAATGACGAGAAATGGCGTCCAGATTTGTAAGGGCTGATTACCATTCCTGTTTTTATCAGCCCTCCTAATTACTTAAATATTTAGCTATTGTAAATGAAGAAAGGACACATAAAAACTAACTTTCTTTAAAAACATAATCTATTTTACTTATGAGACAAAACTTTAGTTAAAATACATTTAGAAAACGACATATACATTTAAAAACAATAAAATTTAGACGTTTCGAAACCCGTCCAGGTTTCCTCATCAGTATCTCTACAACATAATTTGCAAGCATTACATGAATACACGAGGAATTTATAGAAGTACAGAATATGAGGAAGCATGGGCGGGTTTCGATACGTCTAAATTTTAAATGTTTTTAAATGTATATTTTGTAGTTTAAATGTATTTTAACTAAAGTTTTGTCTCATAAATAAAACAGTTTTTGTTTTTAATATATAAATAATTGAGACGGTTTGATGTTTGTGTACGATAACTTTCTTTACTTTAAATTTTAACGATAGGGAATGGTGAGAGACATTAACGCAAATATTAAATTTAATTAACTTAATCATATCATAAAATTTAATAAACAATAAAATAACAAACTTATCAAACTTGAATTAGCTTATTAAATAAGCTTGTAAAAAGTGACTTTTGAAAAGGATAAATTCCGAAGTCAATTGTATCAATTTAGTAACATCTAGAAGCTTGGATATTAGCGCCGTCAAAATACTTCATTCCCAATACACAAATTTTATTTATTTATTTATTTTTTAAGGACTGAAGGCCTATTAGTCTCAATCTGGGATTTTTGCGTTGTCGATTTCGATCGTTGGACATGTGTCGAAATCTAAAATTTATCGAAAATATAATTGAATAATTTGAAAACAATGTTATAATTTGAAAAAAAAAAAAAGAAAAATAGTCCTCCGTCCTAAACTAAATTCTGCTTTTGCCAGAATTTCATCAAAATCTTTTTTTTTTTTTTTTCTTTTTAATTATTATTATTGAAAGAAAAAGAAAAGAAAATCAATAATAATCAGTATCGTTACAAGTGATATCGAAAAAGTTTTTTTTTTCATAATTTTGAATTAGGAAATAAAAAGTGCGCGTGAAATAATATGAAAAAAAAAAAAAAAAAAAAGAATTTAATGATTTAATGTTTTTGTTTTTCGGGGGCTGCTCATGCATATAAAAAATGAGTATTAAAACGAGTCGAGGAAGGAAGCGAAATAAGTATTGAGTTATATTAAGATAAATACAATATATAATATGATACGATATATTAGACCTATCGTCCAGGGTTAGTAGTCATTTTCGTTGAAAGAAATAGTTTGTTCGTTCGGTGCAACTTGCACATTAGTCCCGTGAGGTACAAATTTCACATTAGTCCCTTGAGGTACAACTTACATTTTAGTCCCGTCAGGTACAACTTGCACATTAGTCCCCTTTAAATATAGTGATTTTTTTTTTTTTTTTTTTTTTTTTTTTTATTGTTACTGAGTGAATTTGTTTAGGAAAATATAGAAGAAAGTCTTGTGGTGGCCACAACATACTAGTTTTTTTTTTTTTTTTTTTAAATATTTTTAATATTGTACTATCTGCATGCATCCATATGAAAAATTTTATAATTTTATTACAGTGATTTATTTTTATCTGTATTTACTTTTTGTTATTAATTTATTTATTTATCTATTAGCTGTAAAACATTTACAATATCTTTGAAGGATAATCCACATCTTAAATTCTTTATTAAATTCTGCTTTTGCCAGAATTTCATCAAAATCTTTTTTTTTTTTCTTTTTAATTATTATTATTGAAAGAAAAAGAAAAGAAAATTAATAATAATCAGTATCGTTACAAGTGATATCGAAAAAGTTTTTTTTTTATAATTTTGAATTAGGAAATAAAAAGTGCGCGTGAAATAATATGAAAAAAAAAAAAGAATTTAATGATTTAATGTTTTTGTTTTTCGAGGGCTGCTCATGCATATAAAAAATGAGTATTAAAACGAGTCGAGGAAGGAAGCAAAAAATGTATTGAGTTATATTAAGATAAATACAATATATAATATGATACGATATATTAGACCTATCGTCCAGGGTTAGTAGTCATTTTCGTTGAAAGAAATAGTTTGTTCGTTCGGTGCAACTTGCACATTAGTCCCGTGAGGTACAGCTTTCACATTAGTCCCTTGAGGTACAACTTTCACTTTAGTCCCGTCAGGTACAACGTGCACATTAGTCCCCTTTAAATATAGTGATTTTTTTTTTAAATATTGTTACTGAGGGAATTTGTATAGGAAAATATAGAAGAAAATCTTGTGGTGGCCACAACATACTAGTTTTTTTTTTTTTTTAAATATTTTTAATATTGTACTATTTGCATGCATCCATATGAAAAATTTTATAATTTTATTACAGTGATTTATTTTTATCTGTATTTACTTTTTGTTATTAATTTATTTATTTATCTATTAGCTGTAAAACATTTACAATATCTTTGAAGGATAATCCACATCTTAAATTATTCTTACAATTTTCTGTTGATTGCATTTAAATTTTCGTGATTGATTTGTAATCAAATTTATAAAATACAATATATTTTATGAAAATTGTTTATTATATAAAAATATAACATTTATCTCTTTTTTTTCTAATTATCTTTCAAACTTTAAAATAATTTTAATTCCTTTTTTAAATAAATTACTTCATTCCTTGTCATTTAAAGCTAAGGAAATTTTTACCCTTATTTCTGCCTACATTAATTTACATATCATAATTCATATTTTATTTATACCTAATGGTTACATCTGTCAAATTATAATGCATTATTAATATTGCATTTGCAGAAAAAATGCGATTATATGAATTCCTTCCAGATGAACTTTGAAAACATCATTTATTTTAAAAACGTGCCAACATATTTTAGCATGAAAGAAACAATATTTTCAGATTTAATTCATCTGAAATACCTTAAAATGAATTATTATTCAAATTAATTGACATTGTATAAAAAATTGAAAAATAATTTCTAATGCTTATGTTTTGGAGAAATTCCATACCTCTGGGAAAAAAAATTGTGTGCAGTTTATTTATTTATTTATTTATTTTTTTTTGGGGGGGGGGTGAGGAAGGGGGCGGAGAGGGGAAAAGTTTACATTTTCGGGGATGATAAAAATCATGAATGACGAGAAATGGCGTCCAGATTTGTAAGGGCTGATTACCATTCCTGTTTTTATCAGCCCTCCTAATTACTTAAATATTTAGCTATTGTAAATGAAGAAAGGACACATAAAAACTAACTTTCTTTAAAAACATAATCTATTTTACTTATGAGACAAAACATTAGTTAAAATACATTTAGAAAACGACATATACATTTAAAAACATTTAAAATTTAGACGTTTCGAAACCCGTCCAGGTTTCCTCATCAGTATCTCTACAACATAATTTGCTAGCATTACATGAATACACAAGGAATTTATAGAAGTACAGAATATGAGGAAGCATGGGCGGGTTTCGATACGTCTAAATTTTAAATGTTTTTAAATGTATATTTTGTTTTTTAAATGTATTTTAACTAAAGTTTTGTCTCATAAATAAAACAGTTTTTGTTTTTAATATATAAATAATTGAGACGGTTTGATGTTTGTGTACGATAACTTTCTTTACTTTAAATTTTAACGATAGGGAATGGTGAGAGACATTAACGCAAACATTAAATTTAATTAACTTTATCATATCATAAAATTTAATAAACAATAAAATAACGAACTTATCAAACTTGAATTAGCTTATTAAATAAGCTTGTAAAAAGTGACTTTTGAAAAGGATAAATTCCGAAGTCATATTGTATCAATTTAGTAACATCTAGAAGCTTGAATATTAGCGCCGTCAAAATACTTCATTCCCAATACACAAACTTCCTTAGTTTGGAAATATATATGTATATATATATATATCTGTATATATATATAAATTACGTGTCACGATGTTTGTCCGGGGTAAACTCCTAAACTAAGGAACCGATTTTAATGAAATTTTGCACACTGTGTGCAGTTTGGTCCAACTTGAGAGATAGGATAGTTTTTATCTCAATTTATTGTCACAATATTGTTTTATTGCAATTATTTGTTAATTATAGAGCTTTATTAAAGTTGCTCCAAAATATCTGTGAGTTCCATTAATTTAATTGTTGCCAAAAAAAAAAAAAAAAAAAAAAAAAAAAAAAAAAAACGAGTTCATTTTCTTTCGACATAAAAATAAATACATTTAATCAAACGTGAACGTTAAAAAATTATAAAAAGTTAAATTATGCATCTCACGAAAATTGACGTCATAATCAATTTAAAGATTTTATACACATTGATAAAGTGCTAATGTAGTTCTATCATAGATATAGTAATATATATAGATCTCTCATCCCCATGTTGTCGTACAAAGATTTTTGATGCCGAAAAAAAAAATAAATAAAAGCTTTGGAAACAGCCCTTAAGTGGTATTGGAAAAAAAAAAAAAAAAAAAAAAGAAAGAAAGAAATATGAATTTGAAACTGTATCTGGAGTCTTCCATTCCCCTTTAGCAAATAAATTATTCATAAATTTTATTTGCTAAAATATTAGTATGTATTCCCGTGTGTATTCACTCGGGGAAAGACGGCCATATTTTGGTAAAAACGTCGTATTTTCCCAAATGAAAAGGAATAACTTTTTTCTCCCCAATGATCACTCTATTCTATATATGCTATACTATATCTATGAGTTCTATACGCAAGCGAAGTGTGACTCACTGACCGTCTGTGCAGCCAATTAAAAGATTTCCTATGTTAATTGCCCACTGGATTTTTTGTAAGAAATTATTAAAAATCGAGGAAATTTATTTCTCGATTTTAATCCTTATATTTGGGTATAGATATGTATTAGTTATCGCGGGTGTTAAATTGAATTATTTTGCTGTCAAATTGACAAAATTTTAATTTTAAATTTCAAAACTCTGTCGCCCTTGGCTTTTATTATTATTATTATTATTATTTGGCGATCAAAAGCGTAACACGAAAATATACATGCCAGACGTATGCATTGTACGAAATGTATATGTATTATTCATTGTACGTATATATGACATGTAATATGTATTGTAGGAAATATTGTTTCATATTATTCATTACTCTTTTAATATAAGTTGTTAAAATAACCATGATTTTTGAAAGGAATTAAATATTTTCGCCAGATAATTTGGCGATATTCTTTTCTTTTCGCCAAGGATGACAGAAATGAAATCTATTCCGCTGCAAAATATTAGTATCTTACATCAGATATTTTATTTAGACATTTGAAAACAAATTTGACTTCAAACTATGATAGAATATTTATAATTTTCCTTTTAATTGGTATATTATTAGTATATTAAAATTTAAAAGCATGGTATATAAAAAGTTTTTTTTTTTTTTTTTTTTTTTTTTTTGTTATCTTATAATTATTTTTATCTTAATCCTCAATGTTTCCCATCTTTATTAACTTGAATTTACTATTAAAATTTTAACATACTCAAAAACTTCTCATCACTTCGTTAAAATACACTAAACTTTTCCAAAATCTTTTTTTATTTAAAATGATACATGTATTTACTTTAAATGTCCAATATTTCATAAGATTTCCAATTTTAAAGTTTTAAAATATTTATCAAATTTACTTATTTTTCTGGTTTAGCCTTATTGTTTTCCTTTTTATAACTGCAGCTCTTGCCCTCTTTAAAATACTTAAAATGATGAGGTCATTTTATAGTAAAATTATCCATTATAGCATATATTATATTTCACTCCTCCATAAAAATTGATTTTAAAATCGTCTGTTTCTTTTATACTTTTATTTTAATAGAATTTTAATAGAATTTAATTTATATATTAGTCATTTTAGCAATTTCATCCAAAGTAGCATTAGAAATAATATATATCACTTCTCCATTAAAATTTATAGGACCCTACAATAAAATTAATTTGTGCTTAATATCAACACTACGAAAATATTTATCAATCGCTTCCAAATTTTGACCTAAGTTTCAAATCTCAACCCTGTGGGTTTTTACATCGGCTACAACGTTTTCGTCTTTGTTCGTAAATAATAATTTCACTGTACTAAATAGTTTACAGCCGTATAATTCAACGTATAACTTAGTCACAGCAACGTGTGGCCGGGTCTGCTAGTATATATATATATATATATATATATATATATCTATATCTATATCTATATATATATATATATATATATTTTTTTTTTTAAGGACTGAAGGCCTATTAGTCTCAATCTGGGATTTTTGCGTTGTCGATTTCGATAGTTGGACATTTGTCGAAATCTAAAATTTATCGAAAATGTAATTGAATAATTTGAAAACAATGTTATAATTTGAAAAAAAAAAAAAAAAAAAAAAGAAAAATAGTCCTCCGTCCTAAACTAAATTCTGCTTTTGCCAGAATTTCATCAAAAATGTTTTATTATTATTATTATTATTATTATTGAAAGAAAAAGAAAAGAAAATTAATAATAATCAGTATCGTTACAAGTGATATCGAAAAAGTTTTTTTTTAATAATTTTGAATTAGTAAATAAAAAGTGCGCGTGAAATAATATGAAATAAAAATAATAAAAAAAAAAAAAGTATTTAATGATTTAATGTTTTTGTTTTTGTTTTTCGGGGGCTACTCATGCATATAAAAAATGAGTATTAAAACGAGTCGAAGAAGGAAACGAAATAAGTATTGAGTTATATTACGATAAATACGATACATAATATGATACGATATATTAGACCTATCGTCCAGGGTTAGTAGTCATTTTCGTTGAAAGAAATAGTTTGTTCGTTCGGTGCAACTTGCACATTAGTCCCGTGAGGTACAGCTTTCACATTAGTCCCTTCAGGTACAACTTTCACTTTAGTCCCGTCAGGTACAACTTGCACATTAGTCCCCTTTAAATATAGTGATTTATTTTTTTAATATTGTTACTGAGTGAATTTGTATAGGAAAATATAGAAGAAAGTCTTGTGGTGGCCACAACATACTAGTTTTTTTTTTTTTTTTTAATATTTTTAATATTGTACTATCTGCATGCATCCATATGAAAAATTTTATAATTTTATTACAGTGATTTATTTTTATCTGTATTTACTTTTTGTTATTAATTTATTTATTTATCTATTAGCTGTAAAACATTTACAATATCTTTGAAGGATAATCCACATCTTAAATTCTTCTTACAATTTTCTGTTGATTGCATTTAAATTTTCGTGATTGATTTGTAATCAAATTTATAAAATACAATATATTTTATGAAAATTGTTTATTATATTAAAATATAACATTTATCTCTTTTTTTTTTCTAATTATCTTTCAAACTTTAAAATTATTTTAATTTCTTTTTTAAATAAATTACTTCATTCCTTGTCATTTAAAGCTAAGGAAATTTTTACCCTTATTTCTGCCTACATTAATTTACATATCATAATTCATATTTTATTTATACCTAATGGTTACATCTGTCAAATTATAATGCATTATTAATATTGCATTTGCAGAAAAAATGCGATTATATGAATTCCTTCCAGATGAACTTTGAAAACATCATTTATTTTAAAAACGTGCCAACATATTTTAGCAAGAAAGAAACAATATTTTCAGATTTAATTCATCTGAAATTCCTTAAAATGAATTATTATTCAAATTAATTGACATTGTATAAAAAATTGAAAAATAATTTCTAATGCTTATGTTTTGGAGAAATTCCATACCTCTGGGAAAAAAAATTTTGTGCAGTGTATTTATTTATTTTTTTATTTATTTTTTTTTTTTTTTTGGGGGGGGGGTGAGGAAGGGGGCGGAGAGGGGAAAAGTTTACATTTTCGGGGATGATAAAAATCATGAATGACGAGAAATGGCGTCCAGATTTGTAAGGGCTGATTACCATTCCTGTTTTTATCAGCCCTCCTAATTACTTAAATATTTAGCTATTGTAAATGAAAAAAGGACACATAAAAACTAACTTTCTTTAAAAACATAATCTATTTTACTTATGAGACAAAACTTTAGTTAAAATACATTTAGAAAACGACATATACATTTAAAAACATTTAAAATTTAGACGTTTCGAAACCCGTCCAGGTTTCCTCATCAGTATCTCTACAACATAATTTGCAAGCATTACATGAATACACGAGGAATTTATAGAAGTACAGAATATGAGGAAGCATGGGCGGGTTTCGATATGTCTAAATTTTAAATGTGTTTAAATGTATATTTTGTTTTTTAAATGTATTTTAACTAAAGTTTTGTCTCATAAATAAAACAGTTTTTGTTTTTAATATATAAATAATTGAGACGGTTTGATGTTTGTGTACGATAACTTTCTTTACTTTCAATTTTAACGATAGGGAATGGTGAGAGACATTAACGCAAACATTAAATTTAATTAACTTTATCATATCATAAAATTTAATAAACAATAAAATAACAAACTTATCAAACTTGAATTAGCTTATTAAATAAGCTTGTAAAAAGTGACTTTTGAAAAGGATAAATTCCGAAGTCATATTGTATCAATTTAGTAACATCTAGAAGCTTGAATATTTGCGCCGTCAAAATACTTCATTCCCAATACACAAACTTCCTTAGTTTGGAAATATATATGTATATATATATATATCTGTATATATATATATATATATATATATATGTGTGTGTGTATATATATGTACATATATATATATATATATATATATATATATATATATATATATATATATATATATATATATATATATATATTTATTTATTTATTTTTTTTTTTTATTTTATTTTTTTTTAAGGACTGAAGGCCTATTAGTCTCAATCTGGGATTTTTGCGTTGTCGATTTCGATAGTTGGACATGTGTCGAAATCTAAAATTTATCGAAAATATAATTGAATAATTTGAAAACAATGTTATAATTTGAAAAAAAAAAGAAAAGAAAAATAGTCCTCCGTCCTAAACTAAATTCTGCTTTTGCCAGAATTTCATCAAAATCTTTTTTTTTTCTTTTTAATTATTATTATTGAAAGAAAAAGAAAAGAAAATTAATAATAATCAGTATCGTTACAAGTGATATCGAAAAAGTTTTTTTTTTATAATTTTGAATTAGGAAATAAAAAGTGCGCGTAAAATAATATGAAAAAAAAAAAAAGAATTTAATGATTTAATGTTTTTGTTTTTCGGGGGCTGCTCATGCATATAAAAAATGATTATTAAAACGAGTCGAGGAAGGAAGCGAAATAAGTATTGAGTTATATTAAGATAAATACAATATATAATATGATACGATATATTAGACCTATCGTCCAGGGTTAGTAGTCATTTTCGTTGAAAGAAATAGTTTGTTCGTTCGGTGCAACTTGCACATTAGTCCCGTGAGGTACAGCTTTCACATTAGTCCCTTGAGGTACAACTTTCACTTTAGTCCCGTCAGGTACAACTTGCACATTAGTCCCCTTTAAATATAGTGATTTTTTTTTTTTAATATTGTTACTGAGTGAATTTGTATAGGAAAATATAGAAGAAAGTCTTGTGGTGGCCACAACATACTAGTTTTTTTTTTTTTTTTTTTTTTTTTTTTTTTTAATGTTTTTAATATTGTACTATCTGCATGCATCCATATGAAACATTTTATAATTTTATTACAGTGATTTATTTTTATCTGTATTTACTTTTTGTTATTAATTTATTTATTTATCTATTAGCTGTAAAACATTTACAATATCTTTGAAGGATAATCCACATCTTAAATTCTTCTTACAATTTTCTGTTGATTGCGTTTAAATTTTCGTGATATATTTGTAATCAAATTTATAAAATACAATATATTTTATGAAAATTGTTTATTATATTAAAATATAACATTTATCTCTTTTTTTTTTCTTCTAATTATCTTTCAAACTTTAAAATTATTTTATTTTCTTTTTTAAATAAATTACTTTATTCCTTGTCATTTAAAGCTAAGAAAATTTTTACCCTTATTTCTGCCTACATTAATTTACATATCATAATTCATATTTTATTTATACCTAATGGTTACATCTGTCAAATTATAATGCATTATTAATATTGCATTTGCAGAAAAAATGCGATTATATGTATTCCTTCCAGATGAACTTCGAAAACATCATTTATTTTAAAAGCGTGCCAACATATTTTAGCAAGAAAGAAACAATATTTTCAGATTTAATTCATTTGAAATACCTTAAAATGAATTATTATTCAAATAATGCATCATTTCAGATAGTAAAAATTGACATTGTATAAAAAATTGAAAAATAATTTCTAATGCTTATGTTTTGGAGAAACTCCATACCTCTGGGAAAAAAAATTGTGTGCAGTTTATTTATTTATTTTTATTTACTTTTTTTTTTTTTTTTTTTTGGGGGGGGGGAGGTGAGGAAGGGGGCGGAGAGGGGAAACGTTTACATTTCGGGGATAGTAAAAATCATGAATGACGAGAAATGGCGTCCAGATTTGTACGGGCTGATTACCATTCCTGTTTTTATCAGCCCTCCTAATTACTTAAATATTTAGCTATTGTAAATGAAGAAAGGACACATAAAAACTAACTTTCTTTAAAAACATAATCTATTTTACTTATGAGACAAAACTTTAGTTAAAATACATTTAGAAAACGACATATACATTTTAAAACATTTAAAATTTAGACGTTTCGAAACCCGTCCAGGTTTCCTCATCAGCATCTCTACAACATCATTTGCTAGCATTACATGAATACACAAGGAATTTATAGAAGTACAGAATATGAGGAAGCATGGGCGGGTTTCGATACGTCTAAATTTTAAATGTTTTTAAATGTATATTTTGTTTTTTAAATGTATTTTAACTAAAGTTTTGTCTCATAAATAAAACAGTTTTTGTTTTCAATATATAAATAATTGAGACGGTTTGATGTTTGTGTACGATAACTTTCTTTACTTTAAATTTTAACGATAGGGAATGGTGAGAGACATTAACGCAAACATTAAATTTAATTAACTTAATCATATCATAAAATTTAATAAACAATAAAATAACGAACTTATCAAACTTGAATTAGCTTATTAAATAAGCTTGTAAAAAGTGACTTTTGAAAAGGATAAATTCCGAAGTCATATTGTATCAATTTAGTAACATCTAGAAGCTTGAATATTAGCGCCGTCAAAATACTTCATTCCCAATACACAAACTTCCTTAGTTTGTAAATATATATGTATATATATACATATATATATATATATATATATTTTTTTTTTTTTTTTTTTTTTAAGGACTGAAGGCCTATTAGTCTCAATCTGGGATTTTTGCGTTGTCGATTTCGATAGTTGGACATTTGTCGAAATCTAAAATTTATCGAAAATGTAAATGGATAATTTGAAAACCATGTTATAATTTGAAAAAAAAAAAAAAAAAAGAAAAATAGTTCTGCGTCCTAAACTAAATTCTGCTTTTGCCAGAATTTCATCAAAAATGTTTTTTTTTTTTTTTTTTTTTTTTTTTTATTATTATTATTATTGAAAGAAAAAGAAAAGAAAATTAATAATAATCAGTATCGTTACAAGTGATATCGAAAAAGTTTTTTTTAATAATTTTGAATTAGTAAATAAAAAGTGCGCGTGAAATAATATGAAAAAAAAAAAAAAAAAGAATTTAATGATTTAATGTTTTTGTTTTTCGGGGGTTACTCATGCATATAAAAAATGAGTATTAAAACGAGTCGAAGAAGGAAACGAAAT
Organism: Salticus scenicus; assembly: GCA_963930645.1. Taxonomy (NCBI): domain Eukaryota; kingdom Metazoa; phylum Arthropoda; class Arachnida; order Araneae; family Salticidae; genus Salticus; species Salticus scenicus. Next base: position 102,484,699 of record OZ005649.1, read on the forward strand.
AAGTATTGAGTTATATTACGATAAATACGATATATAATATGATACGATATATTAGACCTATCGTCCAGGGTTAGTAGTCATTTTCGTTGAAAGAAATAGTTTGTTCGTTCGGTGCAACTTGCACATTAGTCCCGTGAGGTACAAATTTCACATTAGTCCCTTGAGGTACAACTTTCATTTTAGTCCCGTCAGGTAGAACTTGCACATAAGTCCCCTTTAAATATAGTGATTTTTTTTTTTTTTTTTTACTGTTACTGAGTGAATTTGTTTAGGAAAATATAGAAGAAAGTCTTGTGGTGGCCACAACATACTAGTTTTTTTTTTTTTTTTTTTTTTAATATTTTTAATATTGTACAATCTGCATGCATCCATATGAAAAATTTTATAATTTTATTACAGTGATTTATTTTTATCTGTATTTACTTTTTGTTATTAATTTATTTATTTATCTATTAGCTGTAAAACATTTACAATATCTTTGAAGGATAATCCACATCTTAAATTCTTCTTACAATTTTCTGTTGATTGCATTAAAATCTTCGTGATTGATTTGTAATCAAATTTATAAAATACAATATATTTTATGAAAATTGTTTATTATATTAAAATATAACATTTATCTCTTTTTTTTTTCTAATTATCTTTCAAACTTTAAAATTATTTTAATTTATTTTTTAAATAAATTACTTCATTCCTTGTCATTTAAAGCTAAGGAAATTTTTACCCTTATTTCTGCCTACATTAATTTACATATCATAATTCATATTTTATTTATACCTAATGGTTACATCTGTCAAATTATAATGCATTATTAATATTGCATTTGCAGAAAAAATGCGATTATATGAATTCCTTCCAGATGAACTTTGAAAACATCATTTATTTTAAAAACGTGTCAACATATTTTAGCAAGAAAGAAACAATATTTTCAGATTTAATTCATCTGAAATACCTTAAAATGAATTATTATTCCAATTAATTGACATTGTATAAAAAATTGAAAAATAATTTCTAATGCTTATGTTTTGGAGAAATTCCATACCTCTGGGAAAAAAAATTGTGTGCAGTTTATTTATTTATTTATTTATTTTTTTTATTTTTTTTTGGGGGGGGGGTGAGGAAGGGGGCGGAGAGGGAAAAAGTTTACATTTTCGGGGATGATAAAAATCATGAATGACGAGAAATGGCGTCCAGATTTGTAAGGGCTGACTACCATTCCTGTTTTTATCAGCCCTCCTAATTACTTAAATATTTAGCTATTGTAAATGAAGAAACGACACATAAAAACTAACTTTCTTTAAAAACATAATCTATTTTACTTATGAGACAAAACTTTAGTTAAAATACATTTAGAAAACGACATATACATTTAAAAATATTTAACTAAAGTTTTGTCTCATAAATAAAACAGTTTTTGTTTTTAATATATAAATAATTGAGACGGTTTGATGTTTGTGTACGATAACTTTCTTTACTTTAAATTTTAACGATAGGGAATGGTTAGAGACATTAACGCAAACATTAAATTTAATTAACTTAATCATATCATAAAATTTAATAAACAATAAAATAACGAACTTATCAAACTTGAATTAGCTTATTAAATAAGCTTGTAAAAAGTGACTTTTGAAAAGGATAAATTCCGAAGTCATATTGTATCAATTTAGTAACATCTAGAAGCTTGAATATTAGCGCCGTCAAAATACTTCATTCCCAATACACAAACTTCCTTAGTTTGGAAATATATATGTATACATATATATATATATATATATATATATATATATATATATATATATATTAAGAAACAACATAGAGAACGGTTCACTTCATTTGCTCTGAAATATCCATCCATAAAAATACCCAAATCCGACTGCACAAAAAAGCTTAACAACTTCACTTAAATTTTTTCCATATATCTACTGAAACCAAACGACAAATAAAATTCAAATAAATTGCAACTTTCTTTTACACCAACCGAACACTTCTGTAATCAACGTGATACTTTAATGGAGACCTTCACAAGCTGGTGCTAAATTCAACTGGTGACTTTACCTCTTCTAATTAAACATTAAATGGACAACTAAGCACAATTTTTGCCGCTTGAAACTTAAAAACATTGGGTGAGGTTTCACACCTTCCAGACTGCCATGTGGGACAGGAAAAGACTATTCAATGTCCTCTTTGCATAATTATAAGCATCTTTTTTGAATAACTGCTTTTATTTACCTTCCTTTGGTGGAATTATTACATAGTGTATTATTTTTTTTTTAAACATAGTGTATTCACCGTTTAATGTTTTATTTGTGTTGTTGTACAAATACACAATTTTCTATTTGAATTTTTAATCTTTTTATCAACATCATATTGTAAAGAGTTTACGAAAAAGTTAAAATTTTACGCTTAAATACATTAAATGAAACTAATTTTAACAGTAGTCAGTGACTGAATGTTTTCTTTAAGTGTCTATTGAAAGAATATTGCCTACAAGTTCTTTACATGAACACTTGAATACCATAAACATTAGTAGAAAGTAACTATAAAGTTCATAAATATATGTATTAGATATTTGTTTTGGCCCATTCTACTTATAGTTAAAATTATTAAATCGTTTTTTAATATGAAGACTATCAGGTATTACACTAACATCATACAATATTTAATCAAGACATACATATAAATTTGGAAAATAGCAAATCACTGCGTCAAGTTATTTTTAACAATGTGAGATGAATCTGATAATGAGTAATACTATTAATAATAATAAACATGCAATCAGGTTTTTATTTATTTATTTATTTAATTATTTGCATTTATTTTATTTTAACTTTTGCAGATTCCTAATTTTTAATTGCTTTTAGGAAAATATTTCTTTTTTTTTCTTTTTTTAATCAATATATTAATAGGTAACCATGATATTTGTGGTACACTTTAACACATTATTTAAGGGAGTAGAGGGTTGAAAGTGGAATCGTTTTAAATATATGATTAGTCAGATTTGCATAATACAAAAATTCTTTCCTTGCGATCTGAAGAAGTATATAAAAATACTTTTATTTCTTATGCATTTTTCCATTTTATACACATATTCTTTTATATTAAAAAATACCCTAAGTACAAACTTGTTGAATCTGGCAGTTTCATAAAACGCGAACAAAACCATTCACACAATAATTTGTATAGATATAGCGTCACTATGCTCTCAACTACGGATGTTTTATTCTAAAAGAAAATAGCCGTTAGAATGGTAGAAAATTAAGTGAATGAATGATAGATCGAAAGTTTATACTCATGAATATATACGCAAATTATGAAAGGATTTAATTTATGAATGTTCTAATTTATTATTATATATATATTTTTTTTTCTAATTTATTTTTGTTCCAATTTCATTTTTTTTTTTTTTTTTTTTTTTGTATGATTTACTTTACCTCTAATTTAAAGACATATTTTTTAAACTAAATCATTACATATTCCAATTAAATGAAATTGATTACCTATTTAAAAAAAAAAGATTTATTAATATATTTTCTGCGTATATAAGAAGAAAGTAAAAGATGCAACAGAAATTATGATTTCCGTTTTTCGATGAATTTACACGTTAACTGATTTCCTTGTATTTCAATTACCTGAAAGCGATTACTTAGTTTCAAAAAAGGTGGATATATTACTAGCTTCTGCATGTAAAAGATGAAAGTAGAAGATGCGGGAAAAAAATAGATTTCCGGTTTTTCGTGAATTTATACATTTTGAGATTTTCTTGCATATCAGTTAACTGAAATTTGCTGCTTATTTTTTAAAATGTGTATTCTATCCTCTGCATAAATAAGAAGAAAGTATAAGATTCAGAAAAAAATAATCCTTTCTGTTTTCGATGAAGTTACACCTTCTGAGATTCCGAACTCAATTCAACCATTTTTAGAAAAATATATGTCTTTTTTGTGTACAAAAGCTGTACTTTATGAACCAATTGAATTAATTTAACCGGATTTGATATTTGGCTGGATTTAGTTTTGGCATGGTGCCGATTAGCGTTTGGGCTATATCATCCAACAGCGGGCGCTTCCACGTTCCAATTTCCTCTCATTTCAGGAAAGGCTCGGTATCTACAGTGTACCAAATTTAGAGAAATGTATTAAGAAAAACACTGGCGATTCCGTTTAGGAGAAAGCAATTTCTTTGCTTTGTAAAAATTACTTTGCAAAAAAAGTGATCGAGATTCGACTGCTGGGCGATGATAGTTATTATTATTCAGTATAATGTAACTTTGACACATTTTTTTTAACTGTACAGAGAATTTGGTTTAATTCCATATTTTTTTTCGGATTAAGATTTTTTACTTCTTAAATGATAAGAAACAATTAAATATGTGCAATATACATAAAAGCCGTTATCTAAACTCATTATACCCCACCCTCGAAAAAAATGCCGAGTCCTCTTCTACTACACACCGTCGCCTTTTATGAGAAATTCTAGACCCACTGATGCTTTACATTAAATTAAAATTTGTCCCTCAAAAAGAGAGAGAAAAAAACATACAAATCCTCGTTTTACAATACAATAATAATAGTAATAAAACATCGGTATTTCAGAGAATTTATTTTATCACTTCCGGACTAATTTTTAAATTACAATCTTGTAACACACACACACACACACACACATATATATATATATATATATATATATATATATATAGGGGAGACCCGTGTACCCAGGGCCATCATGTACCTAGGGCCACCCCACGTTATTTGAATAATATTTAATTTTAAGCTTTAATACTCAATTGGGCGAGTAACAACACCAACTGCTACTTTTACAACTATTTTGGAACTTTTGAGGAGAAAGTTTTGACAAGTTATATGTAGAAAACGAATTTACATGGTTTGAAGTAAAATTTTGCAGCTCATCTCTTTAGCTATTTTACAAAGGCAAGTCAAATATTTTTCTTTCATTTCTAGTGTATAATTTTGCATGTTATATTGAGTAATAAATGAGATATTTAATTAGTCCTCACTGCATGTGGCATTTTCAGTGGAAGACATTTTGAATGAAGTTACCAAAACTTGTACCTAGGGCCACATAGCTACCTTGTACCTAGAGCCGGTGTGTTTGGACACTTTAACACTTTCTCGACCGCATGTTTTTTTTTGTGTTTTCGACAGTAAGATGCGCCTGTGGGCGTTTTTCCCATAAGTTACAATTTTTCAAAACAAAATTTTTCGTATTCACATTTATATTACAAATGCATATGTATTATAATCATACCCTCTCTAATCAAAGTATTTGTATACATAGTACACTGATTGTACAAATATGAATATTGTGTATATTTTTTAGAAACAAATAACATACAAATTACAAAAGAAACGCCCACTGGTGGAGTTTCATATTATCAAATGACGTGAATCTACGTCAGCGGTCACGAAAGTGTTAAGAAACACAGTACAGCCTATAGTAATTGGATGCTGGCAAACCTTGGTAAACCAATCAATATACATGACATTACTGAAAATATTGGCAAGTCCTATCCGTCGGTCTTTACTCCTATAAACATTCTATCAGGCTTTCGTGTATCCGGCATAGGGGCAATGAGTCAAAACACATTCCCTGAGGATGCATATTTAAGTTCATATGTGACTGAAAGGCAAGATCCCTCCATAAATTAGAAAAACAAAATATTTTTTCGAGGAAGAAAGTGAACCAACAATGATAGAATTGGATGTCTCTGTTTCATGTCCTGTTGAAATTTCGAAACATTCAACGTCTAACGTCTTTTCGTGTGTCATGCTTTAACAGGTACGAACCTAAGCAAAACCTCCCACATCAAAGAAAAGTTGTGACCGAAAACTAGAGAGATCTAGAAATCCAAGAGACATTCCAGAAAAAAGAAAAAAAAAAAGAAAAAAGAAACTGAATAAAAAAAAACTTTATGTTAGAATATCCCAAAGAAAAAATAAAATGGAAAAAAAGAAAAAAAAAAAAAAGAAAGAAAAATGTCGTGTTTCAAATTAAGGCAACAACATGATAATTATTATATGATAAATAAGACTATTACTTGATATTGTTTCTTTTTTTAAAATACATGTTTATATGCTTATTTTCTATTCATTACAAAGTGAAATCAAATTTGAGAGTATGGCCCAAGGTACGATGAGGGTGTTGTACCTAGGGCCACAATTGAAGTTTTTTTTTAAATCTTCTATTTGTCGGAATTTATTATTTTAGGTATTTATATTAATTCCAATTGGAAGTAATTAGTCCTAAAGATATGTACATATCAGTTTGGTAATTTTATACTGGCCAAAGGCTCTGTTTTTGGGAATTGAAAAAAAGCGACCCTAGGTACATGGGTCTCCCCTATATATACATATATATATATATATATATATATATATATATATATATATATATATATATATATATATATATATATATGTGTGTGTGTGTGTGTGTGTGTGTGTGTGTGTGTGTGTGTGTGTGTGTGTGCGTGTGTGTGTGTGTGTGTTAGAGTAAACAGCCTAAATCCGTAAGATGTAAACAATATAAAATTACTTTGGCTCATTTAATTTGAACCTTTTGAACATTCATTTTACGAGCATCGGCGATTGGAGGGTTTATGACTTTTTATTTATATAAATCATAAATTGTTTATATTGTTACAGTGTCTAAAATTATTGATTTTTACAATATTTATAATTTTAATATTATTACCATTATTATTTTCTTGTTTTTAAAATCATTTTTGTAGCTATGTCCATCTCCTAACATAAAATGATCTTTTCTTAAATATATATCTATCTATCTATATAGATAGATAGATAGATACATACATGGATAACTAGATATTTTTACATATGTATGTCTCCATATTGTCGACGACTGTGCTTATTGTTTTTTCCTACTTTAAGTGGAAGCCAGTGTATCTGTTGCGGAAAACTATAGATAAAATTTCGATTTAATATAAAAAATATATATTTAGTTATTTTACAACATTTAAAGGTTATGATTATTTTTACATTAAACTTAACATTTTAATCTTTATTTACATATTTAATTTTCTCAGTTATATAAAATCATTCTAGTTTACATAAAATATTGCAAATGATGTAACTAAATTTCTTTGTATACTATATAATTGATGCTATGAATTTGCTATATTTTTCGCATAACTCTTGACCGCTATATCTGTGTCTAATGAAGTTTAAATAATAAAATATTTAAAATGTTTAAGCAATTTTTGAATTCTAATCATAATTCAGAAGTAATGCATGAAAAATATAAAAGTTTTACACCTGAGGAGCGATTCAATTTGCAAAAAGAAACGAATTTATGGATAAATGCATTCCGATTGTTATGAATGTTACTTTTAAACCTTTTTTTTTTATATCTCGTATAGCACAGAAACGAATGGTTGGCGAATGTTACTAATTTATATTTGTGATTATCATGATATCTATTTGTATACCTCAAACTTTACTCTTGACATGAGCTCTCTTTTAGAGATAATGCGGCATCGTTTAACTAGAACAGCACATCTTTTATACCAGAATATCAACTAAAGACGCCTTGGTGCAGCTGAAATCAATAAACTGTTTTTTTTTTGTTTTTTTTAACCAACTGCAACTGGTCCTAAAAACGAAATGAACTGATGACATGTTCTAATTTTCGTACATTTTACCTTTTCGCTTGTATATATTTTCTGTTTCTCGTACTTATGCGAGATGGTCAACGTTTTCCTCTTCTTATGTAATTAATTTACGTTTTTATTAAATGTAGGATTCTAATCTTATTGGAATTTATTTCCTCATACTCAGAAACACTTCATTTTAGCAACTAACCGACATAGACAATCATCGGTTACTGTAGTGGTGACCCGTTTTTGAATCGTAGCTATGCGATATTTTCAGATCCTTTTGAGTATTTAGCAAAAGCAAATTATTAAGAATTTAATAAGCTCCAAACGTTATGCGAAGACTTGTTTTTCCAATGTGCAAACCGATGTTACGATGAAATGCTGCCACATTTTGCCAAACGTGGATTTCTTCTCCTGATGGACGCTATAAACACTTCTGACACTGTTAAATACAATGAAAGATATCTTACTACTTTTTATTTTCCCCAAATCTTAGTTATTTGAGCTTTTCCGTACAAAAAATAACCCGGTAGATTCTTAGAATACAGGACAATGAACAAGCTATCGTCCAAACGCTTTGTTGGAATGATCTGAAATTTGGTACCTACGTTATAAGTCACCGTAGCACGGTCTGTATAGATTTAGACGAATCTACACTTTTTGTTCAAGAGCACAAAGAAAAAACCATCACCATTATGACCTATAGGCTCAAATTAAATAAATGTCGGTAGCATCTAAATTCACACTTTAAACGAACAAAAAAATTATGTACGTATTATACGTTGTAAAGGAGAAATCCACCACAGACGAAAGAAGCTTATCCATTGGCCGTGAAGTTTGCTACAAAACGTTGTTGAAAAGATGAATATAATCAAAATCTTGAGAATTTTACATAGTTTTTATTAAATGTTGGTTATTAAAGAAATACAAGTTCACACATAAAAAAATTATTTGCAACGCAATAATCCCAGAAATTCCGGGGATCAAGGGAGAGAGAGAGGGCAGCGAAAAAAAACTACGTCTTTACTATATCGTGAAAAGAGCAAAAACTGTGGGTCTGCTTTTTTCTATCGCACGGGGAGAACCCCCGGAAGGGAAATCATATGTTTGCATTATCTTATTTTCGCCAAAATGAAAGCCAACTTCAGTTCTTTGTTTTAGATAATAAACTAATGTTAATTTTTTGAATTTTTAATGACAGTTTATAATTGTATTAACCCTTTAATTGCCAACATTATGCCAAGCGACGGTTTGACTAGAGGAAATGACCGTTATGAATAGAAATCATTAATATTGGGTAATTTAAAATAAATTATATCCGGTGTTGCAATAATATAAATTCTGACAATGAGTTTTCTTGTTTTATGACTATTTGAGAACACTTTTTTTTATAATTACGTTTAATGTCAGAATTTCCGTTAGATATTATTTCTTTTATTTTCTTTTTTATCCATAAAATAAAATACTTTTCTATTTAAAAAGATAAACATTTTATTTATGATTTAGATATAAAACATATACAATTTAGATTTCTGAATGATGTGTGTTATTGTTTTATGTTAATAAATAGTGTAGGTCGTATATATAATTAAAGTTGTGTAATTTTAATGACATTTAAAAATAATTCTTTCTTCAAATGCCTAAGAATAAACTATGTAAATATAATATCTCACTTAAAATTTAATTATTTTTTTTATTGCAATAATGCTTTAATTTATCATTAAATTTTATTTTATTTAAAACTTCAATTAAGATTTAACCAAATATATGTGAACACCTTCACATAGGTCACTATCCCACGAACGACATTGATTTTGGTGAATCTAGCACGTATAGTTTTGTACACATACGCAACGAATAATTCTTTATTATTACGGCTTATGGCTCAACTTGTTTGATGTGCATCAGCGTTAATCGCCTTATTCGATTGAGTTGAGTGGTTGAGTGATTTCTGTCTCCTCTTACTTTAATATACTTACACAACGATTAATTTGTTAATTTCGAAAAGTCGAGTAGGATCACATCAGCCTTTTTTTTTTCTTTTTACGTCTAATATCGTAATAACTATAGTCTCTATTTTGCAAAAATAAATTTAGGAATTTATCGATCTGGAAAAAAGTATTATTATTAAGTTTACACATTTATTTATGTTCACTTTAATAAACCAATTTAATAATGTTAATTTTATTAATATATTCCTTTTAGAGAAGGATAAAAAATAACTTATTTATATCTATAATTTAAAATAATACAATTTATTTATATTTCGAAAAATAATCCACAATATATTTTGAATTCTTAAACTTAATTTTGCAAAAACTATCACGAACGTTAAATGTTTTATAAATACTGTAAAAAATGGATTCGAGTATGTTTTCAGTTTATAAAACAGTAACGATTTCTCTAAATGAAATTTTATTATTTATAAATGTTTAAGACGTTTTTACGAGAAAAATTTTTCACAAGGAAAAGTACAAAAATTCTGAAATATATATCAACCTACATATATTTTCTGAAGAAAAATTTGCTTTAAAATATTTTTATTAGATTATACTTTTCTTCACCTATCAAAACAAAACGATAAAATGTGTAATATTGAATTATTTATGAAATACAGGAATTTATAAAACTCGTCATATTTTCATCTTAAAAAACAAGGTTTGCATTTTACTTTCGCGTAATTTCGAAAGTGAAATTGTCTTATTATTTTTCTAAGAATTTTATTTTGTATTTTAAATTTTCAACGTATTTTAATGCATTTAAGTGGAAAATTTCCATTTTTAACAACTACAGTTTCTTAGGAGAAAAATATTTATCATGTGCATCGTCTTTTAAAATCTTTATAAATTTCTTGAAGTTATATATGCTATTTTTATTTTTTCCTTATTATAGTTTTAACACAAAATTGGTATATATATAATATGTATAAAGTTTTTTATATGAACACAGTATTCGAAATATTCTTTTACTCCACTGTACAATTTCGATAATTTTATTAGTTGTAAAGTAGAATTATCTTCATATCCCCCAACAAGCAATCCATTTTGATGCAGAAATGCATATATATTGAATGGAGAACAAGATGCAACTTCCTGAAACAAATCAAGCATTGAAAAGTACGAAGCGAACAAAATAAGCCTAACAATACCTCAATTTTAGAAATGGAAGCTTGAAATATGGTTTTTCTGAATAGAAGAAACAATTTTCTATTGTCAATATTTCAATTAAGCAAAGTAAATTTAACTTATTAGTGGCGCAATTAGACCTCCAATCATTTTACTTTCTCTTATCCATAGGAACAAGAAAGTATTTTTTTAGGGTCAAATTTTCGAACGTGGAATTTAGTTATATTTACATGTTCTGATGTCACCTGAATACGAAAATCATGTTTTTAGCAATTGGTCTGTGTGTCTGTCTGTGTGTCTGTTATCAGCATATCTCAAGAACAAATAGTAGCAGAAATTCCAAACTTGGTATTCTAAATGTGTATGATATAGGTATGCTACAGTAAGCTTTTCGTTGAGATGAAGCAAATAGATCGTGTACAGGGGCACTCAAAATTATTCAAATACGTTACGTCTATGGGGGAAATTGCAGGTATAAGTAGAGTTTAACATCTATAGACTGCACTAAACCAAATGAAACGAATATATATTTTTTGTAATAGAAATAGTCAACCGGGAAAAAAAGTGTGTATGTAGGAGCCTCGCCTCCCCCTGGGGGGGAAGTCCCCTTTCGAGGAGTTAAATTTTCATGATGGATATCTTTCAAAAGAGCTCGTCAATAACTTTAAAACGAATGGTTGAACCATCGATCTGCGAAAATTTAAAATAAAGTTATCGATTTTTTTCATTTTTAAGATTTTTTTTTTTTATGTAATACTGAGAATAAATTGGACTTCTTTTTGGATATTTAGTGTTATACTACTTCTCTAATATGGAAATCGTCTGTATTATCATAAAATATAACTTGTTTTTTATTTTTTGTAAACATATTTTTTTTTAATAACTGAATTAAATTCCATATAAATGTAGTTGCATTAATGAAACGAGGGGTTGAGGGGGGCGGTAACCCCCTCACACAGAATTAAATATCATATAAAACTTTTCCAAAGCCTAATTTGAATTGTTTAACATAGGTTTACATAACAGTACTCGTTATCTTACCTCTTTATCTCCAACCTGTATTTATAGTATTAAATTTCAGGGTAAGATAAAGTCGTGTGAGTGACACACCAGATTATTTATATTTATTATAATATTATATAAATTAATCAAGATGATAAATATACGCCTGCTAAATTTGCATTTTAAAGTGCATTTAAAGAAAGTAGAGAAAAATGTACAAAAAATAAAAATATAAATAAATAAATAATAATAATAAAAGAAAGAAAGAAAAATAAATAACCAAATAAATAAATAAATAAAATAATGCTTACAGGAATTTTAATGGGTTTATATAAAATCTAGCCAATTATTCCTCAAAATTATGTCACTTGTTTTGTAAATATAACAAAACATTTTGATAACAATGGAAATTAATGAGTTGCGAGAGTCAATAAAATATAAGATAAGATATGGTTATTCTTAAGATATGATTATTTATTTTATTTTTCGTTGACCACATACTTTTTTTAATGATCTCTTCAACAGAAATGTATTGTGAGATTTCATATAATTATACTGGGAATAAATTGCATGGGGAAATTTCTATGATGGAAAACAATATTTCGTTGCTGAGTATTCGAAGAAAATGAAGAAAAAAGTGTCGGCCGATAAAAACGAAATAAGTCTAGAAAACTGGTTAATCCCGATTGAAAATACTATTTTGATTATTTTAATTTCGTTAATCAATGTTAACCTAAAACACAAAATTCCATACCGCTGTAAATATTTGGAAAACCATGACCAAAAGTATACTTAGCAAAGAATTATGTTAATAATTAATTTAAAGATTTCCGTAAATACCTTTTATATAATAAAGATAAAACAACAGGTTTACGATTTCTAGTGGACAATGAAGAGGATTTATCAATAGCTTCTGCTATATCGAAAATAATAATAATAATAATAATAATTATAATAATAATAACAATAATAATAATAATTCGTTTACCTTATATTTGCTTCAAACCGTACACATATTTATACATTTGTTTGAAAGTTTATACTGCATTTAGGCCTACGAAGACAATTCTAATAAATTTTATAATAGCCAATTTAGATAAAGCTATTTTATGTGCATATTTTCTTAGTAAGACTATGATCTGCCAAAGTATAGTTGTTAGATTGCCAGGATCATAAATGGAAGATTGTTGGCTCGACAGTCAAGCCGGTTGATGGAAATCGTGAATACTAATGGTGCCTGGGGCATGCAAATTTTTTCGTAGCTTCAATATCTTTCGTGATCTGAAATTAATACATCTAATGTTACTGAATCCGTAATTTCATTCTCCCCGTAGTGTATCAAAATTGTGATGGCATGTCTCAGAATCACCACTAGATCTGAACACCAATCCTTCACCAATCTACATATGCTTAGCTATAATGTGACCTTAAAACATACTCAATGCAACCAACACTTGATAAGTCTGAATTCCTTATCTATATGTATAGTAGAAAATTAATAGAAGGTGAATTTCTATTAAAAGTGATATCATGTGTGTATGAAGTACAATTAGCAAAACTATGATTGGCAAAAAACTTCAATATGCATACCTGTTGTTAAAATAACATACATTAACAAAACACAGCGCTTTATAAGCAACTCCAATCACATTACATTGCTACCGAAGGCTAACCTGTTTATTCGGAAGCACGCCCATTACATTTAAAGAAATTAATTTTACCAAGCAACAATTCAAGTTTATGATAGAGAATTATATAATACGACTTCCCCAATCACTACGGGCCAGTCCATTTAATTTAGTTCTGAGGGCCAACGAAGCAAAGGAGTTACTCCCTCTAAGGACGATCAAAAATTTGATCACTTGCTTTTAAAACATTCCTATTGGTGAGTCTTAGATTGTTACCAATTATCCATTGCGTAGATGCAGTGCGACATAAAATGCCTTCAACCCACCAAAATTTTATTTAGTTATCAAGAAAGATGGAGATTTACAAGATACCACGAATGGAAAGTTTAAAATCTTAAACCATTTCCATAAGTTATCCTATTATCAGAATAGAAGATTTTCAGCATATATTTTTCCGAAAGGAAATATTTTCAATTGAATTATTTAAGAACTATTTCCGGATATTAATTTTTAAAGAGTATAAACAAAACAATAGCTATCATAACACTATTTGTATTATGCGAATTTAATATGATGAGTTTTGCTTAATGGAACGTTGTATCGGCTTCTAAATGTTTCAGTAATGAAGTGCTTTTTAGTTTAGATGTTCTTTTCTGATATTTAGATGGCAGCTTAGCAGTTTATTTAAAGAACGATGGGAATACAGTACATCTAAAACTAATTTTCAATATTGTATCAATATGGCCTTTGTACGAAGGCTGCAATTTTTTTCTCGGGATAAACCAGCCACAGTTTTGGGATACGATTTACTCTTGAAGTTTCAAAACCCCTTCCTGAAAAAGTAAAAGTAATCCTGAATAATAATAATAATAATAATAATAAAAGATATTTTCCGTATTATGTCGGTTATGCGCATTTTCCTTAGTTACCTATTTTTTTTTCTGAGATACAAAACAAAAAAAAATCTGCTGAAAATCATACTCTGTTCTGAAGGCGAAATAGAAAGATTAAGGGGAAAATCTTCAGACAGATGAAATAACTGGATAAATTAAAGCTAGAATTTTTTTTTTTTTATTATTATTATTGAGTTATTCTAATCCTGAACTCCCATTGGCTCTTTCTTATGATACTTCTATTTTTGCATTCTTGTAACAATTTGAAAAAAAAAATGCCGAAAACCAATTCAATATATATATACGTATATTGCTCAGTAAAGTAATAATGCAAATGATAGAGATTTAATGGTAATACATCTTTCTGTAAAACGAAACATTGAAAGGTTCTCTAGAAGGAACACAATTTCTAATTTATGCTGATCAAAATTACTTGTTTTTTTTTTTTTTTTTTTTTTTTTTACAAAATGAAAATGAAAAGACTTCACCTAGACTATTGCTTTATTTACAAAATGTATCACAGTTTTCAACAGATATTCGTTTATTAGTGAAAAGTAAAATGTAGTTGACAGATTCTTAACACATTTTTAGCCACAGTTTTGTACACACGCAATAAGCTTCAAATGTAATGACTGTTTTAAAATATTTTCGCATTGTTATCTTGAATTAAAATCAGGCTGGAAGCGAGTCAAGACGTATCGGAATTTATCCTGAAAAAATTTTTGCTAAATGGTTTACGAGAGCTTAATAAAAAATAGATTACGTTAAAAAGTTGCCTGCAAAGTTAAATAATAATAATAATGTCTGTTTGGCTAAAAATGGGTTAATTCACAATATAACAAGTCTTCGCAATATATTAAGACAAAATTTCTGACATAGATTAAAAATGACCCCTTCCGTGGATGATCAAAATTGGGATGGCTTGTCTCCAGATCACATCTAGGGATGAGTCCCAGTCCGTCGCCAAATGCCAATTCCGCAGCACTAGGGCGACGTAAAACCTATCCAACAAACCAACTAGATTAGCAATGCAAAGCATAACAAACTACGTTTAAAACAATTTTTGAATTTCAAACAATATTCTGTGGCTTTAAATAACCTTCTTAAATATTACATTTTCGCAAATACATATGTACCTGAAGCATAAAGAAAACAAACACTATTTCTAAAACCCTACAACCCAGCTCATTTTGGTGTAAAATCTACAATAAAAATGTTAGTTTCAAAATTTAATTGGACAAACATTCGAAATGATATAAGTTATTGGGAAAAGTGTATATACAGTGCTGATTGGCTAATGAACAAAATTACCCGCAAGGATTTAATTTTCATTTCTCTCTTAAGAAAACAGATGAAAATTTCATAGCATAAATTTACCATGTTAGTATTAAGACATGGTAAATTCATTTACAGTTTCAAAATTAATACTTTACTGTCAATCTTGTACTGATTATTTAGCATTTTGGGAAGAAGTTATTGGTCTAAAATATGTGATACCCTAACAGCTGATCACGCATTTTCTAAAATATAGATTCAGACATGTGCATTCCATGTTGCGTTGTCACTATTCAAGGAAGTCAATTTAGATTGATGATTTACTAATTTTAGAGTTATTAATTTTAGAGTGTTAATATTAAGAAAAGAAAAAGATTGAAGTCACAAAAATCTGGTAAGTAACGGAAAAAAAAAAAAAAAAAAAAAAAAAGAATAAATTTAAACTTATTTAATTATTTAAAAAAACACAGAAAAAGAATATTATAACTTAAAAAATAATTATATAATGCTAATATATACAAAATTTAAAAATAGAAGAATCGCCATACCCATAAAATGTAAATTTATATTTATTAAATGCAATTTCAATATATACAGCAATAAGTACATCACTTGAATATTTGAATTTAAAATTAGATACTGCCTTCTTGTATTATTTCCAATTATATTCAGAGTGTGTATCATCATCATTCTTTGAAATTTGAAAAGATATAAACTTAAGTAATTATCATAAATGATTTGCATTTAATCTGGTCTTAATGCTGTGAATTGTATTATGTATCAAATACTTCAAATACTCCATTATAAATTGTTGACTTTATAAACCCACGATATTTACATTTAAAAGGGGAAAATTATTAAGTAATATACTAGAAAAAATATGGAAATTAGAGAAAAATACTTCAAATATGAAACATATGAAAACATTTTTTTTTTTTTTTTTTTGCATACATTAGATTTTTATACGCGTGATGATAAACAAATTTGAATGTTCTATATTTTATGTCAAGCGCTCATTCTAATTTGTATTTGAATATAAATGAGATTTATGTAACAAAATGATATCTCTAATTTGTATTTCATATCATCTAGTTTTAAATAACTTTGGCGATATTTAAATTAATGTTTTAGGAAATTCAAACTGGATTGTATAAAACTTTATTATATGAATCATTTTAATATTTAAGCATTTCTGATGTTAACTAAAAAAAGGAGAGTATTCAGTTTTTATAATGCTTTCTCATTTTTATATATTACATACATATAAACACATACACACACATATGCATATATATGTATATATATATACACAAGGTGATCCAAAAGTCACAGATAATATAGGGGAGAGTGGGGATGAATAGGACGCAGGATAAATGGGACAGTAGAAAAATTTTTATGTTTTGCATGCACCAGAAGCTTGACAATTTTTTTAAAAATATTTTCGCATTGTTATCTTGAATTAAAATCAGGCTGGAAGCGAGTCAAGACGTATCGGAATTTATCCTGAAAAAATTTTTGCTAAATGGTTTACGAGAGCTTAATAAAAAATAGATTACGTTAAAAAGTTGCCTGCAAAGTTAAATAATAATAATAATGTCTGTTTGGCTAAAAATGGGTTAATTCACAATATAACAAGTCTTCGCAATATATTAAGACAAAATTTCTGACATAGATTAAAAATGACCCCTTCCGTGGATGATCAAAATTGGGATGGCTTGTCTCCAGATCACATCTAGGGATGAGTCCCAGTCCGTCGCCAAATGCCAATTCCGCAGCACTAGGGCGACGTAAAACCTATCCAACAAACCAACTAGATTAGCAATGCAAAGCATAACAAACTACGTTTAAAACAATTTTTGAATTTCAAACAATATTCTGTGGCTTTAAATAACCTTCTTAAATATTACATTTTCGCAAATACATATGTACCTGAAGCATAAAGAAAACAAACACTATTTCTAAAACCCTACAACCCAGCTCATTTTGGTGTAAAATCTACAATAAAAATGTTAGTTTCAAAATTTAATTGGACAAACATTCGAAATGATATAAGTTATTGGGAAAAGTGTATATACAGTGCTGATTGGCTAATGAACAAAATTACCCGCAAGGATTTAATTTTCATTTCTCTCTTAAGAAAACAGATGAAAATTTCATAGCATAAATTTACCATGTTAGTATTAAGACATGGTAAATTCATTTACAGTTTCAAAATTAATACTTTACTGCCAATCTTGTACTGATTATTTAGCATTTTGGGAAGAAGTTATTGGTCTAAAATATGTGATACCCTAACAGCTGATCACGCATTTTCTAAAATATAGATTCAGACATGTGCATTCCATGTTGCGTTGTCACTATTCAAGGAAGTCAATTTAGATTGATGATTTACTAATTTTAGAGTTATTAATTTTAGAGTGTTAATATTAAGAAAAGAAAAAGATTGAAGTCACAAAAATCTGGTAAGTAACGGAAAAAAAAAAAAAAAAAGAATAAATTTAAACTTATTTAATTATTTAAAAAAACACAGAAAAAAAATATTATAACTTAAAAAATAATTATATAATGCTAATATATACAAAATTTAAAAATAGAAGAATCGCCATACCCATAAAATGTAAATTTATATTTATTAAATGCAATTTCAATATATACAGCAATAAGTACATCACTTGAATATTTGAATTTAAAATTAGATACTGCCTTCTTGTATTATTTCCAATTATATTCAGAGTGTGTATCATCATCATTCTTTGAAATTTGAAAAGATATAAACTTAAGTAATTATCATAAATGATTTGCATTTAATCTGGTCTTAATGCTGTGAATTGTATTATGTATCAAATACTTCAAATACTCCATTATAAATTGTTGACTTTATAAACCCACGATATTTACATTTAAAAGGGGAAAATTATTAAGTAATATACTAGAAAAAATATGGAAATTAGAGAAAAATACTTCAAATATGAAACATATGAAAACATTTTTTTTTTTTTTTTTGCATACATTAGATTTTTATACGCGTGATGATAAACAAATTTGAATGTTCTATATTTTATGTCAAGCGCTCATTCTAATTTGTATTTGAATATAAATGAGATTTATGTAACAAAATGATATCTCTAATTTGTATTTCATATCATCTAGTTTTAAATAACTTTGGCGATATTTAAATTAATGTTTTAGGAAATTCAAACTGGATTGTATAAAACTTTATTATATGAATCATTTTAATATTTAAGCATTTCTGATGTTAACTAAAAAAAGGAGTGTATTCAGTTTTTATAATGCTTTCTCATTTTTATATATTACATACATATAAACACATACACACACATATGCATATATATGTATATATATATACACAAGGTGATCCAAAAGTCACAGATAATATAGGGGAGAGTGGGGATGAATAGGACGCAGGATAAATGGGACAGTAGAAAAATTTTTATGTTTTGCATGCACCAGAAGCTTGACTATTTTTCTGATATATGGCAGTACAGAGGTCATTCATTAAGTGTAGTTTTAGAGTTGTGATATCTATAGAAGGACAGAAAAAAAATTAAGTGTTTTTTTCTGCTGCCAAAGTAACTTTTACTGATTCAATTAGGCAGTAGTTAAGAAATTAACTATTTGCTTAAAGTTAATGTAACTCTTATATGATGAAAATTCATAATCTTTTACTGTGTTTATAATATTCAAGAAGAATATTGACAATTGTTCATTAAACTTATTGCCTGTTTTATATAATTATGTGGTGGTTGGGATGAATGGGACAGTTTTAATGGGGATAAATGGGGCGTCCCCACTATGTGCTAATTTAAAATTGTAAAAAGAATTATATTAAAACAAATCGTAAATAGATTTTCAATATTTTTATAACCTGTAAATCAGTAGTTATAACACGAAATTATAAAAATAGCATGGATTTAGAGAAAAATCGATTGAAATTAATTGTTCCGATTTTTGTTTATAAAAATTATGATTATATATATATTAATATATATATATATATATATACATTAATATATATATATATAATTTAGAATATTCAATGCAACTTAAATCAATAATATCAATGAAAAAATAAACTAATAATAATTTGATTAAAATGACAATTTCAATCAAGCTAATTAAATAAATCCTGGTGATTATTAATGTAATACAGAATATAATGCTTTTGTTTCCCGATCAGTCGGAAACAAAAATTTATCTGGATAATTTGTACTCTATTCAAATGATTTATATCATTCTAGTGTCTTATATATTTATTTTTAGATTATAACTTATTAGATTGAATATTAAATTACCAAAACCTAGAGCACTAGGAACTGTACTAACCAAAGGACTTTTGTCTTTCGATGTTAATTTGAGTCAATACATCAGTTTTTGTTGATTTCAGTAAATCCATAGTGTGTAATAAAATTACATAAACAAATTGAACTTTAAAAATTTATTTACTTTCCTTTTTATTGCCTTTTCTTTGTTAACTTCAGTCCTGTCCCATTCATCCCCACATATGGGGAGGAATGGGACAGTGCACATGCATGTACAAAAAAAATTATTATTAATTAAAAATGATATATTTTTATTAAAGTTAGTATGTTTATTTGTAACTGATTACTGATGTGTGCTTATGCGCAATATTACAAAATTCTGAATTACATATGGTGAACGTTATTAATAATAATAATAAAAAAAAAAATGTCTTATTCATCCCCACTCTCCCCTATATATATATATACTTATATAATATTATTTTAAAAATACTACCTTAGCTCTATGTGGTTTTTGCTGAAATGTATAAAAACGCATGGGAATTTTTTAGGTAACAAAAGTTTTATTAGCAAATTAGTTTATAATTTCTTAATCAAGTGTCGCTATTATTGTAAAATTAATTTGTCTTTGCAGTGGCGCTGAGCCTTCAAATATGTAACTAGGACTAAAAATGCTCAATGGGACGGCCGTCATTCATTAAAATGATCGTCACACGTCGCGTGTACTGAATTTTTTTTCTAACAAAAACTTCAGTATTACAATATGCCATTTTTCGATGAGACAGATCTGCTTAAAATGTGAGAATATATTGCGAAAACAGCGCAATATGTTGACAAAAAATGTACCTAATAATTTTGTTATATATATATATAAATCCCATGCCTTTCTGTACATTTTAGAGAAAACCTCATAAACTACAGTCAATACTTTTTGTAAAATATTTTTTTTCTGTGACTTTTGAATTCCTGATATATGTGTGTGTATTTGTGCGTGTGCGTGTTCATAAATAAAGTGTGTCCCAAAAATCTCAAAAGCGATTAATTATTTACCTCTATGAGATATCATATGATAGTAAGTATTTGCCTATATAAGATATGGAAGAACACATTTCTATAATTTTTGCCAACATGGAAAGCTCTGGATAGATTTTGGTGCATGTGGGGACACATAAAACTACAGAGACATATCAAAGTATTTCGTGCATTGTGGTTTAGGGACAGATTTCATTTTCAGAGATTTTTTTAAATGGTTACCCTGAATTAACTATAAAGGGGTTAATATTGTATTAAAAAGCTTAAAATCACGTCTTATGTCTAAATGGTGAATATCTTAATATAGAAAAAAAAAAAAAAAAAAAAACGCAAAATAATTCGGATAAGTTAAAAAATAATGTATTTTTTGTCAAATTCCTTACATATATTTGTGTGTTAAATGTAATTAGATCTACTGTTTTGTTTAGTGTGAACAGTGTTAGTGTCTCATGCACAGGTTCTCCAATCTGACATTTTAAAATTCCATTTTAATCTGGATATGTAATGATTTATACTTATGACCTGAAATTTGAATGGACGATTTTGCGGCGTCCCTAGTTTTAGTAGTGAATCTTAAAACTTGCAAGCATTTTTTGTGTTTGACTTCAGTAATATAATTAGAGGCGGTACGTTAGGAAACAAAATAAAAGTTTTAGACCAATAACCATTGAATAAGGAGGTAGTTTGTAAACGAAATGATCTTGAACTGAAAGTTTAAAAGGAAAATATAATATAGTCGTAAACGAAAGTATGCGTTCAGCGCAATTTTCGTAGAATTCTGACTTTTTTGAGAAATTTAAAAAAGTAAGTGGATTAGAAATACAAAATAGAAATACATAATGCTAATTTTATATAAATATCAAAGATTTTCAAATTATGAATTAATTCGATTTTGTTAAAAGGACCATTGAATGGACAATTTCAATGAGGGTAATTAATTTAAAATTCTACCATTTAGCCGTTAGGTACGGCGACTACTCATTCAGCTGTGCACTCATTCTGCCAAATCTTAAGCCGATAAAAAAAATTTCCCCTTCAATTCATTCATAAGGTCAAATAACAAATGTGTTGTTTCAATATTACGTATTTTTACTTAAATTATTATATTTAATCATTCGTGCTAGCATTCGTATTTAACATGACATTTAAAATGAATCAAAATAGTTTTCTCAAGCTAATAGAATATCAGTCGTCCGACAGTCTGCCCATCCGTCTGTTTGTCCAAAATCTAACTGCCGCATAAATTCTTAGAAATCCTTTAACTGATTTTTGATATTCATGTTTACTGTAAAATGTTACGTGTTACAAATGGAATAAATACCACCACAGGTTTGTATACAGGACCCCGAATGAATTCTAAAGCATTGCGTTCTTTGAGAGCTATTTCAATAAAATATATTACAACATCCATATTTCGCGCAATTCATAATGAAACTTGCATTTATTATTTAAATGCACAAATAATATTTTATGTTGAACATATCGCGATTAGAATAATTATTTATAAGGTTACACTAAGATATTCAGATCTATTAAAGCAAAAATTGAAAAAAAAAATCAGTTTCTCTTTAGTTTTTATGAAACATTTTTTACACTCTCCTACTACATTTAAAAGGGATTATGATTTGGATTACCATAATTTCGTGTATATAACCCGAGGCAGAAGATGACCCGCAGCATAAAAACATTTATCTAAAAATAATTATAACCGAAAGATACCCCGCACTAGAAGATACCCCGTACTTCTAAAATCACATGGTCGGCAATCGCCTTTTGTAATTTCAGTACTAATTGCTATTATAATAATAAGTAGGAAAAGATACAAATAATAAACAAATATACGAATAAATATAAATCATAAACAAACAAATTTATTTACCTATAATGAAAGAGCAAATAATCATAACTTATTATTAATCTTTCTCTATATAGAAATTACTATAAACTGGAGTAACTTCTAATGATTAACACCTTTAATTAATTTATAAGAAAATTATAAATTAATAATAAAATTATTTATAAAATTCATTCAAATCCATCGAATTCGGATTCTTCCGCATCAGAATTAAAATGTGGCAATATTGTTTAAGACAGTGTTATTAGGGTATTAATTTTTCGATAGTGTTATAGGTTCATTATAATATTATGTGACTGATTAACTTCAGATAATTACAAAAATAACATTTCAAAACTTTATATCCAATTTTTTACGCACGTTTAAACTTAAAAAGTTTCCAGCAACTAGCATGAGTTTACTTCAGTATTCTCTGGTAATCAGTTTTAGAAAAATGAAAAGTATGCCGGTCACGAAAGTGTTAATAATCCAGACTTTTTGAATCCAGATTTTATTATTTTGATAGTAATAGAGTCTCAAGCATTTATTACCCATTCAGCTACTTTCACTAGAAATGCACTGACTTTTTCTTATTCGCGAAAGATACCCCGCACCGGATGATACCCCGGAGGACATACAAAGTCAGGTTTTTTAATATATTACCCGCGGGTTATATACACGAAATTACGGTAATCTATTTTTCGGTAATTTTTGTCGTCTTCCTCCCTATTCGTCGGCCTACATAGCAGAAATGCAAAAGCCTTTTATTTTATTTATTTTTATTTTTTTCCGAATGCTTGCAAACTTATTTTTATTTTTGCTTGACAAGTCTCTAAATTCACAAAAAAATTGCATAAGCATTCGGGTGCAGGTACACTCTAAAGATATCTACAGCATTTCATTCTGTGAGAGCTATTTGTATAAACCACAATTCAATACATTTATTTTGTACACATCCTAATGAAATTGACAGGTATTGTACATATTCACAAAAAAATATTTTGTATATAATATAGTATCGTAAGCATTAACATTTACAGAGGCACACAAATATATTCAAATACATTAAGAGTTGTAACTGGAAATTACAGAAATTGCAATTTTTCTTAAACATTTTTAGCACTTTCTAACTACGTTTATGAATGATTATACTATGAAATAGTCTATTTTTTTTTTTCGTATTTCCGTCTATCTGTCTGCCTCTAGAGTCCTGAAAACATTTCAGAATTTCTTTAAAAGGATATATGTTACTTACGTTTACTACGCTATTCAAAATGTAAAAATAATGCAACAGTTTTATATACAGGACCACAGAAGAGAATGTCAATGAACGTCCTATGAAAGGCATTTAAAAAAATCATGTATAAGTAACTGATTACTGGGCAATTCATAACAAAATCAATATACATTATACACGCGCTAAAAGAAATGCTTTCTATAGAATATGGTATGTTATCGTTATGGAATGTTATCAATCTTAAAATTATAGTTTTTTTTATTACATTTTCTGTAAAGTGTGAACTTTACATAATTTCTGCTTGCTTTATACAAAACGTTCGTTTATGAAGTTAAAATAACAAAATAATATTAAGAATAACAAGTAATTTTAATTCGATAATAATTCTGAAATAAATATTTTTTTATAATGCATATTATTAAAAAAAGTGTATACATTAATGTAAATGTTTAAAACTGAATTCCTTATGTATAAGATTATATGAAAAATTTACCGGAAACGGGATTTCTTAGCGTTGTTAATCCAATTATAATGTACACCATAAACAAATAAGAATAATATATGTATATATATATATTTCATATTTTCATACTTCATGAGTAATAAAACATAATTCGCAACACTGAATGTATATTTGCCAAAATTTCAGCATATGGAAAAATTTAAAATCAGTAACCTTTCTTTTGAAGTGATTTTCCTTTTAAATATTAATGTAAAAAAAAAAAAAAAAAAAAAAACTTTACCGTAAACAAGAATCACAATTATATTTTCTTTCGAGATATTACAAAAAAAAAAAAAAAAAATACTGCATAGCTGTGTCGCATTATAATGTGTTACATATACGACCGTTTATATGTTTAAAAATAATGCATTTTTAGTTTAAAACACATTAACCCTTTCATGCGCGGTGGGATATATTTATCCCACCTAATTTCATTTCCCAACTGCAAGAATTAATCCCAGAAATTTTTTTAAAAAGAAATTACGTTTTTAACATATCAGAAAAGACCGGTTTTTTAAACCTTAAAATTCAAAATTTCTTTTACTTTAATTTAATTCACGAATTCCGGTGGCAGTGTAATTTAAAGGATTCGAATTGTCTTGTGCCGGAAAGGATTAAAAAAAATTGCGAAGGCTTATTTCTCAAAGGTAATAAATAAATAAAACTATTGTATTACTGTATTTATTACTGGTTTTTTTTCCCCCGCATTTTAATAAATAATAAATAAGAATATTTCTTTCAAATAATAATAAAATAAATAAATAAATAAATAAATAAATAAAGACATTTAGCTATTTTTTTTTATTTGTTTTAGTTTTGTATCTGTTAAAAATTTGCAGTAATTTAATGTACAAACAGATCGTGATTTTTTTTTTTTTTTTTTTTTTTTTTTTAAATATAAAACAACATAGTGTTTATGAATCACTCCAAATAAAAGTATTCGCTATCTAAAAGTATAATAACTCATACTAAGTAAGGATAATATATATATATGTGTGTGTGTGTGTGTGTATTCTGTACCTAATATTTTCTATGATACAAAGAAATTGTATACATTATCTCATTATACTAAAAAAATAATAATAATAAGTAAAATAACTACTATTTGCTTTTAATAGTGTACACGGATGTGTATTTTTCAACAACTTCAGATATAAAACCTTACAACCAAGTATTATTTATTATCTTTGAAGTTGCCTCGAAAGATAAAATTGATTATCAAATTTAACTTTACTCTAAATATTGTGATATTATTAATTGTTTCCTGTTTCTAACAATTCAGTAATGCTAATTTATCAGGACAGTAAATATAACACTATTAGACTATAATTGTTTTATTTAATTTCGAATAAATGATGCTCTATTTGGATAAATCTATGTAAGCAAATTATAAATTCTATAAGCAATCTTGAAGTAAAATGTTGTTATTGACTAATACGTTAAGTATTTAATAACTATTAATTCATTAGTAAAATTGAAATAATATTTCGTAAAAATTTGGTTAAAAGTATTTTATTCACGGGTAAATTATTATTATTATTATTATTATTAGAAATGAAAGAACAATATAAAATGTAATACGTGTGATATCATTATTTGAAGTTTAATGCTATTATATGTAACTTCTGTATTTCAGTTGAAGGAGAATTTCATTAGAATTCTGTTCATGCTATTCATTATATAATTTTTAAAACTCATTGGAATTTATCAAGTGTATAATGAGATTCAGAATACAAAGTATCTTAATTACTCGCATGAATTTGTCAGTATATATATAATCATTTCTTTAAAGAGGAAAGAGAAAGATTAAATATCACCCACGTAATATTATTATTGTACTGAGAAATATTCTCAGTAATAGTTTATATTAAAAAAAAATATTTATTAGCTTATCTATAATCTATGAATAGCAAACCTGAATTATTAAATACGATAGGAATATTAAAGAGTATTTGAATTATAAAACAAATAGCAATTTATCGAAATTAATTCATCATGCATTGCAAACATGTTAATGTAATCTTGCATTTTTTTTAAAGTAAATTACACAATACTTTTATACAGCTTATTTAATGAACACTATGTATATATAAATGAATTTTTTTCTTTAACATATACACAGTAAATATTGTACTTAACCAATCACAAGAAAATTAAAAATGTTATTTATAACATTAATAGAAAAATGTCTAATAGAGAATTGAGTTGTAAATACGTGTCAAGTTGATAATATGATTAAAGTCACTTTAAAAACATGTCTAAAATAAACTTATCAAAGCATCATCAGGGATTTAATTATATGTACCAAAGAGCAATTATATATATATATATATATATATATATATAGTATTAAATTGTCAACAGTTAAGTCCTTTAATTAATTAAACAAAAAATAAAGTCAATTGGATCAGGAGGTGCTGTACTTAGATTCTGGAACTACTGTAGGATTAGGAGGTGCTACACTTGGAGGCTGGAACTATTGTAGGATCAGAAGGTACTGCACTTAAAGGCTAGAACTACTGTGGGATCAAAAGGTGCTGCACTTATAGGCTGGAACTATTGTAGGATAAGGAGGTGCTGCTGTTAGAAGTTGGAACTATTGTATGATCAGGAGGTGCTGCTGCTAGGAATTGGAACTATTGTAGAATTGAAGAACTGCCGGTCAAAAAGAGATATTGTGTCAGCGGAAAGCTGCGTTGTAGGAACCAAAAACTATTATAGGTGTTTGAAGAGTCACAACAGGCTATTGTAGGAGTAAAACTATATGGAACTAGACAAAAAACAAATTATTAATTATTGTATAATATAGTGCCAAATTTTTGGTAAAATTGCAGCATCTGTTGGATTTATTGAATTTTTATGTTTAATTATATTAATTGCCTCAAAAATATACAGTTCTTAGATCGTAGGTGGTGTAGAAAAATTCTTGGCGTTATCCCACATAGAATTAGCGTTAGGGTTAGCATAAATGAAATCAACCAGAGTAGAACTTTTTCTTCCCTAATATTACGTATATTTTCCTGTATTCGTTTGGTTAGCGGTCTGTTAGTTTGTCCAATACAGCAGAATTTAATTTTTGTATTTGTCATCCGACATTCTAATCTGCCTATCCTCCCGTTTACCGCCCCAGCGTCAGTAAATATTTTCGGAATTTTTAAAAAAATTATATATGTTACTCAAAGTCACTATGGAATGTTCGCTATATTAAATGGCATTAATATGTCCTGTGCAACTGGCTTGTGTACAGAGACACCCAGAAAATGCCAAAACATTCCATTTTAGGAGTGACGTTTTTTATAAATTACATTTAAGGAACTTTCTATTGTAAAAATCATAAAAAAATTCATTTATTGTTAATATTCTAAAAATATATTTTGTATAGAATATAATTTTGTTAATATTCAGATTTACAGGGCCATACTGAAATATTCAGATACATTAAGGGCTGAAATTAAAATAAATTCGCTGTTTTATTTTGTGTTGAGCATTTTTAACACTTTCTAACAGTGTTTAAGAATGATTGGGAATTTAATTAGCCTATCTGTAAGACTTTCAGAACTACTGTCTATCCGTTGTGTCTTTACGTAGGCAAAGAACACTGAAAATTTTACGATACAACAATTACGTACGTTTGGAAAGTTTTAATAATCAACGATTTTAAATTTAAAACTTATATATTAATAATTAATTATAATTATATAATATTAATAATTGATAACAATTAATAATAATAATTAATAATTACTTAATAATAATTAATTATATAATATTTATAATTATTATTTTTTTTAAATGCTGTAGAAAATGATCCGCCTGATTTTTCATTCTAGTTTATTTGCGTTTTGGTTACGTTTTTATAAAGTGTATTTAATTGTTTGATCATTTTAACTCTTTCACCGTGGACGATTTACAAATGAGTGGAATACAATATGTCAAGCAATTTTTCGGCATGGACAAAACTTTTCACTCTTTCTGGCGCATCTGACAATGTCTCAATGAGTTTCTCACAGCCTTGCACAGTCAATACATCATATCTTTGAATCATTCAATAATCTCAAGACATTCCTTTCTTATTGGAAACATTTATTCCTTTTACATCATCATTTATGGAATCATTCTTTCGTTTTGTCATTAAAACACTATTATATTTTGAATCTTTACTAAAGACGTTTGCGAAGGATCTTTTTTTTTTTTTTTCATTTTACTCACCAATTCGATGCTTGCTTTCATACTTGGAGCTAAATTTCCTTCTTTTAAAAAAAATCACAACGGAAATTCACGGGCTAACCAGACAGAAAAGAATTTGAAAGCAGAATTAGCTATGCTACGCACTGGCAACCGACACAAATTATGAGAAATAAAAGCAACCGGCGACGATTAAATGCTGGCGAAACCAAACTAAAAGTGGAGCGAGAGGAAGAAGAGGTAGGGAAAAGAAATTAGAGATACAGAAGCCGCGTTAATGTGCAGATTTCCTAGTTAAAATGCGGAAAACTCTTGATTCCGTCCTTTAACGGATTGACCCTAGATAATCTGCAGATTAGCTAGGTAATCTGCACATTAACGGATTTCGAGCTTTAACGGTAACATATATATATATATGTGTGTGTGTATGTATTAATCTGGTTTAATCTGGCCTTAAAGGAAAAATCTGCAAAACTTAAGAGCCAATGTAAATATTTGACTCTCAATTTTAGTTTTGCTTAAGAATTAAACTTAATTTAAAACAAATTATAAGAAATTATATTTTCCACTTGTGATTGATTCTTATAACGAAGTTAAATTTCGTTACAAGATCTAAAATAATTTAAACTTTTCACATACACGTTATTCATTATAACACATATATGTTACTAAGAGGATATAAGAAATTCTAGCATATGTAAACGTTTATTCTACAAATAAAATTTTAAACATCAAAAATGATTAATACATTTTCAATTGGTTAATAATGTGTTATTTGTATTTAATACTAAATTTAATTTAATCAAAGAAATAACATACACATAAACATATCATTCAAAAGTAATCTAAATATTCTTCGTTAAAAATTAATTATTAAGGGACTAAAATTGTAGAGCTTGAATTTCTATGAAAGATACGTTTTGTCTGTTAATTATTTCCAGCTTAATTATTATCAATGAAAAGTTTTAAATGACTATAAAATAAGTGTAACGATTATCGGAAACTGAATTAAGTAGATCCTTCCAAGTGCTATTAGGTATGATAGAATGTAAAATGATAATGAATGAATTTTTTTTTTTTTTTTTTTTTTTTTTTTTTTACATCATGCTTTTAGAATCTAATTAAAATTTCATCACGCGTAAAATTATCTATGGATGCGAAAGATATTTCCATCATGCTTCATAGATATAATTGTAAAATTTTTGATGATAAAACGTTTTATCGTTTAATTATGGTTGAGTAGATTAATTTTCTCCCCTTCATTTCTTTTTTAAAAATGATTTAAAAATATATTTCATTTAACTATTTCACCAAGCTTAATATTAAGACAATTTAAATTTGCCCGTAAAATTGTAGTAAGAATTATAGCTATCTTAATTTAATCAAGTAAGTATATTTTTGTATAATCTTAGCGAAATTATATTTTTAAGTTTAAGATTTAGATGTGTAGTATTATTTAATAAATATTTATACTTTTTACAGTAATTAATTTAGATCAGGTTGTCTTGTTTGTTTATAGTCAAGTTGCTATTCAAGTTCATTTATTATATTTGAGCGGATTTATTGGCTTTATTTCAAATAAAATGTTTTATAACAAATCTATTTTAGTTTGACTTTTTAACAGTTTGGTATCATACATGCAAACATATATAATATTAAAATGGCATAATTTCATCGCGATAATTATTTTAAAGCATTTATTAAAGTAAGCATGAAAGTTATTTTTTCTTTTCCTTTTAATTAAATTAAATTATATTGTCTCTGCTAATTACAGCTAATGAAAAATTGCATCAAAAAATATTATTAAAAAAATTCTCAAGCAATCTTTATTAGATACAGTTTCTGAGAACAAAGTGATTAATGAGAATTATGTAGAAAATAAAAGCATTCATGGAAACATGGTTTAAAATGAATATAGTATTCTTTTTCATTTAATGTACATTCCTTAGACATATATATATACTAGCAGACCCGGCCACGCGTTGCTGTGACGAAGTTACACGTTGAATTATATTGCAGTAAACTACTTAATACAGTCAAATTATTATTTACGAACAAAGACGAAAACGTTGTAGCCGATGTAAAAACCCACAGGATTGAGATTTGAACCTTAGATCAAAATTTGGAAGCGATTGGTAAAAATTTTTGTAGAGTTGATATTAAGCACAAATTAATTTTATTGTAGGGTCTTATAAATTTTAATGGAGAAGTGATATATATTATTTCTAATGCTACTTAGGATAAAAATTCTAAAATGACTAATATATAAATTATATTATATTAAAATAAAAGTATAAAAGAAGCAGACGATTTTAAAAATCAATTTTTATGGATGAGTGAAATATAATATGTCTAAAGCTATTTTGGATTAAAATGCTAAAAAGACTAATATGTAATTTAATTTTTATTAAAATTCTATTAAAATAAAAGTATAAAAGAATCCGCGTTTGTAATGATCGATAGATGGCGCTCTCTCAACTGCAGTTGTTAGTAAACATAATAGCCACGTGTAGTATTTATTATTGTTCTATCATTGTTTCAATGTGAAAGCTACCAGTGGTATGATAATTTCACCTTAGCCCACCAGAGGGCGAGCATTTCATTACAATCGCGGATCAGACGATTTAAAATCAATTTTTATGGATGAGTGAAATATATTATATGCTATAATGGATAATTTTACTATAAAATAACCTCATCATTTTAAATATTTTAAAGATGGCAACAGTTGTAGTTATAAAAAGGAAAACAATATGGCTAAACCAGAAAAATAAATAAAATTGATAAATATTTTAAAACTTGAAAACAGGACATCTTATGAAATATTGGACAATTAAAGTAAATACATGTATCATTTTAAATAGAAAAAGATTTTGGAAAAGTTTAGTATATTTTAACGAAGTGATGCGAAGGTGAGTATGTTAAAATTTTAATAGTAAATTCAAGTTAATAAAGATGGGAAACACTGAGGATTAAGATAAGAATAATTAAAAAAAAAAAAAAAAAAAAAAAAAAAAAAAAAAAAACTTTTTATATACCGTGCTTTTAAATTTTAATATACTAATTAAAAGGAAAATGATAAATATTCTATCATAGTTTGAAGTCAAATTTGTTTTCAAATGTCTAAATAAAATATCTGATAAATGGTACTAATATGTTGCAGCGGAATCCGCGATTGTAATGAAATGCTCGCCCTCTGGTGGGCTAAGGTGAAATTACAATAAACATGGTTTAATTCGAATTCCATACAGCCACCATTGCTTGCCGATATTTAGTTTCACATATATTTATTGAATAAAAATGAATAAATACGGTAAAAAAGATAACACATACTGTTGTGTGCTACAATCTAACTCCAAAGGATCAAGAAATCCAGAATTGAGCTTCCATTTATTTCCAAATGACAAATTTAAAATTTCAGTTGCTTCGGCTAATGGAAGTAAAGAATTAATCAGATGATTTGAAACTAATATTTGTTCAACTTCAGTTAAAAATCTACTTCCGATCGAACTTTGAATAAACTGAAGTGTTTTTTCCAAAAGCAATCAATTTTCCATAATGTAATGGCGGAGAAATTATAGTACGAATATTAAGTAGAATAACAAAAAGAACACTAATGGAACACACGTGGCTATAATGTTTACTAACAACTGCAGTGTTGAGAAAGCGCCATCTATCGATCATTACAATCGCGGATAGATTTCATTTCTGTCATCCTTGGCGAAAAAAAGAATATCGCCAAATTGTCTGGCGAAAATATATAATTCCTTTCAAAAATCATGGTTATTTTAACAACTTATATTTAAAAAGTAATGAATAATATGAAACAATATTTCGTACAATACATATTACATGTCATGCATACGTACAGTGAATAATACATATTACATTTCGTACAATACATACGTCAGGCATGTATATTTTCGTGTTACGCTTTTGACAAATACAAAAAAAAAAGCCAAGGACGACAGAGTTTTGAAATTTAAAATTAAAATTTTGTCAATTTGACAGCAAAATAACTCAATTTAACGCACGCGATAACTAATACATATCTATACCCAAATATAAGGATTAAAATCGGGAAATAAATTTCCTCGATTTTTAATAATTTTTTACAAAAAATGCAATGGGCGATTTGCATAGGAAATCTTTTTCTTGGCTGTACAGACGGTCACAGTGAGTCACACTTCGCTTGCGTATAGAACGCATAGATATAGTATAGTATATATAGAGTGATCATTGGGGAGAAAAAAGTGATTCCTTTTCACTTGGGAAAAGACGACGTTTTTACCAAAATATAATCGTCTTTCCCCGAGTGAATACACACGGGAATACATACGAATATTTTAGCAAATAAGATTTATGAATAATTTATTTACTAAAAGTAAATGAAAAACTCCAGATACAGTTTCAAATTCATATTTCTTTTTTTTTTTCAATACCACTTAATGGCTGATTCCAAAGCTTTTTTTTTTTTTTTTCGGCATCAAAAATCTTTGTATGATGGATCTATATATATTACTTTATCTATGATAGAACTACATTAGCACTTTATCAATGTGTATAAAATCTTTAATTTGATTATGACGTCAATTTTCGAGAGATGCATAATTTAACATTTTATAATTTTTTAACGTTCACGTTTGATTAATTGTATTTATTTTTATGTCGAAAGAAAATGAACTCGTAATTATTTATTTATTTATTTTGGCAACAATTAAACTTATGGAACTCACAGATATTTTGGAGCAACTTTAATAAAGGTCTATAATTAACAAATAATTGCAATAAAACAATATTGTGACAATAAATTGAGATAAAAACTATCCTATCTCTCAAGTTGGACCAAACTGCACACAGTGTGCAAAATTTCATTAAAATCGGTTCCTTAGTTTAGGAGTTTACCCCGGACAAACATCGTGACACGTAATTTATATATATATACAGATATATATATATATATATATATTAATTTAATACATATATTCTTCATCTTCTTCTCTTTTTTTTTTTCTTTAATATTACTTATTATATTTTTAGACATATTAAATAATGAATATTTTCATAATTATACAGTTATTAATGATAGAAAAAAATAAAAATAAATAAATAAATATAAATAAAAAAACGTAAAAGGCATATTTTATACTAATTTCCGCGGAGAACCAGAAATTAAAGCTTTATGTTATTTTATTTTTAATACTTTTAATGTAAAACGTATTCAGACAACAGAAGCACAACAATATATTCTGAAATATATTAACATTGATCTTATATATATATACATATATATATATATATATATATATATATATATATATATATATATATATATATTTAAATTAACAGTATTTATTTATTTATTTTATTTTATTTATTTATTTATTTATTTATTTATTTATTATAAAAGCATATGGAACTAATTTTTATACATCATTTAAAATCACAAATATCACAAGTATTTTTCATACGATGTTTACTCCAGCTTAATAATTTCTTAATAAATTTTCTCTCAAATAATAATTTTCAAATCAAAAGATATCTGCAAATCATTTGCATTTGAAATTATTTTAATAATTAAAATTTAATTATGTACCAAAGTATTATTTGTATAGTCGGATATTTGGAAACGCATAGTGTATATTTCTCAAATATATAGTGATTTACTTTGATATATGATCACAAAGAATAATACCAAATAACTACACATTAAAACACCGCATTGTAACTATGAACCAATTTTCATATTTTTAATAAAAATATTTTAAAATATGCAAATTACAACATCTACAATATAATGAGATGGGTTTAAGTTGGAAAGGTTAAAAATGATTATGAATATAAATGTGGATTTCTCTACGAACTAATAATGTCTTTTGAGAATAACGCTAAAATAGTATTTTTATCTGGTTCAAAGAATTAATATATTGGGATCGCATTCATTTATGCATTAACATTACATCATGAAATATCATGAAATGTAAATTATAATTGTTACTGTTATATGGGATATAGCCGTTAAAATATTGTTTAGTTTAATTTTTCCATATTTTCCTGCAAAATTAAAAATAGTTTTTGCCTTTTGTTTGTGTGTCGTTCTATCAGTCTGTCTGACTATATGTGGTTTCACCTACGGTATACATACGGTTTCCTATGTATATATATATACATATATATATATATATATATATATATATATATATATATATATATATATATATATATATATATATATATATATATATATATATGAACATTCCATATTGAAAATTGTGGATATGCGTTTACTGATTTCAGTTCAGGGGTGTCCAAAACATGCCAATCCACTGCTTTTGCTGAATTGCTCCTGAATTACAGAAAACAGGGCAGATTGGGCACAGAAAGGTGATTTCCGTAAGAAAAGAAATTAGTACAAAAGTCGCCAATTGTAAAGATTTTGGCACTACTGTGACGTACGCAACACGAAACTAGCATGATCGAGGTAAATTATGCAACATACGTGAGTTCATACGTGATTTTGGAGCTTTTGGAACCAAAAAAGTTAACACTTACACAGAATGCCGGGAAATGGAGTATGCAAAGTTTACTACTTATAAATTGTCACAAACAAAAATTATTAACATAGTGGATTAATCTCACGAAAATAAATAATTTTATTGGTCAAAGTTGGTGTATTTAGGAACACGTGCAAGATATGCAATTTCACGCAATTAAAATATATTATTGCCCCTATCGGCAACTGTTTGTCATTTATTTCCTTTGCGGAAATCGTCTCCTGTTGTCTTCTACTGTTTATGCACTAATATATATAGTTTTATTCCATAGAATACTTTTATCTGTAGATTTTTACAAACAGCGAAAGAGTTTTTGGGGTCATCGTGCATAATGGGTATACCGTTTGATTTATAAAATAGCCCCGAAAGCATTTAAAATGTTCTTTTCTGTTATATACCACAGTCCTCCAACAGCAATAAATCAACCCCGTATTCTGATTTTCTAACAGAATTTATTATATTTAAATAATAAAAATAAAAATTATAAATATATATATACACTCGAGCATCGTTAAATTGAGTCTCTTGGGGGATAATTTTTTTTTCATGTTATCAGTAGTTCATGCTATCAGTAAGTAATCTTCGTATAACTAAATTTATCTTTATTTTCACAGGGATTTTGGAAAATGTTCATGTTAAAAGTAATTTACCTTTACATTTTTCACATTACCGGGGTTCGGCTGTATATAGATTTAACAGGATTTAACAAGGAGTAGGTGCCGCTCACCGCTCTAAGAGTGGTGTCAAGCGCTTCTAGCTATGCTAGGCCCATACTCCGGAACGTTTATTTAAAAAAAAAGAATAAATAAATAAATAAAAGGAAAAAATTACAAGGTTTGCCAGAACAATATTCCCGCGCGACATAGGGCGAAGTATTACAAATATGTATTAATTATTAACAAACTAAAAAATAAAAATAAATAAAAATTAAATACACTAAAGTAAGATTCGCCAGTACAGAGTACTCACGCGACAGGAGGCGAAATAAAATAAATCTTGAAAACTCAAAAGCACAATGAGCTAGAATTGAACAGGGAGGGAGAGTTGTTTACAAGTAAATCAGTTCGCCAGAACAAGGTTTCCACGCGACATAGGGCGAAGTTGGTTGTTTTAGGACATTTACAAACACATGAGGAAAGAATAGATATCTTAGGGCTAGTGGGTAAGTGAAAAGGATTATTTAACTTATGAGATTATTAAATACTTTTAATTTATTTAAATGTTTAGGAATTAGATAATTTTAAATGACTTAAGAAGAATTTAATTTGTTCTATTTGAAATATCTATGAGTAATTCAAAAATTCTTTTTAGTTTTATGGCAAGTGAAGATCTTGTTAAAATATCAGTCAGCCAGTTGGCTGGTCTATTATTCGGATTTCTTAAGTGATAGGTTATTGTAAGCGGACAATGGAAATAGTAATGAAAGGAAGAACCCTCCTCTCCACAAGAACATAGGGGCGAACGTCGACGACGAAATCTGTGCAGATAAGCTGGAAAAGGGCCATGCCCAGTTAAAAACGCTGTAATTTCTGGGGTAAGTACCCAATCATTGAGAGAAACATTTGGTATTAAAGAGAAAGTAATTCTGCCGTTGAGGGAATCTTCCCACCAAGACTGCCATTCCCGGAAAAGGAGAGATTTTAGTTTTCTTTTGACATAGGAAGGTGGGACTGGGAGAGAGTAAAGAGGAGTGTGTTCCTCTGTAGCAGCCTTGGCCAAGTCATCTGCACGTTCGTTGCCCACGACACCCCTATGGGCAGAAATGTGTGCCAGGGAAACTAAGGAATTAAGTGAAATTAGCAGTTGTTTTATTTTAATTACCTGAGGGTGTCTGCACCTGTAACTAATCATAGCCTGCAGACCCGAGAGACTATCACTAAAAATAGGAAGAGAAGTAAATTGGTCTTTGTTGTTGTGAGCCCATTCTAGAGCTTTTTCTATAGCGAAGAGTTCCGCCTGAAAGACAGTATTATAGTCCTCAAGCCTGCAGGCCCACTCATGGATAAAAATATTGCCCCTGAGGACACAGAATGCTGCTGCGACTCCATGCTCAGTTTTAGAGCCGTCAGTATAGATTGCAACAGGAGCAGACGGGGAAAAACTATTCTTAGAACTATTAACTAATAACGAGGCTACATCCTGAGCAGGGTGAATGTTCCAGTTAGGAGAATGGGATTGTATTACCATATTTTCGAAGTATTTATTAGCGATTGCTGAGTTATTAAGTTGAAGAATATTTACTTTACGAGAACAATATTTAAGTTGAAGATGAGCAAGTGGGACCCCAGTGATGACTGAGAGGGCGCCTGTAGAAATAGTTCTATAGCCTCGCGAGATCTGTAAAAGAAACATTCTTTGAATTGAGTTAATTTTAGTGTTTCCCAATTGTTTTAAACCCCCGCCCCAGATGCCTGCACCGTATGTAATAATCTTGTCTCTAGCAGTATTGTACCAGATTTTTAGTAAATTTGTAGAGATACCCCATCTTTCCCTACCATTTTAGCTGCGTTATGATAAATTTTGAGACATTTTATTTTTAGATCATTTAAATGTTGAGTCCAACTAATGTTCTTGTCTATTGTTAGACCTAGTATCTTAAGATGGGGTACATGTCTAACACTGACGCCATCTATCCTCATCACCGGAGTCCTACGAAGAATTCTTGGTTTAGCGAAGGTAAGAGCTTGGGACTTAGAAGGGGAGAGTTTAAGATTAAATTTATGTAACAGGTTGCTAAAGAGAGAGAGGGCCATCCTGGCCTGACTCTCCCTCCAGCTCATCCCTCGTGCGACCTGAGACAACAAGCGAAAAGTCATCCGCATAAGCAAAGGTTTGAAAGCCTGCGACGTTCATACTTTCCAAGATGTTATTGGCGATCAAGTTCCACAGGATCGGACCCAAACAGGATCCCTGTGGGCATCCCTTAGACTGTGGGAGGTCTTTCATTTCTGGACCCCAATTTATTGCAATTATTCTTTTGGAAAGATAGGAGCTGATGACTCCTGCTATGTTACTCGGGCAATTAATTGCTTTGAGAGAGTTAAGGATATCGATCCATTCAATGTTGTCGAAAGCCCCCTGTATGTCAAGTGAGATCAGAGTGGTATACCGACTGGAATCAATATTAAAGGTGCAGGAGCTTATAATTTGTTGTAAAGCATGTTCGCATGATCTGCCCTCTCTGAACCCTAATTGTGAGGGATGAAGAAGTGAATTTGTTTCCAGATGAAATTTTAATCTAGTTACAATCAACTTTTCTAATAATTTGCCTAAAGTTGGAAGGAGGCAGATTGGTCTGTAAGAAGAGGGTTCAGAGGGAAGCTTCCCTTGCTTCAGAAAGTATACCACTTCTCCCCTGCGAAGTGTTTCTGGGAAGTATTGATGTTGCAGGCAGAGATTAGACCATTTGTGAAAAATATGTGGAAATGTTAGTAATGAGTGTCGGAGAATTCTAAAATCAATCTTATCAGGACCAGGGGCTTTCTTGGTATTAAAGCTAAAAAGGGCTGACCGGACTTCCACTTCCGAAAAGGGTTCGTCTGGTTGGGCTGTGAAAGTGGGTTTTTCTATTGAGTGAAATTTACTGGGCGGAAAAAGAACTGATGTTAAATATTCCAGATTGTTTTCTTTAGAAGAATGAGCTGGGGGTCTTTCAAGCCCTAGCTCTGTAGGTGTAAAGAATTTATTGCTATAAAACTTTTGTGCAATGCCAAAGGTATTTGCTTGTGTTGTACAGAAGTGTTTCCATGCAGAATGTTTTGCAGTGTTAATACGTTTTTTGAAGGTTGCCGAAAGTTGTTTAATTTTTAATTTATGTTGGGGGAGGTCTGTGTCATTAATAAATCTTTGTTGACGGCGAAGAGCTGTTAGATGGTTCCGCATGGCTCGGAGCTGGGGCGACCAGAATTTATACGTGAACTGACGTCCCGACTTCTTTAGCCTGAAGACAGAAGCAGCTGTGGAGTGTAATGTATTTATGAGTGTGTTAGTGAACGTTTCCAATTGGTTGATATTGTTTATGGAATTGACTAAATTAGTTAGTTGCTCAGAAGAGTTTTTAAGTAATTTTGTGAATTTGTGGAAATTACCTCTTTTTGTATTAAATCTATTGTTAATTGAAAATTTAAGTGTTGTGTCAATAGAAAAGGTGATGTAATTGTGATCTGAGCAATTGTGTGTATCTTGAACTGTCCAGTTTGAAATTATTGGAAACGTTCGTGGATTAACTAAAGTGAAGTCTGGCCAACCGCGAGCATTATTTTTCTGAAAGGTGGGCTTAGAGTTTTCAATGTTGGCCAGACAGAGACTATTAATTGTAATGAATTCAATGAGACTGCCACCTCTAGCATCCTCAAGTGGAGAGTTCCAAAGAGGGGAGTTAGCGTTGAGGTCACAGCCACATAAAAAGTATTTTCGATGAGTAATTAAATGTTGCCACTCCTGCAAGCAGTCCTCAAAGTCTGTGGACGGGGCAGAGTATGCACTGCCAAGGATCAATTCACCTTCATTCGTAGTCAGTGTTACAAAAACACAATGTTCCCCTGTGAATAAGTGTGTATATACAAGGTTCTGTGTTCTGTTGACTATATGTGAGGAGAGTTGTGATGAGCCAAGCTTGGACCAGGATGAAGATCACCCCCAACACTGCAATGCGCATCCTGAAGCAGCCCGATGTCTATGGAGTTTTTATCCATGTATTCCCTGGCTGCCGAGTTAGCTGCCTTACAATTATTGAGATTGATCTGCAGGATTTTTAAACTATTGATAGAAGGGAGAGTTTGAGTTTTATGGGAAGATGTAGCCCTACAGGAAGTAGAGGAGCGATCTGGTTGATTTGAAGACATTATTAAAATTTACCTATAGAGAGAAAAAAAAAACTTTTAGATATAAGGTCTTACCCACTAGACTGGTCTGTACCAAATTGTGGTGACGGCCTGAGAAACCTCTGTGGGCCTTCATAGTAGTATCTGCCAGAGTCAAGGTTTGCCTGCTGATAGTTTACAAAGTTAGGTGCAGAAACAAATGGTTTATTAATCCATGGATAATGATGAACTGAGTTCTGTGTTTGTAGTTGAATAGAGGATAAAGTTCATGCATTTGACGATGAAGGTCCATTTTTCTCAAATCTTGAATTAGATGATTTTAAGTTCTGAGATCTCGAGTTTTGTGGTCTTTGACGTTGTTCAAAAGGATTAGAAGGTTCTAGTGGAAATCTCCTATCAAGTTCTTCTCTGAGCTTTATATAGTGTTTTTCATATGTTGGACATCTTGGTGAGTATGCAGGATGATTTGAGTTTATAGGTTTTTGACCTTGATGAATGTTGTTAGTGTTCTCTCGTTTACAGTTTATGCAGCTTGGGCTCTCTGGGCAATCTTCATTTTTGTGATTTTTTGCGCAATGCGAGCAAACCTGTTCCAAGTTTGATTTCTCTGTGTATTAAAAAGAAAGGTCGCTGACACTTTTTGTTTTTTCGTTTGACTGCTTCCGCATCTTCTCATGAAGGGCAGTATTCTCCCTGTAATAAGATGTATCAATGTATGCCGAACACTCCATGTTGGCATTTCAGCCAGTTAGAAATTTTTACCATCTTAATTGGACGTTTTTAACTCAAAATATCGGGTTAATAGAGGTACTCTATTTGTCATCTTGAAAAACGTTTCTGAAATCGCTGTTCTTTCAATCTTATGACGTCATTTTCCACAGGAAATTAGGATAGAATCAATGGTGTAATATATATATTCAATGTTGTTATTGGTAACAAAGAAATTTTTTATCTGCAAATGAATATCAAAAAGAGCCTATCTTAGATATTTTCAATGAAATATAAATTTAGGATTGTAATTTGCCGTCTGCAGATATCAATTTTATTTTTTATTTTTAGAAAACTAATTTTCTTACTAGCAATTTCTAATGTTGTTTGCATATATATATATATATATATATAATTATTGAAAGGAATATAGGATTAAATAAAATAAAAATAAATAAATTTAAAAATAAATCTAGGATTGTAATTTGCCGTCTGCAGATATCAATTTTATTTTTTATTTTTAGAAAACTAATTTTCTTACTAGCAATTTCTAATGTTGTTTGCATATATATGTATATATATATATATAAAATTATTGAAAAGAATATATATATATATATATATATATATATATATATATATATATGATTTTAAAGATTAGAAAAAACAAACCAATGCGCAAAATTGCTGCAAAAGGAAATGCAAAACTTAAATGTAAGAATATGTCAACAAATGAGTGAAATAAATGAAATGAAACCCCAAAAAACACTGAGGTCTTCATCAGGGAGGCCCCTCAGTGTAGGGGTGACAGAGAAGTTTCTGCAAGGACAGTAAAAAATTAGCTAATAAATATTCATAGCCCCGAACTTCCCACAAAACAGAAAAACACCATTAACTGAAGAGAAATCAAAAAATCAAAGTTATAAAACTAC
Source organism: Salticus scenicus (assembly GCA_963930645.1). NCBI lineage: Eukaryota > Metazoa > Arthropoda > Arachnida > Araneae > Salticidae > Salticus > Salticus scenicus. The sequence goes on from OZ005649.1 coordinate 102,526,345, forward strand.
AAAATTGCAAAAGTTATAAAATTACATCGAATTTTAGTATAATGTAATTTTATAACTTTTCCAATTTTGTAATTTTATAACTTTATTAGTATTTTATACATTATATACATGTTTGATTTGTCTTCAGTTAATGGTGTTTTTCTGTTTGTTGAGAAGTTGGGGGCTAGAGACAGTTATTAGCTGATTGCTACTGAACTTTCAGAAACTTCTCTTTCACACCTACAGTGAGGGGTCTCTCTGATGAAGACCTCAGTGTTTTTTGCGGTTTAATTTCAATTATTTCACTCATTTGTTTACATATTCCTATTCAAAGTTTTTGCAAATTCTCTCATCGTTAGGCTTATTTGTTATGTGTGTCATTTCTCTTCCGAGTAAGAACTTTAATTTGTTTTTACTAATCATTGGTTCTCAAATTAAATTAATACTGTGACTAATTTTAATCGAACTAAACTTCGATTACAATTTATTTTATGCTGTATCTTCATCTATCTTTTGTCTGCTGAGTGTTACAACGGTACTAAACAATTCAAATTATATATATATATATATATATATATATATATATGTTCTTTTTTCATTGTAAGTATTGAAAAAATCTCGTGTACGTATAATTGACTGCATTTCTTTTTGTCTTTTTATGTGTACTTATCTTTTTTTTTTTTTTTTAAATGCATATTTTAAAATCCATCAGATGTATGTTGGCATAGCAGATTTTCGAATTTTTTATTAGTTTTCTTTTAATTAATTAAAATATGAAAATAATAACCTCCTAATAGCAAATAAATAGCCATTAAAATATTAGCCATAATTTAATTGTTGCCAAACGAGTTCATTTTCTTGCGACATAAAATAAGTACATTTAATTAAACGTGAACGTTAAAAATTTGGAAAAAGTTAAATTATGCATCTTACGAATACTGACGTCATTATCACTTTAAAAATTTTATTTGCTGTAAAAAAAATAAAATTTTAATTTTAAATTTCAAAACTGTAGGAAAAAAATTATAACTTCCATTTTCGAATGTAAACATAAACGTTTCATTTCAAAGGTTTATATTTACACAATAAATATCCAACTAATATACTAATTAAAAGAAAATAATAAATATTCTACCATAATTTGAAGTTAAATTTGCTTTCAAATGTTGTGTGTGATAGAAGTGTCGTAGATTGTGTAGATTGTGTGTAAAGTGTCTGATAGAAGATATTAATACATTGCAGCGGAAAATTTCATATCTGTCACCCTTGGCAGAAAAAAAAAGTTCGCCAAATTATTTGGCGAACATATTTAGTTCCTTTAAAAAATCATGATAATTTCAACAACGTTTATTATAGTCCAGTCAAAATAGGAGAAATAGAAAAAAATAAAAATCGTGTAGTTTTGAAATTTTGCATACTTATAGCCAAGAGGGTCCTGGACAACATACTAAAAGTCCCCGCCCGTAGTGAGTGAGCGGAGGGCAGGGGGGCAGGGGGCATTTAGGGGGGCACTTTTCAGTTTTTATTAAATATCTTAAAAACTATCGCTTTTCGAGAAAGAATGTCAATTACAAATTTAATCTACGTAACATTTCCTACAACAATTTACATTACATTTTGTTTGTATGATCAATAGTTTAGAAGATATAAGAAGAAATAACATATTTTCTTGAAAAATTCTTTTTTGCAATAGTAAAATCAACTAAAGTGTGCAATTACAAGGGTTCTTGTCAAATGTTTTCTAATGTACAAAAAAAATATATAAATGGGGAATATTCAAGGGTAATACAGCATGTTTTGTAAGTTTTAAGTAGTTTTAAGGCTAGTAGGCGCAAGTGGCGGTTTGAGTAAAAATCCAGATAACGAAGACCCAAACCGATCAAAATTAAAAAAAAAAAAAAAAAAAAAAAAAAAAAAATCGTGTAGCTTTGAAATTTTGCATACTCATAGCCAAGAGGGTCCTGAACAACATACAAAAAGTCCCCGCCCGTGGTGGGTGAGCGGGGAACAGGGGGGCATTTAAGGGGGGGGACTTTTCAGTTTTTATTAAATACCTGAAAAACTATCGCATTTAGAGAAAAAAATGTTAATTACAAAATTAATCTACGTAAAATTTCCTACAAAAATTTACAGTACATTTTGTTTGTATGATCATTAGTTTAGAAGATATAGGGGAATGAAATAACACATTTTCTTGAAAAATTCTTTTTTGCAATAGTAAAATCAACTAAAGTGTGTAATTAAATGGGTTCTGGTCAAATATTTTCTAATGTACAAAACAAATACATGCATAGGGAATATGTAAGGATAATACAGCATGTTTTGTACATTTTAAATAATTTTATGGTTAGTAGGCGCAATAGTTGATTTTACTATTGCAAAAAAGAATTTTTCAAGAAAATCTGTTATTTCGTTCCCCTATATCTTCTAAACTATTGATCATACAAACAAAATGTAATATACATTTTTGATTAATTTTGATTAAGAGATAGGATTATTTTTGTAATTGACATTTTTTCTCTAAATGCGATAGTTTTTAAGATATTTAATAAAAAAGTCCTCCCACCTTAAATGCCCTCCTGTTCCCCGCTCCCCCACCACGGGCGGGATTTTTAGTATGTTGTTCAGGACCCTCTTGCCTTTGAGTATGCAAAATTTCAAAATTACACGATTTTTTTTTTTTTTTTTTTTTTTTATGTTGATCGGTTTTGGGTCTTCGTTATCTGTATTTTTACTCAAACCGCCACTTGCACCTACTAGCCTTAAAATTACTTAAAACTTACAAAACATGCCGTATTATCCTTGCACATAACCAATGTATACATTTGTTTTGTACATTAGAAAATATTTGACAAGAACCCTTTTAATTGCACACTTTAGTTGATTTTACTATTGCAAAAAAGAATTTTTGTGTTATCCCCTTTATCTTCTAAACTATTGATCATACAAACAAAATGTAATATGCATTTTTGTAGAAAATTTTACGTAGATTAATATTGTAACTGACCTTTTTTCTATAGATGTGATAAATTGTAAGATATTTAATAAAAACTGAAAAGTGCTCCACTTAAATGCCCCCCTTGCCCCCCGCTCACTCACCACGGACGGGGACTTCCAGTATGTTGTTCAGGACCCTCTCTGCTATGAGTATGTAAAATTTCAAAACAACACGATTTTTTTTCTAATCGTCAAATTTTGGCCTTCGTTGCCTGGACTATTAAGAGAGCAAGGACAACCCTACCTCCCGCCAACCCGAAGGTTTATGGCAGCCGAAGCCTGGGAGGAGGTGGGAGTGAAGGAACCCATCCACAACCCGCCGACCGGAGCCGCCGAAACGAACTCGGAGAACAGCGAGCAATAAACAGAAACTAAAGTATTACAAAGTCACAAACTAGCAAATTACAAAGATAGAACCAATGTAGCCGCGAAAAAAAAAAAAAAAGTTACACGAAAAAAATAAAGTAACAAAAACAATACAGATATTAACAAAAAGTATAAACAATACAGAATTTACAAAAAGTAACGTTGTGCACCCTAAGATAAGAAGCTACAACTCAAACAATAACGAATCATAAATAAACCGGCCGAACAAAGTTATCATAAAAATGTACCAATTATTAGATAACTAAAATGTATAATGCAGACAATAGTTTACTCATTACAACATAAGTACATCCAGCTAAAATTTACCCTCTAGCTAAACGTGAATATTGCACATTACACCTCTTAATATAAATATGAATATACAATAACTACAAATCATACAAAAACTTGCAAAATTTACAGAAATTACATACCAAAATAAATCAGTTATACAAGCAGCTAATGATCAAACCTAAGATACATGCAACTATATAACACAAGCAATTAACAATTAACTAGCCCTGTACAATAACCTAACACACAATAATTTCCACAACCCTCAAGAACCGCAGATAAACTATAAAAAAAAAAAAAAAAAAAAAAAAAAAAAAAAGAAGAAGAAGAAGAAGAAGAAAGGAACAATAAACTATAAATATGCTGACAAAGTAAAGCAATATAAGTAATAAGTTAAAGCTGTTAACTAATCACGTACAAATATTATACAATAAACACAAACAATCAATGTACTCTATAAAACATTGTTGCAACAAAATGACTGAAGAAAAAATAAAAAAAATAAATAAATAAATAAATAAACTATGTTTGAATAAAGACCAATATAAATTCACCCAATACATAACAAAACTATACTATATATAAAAACACGTATACATAGCAAATTCTTTAATTAAAAGTTATATTTAGTACGAGAATAGTGTTTATTTAGCAGATTATATATTTGCGCAACCTTTTTAATTTGAAATCTAGAATTATCAATTCTGTTAAAGTAATGTTCCAATGTCTCTGCGGTATATCTTTTAATATAAACTTTTGAAAAGTTACATTTAGTACTAATGAAATGCATTGCATTACCCACGGAGCCACAAGGACACAAGTCTGAATCAAGCTTATTAATCCTAAAAAGATAACTCGGGAAACTTCCATGTCCAGTTATAAAATACAGTAATACTTGATTTTTAATTTTGAAATCCATTGAAACATTAGGATAAATATCATAAGTCCACCTGCCAGTATCTGATAAGTTCCAATGAACCTGCCAGTCACTAAGTACCTTATACAATAAAATTCTTTTCAAGTAAGAAATGGGCAGAGGAACAATTTGAGACTGACCGAAAAGAACCGCGGATTTAGCCAATGAGTCTGCCAATTCATTGCCAACAATTCCAGAGTGTCCCTTAATCCACATTAGGAAAATTTGTCCATCGTATTTTTGTAGGTCTAACAGAATATCCTGTGCAATTTTAGACTTAGGCACCAAATTTTTTAAACTTTCAATAGAAGAAAGGCTATCCGAGAACAAGACACAGGAACTGAATTCTGAATTAATGAGCCATTTTATGGCTGATGAGATTGCCATCATTTCTGCTTGAAAGACAGAGTTTTCTTTGCAAAGTTTAACTTGCTTATTGTATATAACTTTTCCGCAGTAGATGGCCACCCAAGCAAAACCAGTACCATCATCCGTTTTACTTCCATCAGAGTAGATCCTTAAGGTATCATCATCTGAAACGGGCTCATTCCACGTAAAATATTTAACTGCATAAGTAGGATCAATATTACTTTTATAATTCTTGGACTCAAAATCCTGAATGCCATAATAATTATTCTGGAAATATATAGACTCGTTTTTGTATTGAATTTTGAATTTGTTTACCAATTGTTTCCCTTCTAAATGGATGGGGGGAATTCCCAAAATTTGACAGATTGCATCAGTAGAAACCTTTGAATAAAAATGCATTATGTTAATAATAAAAACCCTTTGGCAAGAAGACAATTTACTATAGCCATGAACATTGATATGTGGTAGCCAGGCCTCCGCCGCATACAAAATCTTGGGCTTCACCACAACTTGATACCAGATTTTCCTCATCTGGGGACGAATACCCCATTTTACACCAGATATTTTTTTCATATTGTCACTAATAGAATAGATTTGGTCTCTAACATTTTCTAAATGAGGCAAAAAAGACAATCGCCCATCGATGATGACACCCAGAAACTCATAAAATTTTTCACATTTTATGTTAATATTGCCAACTTTAAAAATCGGCGGACGATTGCCAAAGTCCTTTCCAAAAGTTACAAATTTTGTCTTATTTTCCGAGATTTTTAACTGTAAATTATCACAAAAATTTTTAAAAATTGTAATATCCTTGTTAACATTATTTTCTAATTTAGCTCTAGCATTCCCAGAGTCGATCAAAGCAAAATCATCAACATATGCAATGAGAGTAGCGTCCATGTTATCAAAAATACTTAAAATATCATTAATTAGGACCAACCATAAGATTGGCCCTAAACATGAGCCTTGAGGACAACCTCTACCTATCTGAACAAAACTTTCCGAATGTTGCGTTTTAATAAATCTATTTTTAAGATAGCTCTGTAAGACATTAACCAGATAATCAGGAACATTTATTTTACGTAAAGCTGCAATTATACATGTCCAGTCAGCGTTATCAAATGCTCCGGAAATATCAAAAAATATACTTGCTGTATACTTATAAATCCTATTCCTTTCTTTAATATTAGTAATAATCTTGTCCAAACATTGGGTCGTATTTCTTCTCTCTCTGTAGCCAAATTGATTCATATGTAAAATATTGTTACTTTCCAAGTAGTGAGTCAAACGGACTACAATAATTTTTTCAAAAATCTTACTCATTACTGGAAGAAGACTCACTGGGCGATACGACTCTGGGTTCGTTGCTATTTTATTTTGCTTTATAAAGAATAATACAACCGCTCTTTTCCAAGAACGTGGAAAATATCCCATGTCAAATAAAGCATTATACATGTTTATAAAATGATCAGGAAGTACATCCCTAACGTACTTGACAATCCTTAAATCAAAGCGATCATACCCTGGAGCCTTATTCACATTCATTGAATAAATGGAATGATCCAATTCCTTGACATTAATTGGTTTAAATAACGAACTATTGATATATTCTTCTTCCACATTATTTACTACCTCAAAGTGATGATCTACAAGCCTTTGTTGTATGTCTACTAAATTTGAATCAATCGGCATTCCTGTTAAATTAGTTACTATAGCACTTTGTTTCTTACTTTTAAGGACTGCATAAGCACTCCCAAAATTATCATTCGTCATAGAACAATAACGTCGCCAAGAACACACCTTAGCTTCCTTAATCTTCATCTTGAAAAGAGCTCTATGTTGTTGTAATCTTATCTTTAACTCTATTGAATTATTTCTCTTATATTGTCTATAGATAGCTTTTAATTTATTTCTTAAAATTTTTAGATCGTTATTCCACCAAGTTATTTTAAAATCTTTCCGTTTACCTTTATATTTGAAATTATTTTGACAAACCTTTAAAAGACTACCATTAAAATCATTTAGGTTATTGTCAAAACTTTCAATGTTTTTGTTTCGCAAGAAATGTTCATCATAATGTGCTAAGTATTTATTAATATCACTATTTAAACGATATTTGTTACAAAACTTTGATCTAAATCTATCATATTTTAAGCATACTGTTTCCGCCGTGATATCGTAAGTAATATAGCGATGATCAGAGCACGTTTCATAATCCTGAACAGTCCAGTTACGTACGTTATTCAATAATTTATAAGACAAAATTGTCAAGTCCGGTTAACCTGATTTATAAGGCGTCCAAAAAGTAGGAATCTGGTCTCTATCATTTACCACATAAAGGTCATTAAAATAGCAAAAATTGAGAATTTCGAGACCCCGCTCACCATTACGGGAATATCCCCAATTTCTATGCCATGCGTTAAAATCTCCGGCCATGAAAAATAAATCTTTCTCCAGAAGTTCGTCAGGAATAAGGTCCAAATTTTCCAAGAGATTAGTTGAAGGCGAAATATAAAAGCACCCCAACAAAATGTTACCCATATCCGTCAAAATATTAACAAATATACCATTTTCGAGTTTTAAGACTTCGTTGCTCACAATATCCCTATTTACCATTATAATACCAGCATTGTTTTTAATTGACAGATAGCGTAACCAGCTAGAATTTACCAAGGAAATCACACCATTGAAAACATACGGATCCTGGACAAAAGCAATGTCTATGTTATTATCAACAATGTATTTTTCCATAGTTGAATTGGCAGCCTTGCAAAAGTTTAAGTTAATTTGAAGACATTTGATTGAGGACAAACAATGAGCAACTGTATTCACATGACGCTTAGTATCAACCCCAGCTTGAGAATCAACAATAGCAGCTATTATAATCGAGGGGGTGGAGGTACCGTAGAGAGTAATTTACTTCTGTAGGCCTGGAAGGATGGGCATTTCTTGTCGTCAGATGAATGTGACGCATCATCTTTACAATTGACGCATTTTAAAACATCACTTTTACACAGTTTGGTTTCATGACCTCCTGCACATTTCGCGCATACCATTTTAGATGAACATCGATTTGCAGTATGGCCAAGTTTTTGACAGTTATAGCATCTATTTATGTAGACATATTCTTTAACATTTACTCTTTGTAAGTTAATGATCACCTTTCCTTTATTAAGTAAACAGAGTTTTGTGGTTTTATCGCAGTCAATTATCCAATTATATCCAAACTTTCCCTTGAATTTCTTTATCACATCTATTTCCCGATCCTCTAAGCCGTCAATATCCTTGATCTCATCTCTAATCATATCCTCCGTAACCTCCTCGTTAACTCCAAAGAGAATTAATCGATTGTTTTTCTCCTTTCCCAATTTTCCTTGTAAATCTTTACAAATATTTTCGTCACTTTCCAATTTCTCCAATAAATCCAGTGCTTCCACTTTATTATTCATTTTTAGAATTACTTTTCCCTCTCTATTTATTATAACATCATTAGGTTTTTTGATATCGTTAGATTTTTTAAATTCACTTAATTTACTCATTATCTCTTGTCTTGTTATATCCTGCTTTGGTGTTATTATAACAACATGATCATCAATAGTCTTCTCTTTTGTAATGTCCAATGCAACTGCCGCATAAGCATTCATTTCCTTAATTTTGCCTGAAATGTCAATGTTTTTAGACACTTCTTTATTATAATCACTTTCTAGTTGCTCAAACTTTCCTTTCAGACGTTCGAGCTTCAATTCTGCCTGTGCACAATTCATAATTATGTTTGTAGTAATTTTAAATATAGATTCAAAAATATCCTTTGTCATTTTCATACCAACTCTCTCCTTTATTTCTGTTAATATTAAATCACAATCTTCCTTAGTTTTGATTAACAATTCCGTCTTATATTCAAAGTCTATATTCATTTTTATTTATTTCCAAACAATTCTATCGTAAGAGTAGTAAAATGTCAGAAGTTGTTTTAGAAGACTTTCAACATATATATATAGCGACTATCGTTCGCAAAATACAAAAGTTGTTAGAATCAAATGTAACACAAATAAACACTGTATTTATAACGTCGCTCTTAATTCCTCCACTTAATTTTGTGTTACACTTCTATATTCCCTTCAAATTCGCAATTATCAAAAACCGCTCTCGAGGAGAACACAATTGAATCCAGTATAATCACCAACTCTACTTCGCAAGATCACGTAAACACAAATCAATCACTTAATCAATCCCAGTTGAAGAGAAGTGATTTGAGGTTAATATTTACCAAAACAAACATGGACAAATTAAGAGAGCAAACAATAATATGAAACAATTTATCGTACAATGCATATTACGAAAATATACAGCTGGTATGTATATTTCCGTATCACGTTTCTGATCGCCAAATACAAAAATCGCCAAGAGCGACACAATTTTGAAAATTAAAATTAAAAGCTTATCAATTTTACAGCAAAAGTAACTCAATCTAACACATGTAAACTATAACTTATATATAACTATATCCAAATATGGGGATTAAAATCCAGGAAATAATTGTTCTTAATTTTTAATAATTTTTTACAAAAAATCCAATGGATAATTAACATAGGATTTTTTTTTTTTTTTTTTTTTTTTGGCCCCACTGACGGTTAGTGATGTCAAACTTCGCTTGCGTACAGCTATGATTCAACGATTCAACAGAAAATTAAAAACATGGTATATGATTTTTTTTTTTTTTTTTTTAATCTTATAAATATTTCTAATTTATTACTAAAATTTTTAACGTTACAGAATTAGACATTTTCATGATATATTTCATATTTCTAGCTATGGAAAGAAAAAAAAAATCACCATCAAAAACTCTCATAAATATTCAAGCACTTTTTATCCTTCGTTATTAAGTATTAGGTAAAAGGGAATTAAAAATTTATGCTGTAGAAGATTATTCCAAATTAAAGTAACAATAATAAACTTTTTTATTTATTTTTTTTTTTTTTACTATACAGATTTTTTGAATGTGTAAAATCATTACCTAGGTGTACATTAAAAATATACAGATAATATTATATACTACCCCTAGTACAAATAGAAAAAATCCAATTATAAAAAATATAAGCATTAGAAAACAATTGAAACTTTTTTTTTTTGTTGTTGTTTTAATCAATTATACAAAAATATTCATCGTCAAATAGTGACAAACATTTAAAAGTCATCAAGGGGGGCCATATATTAAAGTTGTAACGCAAAATGATCTAGCAAGGACAGATTTCTGTTTGTTCTAAAAAAAAAAAAAAAAAAAAATTACTGATTTTCAGCATATTTCATAAAAATATGGTATTAAATATTATGTATTTAAATTTGACTTTAAATATTTTTATTTCTATAACATTTTTCTGCTTTTGTCGTGTGTTATGCACTATTAATATACCTATTCATTGAAAAGCAAAGAAGCGAACAGGCAGGCAGAGCCTCACAGCTGCTAATATGTAAAGCGACTTGGGGGGGGGGGGGTGTCTCCCTCGGTGATTGGTCGGATCGAGCAGAAAGAATTACGTTAAAAAAAAAAAAAAATGTTTGTTTATCTAGGATTACAATGTGACAAAAACGTGTGAAAAACAAACAAATAATCATATTTATTGAAATTTTGTTTTTCCGACTGAGTGAAAATAATGCCTGGACAGGGACTCGAACCCCGGTCTAATCCGAGTTCGAGTCCGGAGTTCGAGTCCTCCGTGTTTCGAGTCCCGATCCAGGCATTATTTTCACTCAGTCGGAAAAATAAAATTTCAATAAATATGATTTTCTTCCTTAGTTGATTGTGTGATTTTAATAATAAAAAATAAAATAATAATAATAATCATTTTTAATACATAAGTTTCACACAAATCATATTCATTTGCCAAGGAATTTTAGAAGAAACATGAAAAAAAAAAAAAATAATACATTATTTTGAAAGGTTTACAATAATCTTTTACGAGAATATTATTCGAAAAAACTCATATATAAAAAAAAATAATAACATATTGTGTTGCATGCTCTAACTATGCAAAACCGATACCATATTTTACAAATAATAATTCCAACACAATTATCAGGAAATAAATTCACTTTAAACATTCAAGATTCTTATAAAAGTAATTATTATTATTATTATTATTATTATTCAGTATTTGTTTTATATAAAAAATGTTTCGGCCATCTTTGAAAATTCCATAACGTAAATCGTGAAAAAAAAAAAAAAGTATATTTCAAACATTAATTTGCATAGTAATTAAAATTTCACATTTTTACTAAAATTATATATGTATATCTTTGAAATTTATTCTTTCATATTATATTCAGAATTTATCTTTATCTATTCATTTCAATTGAAATTTAGACAAACTATCAAATGCTTTGATAAATATCGAGAGATAAAAGTGAAATAACAATCATAAATCATTAACATTTTAATTATCTGCAGTATTTTAAGTAGCATTAAATATTAAAAGATTGATTGTAAATTCGTGATTTTACATATCAAATAATATTTACTTTCTGAATATGGAACCAGTTGAGTCTCAAAGTTTAAAATATATTCACTTCAAACGATGCGAAGAAAATTATTCTATAATTATACAGATAGGTGCATATATTTAAGCATGATTTTTAATAAGAAGGTATTTTGTATTTGCTTTAAATATAATTAAGTTTGTACCAAACTTTGATTCACAGCAAACATTTAATTATTAGATTTTAACATATATGTAACTGGCTTTTGTAATGCAGCAAACTTTTTTTTTATGCTATCTGTATGTAATCTAAATATTCCATAAACGTATTATTTTTTAAATTAAAACGTGTAATTAATGTTGAAAACCGGTAATATTTAAGTAATATATCATAAATGATTATATTATTACAATCAAAATTCAAAAAGTATTTGTAAAACATTTTTCACTTAAATTATAAAATAAGTACTACCATTTAATGTTATTTTGTTTGTTGTGTTATTATTAAACAAGAAAAAAAAAGTTTTATTTTCTAGATAGGGGTAGTAAAATACAGGTTTAATTTAAAAATTAATAATCGCCATAAAACTAAATAAAAATAATTGAGGCATTTAATTATATACTGGACGCCTATCAATTTTCCCGATCTAACCAAGTATATCATTCGAAAGGACATATAATAGAATGTTTACACTGCAACATTGAAGAAAATCTTTAGAGCCGTTTCTGAGATACGGACTCATGGTCCCACTTCCGATTTACAATGTACTATTTCCGATTTTCACCAAAATTCAAAAAATGCATTTGTACACCAAATCTATCTCAATTCTGAAGTTTCGTAGTTTTATATTTATAAGTTACGAAGATATAATAGTCAGGAAATTCACTGCATACATACATAGACACACACACTCACACACACTGACCAATTGCCAAAAACTACTTTTTTGGACTCAGGAGATCTTAAAACGTGTAAATCAGGCAAAAATTCTATATTGATTTTTTGGACCGAATACAATACTTCCATTATATACGGTAGTCGGGTAATGGAAGTAAAATTATGGCATCTTTCGCTGATATTATGAAATCACAAACACAAAACAATAACATTGTTTCGTACAAACTAGATCCAAGATGATTTCCTAGCGCCCCGCAGAGTCGGTACATCGCAACGTCCCAAACGTTTCACTTTCACGTATTGCCTTTATATATTAAAAAAAAGTTACTGTCACTGGCGTCAACTTTTTTTTGTCTGCGACAGCGTCTTCTAGCGGAGGGCAGGATCCTTCGCGTCATGAGAGGTATCAATGTGTTCCGAATACTCCAAGGCAGACATTTCAGCTGCTTAGAAATTTCTATCATTTTAATTAAAGAAGTTATTAACTAAAAAGGACAAGTTTATGAAGGTACTCTATTTGCCATTTTGTAGAAAGTTTCACCCAGTGACGTTGTTCTTCTGTCATGAAATCATTTTACAAGGGAAAATTAAAATATGATCCATGGTTGTACGTAGGTAGGTAGGTAGGTTCGATTTAACGTCGCACTAGTATTGCGCTATGGGTAATTGCGGTCTGGGACGCACCCCTAGAGATGTTCTGCTCATATGTCATCTCAATTTTGATCTTTCCCGGAAGGGATCCCCCCCCCGCTTTGGTGATCACCAGAGGTATAGTGTGGGTGGGAACATGGAGGGCTTTGCAGTCACGACAGATTTTATGTGCACCAGTCACGATTAGTGTACACGACGGTCATTGGCCGGCTCAAGTGTCGAAGCGGCAGTCTTCCAGTTACGTGCTCGGCGCTTTACAGACTAGGGTACCGCGGACCGAAACCATGGTTGTGTTTGTGGTTGGGTTTTACGTCGCACTAATGCTGCGCAGATGGGCAATTGACGACGGTCTGGGAAACACCCCTAGAGGTGCTCTGGAGACATGCCATCACAATTTTGATCCTCCCCGAAAGGGATGGCTCTCCTGCTTCGATATCCCCCGGAGGTATAATTTTTGACGGGAACATGGAGGACTTTGCGGCCACGACAGATTTTACGTGCACCATCCACCATTAGTGTAACCGACTGTGTTTGGCCGGCTCGAGTACCGAACTCGCAATCTTCGAGTACCGAACTCGCAATTACGAGGCCGGCGCTCTACCGACTGGGCTACCGCGGCCCCCGAAACCATGGATTTAAAAAAGGAAGAAAATAAATATCAACTTTTTTTCTCTACTTTTAGAAAATTAATTTTCTTACACGGGAAAATTAAAGTATGATCCATGGTTGTAGGTAGGTAGATAATTAGGTAGGTTGTGTTTGACGTCGCACCATTACTGCGCTAAGGATAAAATTGGCGACGGTCTGGGACGCACTCATACGGATGTTCCGGAGACATGTCACCACAATGTTGGTCCAACACGAAGGAGATGGTCTCCCGCTTCAGTGCCCCCCAGAGGTATAATTTTGATGGGAACATGGAGGATACGACATATTTTACTTGCACCAGCCACCATTAGTGTACACGACGCAACGGTCTTTGGTCAGCTCCAGAACCGAATCCGCAATCTTCCAGTTAAAAAGGGGTACCGCGGTCCTGATCTAAGGTTGTAAAAAATAAATAAAAAGGGTCATATACTAAAGTTGTAATGCAAAATGATCTAGATATTATGAATTTCTTTCTATTAAAAATATTTATAAATATTATGTATTTCAATTTGACATTGAATATGAGGATTTCGATAATATTTTTCTGCTTTTGTCTTGTAATATGCACTATTAATATTCCTTTTCAGTGGAAGAAAACAGAGAAGCGAATAGGCGTGCAGAGCTCTGCATGTGTTAATAAGTAAATTGAGATTGGGGGCTTCCCTTGGGGGTTTGTGAGCGGAGCGAGCAGGGTGCAGAACCCCCTAGTGTTCTTTAAAAACTAGAGCTTTACATAAGTTAAAAAATACTTTTCTCTAAATACTTTTCTAAAAAACATATATAAATAAGCATTTTTTTTTTTTTTTTTTTTTTTTTTTTTGAGAAAATTACAATGCCAACTCTTTTGTGGTTTACATTGTACTTTGAGGACTTACATATTTAGTTTGAATGTTATTTACCTCACAGTTAAAATAGTAATACGAGACTTCGTTTCTTTTATTTTGCAGATGTGAGATTTCGATCTAAAGATTTAAAACATCTAAACAGTAAGTTTAAAAATAGCTAAACTAATTAATTAATTAATTAATTAAATCACTAATTTATTTTGTTCAAAAGAAAAAAAAAAAATAGATCCCGCAAAATTTGTGAACTAAGAGAGTAGATGTAGAGAATTTCTATTTCTTTCTTTCTTTTCTTTTTTTTCTTTTTCTCTTTTTTCTTTTTTTTTTTTTTTTTAAATTGTCATAAAAGTAACAGCTATTATTTTGTTGATTCGTGTGCTTGTTTTAGTTTAAAGGTTATTAGCAATGCATTCCAAAAATAATGTATATCCAGAAAATATTAAAAACTGGGATTTTGTTCAAGAGAGGTATTAAATAATTTTTAGTTTGCAAAATTGATGTTTTCAAAGAATGGTGATTGCATAGATGTAGCACACTTAAATTGGTTTTTTGTTCATTGATATTTTATTTTTGAAAATGATATATATCAAATTGAGGTTTCTATGATTTAAGAAATAAAATAAAGAAAAAAAAAAAAAAAAAAATCAACTAAAAGATGCAATTTAAATTTCTGTTACCTTATACAGAATCCAGACATTTCATATTTAAACAATTCACTGAAATTCCGCGTAGAGCATTTGATCTGCTCGTATACCTATCACACTTGAGGAAGATTAATAAGAATTTCAGTTAATTTGTATATGACAATTATTGTTTATTAGCGTTACCAAATTTACAAAATGATTTTAAAATGGAAATCTGTTACAGGCAGTTTTTACTATATTATAATTAAAGGAAAGAGAATCGTATTTTAACCTAATTTACAGGAATTTGTACTTAACATTTCATGGTTTATTTATTTATTTTTATTTACTTATTTATTGTAGAAAAGTATATTGCAAACAATAGCAAAATCTATTAAAGACATGTTAGTGTGTCTGTAAAATAATAACATATGAACAATTCGTCAATATTTCTTAAAAAAAAAAAAAAAAAACTTTAAAATTAAAGCATTTTAAAATATATAAATATTTTTATGTAGATGCAATTCCCATTGTTGTAACATACTAATGCACTAAAAAAAAAAAAAAAAAAAAAAAAAAGTTTAAAGAGAACGAACATAAAGAGGACAAAATGGCGGTCTACTCATAAATTGACAAATTAACTTTAATAAAGGCATTTTCCTTTCTCTAACCTAACATCCCTAAATGCAATTTCCTCAAACAAATTATTTTTAGTAGCTAATTTATGTTTTATAATAAACAAAATACCAAATTAATTTCATTAAAACATCTTATTTAAAGTATGCTATATTACTTTGTATCTAACATTAATTTAAAATGAGAATTACGTTACAATATACTGCTTATTATGGGATTAGGAAAATGAACATAGAAAATTATCATTAGAAACTATAATTGCCCCTTTATAATAAAATATTAAAATGGTTGTTAAAAATTCCTTTATTTAATGTTCCGATAGCTGTTCTGCTCAAAGTAAAAAGGTGAAACGGTATCCATAACCAACTGACTTTATATAAGGTATAAATTTTCATTAATATGATTAATTGGAATTTTGTAACAGTATTAACCAATTTCATTTGCTTTTTTATAACCACATTTAATGTATTAAATTATATTTTGAGACATTACGACATTATAATATTATATATATATATATATATATATATATATATATATTAATATGTAATTATTGGATTATTAATAATGAATCAAGAATTTCATTAAATACGAATAGTAGAAAATAAGAAAGCACAAGGATTTTCCATGAACGGAGAACAGATAGAATTATTAGGCACATTTTTCTTCCCCTTAAGGATTAATTTTCGAGAGATTCTTACATTTTAACTTAATTACCGTTAAATAATTATAACCAATTAATAACTTCTATAACTATAAAATATTTCTGACGATGTACACTCTGGAGCTCAGTCTAATGATTGTAAAGTTATAAAACCGGAGAAATGAATGTCTTGGACATTGCAGGGGTGTATATCATCTATGGAGGTTTTTGAATTTAAATTTTTGAATTGACTTTTTTCGTTTTTATTCACAGATATTTTCTGTTACAATTTCTTAAAAATATTATTTCGCTTTTTGTCGACGTACGCATAAAAACGTATATATATATATATTGGTCTGTTTGGCACCTGCTACGACGGAGCTTTCGGGTTACGATGCCGAGATCGTTGTACAATTGCTGGCCGCTAATAACCACAAACTGAAAAATTGAAGAAATATAACTGGAATTTTTTATTTACAACAACAAAGTAAATTGCATTCTCGAACAGTTAATTTTTAAATCCAGTTATTTTAGTTCTAATGACAAGCTTTCGGAGATGCGCAAAGATGCTACGTCTTAGCCGCCGGAGAAGGTGTGCGACAAGCGAGTGGCCACCGAATGAGAGCGCAAGACTTTAGTAGTTAAAAATGGTAGCCCAATGAAACTTTTGCCAAATGCTCGCCAAAGATAATTATTTGTTCTCGCTATTAATCTAATGGAAACTTTTTAACTTTCAGAGACGGTTTTAAATAACACCAACCTAGTGCTTGGCGATTTCATTAGCCAAATAAATGGGGTGATTTGTGATATTGCGAAACAGTAAATGAAATAATTGCATCTACATTGCTCAATTTTGAAGAACTATTCTGCAATCAAAAAATATTCCGCTATCTGATACGAATTTCTTCTTAAAATATTTGAGAACAACTTTTATTAGATTTTTATGAATTTTAAGTTTATATTTTATTAATAAGGGCTACATTTTCAGTTTAAAATGCTTTAATATAGGAGCCATTACGGCACAAACTAATATGGTTAACACAAACAATCTAACGCATAGTTAGAAAAATGCAAAATTTAAATCGACTTTTTGTTTTGTACTTTTACGATATAGATGTAGATATGATTTTATTTCATGCATTCTACTCTCCCTATTTTTACTAATGTTGTAATATTTGCACAATCCCAATTTGGTGTTAAAGAAGTATCGGTGATGATGACAAAGGTGATAAACTATGAGTAATGCTAAAAAATTGTTTATTATTTATGCTCTATTTTGCACACTAGGATTTAACAGCCATTTTTGTGTGTACGTATGAGATGTCTCGAAGGTTTGCAGTCATGTACAAATATTGAAGCTGTTTTTTTTACTTCCTTATACAAAGTATAAGGAAGTATAGTAATCCCGATTTGCGAAATGGATTTTGCATTTTACATTGCTCGAAAACGAATGATCGCTGAATGTTGCCAATTTATACGTGTGACTGTCATGATGTCTAATTGTACACCTGCAAGTGTCGTCTTAACACGAGCTCTCGTTTTAGAGATATAAGGGATTTTACACGATTTTTCGTGACGTCTGTATGTATGTGTGTGTGTGTGTGTGTGTCAGTATGTCGCATAACTCAAAAACGGTTGGACGTAGAAAGTTGTGAATTCGTACATAGGTTTGTTATAACATCTAGTTGTGCACCTCCCTTTTTGTACTTTGTATGGTTTTCCGTTTTGGAGATATTTAGGAAAATTAGGTTCATAATGGCCAAAATGTATCAAAAAACGGTAATAACTCAAATACGGTCTGGACAAATCTTGCAATTTAACTGACTTCCCGACTAGCTAGACATTTGAAACTTTCAGAAAAGTTCAGAACACGTAGACAATGCACTTTTAAAAATATTTTTAGCCAACTGTTTCTAATACCTGCTGCCTTCAGCAGCGTTTATGTAATTCAACAGAAAATTTATTTAACTAACTTCTCGACTAACTAGACATTTGAAACTTTCCGACTAGATCAGAACATGGTAAAAATGCATTTTTTTAATACTTTTAACGAACTGTTTAGGGTCCCTGCTGTCTTCGGCAGCATTACCAGTACAATTCTTGCAATCTATTTTTAACTAACTTCCCGACTAGCTAGACATTTAAAACTTCTGGAAAAACTCAGAACACGGTGACAATGCATTTTTAAAATATTTTTAGCCAATTGTTTCAGGTGACTGCTGCCTTCGACAGCGTTTATATGGTTCAACAGAAAATTTATTTAACTAACTTCCCGACTAGCTAGACATTTGAAACTTTCAGAATAGTTCAGAACACGGTGAAAATGCATTTTTTAAATACTTTTAGTCAGTTTTTTCGGGTCCGTGCTGCCTTCGTCCGCGTTACCAGTACAAATCTTGCATCGGTTTTTAACTAACTTTCACTAAACTAACTTTCACTAAACTAAAGCTGAACGGCACTGGGTGATAACTTATTTTTTTAAATATTTTTAGCCAACTGTTCCGGGTCCAATGACAATGTTTTTTAACATTATGTATATTTCAAAAAGTGTATAAGGAAGTCATGTGGTGCCCACATCAGATTTTTTTCTTTTTTTTCAGGAACACATCTTTATTTGGCTAAAATCGTTGGTTGGAGATGGCGCTAGGAAAAAGATATTGTCTGGAATCTCGACTGCGGACTATGGCTCTCGCCGTAAAACAAAGACATGTAAAGTTGGACGATCTCACACCTGCCTAATTTTGGATCGGAGGACTTCGCAGTGATGTTTAGCAATTTAGATCTTTGTAAAAATTGTCTCATTTGTTCGTGTTTTGCGTTTTATTGCCAGAATCCCTGTTATTAATTGGATTGGAATTGTTTCAGGGCAATTCCTGGCGTAATTTTTATCCGATACTTTAGCACAGTTAACTGAAGATAGCGATGTCATTGCAAAAATGAACATTGAAAAATTTTGTCATTTCGTTCTTTTTCGTGATTGAGTCTTCCACCATGAAACAATAGAAGTTTAAAAGGGAAATTATGAATTATTAGCGATTTACAAACTGTTTCTTTAGTTAAATTTGACTATTTTTTGTCCAATTATACATACTATCCTTATATATTGTCTATTATAGTATATTATTAAATATTGTTTTTACTTTACATTTATTCACTCTCAACAAAAGGGTGCCACTGTTATATCCCAGGTATTAGTTGACAACTTTATGTAAATAAAAATCCATATGAATTCATTAAAGTTATACAAAATAGTATAAACTTTAAATGAGGCATTACGAAACGTCTGTTGTAACCTTATTGTTACACCTCCTTCCATGTTACATCCTCTGATTTACATGATTAACTTTCTGAGACACGATACATTTATATGTGAGACATCCACTCGTTTGATTGGCCTATGATTTACTTCATTACAATGGCATGTGTGACGTCAATTCCTTTGTAGATTTGCATATCCAAAAACGGATAGAGCTTTCGCACTCACACAATACTTGGTCGAGTTTCGAACGCTCAATCCTCTAATTACGAACTCAATGTTCTGTCAACAGGTCTAAGGAAAACATTTTTTAAAATTAATTTGTTGTAGTAAAATTAAAAATATAATAAAATATCCACGATTTAAAATTAAGTTAGACGTATCTGACAGGAACAATTTTTAATTTTTTTTTCGATGAATTGTGCTTTAAATATTTCTGGATTTTATTTTTTTCATGAAAACATAAACACAGTGGTACATAAATATTTATTGAATCATAACACAATGTTCTGTAATTACTTTGGAAATTTTCTTTTCATCGCTTTGAAAAATGCTATAGAAATCCTTGAAACATATCTCTATTTGGTGTTTTTGAAGGGACCGCACGGTTAGAGAGGCTATTTCCAGGCTGGAATATGTATAAATTAGATTAGATATCAATCTAGAAAATTTAAATCAAAAGAAATTCTTCTTAAACAAGGTTTCATAATTTAATATTTTACAGTAGTATTTTCAGCTTAATGTACTTAAAAGCAGTGAAAGATCTTGCTCATTTTAAAGATGCTTTAAATTAGACATCTCTAAAAATATCTGTAAAGATATCTTAAAAATATAGAGTAGCTAAGCAATTCAATTAATACTTTTAGGAAAATTATTTATACATTTTCATAAATCGAAGCTTTTTTTTTTTTTTTTTTTTTTTTTTTTTTTTGTAACATGATAAATTATTATTATTATTTTTTTTTTTAACTGCACGATTTAAAAATTTATCTTCGCTTTACTCAACACAAAAGTAAAGATTAAAGATTAAATAAAGAAATATATTATATCATAGAAAATTCAGTTATTTTTATAACAATGTCTATTCCCAAATGTAACAGGTGATTAGGATAGCGATAAAAGTTTAGGCAGTTTATCATTCTTTAATTATCTAATTCAAAATTCATCTTCTGTAAAACTATGCTTAGAAACGAAAGATTCCTCAATCATACATTGTAGATAAAGTAATCCCACTCCCGATGAGAAAGTTCTTTATCACGTGAAAATGGTTGAATTGCCTAATTTTCTTTCGTTAAGTGCATTTTTAAGAGCTGTTTAAAAAGATTTACGCAAATCTATTATAAAGCTAAGTATTTAAGGTATATAAAATAAACATAAACCAAAATGATGATAGCGGATAATGAATATCTTGATTTAATCATATTAGCAGATCCTCTCGAAAGTGAATTTTCAAAACTTACAAGAAGTTATTCCTGAAAGCGTTTTCCAACTTTAGTTTTAGGAAAATTTGTTCTTAATAAATGAGCAATAAATTGGTATTTTACAAAAATAATTAGATTTGGATTGTAAAATATATCGTTAAGTAGAATTTTACAGCATAGTAAAATTCATAATTATTTAGTAATAAATTATTACTTCGACCAAAAGAATAATTATTTTTGAATTCTAGTAATAAACCAAGCTTTTAACTTTAAGTTTATAAAAGTTTCTAAATCTTATTTAGTGAATATTTATAATTCGACGTTATTATTATTATTAATTGATTGATTTTTTTTATTTCTTTTTGCTTGAAAGTGTTGATTTTTCTATATAAATTAATGCAGCTAAAATTATCTTTATTCATAAATAATGAGTATTACTTTAATTTTATTTTGTTATGAATTAGTCTATTATGTGATGTGCATTCAATTATGCAAGATTTAATTTTGAATTTATAATTAATAACTATATACTTTAATTATAGCAAATCTCGCATAAAAAGAAAAAAAAAAAGTCACTTCTTTGTAAATATCATTTGTTATTCATTTGTTTTATCTATTGCTCGTTTTCTATCCCTTTTGGTACACTTGCTTATTGTATACATATTTTTTTACATATTATTTATTTATTTTTTTAATATTTCAGTCTGTAATAATAATAAAATAAATAAATAAAAAATTTCTAATATGTCTTTTAACTATTATAAATTTAATAAACAACTATTATATGAATTTTTAAAGAGAGAAAAAAAAAAAAAAAAAGAAACACTTTACTTTGAACTAACAATCAAGTTATTATTATTATTATTACCATCATCTCTAAATATTCATGTCGCACAGGTGCTACGCTATGTGTAATTGACGATGATCTGGAATACACTGGTTGGAAAATTGAGAGAACACAATCTAATAAGCCTGCGTCTTATTGTAAAAGTGTAAGAATGCAAAATTATACAACATTCGGGAGAAATTTTAAAGATAAATTTAGTTTTAATTAAAGAAGAATGTGTCCTCTCAATTCCTAAGGGTTTTTTCTTTCTTAGTACATTTTAGAGCCTTTAAGCCGTATATTGAAAAAATGTATGCATATCTCGTATTTAAATGTAGAAATACTTAATTTGTTATGGATTTCATTATTCATATTCATAAAATAATAGATAGTGAAGTCCACTTTAAGTCACATCCAATATCTTTTTTTTTTTTTTTGAGTTGGAATCAGATTTTCGGTAGAGGGTGGCATTAATTCTTTTTGAAGTTTTTAGCGGATATATACATATATATAGATACAGATAGATAGACAAATAGTTAATCTTGAATAATGATAATAAATAATTTATCACTCTATCTTTAAATCAGCTTCGTTTTCTTAAAGAACGTTTGGATGGGCATCCTTATTTGTTTTACGGGTTTTTCTGGGATGCTGTTACATAATCAAACTAAAAACCTTTTCTGGCACCATAAAACTAATGAAAAGACTAACGGTTTCGAAAGGACGTGGCCTTTCTTAAACAGGTACAAACCCGTGCTGCCTTGGGTGCAAAAGCAATACTGTCTTCCTTCTGTCAGTCTTGCTTTTGCCACTAAGGAAGTAGGACGTGTTAGAACCTGAGGAAGAAAGGCCATGTCCTTTCGAAACCGGTAGTGTTTTCATAATCACTTCGTTACAATATATGTATATATATATATATACATAAATAAAGACGGAGTTGTGTTTTCATACATATAACACTTACTAATCGTCAAGGAAATTTATTACTAAATTGGTTAAAATTTAGAAAAACACGGTAGTCATTCTTTCGGTTACATTGATACTATTTATTAAATTTTAATTTTTACTTTATTCTATATTCCATAGGAGAAAGTATTGAATTCGTAAAATCCTTTAACTTCCAGTTTACGACGGATTTTCAGGTTTTGAGAGGTCTAGCACGTGATATGACCATTTTTAGAAAATGTCTCTATCAAATTGTGTGTGTGTGTGAGAGAGAAAGAGAGAGAGAGAGAAATTTTGTGGCAATTGTATCTCCGAAACTACTGCCCAGAATTATATACAAATTTATATGTAGAGGAATTTCGGCCTAAATTAGTGCCTATTTAATGTTTAGTGTTAACCGCTCAACAAATGGCGCTGATATACAGCAACATCCTCAAATTCAGGGGAGGTTACATCTCATGTTCTACACTCCTTCTGATATTTATATGGACATTTTATGTTTTGAATAAACTAATGTAAAAATAATTGTGAACAATATTATACTAAGTGCACTTAATATACCTAGTATTCTAAAAAACTAAAACTGCTATAATTTTTTTTTTTTTTATATGAGACAAAATTAATAAAAAACAATGCAAAATAATTTTTTCTCCACGTTTTTAGATGTTCATAATTATAGGGACAATAAAGATTTTTTTCGTTTTGTTTAACTTACTAGCGGATAAATTACAGTTGACATGCGAATTTGTTAACTACTGGGCTAGATTAATTCATATATAAGCCTTCAATTTTTCTTGGACGGACAGAGAGCAGAGCACTGGCAAAGGGGGCGATTCACCTTTCGGTTTAGAGTCATGACCAAAGCCACCACCTCACCGAAACCAAACTTCTAGCTCTCCAGCGAGCCCGCGGACAGGGGCACGGGCCCGGGAAAAGTCCGCGGGAAGGGAAGACCCACAAATCTCGCATTGAGCAACTAGCTGCTCTCCGGCGGGTGTGCTAGGCCGGGTGCCAGGAAAATCCACTTGAGCCTATTAGAGGAACAAGGCCTGGCGGTGAAGAGTAGGTGACAGATTACAAGTAGAGTAACCCTGGCGCCTCGTGCCACCAAGGCACCCGCAACATAACACATCACCTATTACTTTACGAGCGTCGGATGGTTGAAAACCCCCAGGCCACAAAGGCATAGAGCACAGTGGACGCGGGGGAACATCTGTCCATCCGACATGCTTCTCGGCCGCGCCGCCTCGTCAGTTCACCGGCATAGCCGGCTATCCAGGGGCGCCACGTCGGAGGTGAGGTCGGCCGCCGCAACTAGCTCCCCGCTACCTGAGGGGCAGCAGGGGTCAGGAGCCCCCATGAATTCGTCTAAATAGAATCTACATTCTTGGACGGACATTACTAATAATTCCTCGGAAAAAAGAAAGTTCATGTAGCGGAGTATGATAAATGTGTTTTTTAAGTGGAAGGATAATTTCAATCCGCCGAATTTCTAATGAAATTTGAAGATCTAAAATTGCTAAGAAAAATGTGATCAAACGTTGAACTGCTGGTTCGATAGGAGAGAGATCTGATGCAAAATCAGAGTTGTTTTACAGCGATCGAAGACCCATAATTCCTCTTACTGTTCTGCTCATAATGACTGCTGCTGAATTTGCTCGTAATTTTCAACGAAAGGTTGGGGTCTACATTTATGCATGGTTAAAATAATTAATAATATGTTAAAATGAGTTAAATACCTGTAGTAATCAATAAGCATTTAATGGGGGAAAGAACGTCTGTGTTAAAGTTGAATAAAGACAATATTAAATCGTAAAATGTTGCATTTTTGGATGAAAAACATTTTATTCTTGAATTACCAAATGGTTTTAACAGTTACTGGCACGATCTGAAGATAGCGAAAGACAGAGTAGATTTTTTTTTTAAGGCAGATATGAATCGGGCATTTTAAAGGTGAATCTATGATGCCCTGAGGAGCTGTTTCTACTGAAGGCAGAATGAAATTAGTAATTTTTTCTTTTATTATGAACATCAAGAGAATATCTGCAAATTTTAAACGTGGAATTCTCAAGTTTTTTTTAGATTTTGGGGATAATAATATTTTTTTTTCAATAAGACTTACATTTTTGCTCTACTTCTAGAGCAATAGGAAATAGTTTGAAGAAAGAAACTTCTGTATTATTGCCTTTCCCGTGGCCTAAACGTTGCAAAAACCTTAATTTATCGTATTAGAAAAGTGCATGCAAGTGAAAAGCAATTTCAAATAGTTTAAATGTATTCAGAATACCATAAATGCTGTATGAAATGGTACTGAAACTTAATATTAAAAAAAGAAAAAAAATGTATATATATATATGTACCAGAGAGAATATCTGAATGTTTCACCCTAAAAAGAGACCCCATAAAATATTAATTTAAAATAACTGAAAAAAATTACTAAGATACGAGCTGTCCTTATATATGTGAACACCCGAAAAATCATCATTTTGACCTTATTTAAAGTATTTTAAGTTAGTAAAACGATAAAACTTTTTAAATATAGTGTATTAATGAAATTTAAATTAATAAAAAATATATTTGTTTAAATGCTAGTGGTCAGTGTTTTGTTAATATAGAAAAACGGGTGTCCTTATAATTATGAGAACAAGTATATTGCGTTTCATCAAACAAAACTTGGCGTGTGAGAAGACTGTTATAGGACATTATGCATATTCAATTTTAATGCTTATCGGCCGAAAGGTTGCGCTGCTACACAGGGATTTCGGCAATTTAAGGGAATGCTATATCTCAGGTTCTATTGCGCATCATCAAACAAAACCAGCTATGTAGGAAGTCCATTATGACAGATTATGCTGATTCAGTAGGGATGCTTATCGGTCAATAGGTGGCGCTGCTATACGGAAAATTTCCTCGATAACGGGATGGTTATGTCTCAAGTTCTATGTCATAAAAATATACGAAACTTGATATTTGAGATAACCATAATAAAAACGCCTTTTTAAAGATGTTATTTTTAAAAGATAAAACTGTCTCTCTTGGAATATTTAGCGTTTGTTTTCTCTAAGATTAATATCAATTGCATTCATCATCTATATCTATATCATTATATAAAGCGCAAAAAATTGTATGTTTGTGGAGGGTAATCTCTGAAACTACTGAACCGATTTAAAAAATTCTTTCACTGATCAAAAGCTACACTATCCCTGATTGTTATAGGGTATATTAAATTTTGATAAAATAAATTTTAGTTTAAAATCTGAGCATTTTAATTAAAATCCCCACAAAAGCCATAATAGAAATGGATATAATGAAATATTAAAAAAATTAGCTGTTACCAACATAAAAGAAACATTTACATTTTGTTTTTAAAATATCTTGACATGAAAAGAGAAGAAATATATTTGCACGTGAATTAAATTGAAATTCATATAAAGCTTTGCAAAATGTTAAACTTACACGTTAAATCTGACGTCATTATAAATTTAAAGTATTTATTTTTCTAATAATATAATTTGATATGATATGATATAATGTAATGATCTAAGCGTTACTTCTAAACTTTTATTAAATTATTTATTTTTTAATTGTTGCCCAAAAAATTTACGGGTTAATTCATTTTTCGACATATAATAAAATATATTTTCTCGCGAATCTCCTTATATTATTAAAATCTGTGCGCATCTGTCTTTCTGTCTGTCTATCTGTCTTTCTGTCTGTCTGTCTACCTGTCTGTCTGTCTGTCTGTCTGTCTGTCTGTGAGAAATGCCTTGTGACAGCTAAAGCTCCGGCGCTAATGGTCGCATCGCCTCGAAACCGGTGTCGACAGACGCAGAATTTCTTCATCTCGACATCTCCTTATATTATTAAAATCTGTGCGCATCTGTCTTTCTGTCTGTCTGTCTGTCTTTCTGTCTGTCTGTCTATCTGTCGGTCTGTCTGTCTGTCTTTCTGTGAGAAATGCCTTGTGACAGCTAAAGCTCCGGCGCTAATGGTCGCATCGCCTCGAAACCGGTGTCGACAGACGCAGAATTTCTTCATCTCGACATCGCGATAATTCGCTAAGCGATGCGACCATAATTAGCGGAGATATTAATTAAAACGTCGACCCTTGTCTACCGAAAAATGACCCAGAATTCATGATTAAATGCTTAAAAAGCGACATTTTTACGGAAAAGTGGAAAATAAACTAGAAATATCAGTCGTATTGTTACAAACAATATACCATTGGAAAGGGCTTTTTTTTTCTTAATCCGATGGTTTAAACGGCGTATTGATCGGACAATTAGATTTTTTTAAAATAACTAAAGTATGAAAAAAAAGGTGGCAACAAATCACAAGAGTTTTATTAATTTCCTTCTGGACGTATTTCGGTTACTATGGCGCCGGGCGAAAGAATAAATAGATTTTACTTCCTGCTTTACTGATTTTGTACTGGAAATAAAAATTGCAAATTTCAAAATGCTTCAATTTTTTTAAAAATTATTTCAAACATGCTACACACTTTTAACATCACAAGACGAAGTTGCAGTCAAAATTTCACCGGGTTTCCAGAATAAATAAAAAATGTACAATTTAATTGCAAATTAAATTTTGTTCTAATACGCGTATTTCAAATTCTAACTATGATTAAATTATTTTTAATACATCATTCGAAAGATATTTTAAAGTACTTTTATATTATCGAAAGTGGGATTCAAGATTTCGCTTCATATACACGTTTTGAGGTTTCCTGAATCGTTTTTCTTTTGTATCTCAGCTACTAATTAAAATAATTTCATAAGTAATACATCATTAGATAGCTTTGTTGATTTGGAATCGAATAGTAGATTGCAGAAATTTGTACCGCCAGATGGCGCTGTAATATTTTCAAATTTCAATATTTCAATTTCTAATTATGATTAAATTGTTTTTAATACATCATTCGAAAGATATTTTAAAGCTTTTTTATATTATCGAAAGTTTTCACCAGATTTGCATGTTTTGAGGTGTCCTGATTAGTTTTTTTTTTGCATCTCAGCTAATTCAGTTAGACCGTTCAAAATTGGTATATGTAGGTTAATTGGGAAGGGCTGAAAGGGTGGGGAAGAAATAGGCGTGCACCGCGCGCACGGGACAGCGCTCCCGAAGGCAGTGGGGACCCGGTCCGACTTTGTACCCGATGAGAAATGATTTTTTTAAATTTTCTTTACTTAAGAATAAAAATTTCATTTGAGAAGGAATATGTGCGCGCAGCGCACGTATAATCTCACACGTAGCGCGCATGGGTCTGCACTGCCGAAGGCAGTGGGGACCCGGTGTGAGTTTTTACCCGATCAGAATTTTTTTTTTTTTTTTTTTTTTTTTTTTTTTGGGGGGGGGGGGACGGATGGTCTGGGAAGAAATACGCGCGCACAGCGCGCACGGGCCAGCGCTGCCGAAGGCAGTGGGGACCCGGGCCGACTTTTTACCCAATCAGAAATGATTTTTTTTTTAATTATTTCTTTTCTTGACACTAAAAGTTACTGTTAGTGATTCATTAATTTTAGTGATTCATTTGAAAATACTGACCCGCTAGCGGGCGAAGCTCGCTAGTAATAATATAAAAAGTGAATTAAAAAAATATCGTCTGCATTTCATTATGCATTTGTTAAAAGAATAATTGAGAAGTTTAAATTTATTTGACGACTATTTTTAGCAACTAACAGTTATGACAAGTAGCTCAATATACATAGCGCATACAACCATTACTGCAATGCAAATAGCATTTAATTATTTGAGTTACATTATGTTGATTAGAAACCTATTTAATCTATCTATGCTCTATACTAATATATAAAGAGGAAAGGTTTATATGTATATGTAGAGAATGATCGCTAGAACTAAAAAGCCGATTTCTATTTCTTTCTTTTTTTATACTAATCAAAAGTTACACTGTCTCTAAGTGCCAGAGGCTATAATAAATTTTGGTAAAATACATTTTTAATTCAAATTTTCAATATTTTAATTGAAAACAAAGCATAGATTTGATATCGGTCGTCCTTGGCGATTTTTGTATTTCGAGATCGAAAGCGTAATACGAAAATTTGTATATTTTCGTATTAAATACGAGATCTATGTTTTTACTTCAATTACCGTACTACCGTAGGTAGTGGAATTATTGTATTCGGTCCAAAAATTTGATATAGAGTTTCACCTGATTTATATGTTTTAAGGCCTCCTGAGTCCAAAGAAGTAGTTTTTGGCAATGGGTCATTGTGTGTGTATATGTGTACGTATGTGTGGAATCTTCTGGCTGTCATATCTCCGAAACTAATAAAGATAGAACTACGAAACTTCACAATTGATTCTGGTCTAGAGTACAGATAAATTTCCCAATTTTTCGTAAAACTTGAAAAACCAGAATTGGGTCATCGGAAACCGGAAATGGGACCGTAAGCTCTAATCACAAAAACAGCTCTAACGATTTTCTTCAAAGTTGCTATATAAACAATCTATTAGATGCCCTTTTGAATGATATAGTTGGTTAGTTCAGGAAAATTGATAGACATCCTCTATGAACAACTCAATTTCAGATGTCGCAAGTGCGTTCCTTTAAAAACGCCTGTACGGATTTTTTTCAAACTCGCCATGTTAACTTCCTATTAAATATCCTTTTGTATGTAATTATTGTTTTCCGGTCAATAACTGAGTATGCTAAGTTTTGGTAAAAGTTGGTATCTCAAAAACGGCTCTAACGTTTTCTTGAAAATTGTTTCATTAATCCAACTTAGATAACCTTTCTCAAGTATTACGTGCTTATTACAGGAATATTAACGGTCATCCATGATTAGGTTGTTCAGTTTTAGATCTCGGAAATTCGTGTTTAAAAAAATAACTATCTATTTTTTTTTTTCTTTTTTTTTTTTTTTTTTTTAACTCGCTATATAAACTCTGTTGTATGTGTCTTTTATACGTGTATCAAGTTTCTCTTACTGGAAAATCTCAAAAAATGCATATAACATCTCCAAAAAATTGTATATAATACATGTAATAGTGGGTAATGGAAGTCGTGTGGTTGTTTCACACCAGATTCTGTAACAGTATATATTGTACTAATATTGTTTCATATTATTGATTTCTCCCTTAATATGCATTATTAAAATAACCATTAATTATGGAAAATATTAAATATATTTGCGAGATGAACAAATAAATAATGATTAAAGCTATTGTGACGTAAATTTTATCGAAAACATTTTCATGTCATAGGTTTATTTTTCAATATTTTTTATACATGAGTAAAGAAATGTTTCTTTTTATGAAATAAATAAATAAGTAACATTAGGTAAAAATTGCCAACATTTAAGAACTAATTTAAAGAAAAAAAAATTGTAAAATTATATTTTGACTTTTTAGTTAATAATATTGCCTGACTATTACATATAAACTGATATCTTTCTTGATTTTTTACATGTCAGTCCATCTTTAACTAAAATTTGTTCATTTGTGCGAAGCCGAACGGGTCAGCTAGTCATTATATAAAGCGCAAAAAATTGTATGTTTGTGGAGGGTAATCTCTGAAACTACCGAACCGATTTTAAAACTTCTTTCACTGACCAAAAGCTACAGTATGCCTGATTGTTATAGGCTATATTTAATTTTGATAAAATAAATTTTAGTTTAAAATCTGAGAATTTTAATTAAAATCCCCATAAAAGCCATAATAGAAATGGAAATAATGAAATATTAAAAAAATTAGCTGCTGCCAACATAAAAGAAACATTTAATACATGTTCATTTTGTTTTCAAAATATCTTGACATGAAAAGAAAAGAAATATATTTGCACGTGAATTAAATTGAAATTCATATAAAGCTTTGCGAAATGTTAAATTTACATGTTAAATCTGACGTCATTATAGCGTTAAAAGTATTTATTTTTCTGATAATATAACTTAATATGATATGATATGATATAATATAATATAATGATCTAAGCATCAATGTTTAAACTGATGTGTGTAAACGAAATTGGAATTTAAAAATAAATAATGAAATAAAATAAAATAAAATAAGAAATTCTAACTTCTAAATTTTTATTGAATTATTTATTTTAATTTATAATTGTTGCCAAAAAGATTTACGAGTTAATTTATTTTTAGACATATAATAAAATATATTTTCACGCGAATAATAATATAAAAAGTGAATTAAAAAAATACCATCTGCATTTCAATATGCATTTTTTAAAAGAATAATACGCAAGCGAAGTCATGACGTCACTGGCCGTCAGTGGATGCAAGAAAAAGATTGCTATGTTAATCGCCCATTGGATTTTTTATAAAAAATTATTAAAGATCGAGGAAAATTATTTCCCGTTTTTAATCCTCGTATTTGGATATAGATATTTATTAGTTATCATGTGCATGCGTTAGATTAAGTTGTTTTTGTTGTAAAATTGATAAAATTTGAATTTTAAATTTCAAAAAATTAGAGAAAAAAAATGGCAAACTTCCATATTCGATTGAAAACATTAACAACGGATGATATTTACTCAATAAATATCCAACTAATAAACTAATTAAAAGGGAAAGGATAAATTTTCTATCATAATTTGAAGTCAAATTTGTTTTCAAATGTCTAAATAAAGTATCTGATATAATATACTAATATGTTGCAGCGGAATAGATTTGATATCCGACATCCTTGGCAGAAAAAAAAAATATCGCAAAATTATCTCGCGAATATAATTTTATTCCTTTAAAAAATCATGGTTATTTTAACAACTTATATTAAGAGAGTAACGAATAATATGAAACAATATTTCGTACAATACATATTACGAAAATATACATCTGGCATGTATATTTCGTATTACGTTTTTGATCGCCAAATACAAAAATCGCCAAGAATGACTGATTTGAAATTTAAAATTAATTGTTTTTCAATTTGAGAACAAAATAACTCAATCTAACGCATGCATACAATAACTAATACATATCTATACCCGAGTATGGGGATTAAAATCGGGAAATATTTTTTCTAGAATTTTACTAATTAAAAAAAAAAAAAAAAAATCCAATGAGCAATCAACATGGGAAATCTTTTCTTGCATCCACGGGCGGTCAGTGACGTCACACTTCGCTTGCGTATTGAGAAGTTTAAATTTATTTGGCGACTATTTTTAGCAAATAACAGTTATGGCAAGTAGCTCAATATACATAGTGCATACAGCCATTACTGAAATGCAAATAGCATTTAAATATTTGAGTTACATTATGTTGATTGGAAACCTATTTAATATATCTATGCTCTATAGCTATACTAATATATAAAGAGGAAAGGTTTATATGTATATGTAGAGAACGATCGCTAGAACTAAACAGCCGATTTCTTTTTTTTTCTTTTTTTTTCCCTAATCAAACGTTACACTGTCTCTCTAAATGCTAGAAGCTATAATAAATTTTGGTAAAATAAATTTTAATTAAAAATTTCAATATTTTAATTGAAAACAAAGCATAGATTTGATTTCTATCGTCATTGGCGATTTTCGTATTTGGCGATCGAAAACGTAATACGAAAATCTGTATATTTTCGTAGTAAATACGAGATGTATGTTTTTACTTCAATTACCCTACTACCGTAGGTAGTGGAAGTATTGTATAGGTTTTGGCAATTGGTCAGTGTGTGTGTATGTGTGCACGTATGTGTGGAATCTTCTGACTGTGATATCTCCAAAACTAAAAAAAATAGAACTACTAAACTTCACAAGTGATTCAGGTCTGGTGTACAGATAATTTTTCCGAATTCTCGTGAAAATTAAAAAACCGGAATTGGGTCATCGAAAACCGGAAATGGGACCGCGAGCCCGTATTCAAAAACAGCTCTAATGATTTTCTTCAAAGTTGCTATATAAATAATCTATTAGATGCCCTGTCGAATGATATGGTTGGTTAGATCAGGAAAATTGATAGGCGTCCTCTATAAACAGCTCAATTTCAGATCTCGCAAGTGCGTTCCTTTAAAAACGCGTGTACGGATTTTTTTCAAACTCGCCTTGCTAACTTCTTATTAAATATCCTTTTGTATGTAATTATTGTTTTTAGGTCAATAATTGTGCATGCTAAGTTTTGGTAAAAGTTGGTACCTCAAAAACGGCTCCAACGTATTCTTGAAAATTGTTTCATTAATCCAATTTAGATAATCTTTCTCAAGTATTACGTGCTTATTACAGGAATATTAACGGTCATCCTGATTAGGTAGTTCAGTTTTAGATCTCGGAAATTCGTGTTTAAAAAAATAACTATCTATTTTTCCCCCGATATTTTTTAATTCGCTATGTAAACTCTGTTGTATGTGTCTTTATACGTGTATCAAGTTTCTCTTACTGGAAAATCTCAAAAAATGCATATATCTCAAAAAAATTGTATATGATATGTGTAATAGTGGGCAAAGGAAATCGTGTGGTTGTTTCACACCAGATTCTGTAATAGTATATATTGTAAGAATATTGTTTCATATTATTGATTTCTCCCTTCATATACATTATTAAAATAACCATCAATTATGGAAAAAATTAAATATATTTGCAAGATGAAAAATAAATAATAATTAAAGCTATTATGACGTCAATTTTATCAAAAACATTTTCATGTCATAGGTTTATCTTTCAATATTTTTTATTCATGAGTAAAGAAATGTTTCTTTTTATGAAATAAATAAATAAATAAATAAATAAATAACATTAAGTACAAATTGCCAACATTTAACAACTAATTAAAAAAATAATTGTAAAATTATATTTTGACTTTTCAGTTAATAATATTGCCTGACTATACATATAAACTGATATATTTCTTGATTTTTTACATGTCAATCCATCTTTAACTAAAATTTGTTCATCCGTGCGAAGCCGGACGGGTCAGATAGTGTTAAATAATTTTAATAAATAATAGTTTCAATAAAATATTTTCACTTAGTGAATTTATATAAGAAAATATACAAGACAGTCTTGTGGTATCCACAACATACTATTTTTAAATAATTTCTTTCGAAATTCTCCAGATGCAGACACCCCCAATATTCCATTTTACTTTGAATCGTTCACTTTTAGAACATTTTGCACCAAATCTCGTCGTACTGCATTTCATTATTACTGTCGACGACATCCTTTCGTCGTTTTCATGGTTATAGTATTAAAAATGGTTGGCTATTGAAATACTAAAAAAAAAAAGAAAAAAAAAGATTCTCTAAAAAAATATTCTAGTATGTATTTAGTTAAACTTTTTTTTTTTCATGCGGACAGAAAGGAAGAGCAATAGATCATGGGATAAAATGGGGATGCTTATCGGTCAATAGGTATTTATTTTTATGCATTGTATTTTGTCACAAAGAAAAAAAAAAACAGCGATGAAACTTAACGAGTCTAACCGACGATTTCATACCTAACTGACGATTTGGCTATTGTATTCTAGAATGTTAATTTGTGGTAGCTAAAAGTAAAAATTTTTAGCTAAACTTTTTTTTTTCCTCATTGAAGAATTATGATCTGAGAGAGGTTATTTAGCAGAATAAAGAACTGAAGTCATTTATTATTACATTTAATATAACTAAAATATTTTTAAAAATGCTAGTATTATTATTATTGTTGTTGTTGATGATGATAGTTCATATTTGTTGTCAGAGTTCCACATGGGAAAAAATGGACTACCAGCAACTGGGTACAATGAACCACCCAAGGTCTCTGACAAACATCCTTTTCTTAATTTGAAGATTATTCGTAGAATTAAGATATGATAAACGGATTTACAAAAATCTACATTTTTTTAAGTGTTAACTGGGAAACGATAAGAAATCAAATATTTGATTTAGCCCACACTATGAGATAAGCAAATATTTTAGAAGGATGAAATAGATACATTAGAAAATTATACAATAGGTGCTTGTATACATCTCTATTATTAAGTAAAAAAATCCCCATTTGAAAATAGTATATTTCGAATTGCATTCCTTCCGTTAGTTTCCTTGCGCAAAACGACAACTAAATTAGTAAAAGTGTGCTAACAATTTTAACTTCAAGGAGAAACTAAAAAAAAAAAAAAAAAAAAAAAAAAAAAAAATCAGCGAACTGAAGAAATGTCGCTTTTGTTAGAGGCAGACGAGATTTAAAAGAAAAAAGTTAGCTTCTGTTAAAGATAAAAATAAAACTGAAGTATCATATCATGTTTCAAAGGTGAAATATGTATTAAAAATTTTGAGTGTTTCTTAGATTATATCTGTCTATAGTGGTAGATAATACAGTGGTGAGAATATAATTTCAAAATAAGATGCTAATTTAAGTACTAAAAATTAAGAATTCTGTCAAAGACCGAATTTAGTTTAGTACGGAAGACTACTAATATCAATCTGCAAAATTTTAATATTATTTTTTTAATTATAATTTATTATTTTTTATCTTTTTTTTTTTTCTACCCCGCACTTTATTATTTTTTTTTTTTAATGAATGAAATGAATTAAAATGAAGCGTTGCCACCAATATTTCATATTTTAGATAATTTGAAAAATCTAACTGTCGTGTCGAAAAACTGTTTTCACCCTCATTCATGAAAATCGCCATTTTCCTTTGGTACGGAATTTGTAAAGAGCCACGTTCTTTTTAAAATGACTGAACTAAATTAAAATAAAGTATTGCCACCTAAATTTTATAATTTAGTTGATTTAAAAAATCAATTTTCGGGTCGAAAAACTCTTTGCAGCCCTGGATTTAAAAAAATCGTCCCTTTCATTTGGTAACGATATAATTTGTTCCCCGAATTTAAACGAAAGGACTGCAATTTCTAATTTTTTTTTGGTGTTACAGAAAACTGGTCTAAAAAAAACTCCAGATTGAAACTAATAGTCCTTTTTCCTAAAAAACTAAAAATTTGTAAATAAATTTTCATAAAAATTTGACGAAAAAGACGGTTTTGAGATTCATACAACGAAAACTTAATCAAGATATGGACAATTTTCCTATGATTGTTGATGATTCTCTTGTAAATTTTTAAGATATTGTAAAAAGGAATCTTCGAGACACTATTATTTCACAAGACACATCAAAATTCCGGGACCAAAAATTTTTTTGGTGTATGAATTTCTAATATTGATGTTCATTAATATTACATTATTTGTATAAATCGGAGTTATAAATAAACAAATATCGTATATACTACATTTTATACTATTGAAAAACACACTACATTGATATACCTTTTCAATTTTATCTGTAGCCCATAGTGTGTCGTGTCATGGATCATTTTACAACGGGTTTGGGTTAAAATGGTTCATTTTGGCAGTTGCTATTAATACATAAATAAATAAATTTATATATTGTTACAAAATTGTAAATAATTGTGTTTATTATTGTATAAATTCTTCCAAAGAGGCTTAGTAAATTGATAAAGTGCTAATTTTGTGCATTTCTAGTCGTTTTAGCGTTAAAATAACCTTATTTTCCCTTAAAAACGCATTAAAAAGCCCCAATAAGGCAGGTAATGGATTTGGCGCCAAATTTGGCGACTTTCTCCCACCTTGGCGATTTTTTTGGCGACCTTGGCGAGAAAATTCTGATAAGGGATATACCAAATATGGAAGCTGTAAGTTGATCGGTTGACCACTTTCTAGAGTTTTCTCGAAAAATCTGGGTTCCATGGAACAGTGTATAAGAAGCGCTTTCCCGTCAAGGCAGTTAGTTCAGTTCAGATCTCAGCCAACTTCGCTAATGCTTGTATTGTGTTGAGCCTCTTTGAAAGAGACGTGCTTCAAGTGTTATTGCTATACAGTTTGTACTGTGGATTTGCTATTGACAGCTGTTGTTTAAGCTGTGTTTATTGGTTGAATTGAAGCTGATACTTGGGTTATAGACCTGTATTTCTCTGGAACTTTCTATGAATAAATTACTGAATTTTAGTCTTGCCTATCATTCTCGGACAACTCACGAACCCCATCCCGCAATGACCGCCATACGATAAGAGCAGTCTCATTAAATAATACGCCTGCTTATAAAAATGAAATGAAGAGAAGTATCGCAGAGATCCTAAAGAGATTGCGCAGCCTAGAGAATAATAAGGAAATAAAGGATCGGAAGATAAAGTGCTGGGGCTGTGGAGGGGATGGACATGTGAAGAGGAACTGCCCTGTACGACCAACTATAGAAAATAACCCGGCTTCACCATCACTGCAGGGAAACTAAGAGGAGGCCATCTCGCGGGGCGGAGGTTGCCTGAAATTAATGAGCCCCAATTTACAGTATTTCATGTTTCATCGATGAGTGGCGGCGATAATGGACTTTGCGTCTATGGCCAAGTTAACAACACCGCCTGTTGGATGATTCTGGACACGGGAGCCAACGTGACCATCATTAGAGCGGATTTGGCTCAAGAACTAAAAGAGAAGATCATCTGGACGCCGCCCTGTGTTAAACTCCAGACTGTGACCAGAGACGAAATCAAAATATATGGGAAAATGAACTTGACCATCACTTTTGGGAATGCCAGTTACCCTCATATGGCATATGTGGCTGATATAAGAGATCCTTTAATCATTGGAATTGATTTCCTGAGAAAATTTAACTTTCAATTGGACTTCAAGAATAATGAACTGCATTCGAGCTCGGAAGACATCGCTGTGTTCAACACTGAAAATCAAGACATTCAGACAATTTGCCAGATAACAGCCAAGTCTGAAATTTCCATCCCTCCACACACAGAGACAGCAATACTTTCGAAGGCAATACTTCCGCTATGGACTGATTGAATACCCGAATACAGACAATAGCCCAAGAGGAGTTCTGGTAGCTTCATCTCTAGTTGATCTCTCAAAGAATACTATTCCTGTGAGAGTCGCAAACATCAGCGATAAGGTCCGGACAGTAATGAAGGATGAGGTGTTAGCAACCTGCACTCCTGTCACATGCATCAACCGCCCCACGCAATCAACCGAATCCAAGTCTTCCGAACAATTAATGACGGAATTACTCAAGAATGCAGAGTTAGGAAGGGAACAGAGATGTGCTGCGGAGAAGCTACTCCAAGAATTTAAAGACGTTTTTTCTCGAACACCTGAAGACGTCGGGAGAACGAACATCACCCAGCACAGAATTGATACAGGAAATCATCCTCCAATCAAACAACATCCAAGAAGACTTCCATTTGCTAAACAGGAAGAGGTCACTGAACTTCTAAGTGAAATGCAGCACAATGATGTCATCGAGCCATCAACGAGTCCTTGGGCCTCTCCCATAGTACTAGTGCGAAAAAAGGATGGTTCAACAAGATTTTGCGTGGATTATCGTCGTTTGAATGACATCACGAAGAAAGACAGTTACCCTCTTCCCAGAATTGACGACACATTAGACACACTTGCTGGCAATAAATGATTCTCGACTTTGGATCCGAAGAGCGGTTACTGGCAA
This sequence comes from Salticus scenicus, assembly GCA_963930645.1. Lineage (NCBI taxonomy): Eukaryota > Metazoa > Arthropoda > Arachnida > Araneae > Salticidae > Salticus > Salticus scenicus. The sequence goes on from OZ005649.1 coordinate 102,564,538, forward strand.
GTAGAATTACATCCTGATGATCGTGAGAAGACTGCATTCACCACGGGACAAGGACTGTGGCAATTAAAAGTTATGCCGTTCGGATTATGTAATGCACCTGCCACCTTCGAACGCCGGATGGAGACAGTGCTAAAAGGACTTTCCTATGAAGCCTGTCTGGTGTATTTGGATGATATTATCATTGTGGGGCGCACTTTTGAAGACCATCTACGAAACATCCGAAAGGTGCTGGATAAACTCAGAATGGCTAACCTCAAATTGAATCCAGGCAAGTGTCGTGAAGTGAGCTACCTCGGCCATATCATCTCTGCCGAAGGTGTGAGAACTGATCCCGAGAAGATCTCAGAATTCAAGAACTGGAGTCGCCCTGAAAATGTACACCAACTACGAAGATTCCTGGGGTTATGCACTTACTACAGGAAGTTTGTCAAGGGTTTCTCAAATATTGCCAGACCACTCCACAAGCTGACGGAAGCCAAACAGAAGTTCCTGTGGACAGATGAATGTGAAAATGCGTTCAAGCGACTTAAAGAGGCCTTAACATCATAGCCTATCTTGACGTATCCACAGCCCGACAGACAGTTCATACTTGATACAGATGCCAGCCATGAGAGTATCGGTGCTGTTCTGTCGCAGGAAATTGATGGTCAAGGACATGTCATTGCCTATTGGAGTAAATGCCTGTCTAAACCAGAGCGAAATTACTGTACCACCAGGAAAGAGCTACTCGCCATCGTAAAAGCCATAGAACATTTCCATCATTACCTCTATGGCAGAAGATTCCTGCTCCGGACTGTCCATGCATCTTTAACGTGGTTGCTCCAGTTCAAGAACCCGGAAGGACAGATTGCCAGGTGGATACAACGCCTCCAGGAATATGACTTTGAGATACGTCATCGTAAAGGGACTCTACATGGTAATGCAGATGCCTTGTCACGGAAGCCCTGCTCGGAAAGCTGCAAGTACTGCTCTAGAGCCGAACAGAAATACCTGCCGTTAAATCCGGTTGCCTGCCAAGTTACTGTCTCAACACCATCAGAAGAAAATCCCGATCCCTGGAGTGACGAAGAACTTAGACAAGCCCAGTTGGAAGATCCTGACATAAAGCCAATATTACAGCTGAAGGAGACGACCAGCAACAGACCTACCTGGCAGGACATTTCCAGATTCAGTCCCATTACGAAAAGTTATTGGGCACTTTGGGACTCTCTTCATATCAGAAACGGCGTATTATACAGAAAGTGGGAATCTGATGATGGGAAAAGCTTCAGATGGCAGATTTTATTACCAAGATCAAAAATTCCAGCTGTTTTAGAACAACTGTATAGTAGCTCTACCGGAGGCCATTTTGGGGTAATGAAGACTCTGCAGAAAGTTCGGGAACGCTTCTACTGGTGCAAGGCAAAGGAGGATGTGGAGAAATGGTGTAAATCCTGTGATGCTTGTGCAGCACGTAAAGGCCCGCAGAAACGAAGTCGAGGAAGACTGCAACGGTATAACGTGGGAGCACCATTTGAACGGATTGCAATCGACATCTTGGGTCCTTTGCCACGGACCTCCAGTGGAAATAAATACATCCTCGTCGTGATGGACTATTTCACCAAGTGGCCTGAGGCATATCCCATTCCCAATCTAGAGGCATGCACAGTCGCAGAAGTGCTAGTGCAGCAATGGGTGTCAAGGTACGGCATGCCCCTACAACTTCATACCGACCAAGGTAGGAACTTTACCTCTGATGTTTTCAAAGGACTGTGTCAACTACTCGGCATAGACAAAACCCGGACAACACCCTTACATCCCCAGTCGGACTGCATGGTCGAGAGGTTCAATCGTACCATCCTGAATAACCTCTCTCTTCTAGTATCAAGGAACCAGCAAGATTGAAACTTGAAGTTGCCGCTGTTCCTGCTGGCTTATCGAAGTGCTGTCCATGAAACCACCGGCTATACTCCAGCCCAGATGCTGTTTGGACGTGAACTTCGTCTCCCTTGTGATCTCCTGTTTGGTTGTCTACCCGATGCGCCTTCATTGCCCGAGGAGTACATCCAAGATCTCCAGGCACGGTTTGAGGACGTACACAACTTTGCTCGGGAGCGGATTCACATTGCAACGGAGAAGATGAAGACAAGGTACAATCTAAAGGCTACACAACATGAGTTCCAGGAAGGAGAGAAGGTCTGGTTGTGGAATCCTGTTCGACGCAAAGGACTCTCTCCCAAGTTACAGTGCGACTGGGACGGACCATACACAGTCTTAAAAAGGCTGAATGATGTAGTGGTGCGGATCACTAAAACACCTTCATCAAAACCGAAGGTGGTGCACAGGCTAGCCAAGTACCATAATTAACGGCAATATTAAAATTTAAAATGTAAATACTGGGAAAATTTGCGCATGCGTAATGTAAATATTTGTATATAAATACTTGTACATATTTGTGAATTTTGTAAATAGTTCTCACTTGATTTTTGTTTCTATTTTATCGTTATATACAAGTTAGTTTTTGTATTTCAGATTGTGTAAATTGTTTTAGTTTCGCCTCTTGACCAAGGGTTGCACTGCCCGGGACGTGCAGTCCTTGGGCGGGGGGCAGTGTTACAAAATTGTAAATAATTGTGTTTATTTTTGTATAAAATCTTCCAAAGAGGCTTAGTAAATTGATAAAGTGCTAATTTTGTGCATTTCTAGTCGTTTTAGCGTTAAAATAACCTTATTTTCCCTTAAAAACGCATTAAAAGCCCCAATAAGGCAGGTAATGGATTTGGCGCCAAATTTGGCGACTTTCTCCCACCTTGGCGATTTTTTTGGCGACCTTGGCGAGAAAATCCTGATAAGGGATATACCAAATATGGAAGCTGTAAGTTGATCGGTTGACCACTTTCTAGAGTTTTCTCGAAAAATCTGGGTTCCAAGGAACAGTGTATAAGAAGCGCTTTCCCGCCAAGGCAGTTAGTTCAGTTCAGATCTCAGCCAACTTCGCTAATGCTTGTATTGTGTTGAGCCTCTTTGAAAGAGACGTGCTTCAAGTGTTATTGCTATACAGTTTGTACTGTGGATTTGCTATTGACAGCTGTTGTTTAAGCTGTGTTTATTGGTTGAATTGAAGCTGATACTTGGGTTATAGACCTGTATTTCTCTGGAACTTTTTGTGAATAAATTACTGAATTTTTGTAAGTCTTGCCTTTCATTCTCGGACAACTCACGAACCCCCAAGTACGCAACAATATATATATATTAAAAAAAGTAAGTGTAATTATTACTTTTGACTGAGTTCAATATGAATCCTAAAATACTACAAATAATAAGCACACATAGTTTCAATAGCCGAAAATCATTACTTTGCGAGTAAGCACTTAAATTTTTTCCAAAGTGTACCATTTTACCCCTATCTCTCCTATTCTATAATTATAGTTTTCTAAACATCTTAAATAAAAAAACAAAATATATGAAAATAATTACATATATATATATATATATATATATATATATATATATATATAATTCCTTATAAAACGTACACTTTATTTAAATAAATAATTGTCAAATGAATTTTATTGTAAATGTATGTGCATGCAAATAGAGATAATAAATTTAAATCAACTTTTTTTTTTTTTTTTTCTACTTTACAAAATAAGTTTCTAGAAAACCATGCAAATTGATTTAAATCCCACAAACAAATCGAAAATGCAAAATAATTTAAGAGAAAATTTGTTTTATATTTTCCGTTCCTAATGACCAACTCATTTTTTATTTGAAATCTCTGTTTGTAAAACCTTGCTGCAGGATAGAGACGCATCATTTATTTAGTTCTATATCAAGGAAATAACCATGAAATTATATGATATTTGTGGAAATTCTTTAGAAGAAAGACTTAAATTGTTTTGTTCATTTCGTTAGGGATAAAGAAGTTTACTTTATTGAAAGTAAAATCTTTCCCAAAACAAATTTTTAAATAGTTAGTCTTGTTCTTTTAATAAAAAGTACAAAATAAATAATAATTGGATGGATTATTTAAAATATGAATACATATAAAGAAATTAAAAATTAATACATGCATAAATATATATATATAAACAATAAATACATACAAAAGTAAAACAAAAAAATATATATATACTTTAATTTCCACAACGAAATTAATTAAAATAAATATTGTTCATTATAATTCAGTTTCGATAGAATGCATTTTTTTTTTTTTTTTTTTTTTTTTTTTTTTTGTAACAAGCATTTCTTTCGCTTTATTTAATATCTGTACATCTTTTGAAATAGAAATTTGTATTATAATAATGAAATAACTTAGATTTAACAAAATATATTAACTAAGTTCTTTTTTTGTAGTAAAAAAATATACAAAAATCAATACAGTTCGTGAGATGGTGTATAACGTGTATTTAAATATATGTATATAAATTATACCTAAAACAAGTGTATAATTTTAAATCTCAATCAAATAAAGATTTTAGACGCTTTCACAATTTAACCATATAATAAATAATGTACCCATTCGACAAATCATAACTAAACAAAATAAATACGTCAAAGATTAAAATACATAAAATTAAATTAATTAAAATTAAAATTTTTATAAGATGACTTTTCGGAATCGTTCCAATCTATATCAAGATAATTTGAAACTCTCAAAAGACATTGCTTTGTCTTGGCTAACTTTTTTCTAAGTAAATGGATATTCCCTAATGCAGTAGATAAATAAATTTCAATATGGTTTTCAAAAATAAATTATGGTCAAATTACTTCATACAAAATTTTTCAGGTGTAAATTTCTGTTGTGACATGAAGGATTTTATCCTATAGATAAAGAAAACTTCTACTTATGAGTAACATTTAGCATTATTTCATTAGATGCAGCTTTTAAAAAATGTCTTACATATTTAATGAATTATTATCTAATAAAATAACTTTTAAGTTGAATTCTAATAAAATGGTTAACTAAAGGAACCTAAACAATATGTTTTTTAAGAAATATTTTCACTTATGAAACGTAAAACAAAAAATATTATGTTGCGAACATCACGAGACTTTCTTCTATATTTTCTTGTACAAATTCACCCAGAACAAATAATTTACTAAATTATCTGCCAGGATGAATTCAGACAATTTTAATCTTAGAGAAAACTAACACTAAATACCCGAAGAAATACAGTTTTATTCTCTATAATTATTATCTTCAAAAAAGCGTTTTAAAAATGGTTATCTCCATTTCAAGTTTCGTTCATTAATACGCCATAGAAGTTGAGGTATTATTTTCCCGTTCTCGGAGAATATTGCAGTGTAGCAGCACTACTAATTGGCCAATATGCATTAAAATTGAATTCGCATAATTTCTCATAATGGTCTTATAGTATATCAAGTTTTTTTTTATTACACTCAAATGAACCTGAGATATAGCTTCACTTTTAATTGCAGAAATCGCTGTATAACAGCGCCACCTGTTCAGACACTGGCCCCAAAAGTTAACAGGCATTTATATCAAAGTGCATCTACGTATAAATTTATATGTATTTTTGTGCAGCAGTTCCCGAGATATAGCCTTCCTTAAAATATAGAAATCACTCTATGACGGCATCACCTCTTGATATATCAATACCAAAACCTAATATGCACTTACTCAGGTAAAGTTTCATCTACATATAAATTTATATGCAAATTTATGCATTCCCTCAGATATTATGTTCCTTGAATTTGTGGAAATCGGTGTATACCAGCGCCACATTTTGAGCTATTGAGGCCAAAAACTCATAGGCCCTAAATTAGGTCAATGTGGCTCAACATATAAATTTATAAGAAATCATTTGTAGTAGTTTCTGAGATACAGTTGTCACAATAGTTTTGTCACTCTTACACACACAGGCATACATAGATTTCCTAAAAATGGTTAAATCGGGTTCTTGACCTCTCAAAATATGAAAATCCATCGAAAACCGGAAGTAGAATTTTTTTTTTTTTTTTTTTAAGAATTGAATACATTCTTCTATTGAATACATAAGACAGTAACAATTTATTTACATTTACCTACAGTCTAATATAATACTGCTTAGACATATTATGTTTTAGTACTAGATAAACTTATTTATATAAAATACTTAAAAGGAAACATAATAACTGTATACAGAACATCAGGTATTTTCTATGTAACAAATGTAGGCAATAGTAGCGATGTAATAAATATTACTCAAGAAATTAGAGCTTGAGTGGTTATTTAGATTTTCCAGACTAAATTATACAGCGTCTTATTGTTATCAGCAAAACTAAAAATACAGAATGTTGCAAAATAATAAATTAATGTCGTCATAACATAACATAATATCACTTCCATAAATAATATTTCCTTTTTTTTTTTATGAAGTAAAACATTTTTCTGAATGTGAATTAAAAGGTTTTAGACAAAATTAGAAATGTTTAACTAAATTTAAAAGAAGATATTCAAGTGTTATTTTCACATAACAGAATGCAATTCTCTCTTCTGTCCACAAAACAAAATTTATAAATACTTACATTGCCTAAAAGATATTTATTCACTCAAATTAAATAGTAAATATATATATATATATATATACATATGCAAAAAACATCAAAATTACTAGTTTAAGATATTCATATATTCTGTTTTTTCATAGCATCAGAATAAAATATAAAAATAAAAGACTAATACGAATAACGTGTAATGTGTAATTTATGTTTTACCTCAGGAAACTGCACATGGCTCTAATAAACGTTTATTTCTTCGGAATTAATAATTTATGCATATCTAGACGAAAATCCTAGGGAATTTTTTTATAAACATTTTTATGCTTAATTACACACATCGACTAAATATATGTGTAAAGAATATATGTATATATATATGGTATATATATATATATATATATATATATATGATTAGCAGTATAACTTTAACACGTTTATCGCTTCTTTAAAACAAGAACGAAAATCATGCGCAACGAAAATAATTTAATAAATAAGTAAGTGATTCTTTTTTCTCCAAAGGCGAGATATCAAATCTGTTCCGAAAACTTCAAAATAGCCGTCAAGCAAGTGAATATTGCTGGTGCGGTGAAAATCATTTCTTTAATATTTCCTTCTCGCGCGTTTCTAAAAATTAATAATTCAAAAATAATTTTCCAGAAATGTAAGCAGATCTGATTCTTTTTTCTATTGATTATAATAATTTATTTAAAAGTATTTGTCGACATTCTAAGTGCTAACGCTTAAATATAATTCTACTTTTTCCAGTTATATGACTGTCACGCAGTTTAACGCATTTGGCGATTTACACACATTGTTAAACTAGTAAATATTTAGTGGCTGTGGTTGCAATGAACATTAAACGTTTGAACCAGTGAGTTCCACTGATGAACCAAGGAATTAAAAATCTCTAATAGACTATTTCTTTGAATCATGTTCCATTAAAGAATCAAAGAGACTTTGGTCATTCAAGTTTATTGCCTGCTTCGCCAGTCACTATATTTAAATGATTTTTTTAACTGAATAATTGAGAAGTTTAAATTTATTTGGTGACCATTTTCAACAACAAACAGTTATGGCAAGTAGCATAATATATATAGCACATACAGCCATTAGGGAAATGCAAATAACATTTAATTATTTGAGTTTCATTATGTTGATTAAAAATATGTTAGTCTTTCTACACTGTCCCTAAGTGCTATAGGCTATAATAAATGTTGGTAAAAAAATTTTAATTCAAATTTTCAATATATTTTTATTTGAAAAAAAAAAAAAAAAAAAAAAAGCATAGATTTGATATATGTTGTCCGTGGCGACTTTTGTATTTGGCGATCGAAAACGTAATATGAAAGTCTGTATATTTTCGTTGGATGTATATTTTCGTATTAAATATCAGATCTATATTTTTGCAGTATATATTGTACTAATATTGTTTCATATTATTGATTGCTCCCTTAATATACATTATTAAAATAACCATCAATTTTGGAAGAAATTAAATATATTCGCAAGGTAAACTGGTAATCATTTTTTTTTCTTTCTTTCGCCAAGGATGATAGATATCACATCCTCTCCGAAAACTTTTTAATAGCAATCAAATAATTGAATACTTAAAAAAAAAAAAAAAAAAAAAAAAAAAAAAAGGGCAAAATACAATAGTAAAAACACTCCTTTCAATATTTCGCTCTTGCGTGTTTCTACAAATGGGTATTTCAAAATTAATTTCCCCGAAATGTACGAGCTCTACATTCTTTCTCTAATGATTATAATTTACTTCAAATTTCCCAATTATAATTTGTTCACCATTTTAAGTGTTAACGCTGAAAAATATTTAAAAATGTACTTTATAGTTAATGTTCAACATTCAACAGAAGAAAATTAAAGCCAGATTTGCATTTTTTTTCACTATTTACTTTTAAATTATGTTTAATATATATTTTTTAAAGAAACTATTTGAAGCAGATTTGATAATGTCGCTGCCGGAAAAAAAGAAAAGACGCCATGTCAACTGGCAAACATTTAATTCCTATCAAAACCATGGTTACTTTAATAACTTCCATTAAGACAGCAATCGATAATATGAAACAATAATTCGTACAATATGTATTATAAAAATATACATTTGGAATGTATATATTTTTGTATTACATTTTTAATCTCCAAATAAAATATCGCCAAATACGACAGATATCTAATATAAGCGAAACAATCGCTAAAATGTATATTATTTCTCTCCGCTTATTTTCAGTTATGTGACATTCGCGTAATTTGGCACATTTGGCCATTCACACACATGGTTAAACCAGTGAACATTTGGTGGCTGCAACCGCAATTAACATTGAATGTTTGAACCAGTGGGTGTTACTGATTAACCAGTGAATTAAAATGGCTGACAAGCTCACTCTTTGAAATACTGGTTTCCATTGTGGAATCAATGAGACTTTACTTATTAAATTTTATTGCCCGCTTCGTTCTGCTATTCCAACGAATTAACTGAATAATTGAAAGTTTAAATTTATTTAGCAAGCATTACCAGCAATTAACAATTATGGCAAGTAGCGCAATATACAGCCGCTAAGGAAATACAAATGACATTTGATTATTCGTGTTTCATTATATTGATTAGAAACATGGTTCATTTAAAATAAATTAAATATGTATTCGCATATTGGAAATCTGCTTTTGTATAAGACTTCCTTGGCGATATTTAAAATTTGGCACCGCGCTAGGACGTATCACGCCAAGGTTTTTACGCTATTGCAATAAACTTTTAAATCTATCTCCAAAATCACAAAAAAATATTAATGATCGCTATGGAGAACCATTACTGAAACAGTAACCATATTGCTTTGCGGGCGTTAAATTTAAGAAAATAAAAAACACATAAGCTATTTATTTAATAAAAATTAATATTTTAAGTACAAATAAAAAATAATAATTAAAGCTATTATGACACTAGTTTTATATTTAAAAAATAATAAAAAATAAATCATGTTTTAGGTTTCATTTTTCAAGACTTCTTATTCGCATGAATAAAGAAATGTTTCTTTTTATGTAAAAAAAATGAATGAATAAATAAATAAACATTAAGTAAAAATTGTCAACATTTAATTTTATTATCATCAGCTTGAAAATTTAATTCAAATAAATAATATTTTTAAAAAATTAGAAAAATTGCATGAAACGTAATTTTTTAAGTTCTAATAGGAATATCAAAAATATATGTTGCAAATATGCACGTATTTCTTTTTATAGAAAAGAATTTTTAAACTAAAGGTGCCATAGTTTGTACTGCCAATGGCTTTACTTACGCAATAGAGATAGTCATCTTAGTACATCTTTAAAATGGCAAGTGTATATATATATATATATATATATATATATATATATATATATATAAAAAAAATAAACATAAGAATTAATATATAAATAAGTAAAATGTCGTCGTGGAGGTCCTTTAGCAATTCTGCATATTATCTATTTACGTACATGTTAATTTTTAATTCATATAACTTAAATTTTTCTATCTTTCAAAATTTCTTGTTTTTAGGAATTGTTTTGATGAATATGCCTAAAAGAAAGCCACAAGTTTATAAACAGCTATTAATTTTCCCTCACAAACACGTAAACTGATATGTTTGTTGATTTTTCTATATCGATCAATTTTTAGCTAAAATTTGTTCATCCGTGCGAAGCCGGACGGGTCAGCTAGTATATATATATATATATATATATATATATATATATATATTACCATTATTATTTCTGAAAATATTTATGGACACTTTATGCAGACAAAAGGACAGACAGACGGACAGTCGGACAGACAGATACAAAAATTGAAATCATATTCACTTTTAAAAATAGTTAGAAAAAGTTAAAAAATCTTAGTATAAACGAAAATGCATTTTGAGGAAATTTCCAATAATAGTCCTTAATGTAACCGAATATTTTTGTGTGACTTTGTAAATCTAATGGTAATCATACTATATTCTATAGAAAACATTGTTTTCTGCACATGAATAACATATTTCAGTTTCACAAGGATTTGTGCAAAGTAAAGCTATCAAAATTTCTTTAAAATCGCTCATAGAATTCAATGCTTTGGAATACTTTTGAGTGTATGGAGTGTTTGGAATACTTTCGAGTTTTGTACACAAACCATTCTGGTATTTACTTCATTTTCTATGAAAATACTCGATAGTGAATTTGAATAACATATTTCAATTTCATTAATATTTGTGTTAAGTAAAAGTATTAAAACAAGGTTTATCAAAATACCTCTCACTAAACACAATTTTTTGGGATACATTCGGTTGTCCCTGTACACAAACCAGTAGAGGTATTTATTCCAATTTCAATAGGGAATATTCGATAGTGAACTTGAATGACATATATCAGTTTTAAAAAATCCCATTGACAGACAGACAAGCAGGTGAACAGACAGATAAACCGAAGTCAATAACATTTTTCAACTTTGTTGAAAAGTGTTAAAAAGGGCGCCGACATTTGTGCACTTAAGATTTTACATGTGTTTTGAAGGCTAAAAAAGGCTTCCTTTACTTTTTTTAAAATAAATAAATAAACAAATAAATAAAAATTTGTATTCGTAATTTTCGTACAATTATTAGAGATACATTAAAACAATATTTTATAAAAATTTCATTGAACTTTTCGGAAAATTCAGTCTATGGATTCTGGTTTTCGGGATCCTTTCAGAAAAACGTTCGACACGATTTCTTGAAAACGAATGTACAGATCCTATAGAAATGTTCCGTATTTATTCAAACAAAATTCGTTAAAACTTTAACGAAGGATTTAAAATATAATAAAAGTTTCATTTTGTTCTTGTATCCGAAAACGTATTTTCGGTTCCCTAACAGCGCACTTACCCATAGTACGTCCTGATGATGCCCATTAGACGTACAGTCATGCATAGGATATCCTGAAGATGTCTTGTGGATGAGATGTGCTGTTAAGATCCACTTTACCCCAAGCATAATTAGTTGAATACACCCCTTGTAAAATTAGTTGTAATTTAAGAAAAAAGAAAATACTATTGTTCAATCAACAGTCTTTTTTTTTTTTTTTTTTTTTTTTTTTTGTGGAAGTTTGTAAAATTTCTATAATAGCATTGCATTAGTTTTTGAAATATCGTCTATACGACCGACGTTTCTGAAGAGTCTTCAGGAACCAGGATCCACGGTTTAAATTTTACAAATTTTCATTTATTTATTTATTTATTTATTTATTTTATTATTATTATTATTTTTTTTTTTTTGTGGAAGCTTGAAAAATTTCTATAATATCAGTGCATTAGTTTTTGAGAAATCGTCTCCACGACCGACGTTTCTGAAGAGTCTACGGACTAAAATTTCGAAATTTTATTTTATTTTATTTTATTTTATTTTTGTGTGGAAGTTTGCAAAATTTCTATAATATCAGTGCATTAGTTTTTGAGAAATCGTCTCTACGACCGACGTTTCAGAAAAGTCTTCAGAAACCAGTATCCTCGGGTTAAATTTTCCAAATTTTCATTTTTTTTTTTTTTTTTTTTTTGTGTGTGTGTGTGGAAGTTTGCAAAATTTCTATAATATCAGTGCATTAGATTTTTGAAAAATCGTCTCTACGACCGACGTTTCTGAAGAGTCTTCAGGAACCAGGATCCACGGTTTAAAATTTTCAAATTTTATTTAATTATTAGGACTGAGGGCCTATTAGTCTCAGACAGAGATTTTTGCATTGTCGTTTTCGATAATTGCACAATTGCCGAAATCATTTTTCGATAGTTGGACATTTATCGAAATCTAAAATTTATCGAAAATATAATTGAATAATTTGAAAGCGATGTTATAATTAGGAAGAAAAAAAACTAATAGTCCTCCGTCCTTAACTAAATTCTGCTTTTGCCAGAATTTCATCAAAATCTTTTAAAAATGACATTGACATGAGTCCTCCCACAAGTCACAACTATGACATGAGTCCCCTCCAAGGCACAACTTTGACATGAGTTCCCCCCAGACCTAACTTTGACATATCTCCCCAAGGCACAACTTTGACATGAGTCCCCACCAAGGTACAACTTTGACATGAGTCTCCCCAAGGCACAACTATGACATGAGTCCCCCCCAAGGCACAACTTTGACATGAGTCCCCCCAAGGCACAACTTCGACATGAGTCCCCCCCCAAGGCTCAACATTGACATGAGTCCCCCAGGCCCAACTTTGACATGAGTCCCCCCAAAACACAACTTTAACATGAGTCCCCCCCAAGGCCCAACTTTAACACGAGTCCCCCCCAGGCACAACTTTGACATGAGTCCCCCCAAGGCACAACTTTGACATGAGTCCTCCCACAAGGTACAACTTTGACATCAGTCCCCCCCAAGGCACAACTTTGACATCAGTCCCCCAAGGCACAACTTTGACATGAGTCCCCCCAAGGCACAACTTTGACATGTGTCCCCCAAGGCACAACTTTGACATGAGTCCCCCCAAGGCACAACATTGACATGAGTCCCCCCGGGCCCAACTTTGACATGAGTCCCCCCAGGCACAAGCAAAATTTTATGCTATAAAACACTAATACTGTCCGAAAACTTCATGAAAGCGAGGAAGGTTAAGTTTAAAATTTTTAATTATTATTTTTTATTTTTCTCTTTTCATGGCACATCTACAGACCAAGACCTTTTTTTAGACACCTCAACCAAATTTTCATTTTTTTTTTTTCGTGCATATATTAGTTCGTCAGATGAAAAAATATATATTGTGAGTTTTCGCAATGAATGATGTTTGCTTACAAGGTTTTTTATTCATTACGTTTTAACATTACGTTATTTTCTTTTATTTCTTTCCTTCTTTTTTTTATTTTTGTAATTCGACGGAATGTCGATGCGCATAACTTGTTCATTGTTGTCATTTGAAATAGCCATTTCGTAATCACTTTTTCGTTAAAATTGTTGCTTACAAATCATTACAAGCTCAAATCATTCGCGTTTCAGTAAAAAACTGGAAAATATAAACTGTTTTTTCATTATTATTCAACAAAATAAACATAGGCAGTATTTTTAAAAGGGTCGGGCTCATTTTCATGTGACAATATCACATATAGGCAAACTTTCGCATATCTCTTCTCTCGGATAGTGGGCGGCGGGCAAAAAGGCTCTTTGCTCGTCTATTCTTACTCTGCTTGGAGAAATAACAGTGGGAGAAACGAAACTGCCGAAGACATCAAAACTTTTATGCATGAACTAAGCATTTTTCCTTTCCCAGGCTGGGGCGATCTCGGGCAGCTCACACACAGACTCGGCTCTCCGAGAATCTAAAAAGGAGAGGTTAAATATGAAGTTATAAGATGGCAAGATTTTGTCATATTTAAGTCTATAAGAAGAATGTTTTCTGTCACCGAATCGTGTAAGAATTCTATCTATAGTAACTAGACCAAATGTTTACTCGCCACAATAAAAATTCCACTCGCCAATGGCGAGCTGGCGAACGGAAATTTCGCACCCTGGATTAGACACTAGGGTAGCTATAGATTAGAATGAAAATGCACCTTTTTTTTCCTGATTCTTACACCATTGTATTTATATAGTCACTTTTTATTTAATTAACATACAAAAATTCTAATAAAAATTCAGAAAGAAAAATACTGAACTCGGAATTTTCCATTCTTGAGGTTATTTCACGGAAAAATTAGCGTCCTCAATCGTAGATATGCTGCAATTTTAAAAGCAACTTACGAGTTGTTTCATTTTCATATTTTTTGAGCTAAGTCGTTTCAATTAACTCAGATTCTAGACATTTATTAAAATACGCTTAGCAGAATTAATAAGAACAGATTAAAACAATAAAAATATTAATACGAATTATTAAATGTGTTTTAATTGACTTTTATAATATTTATAATATATGCAGCTTTGAGTCTTTCAGGATAATTAGCTTCATACGCCATGAATAAACTAATTAATGCCTAAGGGCTGCAAATGAGATGTACACAATTGATAAATAAAAAATAAAAAATAAATAGAGAATACAATGGGAATAGCATTCAGAAAAAGAGCAAAATATCAGAGCTTTCTAGTATATTATTTGGATTTTTAGTACAATTTCACGGAATTTTTCTATGAATTTAAATAAATAACACTGCTCAAGACGAAAATTGCCCCAACACCATTTTGGCAAATTCGTATGTAAAAAGACCTCTTGAATCGGAATATGACATCCATTTTGCCATATCACCCACCGTTTTTTAGGGATGGCCCTCTATTTTTATCACTTTTCGGTAATTTTATGGCTATAAATTTGATTTTTAGGGTGGGGGTAGGGGAGGATTATTTTAACTGTTAAATAATTTCTGAGGGCTACCGAGATGGAAAATTCGAAAATATCAGCATTTGCGGCAAGGGTAAATTTATTTTTATTCGGCACTGAAATTATGTATTACATTTCTTATATTTTTTAATCTATTATTAATGTTATTCATTAAACATTATATATATATATATATATATATATATACATATATATATATTTATAAATGTTAAATTAAATCTTTTTCATTCTCCAAATCAAACTCATGGCCCGAAACTTACCGAACAGTGATAAAAATTGGGGTAGGGGGTGGTATCCCGAGAAAACAGTGGGTGACTGGGCAAAATGATAGTCATATTCGGATTCAGGAGGTCATTTTAGATAAGAGTCAGCAAGAATGGTATCATGGGTCGATTTTATTTTATTTAATTTTATTTATTTATTTATTTATTTATTTATTTATTTATTTTTTGTGGAAGTTTGCAAAATTTCTATATTATCAGTGCATTAGTTTTTGAGAAATCGTCTCTACGACCGACGTTTCTGAAGAGTCTTCAGGAACCAGGATCCACGGGTTAAATTTTCCAAATTTTCATTTTTTTTTTTTTTTTTTTTTTTTTGTGGAAGTTTGCAAAATTTCTATACTATCAGTGCATTAGTTTTTGAAAAATCGACTCTACGACCGACGTTTCTGAAGAGTCGTCAGGAACCAGGATCCACAGGCTAAATTTTCCAAATTTTAATTTTTTTGTCATTGGTTAACTCGTTAATGACCAACTTAATTTAAAGCATTATAAATAAAATATGTTTAAGACATTCATATTAAGTTAACCTAGAGAAATAATTCCAATTCTTTCGTTAAAACTCGAGATAATTGGTGTCCTATATAGAGCGCTGAGCGTTTGTGGAAGATTAGGATAAATACGTTTTCATTAGTAACTTTTAAAAAATAGAACTGTTCTACAAATAGGACACTGGGCACTAAGGGGTAAATATTGCTTTGTTATATGCTCAAATTTTGAAAGAAAAATTTATTCATTATATTTTATAAAAATAGAGAAAATGAGACTTTTTTTTTTTTTTTAGCTCTAACTTCCAAAACACATGTTACCTTCTAAATGACATCAACATACCTGTCAACGTTCTAATTGGTATTCCATATTATTGTTAATACCTTCCTTTTTCCTCACCACAATATTTTTAGAGTAATTTTCTCCATTATTAATTACGATTAAAGATAAATATAAAATTTCTAAAAGTAGACTGGTGTGGGAAAAAGGCGGGGACTACAGGGCTACAGAATAATAATTAGAATGTATGCTGGTATACACACAGCTTTTCGAACTTTAAAACTTGGATGTACGCGATACAAATTCCAAAAGTTTCTCTAGAGAAGACATACTATACATTATATGAACTAGGCACTAGTACTGTCGTGTAATTGTAAGGTTTATTAATTTTAATATATATATATATATATATACAGGGTGATTGGAAAAAAACTACCCCGATATGTGGGACCATAGCTACCATACCGTTTCGAGAAACTGAATAAAAATTTGGTGGAAGAGGTATTTTGAGATATGCGCTCAAGAATTATATAAAAAACAACAGTTAAACTCTAACACTTACGGTTACAGTGACAAAATTTCGAAAATTTCAAATGGCAACACCTACTTTTTTTATTGAAATGGAATCTCCATAGCAAAAAAAACATAAATAGCGTTGGAACGGTACCTCTAGCATGCAAAGCACCAACGCTAGGGATACTAAGAAAAACTTAGTTGCCATAGTTGGACTGTGCTCAATTTCCCATAATATATATATATTCATAAATTTCTGGAACAGGACATTCTCTTAACATAGTTATAATGTTAAGAGAAATGAATTTGAAAAAACGCTTGACACAATGGCAGAATGAAATCTCCGCCTAAGAGGCTATCCACCGTTCACTTCGATATATTTAACTTATTCTAATCTATTAATTTATTTTATTAGGGTAAATTTCGTAGTTTAATTTTCAAGCTACTATTTCCAATGCAAGAATCCTCAAAATGCATATTTCTATGGAAATTTTTCAAATTTGTTATGTTAATAAAAACTTAAATAACGAAAAGCTTACGAAATTTTCCTATTGGAATATTTGTAATCAGTCATGTTCATACAAGTATCACAAGTGTTATTTTGAAGTTGTCTGATATATTTATGATCCTGAAAATGGCCGTTTAACCCCAATTTTATATTCTTCTGCCATTTTAAGAGGATCGTAAATTCCAAATAACTTACGAATTTCTTAAATTAAAAAATTCATAATCTTTGGTATTCATGTCAGTATCCTAAATAATATTTTAAAAGTGGTCTGACACCTTTACGATGAAAATATCCCTCACGATTGACACTTGTGTGAAATTTTGACCTATTCTGCCATGTTAAGAAATTCGTAAATTTCTAATAACTTACGAAATTTTTATATTGGAAAATTCATACTCAGTGATATTAATGCCAGTATCCTAAATAATATTTCAAAATTAGTCTGACATCTTTACGATGAAAATATCTCTCAAAATTGACGTTTATGTGAAATTTTGCCCTATACTGTCAAGTTAAGAAATTCGTAAATTTACAATAGCTTGCGAAATTTTCAAAGTAGCATATTTATGGTTACTGTACTGCAAATAAAAGGGTCTTAAAGTAAGACATAAAAACAACTGAAACGGCATTAAGACACGTAAATGTCTTAAAATGTACCTTAGACGTTATAGATATTTTAATTTAAAACAGAAATATGTCTGAAATATCAATTCAGACACAAAAATGTCTGAAACACCTAAATACCCAAATTTTCAGACAGCAAAACGCGTTTGAATTTTCAGACACTTTAGAAATTCAGATACTTGCATTACTTAGAAGTTTTTTCATATGGAATCTACTTTAAGAAAATATGCTTATCCTACTTCTTTCCAGATTCAATAAAAATATTATTATTTTATATAATAAGCAGTTGAACTACTTAAATTATGGTAGCTTTATGAAATTATATTTTTATGGAATAATAATCTAGGGATGTGAATGATATTTCTGTGCTATTATCTTTAACACAATTCATAAACAACATATTTAGACACAAAGCTTATTTTGTTTTAAAAAAAAAAATCTTTGTCTTTAAAGCTTTCTTATATTAAAAAAAGTGTGAAGACAAGTAATTTGTAGAGAAGAAAGCGAATTTATAAGTGAACAATCATGAATAATTTGGGCATTTTTTTTTCTTGCTGTCTTCTTATTATTATTCATTTAAAAACATTTTTCTTTCACAAATTCACCTACATCAAAATGTAAAACTACAAATTTTCCTGTATTCATGATTACAGTTCGTTTTTATTTAAATATCACTTTAAGGAAATAAATAGTTATCATCGAGGGATGAAATCTTTACATACTTGTTATGCATTATTAAATAATTCAGGTCCTCTAAATATGAAATTCAAGATAATATTTATTAAGTTTAAGATACCATACTATCAATAGTTTTATGGCAAAAAAAATAGAAATAAAACATAACACGGCGATTAATTTCACGAATACTGCAATATATTATACCATAAAAACACATATTGCTGTATTCGACGGCAGTGTGATTGGTAATTGCTTCACTCTGACGATGCTTGGCTCGAGGTTTCGGTTTAATTAAATAGTATGAGTTCGAATCCCAACGCCGGAAAATAGTGCTTTTTCTTCTTTTTTTATATACATATTTCATTATTCTCTAAACAATTCTAAAATTATTTTTAACAGAAAAACATAATCACACACCATATTTATTTATTTATATATTTATTAAAAAGCCTTAAAAATGGTAGTATTTTTAAACCTAACATGGCGGTGTTTTTAAGCCTAAAACATGGCGTCGTTTTAAGACACTTGCAATATCTTAATTTCTGATGCAAAATGGTGTCTTAAAATGTAAGACATTTTTTTTTTCGCTTAAAAAATGACCATCCATTTAAGACACATTTTAAACTGAATTTAAGACATTTACGTTTACAGTGTGATGTTCATTCCGGCATCAAAACCGATATTTTAAAGCAGGTCTCACACTTTTACAGTAAAAAGATTCCATTTCATGTACGTTTAAGTAAAATTATGTCCTATTCTCCCATGTTAAGAAAATCGTAAATTTTCAATAACTTACAAAGTTTTTTTAATTCGAATGTTGTAAATGAATAGGGTTCTTGCTAGAATCGAAAGTAATATTTTAAAACTGGTCTGAACTCTCTGCGATCATTTGTTCGTGAGATATCATGTAGACAGACTAACTAACTAACGGACTAACACACTAACAAACACCCTAGAGACAGTCACCATACAAATTTTGTCATTTTCGGATTCCTCACACCTGAAAACGTATAAAAAAATAAAAAAACAGAGGTTGAAAAATTCACGATTACCTAAGCTCTTCACACCTATAGTATGATGGGGAACTAACAAAGAATACAGCTGTGATGTGCCCACCAGAGCGAGACTTACATTTTCTTACTGACGTCACATTTCACACTGAGTCTTCGGCTCTTACTAAAGTCTACTGATTCTGTTTCGAAACGAGAAGAATAGACCACGGTAACCTTAATTTCATGTAGGTCTATTGAATTGAATAAGGGTTTTAAATTCGTTGTCAGTCGTTAGACACCGTCATGAGTGACGTCATCCCACTAAGTGAAAAATAAGGCATTGCGAAATGCGTGATGTGTATCTTGTTTCTTGCTCTGTGAACAATATGCCGCTTACTGCGAAACATCATTATGATCATCAAAATCGGTTTTGATTGCCATTTTACAATGCCTTGTTTTTCACGTACTGTGATGACGTCATCACGACAGCGTCTTACGACTAAGAACGGAATTAAAGTCTTTATTCAGTAGCATTACACGAAATTAAGGATACATTGGTCGCTTCTTTTCGTTTCGAAGCAGAATAAATAGACTTTAGTCTGAACCAAAGACTCAGTGTGAATTGTGACGTCATTAAAAAAATGAAAGTGGTGCTCTGGTAGGAACGTAACAGTCGTTTTTTTTTTCTTTTTTTGTTAGCTTGCTAGCGCTGCCGATTTACGTGCAAGAGGTACCGTTCCAACGCTATTCATGGTTTTTTCAATGGAGATTGCATTTCAATAAAAAAAAAGTGTTGCCATTTGAAATTTCCGAATTTTTCTCACTGTAACCATAACTGTTAGAGTTTAACTGTTGTTTTTAATATATTTCTTGAGCGCATACCTCAAAATACCTTCCACCAAATTTTTATTCAGTTTCTCGGAATGGTATGTTAGCTATGGTCTCATATATCGGGGTAGTTTTTTTTTTTCTTTTTTCTAATCACGCTGTATATATATATATATATATATATACTTTTCAGCATTGTAATATCTATAAATTAACTCTGATATCAGATAAAAAGTTTCCTTTCAATCTGCTAATTTAAAAGATTTATTAATACAGATTGCAACTATAATCCGATAATGTGATAAGTTTCTCTAAGGAAAAATATAATATACATCATAAATTACGTACTGGTACTCTTAGGTAATTGCAATGTTTCTTATATATATATATATATATATATATATATATATATATATAACAATTATAAAAATAATAACATTGATATGGAAATGAATATTTTTATTAAGGAATCGATTTTATTA
This sequence comes from Salticus scenicus, assembly GCA_963930645.1. Taxonomy (NCBI): domain Eukaryota; kingdom Metazoa; phylum Arthropoda; class Arachnida; order Araneae; family Salticidae; genus Salticus; species Salticus scenicus. The sequence goes on from OZ005649.1 coordinate 102,585,026, forward strand.
ACATTTAACATATAGATTTAAGTAATAATATGTAAGTAATGTAAGTGGATAAAATAAAATAATATCAAAATTTACTGAAGATTCAAACAAAAAATTCTAAACAAAATTTGATCAATGGTTTCACAAAAATGTGAAAGGAAATTTGTATTTATTTATTAGTACTTTAACTGCATTAAATAAATAATGATACGAATTCAATAACAGACCGGGGGTAATTTAAACATATTGTCAGATATAGCTGGCATTTCTCTGCAAGAGTTTCCTTTCATATGGAAAATAGTTTTCGATGAAAACATGCAACTTTATCTATAAATTATTATTTCGGATTCAGGAATTCAAGATATTTATGGTTATTATATTCTTGAAAGATTTACTGGGTGACCTGATTCGAAATAACAAGATCATTATTTTTCAACGAAAAAAAGGTAAAATGCCATTTCAATGGAATTTACAACAAAATTTATGTTTCATTCAATGGCATGATTCTAAATTGGCCATTACAGCAGAAAATCTACGATTTTTCAATAAGAAAGTAGTTTATGATTCTTCGAAATAAAATGATAAATTATTTTATATGATTTGATAGAACAGATTCTGTGTTTTCAATTTGGAGTGTATTGCATATCTTTTTTGTCATTTAATTAAATAACCTCACAAAATATTATTTATTATACAAGCATTAAACTTATAAACCTTTAGAAGTCTTTTTCGAAAACATTTTTAAAAATGTATAAATGTATAGAACTGAATAAATAATAATAGATTAATTGTAAAATTGAAGTAATTATATATAATAAAATCGACCAGTGGTCGAAACTTAACCATTTTTTTGCAAGAAAAACAAAGCAAAGTAATTGCCTTCTTCGAAACGGAATTAAAATGCAAAAGGGCTAAGGCAATTGTTATGAACTCAAACTGAATCAGTAGAGTTTTAATTAATACATTTCTCTAAGTTTGGCACATTGTACAGTCGGTAACAAAAGTGTCCGAACAGTAGCAAAAATTCCTATGTAAAAAAAGTACACTTCATACGGTTTTGTTAAGTAAATCCTTGTCGAATCCTCTTCTTAGTCAGTCTAAGAACATGATTCGATAAGGATTTATTCAACAGAACCGTATGAAGTGCATTTTTTTACATAAGAATCTTTGCTAGTGTTCGGACACTTTTGTTACCGGCTGTAGATGCTGAGATTTTCTTGAAAAGAGAGCAAATCACAATATTGAAGCACCTCCTGTTGGTGATATAGCCCAAAAGATAAACGTCCCCATGTCAAACCAAGGTCCAACCAAATATCAAATCCCATTCAATTAATTCCATTGGTTCATAAAGTGCAGTGTTTGAAATCCAAAAGACAGATATTTTCTAAAAATTTTCGAATTGAGTTCGAAAAATCTCAAAAGGTGTAATTTTATTGAAAACCGAAAATCTAAAAATTTTCTGAATCTTATAATTTCTTCTGATATAAGGCAAGCGCAGGTTACGTCACGCTCAGGGCAAAACACTCTACTCAGGGCAAAATATTGGCATTTCCACCAATACAGATTGTCCTTTTGCAACTTGTGAGTGGGAAGGATTGATTAAAGGAGCATTTGTTTGTAAACATGCCCTTTCCTTATATGCAGAGGATAGTATAATAATTCCACTTTTTTTTTTAATTTATTTATTAGTGCTAGAGGCCTATTTCAGTCGGTACAGTTGTCGAATTTTTATACGTCACTCTTAATAGTGCTAAGGGCCTATTTCAGTCGGTTTATTGAATGGGGATTTATTGAATGAAGTCCCCCCCAAGGCCCAACTTTGACATGAGTGCCCCCACCCAGGCCCAACTTTTACATGAGTCCCCCCCAAGGTACCCCTATTTCAGTCGGTACAGCGTTGTCAAATTTTTATAATACACTCTTAATAGTGCTAAGGGCCTATTTCAGTCGGTTTATTGAATGGGGATTTATTGAATGAAGTCCCCCCAAGGCACAACTTTGACATGAGTCGCCCCCCAGGCCCAACTTTGACATGATTCCCCCCCAAGGTACCCCTATTTCAGTCGGTACAGCGTTGTCGAATTTTTATAATACACTCTTAATAGTGCTAAGGGCCTATTTCAGTCGGTTTATTGAATGGGGATTTATTGAATGAAGTCCCCCCAAGGCACAACTTTGACATGAGTCGCCCCCCAGGCCCAACTTTGACATGATTCCCCCCCAAGGTACCCCTATTTCAGTCGGTACAGCGTTGTCGAATTTTTATAATACACTCTTAATAGTGCTAAGGGCCTATTTCAGTCGGTTTATTGAATGGGGATTTATTGAATGAAGTCCCCCCAAGGCACAACTTTGACATGAGTCCCCCCCCAGGCACAACTTTGACATGAGTCCCCCCCAAGGTACAACTTTGACATGAGTCCCCCCAAGGTCCAACTTTGACATGAGTCCCCCCCAGGCCCAACTTTGACATGAGTCCCCCCCAAGGCCCAACTATGACATGAGTCCCCCCCAAGGTACAACTCTGACATGAGTCCCCCCCAAGGCACATCTTTGAGATGAGTTCCCCCCAAGGCACACCTCCCCCTCATTGGGAAAAAGAGAAAAAACGTTGTTTTGCGGCTATAAGACAGTTTGGACTTCCAACGTTATTTGTTACAATATCTGCAGCTGAAACACATTGGTTTGATTTAATGAAAACTTTATCATGGAATTTAGATCGTCACGAATTAACTAAAGAAGAATTTGTCGATATTAACAAGTTTAGCAGTAAGCCTCTGGCACTGAATTAAAATCTGTCAATGTCAGATTTTCATGTTTTAAATAATGAAATAATGTCGTGTCTGTATAATTTTTTTTTCTTTTTTTCAAATTATAACATCGCTTTCAAATTATTAGTGCTAGAGGCCTATTTCAGTCGGTACAGTTGTCGAATTTTTATAGGTCACTCTTAATTATTTTATTTTTATTTTATTTTATTTTTTTTTTTAATAAGTAGTAAATATCAGTTAAGTGAAATGCAAGGAAATCTCGAAATGTATACATTCATTAAAAACAGGAAATCGAAAACTTTCTGTATCTTCTACTTTCTTAGTATAGATGATGAAGGTAGTAATAAATCAACATTTTAAAAAATAAGCGCGCAATTCCAAAAAATTGGAATACAAGGAATTCTCAAACGTGTAACTTCTTAGAAAAACGAAAATCTGAAATTTTTCTGTATCATCTGCTTTCTCCTTATACCTGCAGAAGATATAGTAATAAATCCATTTTGTTTTTTATTTTAATATGTAGTCAATTTCAAATAACTGAAATGCAAGGAAATCTCAAAAAGTGTAAATTCATCGAAAATCGGAAATCGAGAAGTTTTCCGTATCTTCTACTTTCTTCTTATACATGCAGAAACTAGTAATAAACCCAGTCTTTTAAAAATAAGTAGTCAATTTCAATTAATTGAAGTGCAACTAAATCTCAAAATTGTAAATATATCAATTTTTTTTTTCTTCTATGTCTTATACTTTCTTCTTATACATGTAGAAGCTAGTAATTTATCCAACATTTTAAGATTAAGTAGTGACTTTCAGTTAATTAAAATGCAAGGAAATCTCAAAACGTGAAAATTCAACGAAAACCGGAAATTAAAAGTTTTTCCACATCTTATAATCTCTTCTTATATATGCGGAAGATATAGTAATAAATTCATTTTTTTTAATAAATAGTGAATTTCATTTAATTAGAATGCATTAAGTTTTTGTTAAAAATATCCCGTCAAACGAGAACTGACGTAAATCACACACAAAAAAAAAAAAAAAAAAAAAAAAAAAGAAAGAAAGAAAGAAAGAAAAGAAAGACAAAAGAAAAGAAAAGAAAAAAGAAATTAGATCCTAAAAATTTTTGAAAAAAAAAAAATAAATAAAATAAATAAATTTCATAAATTAAATCTTTTTTTAATTTGCGTATATTTTCAACCGTATAAACGTTTGGTTCACTCTAATTTCTACCATGTAATGGATGTTTTCTCTTAGAATAAAAAAATCTGTAGTCGAGAGTGTAGTGATGTTACATTATACAAATTAAAGTGAATATGGTTTTATTTGAGTATTCAGAAATTCCCAGATTTAACAGCATTCTACTTCAGGTATTTTTCAGTATAAAATAATACGTGTATAAAATGGAAAAATTCATAAAAAATGAAAGTATTTTTAAATACCTTCTTGACATAGTAAAAAAAAAATATATATATATACTTTTGTATTCTGCACATCTGGCTAATCATATCTTTGGAAACACGTAAAATCGAAAAACGCAAAAACACGTTTTCAGCATAACCCTGCTCCAAATTATCTAAGGAAAGGGATTTATTTGTTGGTATCGGTTGGCTACTTATGTGCAACACACACATAAAAGTATTTTACCTACTCCCATGGTGTAGACGGTTTCAGTTTTGCATATGCTTCAAATATACATAGAATGGCGAATTTAGGCATGCGACTGTTGATTAAGAGTACGCAATATGCACTATGACTCTAACATCCAGTTTCTCTAAACATCTCGAGAGGGGGGGGGGGGAGTAAAAGCTCGTAAATCGCTGCCGAAGGTAGTGAGGACCCGAACTTCTTATTTTGCGAACGGGAAAACATCTACCGAATACAGCGGAAACCTTAAATTAGATTTCGACTGATCATAGCGTTTTTGATTTCGAGATTTTATTAATATTGATATGGAATTTTGAGAATTCATTTAAATATGGTTATCAGCGAAGCGAACAAAGCCTGATAGTAGTACTCGTATCATATAATTATAGTTTTCTAAACATCTTAAATAATAAACAATATACATTCAATAAGTTAATTATACAAATTCACTAAACCTAAAGCATACACTTTACTTAAATAAAAAAATATTCAATTGAATTTGGAATGTATTCGCATGCATAAAGAACTAATACATTTAAATATTTTTTTTTTTTTTTTTGCATTTACATTAATAAAACAAGTTTCAAGAAAACCACACAAATTGATTTAAATCCCATAAAGAAATGCAAAATTTTAAAACCTTTAAGAGAAAATTTGTTTTATATTTTTTGTCCGTTCCTAATGACCAATATATTTATTCAAAAATTATTTATTCTGTCTGTAATTTATTCTGTTTTTAAATACCTTACTGCAAGATAAAAACACATTATTTATTTAGTTCTATATCAAGAAAATAACCAGAAAATTTATGATATTTATATAAATCCTTTTAGAAAAAGACTTAAATTGTTTTGCTCATTTTCTTAGTAATAAACAATGTGTAATTTACTGAATGTGAATTATTCAATAAACAAATATTTAAAATGTTAATCCCCTAAACACAAAATATATAATAATTATATGGTTTAAATAAAATATAATACATGCTAAAGAATGTGAACCATTAAATGATACATAAATAAATAATATGTTTTTGAAAAATGCAGTAAAAATAATACACAGAAAAATAATACAAAAGTTAGTGTAATATAATATTTATTATGAAATTATTTAAATAAATATTGTTTTATCTTTTTTTTTTTTTCAGTTTAGATAGAATTTAATGTTTTTTTAAACTTAGTGTAGCAAACATTTTTCCTCTTTAGTTACTATCGTTATTTCCTTTGAAACAGATAACTATAATATGATAATTATCTTAAATTAACGAAAGGAATTAAATAAAATCCTAATTGTGGTTAAAAAAAAAACAGATCTTAGTGAAGATAACTTAATGAAAATAATTTAATTAATTGTCCAATGGGCATCCGGATATGTTAAAATTAATAAATTTTATCAACGAACGCATTACTATAATTTTTGTTAAAAAATTTAAGCCACTTGTTTTATGTTATGCGCATTAAATATATATATATGTCGCTTAATACCAATGAAATTAAAATGCTTGGGGGAGGGGAATGTTCGTTAAGAATTGAAATTATTTAAGCATTTACATAACAATATAACTATTAAACCGACAAAGTTACCTTTTGAATCTAAAGTCGTTTTGGATAGCTTAAACTTTTTAATTTTTAATTCTATAGTAGATAAAATACACGGATATGTATGGATATGTATAGTGACACGGATATGTATGGCTATTTACATGTTTCGCACACTTTTTTTTTTTTTTTTTTTTTTTTTTTGTATGCACCAAATGAAAAAGAAAAATGCAAAATTTAATATGTTAATCATAATGATAATGATAATATTTTTTCCCCTTTGATTTTCCTATTTGGTAAACATTTCATAAGCTTTATAAGTATAAAGATAATTATGATTTCCTTTTTTTGAGTTGAAAATTTATTAGGAAAATATTTATGGAACGAAGAAAAACTGAGTAATATAAGTAGTATTTCCAATAACCCAATATTATTAAATTCATAAAACAAATTTTTCTTTAGAAAATGTTATATTTAATTAAAAGATAATGTGTATATTTTTAATCCGTATTATTTAACCTTCTCAATGATATAAAGTATAATATACCAATCCAACAAATCCCAACTATACAAAATAAGTATTCCAAACACATAAATATGCAAAATTAAGTCAGCATATATAGATACGCTCATCACTGACTGACTGACTATGACACGCTTAAAAAGGCTAAGAGATTTTCTTAGAATCTGTCTGTGTGTGATTGCAAGTTACCACCTAATTTTCACATTTTAGTTAATTAAAAAAAAAAAAAATCTAATTATCCTATCGATACGTTGTTTAAACCGACGGATTCCGAAAAATCGCCCCTTTCATCTGGTACCTTATTTCTGACGATTTTTTTCATTAGTTATTTTAAAATTAATTACAATATGAAAATGGACATAGCTTTAAAATAGACATTTAAATTTTTATTTGTTTATTTTATTTATTTGTTTATTTAGCATAAAATAAAATTTGCTTTCACGTGAAAAAAAAAAAAAAAAAAAAAAAAAAAAAGATATGTCTTACTCTATATGTATAATATTAAGTTTCCTCTTACATATGAAAAAATGACGTCTATAAAATAATAAAAATATTTTTAAATTTTAAAGTTAACGAAGAGATAAATAAAGTGCGAAAATTTCGCATGGCATTGCTAGCAAGTTAATTACTTGAAGTGAGAAACAAATAAAATAAAATTATCATTTTTTAATGGGCACTTTAGTCGCCATACAATTAACTAGTCAATTATAATTAAGCATTCATAATATAATTATTTTAGAATGGTTCCAATATATGTATCAAGATAATCTGAAAGTCTGAAAATGCTATGCTATTATCGTGACCAAAGCTTACTTTCAATATGGTGTAGTAAGTAACGTTTTCAAGAAAAAAATTCCATAGTTAGTTTTATCTCATATATTTACACGTTCTAAGGTCCCCTGAATCCGAAAATCATATATTTAGAAGTTAGTGAATGAAAAAAATTATTTATTCTAATAAAAAAATAAAGAAAAGTTTCCTTTTTAAATCTTCTAAACCCATTTAACATATTATGAGACACCAAACATTTTGGAATTTGAAACACTTAGATGAACGTGATACTAAATTTGCAAGTTTTTTTTTTTTTTTTTTTTTTTTTTTTTTTTGGGGGGGGGGGGGGGGGACTTGTTATACATGATCAGTTAGATTCAGTTAGATACTAGTCACTGTCAAATTGTTGTGAAGCTTCTCAATTTAAATTACAAATATACCTACACTTTTTTTTTTTTTTTTTTTTTTTTTTTTTTTTTTGCAATATTGTAATGCCTATAAATTAAATCTGATATTAGATTAAAAGGTTAGTCTCAATCTGATAATTTATAAATATCATTATTTCAGAGTGCCTCAATAATGCGATAAATCTCATAGTAATTGATACATTTAATTTCTATTTATTTTTTCCAAAATTAAAATTTAAATTTAAATGCAGTTTTCTTCTAATTTATTTTACACCCGAACCCAATTTAAATAATAATCATATATAAAAGAACTAAATAACAATCTACAAACAATATCAAAATGATTACATAAAAAAGAAAAAAAAAACATTCTTGAATGCATCAAATATAGAGTTCAAACTTATTTAATGTAAAATTGCTTCGAATTGCGTTGATCTGATTTTAAATTCAATTTAAATATATTACTAGTTTAAAAACATAAAAATAAACATAAAATAAAATAAAATAATAATTAACATTGATATGAGCTATAATGATGTTATACATGAATCGACTGCATTGGAATTCAACTTTTTTTTCTAAAATTAAATCTTTTGAATAAGTAGAATAAAATTAAAAATAATATCAAAAGGAATATTTAGTTTATATATCAAAGATACAAACAGAAACATTCTAAATTAAATTTCATCAGTGATTTTAAAATAAAGTCAAAGGGAATTTCTATTTATTTACTACTGCTTTACCTGTGTGTATGTACATGTATAATGGTACGGATTCAATAACAGACTACGGGTAATTTATACATAATGTCACATTTAGATTACCTTTATCTGCAGTAGTTTCCTTTCATAGGGAAAGCATTTTTCAAGAGAAACATGAAATTTAACTCTAAATTATTGTTTATGATTTAGGAATTTAAGATATTTATGGTTATTACATACTTGAAAGATTTAGTGTGTGACCTGAATCAAAATAACAAGATCATTACTCTTCTAGGAAAAAAGATAAAATGCCATTTCAATGGAATTAACAAAACAACAACAAAAAAAGAAAGTTGTGTTTTATTCAATGCAGTAATTCTAAATTGACCATTAGAGCAGAAAGTCTATGATTTTTCGATACGAAAGTGGGTTATGAATCTTAAAAATAAAATAATAATTTATTTTATATGATTTGATAGAACACGTTTCAAATTTTCAGTTTGAAATGAGTAACATTGCATTTCTTTCTTTCTTTTCTTTCTTTCTTTTTTTTTTTTTTTTCCTTGTTATTTATTTAAATAACTTTACAAAATAATATTTTTTATGCGAGCATTAAATTTATAAATCGTCAGAAGTTTTTCAAGGGACTATTTTTTAAATGTTATAAATGTATAGAGCTGAGTAAACAATAGTAGATCAACTGTAAAATTAAAATTTAAAAAAAAAATATTCAGCGTAAAAAAAAGAGCTTGGTATTTAATCTAGTAATGACCATTTTTAGAAGCGTATATTAATGATAATTACCAAATGGCTATACACTGTTCAACAAAGTTTATGATATTTTGCTAATGCAATTCAAATGAGATTTTATACCTTTGTATGATCATAAAAAGACAATATGATAGCATTTCACTAAATAATTATTACCATTATGTGGAATTATAGATGAGGGTAATGGAATACACAATTCGTGATTACCAAGCGAAATCTCCTTAAAACATTAAATTTTTATTCAGTATTTTGATGACAAAGTAACATCACATGGGTCAAAAAGTAAAAAAAAAATTATAAATAACTGCATTTATTGCGATTACATTTATTGAGAAAGCTTGTAGAGATATGCAGAAATATTATATATATATATATATATATATATATATATATATATATATTAATCTATTATCATATATAAAAAACCATCTGTTAAATAATTTGTAATTACTTTCCAAGTCGGGGGTACTGCAAAGAAAATTAACAATAATCCTGTCGCGCAATCTACTGGCACAATTGTTCACATATTATGAGGAAAACATGACTTCTCTTGATCTTCAATGTGACAGCCAAAATCACAATTTTATATTCTTTCAATTGACCGCATTATCGCTTGACGCAGACTAAAAAGGTAACTTCTTCTCAAATTAACAAGAGTTGTGAGGAGACCTCTTACAAAGGTGTTGCATTATAAAACAAGAAATAAATATCACCAATATATGAATATGTGATAACAAAATCATTTATATAAATATTCATTTATAAATTCAAATGAAGTAATAATTCAAATTACTTATATATATTTTTTTTTCTTTTAGTTTTTACTTGTGTGAAAATATTTTTAATTTCAGGATATTTATTCTATTTTAATTCAGTACTATCAAAACTAATACACATTAAACTACAGCTAATTGTCATTTGTGATTATCAATTTTGTTTTATAAGAATCGAATCAATATATTATTATAATCATAATTATTATTATTATTATTATTATTATTATTTTTATTTTGTGTAATATACATTTTTGTTGTTAAACAGAAGTATTAGGATTTCACACATTATTTATAAGCATATATCAGTCAAAAATGTTATTTACGATTTTTCTTATTATAGAACACAAACAATTTCTCGAATTATTCCAATAAAAATATAAATGCCTTGAAATGACTTAATATTACTTTAAAGGTTTTATTTTTGATATTAAATTATAAAGTTTTTGACTTAAAACTTCAGTATTAGTCAGAAGTTTATTACAAAATCGATGCAATTTGATATTGTTGTATTAAAGATAACTTACAAATTCATTTCTAGTAGGTATATTATATTTATAATACATTATGACACGTTATTTTACCGTAAATTTGTGGCGTTTGCGTTCCTGCAAACTCCATCTTAACTTAAATACTTAGATTACTAAGAAAACCAGAGACTTGAATTGAACAAACAATAAAAGTTTATTGAAACAGATTAATGGGAGGGCGGCCTGGAAAATAGATCTTAGCTCAGTCAGCGTATTACTAAACCAAAAATATATAAATCAACAATTTTATTATCTTAAATATCTCACCACAGCAGATAGTCGAAGGTGTAGAGACGGTCGCACTCGTATTCCGATACTACGGCTTCACTATGGGACAGAGGATTCCCTCCTGACCCAGCTTGAACTTTCCGAAACTAGTAGACACTCACCAACACTCAACACTACTTAACTTCACGCCGCTAAATCTCCACTGCGCTACTTCTCAATATCTGTCAAACTCAGATTCATCACAACCACTATAATATCCTATAACATCCACACCATCTACTAAAACCATCCCTATTTTTATACTTCTTCCTACACCCTCCTTTCACTACATTTCAATCCGTACTTTTAAAAGTCACTTCTAATTTAACAAGTATTTAAAATCTAAGTCTTTTAATGCAGCACCCTGCCGACAAAAAACTAGCTCGACCTCAATCGTCACCGAGTCACTGGCGACGGAGTGATTTTAACCGTCCCCACTTCCTACTTTGCTGGATCCAGCTTAATTAAAACAACTGTGGTGACGTTCTAACGTCTCAACCTCGCAGTCCCTCTCCAAGAAAAAAAATTAGTCGGGAAAATCCCCAACGGGTTTGATCGAGTAAATTTAAATAGCTTCATTCCATATCTACTATCTCAAATCTCTGAAGTGTGAGTGCAGCCGTCACTTAAATTTTAACCGGGTGAGAAAAACTTAAAAATTTGTTAAATCCCTGAGCGAAAACTCGGGGACGCAAAAAAAATTAATTTAAAATTTTAAATAAAAGGCGTACTTTTACCCCGAGAACTCCGGGACTCTGACTGCGCTAAAACCAGGCTTACAGTAGGATTTACACACGTCTCCCTGTTAGGCCAGGAAGGCAATTGTATGACTTTAATGACATATTGTAGAATTATAAAGAGACTCGCATGTACAAATGCGATAATTTCTTGCTGTAGAATAGAGTCAGTTGCTCAGATTGTTCATATCCCACAAATAACCTTTTTAACATCTCTAAATAAGAAAAAGTCTAATAAATTTTTTTGGTATTCAATAGGATGTGGAACTTGAAAATCTATCCTGCAGATGAAGTGGCTAGCAGTGTAACTGACGTCAGGGAAAAGTAGACGTCGGAATGTGCAGACTGTCCACATCCAGGAAAAAAGAACTTTTTGACATCAGATTAAGAGATCTTTCACTTCAGATAAAAATACATTTACCATCAGATTAAGAGAAATAGTCCATCAGATTGTGTCTGAAATGGGAAAAACTTTTACAGTATGCATAGTAAAAAAAAATAGTTAGAATTCATCTCTAGAAGAAACTGGGACATGTTCGTCTCTATTAACATAATAGATAGGTTACATACAGAAATATTTCTCCCTCCTTAGCTAAAGCATAAGCGAAAAAACTGAGCAGTTAGTCTTTTTAATGTTATATGGTTAAACACGCTTTTTATGCTTATAGCTAAAAAAAACATTGCTCCCCCTCTAAAAGTACATACAGATAAACTTTTATACAAATATTCAAAAGTTTTACAAATACAAATATGCAGTTTATAAATACATCATTTATAAAAATACGAAAGAAAAAAAGGGGGGGAAATTTACAAAGGGTCCAAGAAAACAGTTTATATTACCAGCTTTCTGCAGGTGATGGCTACAAGGTAAAAGAACTTAATACATACATAAAATAGATATTTAAGAGAGAACAAAAATGATGACATTGAAGCAGAATATTAATTTTGATTTGAAAGTTCATGGCTAAATTAAATTTTGTATTTTTAGTTTGGGAAAGTCCATAACTTTCGTAAGAGTTCTTAAAATATAAAGTCCCAAAAAGGCATCAAGGTACGTCGAACATTTTGTACAGCTCTGACAGAAATGCACTTGTAATAGAAAAAAAAAATAGAGAACGGTATCACCTGATGTGAATTTGCAGCTGTAACTTCAGCAAGGTTAGAGGTCTTGGTGAATGTTCTCGATGTACTCGTCAGCTAGGCCAGAGGGTTGCAGGCTTTCAGACCGGTGTCTAGGGCTATCCCAAAAGGCTTGTACAAAGGCTTGCTCGGCAGGTGATTCATATGGCTAAGCCTGTTGTCGGAGTCTGGCTTGACGCCGGGTATTGAATCGATGGTGTAAAGAGAACTCGTCTTTGCCGATCGAGTCAGGATCTGCTAGGAATTTCTCCATGTGCCGTCCGCTAGCTGATGAAGAGGGTGGAGGTCTTTTTCGAACCCTTGCCTTTCTCTTAGGTCGGAAAGAGTCGGTGTGCACTGAATCTGGAACTGCTAGTACCTTCTGTGGGCGATGTGTTCCAGAGGACTTTGAGGAGGGGTCTTGTGGCCTTTTTAAATATTTATTTCAAGCTTTTTTCTTTTTAATCTGCGGTATAAAAGAGCTATTAGTAAAAGAATAGTCGCGTTTGCGACCAGTTTGCCTAGGATATTTCACATTAGAATGGTTTGATGACCCACTACGAGCTCGCTTTTGTGCGACGGGTCTGCTAACACTAGATCGATCAGTGGAAGTGCCCTGAACAGATTGTTCGGGTGTTGTAGGAGTAGGTAGTTTATCAGCTGTACAAGAATCAGGAGCACTAGGCTGGGAAGCGAGGTTAGGCGTAAAGACGGACTGTTCGTCAGGTGGGTTTGAACCCTGCACGCTATCACTATCAAGAGTTTCAGCATATGATTGAGTGCGCTCTTTAAAAATGCGTATCTGATCAATGTTTATGGTTGTTGGGGTGCCGTTAAAATCAATTGTCAAATTATTATTTTCTATCTTTAAAACAGAGAAAGGCCCAATGAATTTTGGCCTAAATTTAGCTACTTTAGAATCTTATTTAGAGCTAAGAAAATGTGATTCTAGGAGTATTTTATCTCCCACTTTTACTTCTAAAATTCTACGATTAAGGTTATAATATACAGCTTGTTGTTTTTGAGCTTTTCTCAAATTTCTCTGAACTTCTGGTAGCAATTCTTCAATATTTCGCGTAATAAATTGAGATGCGGTTTGCTGTACTAATACCAGTTTTTGAAAGGGGGTCAGAATCTTTCTGCCCAAAAACAATTCAGCGGGAGTTTTTTCCGGTTGCATCACATACCGCTGTACGAATCGCATAGCCAAAATGATAGAGAAACTGATCCCAATTTTCATGATTTTGACCAATGAACGTCGCAATCATATTAATTAAAGTTCTATTAACACGTTCGGCCTGATAAGCTTGCGGCCGATATGGAACCGTAAAGACATGTTTAATTTCGAGTGTATCGCAACGTGCCTTAAAAACATTACTTATAAATTGAGGACCATGGTCCGTTACAATTTGAAGGGGAGCGCCGTAACGAGAAATATAATTATTAAAGAAGGCAGTGGCCACTGCTTGTGCCGAAGCTTTACGTAAAGGCACAAATTCAACACATTTACTAAAATAATCCACCATAACTGACACATAACGAAATCTATTTGGTTTAGAGAGGGGGTAAGGACCGATTAAGTCGAGTCCAAGAATTTGATATCAACTTTAATAGGAATTAATTTACCGGCCGGCTTTACATTTTTATAATTATATTGCTGGCACAAGAGACAACTCGAAACATATTCATTAACAAGCTTCCTCATTTTAGGAAACTAACAGGCATCTTTGAGCTTTTTATAAGTTTTCCTAATGCCAAAGTGCCCCGAAATTGGAGAGTCATGAAACTCAAATAGGATGGCTTGACGAAGAGATTGGGGAATTACAACTCGCAATTCGCCATAAGATGATAATAATTTTGAATAAAAAAGCAAGCCATCGATTAAAGAAAAAGATTGGGACCAGTTTAAGGCAATGGCTGATTCAATTAATGAAACTGACTCAGGATCTTCTAAATACTTATAGATTAATCCAAATTCGGGATCATTTTTTTGTTCTTGGATTAATTGATCTCTCGAATTTAACACAGATGCTGGCATAAACGCTAAAGCTCATTTTTCCTGATCAGATACGAATTTATTGTTTAAGGTAGGTACTAGATTTGTAGAAGCACATTGGTTTACTTGTTCACTTTCAATTTCCTTTACACGAGTTTCAGTCACGTCTGCTAACATTTCAGATTGAACCGGTTCAGCCTTTAAATGCGAATGATGAATATATGAGGCTTTAACAGTAGAATTTAACTGATCATTATTTTCATTTAAAGCAAGGGATTGATTTGTAAAATTAGATTTAATTTTATTTTCTTGAGTTTGAGTAGTACGTGAAAGAACGTCAGCTACGATATTGTCAGAACCAGGTCGGTGTTCGATGTTTATATTAAAGTTAGATAACTTAAGAGTCCATCGAATCATGCGAGGGGAGAGATTCTTTACAGTTGTTAACCGAGTTAATGCCGCATGATCCGTAACAACTGTTACTGGAAGTTGCGTATAATATAAACGAAATTTTTGCAGTCCCCAAAGTACTGCTAAACATTCACGTTCAGTTACTGGAAAATTTCTTTCTGCAGCGTTAAGCGTACAGGACGCATATGCTATTGGGCGGCCTTCTTGGCTTAAAACGGCACCAATGCCGTACGAAGAAGCATCAGTAGTTACTTGAAATTTAATATCATAATTAGGATGAGCTAGTACAGGAGGAGCGCTAAGTATAGTTTTTAACTTATCAATTGCTTCTTGTGCTTCATTTGACCAGTGAAATTTAACTCTTTTCCTTTTGAGTTTAAAGAGGGGCTCGCATATGTGAGCAAAATTAGGTATAAATTTCCCATACCAAGCACACATGCCTAGAAATCTCGTAACTTGCTTGGAAGTAGTAGGAGGGGGCATGTTTAAAACTGGCTGAACTTTTTCATTATCTACAGAAATACCAGCAGGTGTTATTTTGACGCCTAGGTACTTAAATTCCTGTCGTGCAAAATGGCACTTAGAGGAATTTAAAGTTAATCCTGCATTTTGCAGTAGAGTAAAAACAGTTTTTAAATGATCAAAATGCTCATTGTAAGATGAGGACGTGATTATTATATCATCGAGATAAACATGTACAAATTTATTCAAAACAGGTTTAAGAATAGTTTTCATTGCTTTTTGGAATGTTGCCACAGCCCCTGAACATCCGAAAGGCATTCGTTTAAAACCAAACGTGCCATTTTTAGTTATAAACGCTGTTTTTGATATATCAGAGGGTTTCATTGCAATTTGAAAATAACCTGATGTCAGACATAAAATTTGTCGTTGTTATATGTGCTAACAAATCATCAATTATAGGCAAGGGATACTGAGGATATTGTGTAATAGAATTTAGCCTACGATAATCGATTGCAATTCTCCATGCCTCAGGATCAGTAATAGGTTTACCATTTTTCTTACGACATAAAACAACAGGAGATGCGTAAGGAGAAGTTACAGGCATAATAATATCATTTTGCAACATTTTGTCAATATGCCAATTTATAATATCTTGTTTGGCTTGATCATAACGATAACGCTTACTAAAGACTGGTTTATTAGTTCCAGTGTCAATTTCATGGCAAACAACATGGGTTAAGCCAGGTGTATCAGAAAATAACTGTTTAAACTGATTAAGAAAATTAACAAAATCAATTTTTTCAATATGAGTGAGGGCACTTTCCTCTAAATTAACAATTAACTCTGTCGGCTCGACAGGTTTAGAATTTGACTTAGAATCATCAATATGTAAAGATTTAATGGCAAAATTTATTTCAACATTATTTGCTTTCATAAAATCTAACCCTATAATGCAGGGATGCTGAAGATTGTCCATGACGTAAAAAGGCCAATTAACACTTAAATTATGAATTTTAACATTCAGGCTGACTTCGCCTCTATTAACACAGGACTTGCCTTGAGCCGTTGTAATATTTAAATTTGTCCGCTTTAAAGGTTTAAAGTCAAAATACTTTTTATAAATTTCATATGGTAGAAAGGAGCGTTCAGCACCAGTGTCCCAATAAGTAGGTATGAAAATATCATGAATTATTGCATTCAAATTAGGAAGGTCCACCGGACTGATACAAATTGTGTCTAAACATATGGAGGTGGTTGAGTTATTCAGTGGCTGTTGACCCTCCTCACAAGAGCCACTTACTCGTTTAACTGACGACTCTGGTTATTACGAGAGTTACGAAAATTTCTGTTATTTCTATCAGCTCGAGAAAAGTTTTGGAACTGATTTTGATTAGAACGATCGTTCCGAGAATTTTGAAAGTTATTACGCCTTGTCTGCGCCGATTGACGTTCGTGTTGATAGCGATTGAAATTTTGAGGGTGGGTGAAATTTTCACGCCTAGAATTTTGCATATTTCCATTACCCCGTTGGCGATTAAAGGTGTTTTCCGCCCTTGGAGGGTGTCGTTCTTGGTATTTAGCTAAGGTTTGAAACAGACTGTCGTAAGAGGTGACAGGTTTCAGATCAAGGTAATCTTGAATAGGAATAGTCAAAAGCGGAGTTCTAATTTCCATTGCAGCGGCAAAAGATAAAACTAAATCCAGCTGCTTTATAATGTCGAATTTACGTAATAAAAATGTAGTAGGTTTGTCATAAAACGACATCTTTGTCGTAGAAAGTTCTTGACGGAGTTTGGTTTTATCCACAATAGAAGAGAATGAATTTTTAATTTTGAGCTTCAAATCCTCATACGTGGGATTTTGGCCTAGAGCTCTAGAGGCAATGGTGTCATACCAGATTTTAGCATCTCCTTTTAAGGAGTATTTTAATAAATTAAATTTGTCATCCTCGTCAATTTTACATATATCAAAATACTGTTCAAGATCTTCAAAATATTTAAGTACATTGTTTGAGCCAGTAAAATAAACGCGAGTGGGGGTGATGTCGAACTGAGTTGGGCGCCACTGTGGCGTTTGCGTTCCTGCAAACTCCATCTTAATTTAAATACTTAGATTACTAAGAAAACCAGAGCCTTGAATTGAACAAACAATAAAAGTTTACTGAAACAGATTAATGGGAGGGCGGCCTGGAAAATAGATCTTAGCTCAGTCAGCGTATTACTAAACCAAAAATATATAAATCAACAATTTAATTATCTTAAATATATCACCACAGCAGATAGTCGACGGTGTAGAGACGGTCGCACTCGTACTCCAATACTACGGCTTCACTATGGGACAGAGGATTCCCTTCTGACCCAGCTTGAACTTTTCGAAACTAGTAGACACTCACCAACACTCAACACTACTTAACTTCACGCCGCTAAATCTCCACTGCGCTACTTCTCAATATCTGTCAAACTCAGATTCATCACAACCACTATAATATCCTATAACATCCACACCATCTACTAAAACCATCCCTATTTTTATACTTCTTCCTACACCCTCCTTTCAGTACATTTCAATCCGTACTTTTAACAGTCACTTCTAATTTAACTAGTATTCAAAATCTAAGTCTTTTAATGCAGCACCCTGCCGACACAAAACTAGCTCGACCTCAACCGTCACCGAGTCACTGGCGACGGAATGATTTTAACCATCCCCACTTCCTACTTTGCTGGATCCAGCTTAATTAAAACAACTGTGGTGACGTTCTAACGTCTCAACCTCACAAATTCAATGTTTATTAACACGTTCGCTGCCGGTTTCACGTGACTAAAATTTGAAATGACGTTTTTTTCCTTTAACCCGCCGAATGTGTTTGACGTGTTGCACAAGAGCGCTGCATCGCCAGATGTTATAGGCTTTGTGTTTACCTTTGCTTGTTTGCGTCATGTGTTACGTCAATACGCTGTATTACGTCAAACGTGTAAAAATTCATCTGCTCGTTACAAGCAAACTCTGGAGTTAATGAGTAATAAGTTAAATTTCCATAGCAAATAGTTTCGTTTGTACTGAACAGATAAAATATCTCGCTGACGCCATCACTTCGGTTGCATATTGATGATACGTGTTTTATTAGAGAGATAGTATTCTATTTTGAAATACCCTTCCATGGATGATCAAATTTTTGATCGCATGTTTCCGGACCACTTCTAGGGCTGAGTCCCCTACCGTTGCCAATCGCCCATTGCGCAGCACTAGTGTGACGTAAAACCCAACCAACCATCTATTTTGAAATATGAATATTTGTGATGTTTGCGTTAGTACTGTTTGGCTGGTTGAATAGAGTTGGAATTTAAGAGGTACTTTTGAATTTAAGAGGTTAGTTTGTTGATTGTGTTTTACGTTACACTAGTGCTGCCCAATGGACAATTGGCGATGGTCTGGGTCTCACCCCTAGAGTTGTCCAGGGACATGCCATCACAATTTTGATCCTCCACGGAAGGGATGACTCTCTCGCTTCGTAGACATCCAGAGGTATAATTAATATGGGAACATGGAAAACATTGCGGGCACGACAGATTTTATGAGCACCAGCCACCATTAGTACACACAATGGTTTATGGCAGGCTCGAGTACCGAACCCGCAATCTTCCAATTCCAAGCCCGGCGCTCTACCGACTGGGCAACCACGGTCCTGGAATTTAGAGGCATATTTTTGAATTTCATGACAATACTGGTTTCTACAGTACAAAATTTTGTATACTTTTTAATTTCATGCATTTTGAGGTAGGGGTATAGTGAACAGATCAGAGTACCATTATAATAGAGAATCGTTAAAATTTGCTATAATTATCCAGTTGCGGATTTATTTTTTCATTCCTAATGAATGAGGACTATAAATAAAATATTAATGATAAATAATTTACTTTATACAACTTTTGAAAACTTTTTAATTTAAAATTCCTCAGTAAAAAAGTATACTTCATACTTTTTTGTTAAATAAATCCTTGTCGAATCCTGTTCTTAGTCAGTGTAAGAACATTATTCGATAAGGATTTATTTAACAAAACCTTATGAAGTGTACTTTTTTTACATAGGAATTTTTGCTAGCGTTCGGACACTTTTGTTACCGACTGTACTTATAGATGTTGAATTATTGGAAATAAAAAAACTATCATCTAAACACTTATCATCAATTACTAAAGCAACACACTTTTCAGGGACATTTGGTGTGATTGTATAATCTAAGTTTTATTTTTGTATTTGTAATTAGTTATAAATTCGTAATTATTTTTTTTTCTTTTAATTCTATTTTATGAAAATTTTCCGTTTGTCCTATGTATTATTATTATTCGGATTTTTTTTTTCAAGACGCGTTTTCTTTTTAGGTTAGATCGCCGAAAAGCTCGCTTTCGTATACCGCCGCTGTCAGGTTGCTATTCGGAACACGATGCGAAATGGCGCCGTCTTGGCGATTTTCGAAATTTCGCCAAGCGGCAGCCTAAAGTAAACTTGTACCTTTAAAGCAATACGTCACATCCCGCGCTGGCGAGGGATCGGCAGCGAACGTGTTAATACTACTTTATAATTTTAAAATTACATATTTTAATTGGCTTTAACAAGCAGCATAAAAATATTGTCTGCTTATTATTATTATTTTTTTTTCTCACTTATTCTAAAAATTCCAGATAATGTGAGAATTTTATTTTATTTTTTAAATATACAATTACATTAAAGAGTGAAATTTTATTTTCACAGGTTTCTTGTATTTCAACAAGTACTTACATATTATAATGACCTTTTAACATTTGAATTTCAACTATTTCTAAAATGTATCACTAGTATAAAGCTACCTCATTTAATATTATCTTAACGACAAAATATCAATGCAGATATTTACTAAAATACACACACACACACACACACACACACTATATATATGGGGGGGATGTACTTATGTCTGTACAAATATGCATGCATAAAAAAAGACAAAACAAAATTATGTATTTTGAAGTTAAATTCAGCAAATTTAAAGGGCAGACTCAACATGTGTATAAATATTATGCGTAAGGGCACAAAGAATAATTATTTGGAAATAATATTAAATAATAATAATATATTCTGTTTCACTGCAGTAAGATATACAGTGCAAACATTAATTAGTCTCCTTATTCTCTAGATATTTATCCGAATATATGTATATATATATATATATATATATATATTAATAAAAGGAGAGAGTGTATGCAAATACATCAAGCCCACACACTCCATTTATGCATACTTACTCGATTGATAAATTGTCGTCCTTACGTAATTTGTAATAAGTAATTATTGAAAAAAGTTTTTGAGATAAAGTGTTTACTTACAATAGTTTTAACAATCTATATTAATAAAATCAGACTTTTGTCTGTAAATTTGTCGGAATCGAAAAATTTTGCGATATCTTCACGTTTCACACCCCATGAAAGCCGAAAATGACTTCAGAAAATTTTGCCTGTGTGTGTGTGTGTGTGTGTCTGTGTGTATGTCATCGTGTCCGAATGTCGCTTTTTTTGTCCGGGCATCACTCGAGAACGGCTGGACGGAATTCAACGACGCTTGGCAGGAATTTAGGTCTTCACCCAAATTAAAATTATATCTATCAACTTTTCGGAAATTCCTCCCCGTTCCCCCCCCTTGGGGGTAAAAGACTAAAACACGTTTGTCCGGGCATCACTCGAGAACGGCTGGACGGAATTCAACGACGCTTGGCAGGAATTTAGGTCTTCACCCAACTTAAAATTATATCTATCAACTTTTCGTAAATTCCCCCCCGTTCCCCCCTAGGGGGTAAAAGACTAAAACACGTTTGTCCGGGCATCACTCGAGAACGGCTGGACGGAATTCAACGGCGCTTGGCAGAAACTTACGTCTTCACCCAACTTGAAATTATATATATAGAAATTTTCAAAATTATAATTAGTGTTTAAATTGTGGGTAAAAAACGCCTGCGCATGCGCCATAAATATATTTTCACTAAAATGCTTTGAATGAAAAAATGAAATATAAAAATAAATTTTTAAGTTAAAGACTTTTGTATTCGCGTGATTTTCACTACAAATTATGAAAAGATTGAAATGAAGTGTTGCCATCTATGTTTCATACTTTAGTTAATTTTTAAAAATCTAATTGTGGTATCGAAAAACTGTTTACACCCCAGGATTCACAAAAATCACATCTTTCATTTGGTACTGAATTTGTAATGATAGGTCCGATATTTCTAATTTATTTTTCCCTTTATCCGTTTTTCCGTTGCCACTTAAATTTCATACTTTAGTTATTTTTTTAATATCTAATTGTCGTATCGAAAAACTGTTTGCACCCCTGGATTCAGAAAAATCGCCTCTTTCATTTGGTACCAAATTTATAAATATAGGTCTGATATTTCTAATTTATTTTACCCTTTTTCCGTTTTCAACCTAGATTCGATATGGAACAGCTTTAGTATTGGATCCCTTTGGCAAAATTTGAAATTCGGAACCGAAGTAGCTCGGACGTTTCTCGCCAAGATCTTTGATTGCACAATTGAGATAGCCAATTCAGTTCATCGCAAAAATGGCTTAAAATATTTAAAGTCACCAAAGGGTTCCCATACTAAAGCTGTGCATTTTGTACTTATTTATTTATATTTTCTATTAAAGACTTCTGTGGTCACGAAATTTGGTGCGTAAATTGTTTGTTTGCATCCGGCACTTATTGTAACTGG
Source organism: Salticus scenicus (assembly GCA_963930645.1). NCBI lineage: Eukaryota > Metazoa > Arthropoda > Arachnida > Araneae > Salticidae > Salticus > Salticus scenicus. Next base: position 102,607,162 of record OZ005649.1, read on the forward strand.
ATTTCACGAAATTCGAAATCTCCCCCCCCCTTCTCGGAGTCGGAGGGCAGTAAACGGTATAACTTCTGTATAACCCCACAGCTGAATTTGGCGATTTTTCTTTGGCGTTGTTTTGAAGGATAACGATGTCGTTCTGGACTGTTTGCGATATAATATGGCAGCCTAATATTTTGTTTATTTTGGATTTATGATTTAGATTATAATTTTATCATTTATCATATATGATTTATGATTTTTAGATTTATGATTTAGCCATAATCGCCAACAAAAAAAAAAATCGCCAAATATCGTTGTGGGTTTATACTGAAGTCGTTCCCAATAAACATGTGTAAAAACATGTTTTTCCGTTTGAATTCGCTTTGAATTATCTTAGAATGGCGAATTTTGGTGTGCGGATATTGATTAAGTGTACGCATTATGTACGTTAGTGGGATTTTGCAAAACTTCGAACTCACCCACTGAGGAAGGGGAAGTAACAAGTGGGTAAGTTGTGCCTAAGGCAGTGGGGACCCAGACTGTATATTGATTAAGTGTACGCATTATGTACATTGGTGTGATTTTGCAAAACTTCGAACTCACCCGCTGAGGAAGGGGAAGTAAGAAGTGGGTAAGTTGTGCCGAAGACAGTGGAGACCTAGACTCCTCACTTTGCGAGCGAGAAAACCTCTACCAATCACAGCGAGAACTTGGGTTATTAATAAAGATATGGGATTTTGAGAACTCATTTAAGTTTAATGTCCAGCGAAGCGGGCAAAGCCTGCTAGTAGTTAATATAGTTTTTGATATATTCTGTTATAATAAATTTTATCAATTCATATTCGATCATAAAAAAAATAATTTAAAAAACAACTTTGCTATTATTTGTTTTTTCTTACTCAATGGAGATATAAATTATTTGATAATTAAGTTAAAAAAAAAAAAAAAAAAAAAAAAAAAAACTATTAAAATTTTAATAATCTCTTTTTATGCGTAAATTAAATTAATAGAGATTTTTATAATGATTTTCATTCATATTGCTCAAGTATGTGCAAATAAAATTCCCTATAATTTGGATATCTGTATTATAATTTAATAATTTTCCCTATTTGCAATTTTTAAAAATGCAATTTGATGAAATAAAAGGTTTATAATTTTCTCTGCTGAAATTATGTATGTATATATATATATATATACATATATATATATATATATATATGTGTGTGTAATTTATGAAAAGTAATTAATACACACTTTTGTTTTAAAATGCTATACATGTTTATACGGTTTCTTTGTCATTTATCAAATAATGAACATTTTTATTATATTAAACTACTAAGAAATTTCGCTTGGATTATAATCCGGTAATCATACCCGAAGAAAAATTTTAAAAGATATATAATTAAATTAGTGTTCTTTGTATTTATTTTAACTCAATTTATCTTTCAAATTCATTTTCCATTATGTTTAGGCAAACTCTATGAATTTAGATGTTATAACCGCATTTAAATTTTATAGAATTGAAACATTCATTTATGACGTGGAATTGCGCTTTACTTGATTAATCCAATTAATACTTTTTTTTTTTTTTCTGGCATTAAGTTTCGAATTATTAATACATATTTTTTTTTAAGTAAATTTGACAATTCGAGATTATGAAAACGAAACAAGAAATGCAGTTTTAGATTCTTTTATAAAAAATACACTTACAGAATATTATATTTAAATAATAATTTAACTTTTAAAGATAAGAGAAAAACTGATTTTTTTTTTTTTTTAATAATTTATATGAAACACTGATTAGTTGAAACATATTAACATATTAATCATAACAAATATATAATTACATTTTTAATTTATCATACCCATTTAGGGTAGATTTTTTTTTTCTTTTTTTGTGTGTGTGTGTGTGTCAAATTTCTGAAACTTCGATTTCGCTACAGTCACGCACTTGAATAACAAAATTAAAACTAAAAATCATATTTTTATAAGATGTTCTCTGTGTGTATGTATAAAATTTACTGAGAAAAAGAAGAGAAAAAAAGAAAGAAAATACCTTAAAGATATATATTGTGTGATCGTAATTAAACTTTGCCTCTTCAGCGGTCTCTGCAGCTGTAACTCAAATGTGGGTGGACTCAAAAATTTGTATATAGACAATTCAAAGGATGTGCTGAAAGATTCGGGAAAAAAATAAATGAAATATATTAAAAAAGAAAAAAAAAATATCCGCTAGTAGGTCATACATTAAAATACAAACAAGCTTCAAATTTTAATACAAAAAACTTTTTATATTTTTTTATCACAGATTGTTATTTCTTAGTGACTGTTTAGCGTTGTAAATCATATTATTTAATGTGGGGCTCCACCATTTATTTGTGAGCAACCGAAAAATAGTGAGAGATCAACAGCCTTCCGGTAGCTGATTGCTAATCATCTGTCGTACATTGTCCTTTACGCCAGCCAATTTTTTGTAAACAAGCTCTAAGATTACCACACTTGCTGGTAAACTACAGCCATCGTCCACTGAAACTGAAGGAATGCTACTCACTAGATCTCCTCCTTTTATACCCATAACGTACGCTAAATCCATTTTCTTTTGTAAAACATATTGTTTTCTTCTTCACTTGCAGTGCCAAATTAACTTTCTTTGTACTGTCATAACACTTCAAAATGCAAAGATTTTAATGTCGTAAAGTTTGAAAAAGTTATAATAAACTCTATTTATTTATCACATATCATTTCAAGCAAGTTAAATATACTGTTCTACTCAGTAGATTTAATTTTATCCAGAATCTTATCTTTTAGCTCATCCTTTGGAATGTCTATCTACAAAGTACTCTAAATACACCAAGTTATTTTACGATCAACCTGTATTAGAATATATATATATATATATATATATATATATATATATATATATTCTAATACAGAAATAATAATAATAATATAAATAATTACATAGATACACAAGATAGAAAACAAGAAAATGAGAGTGTACATTTTATTAATTCATTGTATGCATAATTTATTAAAAATTATAATTATCATTTACTCTATATTGCTAATTATTGCGTAAAATGATCATTGTTTTCATAATAATTTTCCTTATAACATGAAATTTCTCTTCTCTAATGTTCTGTTAAATATTCTATAATATTTACAAATAAATACAAAACAAATGATATTCGAGATATGTATATGTATATTGATATTACTTTGACTTTTAATAATGAAATTAAGTTATTAAACGAAAATGTTTCAATTCTAAAAAGGCTCGTAAAACATAACAGCTTCTAGGATATATAGTCAATTTACATAACTAAATTACTGGCTATATCCTAAAGACACTTTATTTGATTTAATAAACTTAAGTGGATGTTTTTCGAACGCTGTTTCATTAACCATCACATACAGTGCATGAGGATTCCACTAAAATATCATTATAGATTAATTTAGGAAAGTCATACCATTATTCAAACGATTATTTTTACTGCAACGTTATGGCAAAGAGATATGAATCTACTATATTTTCAAAATTATAGTCGCATATTTTCATTAAAGTGTCATGGCTATCATTACTAAACCATTATACAGAAGATATTGCTGGAAATAAATTGTGTGCTTATTTGTTACGAAGAGTCATCAAATAGATTATACACAAATGTATCTATGAAATAAAACGTTATTTATGGAATGCGAAATAAAAAATGATACAAATATTTTTTTATAGCTATTTTTAATGACAATCCATTAGATATCCTCTTTTCTTTCTTATTTTTAATATATTCTGTATATACATTATAAAAGTACAGTATTTATGAAAACTTTAGGCATTCATTTTTCGATGGGGTTATGTGTTCTGAGATCTTTTGAACATGCTTTGATCATTTTTAGTAAATGCGTTCTGTGTGTCTGTCTGCATGTCTTACGAAATAAGAATGCAAAAATTGTATTATTGATAAGAAGTTGATATAAATATTTTGAGAATATATTTTATAAATATCTCGCCTAAGAGGTACTGCTACTAATCTTCATTTCATCTACTTTGCTGACAAACTCTATTTCGCCCTATATAGTGTATAAGTGCACGTATAATAACAGGAGACTTGGCATTGGAATAATAAAATCCGAATAAACTACTACGTGAGAAACACCAAAGAAAAACATTTAAGATGATGCAGCTATTTCAAACTTTTTGCACTGAAGACGGTACACTTAAGGCTACCGAAACAAGTGCACGTAGTTATGTGCTACCGAAAGGCTACCGAAACAAGTGCATATATGTGTGGATTATTATTTGAAATTATTTATATTTCGTTTATATTTATATCGTACGAAAAATTATATTGGAAAATTGTAATTTTCCTCATTTAAGGGTTAGCTGCTTTCGTGCATGCATACATTCACTAAAATTCATTCTTTAGATTGTATTTATAAAATACCGTGCAGGCTTAGTTTCGATGCACATAATACTAACAAGTGTTATTGTTATGCAGCATTTTTTGGTTATATTCACGAATAGGCTATATTTCATTTTATATAATATATAGATACATCAAACTTTCTTTTCAAGATGTATATTATGAAATTCTATGCAGATTCAAATTGTATATATTTCTTTCGACATGTTTCGTCTCTTTTATTCACTTTTGTGAAATTTTTATTGATTACACAGCAGCATGTATTTGTTAAATTTGCACCAAACGGCACATATAAAATAATTAGATTAAATAGATTATTAATTAAATTGTTGTGCATATTAACGGGTAAGGAGAAGGAGTATATATATATATAGAGAGAGAGAGAGAGATAGATATGCATATAGATATATAGATATATAGATATATATATAAAATGCAGAAAACAATTTTGCGACAAGACCACGCCAATCTAATTTATATTAAACTTGTAAATATAAAGAAACAGCAGTTCCAACATTCATACAATGAATTAAATTTAATAAAAACAGTGTTTATGTATTTAAAATTTTTCGAGTAATGCTTCGAAAAATGAATAGCATAAAGACATTTTATATTTTACTTTTTTTGATTTACTTGAGTTTTAAATTTAATACTAATTTAGCGTCAGGCCCTCACCCATAAAAAAATATGTCAAATAAAATAGATTCTTAAGCTATTTTACGCTAAACTTCTAACGCACTTTCGTAATCATGAAATACGCAACAACTTCACCAATGCCTGAGGTTTTCCACTATTAACCACTTAATGATCGGTATCATCGCCGCATGGATGTAATTATTCAATCACAACTACAAAAACTCACCCCAAAAATTATGTAGCATTTTTTTTTCCAATAACGTAAAGGGAAAAGTCTATTATTTTTTGTATTTTAATTTTCTTCGTAAATTCTGGCGGTTTTTAATTAAAGGAAAGTAAATTTACCTTGCAAAAGGTTAAAAATGTTATAAGATCACACTTCACAAATGTTCCTCCACAAATGCATCAACAATTATTAATGAGCTCGATATTAAGTAGTTCACTAAAAAAATCACTGATTTACTTATCAATTATATATCTCGTATTTCAGCTTTTTTTTTTTTTTTTTTTTTTTTTTTTTTTTTAAACACCTATTTAATTTCTCCAACTATTATAAGAATATATTACATAAATAGACTCTGCTCAGTTTCCAATCTTATACTTGTTCTTGTAAATTTCTACTATATGTAAGAAATACTACATTCGTTGTAAGAGAAATGAAGTTGTTTACCGATCATACGACACTGCCGCAGACGGATAATCCCCATCCACTAGGCTACAGAACTACATTTCGATACATTTACTTTATCCAAATTAGTTGTTTATTTTATTTATTTATTTATTTCATTTTATTTTTCTTCATTTTCTTTATTTATATTTTTCTTTATTTTATTTTATTTCTTTCTTTCTTTTTTTTTTTTATTTATTTTGTTATTATTATTATTATTATTATTATTATTATTATTATTTTTTTTTTTTTTTGGGGGGGGGGGTCAGTTTCTTAATTTAATTTTCATGCAAATCCACAGCATTTCCAATCCAATAGTCCCCATAATCCCATAATGCAAGTTTATATAAAATATTTTCTTATTCTGCTATGTTAAACAAAATCGCAAATTTCGAATAAATTATGAAGTTTCCAAAATATAATACCCATAATTCTTGACATTCTTTCCGATATTAATAATGGTTGTCAGGCTTTACCCACTGCGCAGGTCACTCTATTTAAGTTATTTAAAAATAATTAATGATTCAAAAGTTAAAATAAATATATTAAAGTGGAGACATTTTTCTGCACAGCTTTAGTATGCAAACACTTGACGATTTAAAATATTTTTTGTCATTTTGATGGTGATTTGAAATGGCTATCGCCATTGCGTAAGGCCTTAGCGAGAAACATCCGAACTATACTTTAAATCTTTTCAAATTAAAGTTGTGCCTTATTTTCAGAAATTGAAAACTATGGCCAGATATCCCTGACATACAGATGTTAATGAAGTTAAATTACCTGAGTTTCAATATGTTGATTAGAAACACGGCTAATTTAAAATAAACTAAATATGCATTAACATTAGGTAACAGCTTCAGTATAGGAAACCCCTTGGCGAAATTTGAAATTTGGCAACGAAGTCGTTCGAATGATTTTCGAGGACGGCTTTAATTACGCAAATGTAATAGCCATTAATTGATCATCGAACTAGAGAAAAAATAATAAAAGTCGCCAAGGGGGGAAATATTTTAAAGTTATGCCCACGTTACTTATCGAAAATAATAATAATAATAATAATAAATGAATACATAAATGAAGTGAAAGATTGTAAGTATTTTATAATTTTCGCATATGCTTGTAATTACAACTAAAAGCAAAATGTCGGGAAAGCGCATAAAGTCACATAGAAAATATTTTTTGTTTTTAAATTTAATAGAAATATCGAAAATGTAAAAGTATGTTGCTAATCTGATTGCATTTTTTTTTACCTAGAAAAAAAAATATCAGAACTATGCGAGCCATAATTTTTTTTTCTGTACGTTGTACACAGGCAGGCAGACAGACAAATATTTTTTTTAATTAGTTAACATAATGTTATTTTTGGTTTATTAAAATTTAAATAAATTGTTATGAAATTTAATTTCTTCATATATTTTAGTTTTTTCCGTTTAATTTATTTATATATATATAATATGTATTTGCACAAACCATATATTTACTAAGGAAATATATAATTGTATAAATTACAGATGATTTAATAAAGTATAAGTCATTTTAATTTTTTATATATTATTTTTCTATGAGAGATGAAAAAAATATTATTAAGCGAATTAATAAATATATATATGTGTATATACTTATTTAAAACCAGTTTTCTATTTTATTCAAAAATACTTTAAAATAAATTAAAAGGAGCTGATATAGCAAAATATTTAACTTCTAACAAAATATAATTATGTCATTTTGTCAAATATATTAATCACATATGTATAATTACATTCTGTTCAAATTAAAATGTAAGGTTAAATTTATTATGCGTTGATAGATTGCTTAAACTATGTTAATTGTTTGATACTTATTCATTATGTGTATAATTTAATTATTTTAGAAAGCATAATTTACTTGTGAATAAATATTGTCAGATTAATTCATACAATATTAAAGAATAATTACCAATTACTTTAGGTCATGTTGCTGAAGACAAAATATATCTTTCAAAATAATTTATAATTTTAAGTTGTTCACCAATTATATGTAATAATATTATTTTCATAAACTTTTAATTACATGAAAATAAAAATTCTAAATGCATGATTGCGCTTTCTGACATTTTATTAAAAATAGGAATACGAATGTTTTTTATAAGAATTTTGTACAAAACTACAAAAAAGACAAAAACTCGCTAGGATTATGTAAAGTAAAATATTTAAAGAATTTGTGGTGAAATAAACGTATGCACAGACTAAACGTAAATACTCTGTGAGGGTTTTTTTTCTGTTAAGATTAATAAGTGTCAATAATAATAAAAATACAAATAGTAATTAATATATATATTTATATATATATAATTTTAATTGTTTTTATTTTATTTTTTTCATTTAAATGTAGTGATCAGCGAAGCGGGCAAATCCTTCTAGTATGTATAATATATATATCTATATATGTATATTTATTTAAAACTATCAATAATCATACTGATAGTTTCACCGTTAAAATTAAACTAAACAGTCAAAATTCTGAAATAGTGTAAATCTTCTTAAAAAATAAATAAATGATTAATTAATAAATAAATATATATATATATATATATCTTATTATTATTATTAATAAAAATAATACTAACACTTAGGGTTAAAAATAAAACTTAAGGTTAGATTAAAATTTAATTGGTTGAAAATTGGTTATTAATTAAGTCAGCATGCAAAAGGACAACTCAACTTCCTGTTAAATGCCATTTTTCCCCCCATTAAGTTGTTTGCCCGTGTCAGGAATTCAGTAATTATGGCTTGTGTATTGATTTTAGTTTTTCTAGTTTGAGTTTCACTATCAGGCTACATAAAGCTTAAATCACATCTCTTTCAATTCAAGGTAATTTTTTCTTGTATGTTCAGTTTATAATTTCAATATTAATTCATGGTTATTGACGTGTTTTTAGTTCTCTGGAAGGTATTCTGTTTTGATTTCTTTGAAAAATATTTTGTCATTATTTCATCTAATTCATTTCAGGTTAATTTTTCTTGTAGGTTCGTGCTATCAATTGATATTTTGCTAAAATGCATATCAATTACAGAAAACCTACAATTCTTCGTTCAATGCTATGAGGATAGCACATGAAAACGTCTTATAGCATCATGAGCTTTTAAGCACAGATACAGTTTTGTTCTGTTTTGTCCGATCTTCTTTTCCTCATCTCAAACTTAATGTATTCATTTTATAACATTTTTCTCTTTATTCCCCTCAAAAAAAAAAAAATATATATATATATATATTCTAGTGTCAACTTTCTTTTCTTCAGAATATTATAACACGGTCCTATTTAATTTTCATCAGGTATTGTAGTCTCAAAAATTAAAGTAACTACTATTAATAATCTAAAAAATTAAATCAATTTAAGATATCTAATTATTTTGTTTGGCCTGTGTATGTTTCTTTGGTGAATTGTTTGACTGATTATTCTTCGTTCTCATTCTTTTCTTTTACTATAAAGGGATTATATATATATATATATATATATATATATATATATATATATTCCTCTTGTTTGGAAGTACATTTGTGTCTTCCTTATGGTTACAAAATATTCAGTTCATTAAAATAATTAAAAGATTGTCTAGTGCGTGCCTAGATTACGCACTTGTAAAGATATACAGCCTATTATAAGATAACCGACGTGATCACTGACAACGTTTTAACCCTTTTTTTATGGCACATTTTCCAGTTTTGAACAATAAATTCCTCTTTTTAACATTCTTATGAATTGTTACTAACAGAAGAATTTTAAATATTCGATTTTAATTTCATTCTCGGATATCGATGAGATAATTGCTTTAAGCACATATGCGCCTTCGGATATTAATCTGTTAAAAATCAATGTATACTGAAATATAATTTTTGTATGACTATCTTATATAAAAAGAAAACATAAAAGTTCTATTGGAAATGAAACTTTGGCGACTATTTGCTGACATTTAAGCAAAGTATAAAATTAATTAAGTTATTTAACAGCCTTTTTTTTTTTAATCGAGAGATATCTGCTACATTTACCACAATAACCACAATTAATAAAAATTGTATAGATGTTGACTAACTTAAAGATCACATGCAGTTTTCGGTACTTGATTATTTTCCGAACAATTATTAATATTAAAAAAAAAATAATAATAAATCCAAAATTACAATTCTTTTGATAAATCATACACGACAAACAGGAATAATCTTCCAATTTGTTTACGCTATTTAACTATATTTTGCCTTAAATGAGCGTCAATTCTTTCCAAAATCGATAGATTACTGAAGATTGATTTATTATTATTTTTATAATGATAAATTTTAAACGTCTAATCAATTGTTAAGTGTGTGTTACCATCAACATTACTAGAAAAAAAATCACTAAATCCATTTAAGGTATGTAAATTTTATGTGCTTTTTTAAATATTGCATGTATATTTATTTAAAAGCTTTTCGAAAACCTTTATTATTGTTAGCGTAACAGGCACTAAAACCACGTGTGTGAAGTCTCCATATTTTAATGCACCTTTAACAGAGTGACACATCGTTGTTAAGGACATTATTAAAAGATTATTTCTTTATTTCGCTTTAAAAATATACGTCAGGTAACACACCTCATTAATTTTAAATGCGAAGCCATAACTATGAGATTGATATTTAACGTAAGGAATATGCTTTAATAATAAATGAGATGCATTATCTCTGTTCTCGAAAATGTATAATGACGAAAGGTTGGACAAATATTTGATGAACTAGATTAAAAACTAAATAAATAAATAAATAAAATAGCTATATATGAAGACATGGGAAAAATTATTTTAAAATTAACGTTCTTAAAAAAGCGATAAAATTTGAAAAAATAAATAAAATAAATAAATAAATATGTTCACTTTGAAACAATGTCTATCTAAAATATTAACGCAAATTAATATTAAATACATTAAAAAATTAAATAAGTATATATATATATATATATATATATATACACAGTCGGTAACAAAAGTCTCCTAACACTAGCAAAAATTCCTATATAAAAAATGTACACTTAATGCAGTTTTGTTAAATAAATCCTTGTCGAATCCTGTTTTTAGACTGACTAAGAACAGGATCCGACAAGGATTTATATAACAAAACTGTATTAAGAGTACTTTTTTTTATATAGGAATTTTTGCTTGTGTTCGGAGACTTTTGTTACCGACTGTATATATATATATATATATATATATATATATATATATATATACTAGCAGGCTACGCCCGCTTCGCTGGTCACTATTTTTAAATGAATCATAATAATTAATGAATTCTCAAAATTGCGTTAATTTTTATCATGTGAAAAAAAAAAGAAAAAAAAAACTCTGATCGGGAAAAATGTCGCACCGTGTCCCCACTGCCTTCGGCAGTGTAGACCCGTGCGCGATGCGCACGCGCGAATGAATATATATGAGCGCCCTAATAATTTTACAAATTCGAATATATCCGCAATCGATTTGTAAGTATCAAAAACCTCTATGCACCAGTTTTGAACGATCTATCTCTATTTTTATTTTTTTACCCTTCCGCTCCCTCCCCCCTTCCCGCATCTACCAATAATTTTAAAAATTCAAAAATATCCGCAATCGATTTGTAGGTATCGAAAACCTCGATGTACCAATTTTGAATGATCTAACTCTATTTTTTTTTACCCTCTGTCCCCCCTCCCCGGCCCTTCTAATAACTTTACACTTTCAAAAATATCCCCATTCGATTTGCAGGCCTCTAAAACCTATCTGTGCCAATTTTGAATGGCCTAACTGTATTTTTATTTGTTTTTGCCCATAGCCCCGCCCCCCCTTACCGCCCCTCCTAATAATTTTACAAATTCGAAAATATCCGCAATCAATTTGTAAGTATCGAAAACCTCTATATACCAATTTTGAACGATCTAACTGTATTTTTATTTTTTTGCCCCCCCCTCTCCCCTCCCCCCTTCTCGCCCCTCCTAATAACTTCACACTTTCGAAAATATCCCCATTCGACATGCAGGCCTCTTCAACCTATCTGTACCAATTTTGAACGGCCTAACTGTATTTCTATTTGTTTTTGCCCCATAGCCCCCCCTTACCGCCCCATCCCCTACCCGCCCCTCTTAATAATTTTTTTAATTCAAAATCATCCGCAATCAATTTGTAAGTATCGAAAACCTCTATGTACCAATTTTGAACGATCTGACACTATTTTTATCTTTTTGCCCCCCCCTCCCCGCCCCTCCTAATAACTTTACACAATCGAAAATATCCCCATTCGACTTGCAGGCCTCTTAAACCTATCTGTACCAATTTTGAACCGCCTAACTGTATTTCCATTTGTTTTTGCCCCATAGCCCCCCCTTACTGCCCCACCCCCCTACCCGCCCCTCCTAATAATTTTACAAATTCTAAAATATCCGCAATCGATTTGTAAGTATCGAAAACCTCTATGTACCAATTTTGAACGATCTGACACTATTTTTATTTTTTTGCTCCCCCTCCCCTCCCCCCTTCTAATAATTTTACACAATCGAAAATATCCCCATTCGACTTGCAGGCCTCTTAAACCTATCTGTACCAATTTTGAACGGCCTCACTGTATTTCTATTTGTTTTTGCTCCATAGCCCCCCCCCTTACTGCCCCACCCCCTTGCCCGCCCCTCCTAATAATTTTACAAATTCAAAATCATCCGCAATCGATTTGTAAGTATCGGAAACCTCTATGTACCAATTTTCAACGATCTGACACTATTTTTATTTTTTTTGCCCCCCCCCTCCCCTCCCCCCTTCTCGCCCCGCCTAATAACTTTACACAATCGAAAATATCCCCATTTGACTTGCAGGCCTCTTAAACCTATCTGTACCAATTTTGAACGGCCTAACTGTATTTCTATTTGTTTTTGCCCCATAGCCCCCCCCTTACTGCCCCACCCCCTTGCCCGCCCCTCCTAATAATTTTAAAAATTCAAAAATATCCGCAATCGATTTGTAAGTATCGAAAACCTCTATGTACCAATTTTGAACGATCTGACACTATTTTTATTATTTTGCCCCCCCTCCCCTCCCCCCTACTCGCCCCTCCTAATAACTTTACACAATAGAAAATATCCCCATTCGACTTGCAGGCCTGTAAAACCTATCTGTACCAATTTTGAACGGCCTAACTGTATTTCTATTTGTTTTTGCCCCATAGCCCCCCTTACCGCCCCACCCCCCTACCCGCCCCTCCTAATAATTTTACAAATTCAAAATCATCCGCAATCGATTTGTAAGTATCGGAAACCTCTATTTACCAATTTTCAACGATCTGACACTATTTTTATTTTTTTGCCCCCCCCTCCTCCCCTCCTCCCTTCTCGCCCCTCCTAATAACTTTACACAATCGAAAATATCCCCATTTGACTTGCAGGCCTCTTAAACCTATCTGTACCAATTTTGAACGGCCTAACTGTATTTCTATTTTCTTTTACCCCATAACCCCCCCCTTACGCATGTGAAATCACGTTTTGCCCCCCCTTGGGGACCGAATTTCAAAAATTCCAGAAACTGATTTTTAGACATTTGTATTAGCTATATTTTAAAGCAAAAATTTTACGGATATCTGTTTTTTTGTTTGAGATATGAAGGATTTTGTGAAATTACGTTTTGCCCCCCCTCCCCCCCTTGGGGGGCGAATTTTGTAAAATCGTTTGCGGCGTTGTCTTTCTCGGGTCGTAAACACTAACCGTGCCAAATTTGGTCCCGCTCGGTGAAACGGCCTAGAATTCTATAGCGGACAGACAGACAGACACACACACAGACTCTGCTCTTATATATATATAGATATATAGATCTCTCATCCCCATGTTATCGTACAAAGATTTTTGATGCCGAAAAAAAAAAATAAATAAAAGCTTTCGAAACAGCCATTAAGTGGTATTGAAAAAAAAAAAAAAAAAAAAAAGAAAGAAAAGAAAGAAAGAAGTATGAATTTGAAACTGTATCTGGAGTCTTCCATTCCCCTTTAGCAAATAAATTATTCATAAATTTTATTTGCTAAAATATTAGTATGTATTCCCGTGTGTATTCACTCGGGGAAAGACGGCCATATTTTGGTAAAAACGTCGCCTTTTCCCAAATGAAAAGGAATAACTTTTTTCTCCCCAATGATCACTCTATTCTACATATGCTATACTATATCTATGAGTTCTATACGCAAGCGAAGTGTGACTCACTGACCGTCTGTGCAGCCAAGAAAAAGATTTCCTATGTTAATTGCCCACTGGATTTTTTGTAAGAAATTATTAAAAATCGAGGAAATTTATTTCCCGATTTTAATCCTTATATTTGGGTATAGATATGTATTAGTTATCGCGGGTGTTAGATTGAATTATTTTGCTGTCAAATTGACAAAATTTTTATTTTAAATTTCGAAACTCTGTCGCCCTTGGCTTTTATTATTATTATTATTATTATTTGGCGATCAAAAGCGTAACACGAACATATACATGCCAGATGTATGCATTGTACGAAATGTAATATGTATTATTCATTGTACGTTTGTATGACATGTAATATGTATTGTACGAAATATTGTTTCATATTATTCATTACTCTTTTAATATAAGTTGTTAAAATAACCATGATTTTTGAAAGGAATTAAATATTTTCGCCAGATAATTTGGCGATATTCTTTTTTTTTCGCCTAGGATGACAGAAATGAAATCTATTCCGCTGCAAAATATTAGTATCTTACATCAGATATTTTATTTAGACATTTGAAAACAAATTTGACTTCAAACTATGATAGAATATTTATCATTTTTCTTTTAATTAGTATATTATTAGTATATTAAAATTTAAAAGCATGGTATATAAAAAGTTTTTTTTTTTTTTTTTTTTTTTATCTTATAATTATTCTTATCTTAATCCTCAATGTTTCCCATGTTTATTAACTTGAATTTACTATTAAAATTTTAACATACTCAAAAACTTCTCATCACTTCGTTAAAATACACTAAACTTTTCCAAAATCTTTTTCTATTTAAAATGATACATGTATTTACTTTAAATGTCCAATTTTTCATAAGATTTCCAATTTTAAAGTTTTAAAATATTTATCAAATTTACTTATTTTTCTGGTTTAGCCTTATTGTTTTCCTTTTTATAACTACAGCTATTGCCCTCATTAAAATATTTAAAATGATGAGGTCATTTTATAGTAAAATTATCCATTATAGCATATATTATATTTCACTCCTCCATAAAAATTGATTTTAAAATCGTCTGTTTCTTTTATACTTTTATTTTAATAGAATTTTACTAGAATTTAGTTTATATATTAGTCATTTTAGCAATTTTATCCAAAGTAGTATTAGAAATAATATATATCACTTCTCCATTAAAATTTATAGGACCCTACAATAAAATTAATTTGTGCTTAATATCAACACTGCGAAAATTTTTATCAATCGCTTCCAAATTTTGACCTAAGTTTCAAATCTCAACCCTGTGGGTTTTTACATCGGCTACAACGTTTTCGTCTTTGTTCGTAAATAATAATTTGACTGTACTAAATACTTTACAGCCGTATAATTCAACGTATAACTTAGTCACAGCAACGCGTGGCCGGGTCTGCTAGTATATATATATATATATATGTATGCAATGTTCCATGAATATGTGTAATGTTCCGTATAAGGAATGTTCCGTGAATGACATTTATCTTTCACTTACTTTACTGATTAATAAAAAATTCGTAATACTTACTTCCAAAAAAGTCTTGATAGAATAATGAAGTTGATTGACACAAAAATTGTTTTTCTCACTGACGCAAGTTGAACAACCGTTCATATTTAAGGCTCTTTGAAGACAAATTACGTACTTCGGATAGGTTGCAGCCCCATGCAAATAAGGTAAAAAAATATTCCATTGTACTCCACTGTTCCATATTCTCCAATTTTCTCTTCTATCTGTATGTACGTGTGCCTATGTCTGTATAAATATATGTATGAAAAAATATTTTACAATATAAAAACTTATATTTCTTTCTATTTTAGAGTTATATACAGCAAATTTCAAGGGCAAACTTTGAATGTGTGTGAATTGAAAATGTACACGGTAAAACCTTTACGAAATAATATTTCTTAAATCTTGGTTACTTCTTCTCATCACAGTAAATTTTATACTATGCGCAGTAATTAGCAGTCTTAGGCTGCTACCACGAACACATCGAATCGTTTCGATCGTCCAATAGTGACGTAGAAATATGTTTACGAAAATTATAAAGTCAAAGATATGATAACAACAGTTCTACTCGTTAATTCTACATCGAAGTTGTTTGTTATATTTGCTATCGTATCTTTTTTCCAGAGTAACAAACTATTAAAACCTTAATTATATTTTTAAATGTCACGTCATTATACCGTCACATTCGATCATTGATAGACTTCGATATGTTCGTAGTAGGACCCTTAGTCTCAATATATAAATCTGTGGGATGTTTTGGAGAGTATATACGATTAAATAAAACACGCACGCTGTTTTATGGCCTAAATATTCGTTTGATAAGGTATTGTGCTTACTTAATTTGACATGGAATAATTATTAAAATATTTTTAATATATTGTTTTTAATTACAATGGTCTAAATAAAGTAATTTTTATGGATATATTCCGTAAAAAAATTAAAAATATATATGTTCTGAATTTTACAATAATTTTGCTTTATAATGATTTTTATCCATTCCTATTCAACAATAAAAAGATAATTTTATGTAAATACTTTTCTATTATATTTTTTACATACTACAGATAAGAATTATTCTATAATTAAATTCAAAAAATTTAAATTTAAATTGTTTCATAAAAAAATTTACTAATCTCTTTTTATATGTAAAATAAATTATTAGGGAATTTTATAATGATTTCCATTTTGTGTAGAAATTAAATTTCTTATAGCGTTTACAATTTTAATTACCAATATATATATATATTTTTTTTTTCTAATATATTTTTAATTTATGAAAAATACATAATATATAATTTAGTCATTAAATGTGTTTTTTCGAAATATTATTTAATTTTCTTTGTCATTTATCAATTAAAGAAAACTTTTTTATATCTTAAAATAGTATAGAAATTTTATTTGAATTATATTCTGTCAACCGTTAAAAATTCATGTGATTAAATTAGTGTTCGTCATATTTAAATGTAATTTCATCTTCGAAATATCGTTTGTTATTAAGTTTATTAAAAGTCTTGGGGAATCAATTTAGATATTGTAGTCCCATTTAAATTTTACGCAAACGATGCATTCATTTACGACATGAAATTGTGCTTTATTTGGTATTTTATGTGGTATTTTATATTTAGCATTAAGATTAGTTATAATTATTAATAAGCATATTTTTGAAATAATTTCGACAATGCAAGGGTATTAAAATAAGAATAGGTATTTTGGAAGTATATATATATAGTTAAAAATAATTAAACTTTTCGTGAAAGGAGAAAATATATATATAAATATATATTTCAAATAATAATTCATGCAAATAAATTATTAATAGACTCTATCTGTGTGATGACATAAAAACCTTCACAAGAAAGAATTGTAGGAAAAACTGCAATATTACTAGAGGATCTGCAGATCAGGAGCCTCGACGCCCATATTTGCATCAATCATTACTCAGCAGATCATTTCCCTCTGTCACATGTTATTTAAAAGAATTATCTATAATTAAAAAAAATATATATATGCGTGTTTGTGTGTGTGCAATTATTATTATTATTATCATTTTATTTTTATTATTAATATAAACTCGCTATACGTTTCTTGAGGGAGCTAGAGTACTCCTCAACACCCGTTGTATCTCTTTGTCTTATCTCTCTATATATGAATATGCACATTTCTTTGTCACTCAAAGCCATGTGTTAATTTCTTGTAAGTCATAAATATTTGTGCCAAATTTTTACGAAATGATTCTATAAATTATTGGAATTATTTTGCGTGACTTTGTAAACTAATTACGAATTACATGGCTACCATTTTTTTTTAAAGCATACTTTTAAGCAATGTAATAACATATATTTACTTCACTGGGTTTAATGGAGCATAACCATGTTAAAATGTACTCAAACGGAATGCCATCTACTGACCATAATGGTGAAAAATTATTTTGTATGCCCCTGCATACAAGCCATAGCAATTATATGCTCTAACAAAAAGTATACAAATAATTAATTGTATCTCATTAACCCTTTGTAGTCACCATTTGATTTGGTGTGGAAACTCGGAAGTGACTAAGGCTCACCATCCGGTTTGGCGCGATACTTCCAGCGATAACTGTGCTTTAAACTGTGTTTGGTTTGGACAGTATCGCTTCATTAGCGTAATCAACAATACATGCGTAAATATATATACATATATATATATATATATACAATTTAGAAAATATGGTGAAACTTGAAGACAAATGGGCGTGTATAACAAGAAAAAACGTTAAAAAAGTAACGAATTATAGTAACGATGAACAATTGTAAAAAACAACACTACATGCGAAAAACACCCTTCCGCTTCCTCTTCAGTGGGTGGGAGCAGCAGAACAGACAAATACCTTTTTTATACAAATACACTTTTATTAATAAGTAATTAAAAAATATATATATATATATAATTTAAAATCATTTCAGGATGAGCATCACGATAACCTGTATCAACATTTTTGGAACTGCTTTTTTTTTATCTTTATATTATACTCATTGTAATCAAAATACTTGTATCCAAAGTACATTGTTTGTACAGATATGAATATTGCGTTAAGAACTATAATACCATATAAATGGCAAAGGAAAAACCCACAGATGGAGTTAAAAATTTTTAAATAATGCCAATCCACATCAGGGGTCGCTAAAGCGATATGAACTTGATCCGTAAAGGTTTAATTATTTATAAATGTCCTTCATTGAAGTATATATATATATATATATATATATATATATATATATAATGATAAAATATAAAAGTTTTAAATGTTAAACTGTTTGTGAAATCATTTTATGTTAATGGTAAGAAATTCACCTCATACGCAGAAAGTTGTCTCGAGATACTAGTTCATCCGAGCGAAAAAAGCCTCGAGTGCAAAGGGTTAACATTTGAATCAAATTTGACACCATTTCGATGTTTACAGAATGTTACCGGAATTCCTTTGTGTGGTTTTGTACATAAATTACTTAGTTTATGCATAGCTTTTTTTTTCTAGAGAAAACATGATTTTCTGTATACAGGGTAGTTGTAATTAAATTTCTCCTATAAACAGCATCCTACAACGCAAATAGCTGAACGGAAGGCAACGAAATTTGGTATATAGGCTATATACGATATGCGCTCACGGAATTCCGAAAAATACATTTAGTTTCTAAATGGTCACCCTTTTCAGGAAAAAAAAAAAATAAATTTAACACAATAAACAACCAAAACAGAATACAAAAATATTATTAACAATCCAGAACAAGAATTATGAGTAATGAAACGCAAAACAGGGAAAGGTTGTCAAGTCTATGAAAAAAACGCTTTATGTGAGAAGCATCACAACTGATCAGTTCCGAGCTGCTGTTCAGCACACCGTCCATGGACTTGAAATTTTGCAGGTGAATGAGGGTGGTCACATGAAGCACCTTTCTCTGCATAGTCCTGGACATGATTAACAACTGCTCTTCTTCTGCAATTTCGTCCTAAACTGTTTTTGTTTAAGCAAAATGAACACTTTTGTTTTTCTCAAACAGCGTACTGTTATTTTTTTCTTACCTTTATTTAATGCGGTCTGAGGACAAGGTGGTCAGAAACTAGTCAATAAATATTAATATTGTTTCTGTATTCTGTCTGGTCGTTTATTGTGTTAAATTTAATGATTTTACTGAAAAGGCGCCCTCTGGAGGACATTTTAGAACTTTTTTTTAAAATTACGCGAGCGCATCTTGTGTAGTCTATATACCGAATTCCGTTGCATTCCTTTCACCCGTTTGCGCTGTAGAATGCTGTTTATAGGGGAAGTATAATTATAACCACCCTGTATTATTAATGCATGTTAATTGTATAATGCTGTATACATCCTAAACGCGTTAAAACGGGCGTAAACAGAAATCTGCCCATAGGCTTTAATGCCATTAAATTATTTTCTAAGTTCTCGTAAACAAACTATAAACATCATATACCCCAGTAAAATCTATACAACTTATTCTATGTAGGTCATGAAAAATTGTTCAAAAATTGTCGTAATTTGGATGATTACATGAAATTTTTGAAACACTTAATTATGGTCCTGTACACTAATTATTATGTCGAAGTATTTTTCTACAGAAAAGAAATACTCTTAACCATCTCATTAATGTACGTTGATTTTAATTTCTTGAATGCAGGGTAACCTTGTAAAAATTCTTTTAAACGAAATTTTGCCCATATGCCATAATTAAAAGAGACATTTTTGTGTGTCCCTGCGCACGATCAATAATTAATATAGACACCAAAACTTATACAGTTATTTATGAAACTCGCTTGAATATGTATACCAGTTTTCAAATCAATACGATGGAATTTTTGGCTGCTTGTATTATATACAAATTCTGTGTATAGACCGCAATGCTAAGAAAAATATGGTATGTCCCTGTGCACGATCTATAAATAGAATACACGTCCAAAAGAATACAGCTAATTCTGTGTAACTAATGAGCATGTGTACCAATTTTAAGTTAATAGGATGATTTTTGCGGCCGGTCTCGCGAGACATACATAGAGAAAAGTAGGCAAAATTATTTTGAGTTTCCCCCATGGAGGCCTTCACTGACGTTTCGGGAATTATTTTATGTTTGTATTCTCTGGGAAAATATTTATATTATATAGGGTAATGCTCGTATCTCGTGGAGAAATTCATAGCGTAATGGATAATGAGAAATCAGCTGGGGACTAAAACAATAAGTGAAATTGCCCGAATCCAAAACTTTCTATAGAGTCTACCGAATCATATGAATTAAAAGAAAAATAAATTTCAACTTAATTCACCAGACAAAAGATTTTTTTTTTTTTTTTTTTTTTTTTTTTAAGAATTGAAGGAAAAAAAAAGATTTTAAGATTTAATAGCAATGTGCTTATATGTTTCTAGTTACTAAAAATTATTCTATAAAATTACCTCGTAAAAATGATACAAGTATTAAAAAAAAAAAAAAAAAAACAATATATTTACAATTAATGTATAATTCAAAATTTATAAAACAAAAGTAGCCTAAAATGCGCGTTGGATATTTTAACAAATGTTGTCATTATTTCAAAGGCAATATACGATTTCGGCAATATTAATTATAATAAAATTTCATAATATATAAATGTAACACTTTTATTCTTATTCTACAAAAAAGTTGTTTCCATTATAATATAAATTTATAAATTATAAAATAAAGCTGTTTTGCAGAAAATGTAAGAACAGAGTCACAAATGCAAATTTTTCTCGTTTTCAAACTTCGGAGTATGCAAATGTTGAGTTTGACCTAAAAAATTACGTATATAGCGATAGCGAATTAAATTTGTCTTTACATTAAATGAAAGAAAATGCGGAAAAGAATGGTCAGTATTCAGTAAATGCTTTGTTTCGATGATTGTGATGTCTTAACAAAGTTATTTAACCTATTCCAAAGCTTGGAGAGTTGTTGGTCGGTTAGAGGGTGTCCAAACGCAAACCGAAGTAGTCAAAGTCACTGGAGTTTCGCAAAGTGTGATTTCTAGGATCTGAAACCAGTTTTCGGAGACTGAAAATGTAAACTGAAGACTATAACAAGGTCGTAGACGTGCAACAACACTCAATGGAAATCAATATTTAACGCTAACGACTCGGAAACTTCCAAATATGAATGCCACACTTCTACAAAAACAACTCATCTCCTCTACTGGCAGAACAGTTTCGACATAAACTGTCCGAAATCGGCTCCACGCTGTAGGCCTGTATGCTCACCGACCAGTCATGTGTGTTACGCTAACAGCAAGAAATCATCGCGCTCGCAGGCAGTTGGCAACAGAGCATGTAAACTGGAGAGAAATGAATAGCGCAATATTTTTTTTTCTCTGGTAAGTCTCGTTTTACTGTTCATCACGATAATAGGCATATATTCATTTGTAAGGAAAGTCGCACTAGAAACAATCCTGCGTTCGTGCACAGAAGTAGCAGATTTGGCGGTTGGACGGGGGGATCCATTGATGGGTGCACTAATCCTCACATCATTCGAAACGGAGCTCTGAGCAGTCGTCGATATAGGGATGGGATAATTAGACCTATTTCTATCTCGTGGAGCCAGTTTTGGACAGTTTCGGTCAAAAATGTGGCGCCAGTAGTCGAGAGCAGGGAATTGTTGTAGAGGAGAGGCATTCATATTTCGGTATCTCCGAGCCGTTAACGTTAAATATCGATGTTCATCGTACGTTGTTGCATTTTATGACCTTCCCCTGATCTTGAGCCTGCATTTCCAGTCTCCATAAGTCGGTTTCAAATCCTGGAAATCACACTTTGTGAAACTTCAGTGCTTTCGGCTACTTCGGTTTGTGTTTGGACCCCCTCTAACTGACCAACAACTTTCTAAGCTATTGAATCGGTTGAATCATTTCGTTAAGACATCGCAATCATCGATACAATGCACTTACTGAATACTGACCATTCTTACCGCTTTATCTATCATTTAGTGGAAAGCCAAATTTCAGTCGTTGCCGCTGAAACGTTATTTTTGAGGTCAAACTCAACATTTGCACTCCGAAGTTTGAAAACGAGAAAAATTTGTATTTGTGATCCTTGGAACGGTACTATTCGGCACGGCCGTTTCGGCGCAGACTTTTCGATGCGAAACACATTTCGGCGCGGCTGTTTTCGCGCAGCCTTTTCTTCACGAAAAGGCCGCGAATCGGCGCAGCCTTTCCGGTTAAAATTCATTTCATGATAGATATTTTTCATGTCATTAAATTTTCGTCAAACCTTCGTTAAGCAATGCAATTTGTGATTTCGTATTTATTTATTTATTTTTTATGCGTGAACAAAAAATTATTTTAAATTATTTACTAAAGTTATCAATGATGAATAGAATTTTACGTAATTTAAAGGAGATAATGATAAGATGAGAAAGTAGCTTTTTTGCAATTAAAACTTATTAAACTTAGTGTGGTAGTTTTTAACAGAGTGGTAACCTTTATCCTTAGCAAAATATGGTTGTAATTGGGTTTAGCTGGAAACGAATGCAAACTTTTTTAATGGATGTTTGTATTTAAGGGATTTTTGGGGTGCAACATCGATTGAAATGTATCTCATCTTTAAGAAAATTCCCGTTCACTGTTACTTCTTTATCCGCCGGTGACAATATATGGCTGTAATTAGGATTAATAGGAAATGCTTAAAAAAAATATTGGTAATGGTTTAAAAAAAAAAAAAAATGGATAACGTATAAAACAATATTAATGACAGTTTGTGATTAAGATTTATTCCCGACAAATAATCTATTGAATTTATCTCCATTTTCAGGAAAATTCCCGTTTTCTGTCAGCCCTTTAGACACCGGTTGCAACATATGTCAGGTGTTAAACTACAAACTTTTATAAAGTTTCTGAAACAAGTGTACTATGACCTTCGTTTCTTCTTTTTTATACACTGAGAAAAAAATGTACCGCCTTTCTCTAGAATGAATAAGTGGCCATTTTCTAAGTCCCTTATTTAGAAATATAGATTTCCGAGCTATGCGCATAAGGCGCGCCAATAAACTGAATAGACGAAATTATCGAGAATTTCTAGTGTACACATTTCTAGATGGTGAAACAATATTTGAATCATTTATATTGCGATAAATTCTCGCTTGATTTTCTAGAATTTGGTAATAAACCAAGATCATCATTGAAGAAACCCCTAAACACTCTAGAATTCTAATAGGTGCTTCTAGAACTCGCTTTCCGAGGGGACTAGAATTTATAAGAATGACATGGAACTGTTTTTTCTAGAGCTACAATTTAGATTAAAGATATCAGTTACAGAATTTTTTCTCAGTGTAAAACGATGTCAATTGCCAATTAACATATACAAATATTTATCTAATGCAGCTTTTCTAAATAGAAACTTCATATATGCAATTTGTTGCAAATTTTGCCAGTATATCCTAAGACATATTCATGAATATTTTCAGAAAGTTATTAAGAGCAGCAATATTTTGCAACCGATGTACACGTACTACAGTTTCTAAATATATGCATTTAAAGACTATTTAAACTTATATAAAACTTTCTGGTAAATGTAAAATATTGCAACAAAGCTTTTTAACCTGCTGAACAATACAATTTAAAATCGAATCAGAACAAATCTATATCAAGTTCGAACGAAATTTAAAGTTGTGTTGAATCCATTATTTTGTGAGATACGATCGAAGCAGGACACTTTGGTCCCGCCATTTTCGTCCTGCCGTTTTGGACTCGGTGTAATTTTGGTCCCTGGCCATTTTGGTCCGAGACATTTTGGTCCCTCTAATTTTTTGCTATTTTTTAAATATATATCAGTTTTTTAATATGATAGTCTTTTTGTTGATACGGGAAAACTAAAGTGCTCTTAGAATATCTTTAATTAAATAATATCTTTTAGATGAATACAGAAATTTTCGACATTACGGTTGCTTCCTAGCCATTGAGAATTGGGAGAATTTTGTTCTGATTTTTTACGAACATTTAAAATATTTAAACTTTTTTTTTTTTTATGTAATTGCACTTTCTTTTCTTTTCTTTCTATTTTTTTTTTTTTTTTTTTTCTAATTGAGATTTTTTTTTTTTTTTTCATTTGATTTCGATTTAATTTACTTAATTGTATTTTGATTTTTAATTTTCTATTAGTGACAATTTGTTTTTGATTTTAAAAGTATTGTTAACAATAACAACAGTAATTTCTTGTACTAAAAAAGAATCCCCATTTCAATATATTTATTGATAAAGTCTGAATTAATTTAAAAATAATAAAATACAGAAAATTTTTCTTAAAAATAGAGAAAAAGAAAACATTAGAATATTAATTATAATTTGCTTTTAGTGACAGAATGCTGTTTCTTTCAAAGAACTAATTATTGACCTGCGCCCATAATAGACTCTTCTTCATAAGCATAAGCTTGTGATCATTTATGAAGTTTTTGAATTTACATATGAAGTTATTCATATATATATATGTGCGTGTGTGTGTGAGAGAGAGACAGATGTTTCATTCGATTTGATTGTGATTTAATTTTTATCATTAATCTAAGAGGAATTTGTTTCAAAATCTGTGTCATATTAATAATAATAATAAAATGCATGTTTGTTTGTCCATGATATTTAATTATGTTAACCATGTATATTCGTACATAAACTACTTTTCTTTCTATAGTATTTTGTAGGCAGGAGAAGATTTATAAGCCATAACTAGGATATGACGAGGCGTTTCATTTTAAACACATAAAATTTAATAGATGACTATGACAATTACAGATGAAAAATACAAGTAACATGAACGACTACATTTTTAAGACTGCGATCTGTTCTAGCAGAGACAAACGTAAAAAGAAATGAACAGATCATTGATTGGACGTGACGTCACTTACCAACAGTCCAATAGATTAAATCAGGAATACAATGACGAAATACACCACATTTCTCCTCCCCTTAATTCTGTATACCATACCTGATGGGAGGTTTTCTTACTCTAAATGATCTTCTTACAACCTGTTCAGAAAAAGACAAATTAGCATTTTTAAGTTTATGTTCAGATTTTAGTTCTTTTTTATTTAGAGTACTGTTGATATTTTTATCACAGTCAATTTCTCCAGGCTTTGTAGACACAGATCTACTGTCTGTTGGCCCTAGAACTGGTGTAGTGGAAGGATCTGTTGGCACTGGATCTGATGTACTGGCAGGATCGGTTGGCACTGGATCTGGTATAATGGCAGGCCTCCTACCAGGCTTAGATTCTCCATTGCTTTGTAGGTGTGGACCCTTGCTATCGGAAACCATGGGAATATTTCCATCAAAAGTGTTCTTTTCAATTTCACCAGGATTTGTAGTTTCCTCCAGTTGTACTCTGGAACCTACACTTTTTAGTTGATCAACGTGTCTTTTCCATACACATGAACCTACTTGAATTTTGTAATGTAGTTTACCTAGTCTGGCAATTACTTTACCTATTTTCCATTTATCTCCTGATGTGTAATTGCGTACTGCAACTTTTTCATTTATTTCGAATTCTCTTATCTTTTTCTTGTTAAAAACATTTTTATGTTGTTTGTTTTCAACATAATTTTTAACATTTGGAACAAGCAAATCTAATTTTGATCTGATATTTCTTTTGAGAAATAATGATGCGGGACTCTCCCCTGTTGTAATATGAGGCATTATTCGGTATTGGAATAAAAATTCGTTTAACTTAAATTGGAGATTTCCGGGTTCTGAACTTAAGGATTTCAATCCTTTTTTAATAATTTGGACATATCTTTCGGCTTGACCATTTGTAGAGGGATGATATGGTGCAGTTAAACTATGTTTTATGCCTTTACTTTGTAGAAAATGTTCGAATTTTTCTGAAATGAATTGTGGCCCATTATCAGACACAAGGGACACAGGATAGCCATATCTGGCAAAAAGCGAAGAAAGACAGTTTATAGTGTTCTCAGCCGTAGTATTAGGGACAATGAACACTTCTGTCCATTTACTGTGGGCATCTACTACGATTAAAAACATTTTCCCCATCATTGGACCAAAAAAGTCTACATGTATTCTGTTCCAAGGTGTTGTAGGCCATTCCCAGTGATGATTTTCCATTTTAGGAGGATTATGTTTTAATTTAATACAAACAGAACAGTTATTTGCTAAATTCTCAATGTCTTTATCAATACCTGGCCACCATACAAAACTACGTGCCAGTGCTTTCATTTTAACTATGCCAAAATGGCCAAAATGTAAATCTTCTAACACTTTTTGTCTATGAACAGTAGGAATTACAACACGATTCCCTTGTAGTATGCAATTATTTAGTATAGAAAAATCCTGTTGTTTATGTCCAAAAAGTAAGTAATTTGGCATCTGTGTGCCTGATATTAAATGTCGGTACATTTCTTTCAATGTTGGATCTCGCTTAGAACTTGCACATAATATCTTTGTATTTAACGGTAACGATGTGATTTGATGAATAAATAAACAATCGGATTCATCAAGGTTGCCAAATAAATTTGGTGACATAGTTGGTGACACTTTTTCTGGTTGTAGCGAATCGGACGACGGCAGCAGTAAGTCTTCACTACGTAATGGAAGACGTGATAGAGCATCGGCATTTCCGTGCTCTGCAGATTTTTTATATTTAATATCAAAATTAAATGTCTGTAAGTATAATGCGTATCTTTGCATTCTAGCTGCCGAAAGTACCGGAATACTTTTTACGGGTGAAAATATGGAAACTAGGGGTTTACTATCTGTATACAGTGTAAATCTCCTACCATATAAAAATTGAAAAAAATTCTTTACACCAAAAATTATTGATAACGCTTCTTTATCTACCTCACTATACCGCTTTTCTGCAGAAGATAAAGTTCTAGAAGCAAAAGCTATGGGTTTTTCGGAGTTATCTGGTATTGTATGCGAAAGTACTGCCGAAATTCCATAAGGAGAAGCATCAGTGGCTAAAATTAAGGGTAATTTAGGATTAAAGTGGGTGAGAATCCTTTCGGAAGTAATTTCCTGTTTAATTGCATTAAATGAATTTTCACATTTTTTAGTCCACTGAAAATTTACATTTTTACGTAATAATTCATTTAGAGGATAAGCAATCGTAGATAATTTAGGCACAAATCTAGAATAGTAAGATACTAAGCCTAATAACGCTTTTACTTGAGTTACGTTTTGAGCATTTAAAATAGCAGAAATTTTTTCTTGCGTTTTGTGTATGCCATTTTTATCAATTTTGTAACCGCAGTATGTAATTTCATCATTCATGAAAAAAGATTTTTCTTTATTTATTTTAAGATTATATTCACGTAACCTTCCTAGCACTTGTTTTAATCGCTCTAAATGTATTTCATCAGTTTCCCCTGAGATACATATATCGTCAATAAAAACTGAAATACCCTCTATACCTTTTAAAATCTGCCATATTGCTGGCGAACTGGCAATTCCGTATGGTAATCGCGTAAATTTAAATAAGCCTTTAGGAGTGTTAATAGTAAGTAATTCTTGTGAATTTTCCTCTACCGGTAAATGCAAGTATGCTTGATTCAAATCAATTTTTGTAAAATGTAATCCACCCCCTAAAGTTGCTAATATATCCTCAATTTTTGGTAGCGGGTATTTGTCAACCTTTAAAAATTTATTTACCGTGACTTTAAAATCGCCGCATAAACGAATTTTCCCATTAGGTTTTACCACCGGAACAATAGGTGTTTCCCATTTACTAGTACTAACAGCTTTTATTATCCCTTCATTTTCTAATCTTTCCAATTCTTCATTTACCGCATTCCTTAATGCATACGTAACTGTTCGCGATTTACAAAATATTGGTGATGAGTCTTTCTCTAAATGTAATTCAGCTTTAACATTTTTAATTTCACGTACGTTATTTGTGAATAAATCCGTAAATTCATTTAGAAAATTATTTAAATTATCCGAGATTTGTACTTTGTTTACCGGAACAGTTTGTAAATTGTTTGGGAATATATTAAATGTAGTTATCCAATCCCTACCTAGCAATAAAGGAAAATTGTATTTTTTAACTAAATATAACTTAACATTCCTAGTTTTGTTTTCGTAAGTTACATTTACTCTAACAAATCCCTCGGGCTGGAAAATTTCTCCCGTGGCTGTCTTTAATTTTACATCAGCAGGAAACATTTTATGTTCTGGAAATAATCTCCGAAAACGATTTATCGGTACGGCGGAAATCGCCGATCCTGTATCAAGCTCCATTTCTGCTTTAGCACTATTTTCTATCAAAACCTAAATTTTTATAGGTTTAGTGCCTTCAGATTGTAATGACAAAATGTCCACAGTATCAAGAACATTTACATTTTTCTTTTGAGTAACATTGTTTTGTGCGTTCCGACACATCTTACTCAAATGACCGCGTTTTTTACAAAAATTGCAAACTGCATTAATAAATTTACAAACATTTGCTAAATGAGAGCTATTTCCACAACGATAACAATAAGTTTTAATTTTATTTACACTCGCAGTTTTGTTCACGTTTTGTTTACTTAAGTTATTTTGAGAATAATTTTGTTTTGGTTTCCTAACACTAAAGAAACTTTATTCAAATTCAAATTTTTATTTTGTAATTCTATCATATCGTTTTCAGTACTTTGCATAGTTACGGCTTGTTCTACTGCTTTTTCAAATGTTAAATCTTCAACCTGAGACATTAATTTGCTTTGGATTGTTTCATTTTTTAATCCGCGTAAAAATTGTTCTAACAAATTTTCTGACAGCGAATCGCCTGTAAACGCGCAATGTGTTGTAAGTTTCTTTAAACGAACACTAAAATCCTGCACAGATTCGTTATCTCGTTGACAACATTTTCTAAATTTAATGCGTTCACTTATTTTGTTAGGTATCTTACACAGATGTTTGTTAAGACGTCTACTAATTCAGTGTAAGTTTTTGATTCAGGAAGATCTGGGAACAATAAATTTGTAAGTAAATTATATAATTTCGGTCCGATAAAAGTTATTAAGGCACTAACTTTTTTTTCATCCTTAATATCAAACAAAATAAAGTTCTGTTCCAATCTCCTGACATAAATCTCAAACGATTCAACCGAATCATTGAATTCTTTAAAAATTTGAAACAATTTTTATGAAAATATACTAGTTCTAACAATAAAAACATGCAATCTAATAAAAGAACCGAAAGAAAAAAAATAAAATAAATGTGTAAATACCTTTTTTTCTCTCTTTCCCGAAAAAATAAAAAATCGTAGACAACTAATTATCTCTGGCGCCTATGCATTTCCGGCCTGACAGTAGACAAAAACTCACCAACTGCCCGTCTCCGATCGCTTTTCGTTACTTTCGAAATATCAATTTTCTTTATGAAGAACTGCAGATTGCATTTTTAATCATCTTGAAGTAGATATTATTAAAATGTTGAAGAACAAAACTTCTTTTTGCTTTTTTCTTTTTCATTTCGTCGCCAATATAGTATTTTGTAGGCAGGAGAAGATTTATAAGCCATAACTAGGATATGACGAGGCGTTTCATTTTAGACACATAAAATTTAATAGATGACTATGACAATTACAGATGAAAAATACAAGTAACATGAACGACTACATTTTTAAGACTGCGATCTGTTCTAGCAGAGATAAACGTAAAAAGAAATGAACAGATCATTGATTGGACGTGACGTCACTTACCAACAGTCCAATAGATTAAATCAGGAATACAATGACGAAATACCACACTTTCAATTACAAAGATTTTATTTTAAAATGAAAAAAAAAAATGTAAGTATCCCAATATTTAATCAACTATGCGCATTGCAAGCATCAAAGTTTGTAAAATGTTGATGCACAATATTTTACCTTTTTAGTTTAATCTTATGTTTAAGAAATATATACATATTATATTGGTCTGATATGTCTCTGTGACTGAAAATAATGTCCACATTGAAATCTCTGAAGCACTTGGGATTCGTTTCACACCTGTTTCTCTAACATACAGTAAAAAGGAATTTCACTGTTTTGTTTTAGCGCATTTAAAAAAAGAAGAAGGGGGGGGGGAGCTTTTAATCGAAGTTCTCTTAAACAATAATGTAAGAGATTTTAAGAGAAGAAAAATGATTTTCCAATTCTGTGTGATGTATAACTATTTTCTGTGTTTGACAAATGTATCCGGATTGACATTCGTCAAACACTGAGTGATTCATGTGGCATTGACATCCATTTTGACATTGATTCATGTTTAGCAGGTCTGTACAAATTAAATCCCGAGATCATTATTTAGGTTCCTCATATCTTCTTTTATTATTAAACTCTAACATTTCGAGGATACTTGGATAAACAACGATTTCCTATAAAGTTTGTATTCGAACACTCTAAATTTGAATGTGATATTTAAGAGTCGCATTACAGTGTTTTATTTTAAAATCCTTGTATTTTATTAAAACTAAAATTTTCAGAACTTTGCTAAATTAACAATGCTTAGATCTTCGCTGATATCTAATAACCTTTATCATACAAAATTCACTCCGAAATAATATTTTTTTTCTGTTTTATGTGCCCTATAGTTGCATCATTTTCAACAAAGGCTGTATATATATTTCTGTACTGATAAGTATAAAGGATTTAAGTCCAAAAATGTCGAATTTGAGTTAAGTACATAGTCAGACTCAGAAAAAAAATCTCTGGCGATTGGTATAAAGGATTTAAATCCATGTCATTTAGTCTTTGAGAAAATCCATTGGTAAAAAAAGATTCAAATCAGAAATTTAGCATTAATCTTTGGTATAAATATTTAATTCAAATTTTTCCCTTTATTAAATGAAGATTGACAATCACTGAATGGTATAAAGCGTATAAAGCAACATAATCCCTTTTTCCTAATCGATTCTGCTGATTTGTTTTTAGTTAGTTTAACTTTATTTTTCGTCTCCTGAAAAATCAATATGGACTTAAATCCTTTATACTATTTAAGCTTAATTGTAATAATGTTTCATTAGCGTTAATGTCCTGTAATTTCTGTGCTCGGTTGACCGCCTGTTGGTACTCAGAGATTCCCTCTTCTTGAATCTTAACTCTAATGTTTGAGGGAATGGTTGAAATGAATTTAGTAAATTTAATGGAATTTAAAGCATTAGCATCATTAATCTGCGAATATACTACATCGGCTAAAATATTTAGCCTGTGGGAAAAATTTCTAATTGATTCTTGTGGTAAGAGTATTAAATTGTTAAATTCCACAAGAGCCTGAGTACTGCTCATTGGAGCAAAAAATTTCTGGAATTCATCCTTGATAAATTTTAAATCTGTCGATTTGTATAATAAGGGAGATTGAGTCATGAATTTTAACGCAGGGCCAGTTAATTTACCTTTTAAAATTGCCACTGCCTCTTCTGAATTTAATCTATTTAATTTTGCATATGACTCAATCTGATCGAAAAAAAGGATGAGTCCCCGTCAAAATTTAAAATGTTAATATTAATGTTCTTTTTAGTGGCCATCTTAATTATTTATGTTGGGTCAAATAAAAACTAATATATCTCAGAAATACTCGAGTAAAAAAAATATATAATATATTAAATTAAATGAGCACAAAAATTACGCTTTTTTCCTTTTGATGCTTACGGCAACTGCATCAGATAAAATACCTCATTAAAAATGTCAAAAATTATACATATATATCTTAAAATATTCGAAAAAAAAAATAAATCATAAGGAATTGTAGAAATTTGCAGCAGTAATTGTAATAAATCACTTAAAAAAATAAATTATAATATGCTCATAACAGTATTAATCATCATGAAAGAAAAATAAAATCCCAACAAAATACTGTGAGACCCATTAAAAATATATATTCCAAAAATTTCAAAATAATAAAAAAGTAAATCACTTTAAGCTTTATAAGTATAGAAAAAATACCAATTATTATGAAAAACAAAAAAAATATATTTATATCAAATGAAATACTTTATTATGCAAAATTAAATATTTCCGCTACTTGAAAATTGTATTCATAAACCCTTAAAATCAAAAATAAAATAAAAATGAAAATAAGGTAAAGCAAAATCTCAAAAGTAGGAAATATTTATATCCAATATTTTTGATAAACAAAAATGTATATTATATATTTTATTTAATGAAACAAAAAAAAAAAAAAAAAACTTCCATTCAAATATCTAAAACACAAGATAAATTTAGACTTACCAATTCTTGGACATAACTTGGTTAAAAAAAATATTCTGTAAACAAAAAAAAATTATCGTTTACTTTATTAATATTTTTCAATTAATTTTATTACTTTGTTCCAAAAAAGGTATATTTTTTCTCATTTTCTTTCCTCTCTCTTCCAATTTGCTTGAATATAAAAAAAAATTTTTTGCAATCAACTTTGCACAACACCGAATTTTCGACCGTGAATTGGAAAACAACTAATTCTGATCAAAAACTGATCATGACCTTTGAACAAAAACACATGATTCGGAAACCCGAAGTTGTCTATTCTGTAGAGGTGCAGGTGTCGAACGGAAAGAAAATTTTTCTGGGCAAACTATGAAGAAAAACCCTTGACCAGTCCAATTTCAGGCCCCACTCTCGGCCGCTTAGTTGAGCACAGATGACCAGCGAAATATTCAGGCCCCACTCTCGGCCGCTTAGTTGAGCACAGATGACCAGCGAAATATTCAGGCCCCACTCTCGGCCACTTATTTGCATCAAAAGAAATCTATCAACACAATGACACTCCAAGAAATCCCTTTTCTTTTCCTTTTTTTTTTCTTTTCTTGAAGCCATAAGCACGAAAAAAAAATTTCCTGAGTAGTGATATTTTCGGGCTATGCTTACAGTCACCGATTCAAGCAAGCATTTGTTCGTAACCACAAACAAGTTCAATGCGCGTAAAAAGGAGATTCATCCACCAAAATTTAGAGTCAATATTTTCCCTGTCCATGACTCTTAAAAAGGTCCTTTTGGGCATGCAAATCTTAATAAAATGTTCGATGCATTCCTTTCCTTCCACTCGAAAGAAAAACCAGAATTTCATTTATAGAAAATCCATTATGCTGCCGTCGGGTTCCTCCTCCCCCTCCATTTTTGAAGATCGGGGAAGCTGGACACGCACCAATTAATATGTACTATTGCCTAGTACATTCAGGTTCGTTTAACACAAAAGCCGGATCGTAGAATAATTAAAAATATAAAGTAGAAGTCTTTACTTCGAAGTAATCAGGACACATCATTTTTAGTACTGTGATTTATTAATGCAGCAATATAATATTCAGTTTGCAGTCACTAATTACTTTACATTTCACTCCTATATTCGTAAGCATATACAACTATTCTATCCCCATCAACTAGACAGAGAGGGAGGAGGACCTCAAAAAATTTACGTCTTTTTACGACTTGAACAACAGCGAAAAGATACACTAAATCTGCTAGCCACAGATAGCTTAAAATCGCAACCCCGGAGATTGGCATTGTTGAAATGCAGCCAAAAGAATGCCAAACTGTTTCTTTGTTCTTCTAACATATTCATACTAAATTTTGAATATAAAAAAGTCGTTACAAATATTAAATCGATTTGACATTGAGAAGCCATGCCAAATGACCTTCAACTCTCAATGAACAAAGAAGGCGACGCCCAGACTATCGAACATCACTATAAATCTATTTTTAGAACTATAATGACACTCTTGAAATAATAATGGTTTTTTTAACATAAACATTCAAGGATAATAAATATGAAATCAAATGCTTGTTTTATTTTATTAATAGCTGTATATAGTATAAATATGTTGATAACGGCTTTTTAAATTACCCTCTGAAAATAAATAATTATGGCTAAATAGATTTAATCCATCCGGGGAAAATGTATACACAAACTATTTTTCACAAACCCCAATATAAAAATTGCTTTTTTTTATTCCTAGATCAATGTGTTTTTAACGATAGAAGAACAAAGAAATGAAAATTTTGATTTAAAAATAAAACGGAAAATTTTCTATAATTAATTACTTGAATTAGATAAATTTAAAAAGATTTATTTTATATAATCTATATTAATCCCTCCTTTTTGTTATATATTAAATTTGGATAAATAAATAAGCTTTTAAAGGACACATGTGTGAGAACACTCACACAATACTTATCAGTACAGATTTAACCCTCCATTTGTAAAAAATATTATTAGTTCTCTTTTGCCTGAATTTCCCTCATGTATTTGCTGTCCCCTTTTCTTAATTGTACAAAGAAAAAAATCTAAATCTCAAAATTTTAGAAATTTTTTCAGTTTTATTTATTACTACAACTTTCCGTTACAAAATAATAATAATAATAATGATGTTGATGATAATAATTTTAACTTTTCCTACACCCTTCTTTTCAAGTCAAATGACAAGAATTAGAAATATGAAAAAAGAATTTAGATTTTTTTTTTTCTGTAATACTTTGATTATTCCTGATATCGAAACCAAAATGGCGGGACCAAAACGGCGGAACCAAAATGGCAGGACCAAAACAGCGGGACCAAAATTTCCTCGCACAGTGTTCGGAATTTCAAAAAAGCTGGCCAAAAGTCGAAAAATTTAGGCGCATTTTTAGGCGTAAGTACCGCGGAAATACCTTCAGAGGGAGCCACTGAATGAAACTGTGAGGTCGAAAATTTATTCTATCTTCATATTTCTAAGTGTAGGCTGGCGGAAAACGTGACAATTTTTTCTTTTTAATTGTTAATGCATTTTAACAGTTAAACAAATAGTGTTTCTCGGAAAATTTCGCAACAACAACATTCAACAAAATATGGCCGACAATTGTGGAGTTTAGTAGATAGTGATCTCCTGAGCGGCTTTTTGAAGTTAACCTCAATTATAACATAACCAAAAGTTTCAAAGTATGAAAACTTTTTTATCTCGCAAGATCCCGCATTGATTCAAAGTGGAGAGTGTTAAGGGATGTCCATTTTATTCAGCCGTTAAAGAATTGGGTGCCCCCGCCTGCCCCTGTATGTGTAAAAGCGTTTTAACTTTTTAATTTAATTTTTACTTTTTAATTTAATTTTTAATTTTTTGGACTTTGGTCTGCCATATTGGATCCGCCATCTTGTTTTTGAGTGCAAGATCACTTTTTTTTATAAAAACTGATATCAAATTTGAATTTAGCGCCCTCAAAAACCCTTAAATGTGAAAATTATCCTTCATCTATCAATTTTTTGATTTTTGATCCGCCACACAGTGTTCGGAATTTCAAAAACGCTGGCCGAAAGTCTAAATTAAAGAAAACAAGTGAAATTGTGATGGTCAAAATTGACGGTCAAAATAAATGAATTCTGAACTCAAAAACAAGATGGCGAATCCAATATGGCGCGCCATATTGGATTCGCCATCTTGTTTTTGAGTTTGCCTTTGAAGTTTTCAAAAAACCAATGTCAGATTCGGATTCAGCGACCTCTAAAACATATATATACATCACAATTTCACTTGTTTTCTTTAATTTCGACTTTTGGCCAGCTTTTTTGAAATTCCGAACACTGTGCCTCGGGACCAAATTGGCGGGACAAATTCGGCGGGACCAAAGTGTCATGTACCCGATACGGTTTACATGCAATATTGGAAGCATACATACAGGCAGATATTTTGTAGAATCGGGCAAATCGTGTTAAAAAGTCTAAAGGCGTGTAAATAGATTGAAACTGTAATGTCAAAAACATTCGTAGATTCGATTTCTTTTACTTAATGTATATATATATATTTATATATGAATTCATATTATGCATAAGATATGAAAAATTCTAATTACCATTTATCCTATATTGCTTATTATTACGTAAAATGGTCATTATATACTGAATCTTGTTCATTATATTAGGATATTTCTATTTTCTTATTTCCTATTAATTAATGCAGTATATTTACAAATTAGTCAAAGCAAATGATATTCGTAAATATATATATATATATATATATATATATATATATATATTACTTTGATTTGTAATAATGAAATTAAGTTATTAAACGAAAGTGTTTCATTTGTAAAAAGGCTCGTAAAACATAACAGCTTCTAGAATATTTAGTCAATTTTCATAACTAAATTACTTTCTAAATCCTAAAGGCACTTTATTTGATTTAATAATCTTAAGTGTGTGTTTTTCGGACGCTGTTTGATTAACTATCTTATATAGTGTATGAATATTTCACTAAAATATCATTATAGATTAATTTACTAAAGCCATATCATTATTTAAACGATTTTGTTTCTGCGACATAATGGAAAAGAGATATGAATCTAGTATATTTTCAAAATTATAGTCACAAATTTTCATTAAAATGCCGAGGTTATCATTATTAAACCCGTATAAAAAAGATACTGCTGGGAATACATTTTGTTCATGTTTATTAGAAAGAAACATCAAATAAATTTTACACAAATGTATTTAAGAAATTAAATGGCATTTGTCGTAGATGTATATGATGTAAGTAATAAAAACAAATGACGCGAGCCGATTTACAGCTATTTCCAATGGTAATGGTTTAGTTAAGCTCAATTAATAATTATTATTATTATTTTATTATTATTATTTCAATATACATAAGATTAAAATATATTACTTCAGAAAATCTTTGACATCATTTTTCAGTGTATTTACACGTTTTCTGATCTCCTGAATGCGCTTTTATCAGTTTTAGTAAATGTTTGGTTTGAGTCTGTCTGCATATATTTTTCTTTGTGTGTTTTGTGTTTTCATATATGTTACAAAATTATTTTTGTCCTACGAAATGAAGGACGAAATTCACACAACATTAAGTTTTTTAGGATATAACTTAGCGTTTATTAGTTTTTAAAATATATACCCCAAGATGTAGTGATATTTCCTTCATTAGAATTGAATTACTGTGAAACTATATTTTATCTTCTGCAATGTATATATGCACACAACTTCATATGTGTGCATATTTTTATACAAAATATTTCAGGTTTAGATCAGATTCGTATTGGATGAAATATTGTGGGGTTAAATGTAATTTCCTTCATTTATGGGGAAGCTACATCTGATATTTTAAGGCTTATAAGTGCAGAAAACTTCATTTATCATTATGGAATACTATGCTTGGGTATATATTTTGGGTGTACAGTCGCAAAAAGAAAAAGAGAAAAAAATCCCCCCCCCATCTATTTTCACCATAAATTGTCGTAGAAACAAGTGGCTGGTACCAATCGATTTGTAATAACGTCTAGTTTATAATGGTATAGTTAGCTTTTTCTTAAGGGGTCATCTACATATAAAAACTGGCATTAACGTCATTTTTTTCATAGGTAATTTTTTAATATCTTATCTTATCCCCATTTTTTATATCTTATTTGAATTCTTTGGACCAAATCATCGCGGAAAATGGTATAGTTTATACATTTTGCTCAATTCTTCACAGGGTTATAAGCTGTCAAATTATGAGGGTGCTAATGGTTAATGAATGGGACAAATATTAATTCATATCTTCCAAAATAATCATGATATCCAAATTCTGTTTTATATATATATATATATATATATATGATAGAATGAAGTGACCCAAACATATTCCATGAATATTTTTGATAAAAATTTTTTTTTTGAAATATGAAAATTATTAATAATTTCATATTTGAAAAAACTATGAATAATGGCCTATGTTAATTTTTGCATAAATAGAACGGGCATCATCAAAAACATGTGTTTCCAAATTTACAGCTCGTTCTTAACATTATTTTTTGAGTTACAGTGATATTTCATTTTTTACAGTTGTTAGGGGGCCGTCACTTGTAATAATTTGTATCCTCTGTGAGTAAATATCGGTATATATTTTGACGAAAAACTAATTTAATTTACCTTAATGTTATTCTAATTGTTTTCTAAGCAACATTTCGATGTTTATGATACAAATTGGATTATTTTTTATAAAATTATCACATTGCAGGCGAGAGATTGCGAAAAAAAATATAAAAGAAATGAAGCCCCGCCTCTATATTGCGGACACAATATATATATATATAAAAAAAAAAAAAAAAAAAAAAAAAACCT
This sequence comes from Salticus scenicus, assembly GCA_963930645.1. Lineage (NCBI taxonomy): Eukaryota > Metazoa > Arthropoda > Arachnida > Araneae > Salticidae > Salticus > Salticus scenicus. Next base: position 102,645,614 of record OZ005649.1, read on the forward strand.
ACTTTCCGTATTCGTATATGTCTCTCTGTGTGACGCTGGTATGCATAAATGTCAATGGCATTTACTACATCGAATGCTGAAGACAAAATTTAAATGATTTAATTCGAAGTATGTAAAATAATTTTGTTTTATAATGTAAAGTTTTAGAAAATTGTGTAAAGGTGTGGCTTCCGTTGCAAAGAGGTGTATACTCGATTCTTAAATGTTAAGTCTTTGTTCTTAAATATTACATAACTTTTCCTAGTTTGTCACTGCTAAAATTCTATTTTATCCCTTTTGTCTTTTGTTTTTAAGTTGAATATTCTAGGATTCGTGCACCTAAAGTTAAATATCATGATTTAGAAAACGCGGTATAACGAGGATTATTATTTGGAAGAGCAATACGCAGTGAACAATACTTTTGTGTTTTTCTTTTTAAAATTAATATAATTAATTTTTATTAATTTTTATCAGATTTTTTAAAACAAAATTTCTGTTTTAATCTTGTTGTGACATTTTCGCATTCGCCTACTCTACAGTTTATGCTATTTAAATTTTATCGCATGACGTAACATAATAAAATATAAAAATTTTATTACATGCTTTTTTTAATACTGAATATTTTTTTATTTTTTTTATTATTTTTTTTTTTTTTAAATCTATTATTGTAACCAAGCGCAATATTGTTTATTTTCGATTATTCTAACCACGGCGTAAAACTGGCGTCACATTTATCACGGAAAAAGAATTTAAAACAAAGTAATATGTTTTATTACTTTTAAAGATATAGATTTCACACATTTAAAATTAAGAATTCAAGTACAGTAGACGACTGCAGAACGGGGAATATTCGTTCTAGGCATTAGGGAACCGTTTTTTCTATATTCATATTTATTTTCATTTGAATATATATAATAATTATACTCTTTCTAGTGAAAGTATTTGTATTCATACTATTCTGTTTATATAAATATGAATATAAAAAATATTCTTAAGAAATATCGTAACACACAAATTGTGAAAGAAACGCTCACTGGAGGAGTTACAGATTTCCAAATGACGCGAGACTACGTCAGCTGTCGCGAAAATGTCATATATACTTTCTCAGATTTTAGTTTAAATCATGTTATCTATATTTTTGTATATTATCCATTGTTGGTTTGTGCGCCTAAAATTAAATGTAAAATTTATACTAACACTTTCATGCGGGGCTTATTGTATAAAATAAAAATATACCCAATAAGAAGTAGATAATTCTTTTTCTTAAATATTTAACATTTTTTTTTTTTTTTAACCGCTATTAATATTATTATCGTTATTACTATTATTCTTTTACCTTGGTATCTAGATTTTTGTAATTCAACATTGCAGAGTTCATATGATTCAAGCTATTTAATTTTCTCCGTATGAAGTGATGTATTTCACTATTCAATTTTTAATAAATAGAAACCAATAAAATTTTTTAATACATATACAAATACAGAAAGTTCTGCGATTTAGAATAGTTTTTTATTTCATATATAACATTTCTGAACTTTTTTTCCGGTGTGAAATTTAATAAATAATGCATATTGGGTGGTAGATCACGATTTATTTTTTCTAAATGTATAAACGGTCCCTTAACACATTTTCACGCGTAATTCTGTTTAGAATTGATTTAATGTATATAAATAAGTAAGTTTTCCGAAATGCTTTGACCTCAGAAATCTAAATATGAGGTCAAAAATGGGGGTCATCATTGAAAAAATTGAAGTTTTTGCCTGTTTTAATATGTAGATGTCCCCGTAAGCAAAATAGAACTACACCATTAAAAACTAGACGTTATTACAGATCGATAGGTACCAGCCACATGTTTCTACGATACTTTATGGCAAAATTAGGTGTGGGGTGTTTTTTTTTTTTTTTTTTTTTTTTTTTGCCAACTGTACATATGCCAACAACTGTTATTATGCAACAGATTATTCCATCATCTATAACGTATAGATACATCAAACTTCTTTTGTGAGGTATATATTATGAAAATCTATGCGGATTCAATTTGTGTTTCTTTTTTCCGATGGGTATCGTTGCTTTTACTCATTTTTGGGAAATTTTAGATGATTATTTGCATAAAATTGTCATCAATATTAATGGATAGGGATCACATTTTTATAGAAAAAATAGAGAAAATGTTTTGTGATGACCATACCTTGCTATTTTACAATAATTCTTATAAATATATATATACATATATACATATATATATATCAATTGCCTCCGTACGCACAATCAAACGATAGATAAAATTTTAAATAGAATAAAAAATAGTTTTTATATGACAAAAAAAAAAAAAAAAAAAAAATCGCCAATAATAGTTTAAAAATTGAATGAAATGTAGACATTTTTGTAGACATTATTATACAGGCGATTCAGCTTGATATCCTAATCGTACTGTTCCATAATCTGACGATTATTTAGAGGGATATTTTTAATCAGGCGATTAAAAAAAAAAAATAGAAAAAAAAAATAGGCTCTGATTGCGGTGTCTCGCTTAAGACTATCTTAAGCGTAAATCCTGTGTTAAGTTGTATACAAAACGCAAGTCGTATTGTTGTGTCTCACTATCTTACGACAACCTTAGAGCTAAGTTGAATCGTAACTACATGCGCGCGCAATCACAACATAGCTCGTCTGCGTCTCCCATTGCCTGGTTCGCTTTCTCTTGCGAAAACACGCGGAATACTTAAATGAAACTTAAATCTCAGCCTTAAATAAAAATATTTCTTTTTATTTATTTCTTTTTTTTTCCATCACTAATTGTGGCAAATAAAATACACGGAAAATAGCATGCAAGTAAAAAAATCTATATATTTTAATTATAATATACATTCAGAAAAAAATATAAATAAAAAATAAATAAAAATTTTAAAAATATTTTTTTTTCATCCGTGGAATCATCATCATACTGCAAATGTGAATTGATTTGGTCATCAATTTCATCTTCAGCTTGAATATCTGTAAGAATAAGAAATCGTTATAATACTTAAAAATATTTTATTTATTTGATACAAAACGAATTATTAAAGTCGTAAAATGGAAATATACCTGAATCTGGAGTATTTCTTAGAATATCAGACCTTATGACTACATCTTCATCTTCATACGCTTCTGGTAACTGGTTTCCAACGAACAAAATCATTTCCAATTTTCATTTTACATCTGTCTATCCGTAATCTGTTGGGGGCATGTCGATGTTGTTTGGATTATGTGCATTCCTCCACAAGCATGCAATATATCTTGTTCGTGATAAGTTTTGCAGTAACTCTGATTGACATGGTGGCAAGCAACAAGCATCGTAATTACGAACATTCAACGAGTAGGGTTGTGATGTATCTGATACCTTGTATGTCTTATTAAAGACTTCAATTCCAGTTCTATTGACATCAGCTTTTTTTTTTTTTTTTTTTTTTTTTTTCTTTTGTCATACAAGTGGCTGACAAAAGATTGTATGATGTTAAAAGATCCATCTAGATTCTAGATACTAGAGCTTTCCTGTTGCTCGAGCTTTTAAAAATTAGAAGGTATTTTAATCGCTGTGAATAACTAATAACAGTGCACGTGATATCATTCATTTAATGATCTTTTATTCACAAATTGAACATTATCGTGCATTTTTCGTGATTTCCTGAGGACCAGTTTGCACCAACGATACCTCAAAACGGTAAGGCTTTTTTTTTTTTTTTTTTTTTATTATTATTATTGCTTCTGATGTAAATTTAATATTTTTTTCAAATTTATTTTGTCCACATAATATATACTTTATTACTCATCGTCGTAGTAGATATTAAGCTCACAAAATTTGATTCACAAAACTTATATTTACACAAACAAAAAAGCCAGAACGTTGTACGTATAATTTATAATGCCAAAAAGCATGTAATCAGCTCTGATGGTGTCATGACTACGGAAAGTAGATTGGAGACTGTGAGAGATAGAGAAAAAGGGAAAGGGGAAAAAGAGACGCGGAGTGGGGAATACGTGCTTCACTGCAGCTGCACGCACTAAACATTAGTGATGATTTTTGATACCGGCTTGTGGAAATCGGCAGATTATACTTTTTCTTTTATTCTTGAATTATTTCCTTAAAAAAAAAAAAAAAAAAAAAAAAAAAAAAAAAAAAAAAAAAATCGACCGCGCTCCAGAATATCAAGGTAACGCTTTTTTTTTTTCGCAAGTTTGTGACCCTCCCACTCCCTTACGTCACGTTCAAATCGTCAGATTATTGAAATGCACACTTTCCAGCATGTATTTAACCCACCATATCATAATCTGACGCGCTCGAGTGTTTCTAACGATCGATTTTTTTTTACTATTCTGATCGACTGTCCTAGACGCACGTTCCTTCGTTCCTATATAAAGGACTTATATATAGTGGAGGTACTCAACAGAGTGCAAGATATCCCCTTTTATGTTAATCTGCCGCGCTTTCCCCTACTATTATTCTAATTAGTGTCTAATAGTAACCGAGTTATTTTGTTCTTCAAGTTTATATATAGGGGTACAAATAAAGGTCATGTTTGTCCACTTTGAATTTCGGAGATTTACGATATTTTCTCCAAAAGTAACGTTATTATAGTTTATGTTTATCATTCAGAGACTGTAAGCTTGGACATATTAAGCATTTAGTTATTACATATTTTACAAAAAAGAATTTATAACTTTGTATTTAGTTTTAAAGAATTTCCTTAACATGAAATAAAAACAGCTTAAACTTATTTAAATTAATTAGATTTTTTTTTTTAATAAAATGACGAAACTGTGTAAATAAATGTTTAATATGTTGATATATGTGCATATTGATACATGTATGACGAATAATCTTATAATCCCGTTAATATCCACCAGTTTAAATAGATAGAATTAAATTTGCGACGTAAAATATTAATTTAATGACAGTTTTAATCAGATTAAAAATTAATTAACTAATCCAATAAATTTATTAAAGAAATAAAAGTTTAAAGTTACCAATTGCGATATAACACAGTTTTATCTAAACTCTATTTTATTTTTTTAATGCATTTACAGATGATATTTTTAAATTATATTAGAAGAGAACGATGCATTTTTTACAATACTTCCAATTCTAATTAAATGAATTCTAATATAATTTTAAATTATATTTTGATATTCTTATATTTTACAAATATATTTTATTTAAATGCAAATTCTCTAAGAGAAATTCAGTTTTTATGTTATGTTATGGTTTAATACATGTTGCATGATTCTTTTTTAAGGTGATATAACAAATGTAAGTATTCAGAACAAAATTTCGTAAATTTTATTTGCAATTCATATATATATATATATATATATATATATATATATATATATATATACAGTCGGTAACAAAAGTGTCCGAACACTAGCAGAAATTCCTATTTAAAAAAAGTACACTTAAGGCTGTTTTGTTAAATAAATCCTTGTCGAATTCTATTCTTAGTCAGTCTAAGAATAGGATTCGACAAGGATTTATTTAGCAAAACTGTGTTAAGCGTACTTTTTATATAGGAATTTTTGCTAGTGTTCGGACACTTTTGTTACCGACTGTACTATGAGTTATTTTGAAAGTTTTACGTATATTTAGAACATTTATACTTTTTCGAATAAATAAAGAGATAAATTAATATAAACTATAGGTTTAAAGACGATATTTCAAATTTAGCGTACTTACATCTAAAAAAAAAAAAAAAAAACTAAAAATTTAAATTATATCTATGCATAACTAGAAAAGCTGGTACAAGCGTTTCATTAACAGTAAAAGCTTAACATGTTTTTTTTTCTTATTACATAATGCAAATAAAATAAAATTGGTGTGAACGTAATTTACGTTTTACATAGACTTTATTCTCGTTTTATTTTACAAAATAATATACTTAAAAATTCTCAACTCGTAGTTAATTTCACCTTTATGGATTTTAAATCAAAATTATTACTATTATTATTATTATTATTATTATTATTACGCACTTAAGATAGTAACCTGTATACAACTAGAATGTGTGAGGTTTGCGATGACGCAGACCCAATCCCAATTTAGTTAACTTAAGTACTTAAAATATGAAATTAGCACAGAAACTCAGATATATAAAAATAAAACTAAGAGGTTATTTAGCTGGAATAATGGGACGAAGATCTGGATTTCGTAGCTCAGTCAGCTGATTTAAATAATTTATCAAATAAATGTAGAATAACTAATTTAGGTAATTTGAAACATCTCACCCCAGAATAGCAAAATTTATTGACGGATGCACTTCATTTACTTAGATGCCGTGATTTCCAAACAGATCCGCGCATTCCCGGCAGAATCTATTTTGCATTCACGAATACTCACACTGAAGCACCACAACACTCATCAAGCCACTTAACTTAAGCACAACTTAATTTTAACTGCCGAAATATAACTTTATCCAGACTCTAAGACTTAGCCGTTGCGTAGACAAACGTCGGATAAGACTCCACTACATCACACCTTTTACGAAAACCATCTCCATCTTATACTACTTTCTACCAACTTCCTTTCTCTTCATTTCAATCAAACTTTTAAAATCACTTCCAATTCATCTACCTCACACAACTTAATTCCTTCGTTGCAGCACCATGGCGACACAAAACTAATCCGACCTAAAATTTTGCCGAGTCACTGGCACCGAAGCGATTCAACTGTCCCAACTGAATACTTTGCTGGATCCAGCTTAATTTCAAACAAACTGTGGTGACCTTCTACCGTCTCAACATCACAAATGTTGTGGACAATGCAAGTCTTTCTTCTATATATTTTTACACAAATTCAAGCAGTATTAATTATTTATAAAAATATTATTTATGTTGTGTATATAAATATATAGCTGAAAGTAAGAAATCATTTGTCCTGACTGCGTGAAGGATAGATTCTTTATCGCACAGCCCAAAACATTGCACCTAAAAGCATAAAATTTGACGAAAACATTACTTTTGTGACGTAGACGCCCAACAATATGTCATTTTGCAAAGTACACCCCCAAGTGAGAGAGGAGGCAGAACGTGATTTCATAAAAACCTATACAACTCAAGGAAAAAAAAACAGATATCCGTAAAATTCCTGCTTTAAAATATAGCTAATACAAATACCTAGAAACAAATTTCTGGGGACGTATAAATTCGGCCCCTGAAACCGTAATTTGACGTGCACAAAACGTTATTTCACACAATTTTATATATATGTATAAACGGAATAATTTTAGAAAGTCGGCCCTGAATGTGGTAGAAGGATCAAAACGTGATTCCTTAGAACACTATTTATCAGGAACAAATAAGAAGATAAATGTAAGATTGTTGATTTTAAATATAGGAAACATAAGCACCTAAAAAATAATTTCTGGAATTTTATATATTTAGTCCCCAAAGGGGAGAGAGCAAAACGTGATTTCACATATCCCTTCATTTTATGCAGCTATTTTGATTCTCAGTCTTATATTTGATATGCTATTAAATTCATTACATTCTTTATGTCAGTTTTCCGAAAACATTTTTTTTTTTTTTTATAATAAACTATTGCTCTTATGATTGCTTGAACATTTGTAATTTTTATTCTCTCAAAGTTACAAAAAATTCAATTTTATAAATCTTCGTCACTCTTAGAAAACGACATTACAGAATTTTTATTAATTAACCAAACTGTTTTTTTTTTTAAATTATGCTTTAAAATAGCTAAAGGAAGTAAAATCTCGTTAAAGTTACAAAGATTTATATATATATATATATATATATATATATATATATATATATATATGTATATATATATAATAAAGGCCACATATTTTAGATAATTCTTCTATAATAAATTTTGTCATATCTCTTTTACATTTTTAAGTATGACTTTCTACACCCATTTTTGAATGTCTTTAAGTTCATTAAAAGGGAATATTATATCAGGAAAGCGCAATGTTAAATTTAAACATCAGTTTTATAGCTTTTGTTCCCTTTTTAGAATCAGTAATGTATTTTTGTTTCAGATACTATAAATTATGGCAATGGTTGCACATTAAATTTTGTTCTTAAATTTTTAACTGCATTCTCTTAAAGAAGAAATATTAATGATGGAATAAATGGAGCTTTAACCTATATTATTATGTTATTAATTTTATTATTGTTGGCATTGGCCAATATAAGTTTACTGTTAAATCAATAACTACAGTTTTTTTTTTTCTTTCAGTTGTGAAAGGTTGCAGTCATATGCATTTTGATAAATCTATATTAAATATATATTTCTTGAAAAGTATTGAAATAAAAAAAATATATATATAATTGTAAAATTCAAAATTTTTATTTCTTAAAATAAATAAATAAAGAAATAAATAAGTTGCTCCATGCTATTCAGTTTTTACATTTTCCCTTGATTTTATTACATTACAGTTTATCAATATATTTAAAACATATTTGTGCATAACTTGGTAAATTATTTAATATTTTTTTTTCTTTTTTTTTTCTTTATATATATATATATATATATATATATTTCTATGTTTGAATGCTGAAATATGTTTAGACTATATTGATAAACTGAAATAATGTATATGCAAACGAAAAACGTAAAACCTGTGTCGCATGTAGCATTTAAAAAAAATAAACAAATAAAATAATTTTTTTTTATTTAATTTAATTAGTTTTCGAGAACATTTAGTATAATTAATATTGATAAATTTCAATGCATATGCATGCAAATATTCATATCACTAAAACAGGAATTTCAAAGAACAATTTTCAAGTCTCCCATCACCTTAAGTTCGGATTTATAAGCATCAACCAAAATATGTTTTTATCAATATTTGAGGGATATCTTGTTACTTAATGTTTCAACGATATCTTTCGCAGAATTCTGCTATGCAAATAAACAACTTTAATAATGCTTTTTCAATAAATTCATTTAAAATATCTTCTAGCTTTAAATTGGAAGGATCGTGTAATGTCCGAAACTGGATTTGCAGAACCAGATGTTTTAAAATTTAAAGGCCTAATTTCAAACTATTTAGTTTGTTTCACTTTAATTTCAAATATTTTAATAAAAAAATCTGGTGTGAAACAACCACACGACTTCCATTACCCACTATTACACGTATTATATGCTTTTTTGGGAGATAATGTGATCAGAAAATATAACAGTGACCTAAAGAAGTAGAAACATAAAATTTTCACAGTAAGAGAAATTTAATAGACATATAAGACATATAAAACGAAGCTTACATATAGCGAGGTAGGAAATAAGAGAAAAAATCCGTACAACCGTTTTTAAAGGAACGCCTTTGCGAGACCTGAAATTGAGCTATTTATACAGGACGCCTATTAATTTTCCTGAACTAACCAACTATATCATTCGAAAGGACATTTAATAGAGTGTTTATATAGCAAGTTTGAAGAAAATCGTTAGAGCCGTTTTTGAGATACGGACTTACGGTCCCACTTCCGGTTTCCGATGTCCCACTTCGGGTTTTTGAATTTTCACCAAAATTTGGAAATTTCATCTGTACACCAGACGTATTTAAATTCTAAAGTTTCGTAGCTCTATCTTTATTAGTTTCTGAGCTATAATAGCCAGAAGATTCTCCACATACATACATACACACACACATACATACACACTGACCACTTGCCAAAAACCACTTTTTTGGACTCGGAGACCTTAAAACGTGTGAATCAGGTGAAAACCCGATATCGAATTTTCAGACGGAATACAATACTTCCATTACCTACAGTAGTAGGGTAATGGAAGTAAAAAAAAGAATGAGGTTTTACAGCGACCAAAATTGTTCATTTAAGTTTGACATATCTAACTCGGTGGTAGCAATAAGTGGTAAACCAGTCATATTATTTTACGATGTTATTGAGAGGATGGTAAATCAAGATATTGAAAATCAATCTTTGAAACTACTGTCTTATGAGTTATGAAAGTTTGCTTACATGTCCACTGAAATATATAATTTCCCGAAAACTTTTAAAATTAAAAAGAAAAAAAAGATATATCAATATATATATATATATATATATATATATATATATATTTAATTACTGATTGTTTGAAGGCATTTCATGGAACTTTTAATAAAAAACTATATATATATATATATATGTATATATATAATTTTCTTTTTAAAAGTGAACGTATTAATCAATCCTGAAATTAATGCAAAAAAAAAAAAAAAAAAAAGTTTAGAATATGTTAATAAACTACAATAATTTAAAATATTAGGGGAAATTTTAATACTCAGTCGTATAGGGCATTAAAAAAAAAAAAAAAAAAAAAAAAAAAAAAGGCGAAAAAGGAATTTGATCATTTTAATAATTTTCGAGAAATGTTTTTATATTTAATATTGCTAAATTTCAAAGCACATGTATACGAACTTTCGCAATGCTTAGGAAGGTATTTAAATGACATATTTCCAAGTATTTTTAGCGTCTCATTTAATGTAAAATAAAAAAATAAGTAAATAAAAATGAAAAACAAACTCCTACAATTTATAAATTACGTACAATAAAAAAAAAAAAAAAAAAAAAAAAAAATCTGGATCTGGATCACATTTTTTTTACTTTATGAAATAAAGTAATTTGACTTATTTCCCGAAATAGTTAATAAATAAGAAAAAAATAATAGCACACACTTTACATATAAGGATTTTAATAATGTATGTCAAGCACTGGAGCATAGGGTCCCAATAACTGGTAAAATGAAAAACTAGCAACGTCAAACATTGTAGCATAGAATGCTAATTACTGGTTAAATAGAAACCTGATTGTATTAATTACTGGAACATCGATTGGGTGTAAAAAAAAAAAAAAAAAAAAAAAAAAAAAAAATCATAATATACATATATATATATATATATATATATTTATCAGATGTATATATTTCAACATATCTATGATTCTGAAAGCCTGTCATGCCATATATTTTAACTTCAGATTTCGAAAAAAAAAAAAAAAAAAATTCTGTTGAGACTAAAGCATAAAAAACATTAGACGTTGCTCTGAAATTCACTGAAGCACTTATGCTATATATTAAAAAAAAAAATCATAAATATTGTTCAAAAAATTGCTGAATATATATTGTAATTTTTTATGACAACAGTTTAACGAAAAATGTTTATACATTAAAAAGTATAAATATAATCTGGTGTGTCACTCACACGAATTTCTCTTACTCTAAAAATTAATACTATAAATACAGGTTGGAAATTAAGAGGTAACATAAAGAGTGCTGTTATGTAAACCTATGTTAAAATAATTCAAATACCGCTCCTCTCAACCCCTCATTTCCTTACTGCACCTAATTTTGTATAGAATTTAAATATGTTATTAAAACTAAAAGCTCACTTAAAATTGTTCAGACAACTTTCAGTCTTGATGAAACTTTTCCAGCAACAAATTTATATTAATTAAAAAAATACAACTTTTAGATCTCCTGAAGTTATTCATTTTTAAGCTACTCTAAGAGACACTGACAATAATCGAACATTAAAAACTTGACTTTGGAAATCAGAAATCTCAAAACGAGTAAATACACAAAAAGCAAGTAATGGATATTTAGCTTAAAAACATATATTATTTATCATATGCTTATGAAGACTTCAGTTCAATTCCCGAACAGCTTTCCAGGAAATGGTAAAAATTTTTAGTAAAGCACATTCAATAACAACAAAAAAGAATGTTATCGCTTAAATATTTGCAGCCCTGTATATCTTCTGCGCTCAAAGCTGGTAGACGTGAGGTGCCGGGTTCGATCCCCGGTCGCGCTCGTCGGCCTAGCCGTTCGGAGTTTTCCGTGGTTTCCTCCGAAACTTGCGTAAATACGGGCTAGGACCCCTTAGAAAGACCCCCACGGAGGGCATTCCCCCTCTTGGCCTAGGACACATCAGGAGTCAATCGGCCTTAATTCCTACAACCAACCAACCCTGTATATCTTTCGAAGATTATATACAGACCACGTGGTGCATTTAAATATAATTCCATAGTAATCATACATAGCCTAGCCTGAAATATGCTTCTACCAATTTGCAACGATTGTCGCACTTTCAACAAGTTCTTTTATTTAGCGCTGTAAACGAACAGTAAATTATTTCCCAACCCTATTCTTGATGAGACATGTTTTTTATGGATATTTAAAATATGTATTCGTTTCATTTGGTTTAGTGCATTCTATAGATTTTAAACTCTACTTACCTGCAATTTCCCCCATAGACGTAATGTATTTGAATATTTTGAGTGTCCTTGTGCACTAACCATCTGCTTCATTTTACCGAAAAGCTTAATGTAGCATCCCTATATGATGCACATTTACAATACCGAGTTTGGAATTTCTGCTACTATTTGTTCTTGAGATATGCTGATAACATACACAGACACACACACAGACCATTCTCTGAAAACATGATTTTCGTATTCAGGGGACCTCAGAACATGCAAATGTAACAAAAACTCACTTTCAAAAATTTTACACTAAAACAATACTTTCTCTACCTTATGGATAATAAAAAGTTTAAATGTAATATGAAATTATAATTTTTAGATATTTTATTTTTTGTGCTTATAATTCGTGTAAAATAAATTTCTATTATCAGTATTATTATCAACATTATATTTACTAAGGAAATATATAGTTTATATTAAACTAAAAAAGAAAAAAAATTATATATATATATATATATATATATATATATATATATATATATATATATATATATATATATATTGTAATAATAATAAATAAATTGCACTTTTTTTGCATATAATTCTTTTCTTTGGTAATCAATATATATATATGTATATGTATATATATATATATATATATATATATATATATATATACACACAAAAAAAAAAAAAAAAATTATGCATGAATAATTTAAAATAAAGAAAATTTTATAGCAATATCTAACTTCTAGCAACTTCTAGCAGTATATATATTTTTAATTTTGTCAAATTTATTAATCACATAAATATAATTAATTACTGTTCAAATTAAAATTTAATGTTAATATTTATTATATCTGGCCAGTTTATTTGGACTATTTGATTGTTTGATTTAATTTTAGAAAAGCATAATATGTTTGTGAATAAATTATGTTAAATTAATTCATATACAATCAAAAAATAATTACCTGTTATTTTCGGCATTTTAGACAAAGTATTTTTGAAAGTAATGTATAATTTTAAGTTACTTGTAAATTATATAATAATAATTTTTCATAAATATTTAATTAAATTACAGCAAAAAATTCATGATTTTACCTTGCGACATTTTATTAAAAATAAGAAAATCAAGGCGTTTATAAGAATTTTGTACAAATCTAGAAAAAATGCAAAAAAAAAAAAAAAAAAAAAAAAAAAAAATTAGAATCATGTAAAGAATAATAATTAGAACTTAAAAAAAAAAAAAAAAATACGCGTGTATAGTGTAAATTTGAAGTGAATATTTTGATTATTAATTATTTACATAATAGGGACACATGTCGAATTATGAGTATCAAAAGAAATATTATATATATTCACACTGTATTTTGCGTTCTATAATTTTTTTTTTCTTTTTTAATTATTAATTGTTAATTTTGAAAGGTTTTTTGTAAAACAATAGCATTCTCTGTAAATTATCTGAGCGTAACAAATCCCCCCCCCACACACACACGCATCATTCTAGCCGTACCGTTCCACTATTTACAAAACACTGAATATTTTATCTCAATTTTTATGCCGTCGTGATGTCACAGTAGGTAGCGAGCTGCCATTTGGACATACGGTCCCGTTTTTGAATTCCGGTTCTGGCATGAATGTTTGTGATGCCCTTTACATTTGAAATCTAAGAAAATGTGAGCTGCTGTAGTGAAACTATGCAGTGTGGATCAATCTAGAGAAAAGTCATTGTAACTATGTGTCCCAAAGCTGAGAAATGAATACATTAAAACCAAGTTGTTATTCTAGTTCATCGTTTTAACGTCTCATAAGAAATATATCTCTCAGAAAAAAGGTTTATCATTGGAAAATTATTTTATTTGCAATATCTTCATTCCTATTTGGGTAAACAGGTTTTGCAAAGTACGTACATTTGCTATTTCTGCACATTTTCCTAGCGCTATTTATTTATATATAATAAATCTGAGATGCATAGTAATTTTTACATTGATTCAAATTTTTAGTGAAATTTTAATGTATTGTTCAAAAAGACGTGACACACACAAACATACATACATATATATATATATATATATATATATATATATATATATATATATATATATATATATACTAGCTGACCCGACAAACGTTGTTTTGTCATATAAATTGTTTCTAGAGAATATTTTGCTAGAAAAAAATAACTAACTTATTGTAAGTGTGTAAGGATGTGGTATATAAGTGAAACAGGTAAGGAGCGCTGTGAACGGTGACAGTGAATTCCGATTATAACGTAAAAGACATAATTAACAATTAAATAAACAATTTAAATTGGACTGAATTGTAAATCTAAACCATTCTGGAATCCACCTGAAAACACACAAAAAATTTCATTAAAATCGGCCCAGCCGTTTAGGAGGAGTTCAGTGACATGCACACGCACAAAAGTATGGGACACCTTTGGTGACTTTAAATATTTTAAGCCATTTTTGCGATGAATTGAAATGGCTGTCTCAATTGTGGAACTAAAGATCTTGGCGAGAAGCGTTCGAGCTACTTCGGTGTCAAATTTCAAATTTTGCCAAAGGGAACCGATACTAAAGGTGTTCCATACAATTAAAAAAAAAAAATATATATATCAGTGACATACACACGCACAAAAGTATGGGACCCCATTGGTGACTTTAAATATTTTAAGTCATTTTTGCGATGAATTGAAATGGCTATCTCAATTGTGGAACTAAAGATCTTGGCGAGAAGCGTTCGACCTACTTTGGTGCCAAATTTCAAAATTTGCCAAAGGGATCCGATACTAAAGGTGTTTCATTCAAAAAATAAATAAATAAAATATAATAAATTAGCTACACAAATAAATTTGTAGGTTTGGGTGGTTGTTAATCAACGCGCGTGTAAATTTGATAGAAAATTATATAAAATACTCACTCCAATTCCGCACTAAATTTACAAAATGTATAGTTTTTTATGCACACTTCAAAACTCTTCAAACACTAATTACATCTTGATGTAAAATTTCAATTATGACACAATTTTTTGTATAACAATAATAACACGGTTACAAAATATTTTCCTGAATTTGATCGCAGCACCAACTGTCGGGACAAACTGGAATTACAATAAAATATACGCAAGCGAAGTGTGACGTCACTGACCATCAGTGGATGCAAGAATAAGATTTCCTATGTTAATCTCCCATTGGATTTTTTATAAAAAATTATTAAAAATCGAGGAAAATTATTTCTCGATTTTAATCCCCGTATTTGGGTATTAGTTATCGTATGCATAGATTGAGTTTTTTTGCTCTCAAATTGACAAAATTTTAATTTTAAATTTCAAAACTCTGTCTGTCTTTCTTGGCGTTTTTTGTATTTGGCGATCAAAAACGTAATACGAAAATATACATCCCAGATGTATATTTTCGTAATATGTATTGTATTAAATTGTTTCATATTATTCATTACTCTCTTAATATAAGTTGTTGAAATAACCATTATTTTTGAAAGAAATTAAATATGTTTGCCAGATGATATGGTGATATTTTTTTATCCGCCAAGGATAACAATGTTTTGAGATTAAAAATTCAAATTTTATCAATTTTACAGCAAAAACAACTCAATCTAACGCATGCACATGATAACTAATACATAGCTATACCCAAATATGCGGATTAAAATCGGGAAATAATTTTCCTCGATTTTTAGTAATTTTTTACAAAAAATCCAATGGGCGTTTAACATAGAAAATATTTTTGTTGCATCCACGGACGGCCAGTGACGTCATCACTTCGCTTGCGTATTATTAAATATTCGATACTACGATCGTAGCGCAGTCTGCCGGATCCAATGTGAAACATTCCAAAATCAACAACTATTTATAAGTGATAAATTAATTAAATAAACAATTTAAATTGGACTGATTTGTAAATCTAAACCATTCTCGAATCCACCTGAAGACACACAAAAAATTTCATTAAACTCGGTCCAGCCGTTTAGGAGGAGTTCAGTGACATACACACGCACAAAAGAAATATAAATGTAAAGATATATAAACACTTGAATTTAAATGATGTCGAAATACTCAGTTGTCCTACTTCAACAGTAATTCAGAATTTCTTTTTCATTCTGAATATTCATTTGATTCCTTTCTGAAAGAAATGGCTGCTCAATGCTAATTTATATAGATGAACAATTTTCTTTTCTAAATGTTTTTCCTTGTTTGATGGATAAACAAAATTTTGCAGAAATATTACACCAACAATTTCCGGTGTTTTTTAAATAATTCATAGTTTTTGATAAATAATTCAGCATTTGTAATTCAAAATATTAATATTCGTGAGAGAATAAATTTAGATTCAAAATGATTGCATGTGAAGTTCTTTAAAACTAATGTAAACGTGCTCCAAATCGTTTGTGTCTTTTTGCTATTAGAATGCCATTTAAGTACTCATATGTAATTTTGTTCATTTTTTGAGATAAATTTGATAAATTAGAATCATGATTACATATGCATATATTCTATACGTTGAAATAAAGGTTTATTTTATCTTTTTATTACTTTCTCTTACCCATAAGGTAGATAAAGTATTATTTTTGGGTCAAATTTTCGAACGCGAGATTTTGTTATATTTACACGTTTTGAGGTCCCCTGAATACGAAAATCATGTTTTTAGCAAATGGTCTGTGTGTATGTGTGTATGTGTGTTTATGTGTGTGTCTGTGTGTCTGTGTGTGTCTGTCTGTTATCAGCGTATCTCAAAAACAAATTATGGCAGAAAGGTTAAACTTGGTATTCTAAATGTGTATCATATAGGGATGCTACAGTAAGCATTTCGTTAAGATCAAGCAAATGGTTCGTGTACAGGGACAATCAAGAGAATTCTAATACATTACGTCTATGGGGGAAATTGCAGGTAAGTAGATTTTAACGTCTATAGACTGCACTAAACCAAATGAAACGAATATATATTTTTTGTAATAGAGATAGTTAACTGGGAAAAAAATTTTGTGTATGTAGGAGCCTCGCCTCCCCCCCCTCGAGGGGAGTAAATTTTCATGATGGGTATCATTCAAAAGAGCTTGCGAATACCTTAAAAACGAATGGTTGAACTATAAATCTGTGATAATTTAAAACAAAGTTATAGATTTTTTTTTTTTTTTTTTTTAACAAAAAAATCGTTTTTTTTTTTTTTTTTTTTTTTTTTTTAATATGGAGAGTAAAATGGACTTTTTTGGATATTTAGTGTTACACTACCTCTCTAATATGGAAATCGTCTGCATTATCATAAAAAATAATTTTTTTAAATAATAATTTTAATAAATTATTTTTTAAAAACAGAATTATTTTTTAATAACCGAATTAAATTCTATATAAATGTAGGTGCATTAATAAAACGGGGGGTTGAGGGGGGCTGTAGCCCCCCTCACACAGAAATGATTATCGTATAAAACTCTTCTGAAGCCTAATTTGAATTGTTTAGCATAGGTTTACATGACAGTTAATCTGCATAGGTTTACATGACTCTTAATCTGCAACCTGTATTTATAGTATTAAATTTCAGGGTAAGAGAAAGTCGTGTGAGTGACACACCAGATTATTTTTTCCTTGGAAAAGTTAAGTAACATAATAGTGTATTATCTTATTCAAAATTAATTAAATACATTTTATACAGTAAAACTTATTGTAAATGTATAAATACTTAATGCTATATAATATGTAACTTAAAATGTTATCTGCTATAAGGCAACATAGAAATAAAAAAAATATAGGCAGCTCTATAGTCTAATTTTATGAAATATATTATAGTTTTCATCTTCTAAACACTTTTAAGTAAATTTTAATGCATTATTGCTTTATATTTCGTTATTCACTTTTAAATGTTAAATGTTAATGTTTATGTATATCCGTAGCAGTTTGTATATATAAACATATATATATGTATTATATATAACACACACACACACACACACATATGTATGTATATATATGGTAAGCACACGCGTGCTCAGAAATAATTTGAGACGATTTTTTGGAAAAGAACTGCTGCAATTTCGTGAATTATTTTTGTTCTGTTAATTTCAGAAGATTTTGCATTCCACCCAATCATTCATCACTAGATATCGACCAGAATATAAATATTTTGCCTGAGTGTCTAGCTTTGACACACATTCATTGCAGTTCCTCGTGGTCTTTTAAAAATAGAAAGTTTTAGAAATACCGAACACCCTAACGCTTACTATTACACCTCTTTTGAAAGTTCGTGAAATCAGGATTTGTCCCCATATATCTACATTTGGCTTATACTACCTTCTCAAAAACTCAGCAAACTTTTTTCAGAGAACCCTACATCTGTAATTCAAATTCTGTGACGCAATAACTAATTTACGAAAAAGTGTCTTGTGGTCAAAATAATGCCGCCGCACATTATGTATAATGCTAATTATATTACTTCATCGTTATAAGTTCAAACACCAGGAACGAAGTCTAAATTAATTAATAAATAATTGTATATCGAATTGAAGCATTGAACAATAATACACATTGAAAGAGTAATAAAAGTAGAAGAATAACTTTAAAATCCCCCCCCCCGCCATATACAGCTATATGTTTATGAAGGGAAAATACAATGGCAGAGTAGTAAAAAGTGTAATAGCAGGAGACTTGGCGTTGGAATATTAAAACAGGAATAAACTACTACGTCAGAAACGCCAAACAATAACAATAATTTTTCTTTGGCGTTTCTGACGTAGTAGTTTATTCCTGTTTTAGTAAAAAGTGTGTTTTTAAGAGAGAGTAATATGTGTGATTATACAAAATCAATTTCATGGCCCAATATTAATGTGAGAGACAATAATATTAAACTTATTAAACAGTTTACATGGCAATAAATTAAAAACAGGATTACAAGAAAGCTGAGAAAAATGTAAAATTTTATTTGTACGAGCAAAGAAAGTAAAATATCAGATATTACAGAAATCTACTAAGCTGGATCGAAGTAGTGATACTTTGTTAATCCTCTTAAAACAAAATTTTATAATGTTTCTCGGTCAATATCACAGTTCTGCGAGGTTCATTAATTTATGGTTTCACGGGTATCGTAGTGCAAAGTGATCCTTGTAGTGGTAGATCTGAAACTGTAAAATTACTATGGATTAGTAATACCATCCGCAAAGGTTATCAAAGTATACTCCCAGTAAAACGTAGCATCAAATAAAATAATAGAATGCATAAAATAACTTTACTTAATGCTTCTTTTTGGGTCAGATGTCTTCATATTTCTTTTTAGTTTAATTTTCTGCCGAATTGTTGTAACTTCAAAATTAATTCATGACTCTTGAAAAAACACGATTATTTAATAAATTTATGTACATATTTACAATTTGGTTGACTATAAAGTATATTACAATTCTGTCATACGCCATTTCAGCGTTCTATCTTTTCGAACACAATTCTGAATCTACATCAAAAGTAAAACAAATCGTGGCTGTTGCCAATAAAAAAAGAAAAGAAACAGTAATAAAAATAAAAGTTCGAAAATGTCTTTCAGTTTATAAAGTTTATGGATTGAGAAAGTTCGGTTTTGTAACACCCAGATTGGTAAGAAAGATGAATTCTTAGCCAAAAATTAGTACTAAAAGATTGTGATACGTCGTTCAAAATAAACTTAAACGTCTTCCCTATAAGCTACAAAATCGCATAATCACTCTGGAAACAGTAAAAAGAAAAAAAAAAAGGCTCGGAAGAATTTGCAAGATGCTGACTTCAAACTCTCGGAAAGCTTAGAAAACATTCCTTTTTATTGACGATTTTTTTTTTTTTTTTTTTTTTTAATCGAGCTGATTTTGAACAAAGGATATAAAATGATCATTACCCTAGATATTCAAATTACAAAAAAAGACGAAGAATTATTTCAAAGAAACTACATCAGAAATTTGTGATAGTTTGGAGAGGAATGCCAAAGGAATATTCCTCTCCTGTTCATTCCTCATCAATTGGAAGTGAATGCGGAGGCATTTAAAAAAAATCTCTAACCTCTTAGAGATCACTTGTTTTAAAAGCGTTTTACTCGGTTTTGGTGGGTATAGCTGTAGGATTCTGCTCCTGGACACAAAAGTTGAATGAATAACATATATTGGACAGACAATTTCACTTTTTATTATTATTATTTTTTCATTATTATTATTTTTTTTCATTTTATTTATTTATTTATTTATTTATTTTTTAGTCAAAGATTGGTTTCCAAATTTGCTACATTTAAATACAATAGATTATCCAATAGATTATCTCATATCGAATAGAGAGTCTCAAATGAACATTAAAAAATGAAAGGGACATACTAAATGCAAATATGTTGCGGTTTCCTATTGTGCAATTTTCAAAGAGTTGCCAAAAATATAAATAAATAAATAAATATTTAAACTTTCGTATCTGTATACGGAAATAGATGTGCTATTTAAGTTTTGAGCATATGACGTTTATAAGTAAACGTTTAGTATAAAACAAATAGATATTTTAAAATATTTTGATATATATATTTATTATTTCAATAGATATTTTAAAATATTTTTAAAACAATACATATTAAAGAAAGCCATTTTTATGTGACCATTTTTACTTTCTCTTACCCATAGGGTCGAGAAAGTACTATTTTAGGGTCAAATTTTCGAACGTCAGTTTTTGTTATATGTACATGTTCTGAGGTCCCCTGAATACGAAAATCATGTTTTTAGCGAATGGTGTGTGTGTCTGTCTGTGTGCGTGTTATCAACATATCTCAAGAACAAATAGTAGAAGAAATTTCAAACTCGGTATTCTAAATGTGTATCATATAGGGATGCCACAGTAAGCTTTTTGTTGAGATTAAGCAAATGGTTCATGTACAGGGACGCACAAAACTATTCAAATACATTACGTCTATGGGGGAAATTGCCGGCAAGTAGAGTTTAACAGCTATATACTGCACTAAACAAAATGAAACGAATATATATTTTTTGTAATAGAGATAGTCAAATGGGGAAAAAATGTGTATGTAGGAGCCTCGCCTTCTCCCCTGGTGGGAAAGTCCCCCCTTGAGGGGAAAAGATCTCGCCAATAACTTTAAAAAGAATGGTTGAGCCGTAGATCTGCGGTAATTTAAAATAAAATTATCGATTTTTTTTCATTTTTCATTTTTTTTTTTTTTTTTTAATGTAACAGTGCGAATAAGTTCAACTTTTTTAGATATTTAGTGCTCTCTAATATTGAAATCGTCTGCATTATCATGGAAGATATATTTTTTAAATAATAATGTTAATACATTATTTTTACTGGATGAACTTGTATAGGAAAATATAGAAGAATTCCATGTGGTGGCCACAACACACTAGTTAAATTCATTTTATATTCAGTAAAAAAAAATGATGCTTATATTGAGTAAAACATTTATGTAAAACGGGTCATTTCCGGTCACTTCCGGATTCAATAACTTGCGAGTGACTAATATTAAAATGGCTGTAAGGCAAAATCTAAGCAAGACAGAAAGAAAATTCAAACTGATTTAGAAAGCTAAAATGTCATGCTTTAATACTAACCCAAAAATAGAAACTTGGAGTTTTGACCGAAAATTGCATTTTAAAGGTAGGCAGGCACCTTAAAAACGAATAATTTCAGGAGATCCAAAAGTTAGACTTTCAAGTTAATAACGGGGGGTTGAAGGGGGCGGTAGCCCCCCTCACATGTATCATATAAAACTATGTCGAAGCTTAATTTGAATTGTTTCAGCATAGGTTTACATAACAACACTCGTTATCTTACCTCTTAATCTCTAACCTGTAATTTTAGTATTAAATTTCAGGGTAAGAGAAAGTCGTGTGTGTAACACACCAGATTATTTTTATTATATTCTCCGTGCTTGGCACTAAATTTGTATTTTACTTACAATTACAGACTGTTCATTTCATTCAAATATTTTAAAGTTTGCTCAATTCCTAAGTTACAATATCTTATAGAGTAAAACTTAAATTAATTTAAATACCTCCCTTTTCCAGCTTGACAATTTCGGACTTTGTTGGTGGAGTACCTTTCTTTGAATGTGTACGCTCCATCATTAGCCTCCTTGGCGATCGGCGACTTGGTGAACTGTTGACCTTGTTCATATTTTTATTTTTTTTTCTTCTTGTATGTGGCGCAAATGCAGGCCCAAGTGAGTCTTTGATTCGTTGCCATTGCGTGAACAATAATTTTTAATTATTTGATTGTTTCTTGGAGGAAAGAGTAGTTAGGGTTATAGAAATTGGCGATTTTAACAGTTTCATTAAAATTAATCTTTATATTTTCCTTTTTGGTAAATGGTGTGGTACCGTCAAAACGTTTGATTTTTACCATGTTTTTATTAACTTCTATTCTTGTTTGTTTGTATGTTTGTTTGTCCGGTACAAATCTTGCAATCTAATTTTAACTAACTTCCCTACTAGCTAGACCCTTGAAACTTTCACAGTAGCTCAGAACCCGGTGACAATACAAAAACTTCGAAGTCCAATTTTTGAATTTTTGATTAGTTTTATTATAATTAATTAAAATATGAAAATAATGGCATTCTAATAGCGTTAAAATAGCCATTAAAATATTAGCTAGAATTTAATTGTTGCCAAAAGAAGTTTACGTGTTTATTTTCTTTCGACATAAAAATAAATACATTTAATTAAACGTGAACGTTAAAATAATATATAAAGTTAAATTATGCATCTCAGAAAAATTGATGTCATTATCAATTTAAAATTTTATGCGCATTGATAAGAGCGCTACGATTTATCAGAAAATTTAAAACATGGTATATAAACCGTTTTTCTTTTTTTTTTCTTTTTTTTTTATCTTATAATTATTACATCTAAATATTTTATTTCGTTTTCGGTTTCGATTTCTCATTTAAATTTGATGTTGTTGTCCATTTGATTTAAACAATCCAGCATTCTATTTGACATTTTGATCTCTGAGGGTGATGGTAAAAACGTCATCCACATACCCATTCCAGTAAATAATTTTGACTCTAATTATTTCAAAAACTGTATTGCGTATTAGTCTTAACTTGTGCTCTGCTATAAAACCTAACATAGGGGATCCTATCAAAACCCCCTTGTTTTGTTTATAGATTTTACCATTAAATTTAATGTATGTTTGTTTTATAAAGATTAACTTTAATAAAACCGTTAAAATTTCAAACTACAGTAACTCTAACTACGCGTTCTTACGAGAAAAAGACTAGATAATAAAAAATTACAATGAATGCAATGACAACAAATCAAAGTCTCTCTTGGAACTTCTCTGTCGCCTGCGACTAAAAATGAAAAACAAGACAGTGAACAAAATTAAAACTTCACCAAGTCACCGAACACCACGGAGGACTGGTTTCTGATGACGGGGGGAGAACCATCGAACTCTATACTCCAACAACAAGGCCTAAAATCGGGAAGTTGAAAATAAGGTGTTTAATTTAATTTAAGTTTTAGATAATTATGCTTCATTTAAACTTTTCTTTATAAATATTTTACAGAGTGTTGTAATATAAACGTTTTAATCACTGAAAATATTTAACACTTTTTGATGGCTGATAGTCCCAGTTTTTGACCCTATGTCCATCGTATGACTTTCCAGAAATTGTTACTATCAGAAGAATTTTAAGTACTAGATTGTAATTTAATCCTCAGATATCAATGCGATTACTACTGGTGGCATATATCCGTCTACGAATATTAACACGTTCAGCGCATGTCAGCCATCGGTGGCTGACACTGAACTTTCCGTTTATGTCACGTCAGCCACCGGGGCTAACAGTGTGAAATGTGATATATATATATATATATATATATATATATACATAATAATTTGTTTTAAGTAATTACGGAAGATTCATTTAAAATTTACTTAATTTTTATTTATTATAGGGTTATATCATTGATAGGGTTATATCATTGATTTTTTTTTTAAACGCGTTAAACGTAACACGCTTCTAAGCAGCGCGGGATATCCTTAAGAATTCGTGTGGCGCTCAACGTGTTAAGCAGTTACATACGTATACACAAAATCTTTTTTCTTTAATAATGTATTATATAAAAAGAAAGAATAAATGTGGCCTGGAAAAGAATCTGTGTAGGCTATTTAATGACCCTGGTATGCGAAGATTAAAAGCATTTAAATTATTATTATTATTATTATTATTATTATTATTTTGAATTAGGTAGAAAACTGCTGCATTTCTACAAAAACTGAAAATAATACAAATTGTATCGATGTTGACAAACTTAATAATCACATTTAAATTTGTGTATTTGATTATTTCTCGAACAATTATTATTGCTAACAAAATCCGAATTTTCTAGTGTATTTAATAAGTTACACACGACAAACATGAATAATTCTCCAATTTATCTAAACAAATTAAATATATTTTGTCTCAAATGAATGTCAATTCTTACTAGGTTAATTATTCATTAGTTATTTTTTAGTGATGCATTTAAAACGTCTTATTAATTATTAAGTGTGTGTGTTACCATTCCTTTTTCTAGAAATATAAATCATTAAATTCAATCTAAGTGTGTAAAATACGTACACTATTTTAAATATTACATGTATTTTTCTTTAAAAGCTTTTTGAAAACTTTTATTATTGTTAACGTAACAGGCACTAAAAACACGTATCTAGAGTCTCCATATTTTAACGCACCTTTAACAGACTGACACGCCGTTGTTAAGCACGTCATTAAAACGTTCTTTTGTTATTTTGCTTTAAAAATATACGTCAGGCAACACACCTCATTAATTTTAAATGCGAAGCCATAACTGTGAGATTAATATTTAACGTTAGGAATAACCTTTAATAATAAATGAGATGCATTATCACTGTTCTCGAAAATGTATATTGGTGAAAGGCTTGCCAAATATTTGATGAACTAGATTAAAAAAATCAAATAACTATACGTGAAGACATGAGAAGATTTCAATTACAAATAACGTTCTTTAAAATGCGATAATTTTTTTTATTTAAAAATATAAGAAAATTTTTTATTAGGTTCTTTTTTTTAAACAATGCCTATATAATACATTATAGTAAATTAATATTTAAAATATTAAAAAAAGAAAAAGAAGAAAAAAGATATTGATATTATTATAAAATATATAATATTGATGTGATTATAAAATAATATTCCAGGGTAATTTGTGGAAGGTGTTAGATCAAGTTATGCAGAGAGAGAAGATTTCCTACCATTACCAGGCAGAAATCTTTACTAGTTCAATAAAGAAGAGACTTTTCTCGGGACAAATTCGAAGTTAGATATCTCATAGTTGATAAACATATTTAAGAGATGTGTTTTTACAAAAATATCCACTGCTCGCCCGCTCTCTCCTCAACTGATCATCCCCCGTACCCCCTTCCCTCTCAATTTTGGAGTATAATGGCGTTTACATAATTGCTTTTAAAATAGTTTCTAAAGCATTTGCGATCCCCCTTCTTTTTATTTAATTATTTCAAAAAACAATTTCTTCATTTTGTGTAATTACAATATTTTACTACAGTCAATAGATAAGTTAGTAAAAATTATTAAATTTGAAATTTTCCTTTTTTTCTTAATAAATTTTCTACTTTTTATCATTTTTGTGTTAAAATAACGATAAACATATATTAAAAACGTCATGAAAATCTTAGAAATTTTATTATTTTTAATGAAATATAAGTTTCATTGTGTTGATATGAAAATGAAATAAGCTAGAAGCTCTATACAGTCCAAAAATGCTTGTAAAATTTTTGTAGCTGGACGGAGAACATTTTCGTCTTCTGTATCAATTCCTTTCATTCGAGTACAAAAAAATTTATTTTGATTTCATATTGTTATAATTTTTTAATTACTATTAATGTACATATTTTGGAACAGCTCTAAAATTTTGTTTTGTACCTAATGTCATTTAATCGAATAAAAAAAAAAAAAAAGAAAGATTAAATGAGAAAAAGAATCTATTAATGTATTTGATTTTTGAGGAAATAATATAGATATTTTTTTTGTTCTATGAAACGATTCACTCTTTTTAAACTTGAAAGTAATAAAATATTAAATTTATTAATCATATACACAAATTTATGTGCGTTCAATATTTGATAAATATACATCATACATGTTAAGTATTTCTCCCTCCCACAATTACTAAATATTCTGTGGCATCATGTAAGCCCTTTTTGATACGCCCTCCAGTGAGGCAATGTAAAAATTCAGCAGTAGAGAAAAATACGTTGACCGGTAAGCGTCAACTTTCTCCAACTCAAGAAATAAAAATAAAATTAATTCTATTAATATATGGTCCGTCGTTTACTTACCATAAGTGGTCCTGGTCGAACCCAGGAGTCGAACACGTGATAATGGATATTACCGAAAAAATGAAATTAAAACAATTAAATAGAACTCGAGGTCGAATTAAAACAAAAGTAACGAGGATTAATAGTTTTGTAATGGATTTCAAGGAATCTCATGATTCTAAAATAGACAGCATTAATATAGAAAAAAGATTGAAGGTCATCATTGAGCTAAAAGATGAAATTTATATATTATTAAAGGAATATATTCTAATAAATCCTGAAGAAGAAGAAACTGCATCGACTATTGATACAGCGATTTATGACTTAGAGGATCAAAGATCGATTTTGGGGATAAGTTTAAAATGCTTACTTTCTAAAATAAATTTAATCTATATACCCAGACAGCACATCGCTTCCCCAGGATATCTTCAAGATGTCTTCTGGATGAAAAGACATCCCAGAGACGTCCTTACGATGTACTGTGGATAAGTTAAGCCTAACTGTGCTGTTAGGGTATTAATAGGCAAACATAAAATTTGTAGTCCCTTTTTAACATATTAATTATGGGAGTAGAGGGTTGAAAATTGCATCATTCGAAAGGTATGGTTGTGAGGTTGAGACGTCAGAACGTCACCACAGTTGTTTTAATTAAGCTGGATCCAGAAAAGTAGGAAGTGGGGACGGTTAAAATCACTCCGTCACCAGTGACTCGGTGAAGGTTGAGGTCGAGCTAGTTTTGTGTCGGCAGGGTGCTGCATTAAAAGACTTAGATTTTGAATATTAGTTAAATTAGAAGTGATTTTTAAAAGTACGTATTGAAATGTAGTGAAAGGATGATGTAGGAAGAAGTATAAAAATAGAGATGGTTTTAGTGGATGGTGTGGATGTTGGAGGATCGTATAGTGGATGTTGGAGGATCGTATAGTGGATGTTATGAATCTTAGTTTGACAGATATTGAAAAGTAGAGTAGTGGAGATTTAGTGGCGTGAAGTTAAGTAGTGTTGAGTGTTGGTGAGTGTCTACTAGTCTTCGGAAAGTTCAAGCTGGGTCAGAAGGGAATCCTCTGTCCCATAGTGAAGCCGTAGTATTGGAGTACGAGTGCGACCGTCTCTACACCTTCGATTATCTGCTGTGGTGAGATATTTAAGATAATTAAATTGTTGATTTAGTAATACGCTGACTAAGCTAAGATCTATTTTCCAGGCCGCCCTCCCATTAATCTGGTTACAATAAACTTTTATTGTTTGTTCAATTCACGTCTCTGGTTTTCTTAGTAATCTAAGTATTTAAGTTAAGATGGAGTTTGCAGGAATGCAAACTCCACATGGTTAGCCGGAAGGTGCGAATACAAATATTATTTTCTTACGATGTCAAGAAGGTATTTAAAAATACATTTATTTTTTATGCATTTCCCCCCATTTTTCCCTTTTATACACGTATTCCTTTACATTAAAAAAGACATAAAAGTAGAAAGTTGTTAAATCTGGCAATTTCGTAATGCTCAAATAAAACCATAGACACAGTAATTTGTATAATGTAGCATCGCTATACGCAAGCGAAGTGATGACGTCACTGTCTGTCCATGGAGCCATGAAAAAGATTTTCTATGTTAATCGTCCATTGGATTTTTTGTAAAAAATTATTTAAAAATAACGGAAATTATCTGCCGATTTTAATTCCGATATTTGGCTATAGTTATATATAAGTTACTGTCTACATGTGTTTGATTGAGTTATTTTTTCTGTAAAATTGATAAAATTTTAATTTAAAATCACAAAACTCCAGAAAAAAAAAATGGCAAAATTCCAGTTTCGAATGTATACATAAACATTTCATTTCAAAGGGTGATATTTAAACAATAAATACTCAGCTAATATACTAAATAAAAGGAAAATGGATTTGTTACTAACTGCTGCATGTATAAGTAGACGATACGGAAAAAATTCCGATTTCCGTTTTTTGCTGAATTTACATGTTTTGAGCTTTCTTTACGTTTCAATTAACTGAAACTGGCTACTTATTTTTTAAAAAAAGTGTCTTTATTGCTAGCTTTTGTGGGTAGAAGAAGCAAGTAGAAGATACATAAAAACTTTTGATTTCCGGTATTCGATGAATTTACACGTTTTGAGATTTCCTTGCATTTTAATTAAGTGAAATTGACTACTTATTTTTATTTTTTAAAAAGTGGATTTATTATTCTTTCCTCTGCATATATAAGTAGAAAATATAAGATTCAGAAAAGTTTTAGATTTTAGGTTTTCGATAAAGTTACACGTTTTGAAATTTCCCGAACTCAATTCGACCATTTTTGAAAGATATCTTTGTACTTTATGAACCAATCGAATTAATTTAACAGAATTTGATACTTTGTTGGGCCTTGGTTTGACATGGTACCTATTAGCTTCTGGGCTGTATCACACAACAAAGGGCGTTTTCACGTTGCGATTTTCTCTCTCTTTAGGCTAACATCTACAGAGAGAAATAGTTATATTAAGTAAAACTCTGCTGATTCAGTTGGAGTGAATATCGGCAAACAATTGCCGCAGCTGTGTTGCAATTGCATTCCGTTTAGGACAAGGCAATAACTTTGCTTTGCCTCGCTTTGCAAAAAAAAATGGTCGAGTTTCGACCACTGGGCGATACTAGTAAATATGAAAATAAGAACAATTCTAAATCATGTGATTCACACTGTAAACTTCCACAAATTCCATTATCGATATTTAGAGGAAAAATAGTAGAATATTCAAGTTTTATAGTACAATTTAAAAATATGACGAAAAAAATGCTAACTTAAAAAATGAAGAAAAGTTATTTTATTTAAAAGCTTCGTTAAGCGGAGAAGCGAAATCAATTGAATCAACGAATGACACATTTCAGTCATTGTTATTAGCGTTAGAAAAACGCTATGAGAATAAAAGAATTGTTGTAGACACTTATATTCAATTAATATTAAAGCTAGAAAAACTACAATACGAATCCGCGAGAGGCTTAAAATAAATTACTGACATTGTCAATAAATCGTTAGGAGCATTGAAACTGCTTAATTTAGAATCTAATAACCTGCCAAATGCTACGATTGTAAATATAATACTAGATAAGTTGAACAAAGATACGCGAAAGGCATATGAATTATCAGTATATTCTAAAGAAATTCCAACATTAAATGATTTAATAGAGTTTTTGCGGTCAAGATCTGTTGTTTTGGATCAATTAAGTAAATTAGAAAAAGAAAAAAATCAAAATAGATATCAACATTCTGTAATTTGAAAACAACATTCAGAAATAAACAAAATACATTTTTTATAAATTTCGATAAGGATGCAAATAAAAAATCATTTCCAAAACAATGTATATTATGTAATAATTTCCATGCTCTATATAAATATGAAAAATTTAAAAGTTTAAATGTCGAAGAAAGGATTAATATAGTCGAATCACGCAAATTATGTAAAAATTGTTTAAAATTCCATTATCATCCCTGTAATTCTACATACACATGTAAAATATGTTCTGAAAATCGTAATACTTTGCTTCATTTGAGTGAACAGGAAATGATTGGCGCCTCCGATCTTTCATCGCAAACCGAAAGTGAGGAAAGAAATCAAATAATGTCTTCTTCATTAACGACCAATGCAAGAGATTCTAGTAGACTTTTATGTATTTTTTATGCATATATTGAAAATGCCTTTGGAGAAAGAATAAAGGTAAAGGGAATCGCTGATTCCGGCAGTAATTTGAATTTCATAACATCTGAATTCGCTAACAAATTAGGATTGAAATTAGACCAAAGAAATACATCGATTATCGGCATAAATGGAAGAGAAACTATTGTTAGAATAAACTGTCAGCTAAAGTAAAAAATAAAAAAAATGATTTTTCAAGAACTATTAACTTTGCTATTTTACAGAAAATAGTGGACAGAACTCCAGCTAATAAAATTAACATTTCATCCTTAACCCTCTGTACCATACTGTAGACTGTAGGCAACATACCGTTCGATCGTGGTTCAAATTCAAAGAATCGGTTCTACAACGTAATCACGCACTGTAGCCTGTCGTATACACTCACAGTTAGAGAATCTAGTATCTAGAAACACAACTGGATGGCGCCGTATGTCGTAAGTTGAAGTTCATTACTCGACAGTGGGTAACTAACGACAAGTGCGGACCGGCTCTGATTCAAAAAATAATAAAAAATAGTTTTTCGTGTGTTTTGTGTTTTATATTGAAACAGTGAAGAGGTAAGTGTTTCAAATTCATTGTATAATATTGATTTTGACCCAATTTCACGTATTTTATAGGATTTTATGCTAAAAAGTGTTTGTTGCCTGTAGGTGTTTTTGTTTGTTTTTTCGAAATTTATGAGAAAAAAAAAAAAACCTGAAACACGTGTATTTTATTTTTTTCCAATTATTACGAAACAAATAAACACAAAAATATTAAAGGTCATGAGTTACAGAGGGTTAAACATACCGTCAGAAATTGCTCTTGCAGATGATAATTTTTACATTCCTAGCTCCGTTCAAATTCTTATAGGAAACACTCTATTTTTTGAATTATTAAAAGAAGGTAAATTTAAATCACACTGTGAGTGTTTCTTTTTTAAAAACAGTGTCTTTGGTTATCTAGTCACTGCAACTGATACATTTCAAGATTTAAATGTATCAGATTCGGAGCAATTCGCCAGACTAGTTTTAATGCAAGAGAACTTCGTTTCGAGCAAAAATTACGGCGATAATTTTAAAGATTTGCAAAATAACTTCATTCCGGAAAACGTAGCGGAAACCAATTCGAAACTCAAGGTCAAGTTTATGTCATCAATAGGAGATAAAATCCATAAAATTGCGTCAATCAAAAAGAAACGATATAAGAATCTGCCATCTCACAATCAAATCTCTATTGTGAATGACAAAATTTCATTAAATGATCAGAAAGAGGTGAGCATCAGGCACCCCTTCAGTGAAGTGTCTCAAAATAACAATTTAAACTGTCTCTTTCCAAAACCTATGTTTTTACGTTCGTGCAGACAATCGAACTGTATATATATGTTTTTATTCAACGTAATTAGATTACTGATTATCTTATCATGGATAAAAACCCTTTCAAAAGGACTCATAATCAGTGAACTAATTAAAATTTCATTCTGGACAAATACTTTCCTTTTGGCATCTCACATTTATGTGCTAAAATTAAAATACATTTTTTGCAACTCAAAAACTCAAATTGAAGGGATTTGAACAGTAATACCACTGATTTTTTTTTTTTTTTAACTTTAGTTTTATTTCCATATTGCGAGATGCAGATGGACGCCAAGCGCTTGGTAAGAAAAATATTAATTGATGATGCAAATATAAGGGTAACTATGACTACTTGTGTTTCCCATTTTTTGTTTATTTACTTACTCATTCTTTTGCGTGATTTATTTTTGCTTATTTATTTAGTTACTCAGTTATTTAATACGTGCTATTCTTAATTGTATGTAATCTTAAAAAAGAATTATATTGGTTAAAAAGAAAAAGAAAAAAAACATTGTTTAAAGAATATTGTAAATAAAGCTAAAAATATATTTTATTATAGACATTTAGAAAAGACAAGAATCTTAAAAAAAAAAAAAAAAAAAAAAAAAAATTATTCATATGGTTTATATTATTATTCTTGAGATAACATGCATATTTTGAAAAATAAGGTTTAACTATACATGTCTATATAATGTGTTGTTAAAATAGATTTGGTTACATTATAGTTTATGTATTGGTAAGTTAATTTTCTTTAATATTACGTGTTGTGTATATAATGTATATAAAATGTTCCGGAAAATATCTTTAATTGTGATTTATATATTATTTTGGTTGCAAACAATATTATTTTTATATTACTATTGTATAATGTAATTTTCATATCAGATTCATGTTATTCATATGATATATTATTCTTGAAATTCAAAAATTTCAAGGGGGGGGGGAGTTTATTAAGTATTTCTCCCTCCCACAATTACTAAATATTTTGTGGCATCATGTAAGCCCTTTTTGATACGCCCTCTAATGAGGCAATGTAAAAATTCAGCAGGAGAGAAAAATACGTTGGCCGGTAAGCGTCAACTTTCTCCAACTCCAGAAATAAAAATAAAATTAATTGTATTAATATATGGTCCGTCGTTTACTTACCAATACACATACATACATATATATATATAAAGCCGTGGAATATTTTTCTATAAAAAATTAATTCTACGTGCATGAAATATTATATTACATACATTCCATTCTATATTATACATATGCATTTCCTGACATAAGTGAAGGCACACTTTCGAATCTAGAGGTTTTTGTCGAATATATAATGAAATATTTAAATAGTCCTTTTAAACCTTTAGGAGTAAAAAGAACATGCTATAACACATATACTTTAATACAAATACTGCTCCGATTGCTGAAAGGGGATCAGTCACAAATTAACCAAAATATATAAACTTTAGAATCCCCCTGTAAAATAATGCTTGAAATGAGTTGTAGCTATAATATATGGTCATCAACCAAAAGATATAATCTTTGGGATCACCCTGTAAAAAATAAGGCTTGAAATACGTTGTAGGTGTAGTATATTATCATCATCATTTTCATAGTAATATATATATATATATATATATATATATATATATATATATAGTTACAAAATCGTAAATAATTGTGTTTATTTTTGTATAAATTCTTTCAAAGAGGCTTAGTAAGTTGATAAAGTGCTAATTTTGTGCGTTTCTAGTCGTTTTAGCGTTGAAATAGCCTTATTGTCCCTTAAAAACGCATTAAAAAGCCCCAATAAAGCAGGTAATGGATTTGGCGCCAAATTTGGCGACTTTTCCCCACCACCTTATAAGGGATATACGAAATATGGAATCTCTAATCTCATTGGCTGATGAGATATGGAAATTTCCGGAACTTTCCACACTTTTCTACACGGGTATAAAAGGCTGTTTTCTTCTCCAAGGCGAGTCAGTTCAGTTCAGTCCGAGACCAGCTTCTGCCAATGTTGGATTGCTTTGAGCCTCTTTGAAAGAGATTTGTTTTAAGTGTTATTGCTATACATTTTGTACTGTGGATTTGCTATTGACAGCTGTTGTTTAAGCTGTGTTTACTGGTTGAATTGAAGCTGATACTTGGTTTATAGACCTGTATTTTTCTGGAACTTTCTGTGAATAAATTATTGAAATTTTGTAAGTTTTGCCTTTCATTTTCGGACACCTCACGAACCCCCAAGTACGCAACAATATTACAACGAAAATTGCTAACATAGATATAAATGTTCCTTTAATAAAATGTAGATTTTTTTTTTTTTTTTTTATATATAATATCCAGGGTTTTAAAACTAAAGCAATGCCACTTTCAGAAAAACTTTAATGCTATGTGAGACACAACATAAAGCAATTCGAATATATATATATATATATATATATATATATATATATCATGTTGATTATAATGCATTAGCCAAACGTATAGAATAATTCTGAAAAAAATGTCCAAGACATTATCATTTAAAAACAGAAAGATATCATGAATAGAAAAACTTGATTTTCAAGTACTGTCAAAAGAGTTACAAAACGCTAATGGATTTTTACCCATATTTTCATTTTGAATCGACGAACGGTCATGGATGTCCTAAGTGAAGGCATAATATGCCTTTTTTAAAAATGGGGTAAATATATGAAAAGCATTATTTTTACTAAAGCATATTGTTTATATAATATTTAGTATTTTATGTATCGACAACAATATTGACTATACACATAATTCTCTCTAATATTACAGTTACTGTGCTCTCACTTTAGTCTTTTAATTTCAGGTTGAAAATTTCCATTTATTTTCGTAAGTTTATAGACTTGAATGTCAACTTAATATTTTGTAATTGTCATCATAATATGCAAAAGTTAATATAAATTATAAGTTTTATTAAAAATAATGGTTTTTAAATATTTCTCCCATTTTTTGAGAAGATGCATAGTGCGCCTTCACGTATGTCCATGACTGTTCATCGATTCAAAATGAAAATAATGGTAAAAACACTTACCGTTTTACATCTTTTTGAAAGTACCTGAAAATGAACTTTTCTATCGATGATATCGCTCTGTGTTTTAACGTTATATGTTTGATTATTTTTTTAAAGTTAGTGTATACATTTGGCTACGGAATTAAGTAAAAGAAACTTTGCTAAGTGTTGCGCATGCGCAGTTAAACATTATTTTGTATAAATACTCATATTTCATCAGATAATCCATAAATTTATATTCTAATTATGGTATGTTGTGTCTAACATACTATCTCAAGTTCTCTAAAAGTGGCATCGCTATGGTTTTAAAAAGCTGCATATTATAAACAAAAAATGTAAAAAAGAAAAAAAAAATTTCGTCGTTATAAAAAAAAAAAAAAAAAAAAAAAAAAAAAAAAACTTTATGTCTCCATTAATATAAGTACAATTCTTGTATAAATATCTATAATCTAATGAATACTGATAATCTTATACAGCAGTTACAAATCCTTTCAAGTAATGATTTTTACGAGTGATCCCAAAAATTATATTTTTTCATCATTTTATGACTAATCCCTTTATTGTATTCAGCATTTACTGGAATACATGTAGCATAAAATGTTCTTTTTATGCATAAAATTTCAAGAGGATTCATGAAGTAATTCTTCAGATTTTCGACAAAAACTTCTAGATTTGAATGTGTACCGTCACTTATGTTGGTAACTATGTGTTACAGTTTTATACACTAAAGTAATTAATTGTCTCATGCATTCAACATTTCATCCAAATAATTTAAGTAATTACGATTACATAGCTTTGCATGTTTATGTTCAAAATTTCTACAAATAATTGATATACTTAATTTCTGAAGTCTATATATATATATATATATATATATATATATATATATATTTAAATACATTTTTAATTGATTTTCATTATTTTTGCAATGCTGGTGAATAATGTAATTTCTAATTTTCTTATATTGATGTGCAAAGTAACCCAAAACGACGAAATTCATAGCGTTTAAATTTACTACTTGATATTAGCTGGATGATATCATTATGGGAGACGGAGAGAAAACTTACAAATAAATCGAAGTTAAAATCTCTTTTAAACTTAACTTGGAAATGTTCTAAACAGATAAATAAAAATGCATTTCGTCCACTGAATATCTTTGTGTGTGTCTCTGTAATTAAGAAAGTTATAGTAATTATATTCATCAATAATATATACATTAAAAAAAATGCATAAAAGCACCAAAGCAGTTTCATTTTCTATTACGAAAAGTTTTCACAGAGAAATTATATTTTAGTGTTTAGAAGGAATGAGTTTTCCAAGGAAAACCTGAATGGGAGTGGTCACTTCTGAAAATTGCGCCTTCAATAATGACGTGTCAACTGGGAAAATACAGTCATATCCAATTTGTTTCGGCGGTTGCTTATTTCCCCCTCTTTATTTACTGGACTATAGAGTACTAAATAATAACACATAATTTGTGAGATTCTCCCGTGCGCAGGAATAATTACGCAATCATGATTTTTTTTTTTTTTTTTTTTTTTTTTTTCCCTTTTACGGAAACTTATGAAGTTTTATGTAATTTAAAAGTGTATAAAATCAGCAAATTTTTAAGGTACAATATTATTTCTAATTTTTCGTGTTTTGTATGAGAGTGGAGAAATTTTAAGAACTACACAATAAAAATAAATAAATAAATAAAACTTTTTTGATATTTCTATATTTTTTATGACGCAAATATTAGTTTTATAGAAAAAATGCAATTAAGAAATATGTAGTATGTATTCTCAGAAATAATATTGAGAAAGAATCGAATTGCTAAAGCATTTACATTTTGATTTATAAGCAATTTCCTGATAGTCTTCATATTTTGCGTTTAAGTGGCTGGGGAGGGAAGGCCAGGGGGGAGAAGTGGAAACTTTTGAGAAAATGTGCATCACATTATGATATACCAGCTGGTAAAAAATACAGCTTTAACAGAATACACTAGCATTTTTTTTTCTTTTTATTTAATGGACGATATCGAAAATTTTCAGGAGCTTTTTGTCATAAAAAGAATTGTTATGACTGTTAGAAAATATTGGTGGAAACGGAAATATCTCTGTGCCTGACTACGCAACCTTCTGCATGGAATTATCTTATAATTTGAAATCATGTTATTAATGAGCATCTACGAATATATATATATTAGGGTGTGCTTTAAATGAATGAGTATTTTTTTTCTTTTTTGAAATCCGAAATGAAGACACTCTATTTTTTTCCTACTTGACCCTAAATACTTTTAACAAATTATCAGCTCTCTGGGATAATGTTACGCGGCGTCGAATTGACGTGAAAATTCTAATATAGATATTAGGATAATAATAACATTTAATCGTTCCTTGGCATAAGTTGGTGCCTACCAATCTTTTTATATATATTTCCTGACAGTTGGACTGGTTATGTGGTGATTTCATTTATTTACGGAAAGATTCTATGTCAAATTATGCAATATATAAATTAACAAAACTTGTTATATAAATGGATTATTAATATAAACTTTATGTTTATTTAACTTGGGTTCAAATCGTCTGAGAGATAACATTGCAATGCTACATTTATTCCATATACTCCAAGGATAGAATTGAGCTTTTGTTTTGTATAATTCCTTTAAACATGGTGTGTGAGACACTGACCTTATATGAGTGCATGTCGGCTATACGTGGCGATGCCATTACTCACTTTCTGCAATTTCCGATTTTTGTATATCATATCATCTATTGAATAAAAAATCTGGTGTGAAACAGCCACACGACTTCAATTACTCACTATTACACGTATTATATGCATTTTTGAGAGATAATGTGATCAGAAAACATAAAAGTGATCTAAAGAGAAAATCGTTAGAGCCGTTTTTGAGATACCAACTTTTGCAAAAAATCAATTATTGACCGGAAAACAATAATTACATACTAAAGGTTATTTAAAAATGAGTTATTATGGCGAGTTTTAAAAAAAATCCGTACAACCGTTTTTAAAGGAACGCCATTGCGAGGCCTGAAATTAAGCTATTTATACAGGACGCCTATCAATTTTCCTGAACTAACCACTTATATCATTCGAAAGGACATCTAATAGAGTGTTTATATAGCAAGTTTGAAGAAAGAGCCGTTTTTGAGATACGGACTTACGGTCTCACTTCCGGTTTCCGATGTCCCACTTCCGGTTTTTCAATTTTCACCAAAATTTGAAAATTTCATATGTACACCAGACGTATTTCAATTCTAAAGTTTCGTAGCTCTATCTTTATTAGTTTCTGAGCTATAATAGCCAGAATATTCTCCACACACACACACACACACACACACACACACACACATACACACTGACCAATTGCCAAAAACCACTTTTTTGGACTCAGGGGACTTTAAAACGTGTAAATCAGGTGAAAACCCGATATCGAATTTTCAGACCGAATACAATACTTCCATTACCTACGGTAGTAGGGTAATGGA
This sequence comes from Salticus scenicus, assembly GCA_963930645.1. Lineage (NCBI taxonomy): Eukaryota > Metazoa > Arthropoda > Arachnida > Araneae > Salticidae > Salticus > Salticus scenicus. The sequence continues at coordinate 102,683,635 of OZ005649.1, forward strand.
AGTAAAAATATATCAAATTACTTACGTTTCACAAATATTGTGAGAACCTATGATTAATCTTCTGTGCATGTTAATCCGTAATTTGAGTTGTTTTTTAGAATTATATAAAAGAAAGATTGGTGGTATCCACAACATACTAGTTTTAAAAGTGTGAGTATACTCGAGTTAAAAACAAGAATGGTTAAAGGAAATACATAGTTATAGTTATATTTTGTATAATAATTATTTTCTAAATTATCTGAAATTTTTTAGTTTGCCATAAGTTGTATGTTGTTTATTTTGTAAATTTCAATCATTTTTAAATTTAATACTCAATTTTTTTATATAAATCTTTTCCTGACACTGAATGCATTTTCTTTATGAAATTACACTCACTGCATTACTACATCTCAATTTCAGAACGTGCCATAAAAATAAATAAATAAATAAATAAATAAAAAATCTCTGCAACCTGAGTAGATTTACAACAGTGCATTTAATATAAGTAAATAACAAATATTTTATCACATGAAGATGACGTGATTAGACATTAGTCGCAAAACGGTATATATATATATATATATATGTATATATAACCCCTGAACTTATATATATATATATATATATATATATATATATATATATATATATATATATATATATGTATATATATATATATATATATATATATATATATATACATATATATATATATATATAAATATATTATATATATTGATAATTAAATTATATAAGTTCAGTGCTTTACGCATTGTTAAACCTAATTATGGAAGATAACTCAGTTTTAAGAAATAATACATGAGAGGATACAAACGATTGGTTAAGGGAAGTAATTAATTGGTTAAATTTTAACCACTGCTATAAGATATATGCAATTTTCACATAAATGTTAAAGTCGAAATTCAGTAATCTTGGCTAATGTTTTAATTTTAACAACGTTTTGAAGTTTAAATTTTTCAATTTTATAACTATCTGTAAAATTCATTCGTATATGTAATACATTAAATTAGAAAAGTATTTAATATTAAAAGAAAAAGATATAGAATAAAATTAGCTGTTTTTGTTGATGTAAACATTTATTAATATCTAGACTTAACCTTTTAAATAATTTTAAAATTTGAGAATTTGAAATAAGTGAAGATATATACATTATTTGTGAGTTATTAATTTAAATAGAAGTTTTGAAAATTAATTCTCTCAAAATTTTTAGTACAGTTTTAGATTAGCTATAAAAATGTTTGAATATTTATTATAGTTTTATATTTTAATACTTAATATAATAATTAGTCTGATTCCATAAAAAAAAAATGTATTTTACGTATTTTTTAAACATAATGATTATGTTATTAAGAAAGAGCACTTTAAAATACGAAAAAATCTAACAACATATTTAATTTAAAAAGAGACATAGATATATTTCAAAGATTTTCGCCAGGTTTAACAGGCCATCATCAGGAAATCTATGTAATATGGTTTCTCAAAATGTGAAAATATATGTTCAAGTATCTATATATCTATATATCTCTCTCTCTCTCTCTCTCTGTATATATATATATATATATATATACATTATAATATTATATAAATACTATAACTGCACATTTTGTGAAATCACATTATATAAATTTCTTGATGATCCCCTGTTAATCAGGGCGAAAAGCTTAGAAATATAGAAATACGTATATCTATGTCTCTTTTTTAATTAAATATTCTTTTAGATTTTTACGTGTTTTAAAGTGCATTTTTCATAAAGTACGAACGTGTGTTAAAAAAAAAAAAACAACTCTATGCAGGATATGCCCTCTCATAATCATTATTTGAAAAATATGAAAGCAGTAAGCAATATAAATGTCTTTAAATTTAGAGATTTTTTTTTTTTTAATTCATAATTATAAAGGGCTTTTAAGAAATATCTAATTTTATAAATGAAATACATTTTTGAATTAAAATATATACACATATAATGATGAGAAAAATTTTTAAATAAAATAATTTGTAATGATACATTTTATATTTTTAGAACAAATAACAAATATAAGTTGACTACTATCGTATTATCATCTATCAAATATCTTTGTAAGGTTATTATTTAAATAAAAACATTAAACATATGTTTGTATCTGATTATATATATATATATATATATATATATATATATATATAATCTATAGATTTGTTAACGTTTTTACGTATTTTTCCTCGTAAACATTGCGTGCGCTTTTTGTAGTTTTCTTATAATGCTTAGGAATAATTCAACGTTTTCAATGTATTATTAGTTTCCATGACATAATGCACAGGTTTCACTTTAAAACTACTGCATATATAATGGTACAAAAGTTTTAAAAGTTAGTTGTTTATATTTTCAAGTATTGTGATGATTATTGGAATTAGAATTTTCTGTGCTTTCCCTACTGTTTTTTTTTTCTTCTTGAATAATTGAGATATAGAAAAATGCAGGAACACGTAATATTACTAGCAATGTTTTTGTTTTCAAAAAAGATCATTTAAGCTATTTAATATATATATATATGCATTTCAAAATGCAGTTATGTGTCAGTTGCATAACCAATGACTAGAAAATAATTGCACTTTTTTTTTTAATTTTTTAATTCCCTTCAAACGTACTGCAAATTCTCCTAATTCTACAACTCTGTGAAAATAATATATATTTTTTTAAAATGTTAGTACTTATAGATGATAACAAATTAGCTAAACTAATACCCTAAGAAATCGAAATCTATACTTTTTTCCTTAATGACTAGCAATCCTAACTAACCTAATTCTTAAATGTAAAAAAAAAAAAAAAAAAAAAAAAAAAAAAAAAGTATTAAACTTTCAGTACTTGTGTATTTTGTATTTAAATCTTTAACATAAATTTCAGTTGAAAAAGAAAATGCTACAATTTAATAATACCAAATCATCATAAAATATATATATATATATATATATAAATTCTTTATAATATTAATTTGAGTAATTTCTTTTAAAAATTTCAAATGATATTTCTTTTTTACATAACTGTACAAAAATGCATAATTTGTATATTGAATTATATTTAAAACAAAAACAAAAAAAAAAAAATGAGAGTGGTGTGTATTAGCACGACAACAGACATGTTAATACTAAAAATCCTGAGTTGGTAATATAAAGTTGATGCTGCATATATTGAATTTTCGTCTTCAATGGACATTTTTGAATATGAAATTTGCTCATGCGTATGACAAAATTAAAATATGAAAACGGAGTAAAAAGTAAATAATAATAACCTTTTTAATATACATTAATTTTAAATTATTTTTTCCTTTATATATATATATATATATATCAGAACTATTATTTTTCTCTTAAAAACATAAAAATTTATTCTCAAATTTATTTTCTTTATAATATTAATTTGATTTATTTTTTAAACATTTCAAATAATATTTATTTTTAATATAACTTCACAAAAACATATGATTTGTATGTTGAATTATATTTTTTAAAACTATGACTGTGGATTGTATTGGCATGACAACAGGCATGTTAATACTAAAAATGTTGAGTTGGTCATATAAAGTTGATACAGCATATATTGAATTTCCGTCTTCATTTTTTTTAATTGTTCGTTAGTATTTTTGTTATGTCTGTTGCCATGCTAATACACTCCACTTTCTTTTTTTTCTAACGAATCAATAATTTTTTAGCCAATCAATAATTTAATATTACGTTATGTTATGTTAATTTTATAAAATGATTCTTTTGTGTTAATAAATGAAATTATTTTTCACTTAAATAATATATATATATATATATATATATATATATATATATATATATATATATATATATATGTAAGCAAAATAATCAAAGCCAGACGAAAATCTAATCCCAAAACACATGAGGGCCTTCATCAGGGGAGCTCCACCATGTAGGGAAAGGAATATGAGAAATTTCTAACGAAACGCTAGCCCCCATGATCCCCTGATGAAGGCCCTCATGTATTTTGGGATTAAATTTTCATCTGGCTTTGATTATTTTGCTTATTAAAGTTTTAAATTTCCTTTTGCTGCATTTGCGCATTGGTTTATAAAAACTTCGTTCTAGTTCTATTTATTTAATAATTCAAGTTTTACTCCCTCCTATATTTAAATTTTATCTTATATATATATATATATATATATTAGAAGGATTATTATTAGTTATATAATATAGATGATTTTTTTTTTTTTTTTAAGTTGTTGCCCATTTTTTCATATAATAATGCTCTATATGTGACTTTGCATTACTCTAAAATAATAAAAAAAAACTTTTAAAATATTTTAAGATCTCTCTTTTTTTTTTTTTCTTTCTTTTTTTTTTTTTTCTTTTCTTTTATTACTGAGGAAAAAAAAATGCATTTTTGTATTGGAATATATATAATTATAATCAAACTTTACACTTATGACTATGTGTAAACATAAAATTTAATATTATGTGTGAATAATTGTATGTATTTTCTTTATCTATTTCATTTGTGAGTACATTTTTTAGATGGTAATTATGAATATTCTCTTTCCATAGTTACAGTAAACTCCCGAATATCCTGTAATTGAGTGTCATAGCTTTCGCGGATAAATCGCAAAAAGGCTAGAGAATGGAGGTAAATGACATTTAAAAAAAAAAAAAAAAAAAAAAAAAAAAAAAAAAATCTAGATCGCAAGCGTGAATATATCTGTGTGCATAAAAGACTAAGAGATTTCCTTGGACTCTGTTTCTCTGAATGCTGACGCAAGTTGCCACCAAATTTTCATACTTTAGTTAATTTTAAAACATGTATTGGTCCGATCGATAACCTAATTAAACCGACGGATTCAGAAAAATTCTCCCTTTCATTTGGTACCTTATTCATTGCGAAATTTTGATTAGATTTTTTTTTTTTTTTTTTTTTAATTGAAATCTGAAAATAATAAACTGGTGATAGCTTTAAAATTTGACATTTACATTTTTCATTGTTGCAAAAGAAGAAAAAAAAAGAGTTATTATTATAAATACTTTTTTTTTTTTTTTTTTTTTTTTTTTAGTATGAAATAAAATATGCTTTCCCACGAAAAATAAAAAGTTATAAAATATTAAATTTGTTCATGCATATGAAAAAAATTAAAGTATGAAAATGGAGTTAAAAAAACTTTTTAATATACCTTAACTTTAGACAATTCATTTTTTTTCTTTGAATAGTATGTTCTTGGTACGGATGAATCGGGCTTGGCATCTATATATAAAAACGGCTAAGAGATTTTCTTGAATTATATTTGTCTGTACGTGGACGCAAGGTGCCACAAAATTTTCATAATTTTAGTTAATTTTAAAAAATCTAATTGTTCGATCGATAACCTGTTTAATCCGACGCATTCAAAAGAAATCGCCCCTTTTGTTTGTTACCTAATTTTTAACGAAATTTTAATTAGATTTTTTAAAATTAATTAAAATATTTAAATAGTAACCTAGTAATAGCTTAAAAATTCGATATTTAAACTTTTGATTGTTGCCCTCCCCCCACCATCAAAACAATGTAAGGTTCAGCATAAAATGATTTATGCTTTCACGCGAAATATATATAATATTAAATATTAAATTTGCTCATGCACAGAAAAATAAAATAAAAATATGAAAATTGAGTTATAATAATAATAATATACCTCAAATTTAGATTTTTTTTCTTTTTTCCCCCCTTTTGTTTAAATAGTATGTTAAATAGATGAATCGCGCATGGCATTAAAGCTAATTCAGCATTACATTAAAGATCTTTACTTATTGATAATCCTAGGTCATTTTAAAAATTTCTATGCTGAAATAGATCGGACATTTTTCGCCATGGAATCCACTCCGCAAAAGCCACTTTAAGCCAAGTAGTTCATCAAAAATATAAATAAATTATAAAATATTGAGAAACAGAAAAGAAAGATCGGGTAAGAAATAAATAAAAGAAACAGAAAATATAATCACATAAAGTGTGTATTTTTGTCTAAATTGGCGATGAAATTTCAAATGTACTAAGAAGAGCAATATTAAGGCTGTACCCTGACCAGGTTTACATATTTCATCATTTCATTATTTATTTTTCTATAAACCAACTACTAATTACTAATTCAACTATTTTTATAACCGCAAAAAATGTCTCATACGACAGACGTAACCGATCATATCACATTGTAATATCATAAAATTGCGCGAAATTGTTGTCATTTTATGGTTGATCAAATAAATATAGTAAATAAATATATAAATCAAATAAATATAGATAATAACATGACAAAAATATCATGTACACCACGTATAGTGTTGATCGTATGTAACTGGAATTCAAATAAAAAATGTTTACTTCAACTTTTGCGATACTTTTCGTTTTAAAAGTGTCATCTGATAATCACCCAAATGGAAGACCACTGGTAAGCTATTGTCACAGAGAATAGACACAGGCACCCGAGAATCTGCGAATAGGGTGTCTCGATAAGATATGTAATATAGGAACCCTACTGCTAATGACTGAGTCGATGCCGAAGACAGCGGGGAACCAAAGCGGTCTTTAGAGCAATTTCATGATTTATTTATTTATTTATTTATTTATTTATTATTATTATTATAATTGCTTTACTATTATCTTATACTATTAAATGAGCAATATTTGTATGTATATTTCACTGATCTCGAAAACGGTAGCTCGGACAGTCACGAGATTTAACACAAAGGTGCCCCCCGAAGGATCACTGTGCACATCGAAGTCAGAATTACGAATTTCTGTTTAGTTTTCTTTTAATTAATAAAAATATGAAAATATTAAGCTAATAATAGTAAAAAATTAGGCATTTAAATTTAATCCATAATTTAATTGTTGCCAAAAAAAAAAAAAAAATAATAATACGAGTTTATTATTTTTTCTTTTCAACAGGAAAATAAATACATTTATCTAAACATGAACAATACTACACACTACTGATCGCAGAGCTTTCAAATTTGGCATATAGGTACCTAGGACCCTGCAGGTGTGCATATCATCGAGATTTTTTCAAATTTCGAATTTGAATTTTTTAAATTAATGTTTTTTCGATTTTAAACATTGGCTTTTATGTTTCATTTTTCATGAATTTATTCTTCGATTGCAATCGTCTGCGTATCTTAGCAACGGCTATATTATGCAATTTATTTTTTATTTAACACATTTATTTGAGGGCGAATCTTTTTTCTCTTTTTAATTTATTAATATTTATTGAAAATAAAATGGTAATGCAGTAGAAAAAATTAAATATATTAAATTTAAAATTTAAAAACGTATTTATAACAGTTATGTTTATGTATAATTTTTGTAGTATAACAACAATTATTTTTCATTTGTTAATTTAATTTCTTTAAAAGTTTTTTGGGAGTGTTGCAAGACTGGGACCCAGTCTTGCTTTTGCCTCCAAGGCAGTTGCACGTGTTTGCACCTGATGAAGAAAGGCTACGTCCTTTCGAAACCGGTTGTGCTGATTTAAAATTTATGGTGTGTGAAGAAGTTTTAATTTCTTGCTACGTTTAAATAGGCATAAAAGTACCGTTCAAGAAAAGTTGTTTCAAAAAATGGCGGGCACTAACAATTCTCCGAAATAAATTAAAATGTTGGTATGTCTGGTAACATACTGTACTGTACAAAGAAAAAAAAACATAGTTTTTTATATTTATATTTTCATTTCTTAAAAAAAAAAAAAAAAACAATTATTAGTTTCCGTTGATTTCTCTCTTGATCTGGTGCTACTGCGCGTACACACGCACACACACACACAAAGTCTCGTATTTGGTGAAAAGCGATGGCTGTATATTTTGCCTGTCAATCTCAGGACTTAAAAAAAATAATAACTATACAAATAAAATATTAGTGTCGAACGTATTCAATCAGTTAGTATAATAATATTTTGAAATAAAATTTCAAAATATCTTATTATTTTTTAATGCACCTGAAAACGAGGACATGTTATACACACTGTGTGTAATTTGAATGTCATTACATACAGTCAACCGGGGACTTTATAAAGGACAATCAACCGAGGATTTTACAAATATACAATCAACTGAGGTCTTGAAAACACACAAATCAAACAGAGGACTTTAAATTCACGGGGGGAGGGGCGTCGTTTTTTGATACTTTTGAAAAAGTAAAGTTATTTAGGGGAGGGGAGAAAATCTTTATTTAGTATATATATATATATACTAAATAAAGATTTTTTATGTATAAAAGAGAATTAAAATATAAACTTCTTTCACAAAGATAGCGTCAAATTAATTTTCAAAACTTAAAAGAAACAGATTGATAAAAAAAAAAAGAAGAATATTCAGATTTATCTTTGTCTAGAAAATCTTCAACATCCTCTTAAGGTAAAACAGCTTAATACCAAGTAAAAAACTAACTTTACACTTAAAGAGTTAAGCCTCTTCTCACTGAAAATTCTTTTGACTTTTTTTTTCCTTTCTATGCAATAAATTGATTTAAAACTCAATGTTTTTATTTTCGTTTTATTAAAAAAATTACATAAAAGCATCCCTACTCATAGATAATTATGTAAAGAAATAACATATATCACTTTAAAAGCAACGCATTTTTTACTTTATGCAGATATTGATTTGAGATGTCTAAGATGTAAAAAACAGAAAGTTAATTTTAACTATGTATATATATTTTTATATTTTTTGAAAAGAAATATACAGGGTTGCCACTATATTCCATTTTCACACTTTTAATTGCTCAATGGCTGCAGAAATAGTGATAAATGTGGGGTATAATTATAGTAAATTCGCTATGCGCATCAAAATTCAATCGTGTATAGCGGCATTTGATGGAAAACGGTGGAGTTAAAGTTTTTGTATAGAAAACGGTGCGAGGTAGTAGAAAAGAGTGAATTAAAAAGTAGTAGGGTATCATCAATTTAGTACTAAAAGACATCTTGCACATATAATGCTAAAAATAGTATAAACCGTGCACTTGTTTGGTTGGGAATTTTACACGGAGACGTGTATCAACAAACCTAGAAAGAGATATAAAACTATTTATTATAAATATCAGTATTTTTGATGTTCTTACATATGTATGTCAGGTTTAATGCTCATTTGGACTCTTTTTTTTCAAATTTATATGTCACTTGTTGAAGGGTAGAGGGTGTCACGTTTTAAAACTCAAAATAAATGTTTTTATGAGTTAATATTTTTGCATTTTATAGTTCTCCAGGTATTCTTTCTTACTACATTCAACTATTATCCTCGAAATTTGACATTAATTACAGTTACTAATAATTTTAATTATATCTTGCATCCAATAAATTTTTAACGTTTTTTTATTTAACGCTTTAAGAAGCAAACGAAAAATATATTTGAAATATATATATATACATATTTGTTACTGAAACGTATTTTTAAATATATACGCAAAAAATCCTAGTACATATCAACTTCGTGTTTAATAAGTATTTAGTGAGGTGGTATTGCAGTGTACCATTGGCATAAAAAAGTCACAAAATGTATTTACTTTTTATATTCCTTACACATTTTTTTTAAGTTTGGTGGCGAAATCTTGAGCTCTTTCTTGAACAAAAACGGTGACATGTAAGTCCAGATTCATGTAGTGAGATTAAAGCGTTGTGCAAAAGTTTTATCTTTAGAAATACTTTTGACATTTCATCCATAAATTCGTTTTCAAGATTTTTTTTTTTTAAGTAATGGTACTTTAAAATATAATAAGTAGGTAAAGAATTATTATTATTATTATTATTATAATAGATTTTGACGACGATAAATATGCAAACATTGTTTATTTAAATTATGTTTTTATTAAAATAATAAATTTTATTTTCTGTTTAGTAAAAAATAAATTAAAGTGGATAAGAGTCGGTAATTTCTGATATCACTATTATTTCTTTCTTCACTAAGAATATTATAAAAGAATTTTAAATAAGTTATCCGTCATTATACGTAATATGTACTGTTTGTTTTTTGCCAAATGTAGAAAACACCACTCATTCTTGCGTTGTCATTACAAATATTTTAAAAAGAGTCATTCTTTAGGGAAAAAAAAAAAAAAAAAAAATATATATATATATATATGTGTGTGTGTGTGTGTGTGTGTGGTAATGTTTTTGTATGAACTAAGGCCACTAAAAGTATTTCTCACAATGTATTAACAAGCCATGCGACCTACGAAATATTTTTCTTTTAATTAGTAAACTTTTCTTCGATCCGGTGTATTTAAATATATATATATATATATATATATATATATATATATATATATATATACTTTAAATACTTTTTTCTTTTTAAAGTAGGAGTTTCTTTATGTTTTCCTCGTTTCTTTCTTACAGAAAGTATAAGGAAATATTGTAAACTTGATTTGAAAGATTGACGTTTTATATCGTAAACGAATGATCGTTTAACGTTTGAAATTTACATTTGTAACTGTCATGTCATGTGGTTGTACTACATTTCGAACTTTAGTCTTGAGACGAGCTCTCGTTTTAGAGATATCTACGATACCGCACAATTTTTCTTGACGTCTGTATGTACAGTCGGTAACAAAAGTATCCGAACACATGCAAAAATTCCTATATAAAAAAGGTAGAGTTAATACTGTTATGTTAAATAAATCCTTGTCGAATCATGTTCTTAGACTGACTAAGAACATGATTCGACAAGGATTTGAACATTTTCTTCGACTCCAATTTTCTCATAATTCACCAATTTGAACCTGATTTTTTTTAGACTCAAGAGAGAATTTTGATTAAAGTATCCTATATTATTAATCCAAAATAAATTGGTGTTTTCAGAAATGTAAAAATATAAGTTTGAAAAAGAAATTGTGATTTTTTAATTATTATTATTTATATAAAAATTAAATGTTTTGCACAAAAAGATATTGTAATAAATAAGTGCGGTTTAATTATTAATTCATATGTTTAAATTTTAGCATGAACAGATGTACGGATTAATACTAATAATAAACATTTTATTAAAATTTAAAAATATGAAACATTTATCCTACATTTCACATCTCTGTAAAACTAAAAAAATATATAATTTGTTATCTACACAATAAATATTATTTACATAAAAGTTACATAAAAATGTATATTAGAGAACCACAATGTAACAGACAAAATTATATTTTTATTATAATAAAACAAGATATGTATTTATTATATTAAGGGAATAAAGAATCTGATCATACCGGAAATTACGGCGTAATTATACCTTAAAGGTATTTAATCATTCACTGATTAAATATGCTTTTTTAATTCTCATATTTAGCAATAAGGTAAAGTTAAAGACTGACTTCCATAAAGAATATGAAAATTCTTACAACTAGTTAATAAATTGAAAAGACAAATTATCAAATTTCTTTATGCAGGAATTTTTCTTAGTGTATAAAAATTTTAACTAAATATCCATGAATTTATATATATATATATATATATATATATGTGTGTGTGTGTGTGTGTGTTTGTGTTAAAAATCTGTTGAATTAATAGAAGATATTTAAGAAACACTAAATAATTATCACAATTCAGCAACATTGTAACAGAACTTTATTATTTAGATTTATAATTTTTAAAAGATCATTACCTCGATTTTAAAGGAAAAGTTTTATAGAACATAAAGGTTATGCATAAGTGACATAAATATATATATTTTTAATGGTAGTAAACTTTGAAAAGACATAACAGTTACAATATAATTAAGTTTAAAAATTAAGGAATAAAGATAAACTTATACATATATTTAATTCAGTATTACAAGTAATAAATTAGATTTAGTTTCATAAAAGCTCTTGATTTACAATTTTAATGCATTTTTAGAGATTTATAGAAAATATTTTGACTTTTTTTTTTCTTTTTTTTTTTCTTTAAGTTCTGTTATTCAGTATTACACAAATATTTTGCAGCTTAACGAAGTGTAGAAATTTTCAAAATTATATGGGCTGAATTAGTTTATTAAAATAAATTATTTGATTCTTAAATACATTTGTGACTTTTGGTTATTTCAAAAAAATGTAATTCTTAATAATGATTATTTTTTAAGCTGATTTTTGTAAAATGGAAAACATAACGCGTTGTTTATTACTCAAAAATTGTGGATGGATTCTTAAGAAAGAGCTAAGTTGCACTGAAATTTAAATATTTCCATTTGTTTCTCTTTTATAAATTTCGAAAGAAGTAAAATATCGTATTAAATGATAATGGTTTATAATTTTAAATATATCTAGCTCTTATATATTTTTTTTAATTTTTTTATATTGTAATTTACTGATTACATATATTTTATTCTATCAACGCTAGTTTTTCACATCAAGACGTCATTTAGAATTATTTTTTAATTTAGTAGTAGTTTTCTTTTTATTCTTTGTAGTCCAGTATTCTGTACATTAGATTTCTCAATAATGCATACAGTTATATGTATCAATCAATATATATATATATATATATATATATATATATATATATATATATATTACATAAAGATAATGTTAAGATAAAGAAAAAACACCTGGATGAATAAATAAAAATAGACAATAATATACGGGTACTTACAAATTCAATATCAAGCAAGTTGCTCACAAATTTTAAACAATCTTATAGATACAGGTTTTAATTACTAATCAGTGTATCTTATACTTTTCTTGAGATTTAACTAATAGTACTTCCTACAAATATTTTATTTGTAACTAAATATTTTTTTTTCAATCTCTTCAGATTATAACGTATTTTAGACTTGCTCTCTCAGATAAGTATTTTAAAGAAATCTCTTTCAGTAATTTGACGTGTAAGCCTACTTATAATGAAATGTGTTTTTAAACTTTGACATGATAAAAAAAAGTGATATGTATTCTTCTTTTTTTTTTTTTTTTCTTTTTTTTAACAAAAAAGAAACAGATTATATATACAAATATATTATACAAAAGCAATCGCTAGAGAAATATTGCCTTATTTACTATCCGTTTATTCGTATACATTTTGAAATAAGCCGAATTTTACATTCAGAATAAAGAAAGTATATGTATGTTTTAATATTAATTATTATTACTAATATTATTATAATTATTGTTATGAAATTAAATATACACAGCATATGACTGAAAAAAAAATTACAAGTAAAACATTATTAAAAAATAAATAAACACATTTTTAAATATACTTTCTTAAATTTCTATCTGTCAGTGAAAAAAAAATATTTTATTTTATTTTATTTTATTTATAATTTAAGATTTTATTACATCCCAAATTAGATACTTTATGTCGGCTGCTTCATATTATTATTATTATTTTATTTATTTTTTTTGGGGGGGGGGGACTTTTACATACTTATATAAATTAAATAGGTTGAAACGTAGTCCTGATATGCTTAGTAACATGTGCTTATTCATTAATATCGGTTCTGCAGTTATAGTTTGCGCTGAAACAGAAAAGGGAGTAATTATGTTTCAAAAGCATGTAATTTATATATATATATACATACATATATATATATATATATACATACATGTAATTTATATATATATATATATATATATATATATAAATTACATGTATTCAAATTTTATTTTTAAATATCCTCTCTCAAAAAACAGCCATCTGATCAGCCTCTAAATGGCTGCCGGTAAAGAGGGAAAGTTATCTTATATCTTGGAAATGCAAGTGGGATCACTCTGACTTTAAAGCAGAATAAGAATTTTTCCCCGCAGATATTAATAAATATATAAATAAAAATAGCGAAAAACATTTGGTAAAATTCTGCAAGATATAAATGCAAGGCTGCACTACAAATATTATATGATTAGAAGGTAATTATTTCATAATATAACGTTAGAATTGTTGTACCTATTAAATGTGCTTTTAAAAGGGAGCGATTGATTTTATGAAAAACTGTTATTTTTTTTACGTATGCTCCTTATTACTTATAGCATTTTGCACTATAACTTTAATCGTTGTGAATGAAGTTATAAAATTTTCTGCAATTTTAGTTTATGTAGACAACAATGAAATTTAAGGCATTTTTGTTAATTTTGAAATTTTCATACCGAAATAATTTCAATAATTTTTTGAGAGACAAAAATCGTAATCTGTTAAATCTGTCTGCACTATTGATATATATTTTAAAATCGATTATTGTGTGGTCTAAATGAGTTGATTTTTTTGTAATCATACCGGAAAAATTGTAGACTATTGCATTATTTATAAATTATGTTGTATATTTTTTTATCGATATTTTCCAACGAAGTTAAAAAAGTGTTTATGGCTGTCTGCTTAGCTGCCTGTTCCAATGACTGGAATTATTCATGAATATTATCGAATCTGTTATATGTTATCATTGTCGAGAATAGAATATTCCTCTTTTTTAAAATGATGTAAATAATACAACGGGTTTGTGTACAAAAATACAGAAAATAATTCGAATACACTGTCTATGAGAAGTTTTTTCATAAAGTATATTTTAAAATCATTGCATTACCCAAATTTGGCATTTATAACTCACCTGGTAAAATAATATGTTTTCTACATAATATGGCATGTTTAGTGTTAAGATGTAAAGGGCTATATTAATATATTTAAATAAGTTAATAGTTGCGATTTACAATCCGCGATTGTAATGAAATGCTCGCCCTCTGGTGGTCTAAGGTGAAATTACAATTAACATGCTTTAATTCGGCTTTATCAAGCCGCCATTGCTTCCTGATGTTTAGTTTCACATATTTATTGAATAAAAATGAATAAATCCGGTAAAAAAGATAACACATAGTGTTGTGTGCTACAGTGTAACTCCAAAGGATCAAGAAATCCAAAATTAAGCTTCCATTTATATCCAAATGACAAATTTAAAATTTCAGTTGCTTCGACTAATGGAAGTAAAGAATTAATCAGATGATTTGAAACTAATATTTGTTCAACTTCAGTTAAAAATCTACTTCTGATCGAACTTTGAATAAATTGAAATATTTTTTTCCAAAAGCAATCAATTTTCCATGATGTAAAATGTAATGATGAGAAATTATAGTACAGATATTAAGTAGAATAACAAAAAGAACAATAATAAATACACGTGGCTATTATATTTACTAACAACAAAGCTGAATAAGCGCCATCTATCGATCATTACAAACACGGATTATTAGAAATGTTACGATTAATGATTATGAATCATTTTTGTCTATTTGTCTCTCTTTGTGTCATTCTCTCCATCTGCTGTGTTATCACATAGTCGACGTATATTGGCAATTAAACGATACATTGAGTATGTAGAGGAACGTAGCCTAAAATTATCCTGCTAAGGAAAAAACTTCTGCAAAGCAACATAATTCTTTATACAAAACTTTAGAACTTTTCTACACTTTATTTTTATGATAAATATACTTTAATAATATTTTGAGCTTAAACTAATTAATGAAAAAAAAAAATAGATTTTTGAAAAAAGGTCCAAAGAATCATTTTACCCTCACCAAAGGTCAAAATGGTCCTTCATTTCAAAATATTTGTAATATGCTTTTTATCTGCAAAACAAAGGATATAAAAATAACTATGACAAAACGTAATGAATTGAAATAGGTTTAAGAATAAAATAACATACTTAACTTATATTATGCAATAAGAAAAAAAAAATGTTCCAAGTAACTTAAGGAAAGAAAAAGAAAGAAAGAAAGCAAGAAAACGGAATATTTGAAAATTATGATCCTCCAAAAATAATATATAATAATAGACCCAAAATAAAGTCAGAAATAAATTAAATATGGCCTTTTTTCGCCACATCGGATCCAAATAATAAATTCATAACGATCCTCATAATGAATTCAAAACAATCTTATAATGTTTCATTTTACCCAACAACGTGGTCATCCATTTTAGGTCATATAACTGGATGACGCAAAGAAACATAAGAAAATTAGCAAACGTAACATTCATCTAAAAACATATTTTATAAAGTAAACCAAATCATATTTCTATACATGAAAGATTGTATATCTAAAAAAAATCAAAGTTAGTGCTTAACTTAAAGATTTTGTAAAACCCACTTTTTCAAAGAATTTTCTATTCGGACACGTAACACTGCCTTCGCTTGAATACCACCGTCGCTTCTTCTTGACTTGGTACAACTAATCTATGTGTTACCTGGTATATAGCGCTACTTGTTTCGAGGAAAACGTATGTGGATCATTTTGTCCGCTAGGACAATTTTAGGCTAACTTCCCCTACAATTGGAAAGTGTTAATATTCTCTGTAAACCGCATATTTTTTTCTTTATTTTAACAAATAAATAACAGAATGAAGTGGATAAATTTATTTTATTATTATTATTATTATTATTTTTTTCAAATATTTCGTTCCTTTATAGTTCACTCCATAAAAAATAGTTTTACGATAATGTGATATTAAAGTAATAAAAATTTAAGCTTCATCCATCATGTTGATGTGTCAAACAATCCAATGATTTATTGAGTCCGTACTTTAAACTATTTATTTCTTTTATTCAATACATTCCAGAGGAATAATCTTGTAAAGAAAAAATTATAAAAGTACATTTTTGACATTATCTACTTATTATTTTTAGGACGTTTTTTCTTATCTTTGAAATATTCTTCTATTTTTAAAAAAGATAAAATTGACAAACATTACGTTTTATTTTTCTTAAATTACGATTTTTTTTACTGTCACTTTACAACTTGGAAAAAATTGAAAATCTTAAAATTTTCTCTTATCACTATTAATATATTCTTCTTCTTTATAATAAATGACATTGTTGAAAAAAAAAATAAAAATAAAAATCCTTATGGAGAGTTTCAGAATACATAAAGAATATGTGTATTATTAAATAATAATAATAATAATAATAATAATAATAATTATAATGATAAAATACGCTAAAATATGTGAAATATTTTACAAATAATTAGATTTCAAAACAAAATTTTTAATTAAAAGTCTATGTATAAGAATCTATATATGTCTCAGTATTCATGTTAAGAAAATATTCATTATATCATATATAATTTTATGTAGTCGAATATTTTTTCTAATTTTTACAGAGATAGGTTTAAAAAATATATTTATTTATTTATTTATTTATTTTAGTTTTATAATTTTCAAAATTGTTCAATCCGTAAGTACAGACATAAAATCAAAGATAAAATATCAAATATGTCTTTTTTAAAGTTTTAAATATTTTTAGAATGAAAAAAAAATGCGTTCTTATATTATTAAATAAAAACATTAGAAGAAGTAATTACATTATTATATTAATATTATTAATAATATTACATTAGAAGAAGTAATATTTTTAAAGTTATTCTGGCATTTGCTTTTCACATTAAATTTTATGTTATTTGTCGTATTTACATAGCAAATGTAATTCATAAAGTATGATTTTTTTTTTCTTAAATATCAATTTAATTTTATTTGATTCTATGGATTAATTTTATTTAATACCTAAATATTAATAATATTAATAAGAAAATTAAACAAGAACTAAATTACATGTTGTTAAGTTTTTTTCTTTAACAATTTCTAACTGTGGTAATCACAGCGTCCTTTAACATCCAGTGTATCTTTTTCCACGATGTTAACTTTAAAAACATTTATTTTTAGTTACGAAAGATATAAATTATGCAATGAAAAATATAAATAATTTCACAATATAAATTATGTAATTTTCGTAATAATCATTGTTTAAATAGTGAAAGTTAGTAACGAACTATTATTGGTTGCTGCTAACCTTTTCCGACCATAATCAATTTTACCTTAAATCATTACATTCTTCTGTTTTTGCAAATTGAAATTAAAATATGGATTATAACCGACATTTGTTGTTTGCAAATGGTACTTTACACTTTCTGCTAATTAACGCGATCGTTTGTTTCCTGATTTTAATACATAAGACTGTTCTAGATGCAAAAAATATAAGTGGATGTCGTGAATGTCTATGTCTAACCCGCACGATCGTACGACATGTGTCGGGAAGGGCTAAACTGGCACCATCCATTAATGGTAAAACGTACCATTTTATTTTTAACAGTGTATAAATACATTGAAATATACTTTAAATATCTGTTCCCCGGAGCTAAACAACACCATCTCCATATAGTCAAAAGCGTAATCAACATGATTTTTTATGTGTATATTTTGTTTTATGTACTAGAGAAATTAAGCATTATGTCGAATTACTATAAAGAAAATATGACAGTGAAAAATAAAAACATGTCCGTTTTCTTTATTCATAAAAAATCCATTTCGTTACAAAGTCATTAACAATATTCCTAAAAAAAAATAAATTATTTGGCAAGGTGTCTGGGATACAGATGTATTCGCATAGAAATATGCTAATACATCTAAAAAAGCGTATAGGAACTCTTTCCGAGTCACTAAAGTAATTATAAATGCGATATTTATACTATTTTCAATAAATAACAATCGATAGTAAATTGTACACAATAAATGAATTTGAAGGGATTCGAAGTATATTAACGTAAATTAGAACTTGGACAGACAGTACATAAATACAGAAAAATAGAATACTTGCGGTCATAATCACTTTTAAACATTGTACAGAAACATTAAATCGCCAAAAACAAGCAAAAATCGTGATTCAGGCAAATTCCATGTATAAAGGTTAAGGTATATGCATAATTGTTTACGGTTCCGTTATTACTAATGGCAATTATACCATGTTCACTGTAGAAAGCATTTTTTGTAGCATGCAAATAATAAATACTAATTTAATTGTGATATGCGAAGTTCAAATATATTTAAATATGATATTTAATATGTCTCTAGTAGTTTTATTTTACGCTTTCATTAGTTTTATTTTGCGTCTTCCTGTATAAAACTTGTCTTCCTTCTTATACAATTTACCAATTTACAATAGGGAACATGCCATGGTGAGCATAAATAAAATACATAAGTTTGATAAAATCCTGAAAATATCTATTGACGTTAGAGCTCGAAGAGATAGACAAACTAACATACTATTTAAAGTAGTAAACACAATAATAATAATAATAAAAATATGTTGACCATTAACGCAAACTAAAAGTCGTTTTAAACAACTGTCCATGGTAGCATTTAAAGTACCTCAGCGTTTAAGTGTTGCTCTGTAAAACTTATTGTTAATCATACCGTATTGTGCAGAAGAAAATAAATGTACATGTTAATAAGAAATGCTAATGGGCTCTTCCCACTTGACGTCAGAGGTCACATGATAGAGGAAAAACAAATAGCATACGAAGTCTTGTTTATCTAGAGCGATTGCTGAAATAACATACTTTCTATTCTTATTTTTGATCAATCGTATTTAATCTGTGTTATTTTTTATACATCATCATTTTTAATCCATTTTATACCATTATGCATCATCTTTTGTTTGCTGTATACACTTACAATCATTATTTAGTTTATATTTGTTATTGATGTTCACGGAATAACATGTTAAATACTCTGATTTTTGGTACTTAAATCAGTGGCAGTGCAATATCGTACTACGTAAATCCATTTAGACCAGTAACTAAGTTAATTAACTTGTTGTAACACCTTTATGCAATTAAATTAAATGAAAGCACTTTAAAATTTCAAATTATAATCCGTAAACATTCCACAAGAACAAGCTATTATTTATTGCTAGATCAGTTAATGTAACAGTTACACTAGAACATACTAAAAACGATTCTTACAGGTGAAAATAAATAAACACATAAAGTGTTTTTTAAAAATTATTAAATTTACAAATACAATTATTCTACTGTATACAAATGCACAATATTACTTTTATTTTATTTAAATATTAACACTTTTGTTCTTAAGAACATTATTTAATTGAATTCGATTATTCGTTTTCCTCTATCACGTGTTTGAGCAGACGACGGTGGGAAGAGCCCATTCTATTACTTCCTGATCAGTACAACATAATTTAAACATGTTTTAAAATAATGTCTTACATGGAACGCAATGCTTTGGAATTATTTTCGGGCTGTCTCGATAAACGAGCCGCAGGAACTTTTTTTTTTCCATTTTTTAACAAAGAACATATCATAGTGAACTTGAAAAACACTTTCAATTGAACCGGATTTTATTAATATTTACAGAGGTTAGATCACGAAAAGGCAGACAGACAATCAGACAGAAAGACCAATCGAAGTCTTTTTTTTTTTTTTTTTAATTATTATCTTCAATTTCTTTCATCAATGTCTACCTCAAATATGAAACATTATATGAATTGAGACAAAATATATACATATATATATATATATATATATATATATATATATATATATATATATATATATATATATTGAGGCTTCTAATTTATTTTTTATTAAAAACAAATTTATCTCATTTTTTAAGTAAAACTCCTAAACTTATAATTAACATTAAAAAACGGACATATAAATTTATACATTTTTTATATCTAATATTAAAGTATAAATAAAGGAATGGCTTCTTTCATTTAATATACTCCTGCTCAAAAAATTAGTAAGATTTAGAATTTTTCTTTTTCAATTCATAATTTGGCCCATTTCATTAAATTATTCTTAAGCTTTGAAAATAATGAACAGGATTGGTGTCCCCAATTTTTGTATTAAGATTTCCTTATTACAGTACCTTGTAGTTCAATGACAAATGTGTTAAGAAAGTGTAAAATTTATCTCACATTCCATAATTAAAAGTCGAAATGATCTACAATTGTAGCAAATGGCACATTGTAAAAATATTCCACATACTGTGATTTTTTTTTCTTTTTTTTTTACACATATGTCTAAACATAGCATCTACAATTTAAAAATATTATTTTTTTAATAATTACCCCGTTAATGACCAAATTAATTTTGCTAAATATATTTTGAGTCATATTTCGAATCTAAATTGATGTAGACCACTGCGAATAAAATATCCTAAATTGAAACAACTCTTCTTTTAGTTTTAAAATTAAAGTCTATCCTCATTTGAGGACGTTTGGTTTCCCAGTAAAAAAAAATTCCAGGTAGGAGAATTTCAAGATAACAGATTAGTTTCCTATTATATATATTGACAAAGACTTCGAAAGTAAAGTATTACTTACATATTATTATTGAACTTCACTTAAGTTGATATATACCCGTAAAAAGCAAATATATGTATGATGCATGAAAAATTATAAAAGTGGTACCCAAATTATAAAATAATAATTGATATCGGGTGCATAAAGTTCAGTGGAATCATCTATAAGGTTGCAATAAATTGTCTTTAAAAAGTAGAAATCATTCCAAGACACCACAAAAGATATACGAGCAATTTTATTACAGTGGTAGACATAATTATAAGACACCTATCTAATTTGACAAATAGGGAAACAAAAGATTCATAGCTTAAAAATGTTTTATCAAATACGTCAAAAACATAAATTTATTCTGTTATCACACGTAATTGTTTTACAGAAATGCTATTTTTATAGAGTTTAATAAAAAAAAAATTAAAAATACCATGGACAAAATTATAAGACGCCCTAACATTTTAATTAAAAGACCTGCTTTTTTTTCGAAAGTAATGTGCAATATGAAAATTTTCTGCCAGCTGTTATGACGTCAGCAGTTTACTAAAGCAGACGATAACCGACTTCGCGCATTTACAAACATGCCATGAGGTACAGAATTAAAAGAAAGTGAAATTCGCGAAATTTGGAGATTAAAAGGAACTGGTGCTTCAATTAGTAATATTTCAAATGTTATTAAACGCTCTAGATGTGCAATTAGAAATGTTTTGAAAAGAGAAATTAATGGATCGGTGATTAAAAGATCTGGACGTACTCCTTGCTTGTCCTGGAGAGACCGACGCCATGTGCTTTCGCTCGCCACACAGAATAAGATGAGCACTACAGGCATTAAAAATGCTTTGAAACAAAATTGTTCAAGAAAAACCATTTGCAGCGTGTTGCATAATGCTTCCTATCTGAAATATAAAAAATTGAAGAAAAAAACTACTACTTCTAAGCCGGCACAAAATGGAGCGTCTAAACTTCGCTAAACAAACTATGGCCTGGACCTCCAAATGGTACTCTGTGTTATTTTCTGATGAAAAAATGTTTAACCTGGATGGTCCTGACGGATTTCAATATTATTGGCATGATTTACGGAAGTCTCCTAATGCACTAATGAGCCGCCAAATGGATGGAGGCTTAGCAATGGTTTGGGCTGGTTTTTCGGCTCAAGGGAAAACTGATTTTTTTTTTTTTTTTTTTGGTGCATTCAAGAAGGAATTCCGAAAAGTATAAGAATCTCCTTAAAGATCAAATAGTCATATACAGTGAATTTTTTTGTGGTGAAAACTACACTTTCCAGCACGATAACGCGCCGACTCATGCATCACACGAAACAAGAAAGTGGATTTCAGAGCAAAGTATCAATCTTCTCCAGTGGCCTTCTCGCTCTCCAGACCTAAATCCCACCGAAAAGTTGTGGTGGATCTTAGCTCGTGCGGTTTACCGAAATTAGAGGCAGTTTATATGTGTCGAAGACTTAAAGAATGCTACAAAATGTGCTTGGGAAGAACTCTGTAGCGATATTTTATTAGAATTGATAGATTAGATGCCGAATCGCATCTTTTATGTTATAAAAAACAATGGCGGTTCCACCAAATATTGAATAACCATGTTACAGTCCCTGGCCAAATTATTAGACGCACTGTACGATTCTATGTAAAATCTTAATTATCAGGTGATACTATATAGCTTTATTGTTTTTACTAGATACAATGTATTTCTTTTTTTTTATTATCCAACTTATTACCTGTTTTTTAACACAAATAAAACACCATAGTTATAGAAAAAATATGTATTTATTAACTCTTGAAAAAATTTGAAATTAATGCAATTAAATGTTAATATTTTGTTGAGCCACCTTTAACCGCTATGAGAGCTTCAATTATGCATCTGAGGATGGTGATCCCACACATGAATGACCTTTTCCAAGAGTTGCGTTTTATTTATGATCACACCTTTAGCCACTTCTCTCGTCACCAGCTCCCTCACGTTTTCAGTAGGTTTCATATCTGGGCGATTACCCGGCCAATCCAACAGAGGGATTTTTGGAACTTCCAAACAATTTTTAACAGGCCGTTCTGTGCGGCAGGGAGCTCCATCTTGCATAAAAATGAATGGTTATCCAATTGGAAACCATTCTCTGAGCTGCAAAACATGTAATTATTAAAAAATTATAGTGCGTCTAATAATTTGGCCAGGGACTGTAGAGGATTTTCTTTTAGACCATTAGTGTCTGCTAATTATGTTGACCACTGTATTTGGAAAAAACGGTTGGTGTCTTATAATTTTGTCAATTATGTTTGTAAGTTTTTTTATTAAATTGTATGAAAATATCATTATTATAAAATAATTATATATGATAACAGAATAAATTTGTGTTTTTCACGTATTTGATAAAACATTTTTAAGCTCTGAATTTTTTATTTCGCTATTTGTCAAATTAGATAGGTGTCTTATAATTATGTCCACCACTGTAGCTGTCCTCAAATTAGGACACCAAGCGTTAACGCGTTAATGTATCTTTAGAATTATCTGAAATTCAATTGAATATGCAGAGTTGTCCAGCATATTTAGTGCTTCTTTACGGACAAATCACTTTAGAAATACAAATGATAATACAAATATATTGAATATTTCACTAATTATATGAACTGTTTTTTATGAAAAAAAAATATTTTAATTGTGCATGTATGATCGATAAAATAAGTTGCATAAGTTATTCGCAATATATTCAGGCCGCATCTTACAAATGATCTAGATAAATATTTAAAATTTCAATAAAAAAATATGTGAATGGACTACGCAGTTTTTCACTTAACTGAAATTTATTTTATGAAATAAAGATATTTACAAATTCCTCTTTATATTTTAATTGAAATAAAATTAAGTTTCATTAAATGAAAACCAGCTAAATATTTAAATACGCACATAATTATTTACGAGATTGTAATAAATTTTATTTCGCACATTTTATATATATAAATATATATATATATATACGAGTTTAAATAAGTATTTATATGAGTTGTTTATTTAGAAAAATTGTTTTTTCATTCAAAATTGTGAAAGGCAATATTATGAATAACTATTCTTTTCCAAAAAATCAAATGTGATTAAAAAAAAAAAAGAAAAAAAAAAAAAGAAAGAAAGAAAAAAAAGAAAAAATGCTATGAATTTTTGCGAGTCTATTTATGGCATTTCCCGTACTTTGGCAAGATTTTTTAAAACGTTTGGTTTGTGCAATTTACTATCAAATTTTGTAATATATATATATATATATCGTTATAAAAACGGAGAATATTATTTCACACAGTAAAAAATAGTGCAAACTATTTTGTTGAGAAATAGTGTTTCTTATAGTACTTTTTATAGGGCCTTTTTAGAATAAAATATTTTCCATGACAATTTGAAAAGTACCATACTATATGTACATTCCCTTAAGTATAACAATGTTTTTAATCACGCACTAGAGAAAAATAATTAATAATTTATGGGAAAAAAATAATAATTAGATAATAAATTTTTCGGAAAGAAAAATTACTGAACCACCAGCAGTGCGTGAATGTTTAAGCAATGTGATAAAAAATGCGCAGTATTGTTGTAGAAAAATTGTCTTCCGTGACATGATGCATTATTATTTTTTCACTTGAAAAAAAAAAAAATATATATATATATATATATATATAATTCTCGAACTCGAACTGTATCATGCAAACGCAATTACTTTTTGTTTTATTCGAAGCAGATGAGTTAGTTCTAAAATAATATGTATGTGTTTAATATTTATAGCATTTCATTCAGATGGGAGCTTTTAAAGGTTACATACATGTACTTCTAGTATTTTGTCTTTAAAAATGAGACTATTCGCCAGTTCATGAAATTTCACACCTGTCACAACAGTTAAAAAGTAATTATTTTTTTTTAATTAATAAACGTATATGTTTTGCGTTTCTTTAAGAGTCTAACACTCGATGCTAAAGTATTGTACTACAGCTACAAATAGTTATAAAATCAAGAAAATAAAATTTTGTAATTTTTAAAATTAATTTGATTTTTTTTTTTTTTTTTTTTTTTTTTTTTTTTTTGGGGGGGGGGGGGGTATTGGGGTATTTTATGGAATTAGGCATATGTTTGTATATTTCTTTTTAATTTTAAAGATTATGGATCAGTAGTTGTTTCCAGTTTAAATGTAGATGTATAAATAAAACTGTAAATAGCTTAAATTCTAAGGCATTTGTAATTAATGATAATTTATTATCTTGAAATTATTAAAAATATTTGTGTTGATTAATAATTTTTTTCAAGGACAATCTAATCAAGTTTTATTTGAATCTTTGTCTAAAATTATCAAGAAAATGCCCCTTTAAATAAGAGGATCTTGTAAATGTAAGAAAGTAAACTACTCTATATAAAATTAAATTAAAAAAAAGCTGTGGTCTGAACAAAAGATACCGATACTGAGATCCTGTATGAAAAAGCTTTATGGTGAAAAAAAAAAAAAAAAAAAAAGAGATAAAACAATTTTTCGTGAAGATTTTACTGTATTATTATTATCATTTATTATTGTAATTGTTATTATTATTTTTAAATAAAAGTTAATTTTATGTATTACACTGGTACAAACTACACACTAATTTTTGTGTTACTTGTAAAAAGAAGGAAACTATATAGATTTTAGAATACAGTGCCTTATATAAATGTTTAATATTTACTACAATATCATCCAGATATTTGATTGTAGAGCTAAACAACGCAAACAAAGAACGAAAAAGACAGAGAAGCGCTTCTTTGTAAAAGTAGCTTCGACCACATCTAGACGACAAAATACGTAAACGCCCCTGTTTCTAGTGTCAGAAAGCAGAAATTTTGCTTTTATGTGGTATATGATCACATATGAATAATATGTATGATTTTATCGATTTTTATAATGATGATGATATTTGAAGATAAAGTGAAGTCATCCTGAACAGAAAAAAAAAAAAACCAGAATATTTGGAATCACGTTATATAAAGCAATGTTTAAAATATATTGTAGACGTAAGCTTCAACGAAAATTCATTTACATAATTTATTAACCTAATGTATTTAATTTAGAAATTTCATTCATCAACCTGGAAATTAATTTCTGATCCCGGGCCTTCTGGTATATTTCACATAGTTAATATACACATAAGTTCACATAGTTAATATACACGTTAGTTCACATAAATTAATGTATTTAGTTAGGTGTATTAAAACCCTAAATATAGCGCCTATGATACATAGTTTGGCAACAGTCCAGAAAAACCATGCTTTAAAGATGATATCTATCACAAGAGGTCAGTATAATCGGGCTTCTTACTAGAAAAACGAAACTAATGTGTTTGTCCCTTATATGCGTGTCTAGCTCACGTAATTAAGTAAACGAAACATGGAAACCCTATTTAACTATTACGCAATGTTTATGGTTTAAGCAAGTAAGTTAGTCACAGCCTTATTTGGGGACATTTGAAATTCCAAGATATATTTTTAGCATTACTGTTATAGGCGCTTGCTACACTATATATTCTAAGCGCCGGACCCCCAAGCAAATATCGATAAAATTTAAAGAGATGCAATCGTTACAAATGCTGATTTTAGTTCCCTCTAATAAATAAATAAATTATCATAATAAAAGAAAGAGAGAAAGAAAAAAGAAAAATTATAAGGGGGTTTATCCACAACCATTTACAATCAACGAATCAACGTGCTCCATAATACAATTATTTGAATTAAAATAAAAATATAGGTAAAACCCTATATTTTTACGCTTATTTCCAGTGTATAATTACTATGCTCTAATAACAATCCCCATTTTAGACATTTTTGGAGTGCTATGTGGATCAAACGAGGCTGAAAAATATTTCTTTAAAATTATATTTCTTTAAATTTTTTATAAAGTTGTAATTTTCAGAATATGAGAATACTAACGTTAAATAAATTTGAAAAAAAAAAAAAAAAAATTCACATTTTCCAAAATAATTTTTATATTTCAAATTCATCTTTTTATGCGTTAGAACGAAGTAACCCAAATATATTCCATATAACATGTTTGATTAACGACCCTATTTTGAATTATGAACATTATAATTAAATTCATATTTCAAAAAATTATGATACATGACCTATATTAATTTTTGCTTAAATAGAACAGACATTACCAAAAATACGGTTTTCTAAATTTATAGCTCATTCTTATAATTATTTTTCGAGTTACTGTGATATTACAATTTCCATTGTTCTTAGGAGGCTGTCACTCGTGTCACGTGTTATCATTTGTGTCATCTATAACTTTACATACATGTGATTTAGCCTAGTTATTCAAGTATGTTTAAATGCACACGTCATTTCTTAATTAGCACTAATTTAGTTTATTTTATATTTTAAAATTTTCGTACATCTTTTTCGAATATTACCTGAAGGGACATAATAACTTTCAGTGTGAGACTTTATAAGCCATATATTTATATGAACGGCCGTAATCTCAGGAATTCGAATATGCAGTCAAAAATGGGTGTTACAATAAAAAAAAAAAGAGGTAAATTTTAATATGCAGACGAACTTTTTAAGGAAAAAATGACTATTGCAATAATAGTTACACGTTGTTATAAATCGATCGGAAACAGTTTCATGTTTTTACGTTTATTTACGGTGAAATTAGTCGGGTGTGTGTGTGCGGGGGGGGGGGGGTATTTTAACTGACTGTACAAGATTGTAAAGTCTGTTCAGGGATCTCTCTCTCTCTCACATTATATATATGGTGATTTGGACACATGTCATCGCAATTTCATATATCGTGGTGGGGACTACTCCCTGGCTATGCCTTAATTTCGGATAATGATATACCAAATCCGAAATCTGTCTCAGATGCATAAAAAACACGTTATGTTATACTCTACAAGAAATCAGGAAACGTCACTTTGATTTTTTTCAAACTTAATGCAGGACCTTTTGTTTCTGATAAAAAATATTTAGACAGTGATACCATGAATCAATAAATAGTTTATAAAGGCTAATGTTACTCTAATGTCAGCAGAAAAAAGCGGATTCACTGTCCAACCTGTATTAATTGATTTTATATATCAAAGCGCAGGAATACAGGTTTGCATGTATTTTACTTGTGGTTAATGTGAATAATTATGTTACTGGCAATCTTTTACATACTCCATGTTCATTTTCTCAAAAAAGTAGAAAAGACGGTAAAATTGTTGCTCTATTTTTGAAAAAAACATTTTTTAAGATTTTAATATTTTAGGATGTGTTACTACATTCACTGACCGCAAAGGCTGTGTCTCATATTGATTGTCGTGATGGTATTTATCATAATCTACAAATATGTGACATTGCGTACCTTAACTGTAAAAAAATAACTATTACCAGCTGCAAGAAACGATCTGTGATTGGAGAAAATAATTATTTTCTCCAATCGCAAAGGCTTTCTTGCAGCTGGTAATAGTTATTTTTTTTACAGTGTAGTGCTATATCATATTTCTACGTATATTATGTGTTTTTCTGTCGGTTCCTATCTCTGTGTGTGTGTTTCTGTGTATAAATCCTTTAGTTAAACACTTCATGTTTTTTCATAAATGCATATTTTACATTAATTAGAGTAATTTCTAAAAAAAATACATATATACATATACAAACAAATATATATATATATATATATATATATATATATATATATATATATATATATATATCAGGGGTAGAAGTAAAGTAAATAAAGTTACTGGTCTGCAGGTACAGTAATTTTGAGATTTCTCTGTTCCATACAGATTTTGACTGGCCCGATCTTCCATTCTATTATATTTAAAAAAAAATTTAAAAAATGTAAACAGTTAAAATGTTTCTTTTATTAAGAGTTACTGTGTTTTTAAATTTACAAGTCAAATATGATATTTTTTTGTAAATTAATTAAAAAATACAAATTGAATGTTATATGAATCAAACATTTTTGCCTTAATAAACGAGATTAATATCACGTATTTACTATAAATAATTAAAAGTAAAAAAAAAAAAAAAAAAAAAAAAAAAAAAGTTCTGAAAGTAAAAGTAAATGAAAAATTACATAGAATAGGTGATATTAATAACTGTAAGAAAATTCATCTACGATTGTTATAACATACTATTATGTGACAAACTTGCAGGAAATTTTAGGGAAAAATAAAAATTAAAAATATTTAAAAGTTTCATTGGTCCGGTGAACCACTAGAATTTATATTTTGCTGGACCGTCGAATATTTTTCTTGTCTCAGACAAACGGACAACTTTTTATTCCGAGCATTGTACATACACGAAGAAAGAGAGAGAGAGAGAGAGAGAGAGAGTGAGAGATCCTACCATTAAAATACTTAGGAAAAAAAAGAAAAGAAAAAAAGACAATTGTTTACTGAATAGTCAACTTGTCATTGTATATTTGCAAAACACTTCCATTTATAAAGTTACGAAATTTCTGTATAAAATTTTTTTTTATTATTATTTTTCACAGTATAAATATTTATACTTAAAAAAATGTGTTTATTAATGGTAGAGTATTGAAATATTATACATTTTATAAAAATTATATATATATATATATATGTATTTTACAGCCTGTTTCAAGCTGATTGCTCCACGACCAATTAATTTATTAACTTTTTATAATTCAAATATTTATAATTAACATACTTCTGCCATAGATAAGAACGGCAAACATTAATTAACTTCCTTAAAATTAAGATTTCGCTACCATTTTTGTTAAAAAGTATATTAAAAAGTTAAAATCTATTGTTTTTTACAGCTGCCGGGATGTTATTTATTCATTAAGAATGTCATATGAGAATATTAAGCTAAGCATTTGTCATTTGCTATAATGCATTCTACTTGTTTTATTTCATATATGCTAATTTCATTCGGTTAATAAGGAAATTTTTAATAGAATGTTTTCGTTTTAGAGAAAAAAATGTTTCTACATTCCTTTTATAAACTGAAATCACTAAAAAATATGCTACATTCAAGATATTAACATGTCATTCAATGAACGGATATATTTGGTTTTTGATCAGAAAATATTTCTTCAATCCCACGTCTTTTAATGCTTCAAAAAAAAAAAAAAAAAAAAAAGTAAAAGTAACAGAAAGAAAAAGAAAGAAAGAAAACGAATGCTGAATTTTCAATATTTTATTTTATTTTATTTAATTATTTATTTAATTTTTAGTTTACGCAAGTATTAATTATTTAATATAGTTTTGAAATGTGTAAGAAAGATATAATAAAATATTTTTCGTTATGTTATGTAACTAAAATATTTAAATTTAAAAATCGAAAACGTTAAATGCTTCCTTCTTCAGTATACAGTATAAGTCTTGTTTTTCAAAAATATTCTTATCCACGAGAAAATAGAAGAGGAATGGGAATACTTTTACATAACATAAGAATTTATATTCTTACATAAATAAAATATTTAGAAATAAATATGTTATATAATGATTGCAAAAATTTATCTTTAAATTTTTTGATAAACCTAATTCCAGAAAATAATATTTAATACAAATTAAAGATAGATTATCAATAAAAAAAATAATAATAATACTTTGTTTGTATTTAGAAATATTTTTATTAAATCCAACAATTTTTCAAAATATAATATAAATATAATTTTAAAATATTCTAAATTAATTAAAAAATAAAATATAAATATAATTTTACATCCTTGAAAAATGTAGCATTCCCAATATCTTGATTTTACAAATTTATTGTAAACAGTCATTATGGAATATATTTAAGTCATGCTTATATTTTTTAGTCATATCTGACTGTTCTGTATTGACATTTTGCCAATGAGTATTACGTGCCGCACATGCTTGTGCTTCGCACACCCCTCCGGAAAAGTGTGATATTCCGTTTCTGCGAGACTACTGTGGAAAACGAAATGGAATAAGAGGAGAAAAATGTGTTCGTGCGAGTTCGTGCTTTTTGAGCCGAACAAATGTTATATTGTGAAATTAAAGTGTTTTATTATCGAATCAG
Source organism: Salticus scenicus (assembly GCA_963930645.1). Classification (NCBI taxonomy): domain Eukaryota; kingdom Metazoa; phylum Arthropoda; class Arachnida; order Araneae; family Salticidae; genus Salticus; species Salticus scenicus. The sequence continues at coordinate 102,714,691 of OZ005649.1, forward strand.
CGATATAATTAATTGGTGTCATGTGTTTTGATCAGATGCGTAAACATCTGGTCCTAGAGGCCGGAGTAATAAGTCTAATTTAACTAGTGATTGGTGTTAATAATTTAGTTTCGAATTGCGTAAAAGAACAACGGTTTTCAAACATTTGTGGAAAGTAACTGAACAGAATGGCTGTTTATTTTGCTGATTAATTAAGAATGCCTGTTAGTGGTATTTGTGAAGAATACGTGTTTTTTGTGAACAATACGTGTTATTTGTGAGAGGAACTATGAATTACATCAGCTTAGTGATAGAAAATAGGGATCGCAGTGATCTGAGGTAAGAGCAAAGTATTTTCCCTTTTTTTTTTGATTTTATTGTTTGTGATTATTTAGTACTCGTGATTTAAGTGTTCGTTATTTGAGTAAGTGAGATTATTCCTCTTTTTTTATTTATTATAAGGTAAATTGATAAATATAAATTTGTTCAAAAACGCAATAAAAAGCGATCTGAGGCTTATAGCCGAAGAAATAGGGGAAAAAATTAATGAAAAAATGACCGTGGCTGAATTAAATAGTATTATATTAAGCAGTGCGTTGTATAAGTCGGATCCAGGGCAGGTAATTTCTATCGGCAATTCAATAATTGATGAACGGAAAAATGGTGAACAGCGACTTCTGGAATTGGAGAAAATTAAACTTGATAGGGTTAAAGCTGAGTTAGAACTTCAGAAATTAAAATCTGAAAATAAATCGGAAGTCAATAGTGATAAAGATTCTGAGTCGTGTAATTTAGATGCACTAATAAAAAGTGTTCGAACATTAACTATAAAATTGCCTAGTAAACCTGAGGGCTGGTGTTTATTTTTTGTTTCTTTAGAGAGAGCCTTTGTAGCGAAGGATGTTCCAAGCAAATATAAAGCGGAAATTCTTTTAAATTTAGTAGGCGAAAAGGCTTCCAATATAATTACATATTTAAAAGATGCGGAAATTGGAGATTATGAGAAAGTGAAATCATTAATTTTGCGAGAATTTGAACCCACTGCTATGGCGTGTTTGGAACAATTTCGAAAGGCGACTAGACAACATGGCGAAACATGCGTGCAATTTGCGTCTCGGTTAAAAACAAATTGGGAATACTATTTGAAACTGAGAAAAGTTTCGGATTTTGATACACTAAACCAATTAATTGTAGCGGATAAAATCTTCCAAACTTTAGATAAAGAGGTCGCGTCGCATATAAGTATTAGACAAGGAAATAAGTGGTTTAATCCCTTAAAATTAGCGCAAGCGGTTGACTTATACACAACTTCGCGAGGTAAACAGCCTGAGAATTACAATTCATCTCGTAAGTTTAATAAAGGTGCTAATGTATTTTTGTCACAGATGAAAAATAACAAATGCGGTTTGTGTAAGGGTAACGAATCTCACTTACTCCAGAACTGCCCGCAGTTTAAAAGGCTAACGCCACACGAGAGGGTAGAAGTTGTAAAAAATACTAAGGCTTGCTTTAAGTGTTTATTGCAAAACTGTAATTTCAGACAGTGTAAAGTGCGCAATTGTTTCATGTGTAAAAAACCACATCATCAACTTCTTCACTTTTCCAATGATAATGTAAATAGGGATTTGAGACAAAATTCGCAAAATCAAAATACAAGTTATTCTGAGATTGGCATTCGCGGTCAGGTGTATGGAGTGGGGGCAAATAGTCAAGTAACTCAGGTGAAATCTGTGAATACAGACTCGATTGTTGCTACGAGTTTTATAAGCACTAGAAATGTTTTGCTAAGCACAATTCGAGCGCTGATAAAAAATAAATATAATCAGTGGGTTGAGTGTAGATGCTTGTTAGACGTGGGAAGTCAAGTCTGCCTAGTCAGTGAAAAATGTGTAAATCGTCTACAGCTCAAAGCAGAAAAAATAAATACTTTGATTTCGTGTCTAAACGATTCGTCTGTTGTAGTAAAGGGCTGCGTGAGAGCTACCATAGCAAATAAGACGGGAGATTTTCAGAGGAATCTAAATATGTTCATAGTTAAGAAAATCACCGAACTTGTTCCTCAGAGGATAATTGATGTAAATGTTGAGGTGTCAGATACAGTCCATTTAGCGGATTATAGCTTTAATATCCGTGGTGAAATAGATATATTGTTAGGTGCAGAGATTTTCTATGAGTTACTTACGCCAGGACAGATATATGCGGAAAATTCTTCTTTGTTGTTACAGAACACAAAATTTGGCTATGTTGCTTCACGTAGTTTCGAGCAACAAGGTGCGAGTATGGGTCATTGCGGTCTGATTCTTGATGGGGATCTAAATACAACTTTAAAAAAATTCTGGGAAATTGAGAATGTTGAAATGGGGGTAACCAAATCTAAAGAAAATTCTATTTGCGAAGAGCATTCTTCGCGAACTCATTGGAGAAGTGAAGAGGGGAGATACGTAGTATCGATGCCTCTTAAAACTGATCCTTCGTGCTTAGGAGATTCTCGTGAGGTTGCTCTTAAACGACTCAGATCGCTGTGGACCCGATTATCGACAGATGAAAAGTATTTAAGCCTTTATAAAAGTTTTTTAGAAGAATATAAAGAATTGGGTCATCTTAGAGAAGTAATTGAGGAAAAAGAACCCAAAATATGTTATTATGCGACACATCATGGAATATACAAACTGGATAAAACTACAACCAAACTGCGAGTTGTTTTTAACTGTTCAAGTGAATCTTCCAATGGTTTATCTTTAAATTCACTCCAATGTAATGGAGGAGTCATTCAGGAAGATTTATTTTCTATTATGATAAGATTTAGAAGATACATTTATGCGTTCACAGCAGATGTGAAAATGATGTACAGACAGATTTTAATAGACCCGAGTCAACATGCTTTACAAAGAATTTTATGGAGCAACAGTGCTCATGAACCCCCCAAAACATACGAGTTACTAACTGTTACTTACGGAACGGTCAGTGCACCATTTCTAGCTATGAGGACATTAAAACAGTTAGCCGAAGATGAAGGGCCAAATTTCCCTAACGCAGCTCCAGTACTAAGAGAGGATTTTTATATGGACGATGTCCTAACTGGAGCTAGCTCCTTGGAAAAGGCTAAAATTATTCAAAATGAGCTAATAGGCATTTTTAAGTCTGCAGGAATGTCTTTGCACAAGTGGCACAGTAATCACCCCGAGCTCATTAAAAATGATGATGCAAACTATGAGTTTGCTGAACGAGAGGAATCTTTGACTTTAGGTGTCTGTTGGCTGCATAATTTAGATGCTTTTTCATTTAAGGTGAACTGTGCAGATTTAACAGAAATTACTAAAAGGTCAGTGCTGTCACTTATTGCGAAATTGTTTGACCCTTTGGGGTTATTAGGACCTGTTATCACAAAGGCTAAAATTTTTATGCAGCAACTTTGGTTATTAAGGCTTGACTGGAATGACCTCCTGCCAGAGAAAGAATTAAAGGATTGGCGTAAATTTACAGTATCTTTGCAGTCCATAAGAGAGATGAAAGTAGAAAGATGCATTGTGCTGCCATCGGCAGTACAAATTGAGATTCACGGTTTCTGCGATGCATCGGAACTGGCATACGGTGCTGCCATATATTGTAAATCCAAGTCGCAATCTGGCGAAGTTTCTATACAATTGGTGACAAGTAAATCCAGGGTAGCACCACTAAAGAAATTAACTATACCGCGCTTAGAATTATGCGCAGCGTTGTTGTTGGCAAAACTGATCGAACGCGTGCTAGCAGCTCTAAAAATGGACTTTAACAACATATTATTATGGAGCGATTCTATGATAATTCTTTCTTGGCTACAGAAGGAACCCTTAAACTTAAGACATTTGTGTCCAATAGAGTGGCCAAAATTCAAGAAGATACAGATGTACAACAGTGGCGATATGTCTCATCCGGGGAAAATCCCGCGGACGTAATCTCAAGAGGTGTAGACCCAGATAAGCTCAATGAGAATGAACTATGGTGGAGGGGACCAAGGTTTCTTACTGGGGATGACTATCCTAAAAGAGACATTCCAGTAGCGATTACTTTAAGTGACTTTCATGAGGAACTGAAAATTAGTGACTCTAACTTATTTTCTTTCAGAGTTAATGTTGACTCCTTTATTGACAATTTTCTCAATATAAGTAACAAATATTTTAAAATTATTCGTATTTTAAGCTTTATTTTCAGGTTCACAGAGAACTGCCGGGGGAAAAGAAAGAGGAGCGGTCCTTTAGAAGTCGCCGAATTGAAAAGAGCTGAATTTTTTATTAGAAAAATGGTTCAAAGACAACATTTTCAGGAGGAAATGGGTGCCAAAAAAGAATCCAAAACCAGCCCCCTTGCAAATCTAAACTCCTTTATTGATAAGGATGGTATTTTAAGGGTAGGAGGCAGGTTGAGTAATAGTGATTTGAATTACGACAGAAAGTTACCCATTTTGTTGCCTTCTAAACATAGATTAACTGATTTAATTGTTAATTATTTTCATGTAAAGTATTTGCACTCAGGACCTCAAGCTTTACTGCATCAAATCAGGCAACAATTTTCGATAATTAATGGGAGAAGCACATGTAGAAAAATTGTGCATAATTGCGTAACCTGTTTCAAAGCAAAACCTCAGGTAATCGACCAATTAATGAGTGATTTGCCTGAGGAGAGAGCGAGAAAAACCTTTCCCTTTAACATTACTGGAGCGGACTTCTGCGGACCTTTTTATATTAAGTATAGGGGTCAAAGGAAAGGTGTGTACCATAAAATTTATGTATGTATATTTATCTGTTTTGTTACTAAGGCAATGCATTTGGAAGTGGTGTCAGACATGACATCAGCCTCATTTATTGCAGCTCTTAAAAGGTTCATTTTTCGGCGGGGCAAGTGTGCAAAATTTTTTACTGACAATGCTAAAAATTTTGTAGGTGCGAATGCTGAGCTTAAAAAATTGCACAGATTAGTAAACCAGCCAGATGAAAAACTTGCCGATTTCATGTCATCGGAAGGTATTGATTGGAAATTTCTCCCCCCTAGAGCCCCAACTTTTGGAGGTATCTGGGAGGCTGGAGTTAAGTCCATTAAGTATTACTTAAAGAGAGTTGTTGGAAATTCAAAACTAACTTATGAAGAATTTCTAACAGTTTTAATCCAAGTTGAGGGAATGTTAAATTCTCGCCCACTTGTTCCTTTGTCGGCGGATATAAACGATCTTAATGTCTTAACCCCTTCCCATTTTTTGATTGGTCGACCTATTACATCAATGGTTGAGCCTGATTTAACAAATATTGGTGAAAATAGGCTGGATCATGGCAAAAATTAACAAAATTTATTCAAGTGATCTGGAAGAGGTGGAGCTCGGATTATTTGAGCAACTTGCAGCAGAGGAGCAAGTGGAAGTTCGAGAAAAATAATGTGGAGGTAGGAAATTTGGTCGTTATCAAAGAAGATAATTTGTCCCCATGTCTGTGGTCATTGGGCAGAATTTCTGCTACTTACACAGGCAAAGACTCAAAAGTAAGAGTAGTTGAAGTTAAAACTGCCTTGGGTACTTATAAACGTCCAATTACAAAGTTGTGCCTCCTACCCATGAATAAATAAGTAAAATTATTTGTGTTTTTTAAATGTGTCATTATTGTTATATGTATATAGTGTATTTTATTTCATAAGTAATTAATTTTATTTGTGATATTGTAATTTTAGAATTGAGTACTTATTATACGTGTCTTGAATGTTTAAAAAACATTGCAAGGTGGGGCGGGATGTTCTGTATTGACATTTTGCCAATGAGTACTACGTGCCGCATATGCTTGTGCTTCGCACACCCCTCCGGAAAAGTGTGATATTCCGTTTCTGCGAGACTACTGTGGAAAACGAAATGGAATATGAGGAGAAAAATGTGTTCGTGCTTTTTGAGCCGAACAAATGTTATATTGTGAAATTAAAGTGTTTTATTATCGAATCAGCGATATAATTAATTGGTGTCATGTGTTTTGATCAGATGCGTAAACACTGAAAATTAAGTGTTTTATAGAATTAAATATTTCATAAAATCAAAATGTTTGTCCAAATGAAAAAAGTGCAAGAAAAAATATCTGTTTTCGAATATCGAATATTTCCCATAAAAGAATATTTTAATCTTATCCCTACAGTTCGTCTATTTTTAACAATTTAAATTAGATTTTTAAATTTTATTTTTTCTATTTAAAAAATAATGAACACTTATGTGATTTATTTTTTTCGTTTTTTTTTAATTGACCCACTATACGGCCGAGCGATCCTGTACTCAAAGTTGACAACGTGAGATGCGGGTTCGATCCTTTCTCGAGCTTAGCTGTTTGGAGTTTTCCGTGATTTTCTCCGAAACTTACATAAATACAGTCTAGGACCCCTTAGAAAGACCCCACGGAGGGAGCTCCCCCTCAAGCCTGTGACCCTAGTATAGTCAATCGACCATAATCGCCAGAAACTAAACCAACCTCGTTTTATTTAAAAGTGTATGATTGTAATTTATTGAAACGTGTAAAAGAAATATAAGTAATTAATTTAATATTACGTTTAAATAATATTTGCGTTCATAAAAAATGCACAAAATTGGATAATGGTGAATAATTCTGATGAACAAATTATTATTATTGTTATTATCATTATTCTATTACTTTGAAGAATTTTCAAAAGATATATATCTTTCTAAATATATAATTCACAAAGTATGTTAACAGTTTTTTTTAATTCATTGTGTTTCTTTTATTATATTTAAGCACTCAAGAGCAAATCTTCTAAACATCAATTCTCATTATTCAATATTCTTCTCTAAAATAATTTAAAATAATCTTTGAATTGCATTTTAAGAATGGTCAGTCCATTAAAAACCCATTTCATGTGAACCGATCTTCAATTTTTTTTAAAAATAATTCAATTAAATGCATTGTATTAGTTACTCCTCTGAAAAATCATTTCAAAATATTAGGAGAAATACGATAAATACGTTTTCTTATCAGCATTTCAAAATGTAAATGCGCAGATAGACAATTTGTAATATCCGTTTACAGACCCGTAAACAAATTAGTGTGTTTTTTCAGTGCACAGAGATGGCCTTTGAGGCTACCATTATGATGCCTTGTGTTCACGATGACTATAGCTGTTAAGGTATAGCTGTTAAGACGGTAAGATGACTAAGCTGTTAAGATGACTATAGCTGTTAAGACGGTAAAGGTAATTTGTGTCTTTACAGTCCTATTTTGATTAAATCATGGCAGATCTGGGTTGGGATGATTTAAGCTATTTCTAAAATCAATATAAAATATAGCAAGTACTCAGCTCCCCAAGATACACTCCGTTACATAAATTACATAATTTGACTAAAATAGTATGTGTGAAAATCAAGATTTATAACATTTTTTTTAACACCTTTATCTGAATGTCAATAATAAACGCAACACATACTAATAAATTTTATATCAATAGAATTTTATCATGTATTAACTTTTATTATTGTTGTTATTATTATTATTTTTTTATTATTATTTTATTTTAGATCAAATGCTTTTCATCATAAAGTCTAAAATAATTCAGTATTTTTCCGATTAAAACACACAATATGCATATTACGTAAAATAATAATAATAAAAATAATAATAATAACTGGATAAGAAAACAAGGACAGATACTTTAAACTGCAAAGGTTATTTATTTATTTATTTTTATAATCTATAAAATGATAACACTTACATTTAAATTACTTATACTCAACATAATAATAGTATTAAAATGGCTTCTGAAAGTTCAGTTAAATGTGACACCATATTATTAAGTCCCTATGCAAAGTTTTCTTGAAAATTTAAAAGTCTCTACATTATTTTAAATGGAACAATTTTGTTCAAAAAAAGTGAAATTGTTGCTTGCAAAAGGACGTCTCCACTCGTGTTGTTTACCAGAGATGCAGGACAGGCTCGGCTCTTCTCGTAAGTTCCTGGCTACATATACCATCATTTTTTTTGCGCATCCAGTGAATGTCTGCTTGTTCACTGAACAAGCTTCAGCTTCCGATGGTGAAGAAATAGAGAGAGAGAGAGAGGTGCTGGAATCCTTGTCCACTTTTCCTGGCTCATTAGCATAAGTTGATTTTTTCCTTAAAAGGGGGTGTCCAAACCCACCTCTTATTGGGTGTTTATTTATCTTTAAGTTTTCAATGCCCGTCTTTTCCATTGGTCGTTTCTAAGCTATTATCTCTTTTCGTAGAATACCTCATTTATTTATTTTTTTATTTTCCACTTCTGCTTATTTTATTTTTTTATTTATTCCCAAATAATGCCCCTTATTTCATTTATGTTGAAATTCATCACAACAACCTGGCGCATGCTTAATAGCTCTGAACCAACTGTGATAATAAAACGGACAGTAAATAGGTCGTTTTACTATATACATATATTCTTAAAGACTAGTTTTGAATTCTTGCAAAACAGGCTGTACATTAATAAAATAAATAAATATAATAAATAAATAAATAAATAAATAAATGTAGGAAATCCGTGATTGTTTAAAACGGGACATTAGCATTAGTTTAGTTCTTATAATCATTAGTTCTAGAGAGTTTTACTGCAAAAAATGCTGTTAATGAGAAAGGGAGAACTAAAATCCAATTCATATTGGTAAATGCTAAGAGAAAAATGTCTGTTTATAAAAGAGATTACTACTGTTGCATATTCATTTTTAAAAATATGTATTTGCATTTAACCTTTTCTTATGAATTTTTTATAGCTTGGTGATATATATATATATATATTAGAATTTCTTGAATTTCTATTAACTCTCTTCACACCTTTCGCTTCATCAGTATACTATCTAGTCTCAGACATTCTGTCATACCGCTGACTGAAACGACTTAAAATCGTTAATTTTTGTTTTCAAATGTGAGATCAAGTTCAATCAGGGTCACCTGTACTTTAAACACTTGTGCTGGAACTTTTAGTAATTATGTTAATAGTAAAAGTCGTTCAGCGCTCTTCACAGTGTCCATATATATATATTTTTTTTAAATATAAAAACCATTCAACAGGTTATTATTTATGTATGATACCATTTGGCAATTGGTATTTGGCAATGGGTTTTTAAAAGAAACATATCCTAAGTAAGTATACGTAAGCCATGTTAGTCAGCAAAATGCTCAGTAAATCTGTTGAAAGTTTTTTTAAATATTTCTATTGTATGTTTTGTCTTTTTATGGTTTTAGAAATGTAATAACATTTATTTAAACAAATTTACGTAAACTGCATCAAGATTTGTGTAAAGGTGTATTTTAATGGTTTAAACATATGTGTTTCGTAGCTAACAGGTAGCGGTTAAGATGTTTTAGGGATTAGAACAAGAAGCGATTTACTGGGTGACGTTTAATTAAACAGCACTTTAGACCATTTCAAGTAGAATAAAAAATTTTATTTTATTAAATAAAATATTTTAATAATAATAATAATAATAATAATAATAATAATTTTAAAATGAAAACCTTTAAAGATGATGCAATAGCACAACCTACTCACAAAGTTATCAGCTACAAATTCAAGTGTTTACTTTTAATGCGTGCATCTGACTCAGATAAGTACCTATTGGGGTGAATAAGGACTGTAAGATTCTTCTTGTAAGCCATACCTTTTGTATAACTACCAGAGACAGAATCACAGGTATTGGTAGCTGGTGAATAAGGTGATCCATGCAATGCCCCAGGATAGTTGTTCTTATTACGGTTAAGCAAATCTCAGCTTCAAATTCACTGTTAACCCTGTCATCGTTTTGCTGTTAATTTCTGCTCATTTTATAAATCCATTCTGCTGTTCAAACGGTTGTTTTGGCGTCACGTTTTCCCTTGAGATCAAATTTCACGTAACAAACGTTTTAAATTTCTATATGTCTCATCCCTTTGCCCTAGATGGCTTAGACTGGTTTCTGATTATTGCAGACATCTCCCGAAGTAATAGTGTAGCACTGCATTTTCACCACATCAAAACCAATTTGAAAGAAATTGAAAACACGACCTTTAGTTAATATGATAATTTGAGAGATATAAAAAAAAAATAATAATAACAATAATAACACGAAGTGTTTTTTGTTGATGCGTTTTTTTTACAAGAGTTTGTAGAGAAATTATTTAAGTTTTAAAAGGTTTCTAAGTTCAACGTTGTAGATTAATACAAAGTCACACTTGAAATAATGAGAATATACAGTTATGGTAATCAATAAATAAACTAAATTAAATGTCATAAAATAATAATAATAAATAAAAAATAAAATAAAATAAAATAAAATAAATGCAGTAAGTAATAATTCAAAAACATGACTTAATTTGTATTTTAAATTTTGATTAAAGGTCTAATTAAAGTGTAATTATATACATAGCATAATTTTATTACACATAACACACTATATATGTACAAATATATATATATATATATATATATATATATATATTTGTGAAGAAATAGAGGATCAGTCAATAATTTTTAGTAGCAGTTTCACAGGTAGAGTATCAGAGTTCTTAAAAAAAATAAAAAAGTGAATAAAATAAATAAAATAAAATAAGGCAACATTTGCTCGATGACGTTTGATACTGAGATACTGATCTATTTTGTTTTCTTGAACAACTAACTATAACTACTACAAACAGCTATGATTATTTAACCATCTCAACGCTGCTGACAGATACACTGTTAAAAATTTCAGTTCAAGGTTGAACCAAACGTTGGTACTACAGTAGCTTCAGTTTGCTAGGTTGAACCAAAACTTGGTACAACTATAGCTGCAACCATACGATGGTGAAACCTTCTACTATGACTTGGCGTTTCTTCTTTTAAAAAAGCACCAAATTATGGTAAAAAAATTCTCCAACCTATGGATGTAGCTATTGCAGTACCAAGCCTTGGTTTAGTAAAGCACCAAATAATGGCAAAAGGTTTCAACATCGCATGGTTGCAGCAAAAATGTACCGTGTTTTGGTTAAACCTAGGACAAAATTTTCAACAGTGTATATCCAGTCACTGGGCTGTTCTTTTTTCAACATTATTTTTTATCTTGTTTTCAAGTTTATATTAGTCATACTTAAATATTAGTCAAAAGGATAATAACAATGTGCATAGTTAATTTTTTAATCTCAGGTTGAAACATTGCAATATTTTAATACATTTAAAGAAATGTGCATTGAAAATAACATTACATTTCTGCCCTTTTGAAAGGCGGTCAGAGGGTAAAAAAAGTAAATATACATATTTATTTAAATAAAAAATATCAATCTATTTTAAGAATAACTGCATTTTTCCTACTTTAAAATATAAGAAATTCTTTGATTTTAGTATATAAAATTCAAGTATTTTAAAGATATTAAAATACTTCAGCTTAGGTAAAATTAAAATATATTTGATAGGTTTTATAAAACCATATTCTTTTATTATACATTTTAGTGAGTTCTGAGATATTTGTACAATAAAATGAAATCCGTTCTGCAGAATTTTATTAAAATAATTTAATATTACATACAAGTATAATTTATTATTCGGTTCAGATTAAATAAAATTACAGAATATTTTACATGTTTTGTAAAAGCATATTCATATATTCCACGTTTAAATGGGCACTAAGATATCGGTACAATAAAATAAAATACCTTCTACATGTTTTTATTTATATCATTTAATATTACGTGCAGGTATAATTTAAAATTACTTGTTTCAAACTCAGAAACATTTATAATTAGATGTTCCACATATGTGATCAATAGTTTCTCTTTTAGAAAAGTAAACTACCACAGAGATGTATAAGCAATAAATATTTATGTTGTTCGCCATGACAAAGTTTTTAAATTGGCTATTATGATAGAAATATCTCAGTTTTCTTTCGAGATGCTGAATTATAAACATACTTAAAAATTGTTTTTCATTTAATGCAATGTAATATCTGCAACAGTAATTTTGTTCTTTAACGACGCATATGCTTAATAAATTTCCTATATATATATATATATATACTACTGGCCATTAAAATTGCTACACCAAGAAGGAATAATAATAACAGAATGAAATTTGTTGGACACATACATTATAGTAGTAAGAACAATTGATTAAAATGTCAGGAAATTTGGAGTAATATGTACTGAGAAAAGAGTACATAAAGCAGCGACCTCTGTGAGCAATAACATCACTTATCTGCCTAGGCATTGAATCGAACAGCGATTGGTTAACATGTACGGGTAGAGCACTTCATGAAGTTTTAACACAGTGCCACAATTCATCGTTCGAAGTTACTGGTGAATGGTGGGGGGCCAGTCGCTTTTCAACGATTAAACAGTCATTTTCATTGGTGCGAGATCAGGAGAACGCGCTGGCCAGAGTAACAGTCGAACACATTCGGTATCAAAGAAGGTCCGGACAATACAAAAAACGTGCGTTCGTGCATTATCTTGCTTAAATTTTGCGCTACGGAGGCCTCGAATACAGGGCAGAGGGGTGGGCCTTAACTCATCAGAATTTTAATGGCCGCTGTTCAGAGTGCCAGGAATACGAACATGAAGTAATCGAGACGTGTATCCAATGGGAACGCATAACATCATTGCGAATGATGGACAGTATGATGATGTCGAATCCCAGCTGGCAATGTGCATTATTCATAATGCTCTTAAATACGGATAAGGCAATCTTGATGCTGTAAACAGGATTGTGATTTGAATGAAAAGTGACTTCACGCCATTGCTGCGTCCAGGTTCATCGTTGATCACACATTAATGGCGCCCATATCAGTGATGCAGTTTTGAGGGTAATCAGAATATTGGTAGCCGCATACTGAGTCACCACCTGGATTGATGGTATGTGGTAACATTGGATACACGTCCCGGTCACCTCTTGTTTTCATTCCCGCCAATCTGAATACTAGCCATTACATTTCTGACGAGTTAAGGCCCATCGCTCTCTCCTATGTTCAAGGCCTCCGAAGCGCAACATTTAAGCAGGAAAATGCACGACCGCAAGTTGTCCATATTGTCTGAACCTTCATTGATGCCGAATGTGTTCGACTGTTGCTCTGGCCAGTGCGTCCTCCTGATTTCGCACCAATGAAAATGACTGTTAAATCGTTGAAAAGCGACTGGCCCCCCACCACTCACCAGTAACTTCGATCGATGAATTGTGGCATCGTGTTAAAACTTCATGAAGTGCTCTACCAGTACATGTCATCCAATCGATGTTCGATTCAATGTCTAGGGAGATAAGCGCTATTATTTTTCACAGAGGTCGCTGCTTTATGTACTGTTTTCTCAGTACATATTACTCCAAATTTCCTGAAATTTTAATCAATTGTTCTTCCTACTATAATGTATGTGTCCAACAATTTTCATTCCGTTATTATTATTCCTTCTTGGTGTAGCAATTTTAATGGCCAGTAGTGTATATAAGTATTTACATAGTTTAAAAATGTATAGTTCAAAACCATATTTATGAATAAATCTAAACAAGAAATGATCGTTTTATGATTTCGTTATATTACACGGGTCTATATCTAAAATTTTCATTTAATAAATTTGTCTAATTTTTACGTTTTTTGGTATTTTGAAACCAAAAATGAAGCTAGTTTGTCCTTATTACATATAGATTTTTGTCGTGTATACATTACAGGTTGTCTACCGACAAAATTTCTTTCGTGACTCTTACACCAATATAATTACACGGTAACTTTTATAATACGTCTTCCTTATTTATTAGTTAATCATGGAAAAATGCTATAAATTTTATCAGAAAATTATAGTAGTGGAAGAATACGGTAGACACCCTGTATTGACAAGGTTTTACATGTGATAAAAATAATCGGGCTTCGTTTTAACCGATCAAAATGTAACAGACAAATACTTCTTTCTTTATAATAAACCAATAAGTTTTATATTAAGAAATAAATATCTGATCACACAACATACAATTTAACGATACCTTAAAGGTAATTAATCGATAACTGATTAAATACGAATTTTTACCTTCATTTCGTAATATGCTGGATGTGAAAAAGGACTTGCTTGCATAAAGGTAACACATATCTACAAAAATAAAGTTTTATTTGATGATTTTAGATGATCTTTATGTTTTTCCATGTTCTGAAACCGAAAATGCATCGTATTTTCCTCTATTTCGAGTAGATTTTTGCCTATACAAGGTGTTTCCCAACACAATTTCTTACACATACCCTCATAACAATAGGTTGGTTGGTTGGTTAGTATGGTTTTACGTCGCACTAGTGCTGCGCAGTTTCAGCAGAAGGTATTTCTGATTAACCAATCATGAAAACATACTATAAAAGTTACCATATAATTATATTGGTGGGAGAGTAATGAAAGAATTTCTATAGGCAGGCACCCTGCATTGACAAACATATATACGTGATAGAAAAAAAACTGGCTTCATTTTCAGTTTCAGCACACCAAAAAACATAAAGACCAGCCGAAATTATAAAATCAAAATTTTACATGTCGACCGGTATAACAAAACACTTACAGTTCAGTTAATAAATTAAAAACACAAATTATCAGGTTTCTTTACGAAGGAAACACTTTTAATATACTTATAAGTTAATAACTAAATAGTAATGATTTTTTTTTCTTTGATATTCAAAATCCACAGATTGAATAGATGATATTTCACGCGCTAAATATATGTAAATATGGAATAAAACAAAGATTTATCATATGTAATTACCTATTTTTAAAATATTAAAAGAATATTAAAGGGAAAAAAAATGATGCGTAATAAAAAATAATGTAGAACGTAAACATTTTTAAAATTCATATTAATCAGTGCTACAGAATATTTTGTTTTCGGTTAATTATGTTAAAAAGCCAGTCAGAAGGTTTATTGACGGGGTTTATAATGCTACAGTTGAAAGTAAGTGGACAGGAGTAATAATAATGGTTAGGAGAGTCCAAGGTCCCGCACTCACATTGGTCTGAACGTGAGCGATGGAATTTATGCAGGTAGGTTTTAAAAGGACCATGTCCTGTGACAAAGGCAGTAACTACTGGTGTTAGATCGAAGTTGTATTTAGAAACGTTTGGAAGTAGTGAATAGGTGTGATGACCTTTTCCCGAGTCGTTCCAGTAAATTTGCCACTCCTCTATAAGTTTATGAAAAAAGATTTTCTTCACGTGAGATGGAGGTATTGGCAGTGGTGTTTGGATTGTAGAGAAGGTATTTGCTTTTTTAACTAGCCTTTTAGCTAATTCGTTGCCAGCGACCCCCGTATGAACAGAGACGTGGGCGAATGAGACCTTGGTTGGAAGAGTAAGGAAAATTGATTTAATTTCCTGAGCAATAGGGGAGCGGAGGCGACTAAGGGCCTGCAGTGCTGAGAGACTGTCGCTGAAGGCTGAAACTGTGGTGCAAAGTGGAAGTTCTTGAATCCAGTTTAGAGCTTTAAGAATTGCGTAAAGCTCAGCCTGGAATACAGAGTTGCAATCTCCCAGTCTCGAGGCCCACTGATGTATCGAGACACCTTCGGTTATAACGCAGAAAGCTGCCCCCACGCCATCAGTGGTTTTCGACCCATCTGTAAATATCGCCAAAGGAGCAGAAGGGAAGAAAGAGTTAACGTTAGTATCAATAAATTCATGCAAAGTGTCCACTGCGGGGTGTACAGACCAGTTGATCTTGTTGAGATGTATAGTGGTGTTTAGAAAGAATGTGTTTTGTGTGGCTAGGGTGTTCAGTTGCAGGATATTAGTTTTATAGTATTCATGTTTAATTTTAAGATGGATAGGAGGGACTCCGGTAATGATGTGAAGGGCGTCAGTTGAGATAGTTATATAACCTCGTGACAATTGCAGAAGGAGAACTCGCTGTATTGAATTGAGTTTGTTGGCTGCTCTTTTGGAAAGGTTGCCCTTCCCCCCAGATACCTGCCCTGTATGAGATAATTTTTTCTGTAATTGTTGTGTACCAAATTTTTAACATTTTAGATTTAATTTCCCATGTTTTACCTGTGATTTTGCACGCGTTATGAAATATTTTCAAAATTTTTTATTTAATGTAGTCTATATGTGAGACCCATTTTAGGTTTCTGTCAATGTTAATTCCTAATATTTTTATGCTATCCACATGTTTAACACTGACGCCATTCACTCTCATCGTCGGTTTCCTTTTTAAGAGACGTGGGCTTGAGAAAGTGAGCGCTTGCGTTTTATGTGAGGAAAGGGTCAGAATGAGGGAACTCAGCAGCTGGGTGAAGTTGGAGAGGGCACCTAGAGCATGTGTTTCCAGGTCGATCCTTGTTTTTCCCGAGAGAATGAGAGTGAAATCATCCGCGTAGGCATAGATATCGTAACCTTTTAGAGACATAGTTTCAAGAATTTGGTTTGCGAATATTGTCCAGAGGACTGGTCCCAAACAAGAACCTTGGAGACAGCCATTTTCTTGAGTGTGTTCACTGGCGCCTGTGTTAACAATGATGCTTCGGTTAGAAAGATAACAGCGGATGAGCCCAGCGTCATTTCTTGGGCACTGTAGGTAGGCGAGAGCTTTAAAAATGTGAGGCCATTCGATGTTATCGAAGGCGCTTTGAATATCGAGCGAGACGATAGTTGTGTACAATCCTGAGCTTATGCTAAGAGCCGAGGACGACAAAACTTTGTTCAAAGCCTTTTCGCAGGATCTACCCTCTCTGAAGCCATATTTCCTGTTATTTAAGAGATTGTCATGTTCAAGATGGTAGGTTAAGAGAATTACATTTAATTTTTCTGAAAGTTTCCCTAAGGTTGGTAGTAGGCAGATCGGGCGGTATGATTTTGGCTCAGAGGGAGTCTTTCCCTGTTTCAGAAAATACACAACTTCGCCTCTGCAAAACACTTTGAGAAAATAGAAAATATCTAGCCATTCCGCCTTCGTGAAGGCTTTGTCCTCCCGCTCAGAAAATCGGAAAGAGTGATCCGCAGAATTTTTCAGAACTGATGGGCCGAAAAGCTGTTGGGTAAGGTATTCTAAATTATTTTGTTTGGAGGATAGACCTGGAGACCTTCTTCAAAGGTCTCCAGGTGGAGACCTAGTAATAATTAATTCTTGTGGTGTAAAAAATTTTTGTGAAGAAAATGTTTGGGCCGTGCCAAAGACTTTCGACTGCGAGGAACAGAATGACCCCCAAGCCACTTTTGCGTTATTGATTGATTTTTTGTAATACGCTGATTGTTTTTTAATGTGTTGTCTGTGTGCAGGTAAGTGTGTGACTGGGATATGTTTGGTTCTTCGCTTTAAGGCCGTTAATCTATTGCGCAGCGACTTTAGCTGTGGATAAAAGAAAGTGAGCGCAGAGTGCCGTCTCGTGAGTTTAAGTCTAAATGAAGAAGTAACTGCTACACGGACAGATGAAATGAAGTTACATGTGAAATTTTCTAGGTCTTCCGTTGAGGCTGTATCTTGAATTTGTCTTAGTAATTGTTTGTGGTGTATATTGAGATAGTTTAATAAATTTAGTGAAGTTTCCTCTATTCGTTTCGAAACGCGCGTTTTTAGTGTATTGTGGTTTTAATTGCAGTGTGTAAGTTACACAGTTATGATCCGTATTTTTATGCTCGTCTAAAACTGACCAGTTTACTACTCTGGTGAGAGTTAGTGGACTGACGAGTGTGAAATCTGGCCAGCCCTTAGCTCTGTCATTTTGAAATGTAGGAGTGGAGTTCTCAATGTTTGCAAGACACAGGTGGTTTATGATTATAAATTCGATAAGGCGGCTTCCCCTGCCATATTCATTCGGTGAGCACCAAAGTGGGGAACTGGCGTTTAAATCGCAGCCGCATATGAAGTGTGAACTTTGTGTAATTAGATGTTGCCATTCTTTCAGACAATGTTCAAAATCTGCAGACGAAGCTGCATGTGCGCTGCCAATAATAACCTCGACAATAATAACAACGTGATTAAACACGCAATTGTCTCCAGTAAAGAGGTGGGTGAAAACTAAGTGTATTATTATTATTATTATTATGAGAAAGTATTGGATTTGTAAATATTCGTTATTTCAAGGTAATTTAGTAGATATACATATTTTGAAATGCCATGTTTGTTATTTGATTATATTTGAAAACGTCTACGAAACAGTGTACTCAAAATTCTATTGTCAATACGTTACAAAATATATTTTGTAACAAAATAAATAGTGTACACATTACTCCTAGATTATCTACTATTCTATTTGTTTTATTAATAAAATGATTTGTAATAATAATTTAGTTAAATGCAAAATGTTATTAGAGAAAAAAAAAATGGAGAGGTTTTTTTTTTTTTTTTTTTTTTTTTTGAAGTGAATGGTTTAACATATTTCATGGTATACGGGACGCTACTTCACTGATATGAAAATACCTGTGGATTAACATGTTTTTGAGGGCGTAAGTTGCGAAATTTTTTTATGAACCCCAGAGAGGAAGGTTTTTATGTGTGATGAATACAAAAATTTCGTAGAAATTATCTTGAAGTTCTAAGTTATTTGAAAATGTAGATATTTTTCTTAAAATATATTGATGTATTAAACGTAATTATGTCTTATTTTTCTAGATTTTGTAAATTTAAGTGAACTCATAATTTTTCGTTTTTGCTCACCTGCATTTCAATCAATTAACTGTTTTTTTTCCTTGAGACGAATTTAAAAATATTTTTAACAGTTTTTTTTTTCCATGTTGTTAATTTAGTTTTTAGTCATCTTTTTTGTTTAGTTTTTATATTTTAATTATTAATTTTAAATTTGACAAATATAACACTTTAGTTAATTTTCAAAACTAAAAAAGGCGACTGAATGAAAAAAAAGAAAAAAAAAAATCTATGTGAATTACATTTAGAAGTTCCTAAAGTTATAAAGTTAAGCCAATCATTCAAAATTTTTAATCAAAAATTTAGCTATTGACTTAAGCTAAATCTGTTTAACTTATATTTTTCTAGATATTTAACCAAAAACACTTGATATAATCAACGGACTTATAAGTAAATTGTTTTTCTAACATTTTCAATGTCTACCTTACTTTTAAATTAAACTTATACATAAGTAGGTTATAGAAATCCCTTTCATCAATTTGAAGCAAAAGACTTTAAACAGATAGTTATCACATGAAGGGTTTTTAATACTTTCACCTGATAAAGTGAAAGATAAGTATAAAGCAGCTTTGTTTTCTTCCTTTTTCTTTTAAGATAAACAAGAACATAAAAATTGAATTTTTATATATTATAAACAAACAATTTCTTAAAAATGCTGGTTTACATACTACAAATTTATTAGTACTAGTATCGCCCAGTGGTTGAAACTAAATTTTTTTTTTTTTTTTTTTTTTTTTTTTTTTAAGTGAGCACTTAAATAATAAATACAGAAATTCTAAATTTCCATGTAAATAAAGTTCTTAGACTGAATACTAAAAAATAAGAAAATAAATTATGTACCGTGTTTTTTGTATATATATAAATACATACAACTAATATATATATATATATATATATATATATATATATATATATATATATACATATATCATAGAAGCTGAAATATAGCCTTTCCATAAAGGAAAATTAATTGCACCACATCTCATTCGATATGCATCCGCATTACACCAAGATGGTTTTACACATCAACCCTCTCTCATAAGTTTGGTAGATTTATATATCATATTAGCAGATATATAGCCTCCTCATAAAAGGTTACAGCACAGCAGCTCCAGCTTTTGGCCGATTTGCACCCAAGGTAATTTTATATAATATGTATTTCATATGGTAATTATGATGTATTTATACGCTGCAATAATTAAGATACAGTCTTTACTTAAGTGGATCGAATCCCAGCATAGCAGCGCCACCTATTTTGGAATTTATTCTGAAAGCAAATCATCACCAATTTAAGTCAAGGTCTAACCAAATATTAAGCTATCTTAAATTCCGTCGATTAGATCGTGTGACATTCTAACACATTATACACATAGAGAGACAAATAATTATTTTGTAAAATTGGGCGAATAAGCTTTAGGCCATCTCAAATCGTGCTAATTCAATGAAACCCGATGCTAAAAATTTTCCCGAATTAAATACTTAATTCTACATAAATTAGAGCTTTCTTGGTTGGTGCTGTTAACAAAAAAACACAAGTTCAGTATGTGGTCGTGAAAACCGTGTTTTTACATGGAGATTTAGAGGAAATCGTGTACATGCAACACCCAGACGGTTATAACAGAACCACCTACCGCTTAAAAAGAACAAAATTTTATTCAATATATCTTCTCACAATTGCCATTTATATACGCAGTTATGTGTAATTTTCCCCAATAGATATCCACGCAACTGAAAAACCGCAGAAAGCAATAAGATAATTCGGGAAAAAGATGCAAGTTTGTTCTTCATACTTTTACGTATTTGCACACGGTAATACTGACCGACTTGTGCGAGGAGTCTTTTAACGGCGTGCACGTAGATTGTTAATTTATCTTAATTTATCGCCTTTAATTGCCGTTATATTGGATCTCGTGAGTATTGATTTAAGTAAAATATTAGTAATACAAGTGCGTTCTACGTTCTTTTATGCACACAAGACAAGCAGATGCGGCTTTAACCTTGAAGTGATACGAAAAAAAGCGTGTGGGGCACCATTACCATATACTTGGGGGAAGACGCAACATGGTTCAGAAATAAATTAAATGATCTTTAAATATTATGTTTTATTTTGTATACTGTATATTATACTGTTAAAAACAAATGCAATTCAAGATTACAATTATAATATTATAATAATTATAAGTTTTATAATACAATTTTAATAAACTTTGAAGACTTCGGTTTAGATCTTTCCTGAATATAGCTTAGAGCAAGGCAGCTGCAATGGAAAATGGAACTTCTGGGTTTTCAGGTACTGTTATTTATACCTATAACCAACAACCAATCCCAGATTATGCATTTTCTATCTCTGATTGTTCCAGAAATGATACAGCTGTGGCTTCTACAAGTGGTGCATATGACAATAGGCTTACACCGAGAGTTGTTTACAACAACAGATCATGTGGTACTAAACCAGTAGTTGCTTCTACAAGCAGAGCTGGATGCAGTGGACTGTCACCAACAGTTGTCTCCACTAGCACAGAAAACTAGAAGCAATCAGCACTATTCCTCAGGTCAGAAAACGTAAACAATCTGGACGTGAGAAATAAACAGCAGTGTTCTTAATTGAGTCAGAGAGGAGAAAAACTATGCGGGAAAAGTCCAGAGAAAAAAGGAAAAAGGAGGGAAAAGGCAAAATAAATAAGAAGAAACCTTCGACGAATGAGAAGAAAAACAGGAAGGAAAGCTTGCGTTCCTCAAATGAAGAAATTCTTCTGGATACCAGTGACGACAGTTTTGGTGACAATAATAATAATGATTTATTGTGTTTTATGCAAAGGTTACTTTTACGCTGAAAACGTCTCAAGTATGACTGGATTCAGTGCATCAAATGCAAAAAAATTGCTGCACAAATATTGCAATGTCAATAATTTACACTGAAGGAATGTTGTGGAAGCTAACATTTATACTTTTACACTAATTGGTAACTAATTAATTAACACTAATTAACAAAGTAAATTAAAAAAAAAATCAGTTTAAAGATTTGTTTGTTTTTTCATAGTTAATGTTAATTCTCAGTTAATATTCAAATGTTTGTTTTATTTATTTTTTTATATTTATTTGCTATTTACTGTAGTGCTGCAACTTACACCATAACTTTGAAATCTCTCCTGTATACGTACTGATAAACCGCAGAAGGAAGATCCGTGACGTCATCTGCGCATAGGTGAAAAGGGCTAAATATTTATGAAATATTTATAAAATAGGAATGTCCATAGTACCTTGGGAAATGTTTGTTTATGGGTATGAAAAAATTTCAAACTCACTGATTGCATTTCTTTTCCCTATTTAAATTGGTTCTTGAATATCTGGTTATATAAAAATTTTACGATTAACCCTTTCGACGTTACGGCTTCTTTTCTATTGCTGCAATGAAAATACCTGAAAAGTTTACTGTATACTGCAAAATAGTAACCGGTCTTTAGAATTCAGCGTTGTACTTCTGGAAATCTTAGAGTTGAGAAGAAAAAAATTTTCCCCCACACACAGAGTTAAGCAGCAGGTTAATCCCTTTGTTGCAAGGGCGTGTATCAATACAATGGAAATATCTTTTCACGATAGAAGTTGACAATCCTTTACCCAGATTTGCCTCTCAGCAAAGTTATGTTGATTTTTCAGGGAAAACTCAAACAGTGCTTTATTTTTCAGAAAAAATAAGTGCATAGATATTTCTATATAGAGTTAAGACTGAAAATTTTAAAGAGTAATTTATGTATAATACTAATAAAACACCAATTTCATTTGGTACCTTATTTGTAACGAAATTTCGATTAGATTTTATAAAATTAATTAAAATATGAAAATAATAACTTGGTAAAAGCTTTAAAAATGGACATATAAAATTTTAATTCTTTCCAAATAAATAAATAAATAAATAAAATAAAATTACGAATTATTATTATTATTACTTTTTTTCTGCATAAAATGCACAGATATAGTATTTTATATAGATGTATCATCCCCATGTTATTGTGCAAAGACTTTTGGTGTCGAAAAAGGTTTGGGCATCAGACAATAGGAAGTATAAAATTCGAAAATAGTAATCGAGTAGAATGTTAATGAATTTTTTAAATGCCGGAATATTTCACGGCTTTTAAGTGTTTTAATAAATATATGAAAAGAAACGGGACAAGTTTTCATAAATAAGTTATATTCAAATAAATTATAAAAAATATCATTTTTATAATCAGTTCTTTTTTATTATTATGAAACAATTAATATCTTTATATTTAAGGAAATGCTCTCTTTAAATTTTAAGATTTTACATTAGTAAGTAATATGAAAATTTAAAAATTCGTTTAAATGTAGTTAGCAGCCGTGGACGTTTTAATACATAACTAATATGTTGTGGCCACCACAAGACTTTCTTGCACATATAATCTTATACAAATTTACGCAATACAAATTATTTATTAATTATAATTTATTAAAATTATTTTCCATGATGAATGCAGATGATTTTTATCTCAAAGAAGTACAATAATAAATGCCGAAAGAAAGTCAGTTTTTTGCAGATATGAGTACACTAGAGTATAGTTAATTAAAAAAAGAAAAAGAAACGAAAAAGAATGTAAAATTGGTAGCTAGAGTTTTTCATTCTCTTTTAGTAAAATTTTATTAGCTAAATTATCTGTGTGTATTACCGTGTATATTAACTCGAGGAAAAATATCCATAAGAAAGTAAAATGGCCAGCTTCTCCCAAATGAAAAGGAATCACTATTTCAAATTCGATGATCAATCTATGTCTTATTACTATATCTATGATAAAATAAAATATGAAAAAAAAAAAAAAAAAAAAAAAAGTTCAATAATAAATTTGCTTATGCATGTGTAAACATGACGCTTTTATGGCTTTAAAATTAAATAATAATAATAATTTTAAAGGTTAGAAAGAAATAAAGTGCGAAAAATTCGCACTGGCTTGCTAGTTAATAATAAATTAAATATTTAGAATTTAATTTCGTCGAGAGAAATGAATAATACAAATAAATAAAGGAATACATGGTTATATAATAAAGAGTAAAGAATTTCAGTTCTATTTTTCTTGGAGACGTTTCGAATTTATATAAATATCACGTGGTAAAAATTGAAGAAACTTGTTTTAAATTTTATGTAGATCAGTGTTTAGTAATTTGAACTGGCAAGAAGAAATAAATTTTGAAATAAATTTCTTACAATACAGCATGAAATTATTTTTTAGTGCATGGAAATTAATTTTGTTGTTTTTCAACTAATTTCAACATATTCGCAAAAAACTGCACATTTTGCTTTGTTAAATAATCAAATAAAGATTGCTTCTTTATTAATAAAATATTCTGTATTTATAAAATTAAATAAAACGTTCTTGATTTAAATTGATTTTAACCCTTTGTATCCCACCGGGACTTTAAAGTCCCATAAAAAAAAAAAAAAAACTCAATATAGCCTAAATTTACCGCAGGATTTCAATAGAACTTCAAACTCCTTACAGTTTAATGTTTCCCTATAGTTAAACTATAGTTTAAGGTAAATTTAATTTGAGATGTTTCTCATGCAGCAAAAAAAAAAAAAAAAAAAAAAAAAAAAATATATATATATATATATATATATACAATAAAAAGTTTCAAACTATTTCTCCCAAAATAAGGTAATTTGGGATATAAAGGGTTAAGTAAAGTAATTGTTTGAAATATTTTGTATTTATTTTTTTAATGTTTATAATTTATTTTTTAATTAACTACAGTATATATTTCTTCCTAAATTTTGACATTTTTATTTATTGAAAATTTATGATTTTTAATGGCATCAGTGGTTATATTAAACATAAATAAACACCTCTCAGTTGATTTGTTAGCTAAATTAATTCGTACTTTGCTATCACTCCTATTTTAAAAAAATGTTTATATATATTACTTTTGAAATAAATTTATGACTAAATATAAGATTTATTGTTTTATGGAGAGAAAAAATTGGGAATGAAAGGGTTGAGATAATTTGCAGAAAACAACAGATTCTTAATCGTAAAATGGCAACATGAATAAACAAATTATTTGTTATTTTGAACGATAGTGTTTGTTAGATCGTCATAGTCCTATCTTTTTTCAAGTCATTTTTATTGCTTATTATTATTAATAAACTTCACTAGTCACCATATTAAAAAAAAAAAAAAAAAAAAAAAAAAAAATCAAAAGAATTGAGCAACCGTTTATTTCCTCTTTTAATCGCTTAATAAATAAATAATAATAGTTATAAAAATAATTACATTGAAATCGCTCTAGAACTTTATTTGGGTACTGACTGCCTTCTGCCGCTTTTTTCCTTCCTGCACTGCATCTTTCCAAGTTCACACTATGTTCAGAAGGGTCTTTATTCAGTACTTTAATTTGGGTATTTATCGACGACAGGTGGAGCTGTTATTGTTTAAGAACTGTGATTTTAAAGACGACTGTGTCTCAGCATCTATTAAATATTTTTCTTCAAGCCGTGTATTTTATATCCTACACTCTTCGCACTATATTACCATATATTTCCGACCAATATAAGACCATTTTAATAAATTTACTCTTTTATACTATATTACAATTTTTTTCTGATAAATAAAATGAACTAACAAAAAATAATTAAAAAAGAAAAAAAAAAAATCCTTTTCAAAGAATTTAATTGTATGAAAAGTAAAAAGTTGAGACATTATAAAAATTATGCATAAACATGAATTTTTAAATAGTTTCTTTAATTTAACCCTTTCGACGTTAAGCGTTATTTTCTATTGCTGCAATAAAAATACCTGAAAAGTTTACTGTATACTGCAAAATAATAACCGGTCTTTAGAATTCAGCGTTGTACTTTAGGAAATCTTAGAGTTGAGAAGAAAAAATTTTCCCCCCACACACAGAGTTAAGCAGCAGGCTAATCCCTTTGTTGAAAGGGCGTGTATCAATACAATGGAAATATCTTTTCATGATAGAAGTTGACAATCCTTTACCCAGATTTGCCTCTCAGCAAAGTTATGTTGATTTTTCAAGGAAAACTCAAACACTGCTTTATTTTTCAGAAAAAATAAGTGCATAGATATTTCTATATAGAGTTAAGACTGAAAATTTTAAAGAGTAATTTATGTATAATACTAATAAAACACCAATTTCATTTGGTACATTATTTGTAACGAAATTTCGATTAGATTTTTTAAAATTAATTAAAATATGAAAATAATAACTTGGTAAAAGCTTTAAAAATGGACATATAAAATTTTAATTCTTGCCAAATAAATAAATAAATAAATAAAATAAAATTACGAATTATTATTCTTATTACTTTTTTTCTGCATAAAATGCACAGATATAGTATTTTATATAGATGTATCATCCCCATGTTATTGTGCAAAGATTTTTGGTGTCGAAAAAGGTTTGGGCATCAGACAATAGGAAGTATAAAATTCGAAAATAGTAATCGAGTAGAATGTTAATGAATTTTTTAAATGCCGGAATATTGCACGGCTTTTAAGTGTTTTAATAAATATATGAAAAGAAACGGGACAAGTTTTTATAAATAAGTTATATTCAAATAAATTATAAAAAATATCATTTTTATAATCAGTTCTTTGTTATTATTATGAAACAATTACTATATTTATATTTAAGGAAATGCTCTCTTTAAATTTTAAGATTTTATATTAGTAAGTAATATGAAAATTAAAAAATTCGTTTAAATGTAGTTAGCAGCCGTGGAAATTTTAATACATAACTAATATGTTGTGGCCACCACAAGACTTTCTTGTACATATAATCTTATACAAATTTACGCAATACAAATTATTTATTAATTATAATTTATTAAAATTATTTTCCATGATGAATGCAGATGATTTTTATCTCAAAGAAGTACAATAATAAATGCCGAAAGGAAGTCAGTTTTTTGCAGATATGAGTACACTAGAGTATAGTTAATTAAAAAAAGAAAAAGAAAAAAAAAAGTATGTAAAATTGGTAGCTAGAGTTTTTCATTCTCTTTTAGTACATAAATTATTCGTAAATTTTATTAGCTAAATTATCTGTGTGTATTACCATGTATATTAACTCGAGGAAAAATATCCATAAGAAAGTAAAATGGCCAGCTTCTCCCAAATGAAAAGGAATCACTATTTCAAATTCGATGATCAATCTATGTCTTATTACTATATCTATGATAAAATGAAATATGAAAAAAAAAAGTTAAATAATAAATTTGCTTATGCATGTGTAAACATGACGCTTTTATGGCTTTAAAATTAAATAATAATAATAATTTTAAAGGTTAGAAAGAAATAAAGTGCGAAAAATTCGCACTTGCTTACTAGTTAATAATAAATGAAATATTTAGAACTTAATTTCGTCGAGAGAAATGAATAATACAAATAAATAAAGGAATACATGGTTATATAATAAAGAGTAAAGAATTTCAGTTCTATTTTTCTTGGAGACGTTTCGAATTTATATAAATGTCACGTGGTAAAAATTGAAGAAACTTGTTTTAAATTTTATGTAGATCAGTGTTTAGTAATTTGAACTGGCAAGAAGAAATAAATTTTGAAATAAATTTCTTACAATACAGCATGAAATTATTTTTTAGTCCAAGGAAATTAATTTTGTTGTTTTTCAACTAATTTCAACATATTCGCAAAAACTGCACATTTTGCTTTGTTAAATAATCAAATAAAGATTATTTTCTTTATTAATAAAATATTCTGTATTTATAAAATTAGATAAAACGTTCTTGATTTAAATTGATTTTAACCCTTTGTATCCCACCGGGACTTTAAAGTCCCATAAAAAAAAAAATAAATAAATAAAAAAAATAAAAAACTCAATATAGCCTAAATTTACCGCAGGATTTCAATGGAACTTCAAACTCCCTATAGTTTAATGTTTCCCTATAGTTAAACTATAGTTTAAGGTAAATTTAATTTGAGATGTTTCTCATGCAGCAATATATATATATATATTATATATACAATAAAAAGTTTCAAACTATTTCTCCAAAAATAAGGTAAGGGTTAAGTAAAGTAATTGTTTGAAATATTTTGTATTTATTTTTTTAATGTTTAAAATTTATTTTTTAATTAACTACAGTATATATTTCTTCCAAAATTTTGACATTTTTATTTATTGAAAATTTATGATTTTTAATTAAATAATTTGTTATATTAAACATAAATAAACACCTCTCAGTTGATTTGTTAGCTAAATTAATTCGTACTTTGCTATCACTCCTATTTTAAAAAAATGTTTATATATATTACTTTTGAAATAAATTTATGACTAAATATAAGATTTATTGTTTTATGGAGAGAAAAAATTGGAAATGAAAGGGTTGAGATAATTTGCAGAAAACAACAGATTCTTAATCGTAAAATGGCAACATGAATAAACAAATTATTTGTTATTTTGAACGATAGTGTTTGTTAGATCGTCATAGTCCTATCGTTTTTCAAGTCATTTTTATTGCTTATTATTATTAATAAACTTCACTAGTCACCATATTAAAAAAAAAAAAAAAAAAAAAAAAAAGAAATATCAAAAGAATTGAGCAACCGTTTTTTTCCCTTTTAATCGCTTAATAAATAAATAATAATAGTTATAAAAATAATTACATTAAAATCGCTCTAGAACTTTATTTGGGTACTGACTGACTGCCTACTGCCGCTTTTTTCCTTCCTGCACTGCATCGGTCCAAGTTCACACTATGTTCAGAAAGGTCTTTATTCAGTACTTTAATTTGGGTATTTATCGACGACAGGTGGAGCTGTTATTGTTTAAGAACTGTGATTTTAAAGACGACTGTGTCTCAGCATCTATTAAATATTTTTCTTCAAGCCGTGTATTTTATATCCTACACTCTTCGCACTATATTTCCGACTAATATAAGACCATTTTAATAAATTTAATCTTTTATACTATATTACAATTTTTTTCTGATAAATAAAATGAACTAACAAAAAATAATTAAAAAAGAAAAAAAAAAGAAAAGAAAAAAAAAAAAAATCCTTTTCAAAGAATTTAATTGTATGAAAAGTAAAAAGTTGAGACATTATAAAAATTATGCATAAACATGAGTTTTTAAATAGTTTCTTTAATTTAAAATTCAATATGTTTCGACTATTTTACAATTTGAATTCAATAAACACAAAAACGAAAAAAGAAAAATCGCCCTCTAATAAAAAAAAATTAAATAATAAATAAATAGCGCAGTAGCTGTTGCTAAGGTACGCAGATTGATATGAATTAATAAGTATTAGAAAAGAAAACATAAGTGTCAATGAATAAAATCGAAACAGAAAATAATTAAAATAATTAAAAAGAAAAAAAGAATGGTGAAAACTATTTTAATGAGGTGCACTTTTATGGTCCAAGTTCTGCTAAGTTTTGTAGCTCTGCGATCAGTAGTTTAAGCACCAGAGAAAGACAGTCACTCAGACACAGCGATATGCACATAGATACAAAGATACTTCTCTGGATTTATATACATTTATTTAAATGTTTATTTATTTTGTTTATTTTGTTTATTTATTTAATTTATTATTTATTTATTTATTTATTTATTTATTTATTGATAATTTTATAAATGGATTTTGTTATTCTTATTATTAGTTTTTTTTTTTTTTTTTTTAAGGGTGGGGGGGGGGGGGGTGTATTTACTAGATTAATTTTTTACCTTTGTTTTTATCGAATGTCAAATATGCCAGTAAATTTTGTTAATTCTTCGTTTACACATCATTTGATCTATAATAACAGTAATAATAATGTGTTTGTGCAACAGCTGTCTGAAGAGTTACAAAAGTTTTCATACTTTCTGTTTTGACTCACAACGAAGCACTTGAAACCAGATTTCTGGATTTTTAAAAATTAATTGAAGTTGTTTCCATTGTCATTTTCAGTCCCCTGGCTTATCAAACACAAAGTAAAAAGAGATTAGCTGTCAATTAAAAACATTACCAGAGATAAACACTTTTTTTTTTTTTTTCCATAATACAACAGGTCTTACTATTTCTTTCAGACAGTGATTTTCCATTCTCGCCGTTTATCGTATTACACCTTGAAAAAATGCGGAAAGTTTGACATTGCATCTGTCCAGATTATTAAATTTTATGAAGAATTAGTACACCTATTAATCAGGACGATATCTAGCTAACGCCATATTTTTTAATTCAGTATGATATTGGGTCAAATGATATTAAATAAAAATCACACTGTAAATAAATAATAAAAAAAAAAAATGCCGAAAATAAAAATAAAGCAAACAGATAAATATATTTTCTTTTATGTCGAAGAAAGAAAAAATGAACGTGCAAATGTGCAAATAATAAAATTGAAAAAATCTTGCTAGACCGACATGCTATATATATATTGCCCATTATCATTATATTATTTTTCTTTATGTTGAAAATAAATAAATAAATAAATAAATAAAATATAATAAAGTTAATTTACATGTATTTATTATAATTTCAGAAGGATTTGATGCCTTTGTTTATATTAAAAAATTATTTAAAAATATTTATAATTAATATTTAAAAGAATGTTAAATTTACTTAAAAGAATAATAATTTATTTAAAAGAATTTATAATTTATTTAAAAGAATGTTAAAGTTTCTAAAATAATGATATCAGTTTTTATGAATTAAAATGAATGACAAATATTCAAATAAATTTAATAATAATAATAATAACAATAAAAAGGAAAT
This sequence comes from Salticus scenicus, assembly GCA_963930645.1. Classification (NCBI taxonomy): domain Eukaryota; kingdom Metazoa; phylum Arthropoda; class Arachnida; order Araneae; family Salticidae; genus Salticus; species Salticus scenicus. The sequence continues at coordinate 102,744,986 of OZ005649.1, forward strand.
TTCTGACGGTAAATAAATTTTTTGACATAAATACAACTTTAAAAAATGTATTGAAATTATAAAAACTATATATTCCTAGATTCTATGTTTCATGAGTTAAGAATATATAAATAAATATGTAAATGTATTTTTTTTCTAATAGTTAAAATAAAAATTGTTCATAAATATGTAAAAAAAGAAAGAAAAAAAAAGGAAAAGAAAAAGAAAGAAAAATGGCATTTTTAATTTTTAAGAAGTGACTTGTTCGAAACATGTACATGTTACACTAATTACATTCAAATATAATGAACCTGATAAACAAGTATCATTGCAAGGAAGCTTTATTAGTTGTAAAACTTGCAACAGTTATTTCAAGTCAAAATAACAGTACATCACTTCATCAGGTGATAAAAGCTAGGCACGAATTCATTAACAAAGCAAAAAGGCGCTATCGCGCTTACTAAGATATTTAAAATGCCTTCTACGTATGGCTTTCTTAGAAACATCATTTGACGAATTTCGGAGTAGTGCGGCTGTCTAACGAAAAGTGTGTTGGGACATTAAAGCTAATTGAATGCGCTAGGCTAGGTTCCCAGATGTATGCCTTCCGTTGGATCATTTTAAGGATCCTAGCCCGTCTTTCCGCAAGTTTTGTAAGAAATCGCTAAAAACTCTGAACAGCTTAAGCAGACGAGCGTATCTGGGATCGAGCGTAGACGACATCTCTAACAAACAGGAAAAAAACAAATGTTTAAAAAATCAATTGTAATTTTTACTTTCTTCTATCTTCAATAGAAGAAAGTATTGGATTCGTAAAAATTTTCGATTTCGGGTTTTTGATGGATTTACACGTTTTGAGAGATGTAGAACACGATTTTAACATTTTTAGAAAATGTCTGTCTGTCTGTCTGTCTGTGTGTGTGTGTGACAAAATTTTGTGGCAACTGTATCTCTGGAACTACTGCACAGAATTTCATACAACTTGGTATGTAGTTGCACCTTGACATAAATTAGTGCCTATCAACTTTCGGTAAAAATCGTCTTACAGGTTGCGTTGCCATCCCGCTTTTTCTAAATTTTTAACAGGGTGATATAGGGCAAAAATTTTCAAGATGGGTATCTTTCAAAAGGTCTCGTCAGTACCTTTAAAACGAATGGTTGAACTATAAATCTGTGATAATTTAAAACAAAGTTATCGATTTTTTTTACTTTTTACGAAAAAAAACTTAAAAAAAAAATCTTTTTTTTTTTTTTTTTCTCTCCCCTCAATTTTATCAAACTCCCACGGTTTCCGTGTTCTGACAAACTTAAACTAATTTTTGCTTTTTTCCCCTAATTTTGTCAAAGGGGATTTTTCACATTTATTTTGTTTCCGTGTCTTGACAAACTTTGACAAACTTTTGGGTAAAATGTGAAAATTATTCTAAGTTTGTCAAAACACGGAAACCATGGGACTGAAAAAATTGGAGGAAAAATGCAAAAATTTGTTCGTCAGAACACGGAAACCGTGGGTGTTTGATAGAATTAAGGAGAGAGGGAAAAAAAAAAAAAAAGTGGGACTTTGACAAAATTTTGGGTAAAATATGAAACTTTGTCAAAGTCCCACTTTTTTTTTTTTTTTTTTTTTTTATTATTATTATTATTGTTACTGAGTGAATTTGTATAGGAAAAGATAGAAGAAAGTCTCGTGGTGGCCACAACATACTAGTTTTTTTTTTTTTTTTTTTTTTTTTTTTTTTTTGTTGCATAAAACAATGTTGGATGTTTAATTTCACTGCGAAGCTAATGTAAGTTAAAGGGTTAAATGATAATATGTGTTTAGTAAAATGCATGGACTGAAAATTATTTGATAATAATTATGCTTTGCAGCTCAAGAAGTTAGATGTGATCATCTGCAGATAAAACTATTTTAATCAGTAATTGAGACATTTTATAGCTAAATTACACTACGCAACAAAAAAAAAAAAAAAAAAAAAAAAAAAAAAGTTTCGAGATCTCACACCATTTTTGCTAATTCTTATGTGACCTCCTGAATCCGAATATGACTCCCATTTTGCCCAGTCACCCACCGTTTTCTAGCTACACCACCCCCTCCCTCAATTTATTACCATGTCCGATAATTTTATGACCATGAATGTAATTTGAAGAATGAAAAATAATTAATTTAACACCTGAAAACGAAAAAAATATAAAGTTAAAAAAATAACATTAAACATATTTAAAAAATAAAAGTTATGTAATGCATAATTTCAGTGGCAAATTAACCCACCCCCCACCCCCCACAAAAAAAAATCTCTTGTAGTCCATGTATTAGAATTTTCCAACGTTGTAGCCCCTCAGAAGATATTTAACGATTAAGATAATCCCCCCCCCCTCCTAAAAATCAAATTTAGAGCCATACAATCACCGAAAAATGATAAAAATAGGGGGGCCATTCCTAAAAAACGATGGGTTATAGGGCAAAATGGTCGTCCTATTTGGATTCAGAAGGTCATTTTACATAATGTATTTTACAATATGCTGAAGTTATGTCAGAGGCAATTTTCATGCCGAGCAGTGTTATTCATTATTTAATACAAAACTGCTGTGGTAATAAAATTAATAAATGAGAAAGAAATTTCCATGATTATAATAACATATATTTGATTTTGTTTTCCACGGAAGAAAGAAATAAAATATTTTCACCCTCGCGTTTGTTAGAAGTATGTATGTTAAACATAATATTTTAGTATTTTAATTTCTTTTTCTATTTTACTGAATAACTGTTTTTATTTATTTATTGAAAAAAATAATATTTCTTTATAGAATTTTAGAATTTTAACAAACAATGGATTAATTATATGGCTTTCTCTTTGCATCGGCCCAATCCTTTATTTAAATTTATATTATTTAATAGATTTAAAATGCATGATGATTGGATTACTCTATATCTGTGAATGGGAAAAAAATAAAATTTTGATGGAAGTCACACTGATTAACTTTAATATAAATTAATTTAAAAAATAAAGAATGGAGGAAAAAAAATACAAAGAAAGACTATTTTTTCTATTGAAAGCAATTTGTGTATTTTACTTCTAAAGGTAGCTGATTATATATAATTCTATATTATACATTTAAATTTTAAAAGTACTTTTGTAATTAAACTGTAGAACTAACAAAGTGTAATCGTTTTTATTTAAAATGAATTAAACTAATATGAAGCAATTTTATTTAAAATATTGTGTGTAAGACATTAATTTGGACGGGGGCGGGGAGACACTGGGCTTTTCATACTGCTGAGTCTCGAGTGAGCCCTGCAATTAATCTTCGTTTTAATATTACGGAAAAACACTGGAGATAAAATAACATTTATCTAAAGCATTTCATGCAATGCAATAACATATTTTCCAAAGGAATATATATTCAATATTAGAGGTTCTTATGATTGTCTACCGTGCATCCAAAAAATACAAAAAAAAAATTAAAAAAAAAAAATCAAAATGGACAAATTTCCGTTTAAGATAATCTCCAAATCATAAGGGATTCATCTGATAATTTAGTAATCTGTTTTAACATTTTATAGATTATATGTATTTATATTCTTAAAAAAAAAAAAAAAAAAAAAAAGAAGAAAAAGAAGAAGAATGGAAGAAAATAGCATTTGCTTGTATGTATTATTAGTTTTTTTTCTTTCCTTCCTCTTTTCTCTTTCCTCCCCCCCCCCACTGTTTTCATGCTTCTTGGATGTGTATGGTCCTATACACTATTCTAATATCTTGACAGTATGAATGACTACCGTGCATTCCAAAAGTCGATCCATTTATGATTATGATCTGATCATCATTCAGTATAACTTAACATAGTTGATAATATTAAAAAATATAATATATCTAAAGGATTTAATTTATATAAGTTTGGTTTATAAATATCAAAAACATTAAAGTAATAATTTGTTTTCACGAAATATAATTGAAATATATAAATTAATATAGTCTAGTATAAAGAATATTATGGACAGTTTTGACAAGCATTAATGTTCACTATTATGTATGGCTATTTTAATTTATGCCCGCTTAATTTTAATTTTTTTTAAATATTTTTTTCTAAATTTATTTACGGTAATTACTATCTACATTTTTACTTTTTACTTTCTTTTATCCATATGTATGGTAGATAAAGTTTTGCTTTTCGGTCAACTTTTCGAAATTGTGTTTTTGTTATATTTACACGTTATGAAGTTCCTTGAATCAGAAAAAACATGTTTTTCGCCTATTTTAAATTGTTTTTAATGAACATTTATTTTACAGTATTCGTTATTTTATTCTTTAACGTACAATCTCTCATTATGGTAATGAATTTCGGGTAAGAGAAAGTTATGTGATTGCCACACTAGAATATTTCTTTTTTACCATATAGTCCTGCATTTTCCTCTTTATCTCTACTTAAATTTACACAAATATGATAGAAAAATTGTTTGCGGTCAAATTTTTTAACTTACGTTTTCTCTAGAAATATGCAGTCCCTTCCCCAACTCCCGTGAATTCAAATTTATTTCCAGTCAATTCTCTTTATAAATAAAATTATAAAGATCATTTTTTGATCATTTTTCCACCATAGTTATAACAAATTATATATTTGAAGCTTTACTGTTTTTAAAATATGCTTAGGACTATGCAAAAGCAATCTGTCTAAAACTAAAGCTATAGGAAAGATTTTAAGAGCTACCTTTCTTCCTTTTTTAATTCTAATAAATATAAATGTTCTAAATTTATTTAGGTTTATTTATTTAAATATATATATATGATATGTATATATATATATATATATATATATATATATATATATATGGCTTCTTTAACTTAGTTCACATTTTATTCAATGTTATAGTATGAGTAGCAGATTATTTAGTACTGTGAAAAGGATGTTGTATAATTATAAAAGTATTCTAAAATATGCCATCTGAACTGCAGAATTTAAATGTAGTAATTTTATTTCACCCTTTTATATGTATGTTCTAAAAAAAAGTAGTTTTTTTACTTTCTCTTACCCATAAGGTAGAGAAAGTATTGTTTTTGGGTCAAATTTTCGAACGCGAGATTTTGGTATTTTTACACGTTTTGAGGTCCACTGAATACGAAAATCATGTTTTTAGCAAATGGTCTGTGTGTCTGTCTGTGTGTCTGTCTGTTATCAGCATATCTCAAAAACAAATTATGGCAGAAAGTTCAAACTTGGTATTCTATATGTGTATCATATAGGGATGCTACAGTAAGCTTTTCGTTAAGATCAAACAAATGGTTTGTGTACAGGGAGAATCAAGAGAATTGTAATACATTACGTCTATGGGGGAAATTGCAGGTAAGTAGAGTTTAACGTCTATAGACTGCACTAAACCAAATGAAACGAATATATATTTTTTGTAATAGAGATAGTTAACTGGAGAAAAAAAATGTGTATGTAGGAGCCTCGCCTCCCCCCTTGGGGGGGAAGTCCCTCCTCGAGGGGAGTAAATTTTCATGATGGGTATCTTTCAAAAGAGCTCGTCAATACCTTTAAAACGAATGGCTGAACCATCAAACTGCGAAAAAAAAACTGAAAAAAAAAATCTTTTTTTTTTTTTTTTTTTTTTTTTTATATTGAGAATAAAATGGACTTTTTTTTGGATATTTAGTGTTACACTACTTATCTAATATGGAAATCGTCTGCATTATTATAAAGGATAATTTTTTCAAATAATAATTTTAATAAATTATTTTTTAAAAAGAGAATTATTTTTTAATAACCGAATTAAATTTTATATAAATCTAGGTGCATTCATGAAACGGGGGGTTGAGGGGGGCTACCGCCGCCCTCACACAGAATTAATTATCATATGAAACTCTTCCGAAGCGTAATTTGATTTGTTTAACATAGGTTTACATACATGGTTATCTTACCTCTTAATCTCCAACATATATTTATAGTATTAAATTTCAGGGTAAGAGAAAGTCGTGTGAGTGACACACCAGATTATTTTTAATAAAAAAATTAAAGTGTTAAAAAATGTCATCATGAAATATGTATATATATATATATATATATATATATATATATATTGAGCTTTCTTAACTTAGTTCTGATTTCATTCAATGTTAGAGAATGAGTCGCAGATTATTTAGTACTGTGAGAAGGATGTTGTATAATTATAAAAGTATTCAAAATATGCCATCTGAACTGCAGAATTTAGATGTAGTAAGTTTATTCCGCCTTTTTTATATATATGTACTAAAAATATAGTAGTTTTTTTTTTTAATAAAAAATTAAAGTGCTAAAAAACGTCATCATGAAATATTAATTTATTTTAATAAATGAATTATAATTAAAAGTACAATAACAAACAGTCATAAATTGATATCACAGGATATCTGATCCTAACAATTGGAAAAATAAATATCCATTGCGCAAATAATAGTAATCAATATAGTTTACTTGATAAAAGTTTATATTTTATTTATTTATTTATTTTTTCTTGAATTATTATTCAAAGAAAGTATTTTATAAAGTGTTCTAAAACTCTAATAGTGAGATATTTTGAATCAAAGCTACTCAAAAATTGCGTGAAAAATATGAAAAAATGTAGTCATTCACTTATTGCTTTATAATATAACTCATCCCTTCAATATTATTCAGGCCAAAAAATTTATGTGTATCAAATTTACAAATCTATTAATTTCAATAATAAATAACATGGTGCGACATTCACACTACTTTCTCTTACCCTGCATTTGTATAAAAAGAGATCATTATATTTCATCTATCTATCTAATTTTTCATCTCTATCCTCTTCATATATATACAGTATACTAAAAAAAAAAAAAAAAAAAAAAAAAAAATCCGCACACTTCGGGACAAAAAACTGTACATTTTTTTTTAATTTTGTGGATTTCAGTTTTTTTTTTTTTTTTTTTTTTTTTTTTCCCATACAATTCTGAATTAGAGTTTTTATGATATAATGATTATTTAAAAATAATAGTGATATAAATAAGTATGTAAAATATGCATAATAATAATAATAATAATAAGCAATTAAAGATTAAAAAATATACGAAGTTTTATATTGCATAATGTTTTTTCAATTAAATAATTTTTTTTTTTTTTTTAATTATTATTATTATTATATAAGATACAAAATTTAAGTATAAAAACATTTGATATAATTGACTTGTGCATTATAATATATATATATATATCACTATGTTTAGAAATATAAATAAAACTTTTTTTTTCAGTCTTTGAATAGTTATTATTATTAATTTATTTCAAACATAAATGACCTAGACCTCAAATAAAATTGCCTTTATCTGTCTCATTCGGCACCTAAAATGTAACTATTGAATTAAGTACTATCTCCATTTTCTTTCCCTTGGAATCTTTACTGTGAATTTTATTTGTTTATATTGATTGTAATGTGCGAATTTCTGGCAGTCTACTGTATATGCAGACTCCCAAAATCTTTCCTTCTTCTTCTTCTTCTTCTTCTTCTTCTTTTTTTTTTTTTTTTTTTTTTGGATCTTTCTTATTTGTAATTTTTTCTATAAGCGTAAGAAGAAAGTATTTGATTCGTTTTTAATTTAATGTTAAATCTGGAATAATGTTTATTCATATTATTTCACTTCTACTATCTAACTTCTACATTATTTAACTAACTATCTAACTACTAATTTTACTAAATTTTACATTTGCTGTTAGTTTAAAGCTTTCAACTTCAGTTAGAGACAAATTTTAAACGATATTAATTATTTTTCTTTTTTTACTCTCCACCTCTTATATTTATTTTTATTTATTTATTTATTTATCTATTTTTTTTTTAAAGATTTTTTTGGCACGTTCATTTCTTGTATTAGCTTGCAGTATGCTTATTCATAATATATATTACACCGAATTATAATTTATTAAATTGCAGAATTGTAAGGCAGAAATGACTCTGGCGTCAACCATAAACAATTTCATTTTAATTATAGTATAACTTATATTTTTTAATAATAATAATAAAAAAAAAAAAAAAAAGTTATATAATTATAAATGATTTTACACGGAAAATTATTGAAACAGAGCTAAATAAGTGATTTTAAATCATAAGATTACATTGTATTATTAAGATAATAGTAGCATTATTTAAATGTAAGTTTTCGCCCCTACATATAGAAAATTCAATTACACTTATGAATGTAACATTTAAATTTTATTTCCAACATGGAGAAATATTTATTTCATTTCAAAAGAAATGTTGTGAACTTGTTTAAAAGCAAAGAAATAAAAGTTATCTTTCAACTGCAGGATTAATGTCAAAACATACATGAGTATTGTTAAAGATACAACCCCAAAGATCTGGTTGGGAATCAATTGTATTTGCTTGTAAACTATTCTTATCCGTTCAACCCACATGTCAATCAAAGAGTCTGCGAAAGGAGGGAAGTGAAATCTGGAATAAAACGGGCCTGACCACTCAGCCCTGGAAATATGTATCTAAGAAAAGACGGGTTCAACGCTTCAGAGACGAAAATCTTTATCAAGAAAAAGAAGGGCCTGACCATTTACGAGACACATTTCAAATCCGGAAAAAGACGGGCTTAACGCTTATAGGGTTAAAATTCAATATGTTTCGACTATTTTACAATTTGAATTCAATAAACACAAAAAAAAAAAAAGAAAAATCGCCCTCTAATAAAAAAAATTAAATAAAAAATAAATAGCGCAATAGCTGTTGCTGAGGTACGCAGATTGATATGAATTAATAAATATTAGAAAAGAAAACATAAGTGTCAATGAATGAAATCGAAACAGAAAATAATTAAAATAATTAAAAAGAAAAAAAGAATGGTGAAAACTATTTTAATGAGGTGCACTTTTATGGTGCAAGTTCTGCTAAGTTTTGTAGCTCTGCGATCACTAGTTTAAGCACCAGAGAAAGTCAGTCACACAGACACAGCGATATGCACATAGATACAAAGATACTTCTCTGGATTTATATACATTTATTTAAATGTTTATTTATTTTGTTTATTTATTTAATTTATTATTTATTTATTTATTTATTGATAATTTTATAAATGGATTTTGTTAATCTTATTATTAGTTTTTTTTTTTTTTTTTTTTTTTTAAGGGGGGTGTATTTACTAGATTAATTTTTTACCTTTGTTTTTATCGAATGTCAAATATGCCAGTAAATTTTGTTAATTCTTCGTTTACACATCATTTGATCTATAATAACAGTAATAATAATGTGTTTGTGTAACAGCTGTCTGAAGAGTTACAAAAGTTTTCATACTTTCTGTTTTGACTCACAACGAAGCACTTGAAACCAGATTTCTGGATTTTTAAAAATTAATTGAAGTTGTTTCCATTGTCATTTTCAGTCCCCTCGCTTATCAAACACAAAGTAAAAAGAGATTAGCTGTCAATTAAAAACATTACCAGAGATAAACACTTTTTTTTTTTTTTTCATAATACAACAGGTCTTACTATTTCTTTCAGACAGTGATTTTCCATTCTCGCCGTTTATCGTATTACACCTTGAAAAAATGCTGAAAGTTTGACATTGCATCTGTCCAGATTATTAAATTTTATGAAGAATTGGTACACCTATTAATCTGGACGATATCTAGCTAACGCCGTATTTTTTAATTCAGTATGATATTGGGACAAATGATATTAAATAAAAATCACACTGTAAATAAAAAAAAAAAAAAAATGCCGAAAATAAAAATAAAATAAACAGATAAATATATTTCCTTTTATGTCGAAGAAAGAAAAAATGAACGTGCAAATGTGCAAATAATAAAATTGAAAAAATCTTGCTAGACCGACATGCTATATATATATTGCCCATTATCATTATATTATTTTTCTTTATGTTGAAAATAAATAAATAAATAAATAAAATATAATAAAGTTAACATACATGTATTTATTATAATTTCAGAAGGATTTGACTCCTTTGTTTATATTAAAATATTATTTAAAATTATTTATAATTAATATTTAAAAGAATGTTAAATTTACTTAAAAGAATAATAATTTATTTAAAAGAATTTATAATTTATTTAAAAGAATGTTAAAGTTTCTAAAATAATTATATCAGATTTTATGAATTAAAATGAATGACAAATATTCAAATAAATTTAATAATAATAATAATAATAACAATAAAAAGGAAATTTCTGACGGTAAATAAATTTTTTGACATAAATACGACTTTAAAAAATGTATTGAAATTATAAAAACTATATATTCCTAGATTCTATGTTTCATGAGTTAAGAATATATAAATAAATATGTAAATGTATTTTTTTTTCATGTCGAAAAAAAAAAGAAATTTTTTTTTTTTTTTTTTTTTTTATAGTTAAAATAAAAATTGGTCATAAATATTTAAAAAAAGAAAGAAAAAAAAGGAAAAGAAAAAGAAAGAAAAATGGCATTTTTAATTTTTAAGAAGTAACTTGTTCGAAACATGTACATGTTACACTAATTACATTCAAATATAATTAACCTGATAAATAAGTATCATTGCAAGGAAGCTTTATTAGTTGTAAAACTTGCAACAGTTATTTCAAGTCAAAATAACAGTACATCACTTCATCAGGTGATAAAAGCTAGGCACGAATTCATTAACAAAGCAGAAAGGCGCTATCGCGCTTACTAAGATATTTAAAATGCCTTCTACGTATGGCTTTCTTAGAAACATCATTTGACGAATTTCGGAGTAGTGCAGCTGTCTAACGAAAAGTGTGTTGGGACATTAAAGCTAATTGAATGCGCTAGGCTAGGTTCCCAGATGTATGCCTTCCGTTGGATCATTTTAAGGATCCTAGCCCGTGTTTGCGCAAGTTTTGTAAGAAATCGCTAAAAACTCTGAACAGCTAAGCAGACGAGCGTATCTGGGATCGAGCGTAGACATCATCTCTAACAAACAGGAAAAAACAAATGTTTAAAAAATCAATTGTATTTTTTTTTTTTTTTTTTTTTTTTTGTTGCATAAAACAATGTTGGATGTTTAATTTCACTGCGAAGCTAATGTAAGTTAAAGGGTTAAATGATAATATGTGTTTAGTAAAATGCATGGACTGAAAATTATTTGATAATAATTATGCTTTGCAGCTCAAGAAGTTAGATGTGATCATCTGCAGATAAAACTATTTTAATCAGTAAATGAGACATTTTATAGCTAAATTACACTACGCGGCAAAAAAAAAAAAAAAAAAAAAAAAAAATTCGAGATCTCACACCATTTTTGCTAATTCTTATGTGACCTCCTGAATCCGAATATGACTCCCATTTTGCCCAGTCACCCACCATTTTCTAGCTACACCACCCCCTCCCTCAATTTATTACCATGTCCGATAATTTTATGACCATGCATGTAATTATAATTAATTTAACACCTGAAAACGAAAAAATATAAAGTTGAAAAAATAACATTAAACATATTTAAAAAATAAAAGTTATGTAATGCATAATTTCAGTGGCAAATCCTCCCACCCCCCCACCCACCCCACAAAAAAAAAAAAAAAAAAAAAAAAAAAAATCGCTTGTAGTCCATTTTCCAACGCTGTAGCCCTTCAGAAGATATTTAACGATTAAAATACCCACCCCCCCCCTCCTAAAAATCAAATTTAGAGCCATGCAATCACCGAAAAATGATAAAAATAGGGGGCCATTCCTAAAAAACGATGGGTTATAGGTCAAAATGGTCGTCCTATTTGGATTCAGAAGGTCATTTTACATAATGTATTTTACAATATGCTGAAGTTATGTCAGAGGCAATTTTCTTGCCGAGCAGTGTTATTCATTATTTAATACAAAACTGCTGTGGTAATAAAATTAATAAATGACAAAGAAATTTCCATGATTATAATAACATATATTTGATTTTGTTTTCCACGAAAGAAAGAAATAAAATATTTTCACCCTCGCGATTGTTAGAAGTATGTATGATAAACATAATATTTTAGTATTTTAATTTCTTTTTCTATTTTACTGAATAACTGTTTTTATTTATTTATTGAAAAAAATAATATTTCTTTATAGAATTTTACAATTTTAACAAACAATGGATTAATTATATGGCTTTCTCTTTGCATCGCCCCAATCCTTTATTTAAATTTATATTATTTAATAGATTTAAAATGCATGATGATTGGATTACTCTATATCTGTGAATGGGAAAAAAATAAAATTTTGATGGAAGTCACACTGATTAACTTTAATATAAATTAATTTAAAAAATAAAGAATGGAGGAAAAAAATACAAAGAAAGACTATTTTTTCTATTGAAAGCAATTTGTGTATTTTACTTCTAAAGGTAGCTGATTATATATAATTCTATATTATACATTTAAATTTTAAAAGTACTTTTGTAATTAAACTGTAGAACAAACAAAGTGTAATCGTTTTTATTTAAAATGAATTAAACTAATATGAAGCAATTTTATTTAAAATATTGTGTGTAAGACATTAATTTGGACGGGGGCGGGGAGACACTGGGCTTTTCATACTGCTGAGTCTCGAGTGAGCACTGCAATTAATCTTCGTTTTAATATTACGGAAAAACACTGGAGATAAAATAACATTTATCTAAAGCATTTCATGCAATGCAATAACATATTTTCCAAAGGAATATATATTCAATATTAGAGGTTCTTATGATTGTCTACCGTGCATTCCAAAAGATACAAAAAAAAAAAAAAAAAAAAAAAAAAAAAAAAAATCAAAATGGACAAATTTCCGTTTAAGATAATCTCCAAATCATAAGGGATTCATCTGATAATTTAGTAATCTGTTTTAACATTTTATAGATTATACGTATTTATATTCTTAAAAAAAAAAAAAAGAAGAAGAAGAAGAAGAAGAAGAATGGAATAAAATAGCATTTGCTTGTATGTATTATTAGTTTTCTTTCTTTCCTTCCTCTTTTCTCTCCCCCCCCCCCCCACTGTTTTCATGCTTCTTGGATGAGTATGATCCTATACATTATTCTAATATATTGACAGTATGAATGACTACCGTGCATTCCAAAAGACGATCCATTTATGATTATGATCTGATCATCATTCAGTATAACTTAACAGAGTTGATAATATTAAAAAATATAATATATCTAAAGGATTTAATTTATATAAGTTTGGTTTATAAATATCAAAAACATTAAAGTAATAATTTGTTTTCACGAAATATAATTGAAATATATAAATTAATGTAGTCTAGTATAAAGAATATTATGGACAGTTTTGACAAGCATTAATGTTCACTATTATGTATGGCTATTTTAATTTATGCCCGCTTAATTTTAATTTTTTAAAATAATTTTTTCTAAATTTATTTACGGTAATTACTATCTACATTTTTACTTTTTACTTTCTTTTATCCATATGTATGGTAGATAAAGTTTTGCTTTTCGGTCAACTTTTCGAAATTGTGTTTTTGTTATATTTACACGTTATGAAGTTCCTTGAATCAGAAAAAACATGTTTTTCGCCTATTTTAAATTGTTTTTAATGAACATTTAATTTACAGTATTCGTTATTTTATTCTTTAACGTACAATCTGTCATTATGGTAATGAATTTCGGGTAAGAGAAAGTTATGTGATTGCCACACTAGAATATTTCTTTTTTACCATATAGTCCTGCATTTTCCTCTTTATCTCTACTTAAATTTACACAAATATGATATAAAAATTGTTTGCGGTCAAATTTTTTAACTTACGTTTTCTCTAGAAATATGCAGTCCCTTCCCCCACTCCCGTGAATTCAAATTTATTTCCAGTCAATTCTCTTTATAAATAAAATTATAAAGATCATTTTTTGAGCATTTTTCCACCATAGTTATAACAAATTATATATTTGAAGCTTTACTGTTTTTAAACTATGCTTAGGACTATGCAAAAGCAATCTGTCTAAAACTAAAGCTATAGGAAAGATTTTAAGAGCTACCTTTCTTCCTTTTTTAATTCTAATAAATATAAATGTTCTAAATTTATTTAGGTTTATTTATTTAAATATATATATATATATATATATATACATATATATATATATATGTTGAGCTTCTTTAACATAGTTCTCATTTTATTCAATGTTAAAGTATGAGTAGCAGATTATTTAGTACTGTGAAAAGGATGTTGTATAATTATAAAAGTATTCTAAAATATGCCATCTGAACTGCAGAATTTAAATGTAGTAATTTTATTTCACCCTTTTATATGTATGTTCTAAAAAAAAGTAGTTTTTTTTTTTTTTTTTTTAGTAAAAAAATTAAAGTGTTAAAAAATGTCATCATGAAATATGTATATATATATATATATATATATATATATATATATATATATATTGAGCTTTCTTAACTTAGTTCTGATTTCATTCAATGTTAGAGAATGAGTCGCAGATTTTTTAGTACTGTGAGAAGGATGTTGTATAATTATAAAAGTATTCAAAATATGCCATCTGAACTGCAGAATTTAGATGTAGTAAGTTTATTCCGCCTTTTTTATATATATGTACTAAAAATATAGTTTTTTTTTTTTTTTTTTAATAAAAAATTAAAGTGCTAAAAAACGTCATCATGAAATATTAATTTATTTTAATAAATGAATTATAATTAAAAGTACAATAACAAACAGTCATAAATTGATATCACAGGATATCTGATCCTAACAATTGGAAAAATAAATATCCATTGCGCAAATAATAGTAATCAATACAGTTTACTTGATAAAAGTTTATATTTCATTTATTTATTTATTTTTTCTTGAATTATTATTCAAAGAAAGTTTTTTATAAAGTGTTCTAAAACACTAATAGTGAGATATTTTGAATCAAAGCTACTCAAAAATTGCGTGAAAAATATGAAAAAATGTAGTCATTCACTTATTGCTTCATAATATAACTCATCCCTTCAATATTATTCAGGCCAAAAAATTTATGTGTAGTATTAAATTTACAAATCTATTAATTTGAATAATAAATAACATGGTGCGACATTCACACTACTTTCCTTTACCCTGCATTTGTATAAAAAGAGATCATTATATTTCATCTATCTATCTAATTTTTCATCTCTATCCTCTTCATATATATACAGTATACTAAAAAAAAAAAAAAAAATCCGCACACTTCGGGACCAAAAACTGTACATTTTTTTTAATTTTGTGGATTTCCGTTTTTTTTTTTTTTTTTTTTCCCTATACAATTCTGAATTACAGTTTTTATCATATAATGATTATTTTAAAATAATAGTGATATAAATAAGTATGTAAAATATGCATAATAATAATAATAATAAGCAATTAAAGATTAAAAAATATACGAAGTTTTATATTGCATAATGTTTTTTCAATTAAAAAATAAAAATTTGCCTTATTATATAAGATACAAAATTTAAGTATAAAAATATTTGATATAATTGACTTGTGCATTATAATATAAATATATATATATATATATATATATATATATATATATATATCACTATGTTTAGAAATATAAATAAAACTTTTTTTTTCAGTCTTTGAATAGTTATTATTATTAATTTATTTCAAACATAAATGACCTAGACCTCAAATAAAATTGCCTTTATCTGTCTCATTCGGCACCTAAAATATAACTATTGAATTAAGTACTATCTCCATTTTCTTTCCCTTGGAATCTTTACTGTGAATTTTATTTGTTTATATTGATTGTAATGTGCGAATTTCTGGCAGTCTACTGTATATGCAGACTCTCAAAATCTTTCCTCCTTCTTCTTTTTTTTTTTTTTTTTTTTTTTTTTTTTTTATTGGATCTTTCTTATTTGTAATTTTTTCTATAAGCGTAAGAAGAAAGTATTTGATTCGTTTTTAATTTAATGTTAAATCTGGAATAATGTTTATTCATATTTATTCATATGACTCTGGCGTCAACCATAAACATAGTATAACTTATATTTTTTAATAAAAAAAAAAAAAAAAAGTTATATAATTATAAATGATTTTACACGGAAAATTATTAAAACAGAGCTAAATAAATGATTATAAATCATAAGATTACATTGTATTATTAAGATAATAGTAGCATTATTTAAATGTAAGTTTTCGCCCCTACATATAGAAAATTCAATTACACTTATGAATGTAACATTTAAATTTTATTTCCAACATGGAGAAATATTTATTTCATTTCAAAAGAAATGTTGTGAACTTGTTTAAAAGCAAAGAAGTAAAAGTTATCTTTCAACTGCAGGATTAATGTCAAAACATACATGAGTATTGTTAAAAATACAACCCCAAAGATCTGGTTGGGAATCAATTGTATTTGCTTGTAAACTATTCTTATCCGTTCAACCCACATGTCAATCAAAGAGTCTGCGAAAGGAGGGAAGTGAAATCTGGAATAAAACGGGCCTGACCACTCAGCCCTGGAAATATGTATCTAAGAAAAGACGGGTTCAACGCTTCAGAGACGAAAATCTTTATCAAGAAAAAGAAGGGCCTGACCATTTACGAGACACATTTCAAATCCGGAAAAAGACGGGCTTAACGCTTATAGGGTTAATTAAAAGAAAGAAAAGCTAGCTAATATTATAAAGGGATAGTTTTAGATTTCAACATAAATATTACTCAATTAAAAATAAAAATAAAAGCTTTGCCAGTATTTTGAAACTTTTGAAGTGTGTAACACTAATTTAATAATCTGGTGTGTCACTCACACGACTTTCTCTTACCCTGAAATTTAATACTATAAATATAGGTTGAAGATTAAGAGGTAAGATAACCATGTTATGTAAACCTATGTTAAACAAATCAAATCAGGCTTCGGAAGAGTTTCATGTGATAATTAATTCTGTGTGAGGGGGGCTACCGCCCCCTCAACCCCCCGTTTCATTAATGCACCTAGATTTACATAAAATTTAATTCGGTTATTAAAAAATAATTATCTTTTTAAAAAATAATTTATTAAAATTATTATTTGAAAAAATTATCTTTTATGATAATGAGGACGATTTTCATATTAGAGAAGTAGTGTAACACTAAATATCCAAAAAAAAGTCCATATTATTCTCAATATATATTAAAAAAAAAAAAAAAAAAAAACGTTTTTTTTTCTAAGTTTTTTTTTTTTTTCGTTAAAAGTGAAAAAAATCGATAACTTTGTTTTAAATTGTCGCAGATCGATGGTTCAACCATTCGTTTTAAAGGTATTGGCGAGCTCTTTTGAAAGATACCCATCATGAAAATTTACTCCCCTCGAGGGGGGACTTCCCCCTCAGGGGGGGAGGTGAGGCTCCTACATACACAATTTTTTTTCCCAGTTAACTATCTCCATTACAAAAAATATATATTTGTTTCATTTGATTTAGTGCAGTCTATAGACGTTAAACTGTACTTAACTGCAATTTCCCCCATAGACGTAATATATTAGAATTCTCTTGATTGTCCCTGTACACGAACCATTTGTTTGATCTTAACGAAAAGCTTACTGTAGCATCCCTATATGATACACATTTAGAATACCAAGTTTGAACTTTCTGCCATAATTTGTTTTTGAGATATTCTGATAACAGACAGACACACAGACAGACACACAGACATACACACAGACCATTTGCTAAAAACATGATTTTCGTATTCAGGGGACCTCAAAACGTGTAAATATAACAAAATCTCGTGTTCGAAAATTTGACCCAAAAACAATACTTTCTCTTCCTTATGGGTAAGAGAAAGTAAAAATTATGTCAATTATTATTTACAAATGATTAAATCACTTTATAAATTAATTGAAGCATTTGAAATAAAATGTATGGTAATAAATTAGGATATTTGACACCTACTTTCATTTTGATATTTATTATCAAAACTAGTATATAACCCCGTGAAAAATGACGGAATGCGAAATCAATTAAAGTAGTGAAACAGCGAATGCTTTACCAGCATCTCTGGTCACTATATTTAAAGGGGATTAATGTGCAAGTTGTACCTGATGGGACTAATGGAATCGTTTTGGTACTTTGCCAGGGATCAATCTTTCACGACCGGAGAGCGTATAAGGGAAGATACCCCAATTACACGAGTTTATTTAACATTGAATTTGTCAATCCTGCAGATACTGGGAAAGAAACTGGCATATGTAACCAATTAAATATTGAAGATCACGGTGCATTTTTTTCATTATCATATCATTTCAATTTGTGGCTCTACTAAGCAAAACATCCTATTTTATGGCGACTTCTCCCGAATTACCTTATCAATACCTTATCATAATATACACCTTATTTTCTTTATTTTTACTAATTTATTTTAAGAAATCTAAGACATTTTGCGTACTAGCAAAAAATCAAAAAAATATATTTATATGTAGTTATTTTAAATATGTATTTTAAAATATATCAGAAAAATACATTGAGATCTAATATATTAAATATATTGCACAATAGAACTTAAAAACTAATAGCTAGCAAATAAATAATATAATTATCTCATATGTTAGGAATAAATACCTAAAACAACACGCAATAAGATAATTCAAAATATTTTAAACATGATATAAAATAAATAATTATGCATTTTTACCTTTTTAAAGTATTCCAAAATTAAAGCAATTCATCTCCCAACAAAGTAGAAATATAATAAATAAGTTCTTTTTTGATTATGACGTAAAATAATCAAAATTTTCTTCTCGGCGTAATGGTAAGAATGGAGCAACTGGCACTAAAATTGAGAATTTCGTAAAAAAGCTGGCGCGACAATGTCCAGTCTCTCTCTATCGAGGGTCCCTACAGCTCACTAGAGACCTTATATTAGGAAGAGACTGGACAATGACGGAAAGTCGGCCATCTTAGTGCGAAATCCGAGCGATCCCCGTAGAACGTAATGCTTTTACTAAACACATTACTAAACAACACACCTTACACACTGAAAATTGTATTACATTTGTTCAAAAAACAATGTAGAATATAAATATGTAATTTTTTTTTCATCATTAAAATAAAGAATTTCAATATAAATAATTCCGTTTTACCTTCGAAAAGATATGTTAATTTTTCAACTCCGAACGAAAAATAGAATTTTTTGAATTTTTATTTACATTAGCTTATTTCATTATTATTTTTTTTTTTATTTTTAGTTTTTAAAAATATTATGTAAAAAAAAAAAAAAAAAACTTATTTAAATATTATTTATAAAATTTATTATGGCAAATATTATTTAAAATAAATTTATATTTTGTATGCTAGTAAATAATGTACACCATATTTTCTTTTTCTTTCTTTCTTTCTTTCTTTTTTCCCCTTTTTTTTTTCTTTTTAAGAAAACGGATACATTTTGCGTACTAGGAAAAAAAAAAATATAGAGATATATATGTAATACAGTTATTTCAAATAGGTATTTTAAATAGGTATTTAAAAATATATTAGACGAATATGTGCCAATTTAGAAAAATATATCTAGTTCTAACATATGAAATATGTGACGAAACAGAGCTTATAAACTGATAGCTAGCAAATAAGTAATTATTTCATATGTTAGGTTTTTTTTTTTTTTTTTTTTTTTTTTCTGATGCAAGGTCCAAGGTAGGACATGCTGCGCCAATCATATAATATTTATTTCCTAACTCATATGTCAGGAAATAAATACGTAAAACAGCATGCAATAAGAGAATTCAAAGTATTTAAAACATGATATAATATAAATAATAATGCTTTTTAATCTTTTAAAAATATTTCAAAATAAAGTAGTTTATTTCCCAACAAAGTAAAAATGTAATAAATAAGTTATTCTCCAGTTATGACTTAAAATAATCAAAATTTCTTCTCAGCGTAATATTAAGCAATGAAGCAACTGGCACTAAAATGGAGGATTTCCTGCAAAAGCCGGCACGCCAGGGTCCAGTCTCTTTGTAATACAGGATCTCTACAGTTCACCATTTACGAGCAGGCTGATTTTTTTTTTTTTTTTAATTCACATAAGATTCTGTAGAATTCTACCAAACATGATATAAAAAAGGGCTGGTACAAAAAGTTTCGTGAAATAAATTTTCTGGCATTTTAGCCAAAAGGGGGAATGTTATTATTATTTTTTTTCTTCTTTGTTTAACGGGTGAGAAATTTCTCATATCTTATAGCGTATAAAAACATAATTTTTGACAAATATGATCAAAATTAAGAAAACTAACGCTTAACCAATTTGAGGGAATAAAGGCGCACAGGGGTCGCTTTTAAATTCAGTTTTCTCTATTTTACGGAAATTTGTATCTCAGCTTCTCTATCGTATACATACACCGAACTTTGTATGTGATACACTGTAAAAAAAAAAAAACTATTACCAGCTGCAATTTGTGATTTATTTTATCCAATCAAAAATTGCAGCTGGTAATAGTTATTTTTTTACAGTGTAAGTATATAATGAAAATATTTTCTAATTCAGTTTGATGATATATCAGCCGACAGGTGGTGCTGTTGGGAAGGTGTTTCCAGGGTTTACGAAGTTCCTGACTAATAAATGTCTTAAAAAGATAATGAAGGATTTGGTGACGGCCACAGAATGCTAGTGTATTTAAGTTACACTCGAAGAAAATTAATAATGACATAAGTGTTCAATGCAATATAATTATTAAAATAAAATACATTGTTTATTAAAAATAAATAAATAAATAAATAAATAAATAAATATCTAAATATTTAAGAACTTGGTAAAAACAAGAAAATTTTTAGAAAGTTATTTTAGAAAGTTATTAGTTTAGTTTTTAGAAAGTCGCACTTTAACTGAAATTTAAAAATAAAAATCTATAGAATTTAAACTTCACAAAGATAAGAGGTTTTTATTATATGTAATAATGGAACATTTTTTTCTGAGACAAATAACTTTGAAATGGGAAAAAAAGTATTGTAATTGTTCAGCACAAAATTTCTATCCTTAGATAATAAATGTATATATTCAGCAATTTAAAATTCCACTTTCAAATTCACTGGATTCAATACTTTGAATGGTTCCTCACTCCTACTTTAAAGAATTTAAAATAGTTCCAGAAAGTTCTTTAATTAAGACATTCCCATTTCATTAGAATTCGACTTTATGTTGAAAATGTTTCCCATTTCTGGAGATAGCGTCATCAAATATATCTGGGTCGTAACCAATCAGCGGAACTCTCTTCTATAATTGTGAACTTAAATGTGATTGCCAGATATTAAGTCTACGTATGTATATTTTATCTTGAATTAGTCGAAAAACCTATGGCAAATACAGTTTAACATTTTTAAAGAGAAAGCTAAAAATTACTTTCTTAGTTTATATTTATAATAATATCAGTAAATATTATTATCCTTATTATTATTTTACACTAAACGGAACAAAATACATCAATGCAAATCACCTTTTTTTCTTTCTTTTTCTTTTTTGACATATATATTTTAAAGAGAAAGATCGGAATAAAGAATGTAAAGCAATAATGCTATTTTATCAGCCAATACGTTATGAGATATTCTAAATTCCTTTTTTGCAAATTTCAGTGTATGCTTCTTCTTTTTTTTTTTTTTTTTTTTTTTTTTTACTTTCTCTTACACATATATATAGTATAGAAAGTATTGTTTTTGGCTCATTTTTTTGAAATTGAGTTTTTCGCATAAGTCAACGTTTTGAGGTCCAATTGAGTCAGAAAATCATACTTTTACCAGTTCGTCAGTGTGTGTGTGTGTAACACTTATGAGCATATCTCACGAACAAAAAATATCTGAAAGTTCAAACGCGGTGTTTTGTATCTGTATCATATATTGATGCTACACTAAAATTTTCATTGAGACCAAACAAATGGTTCGTGTACACGGACATCCAAGAAAAATCATATACATTATGTCTGTGGCGAAAATTTCTGGTAAGTACATTGTAAAATCTATAAGAAGCTCTAAACAAAGGAACATATTTTTTAATATGTATAAAAGCGTGTTTTGTATAGATAGTAGTAAGGAAATCATTCATTATTCGTTTATAGCACTACTCAAAATTAAGCTAAACGTTGTTTTCTATTGAATGTAATTGATAGAAGTGTTTTTCTACATTTTACTATGTCTACGGATGCTGCTGAGAAAGTAAAATAAATTCTTCATATCCATTTTATATATATAAAAAAATATGTTCTGTTTTTAAGTCTGGATTTTGTATAACATCACGTTTTGAGAAGCCCTGAATACGAAAGTTTCATTTTTAGCAGTAGAGCTGTATGTTATTCGTGTAACGTAATAACAAGTAAATGCATAAAACTCAAATTTTGAATTTTGAATTTCATATTAGTCTGCCACTTGAAAAAAAAAAAAAAAAAAAAAAAAAAAAAGCAATTTTGAAGGCAAATAAATAACAGCTTTGATTAAAACAGAAAAATAAATAAATGTACGCGCTCTAATTGGACGGGGGTTTTTAGGTTTCCAAGGATTCATCGAGGTTTTTTTTTTAATTACTAACACATAATAATAATAATAATAATAATAATCTATATATTAATAGGCAAGCATAAAATTTGTAGTCCCTTTTTAACATATTAATTATGGGATTAGAGGGTTGAAAATGGTATCTATATATTAATAGGCAAGCATAAAATTTTTAGTCCCTTTTTAACATATTAATTATGGGATTAGAGGGTTGAAAATGGTATCATTCGAAAGGTATAGTTAGCCGGAAGGTGCGAATACAAATATTATTTTCTTACGATGCCAAGAAGGTATTTAAAAATACATTTATTTTTTATGCATTTTCCCCCATTTTTCCCTTTTATACACGTATTCCTTTACATTAAAAAATACCTAAAAGTAGAAAGTTGTTAAATCTGGCAATTTCATAAAGCTCAAATAAAGCCATAGGCACAGTAATTTGTATAATGTAGCATCACTATACGCAAGCGAAGTGATGACGTCACTGTCTGTCCACGGAGCCACGAAAAAGATTTTCTATGTTAATCGTCCTTTGGATTTTTTGTAAAAAATTATTAAAAAATTAAGGAAATTACCTGCCGATTTTAATTCCGATATTTGGGTATCCGCGTTTGTAATGATCGATAGATGGCTCTTTTTCAGCTCTTGTTGTTAGTAAACATTACAGCCACGTGTATCTATTTTTGTTCTTTTTGTTATTCTACTTAATATTCGTACTATAATTTCTCCGCCATTACATCATGAAAAATTGATTGCTTTTGGAAAAAAATATTTCAGTTTATTCAAAGTTCGACCGGAAGTAGGTTTTTAACTGAAGTTGAACAAATATTAGTTTTAAATCGTCTGATTAATTCTTTACTTCCATTAGCCGAAGCAACTGAAATTTTAAATTTGTCATTTGGAAATAAATGGAAGCTTAATTCTGGATTTTTTGGCCGTTTGGAGTTACACTGGAGCACACAACAGTATGCGTTATCTTTTTTACCGGATTTATTCATTTTTATTCAATAAATAAATGTGAAACTAAACATCGGCCAGCAATGGCGACTTGATGGAAGCCGAATTAAAGCATTTTAATTGTAATTTCCCCTTAGCCCACCAGAGGGCGAGGATTTCATTACAATCGCGGATAGTTATATATAAGTTACTGTCTACATGTGTTTGATTGGAGTTATTTTTTCTGTAAAATTAATAAAATTTTAATTTAAAATCACAAAACGCCAGAAAAAAAAATGGCAAACTTCCAGTTTCGAATGTAAACATAAACATTTCATTTCAAAGGGTGATATTTAAACAATAAATATTCAACTAATATACTAAATAAAAGGAAAAAGGATTTGTTACTAACTGCTGCATGTATAAGTAGACGATACGGGAAAAATTCCGATTTCCGTTTTTTGCTGAATTTACTTGTTTTGAGCTTTCTTTACGTTTCAATTAACTGAAAGTGGCTACTTATATTTTTAAAAAGTGTCTTTATTGCTAGCTTGTGTGGGTAGAAGAAGCAAGTAGAAGATACATAAAAAGTTTTGATTTCCGATTTTCGATGAATTTACACGTTTTGAGATTTCCTTGCATTTTAATTAACCTTTAGAAAGGGGCTGTGACAGCATCTGTCACGCTTCACCATAGGATTTTGTAAGAGCCCCTTTCAAAAGGTTAAGTGAAATTGACTACATATTTTTATTTTTTAAAAAGTGGATTTATTATTCTTTCTTCTGCATATATAAGTAGAAAATATGAGATTCAGAAAAGTTTTAGAATTTTGGTTTCCGATAAAGTTACACGTTTTGAAATTTCCCGAACTCAATTCGACCATTTTTACAAAATATCTTTTTTTTTTTTTTTGTTCAAACACTGTACTTTATGAACCAATCGAATTAATTTAACAGAATTTGATACTTGGTTTGGCATGGTACCTATTAGCTTCTGGGCTGTATCACAGAACAAGGGCGTTTTCACGTTGCGATTTTCTCTCATTTCAGGAAAGGCTAACATCTACAGAGAGAAATAGTTATATTAAGTAAACTCTGCTGACTCAGTTAGAGTGAATATCGGCAAACAATTGCCGCAGCTGTGTTGCAATTGCATTAAGTTTAGGACAATCCAATAACTTTGCTTTGCCTCGCTTTGCAAAAAAAAAAAAAAAAAAAAAAAAAAAAAAAAAAAGGTCGAGTTTCGACCACTGGGCGATACTAGTAATAATAAATCCAAAATTTGCCTAAATATATGAATTAAGCAAAAATAGCCCAAAATTGAAACACGGAGTAAATACGTATGATAAACAAAGTTAAATGATTATCGTATAATTAAAATCACGTAAAATTAGAGATTAAATGGAAATTAATGTGTAATTACATCATCATCTTGTAAAATATACTGAGAGTGGAAATTCAGTCAGAGCCAAAACAAATTTTTGAAACATATTTTAGTACATTAATTCTTGTTGATCTCACTGTAGTTGTCGAATTGAAAGACAAATTAAAGACAGTGTAAAAGAAAATTTTATTTAAGAAAAACATCCTATATATGTATATATATATACATAGATAGTTAGATAGATATATGTAGATTTCATTTTATTATTTCATTTTATTTATTTATTTATTTACTTATTTTTTATATAATTTACACGTTTTATTAGTATTTTATTTTCCTGAATGCAAGTTAAACATCTACCATACGTATTTTTAAAACTTACTGTATTCCGTATGAAGAAATACCAAAAAGAAATAGTTATTTTATGACTTGTACTTATACTTTTAAACTAATGTATTATTTCACAATCTCATACGTGAAAAAATATTTCCTCGAAAATACATAAATATATTATGAAAACTAACTGTAGTTTGAACAAAACTTGATATCTCTATTTCCCTTCGCAAATGAATATGATCTGGGATTTATTCAATGCAACGTTTTATCAAACACAATAAAACTTGTTATCCATTGTTGTTACTGGGAAAAAACTAAAAATGTTTTTCTTATCTATGATTTAGTCTTTGTTGGAATTCATAGTTATTGCTTCAAGAATATAGCATAGCAGTTCTTTTACAATATATGGTATTTTTGATGAAATATCCCTCGGGGCTTTTTCTATTTTTTATGCTAAGGTACTTAAAATAAGTTTTTTTTTTCTTTATAAAAGCTTTTAAAAGAAAATCTCAACGTTGTTTGTTAGATTTTTAGTAATAATAATAAAAAATATAGTTTTATATTGTTTGTGTTTATTTTGGTAAAATAATTTTTTATGAAGAAAAAAAACAATAGATTTTTATCTATTGTGGAGTATTATGCTAGTATTTAATGTATAGAAAAAATATATTTTCTTATAATCTATTGTTTTAGGATAAAACTTCCAAGTAATTTTACAATAAGTACTTATATATATATATATATATATATATATATAATAAAAAATAAAATAAAAGTAAAGTAAAATTAATTTGTCGACGCGAAAATTGAACAGATTTATAGAAAATACTTCCTTTCTTTTCTTTCTATTTTTCACCTTCTTTTATTGTTATGATTATTATTATAAAGTAAAATTAACAAATAAAGTCTTTTAAACTGGTAAATTTAGATAAATGATCTTTTTTACAACTATACAGAATAAAAAATAAATATAAAGAAACCCGCTTTCCGCAAAATGAATAAGTATAAAATTATCATAATGTTCCTGTTTATATAAAGTTTTTTATTATCATGATTATTACAATTTTTCGATTCGAGCTTAGAATCGTATGATTTAAAACAGCTTATTTGTCAAAAATTAGGGATATTTTGTCGTTTAAAGAGATGATAATTTTAATTGTCGGATTGCTTCAGCAGCTTTATACATATTTCAGGAAAAATAATCGCCTTTCGTAGTTATTCCGAAACGAAAAAAATGTTTTAAGATATTTAATACTAACAGTCTACGCCTGCTTCGCTGGTCTCTATATTCAAATGAATTTTCAAAAGAATTGGCTCAGTATTTATTTTTTTCATCACATTGTAAATAAAAACTTAATTAAAAAAAAAAGATAATAATTTATAAATAAATAAACATTGAAATTGCTCTAGACTTTGCCTCGAGTACCCGCTGCCTATGGCAGCTCTTTTTTCCACCCTTGCTGCATCGGAGGGGAGAGGGGGTCCAGGTTCCCTCTGTCTGCAAAAAGGTTTTTCCCGGGAACTTCAATCTGGGTATTTATCGACGACATGTGGATTTTCTGTTATTTAAGAACTGCGGTTTTAAAGATGACTGTATTTCAGCATGTATTATATGTTTTTGTTTTTGAACCACGTGTTTTATAGCCCCCATTATTTACACAGTATTACGATTTGATTCCGACCAGTATAGCAAAATAAAATAAAAAAGTAGATTTTCTTTTGAAAGGAATTAAATACAGAAAAAACAAAAAAAAAATTAATCAGTTTAATACTTCTCCACTATATACTACCATTTTTTCCGACCAATAAATATTAAACAAAAAAAAAAAAAAAAAAAAAAAAAAAAAAAAAAAATATTTTAAAGGAATTAATTTAAAATGAAAAATAAAAAGTTGTTATAATATAAAACTTATACATAAACATAACAACTTATTGATATCGCATTACCGTTTTATTTTCAATAAATATAATAAATAAAATAAAAAAAATAAATAAACTAGTATGTTGTGGCCACCACAAAACTTTCTTCTATATTTTCCTATATACATATTCAATCAGTAACAATATTAAAAAAAAAAAACAAAAAAAAAAAAACAAAAAAAAAAAAAAAAAAAAACGATTTTTTTCTAAGTTTTTTTTTTTTTTTTTGTTAAAAGTAATACATATTCAACCAGTAACAATATTGAATTTTTTTTTTTTTTTTGTTAAAAGTAAAAAAAATCGATAACTTTGTTTTAAATTATCACAGATTTATAGTTCAACCATTCGTTTTAAAGGTATTGACGAGATCTTTCGAAAGACACCCATCTTGAAAATTTACCCTCCAGGGAGGGAATCGATGCCCCCACATGCACAGAATTTTTTTCCTAGTTAACTATTACTATTATCAATAACCCATATTAATTTTACAATCACAAGTTAAAAATAACTCTCATTATGTACATTTATACGAAATTTTGTCCTATACTGCCATGTTAAAAATTAAAAAAAAAAAATGCGATCACAGCGCCACCTGTTGAGCTATTGAAAAGCTCAACAGTATTGTTGAGCAAATGTAATCAGCACCACTTTATGTCGGGGACCAACTAAATAGCAAGTTTGGTTAAATTTCGTTAAAAAAAAAAAAAAAAATACGATTGTCACAGATTTATAGTTTAACCATTCGTTTTAAAGGTATTGATGAGATCTTTCGAAAGATACCCATCTTGAAAATTTAACCCCCCCCGGAGGGGTACTTCCCCCCCCAGGGGGAGGACCGGTGCCCCCACATGCACAAAAATTTTTTCGTAGTTAACTACTACTATTATCAATAATTCATATTAATTTTACAATCACAAGTTTAAAATATCGCTCATTATGTATATTTATACGAAATTTTGTCCTATACTGCCATGTGAAAAGTTTACATAAAATGCGATTACAGCGCCATCTGCTGGGCGATTGATCCCAAAATCTAATCAGACCCTTTCCATGTCAGGGTCCAACTATACACCAAGTTTTGTTCAATTTCATTCATCGGTTCGTGAGATACGGTGAAAAATACGAAATTTTTCGATCACAGCGCCACCTGCTGGACGATTGATCCCCAAATCTAATCAGAACCATGCCCCATCAGGTTCCATCTATATACCAAGTTTGGTTGAATTTCATTCATTGGTTCGTGAGATACGGTGAAAAATACGAAAATTTGTCCTATACTGCCATGTTAAAAATTTACATAAAATGCGATCACAGCGCCACCTGCTGGGCTATTGATCCCCAAATCTTATCAGCACAATGCCCCGCCAGGTTTCAACTATATACCAAGTTTGGTTGAATTTCATTCATTGGTTCGTGAGATACGGTGAAAATACTAAACCACAGACACACATACACAGAGACAGACAGACAGACATTTTCTAAAAACTATCAATTCGTGTTCAGGACATCCCAAAACGTGTAGATCCCTCAAAAAACGGAGGTCGAAAATTTTCGAGAATCCAATACTTCCTCTATATTAGATATAGAAGAAAGTAAAAATAAATAGTGAAATAACCGTTGCTAAGATACGCAGACGATTACAATCAAAGAATTAAATTTATGAAAAATGAAGCATTAAAGCCAATATTTAAAATCGTAAAACTTAAAAAATTCAAATTCGAAATTCGAAAAAATATCGATGAGGTGCACACTTGCAGGGTCTCATGTACCTATATACCAAATTTGAAAGCTCTCCGATCAATAGTGTGAGCAGCAGAGCGCAGGCAGACACACACACATACACTTTTCTTTATTTATATAGACTATTTTATTTTCCGAAAGATTTTTTATTCCTTTATTATTCCTCTAGTACTCTGATACAATTTTCTGCTTTTTCTAACTTGCAATGTCCCTCTTACTTTCATGGAAATAAGTCTGAAATAATTGATAAAGCATTGTTTTAAGGCACAAAACGTATTTGGTTTATATCTATCTATCTATCTATCTATCTATATATATATATATATATATATATATATATATATATGTTGTTACGAATTTGTAAATAATAATAGTTATTTTTTTGTAATTTCATTCAAAGAGGCTTAGTGAGGTTATAAGATGTTAATTCCTTGCATTTCTAGCTTGTTTTCGCATTAAAATAGATCCTCCATTTTACCTCAAAAACTTGTTAAATACCTTCACTAAGTTGGGTAAGGGCCTTGGCGACAAATTTGACTATTTTTCGCTCCTTGAAGACTTTTTTGGCAACCTTGGCAAGAAAATCTTTATTACGATATTTTGAATATCTAAGCACTAACTTGATTCCTTGAGAAGTTACCAGGAAATTCTGTGTTTGTAGAAGTGTATAAAAGGAAGCCCAATCCGGCCAAGTCAGTCAGTTTCAAGCCAACCGCCTTAATGGAAGGTGCGCGTAATTGAGCCCTTTTGATTACAGCCCATTACTGTGTGTTAATGCTATGCTACAGTTTATGATGGGAATTTGATGTTGTCAGCTGTTATTTGAGCTGTGTTTTCTGCTTAAACATCCAGTTTCCGATTTCCAACTTCTATTTTTCCAATTTTCACGAAAATTTGGAAACTTCATTTGTACACTAGACCTGTCTCTATTCTGAAGTTTCGTAGTTATTAGTTTCGTAGTTATATTAGTTTCGGAGATATGACAGCCAGAAAATTCCCCACATGCATACATACACAAACACACACACACACTGACCAATTGCCAAAATCTACATATTTGGACATAGGAGACCTTAAAACGTGTATATCAGGTGATAACTCGATAAGGAATTTTTGGACCAAAAACATTACTTCCATTGCATACAGTTGTCATGGTTGTTGGGTAATGGAAGTAAAAATATTAAGACTATGATACAAATATTTTGTGATGAAATTATAAATGATTCGAAGTATAAAGAAACGAATGCTTGTTACGTTCAAACGCTGTAAGAAAGAATGAACAAACAAGAATGTTTGTAATTTATGTAGTCATGTCATATAAACCAAAGATATTTTTCATGAAATTTCATAAAGTTCTGTAAACAAATAATACACTATCATCTAATAAGTATTTGGTCACATTCCATATTAGGTCGTTTTATCAAATAACTAGAAAAATTCTTCAGGAATTATCTTGAAACATCGGTCGTGTAAAGAACATGTTGTACCTCATATATTTCAGCAAAAACATTGTCCTGAAGAAGGAAAAGTAGACTAGTAAAAAATTAAACAATAAGCAAAATGTTTTGGATCTCGCTGTAAAAAGCTTAAAATGTATTTTTCCTACATCGTGTGTTTATGAGATATCTGTAAACTATCTTTAAACTAACTGTATGTTTTTTTATGAGGCTACCACATATATTCATTGAGAAGTAAGCATTCCTTGAAAAAAAAATGCAAAAATAACTTACGAAGTTTTTAATTATACCATATAGAGTACAGTCGACTAAGAACAGGATTCGACAAGGATTTATTTAACAAAACCGTATGAAGTGTACTTTTTTTTATAAGAATTTTTGCTAGTGTTCGGACATTTTTGTTACCGACTGTATATATACCATGTAGAGTGCACACAATGGAAAGTTATTTTTATGAAACTTGGCATACTACATTAGAAAGAACATCGAAATACAAAAATTTTAAATATCTTAGTAAATATCATCAATTTTATCAAATAATTTTTAACTACGCATACGAAAGCCTTATTTCCATAATTTAATAGCCAAAAGTATTGAGCTACTTACATGAAAATCCGATACAAATATCGTGAAAATTCGAAAAGTTATGGGTTATACAATAAACATAATTTTAGTTCTTCTTAAATAATAATAATAATAATTAAGAAGAAGAAGATAGAAGGTTTTATCAACATTTATTTAAACCCAGCGAATACTGTGTATTACTATTGGCATTGATTGAATGAAAATAATAATGTGAATAAAACCCTTTGAAATCCAGATTTTAGTTTGAGAAGAACTGAACTTTAGTCCATTCTGTCTCTCATAACTTTTTCAATTTACACGATGTTTGTTTGAGGCTTTCATGTAAGTAGCTCAATATTTTTGACTATTATATTGTGCAAACGGAATTTCTTAAAATCTTGCCCATACGTAATTAAATGTATGTTGTAGCCAAAACTCATTTCCAGCATCAATTTTTACAGGGTGATCCAAAACCTTTTGTAATTTGTTTATTTTTTAGTGGTGTTCTGTTTGTGTTCTGGTCAAAGCCTTTGCTGAAATATATGATTCATAACACGTTCTTTATACTTCTTCATACTTAAAACGTTTAAATTCGAAAGTGTCCAAATACTTATTGGTAGATACTGTTTATTATTTAGCAAGTTGCACATACCATATTAAAATCTTTGAAATTATTTATCTGTAATGTAGGTAGAAAGTTTACAAATGATTATTCTGCGGTATAAATGTGTTAATTTCGTCATAGCACATATAAAAAAACTTAGTTTATTTCATTATATATGGACTCAATTGTATCGTCTTTTAACAAAATTATTGATAAAAATAACGAATAGTCTTTATATATTTTTGAAATATTTCCTACTTTCATATTCGAATTCAGAAAAAAATTAACGATGATCTGATAATAAAAGAAATGAAAATGTAAGCCTCATCCATCATGTTGAAGTGTCAAACAATCCAATGATTTAGTGAGTCTGTGTTTTATATATATATATATATATTTCTTTTGCTCAAAATATTTTAGGGGATTAATCTTGTAGAGGGAAAAAAAAACAAAAACATATAAAGCTCATTTCTGACATTATCTACTTATAAATTTTAAGAGTTTCTATTTTTTTTTTTTTTTTCTATTTTTAAATATCTTTAAAATGTTCTTCAATTTTTTTAAACAGATAAAACTGACAAACATTATTGTTATATATTTATTTATTTACTATTTTTCTTTTTCGTGAAGCACGATATTTTACTGGCGATTTATAACGTAGAAAAATGTTAAAAACTTAAATTTTCTCTTATCAGTAGGAATATGTTTTTTATAAATCGTAATAAATGACATTCCTAAGAAGAAATACTTGTAAAATATTTTGAATGCATAAATAATGCCCTAAATATTTTAAATCGGTATTAATGTCCTTATTATTGATTGAATTTTTGTTATATATATATATATATATATATATATATATCCAATTTCAGATTATTTTAATTTTCTTATCTTAAAGCAGAGAAATCAAATTAAAGAAGGTAAAAAATACCAAATATAAACTTATAAAGTTTGGAACATTTTGAATATGGTAAAAATGTCCTATAAAACTTTTCGATAAAAATTTATTGCATCGATAAAAGAAACAAATATATGTCTTTTAAAATGCTGATGCCATATTTCTTTTTTACACTACATATTATGCAGTTACCGTATTGATAAAGCATACATAATGCACAAAATATATATTATATCTTTAAATTAAATTTTAAAATTCAGATTTGTTTATTTACTGTTCCTATTAGTTACTTTTTAATACCCAAATATAAAATATAAAATAAAAATAAAAATAAATAGAAGTCTGAGCTGCCTCATATTTTAATTGAAATTAATGTTGGTATTTTCTTTCAATATTATTTCCTTTCAAAATTAAACATTTTATGAACTGTGGTAAAAAATGAACAGATTAAAAATTATTTCGTATCATTTTCCCCAGATGAAATACGATACAAGAGTATTTTATTTTTAAACACTGGGGGGCTCTGCCCCCTGCTCGCTCCGCTCACCAACCCCCGAATGAGGCTTAGCCTCCTACCCGACTAAAATTACTTTAATAGAAAGAAAATCATAATATCTAGACCATTTTGCATTACTGCTTTAGTATATGACCCTTTTTATTTCTTTTTTACAACCTTAAATCCGGACCACGGTACCCCAGTCGGTAGTGCGCCGAGCTCGTAATTGGAAGATTGTGGGTTCTTTTCTCGAGCCGACCAAAGACCGTCGAGTACACTAATGGTGGCTGATGCACGTAAAATATGTTGTGGCCACAATACCCTCCATATTCCCATCAAAATTATACCTCTGGGGACAACCGAAGCTGCAGAGCTATTCCCTTCGTGTAGATCAAAAACTGTGGTGGCATATCTCCGGAACATCTGTAGGGTTGCGTCCCGGACCGTCGCCAATTATGCATAGCGCAGTAATGGTGCGAAGTAAACCATAACCTACCTAATTATCTACCTACCTACAACTATGGATCATATTTTAATTTTCCCGTGTAAGAAGATTAATTTTCTAAAAGTAGAGAAAGAAGTTGATATATATATATATATATATATATATATATATATATATATATATATATATATTTTTTTTTTTTTTTTTTTTACATCCATGGTTTCGCGCTGCGGTACCCTAGTCGGTAAAGCGCTGAGCACGTAATTGACGACTTGACTTTCTGTCGTCATTCGACGTCATGATGAAATTCAACCTATAGGAGTCTTAATTTAGCCCACAAATAAAGGACTATAGCCAATCATAGCGCAGCTTTTCCCCACAAACAAAGGGAAACTCCACCTTGTTCTAGTCGTCCATTGGAAGATTGCCGATACTTGAGCCGGCCAAATTCCGTCGTGTACACTAATTGTGGCTGGTGAAAATGAAATATGTCGTGGTCGCAAAGTCCTCCATGTTCTCATCCCCACTATACCTCTGGGGATCACCAAAGCGGAGTGGGATCCCCACCGTGAAGGTTCAAAATTGTGATAACATGTCTCCGGAACATCTCTAGGGGTGCGTCCCAGACTGCCGCCAATTACTCATAAAGCAGTATGGTGCGATGTTAAATCCAACCAACCTACCTACCTACGTACATACATACAACCATGGATCATATTTTATTTTTCTCGGGTAAAGTGACTTCATGACAGAAGAACAACGTCACTGGGAGAAACTTTTTTCAAAATGGTAAATAGAGTACCTTCATAAACTTGTCGTTTTCAGTTAATAACTTCTTTAATTAAAATGATAAAAATTTCTAAGCGGCTGAAATGTCTGCCTTGGAGTACTCGGAACACATTGATACCTCTCATGACGCGAAGGACCCTGCCCTCCGTTAGGAGATGCTGTCGCAGGCAAAAACAATTGACGCCAGTGACAGCAACTTTTTTTTAATATATAGAGAAATATCTTAAAACTAATATTAATATAGTTTTTAATCATTTAAATGTTAAAATTACTTATACATAATTGGAAAACAAAATTTGAATGAATGAAATTTTTTCGACGCCGAAAATTGCCCTGTTCCATAATTTAGAAAAAAAATACTTTTCTATTTTTTATTTGTAGATTGGTCTACTTTGTTAATTTTCTGAAGCTTTGTAGGAACACGGGTAAGAATGGGGACCCATTTCGGCTTTTTGTTTTAATTATTATTATTATTATTACTGGATATTATAATATTATTTATCGGATAATTATTATTATTATTTAGTATAATTATTGATTCAACGATAATTTGGATATAGACAATATAAAATTTTCATAACCTACCATCTATTATAAAAAAAAAAAAAAAAGAAAAAAAAAAGAAAGAAATCATGCGTAATGGTAGCAACTCTAACCTTATTACATTTTTTGAACCTTTCACAGTTTTTAAAAACTATTTAAATAAAAATAACATATATAATGAAAATGGAATACATGTATTTAATAATTATTGATCATTTAAAACACGATGTTCCAAATATTTAAATTTCTATTTTTTATTTTTTTATATGCAGATTTTCTGAAATTGTAATCACGTGTTTTTTTTTTTTTTTTTTTTGTACATGTATACTGCATCTAACGTTTTTCGTCCCATTCAAATAACAATTTCTTCATGCGTCTTTTATTTAATTATTTTTTTTTTCTTTTAGATTATATATATTTCAAATTATACAAATTCCTGTTAAGATATTGCGGAAATTTAGCAAGTAATATGAAAATACTATGGTTTTCCATTTAATAACTAAAATGTGTGATGATTTAAGAATATTAATGTTTTCTTGTTTCCATTTAAATTAGACGATAGCGATATTTAATTAAATAAAATCCTATAATAATTTTAAATTCAAAATTTAAATCCACATACTTAAACAAATCCTCGCGAAATATAAGATTTTAAAATTAATAAATATGATATAACTAACAATCATTTATGTAGTTTAGAATAGTTAATCCCACACTGACTCATAATAAAAACAACGACATTATGAATAAAACGTTTTAAAGAAATAAAATCATGTTTAATCTGGAAACCTCGCATGAATTACACTACGGAATACATTTTTCTTTCTTTTTTTAATTTCCTGGAATTAACATGCCTTTTGATATGAATTGGACCGTGTATTTCACTATATTCTTATAACACATATTAAAACACACGTATTTAAAGAATATAAAACAATGTTTATTTATTTATTTATTTATTTTTATGTTGAATTTTCTTTTAGTTTTACACAAGCGCTTTAATAAATAATATATAGTACATATTATTATTATATCTTACAGTTTCACAACAGATTTATTCTCTATTACTACAGGATGAATGCAAATATTACTTTTTTACTCAATTTCTTGTTAATCCAAATTAATGTCGAATCCAATCTTGTTCTTTTACACGCCTATAGTTTAATACATTTTATTGTGTATAAAGAAAAAAAAATTAAACATTCCCTTGTATTTTGAGAAAAAGTGTATGCTATATTTGTACTACAAAATATAAAATAAAGATTTGTTGAAGTTTGAAAAAGAAAAGAAAAAATATGCATCATTCTTAGAAATATATTTATTGATTAAAAGAGTTATTGAACTAATCTTGGGCGAATAAACATACTTTAACATGTGAAATACGTAAGGAGAATATCATTTTGTATAATAAAAATAATTTCATCTCTACCACTAAAAGTATTCTTATTACTAATACTTGATATAGGATATTTTTTAAAAACAAAATATTTTCTATGGTGCTTTAAAAAAATATCTGCTTTACGTACCATTGCAGTATGTGTAACAATGCTTCTAATCACGAACTACCGAAAAATTGAGCAATAATTTATATATATATATATATATATATATATATATATATATAGATAGATAGATAGATAGATAGATAGATAGATAGATAATAAATTCCTCGAAATATAAAATTACTGAACCACCAGCAAGCGTGAAATTTTAAACAATATGATAAAGTATTCACTACCTTGTTGGTGATTAATTGTTGGAGGATAATAATGTTTGTATTTCAAAATATAAAATAAACAATTGTTGAAGTTTGAAAAAAAAAATATATATATATATATATATATATATATATATATATATGTATATATTAATATGCATATTTTTTTAGAAATTTATTTATTGATTAAAAGAGTATTTAAACTGAGTAATTTTGAGCAAATAATTAATATTTTATATATACGTAAAATATGTAAGTAGAAAATAATTTTGTATCATAAAAATAATTTCATCTCTATCGCTAAAAATCCTTTTATTCCTAATACTTGATATAGGTTATTTTTTAAAAACAAAATCTTATTTATGGTACTTTAAAAAAAAAAAAAATATCTATTTTTACGTAACATTGCTGTATGTGTAACAATGCTTCTAATCAGGAACTAGAAAAAAAATATTAATAGTTTATGAAAAATTTAGATAGAAAATTCCTCGAAAGATAAAATTACTGAACCAACAGAAATGCGTGAACTTTTAAAAAACATGATAAAAAATTCACAATATTGTTGGTGAATAATTGTTGGAGGATAATATTATCTGTATTACAAAATAGAAAATAAACAATTGTTGAAGTTTGAAGAAGAAAAATATTGATCTTTTCTAGAAATTTTTTTATTGATTAAAAGAGTAATTAAACTCAGTAATCTTGTGCAAAAAATCATTCTTTATCTATATATTAATACGTGAAGCAAAAACTTTGTACCCCTTTTTACGAAAATTGCGCGGACGGAGGATTATGAAATTTCGCACACTTATACTTTATATAGAGAAGAAGTGCAGAATGCTAATATTTTTTAAAAATACAACGACAAAGACGAGAAAATGGAACATTTGTGAAACGACAAAGGTGCAATTCAAAGCCTATATTATCGGGTTTTATTTCCAGATTAAAATTAGCATTTTCATTTTTTTATACTGTTGCCAAAATTTTCAAATTTCAATTAATAATCTATATATTAATACGTGAAGCAAAAACTTTGTACCCCTTTTTACGAAAATTGTGCGGACGGAGGATTATGAAATTTCGCACACTTATAGTTTATATAGAGAAGAAGTGCAGAATGCTAATATTTTTTAAAAATACAACGACAAAGACGAGAAATTGGAACATTTGTGAAACGACAAAGGTGCAATTCAAAGCCTATATTATCGGGTTTTATTTCCAGATTAAAATTAGCATTTTCATTTTTTTATACTGTTGCCAAAATTTTGAAATTTCAATTAATAATAAAAAGTTAATATGTTAATAACAATAATAAAAGTTAATAACAATGAGTTATTTTTTAAATAGCCAGTTTCATCTGAAAGAGTTATCGCAGAATGCTAATATTTTTTAAAAACACACAAGTTTTGCATTATATATATACTAATTAATCAACTCAACTCAACTCAACTCATTCAATTTGTATAGATCAGTTTCTAAAGAAATCAACCTAAAATAAAAAAAAAAATAACGATTTTTTCTACTGACGATGAAAGTTTTTTTCTACTTTTATTATGCCTCGACATAGAACATTAACGGGTCGGATTGAGAGACAAAGAAGAAGGAATCTATATTTGCGGACACATAATAATAATAGTAATGAAAATACAAATAGTGTTAATATTATACAGAATGAAGAAGTGAATTTGACAGATAAATTTAAATGTGCACGAAATGTCATTCCAAAAGTTTTTTATAGTTATGATTGTGGATTAATGGATTTGGAATGCAGGTTTTGCAATGCGAAACATTTTGAATCTGAAGTCACTTTAGGTGACAGAACTGCATTCACTTCATGTTGTCATAAGGGTAAAGCAATATTACCGCCCTTAAGTCAAAATGAATATTTTAAATCATTGTATGATGGACTTATTTCAAATGAACCTTCAATAAAAAGTAAGTCAAAAAATTATTTTGAAAATATTCGCAAATACAATTCATCATTTGCTATGGTTAGCTCAGAAGCTCAAGTATCCGAGGCAGTTACAAGTGGAGTGTATCATTTCAAAATACATGATGTTTTTTATCACAGATCGGGTCCAATGACTGCTGCACATGGTCGTTCACCATGTTATGCGCAATTATATTTTTATGATGTTGACACTGCTATCAATTATAGATTACAAGAACGTTTTAATCAAACATGTAACAACAACATAATGCGCGAAATTTCTCTCGAATTGGAACGCAGTAATCCTTTTGTTCGGTCATTCATTGCAATGAAACATCATTGTCAAAGAGTTGAAAATCAAAATAAAGAAATTTGTATGCTCATTAAAGTAAATCATGATTTAGATCTACGCCGTTTCAATGATGCAGTTCAAACTGATGTAGCAGTAATGTGTAGTACAGTTGATGGTGAGCCACCTTTTGAACGAAATATGATTTCATTTTCAAAAGTTAATGGTATCATTAAAAATATCTCAGTTTTGGATTCATCATTAGATCCTTTAGCGTATCCACTACTTTTTCCAAATGGTGATACTGGGTGGCATATGAATATGACTCATAATGCACCAACTATATCTAATTCAAGAGCGCCCAGAAATAAATTAACAATGCTTCAGTATGCAGCCTATCGACTTGCAATTAGAGAAGACTTCAGCATATTACACCATTCACAAAAGCTATTTCTGCAATGGATAGTTGATATGTATGTGAGAATAGAGGGCTCACGATTACATTTCATTCGACAAAATCAAATAATTCTTAGGTCTGAAGTTTACAACAATTTAACAGACTACTTAGAATCGAACATCAATGCCAGTAATGTTGGCCGTAGAGTAATTTTACCATCTTCGTTCAATGGATCTCCAAGAAATATGTATCAGAATTATTTAGATGCAATGTCAATTGTACAACATTTTGGAAAACCTTCTTTATTTATTACAATGACTTGCAATCCAAGTTGGCCGGAAATAGTTAACAATATTGGTGTAGGTGAAACTGCTAATTTTAGACCTGAAATTATTGTGCGTGTATTCAAGTCAAAATTGAAAGCATTAATTGAGGGCCTTATACAAAAAAATATCTTTGGTAAAGTTGAAGCACTCATTTATACAATTGAATTTCAAAAAAGAGGATTGCCTCATGCTCACATTTTACTCACTTTAAATGAGCAAGATAAAATTGTTAATGCTATCGATATTGATAAAGTTGTATCTGCGGAGATTCCTAACATTCAAACACATCCGACATTACATGAATATGTTGTAAAACACATGATGCATGGTCCATGCGGTGTCCTTAATCCTAATTCTGTATGTATGAGAGATGGAAAATGCATAAAAGATTATCCAAAACGATTTAATGAATTTACATGTGAATCGTTAAATGGATATCCATTATACCGAAGGCGTGATAATGGTACGCATGCAGAAGTTCGTGGTAGTTGCCTTGACAATCGGTACGTTGTACCATGCAATCCATATTTACTTGCCAAATTTAATTGCCATATAAATGTTGAAGTATGTACTACAGTCAAAAGCGTCAAATACATTTATAAATACGTGTATAAAGGCTATGACAGTGCATCCGTTGAATTAGATTCTGGGGAAAATGAACAAGGTCTAAATATAGAAATTAATGAAGTTAAAAATTTTTTAATTGGTCGTTATGTTGGATCAACTGAAGCTATATGGCGCATCTATGAATTACCAATGCATTTTCAGTCACATGTTATCATCAGACTTGATATTCATTTACCGCGACGACAGAATGTTTACTTT
Organism: Salticus scenicus; assembly: GCA_963930645.1. NCBI lineage: Eukaryota > Metazoa > Arthropoda > Arachnida > Araneae > Salticidae > Salticus > Salticus scenicus. The sequence continues at coordinate 102,784,963 of OZ005649.1, forward strand.
CGAGAAGGGCAAGAACGTCAAGCAATTGACAATGTAAGACACACAAAATTATTAGCATTTTTTGAATTGAATCGATCAGATCCATCAGCACGAGAATATAAGTATATTGAAATTCCTTTGCATTATGTGTGGGAAGATTCCCGAAAAAAATGGAAGAAGAGAAGCCGTGGAGGTGATAAAATTATTACACGGATGTATGTAGTGTCACCAAAAGACATCGAACTTTTCCACTTACGATTGCTTTTATTACATGTTTGTGGTCCAAAATCATTTGAGGATGTTAGAACATACAATGGAATTATATACACTTCTTTTGTTAAAGCGTGCCATGCTCGCGGAATTGCTTCAAATGATAATGAATGGCGCGAATGTTTAAATGAAGCAAAAGAATTACATACACCAAAACAAATGCGGAATTTATTTGGTTACATTTGTGCAATAAATGTGCCAGCCAATGCATCAGCGTTATGGAATTAATTTAAAGTATATCTTAGTGAAGATTTTCTGAGACTTTATAACGAAGAAGCATCTTTTAATAGAGCTCTATTAGAAATTGATGATATTTTGAATGTTCATAATTTATCAGATCAGATACTTGGTTTACCAGTTCCCACATACTCGCAGAGAATACAAGAAGCAAATACTATTGATATAATAGAGCAAGAGATGCTGTTTTGTGAGTATTATGAAGCTGCAAATATTGAACAGCGTAATCTCATTGATCAAGTGATTCGTGAAATTTTGTATCATGATACTGGATCCAATGTTTTTTGTTTAACCGCTCATGCAGGTTGTGGCAAAACATTCACTCAAACAGCAATTATTCACAAATTAAATTCGCTTAATCTTCGTTGTATTGCAACTGCGTTCAGTGGCATAGCTTCAACTTTATTACTTGGAGGTAGGACTTTACACAATGTGTTTAAATTGCCTATACCCATTTTAGAAAATTCTGTAGCAAATATTACTGCAAATAGTAGCTATGGTCGTTACATAAATTCATCATCATTGATAATTATTGATGAAGTTTCTATGTGCCCTTTGCAAGTGTTGAAAATAATAGACAGATTACTGCGGGATCTATCCGATGAAAATGATAAACACAAACCATTTGGAGGAAAAACGATACTTCTGTGCGGTGATTTTCGGCAAATCTTACCAGTTATCCCAAATGGATCACGTGGAACTTTAATTGAAAATTGTGTCAAAAGTTGGCATGAATTTCTTTATTTTCATAAAGTTACATTTACTCGAAATATGAGAGCCTTACCAAATGAAATAGAATTTGTAGAATTCTTGAAAAAAATTGGTAATGATGAAGCCCCACAATTCCCCCAGTTTGGTGAAAATGTTATCGAAATACCTCAACAATTAATAGGAGATAAAAATAATATTATTGATGAGGTGTATGGAAATATTTCCGAAAACATATTCTCAGAAAATATATTGAACTCCGTTATTTTAGCGCCTACAAATGATGATTGTACTTTGATTAATACTGATATACTTAATCAAATTTCTGGTGAACAGCGAACATATCATAGCTATGATAAAATAATTTGTGATAATGACAATGCCATCAATAACTATCCGGTAGAGTTTTTAAATTCTTTGACTATTAGTGGTTTACCACCACATAAGTTAGTATTGAAAGTTAATTGCATCGTTTTGCTGATCAGAAACTTAAATACAAAGGAAGCATTAGTCAATGGAACAAGAATGCGCATCAAATTTATGCATCGACATGCAATTGACTGCGAAGTTTTAACTGGGACCGCACGCAGTAAGAGAATTTTGATTCCACGTATAAATTTAACATACTCCGGAACTACTTTACCATTTAACCTTCAAAGAACTCAATTTCCTATAATACCTGCATTTGCGATGACAATAAACAAGTCTCAAGGACAAACATTCGAAAAAATTGGAATTTTATTGAATCGACCAGTTTTTACACATGGGCAATTGTATGTCGCAGCAAGTAGAGTTCGATCATTCGACGGTTTGAGATTTTATATTTCCGAATATAATGGTCAAGGACATTTAGCAAACGACGAAAGAGTATTTACAAAAAACATCGTTTACAGAGAAGTTTTGTAACATTAATTAAATTATCGAAATATGTATGTCAAGTTCAATGGACAGCATTTTTTTTTAATCGCATGTCTTTTTGTTTCAATAAAAAAAAATTTAAAAAAGGCATTCTTTATTTTAATCATTTTTTGGATTTTTTTTATTTAAATTTCATATAATTTTTTGAAAAAACTAGGTAAATTAACAGTGTAGCCTTGGCAAAATCTGTGATTATAGAAGTATAGTCTTTGACAATAGAACCTTAATAATGTTTAAACTTATAATTTTAATTAATTATGGTCGAATTTCGACCACTGGGCGACCACTAGTTATATAAAATACATAAGGAGAATATCATTTTGTATGATAAAATAACTTCATCTCTATCCCTAAAACTATTTTTATTCCTAATATTTGATATAAGATATTTTTTAAAAATAAAATCTTATCTATGATACTTTATAGAATATCTGTTTTTACGTAACATTCCATTATGTGTAACAATGCTTCTAATCACGAACTGTAAAAAAAAAAAAAAAAAAAAAAAAAAAAAAAAAAACAAGTTTTCGGCTTATTCGGAAGGGTAGGTTGATTTCTTTTTCCTTATCAAGTAGCCGTCAATTTGTTTCAAAATGGCGGCTACAAACTATTAATGCACTTGATAGAAATATTGATGTAGACTATGCACATATGGAGTTTTAAGCAAACCAGTTCATAAATACCTTTTTATCTGAATTTAAAATTTTCAAGTGGCCGGCGCTTGGAAACAAAATGGTGAGTTAAATTGACAAATATATGAAATGTGTTTGTGAGATAAGTCTACTGTACACATACAGTTCGAATTAATTCAAAATCACAAAATTCATCGTGTTGAAAACTTAAGTTTCAAACACTTCGATCAAAATGGCACAGAAAGTTGCTCATCTAAGATATCGTTGCAAATTTGAAAATATTTTTTTTTTTTTTTTTTTTTGTAGAAATTCTTTCAACGAGGTTTAGTAAGTTGATAAAATGTTAGTTTTCTGCATTTCTAGTTTGTTTTAGCATTAAAATAGCCTAATTTTTCCGTAAAAACGCATTAAAAAATCCAGTAGCGCAGGTAATGGATTTGGCGCCAAATTTGGCGACTTTTCCTCTATGGCGACTTTTTTGGCGACTTTTCGCGAGAAAATACTTATTATCGATATACCAAAGATGGACGCAATAACGTGATTGGTTCACGAGTTACGTGATTTTTCTAGATTTTTGTTGTTTGAATGATAAATCTATTTTCCAAATTTGATTTGAATTGATTAAGTATTTCTAAAGTTACCGTGATAACAAATGTTCAAGTGGCCGCCAGTTGGAAACAATACAGTGGAACAAGTTGCCCAGCAAACATATCCAAGATATTTGAAGCATAGGTTCCCTGTCCAACAGTGGTTTATTTTAGTGCCGTGTTTCAAAAGTTAATTTTATGGCAAATTTTCAAGTGGCAGTCTAAGTGGTTGCAACTTGGAAACAAAATGTCAAAACAACTTGCCCAGCAAAACCATCCAGTATACTTGTATGATAAGTTCCTTGTCCAGTTCTAGTTCAAATTAAATCAGTATTTCAAAAATTATCGTCATAAGAAATTTTCAGGTGGCACCACTTGAAAAAAAAAACGGAGTGAGATGTTTGAAGTATAAATCCACTACCCAAATTTGATGCGAATTGATTCTGTATTACTAAAGTTACCATAATGACAAATTTTCAAATGGCCGCCACTTGGAAATAAAATTGCGGATCAAGTAACCAAGTGAACTTATCCTAGATATTTGAACCATAAGTTCACTATCCAACTTTTACTTGAATCGGTTTAGTATTTTAAAAGTTATCGTGAGGGCATATTTTCAAGTGGCAGTGTGATTTCAAGTGGCTAGAACTTTGAAACAAGATGTCGGGACAAGTTGTCCAGTGAAAAAAATTGAAGGTAATTATATGATAATATCACTGTCCAAATTTGGTTCGATATGGAGTATTATTTCAGAAGCTATCGTGATTTTAAATTTTCAAGTGGGATCCTGATTTCAAGTGGTCCCCCTTAACTTATCTGCCACTTTATTAAAAAATGGCGGATATAGTTTACTAATAAACTTCATTGAGATCCTTATGTGGTCTGTATTTACATCAAAATTCAAACAATTTCGGAATACGCTTTTTACAGTTTAAATGTGAAATTTTCAAGTGGTCTCTACTTGAAAACAAAATGTCGGAGCCACTTGGTTAATAAACTCATCTAAGATATTTATAAGATATAAGTTAAGACACTGTCTAAATTTGGTTCGATTTGGAGTATTATTTCGGAAGGTATAGTGATTTTAAATTTTCAAGTGGTAGCCTGATTTAAAGTGGTCCCTCTTAACTTAAAATATCTGCCACTTTATTAAAAATGGCGGATAAACTTCATTAATAAACTTTATTGAGACCCTTATATGGCCTGTATTTACAACAAAATTCAAGCAAATCTTGCTTTAAATATGCTTTTTACAATGCCGGTTTGAAATTTTCAAGTGGCTAGCACTTGAAAATAAAAAGTCGGAGCAACTTGGTTAACGAACTCATCCAAGATATTCATAAGATCAGTTCACTGCCCAAATTTGGTTAGATTTGGAGTATTATGTCGGGAGTTATCGTGATGACAAAATTTTCATTATAGATAGATAGATAGATAGATAGATAAACGAAGTGATTGCAATAGGTCTATTTCTAAAGAAATCAACCTAAAAAAAAACAAGTCCTTCCGGCTTATTCGGAAGGGTAGGTTGATTTCTTTTTCCTTATCAAGTAGCCGTCATTTTGTTTCAAAATGGCGGCTAGAAATTATTAATGCACTTGGTAGAAATATTGATGTAGGCTATGTACATATGGAGTTTTAAGCGAATCGGTTCATAAATACCTTTTTATGTGAATTTAAAATTTTCAAGTGGCCGGCGCTTGGAAACAAAATGCTGAGTTAAGTTGACAAATATACGAAATGTATTTGTGAGATAAGTCTACTGTACACATATAGTTTGAATTAATTCAAAATCATGTTCAAAGTCATCATGTTGAAAAATTAAGTGCCTGGAACTTCGAACAAAATGGCAGAGAAAGTTGCTCATCTAAGATATCGTTGCACATTTGAAAATATTTTTTTTTTTTTTTTTTGTAGAAATTCTTTCAAAGAGGCTTTGTAAGTTGATAAAATATTTGTTTTCTGCATTTCTAGTTTGTATTAGCATTAAAATTGCCTAATTTTCCCTTAAAAACGCATTAAGAAGATCCAGTAACAGAGGTAATGGATTTGCCGCCAAATTTGGCGATTTATCCCCTATGGCGACTTTTTTGGCGACTTTTGGCGAAAAAATACTTATTATCGATATACCAAAGATGGGCGCAATAACGTGATTGGTTCACGAGTTACATGAATTTTCTAGATTATTGTCCTTTGAATGATAAATCCATTTTTCAACTTTGATTTGAATTGATTAAGCATTTCTAAAGTTACCTTGATAACAAATATTCAAATGGCCGCCAGCCGGAAACAATACAGTGAAACAAGTTGCCCAGCAAACACATGAAAGATATTTGAAGCATAGGTTCATTGTCCAACTGTGGTTTAAATCAGTGCCGTCTTTCAAAAGTTAATTTTATGGAAAATTTTCAAGTGGCAGTCTAAGTGGTTGCAACTTGGAAACAAAATGGCAAAACAACTTGCCCAGCGAAATCATCCAGTGTACTTGTATGATAAGTTCCTTGTCCAGTTCTAGTTCAAATGGAATCAGTATTTGAAAAATTATCGTCATAAGAAATTTTCAGGTGGCACCACTTGGAAAAAAAAAAGCGGATTGAGATGCCCAGTGAACTTATCTGAGAAATTTGAAGGATAAATCCACTACCCAAATTTGATGGGAATTGATTCTGTATTACTACAGTTACCATAATGACAAATTTTCAAGTGGCCGCCACTTGGAAATAAAATTGTGGATCAAGTCACCAAGTGAACTTATCCTAGATATTTAAATCATAAGTTCACTATCCAACTTTTATTTGAATCAGTTTAGTATTTTTAAAGTTATTGGGATGGCATATTTTCAAGTGGCAGTGAGATTTCAAGTGGCTGGAACTTAGAAAAAAGATGTCGGGACAAGTTTCCCAGTGAAAACGTTCAAGATAATTATATGATAATATCACTGTCCAAAAGTGGTTCGATTTGGAATATTATTTCAGAAGTTATTGTGATTTTAAATTTTCAAGTGGAAGCCTCATTTCAAGTGGTCCTGCTTAACTTCAGATATCTGCCACTTTATTAAAAATAGCGGATATAGTTTACTAATAAACTTCATTGAGATCCTTATGTGGTCTGTATTTACATCAAAATTCAAACGATTTCAGAATACGCTTTTTACAATTTAAATTTGAAATTTTCAAGTGGTCTCGACTTGAAACAAAATGGCGGAGCAACTTGGTTAACAAACTTATCTAAGATATTTATAAGATAAGTTAAGACACTGTTCAAATTCGGTTCCATTTGGAGTATTATTTCGGAAGTTATCATGGTTTTAAATTTTCAAGTGGTAGCCTGATTTGAAGTCGTCCCGCTTAACTTAAGATATCCGCCACTTTATTAAAAATGGCAGATAAAGTTCATTAATAAAGTTATTTGAGACACTTGTATAATCTATGTATGCATGAAAATTAAAAAATTTCGGAATACGCTTTTTACAATTTGAATTTGAAATTTTCAAGTGGTCTCCACTTGAAAACAAAATGGCGGAGCAACTTGGTTAACAAATTCCTCTAATTTATTTATAAGATAATTTAAGACGCTGTCCAAATTTGGTTCGATTTGGAGTATTATTTCAGAAGTTATTGTGATTTTAAATTTTCAAGTAGTAGCGTGATTTCAAGTGGCCCGTTTAACTTAAGATATCCGCCATTTTATTAAAATGACGGATAAATTTCATAAATAAGCTTCATTTGAGACACTTGTATAATCTATGTATGCATGAAAATTAAAAAATTACGGAATACGCTTTTTACAATTTGAATTTGAAATTTTCAAGTGGTCTCCACTTGAAAACAAAATGGCGGAGCAACTTGGTTAACAAATTCCTCTAAGTTATTTATAAGACAAGTTAAGATGCTGTCCAAATTTGGTTCGATTTGGAGTATTATTTCAGAAGTTATTGTGATTTTAAATTTTCAAGTGGTAGCGTGATTTCAAGTGACCCGCTTAATTTAAGATATCTACCACTTTGTTAAAATGACGGTTAAATTTCATTAATAAACTTCATTGAGACCCTTATGTGGTCTGTATTTACATCAAATTTCAAACAAATTCGGAACACGCTTTTTACAATTTGAATTTGAAATTTTCAAGTGGTCTCCACTTGAAAACAAAATGGCGGAGCAACTTGGTTAATAAACTCATCTAAGATATTTATAAGATAAGTTAAGACACTGTCTAAATTTGGTTCGATTTTGAGTATTATTTCGGAAGTTATAGTGATTTTAAATTTTCAAGTGGTAGCCTGATTTCAAGTGCTCCCGCTTAACTTAAGATATCTACCACTTTATTATAAATAGCAGATAAACTTCATTAATAAACTTCATTGAGACCCTTATATGGCCTGTAAAAAAAAAATTCTAGAAAATCTTGCTTTAAATATGCTTTTTACAATGTCGGTTTGAAATTTTCAAGTGGCTGCCACTTGAAAACAAAAAGTCGGAGCAACTTGGTTAACGAACTCATCCAAGATATTTAAAAGATTAATTCACTGTCCAAATTTGGTTTCATTTCGAGTATTATTTCGGGAGTTATCGTGATGACAAAATTTTCATTATAGATAGATAGATAGATATATATATATCTGTATATATATATAAATTATATCTGTATATATATATATAAATTACGTGTCACGATGTTTGTCCGGGGTAATCTCCTAAACTAAGGAACCGATTTTAATGAAATTTTGCACACTGTGTGCAGTTTGGTCCAACTTGAGAGATAGGATAGTTTTTATCTCAATTTATTGTCACAATATTGTTTTATTGCAATTATTTGTTAATTATAGACCTTTATTAAAGTTGCTCCAAAATATCTGTGAGTTCCATTAATTTAATTGTTGCCAAAAAAAAAAAGTACGAGTTCATTTTCTTTCGACATAAAAATAAATACGTTTAATCAAACGTGAACGTTAAAAAATTATAAAAAGTTAAATTATGCATCTCACGAAAATTGACGTCATAATCAATTTAAAGATTTTATACACATTGATAAAGTGCTAATGTAGTTCTATCATAGATATAGTAATATATATAGATCTCTCATCCCCATGTTATCGTACAAAGATTTTTGATGCCGAAAAAAAAAGAAAAATAAATAAATAAAAGCTTTGGAAACAGCCATTAAGTGGTATTGAAAAAAAAAGAAAAGAAAGAAAGAAATATGAATTTGAAACTGTATCTGGAGTCTTCCATTCCCCTTTAGCAAATAAATTATTTATAAATTTTATTTGCTAAAATATTAGTATGTATTCCCGTGTGTATTCACTCGGGGAAAGACGGCCATATTTTGGTAAAAACGTCGTCTTTTCCCAAATGAAAAGGAATAACTTTTTTTCTCCCCAATGATCACTCTATTCTATATATGCTATACTATATCTATGAGTTCTATACGCAAGCGAAGTGTGACTCGCTGACCGTCTGTGCAGCCAAGAAAAAGATTTCCTATGTTAATTGCCCACTGGATTTTTTGTAAGAAATTATTAAAAATCGAGGAAATTTATTTCCCGATTTTAATCCTTATATTTGGGTATAGATATGTATTAGTTATCGCGGGTGTTAGATTGAATTATTTTGCTGTCAAATTGACAAAATTTAAATTTTAAATTTCAAAACTCTGACGCCCTTGGCTTTTTTTATATTATTATTATTATTATTTGGCGATCACAAGCGTAACACGAAAATATACATGCCAGATGTATGCATTGTACGAAATGTAATATGTATTATTCATTGTACGTATGTATGACATGTAATATGTATTGTACGAAATATTGCTTCATATTATTCATTACTCTTTTAATATAAGCTGTTAAAATAACCATGATTTTTTAAAGGAATTAAATATTTTCGCCAGATAATTTGGCGATATTCTTTTTTTTTCGCCAAGGATGACAGAAATGAAATCTATTCCGCTGCAAAATATTAGTATCTTACATCAGATATTTTATTTAGACATTTGAAAACAAATTTGACTTCAAACTATGATAGAATATTTATCATTTTCCTTTTAATTAGTATATTATTAGTATATTAAAATTTAAAAGCATGGTATATAAAAAGTTTTTTTTTTTTTTTTTTTTTAATCTTATAATTATTCTTATCTTAATCCTCAATGTTTCCCATCTTTATTAACTTGAATTTACTATTAAAATTTTAACATACTCAAAAACTTCTCATCACTTCGTTAAAATACACTAAACTTTTCCAAAATCTTTTTCTATTTAAAATGATACATGTATTTACTTTAAATGTCCAATATTTCATAAGATTTCCAATTTTAAAGTTTTAAAATATTTATCAAATTTACTTATTTTTCTGGTTTAGCCTTATTGTTTTCCTTTTTATAACTACAGCTGTTGCCCTCTTTAAAATATTTAAAATGATGAGGTCATTTTATAGTAAAATTATCCATTATAGCATATATTATATTTCACTCCTCCATAAAAATCGATTTTAAAATCGTCTGTTTCTTTTATGCTTTTATTTTAATAGAATTTTAATAGAATTTAATTTATATATATTAGTCATTTTAGCAATTTTATCCAAAGTAGCATTAGAAATAATATATATCACTTCTCCATTAAAATTTATAGGACCCTACAATAAAATTAATTTGTGGTAACACTACGAAAATTTTTATCAATCGCTTCCAAATTTTGACCTAAGTTTCAAATCTCAACCCTGTGGGTTTTTACATCGGCTACAACGTTTTCGTCTTTGTTCGTAAATAATAATTTGACTGTACTAAATAGTTTACAGCCGTATAATTCAACGTATAACTTAGTCACAGCAACGCGTGGCCGGGTCTGCTAGTATATATATAGATAAACGAAGTGATTGCAATAGGTCGATTTCTAAAGAAATCAACCTAAAAAAAGTATGATTAATAATTTATGGAAAAAATAGATAATAAATGCCTCGAAAGATAAAATTACTGAACCACCAGCAATGCCTGAACTTTTAAAAAACATGATAAAAAATTCACAATATTGTTGGTGAATAATTGTTAGAGGATAATATTATCTGTATTACAAAATAGAAAATAAACAATTGTTGAAGTTTGAAGAAAAAAAATATGCAACTTTTTTAGAAATATTTTTATTGATTAAAAGAGTAATTAAACTCAGTAATCTTGTTCAAATAATCATTCTTTATTATATAAAATACATAAGGAGAATATCATTTTGCATGATAAAATAACTTCATCTCTATCCCTAAAAATATTTCTATTCCTAATATTTGATCTAGGATATTTTGTAAAAACAAAATCTTGTCTATGGTACTTTAAAGAATATCTCTTTTTACGTAACATTGCAGTAGGTGTAACAATGCTTCTAATCACGAATTAAAAAAAAAAAAAAAAAAAAAAAAATCTGGAGTGACTCCACTCGACTTTCCGAACATTGAGTAATTAACAGTTTTGTAGATAAAGTAAAGAAAGAGGAGTTATTAAATACAAAAGAGATAAAACCATAATAAAGTGTTTGAGTATTTTTCTCCATATATTACACGATGTGTTATTTAACGCTACTGAACTTTGGGCCCATAGATCATAATGATAAAGAATTTTCGTTGTGTCCCTGTAAAAAACCTATAAATTCTAGATTCACCAATATGCTTATTGTTAGTGCAACAGTGATTTATAATATTCATATAAATTTTCAGCTCAATTGAATAAGGCGTTTAGATGCTATCGCAATTTTAACTATTAAGTTGTGGCCACCACATGACTTTCTTTTATATTTTCCTATACAAATTCACTCAGTAAAAATCATTTATTAAAATTATTATTTTAAAAAATTATCTTCCATGATAATGCAGATGATTTCCATATTAGAGAAGTAGTATAACACTAAATATCCAAAAAACGTCAATTTTATTGTCAATATTACATTTAAAAAAAATCGATTACCTCATTTTAAATTATCGCAGATCTATGGTTCAACTATTCGTTTTAAAGGTACTGGCGAGCTCTTTTGAAAGATACCCATCATGAAAATTTAACCCTCGGGGAGGCGAGGCCTCTACACATACAAAAAAGTTTTCCCAGTTGATTATCTCTATTATAAATATTTCTGGTAAATTTCATAATAATTATTAAAAAATAATTTTCTTTATGCACATTTATACAAAATTTTGTACTGTACCACAATGTTAAAAAATTTAGAAAAAGCGGGATGGCAACGCAACTTGTAAGACAATTTTTACCAAAAATTGATAGGCACTAAGTTATGTCAAGGTGCAACTACATACCAATTTGTATGAAATTCTGTGAAGTAGTTCCTGAGATACAGTTGCACCAAAAGTTTGTCACACTACACGCAGAGACTGACAGACAAACAGACAGATATTTTCTAAAAATGGTCAAATCGTGTTCTACAGCTCTCAAAACGTGTAAATCCATCAAAAACCGGAGGTCGAAAATTTTTACGAATCCAATACTTTCTTCTATTGAATATAGAAGAAAGTAAAAATTTGGTCCCACAGGCCGTAATGATAAAGAATTTTTCTTTGTGTCCCTCTGTTGTAAAAAAACTGTAAGTGCTAAATTCACCAAAATCTATACAGTTCTTGCAACTGTGACCTATAACATGTGCACAAATTTTTTGTTCAGATTAAATAGGCGTTTAGACGCTATCGCACTTTTAAAAATTTGGCCCCATAGGCTATAATGATAAAGAATTTTTCTTTGTGCCCCTGTAAAAAAACTGTAAGTACCAGATTCTCCAAACTCTATACAGATTCAGTAACTGTGACCTATAATATGTGTATAAATTTTTTGCTCAATTGAAGAAGGCGTTTAGATGCTATCGCACTTTTCAGATTTTGGTCCCATAGACCATAATGCTAAAGAATTTTTCTTTGGGTCCCTGTAAAAAAACTATAAGTGCTAGATTCACCAAAATCTATAGGGATCGTACTATGGTGACTTACAATATACGCACTAAATTTCAGCTTATTCGAACAAAGCGTTTAGACGCTAGCGTGTTCACTCACAGACATACACACATACATACACACATACATACACACATACACACACACATACATACATCATCGTAAAAATAGTGAAAACGGACTCAGGGGACCTCGAAACGTATAGAAACATCAAAATCACGAATTCGGATTTTTGACATGATTACAATACTTTCCTCACTATAGTGTTCGGAAAGTAAAAAAAATATGATTTAAAATTTATGGAAAAAAAAAAATAGATAATAAATTCCTCGAATGATAAAATTACTGAAACACCAGCAATGCGTGAACTTTTAAAAAACATGATAAAAAATTCACAATATTGTTGGAGAATAATTGTCTTCGTGACGTGATGTTTTAGTAATTTTTAGCTTGAAATAAAAATATTTATTATTCTCGAACTGTATCAGGAAAACTTAATTATTTTTTGTTGTTTTTGTTTTATTAAGAGTAGACTAGTTAAGCCTAAACTAATAGGTATGAATTTAATATTTATAGCATTAGATTTAGATTGGAGCTTTTAAAAGTTGCATGCCTGTATCTTTAGTATTTTGTTTTTTTTAAACGAGCATATTGGTCCTTCCTCAAAATGTTACACCCGTCACACACTACAAAGTTATATTAGCAAGTTTAAAAGAAAAGTTGTTTTTCTACTACTTTAGCATACAACGAAGAAACCTAAAATATTATAATAAAGATATAGCAAAATATCTTTGTTTTCACCAATATGTATGGTAGCGAAAATATTGCTTTTTGAGTCAAATTTTCGTAATTGAGTACTTGCTATATTCACACTTTTTAAGTTTCCCTGAATCAGAGAAGCATATTTTGTGCTGTTGATCAGTGCGCGCGTCTGTCTTTGTAAGGGTATTTAATCAGGACTTTTAAAGAAAAAAACAGCAGCAGGAAGTTCAATTTCGGTATTCGAAATCTATATCATATAGGGATGATACACTAATCTTTTCATTAACCTATTTCCTGCCGTGATCCGCACCTTGGGATCGCATACATTTCTATACATTTTGACATCATGCAGCACCTGGGGCGTCATTTACGGGTGTCATGCCTTCCTAGAGATTGATACTAAGGTTACAATACTTAAACAACCACGTGGACTGATTTTGTCGAGCACACAAGTTTATTTTCCTTACCCTCTCATTACTTTCCATTAGAAAAAACATACGGTTATTTGAAAATCAGAAAAATGTTACTTAGAAACAAATGTGTTTGTTGCATCTAATTTATATTAATCATCGGTAAGTAATTAATGTATTAATGTATTATTTTTCATTATACTGTAGTTTGAATGGGTACACAATGAAATTAGGAATCCTATCTTTATTTAGGAATCGGACTTAAAATTTGAAATTTTTGAAAATTGTTTGAAGCATTTATGAAAAAAATATGTTTTTCTTATCATTTAGATGTAAACTAACAGCAATAAAATAAAAATTGATTAAATAAAAGTCTGGTACTGAATGGGCAAATGTCAAGCAAATGCGTCATGTACAGAAACATCCCAGAGTATTCAAATATATTACGTCTATGGACGAAACTGCAATTTAGTAGAGTTTAACATCTATGTGCTGCACAAAAACAAATGAAATAAATGTATGTTATTTATATGATTAAAATGATGTTTCATGGAAAATATGGTATAATAATCCTTCACTGTTCCTTTACTGAAGTAAACAAAAAACCTAGAATAAAATAAGGCAATACTTGGATATTGATGGAACTGAATTTCAGGTTGTGTTGTGTGTCGTTAATATAGGATAATATCTAAGTGCACAATGTGGTGTGACGAGAATATTTAGAAGATATACAGGGCTGCCAATAATTAAGAAACACATTCTATAATTGAATGTAATTAGTGGACGTTCTTCATTATAATATTTTACCAGGAAAACTGTACAGGAATTATAATTAATTCTTCATACCCATACAGTTACAAAATGTTTATTTTAAGCTTAACAGTTAGTTTTTTTTTTTTTTCTTTAATTAACGTGTTTATTTATCTTTTTTTTTACACATTTCTAGGTCGCTTTAATACTGATGTCAAGTTTATATTGCTTGCTCTTTGTCTATATCTCTTATCAGATTAACTTAAAAACAAATCATTTCAGGCAATTCAAATGCTGTATTTCGAAATTAATATAAAGTTGTTACTTGAAAAGTTTGATCAAAAATTATAAGTCTCAAGGAATGATGCGGGTGAAACTTGTCTAAACAATTCTGAACGAACTTTTAAATTTAATAACAGCTTTGAGTTCTACAAAAATTCAGTTATATTATCCATAAAGGGGTTGAGGCAGGCAGTAGTCACCCTCACACAAAATTGTTTCTTAATTAAAGCTGTTCCGCAACCTATTTACAAATATTTTTAACGTAGGTATGTATAACAATACTCATTATCTTAACACTTAATCTCCAATCGGTCTTTATATAATAGAATTAGCACGGATGCTTGCTCTTCTGTTTTAGAAGTCGTTTTATTTTAAAACTTTCAGCCAGTACCATATGCTTCACGTACATTTAATTCAAATGAAAGGAATTGCCCCGTAACTGCACAGAAAATTTTAGTAATGCTTTGGAATTTAAATAAATTTAGATTTTTTTTTTTTTTTTTAATGATCCGCCTGTTACTCTAATCACGGATTACGCATTCCTAGTATAGATAAGTAAGGGGGAAAAAATCACCTACCTTTCCTTAATATGATGAATTTTGAAGCTATCAGGATTACTGTTTAGAATACTTATGTTAGCTTGGAGTGAAAGTGTTATTAAAGTGGTAAATTAATTATTTTTATATTTCTGAAAGATATGAGTGCTTGGGGTTGACAATGTTTTCTATAATATTTTAAATATTTATCTGAATAAGGCATAAAAAACATGCAGAAAAATAGAAAAAAAAATTACACATGAAAAGAAAATATAAGCATGTGCATTTTAGATAGATTATCACTCATCTTTTAACGTACTGAGTACAGATTTACCAAGAGAATATATCTATAAATGTAGTGTATTTCCATTTAGAACAAAAGTTTTATTTAACGAATGCATCTAAGAATTAGAACTAGAAACTCTAGATATGTCGCGGTAAGTTATTTGTACGACCCTGTAAATAGTGATGCTAGTCATACCATAATCTACTGGTAGCCTGCACTTATGCATCTGAGTAGTGAATGCTATATCCGTTGTGGTTCTTCTGCACAAAGATATAGAATAAGCTTTAAACCTCCCTTAAGCCGTGATGTATTCAAATTTTTTCATGAGCTCCGGGACCTAATATACAGTGCTTGTCACACCATTTTCAATGGTACCATTAAATAAAAAAAAATTAATATATTATACATTTTTCTAAAAAAAAAAAAAAAAAAAAAAAAAAAATACTTGTGGAAATGAAAACCCAGATACAAAAAAAAAAAAAAAAAAGATTTTATAAACTTTTTTTTTTTTTTAAAATAATTATAAAAATTGATTTATAACTCAGATTCTTTAAGAAAAGTTGTGTTTCTATATTTAAGCTTTAATCGAAATCCGTTTGCTTGGTTACAACATTTTTTTTTTTTTTTTTTTTTAATTATTTTAATATAAAATACGATGTTTCAAAATTGTATGTAAACTGATTAACAATAATGGAGACGGTATAATTTACTAAAATTTTAAAAACTTATGTAAAACTGTATATACCGAATCTAACGGTATACTTTAACCTATCTGTAAAAATATTTCCTTATTTCAGAGAATTATACAGATAAAAACATGAATGGACGCTTCGAAATTTCCTTTTTTGTTTGAAACTTCATCGGATGATTAACTACTTTTTTACTCAAAAATGGGAAGCACGAAACTCTGTGTTGAAAGAAGACTTAGGTTGGCTTTAGTTGAGAGCACAGTCATTTCTCTTTTATATTTAGATTAAAGACAGCATATTTCTCGATATAAAAATTTTGCTTTTTTATAAATGTTTTACTAAATGCTTTACTAAACACTTTTTATTTGTGAAAAAAAAAAGTTGAAGTTTTTAGAACACGTTTCGTAAATAGTTGAAAAAGTATGCAAATATATATATATTAGTAACAATTTACAGACCATATCTTACAAATATGAACTGTGAAATTCACTTATTTCTAAAGATAATTTTCAATTCTAATCATTTCTCTGTTGAAGAAAGACAAAAAGTGGTGTCTTGCTTTTTCAAGCGTGTCACGGATTTATGATAACACCTATTTGTAGTAAAAATTTACCTTTATTGAAAAGATAATATGTTATAGCAGATATGGCCTCTTAACTAGGGATCTGGACAGACGGTATATATTCTGATAGTATAAATGTGGAATCCTAGTGACAAACGGCAAAGATTATAGATGTTATACGGATTTAAATTCAATGTTGCATTCTACGAAAAAAAAAAAAATATATATATGTATATGAAAAATAGAATGATAAATAGAATTATTTTCTATTGTTTAAAGCTTTTAATATCAAGCATACGTAGTTTATCAGAGTCCCAGAAACACATTATCGCATGTATATTAAGAAAAATAAATATAAGATACAAAAATAAATGGTTTTACTTCAAAATGAAACATACTTTTTCATAAGATGACGTTTTATTTCCTTCAAAACTTCTTTAACTAATGTTTGCTATTAATAATAATACTTAATTTTACATAATATCAATTCTTCTTTGACAAAAGTATACATTTTAATCTCTCTCTGTATATATACATATGTAAATTTAGATGAATTGTATTTTTAAAAATTCTTCTCAAAAAAAAAAAAAAATTAATAATAATAATAATAATAATAAAAATAATAATAATAATAATAATAAAAATAAAAATAAATAAAAAATAAATTAATAAATGAATAACTGACATTTGTAAAGAAAAATAAAAAGGTAATGATAAATGATTTTCTGAATAATATGTTAATTACTACTTCTTAAAGAAATAATTTTTAATACTTTTAATTAAAATCCAAATAGAAATTTTCAAATTTTATTTTGAAACTTGATTGTCACTATGCAGCTGAAAAAAAATGCGATGAATGACTTCTTTCATTACTTTTATCTTTTTTCATGATGCTTTACACTGGAAAGATATTTAAAGAAATAGTTTTAAAGGATTATTGTATACATTAAAGTCTCGTTGTCGTTTAAACATTATACATTTAATCTTAATATTTAAAGTATACAATTCAAAAATGTAATTTAAAAATGTATACCTTCAAGCTTTTTTCAAATAAGGATGGGGTTGGGAGGGGTAACGGAAAGAGTGAACTATACATTCCACTAGAGCTATGCTATGGACAATTGGTGATGGTCTGAAACACACCCTTCAGAACGTTTAGGAGACATGCCATCACGACATTTACCCTTCACGGATTGATGGTGTTGGATTATGAGTTAACCTTAAACTAATGATCCGATAAAATAAATCAATTAGCAGAGATCCAGTAACAATGGAGCGTGGTTACTGTTTTTAGCTATGTTTAATTTAAATCTAGAAAAGCTTTGAAAAGGAAAAATATCTAAATCATAATTTGAATAACTTAACCTTATTCATAAACTTTAAATCCTTTCAGAAAATTAAATTAAGTTGGATCTATAAATAAGATAATTTACACACATATGGTAAGGGAAACAAAACAGAATCAAAATAAAATTTAGTTTATTAAAATTAAAAGGAAAAATTTGTTTAAATAAAAACAGAGAAAAAAATTCAACCCTTATGGTATTTTTTCAAAACATGTGCAACCTTTGCACCAGCTTAGTGCTATCTATTTCCTTCTAAAAAAACTGAAAAAGAACAACAGCCTCAGGATACTCTCCTTCTGCAGGCTAGGAAAAACCAAAGAAACGAAGGAATTAAGCCAGGAAGCGAGCGACTCATCACAGACTGCCCGAAGTATTTATACTTCTTCCAAGTACTTGTATTTGAATACTGACGTAATGCGCCCTCTGGGGAATTCTGTTGATGAACCATTCATGGATTCATTGTAGTTGCGACTTGCGTTGGAGGAAGGAATTCAGGAGAAATGAAGCCGCTGGCGATCATCACGGATTCTGTAGCATGTAGTCAGAATGAACAGACGAGATGGTTATATTTTTCCGATGGAAGTCCGATTGTTAATATCTGATTGTCCCGTATCTTGACAGATGGCTCCCCCTTTCGGTGATCCCTAGAGATATAAATTGGAAAAAAATGTTGGATGCCATTGTAGCTATGGTGTCTTTTCAATCACCGTCAATGTACAGAAAGGTCTTCTATCGGCCAACACCTCCTACAATAATGCCTTAGAATCGAGTTTTACGCCACAGAAGATTGGCCGATTACATCCAATCACAACATCATATAATATCCATAGGACTGTGCGGATTGGATGTAATCGTAAGATCTTCCGTGACGTAAAGCTGAGTTCGAAGGTATTATCATAAGAGGTGTTGGGACAGCTCGAATATCGAACCCGACTTTAAATAAGCTTGTGTGATAAAATACTTATTTTATTTCATACTTGTTCATTACATGTATATGAATATTTGTCTTTTTGTCTGTTGTTTTAATATTTTATTACATAAATAAATATTAAATTGAAATTTATCTTCTTGTAAGCATAGACGTTATGCACGTTTATTTAAAACGCATGATAATATATATATATATATATATATATATATTAACTTTTTGCATATGTGTATTTTTTTTCTATACATTTTTATATTTGCACTATCGAAGGCTTATTAAAAGTAATAGTTTATTCTAGTGAGCAATCAATAGTTTACCTTAGTATTTATGGCTTCTCAAAAATTACAAGAAAATTGTGGCAACTTTGAGAACGTCACGTTCTCAAAAAAAAAAAAAAAAAAAAAAAAAAAAGATCCGAAACCAATGTATTCAAATTTAATAATCCTCAAACTGAAATATACACTTTATTGAGAATATGGATACGTTCAAATATAGCTGTAGCCATCATGAATGAATCTAAGCATACATTCTAATTAATGTGCTCTTCCCAATCCAATATAAAACTGCAGCGAGTTCCTGATGTTCGAGGATTTATTTTATTTTATTTTTTTTATTTTTACGACGCATTTTTAAATACGCAGAAATACTATAAAAGAACTTCTTTTACTTATATATACAATGAAGTGAATAGTCATCAGTTTGAAAACAAGCGGCAACGTGACGATAAGTCCTGATTTCCTTTTTGAAACAGAACTATTCATTTCGAAATAACTATGTTCGTTTTCTCATTTTTTAGTACTTTATTTATAACGGTATGTTTTTTAGCTTTCGTTTTGTACTATAGCATTGGGCAGTCAATTCGTAATAGCTGTCTGCATTACATCGGGTCGTTCAGGAAATGTTGCCAATATTCGAACATTTGTAATCTTATATACTCTGCGATAATATATATATACAATCTACCAACAAGTATTTGGACACTTTCGTATTTGGATATTTGGATATTTTGTCAAATATCTAAAAACAGTTCTTTTGCAATTATCTTCAAACTCTGGTAGCGTAAAGTACACGTTAAACCTCATGTATGTCAGAAAAAATTGTGTCCGGAAAAGCAAAAGGGGACTCATGAAAAATTAAAGAAAAATCAAAATATTTTGGATCACCCTATAAAAAATAATGCCTGAAATGCATTTTGGACTGTAATATGTGATTAAGAGGAATTTTCTCATTATCTGTAAGAATTTTTAAGAGGCTACCACATATATTCATGGAGATATAACGGTTTATCTAAAACATTGCAAAAGAAATCTTTTTTCAAGTCTTGTTTCTGAGAAATTAGGGCATCTACTGCCGCATGTATTACATTTTCTATGCTACAGCCTGTGTAATAATATTTTTAAGGTTTTTTTTTTTTTTTTTTTTTCAGTTATTTTCTTATTTTTATTTTCATTTTCAGCTTTACTTCAATATAAATATTTCAGGACTAGAGAATTTGCATTTTATGGGGAATTAGATCTAAATAAATTATTATAAATGTTATTTTCAGACTATTATTAAAAGAATCATTACTATATTTCTATTTTTAGTAAACTTGGTGATGGTTTAATACTTATGTAATTTACATAACAGTTGTATTATTATTAAAATACTTTTTATAGGAATATTTCCGGTTTATTTCAAAATTCACTCTAGATAACTTAAATATATGCTTGAAAATTTTGTTTTCCCATTTCGATACGTTTCTATAAAAATCATACAGACCAATCGACGCAACAAATAATTTAAAACTAATAAGTTATTGCATCATAATAAATTTATTTTTTAGTGTTATACATATAGGGGAGACCCGTGTACCTGGGGCCACTTTTTTTCAGCGAACAAAAGCAGAGTCCTTGACCTGTTTAAAATTATCAAACTGATATATACATAGCTTTAGGACTAATTACTTCCAGTCGGGATTAATACAAATACCTAAAATAATAAATTCCTACAAATAGAAGGTTTAAAAAAAAAACTTCACTCGTGGTCATAGGTACAGCACCCTCATTATACCTGGGACCAGACCTCATGATACTTAGGGACATTCTCTCAAATTTAGATTTCACTTTCTAATGAATAGAAAATAAGCATATAAACATGAATTTTATAAAAGAAACAATATCAAGTAATATTGTATATTTATTTATCATATAATAATTATCATGTTGTTGCCTTAATTTGAAACACGAATTTTTTTTTTTTTTTTTTTTTTTTTTGCTTTGGGATACTTTAACAGATTTTTTTTTTCTTTTCTGGAGTGTCTCTTGGATTTGTAGGTCTTTCTGGTTTTTGGTCACATCTTTTCTTTGATGTGGGAAGTTTTGCTTTAGGAAAAGGTTTTGCTTAGGTTCGTAACTGTTAAAGCATGACATACGAAAAGATGTTAGATGTTAAAGGTTTTGAAATTCCAACTGGACACGAAACAGAGACATCCAGTTCTATCATTGTTGGTACACTTTCTTCATGGGAAATCTTTTTTTTTCTTATGAAGGGATCTTGTCTTTCAGTCACATTTGAACTTAAATATACTTCCTTAGGGAATGTGTTTTGATTCATCGGCCATATGCCGGATACACGAAAAACTAATAGAATGTTTACAGGAGTAAAGGTCGACGGATAGGACTTGCGGAAATCTTCAGTAACGTAATATATAGTGATTGGTTTACCAGTGTTTGCCAGCATCCAATTACTATAGATTGTACTGTGTAAAATAGCAAAAGAGATGAGCGGCAAAATTTTACTTCATACCATGTAAATTCGTTTTCTACGTGTAACTTGTCAAAACTTTCTCCTCAAAAATTCCAAAGTAGTTGTAAAAGTAGCAATTGGTGTTGTTACTTGTCCAATTGAGTATTAAAACTCAAAATTAAATATTATTTAAATAAAGTGGGGTAGCCCTAGGTACACGGGTCTCCCCTATATATATATGAAAGAATTTAAATTGTATATATATATATATATAAATATATTGCATTTTCAAATTAGTTAAAAAACAAATTTTACAGTATAATCTAACGATTAAAGTCGTTAGATTATAATATAAATGATGATTATAATATAATGGTGGGATATAATATATCACACAACCTTTCAAGGTTGGGACACATTATATTGTAATTATCCACCATTATATTGTAATTATAATTTATAATATTATCTAATGAGATTAATAGTTAGATTATACTATAAAATTTGTATTTGCAAACTAGTTAAAAAAGTAATTTTATATTGTAAACTATTAAAATCAATGTTTAACCCTTTGAAGGTCAGTGGGACATATTATATCCCACCTATGTTTAATTTTCAATCGCATAGAACTGCCCCGAAAGTTTTTCTTTCAAGAACTTTTTTTTAATTCTGGTAGTTTTTTAGTTAAAATGAGCGGGATTACCTTGGCTCTCAACGGGTTAAAGTGAATCTGTTAAATTTCATAAAAGAGTAAAGTTACTAAAAACATCAAATATAATGGTCACAGTGATTTTAATTCTACCATAGCTGTGACACAGAAATAGCGTTGATTTAAAAAAAATAATAGTTTACAAAATATAATTTTTAATCTTTTTATTAATATTATTATTATTATTATTTTATTTTTTTATTGTACTTAAACACACACACACACACACACACGCATATATATATATATATATGTATGTATATATATAATACTTAAAATAGCCTTTATATATATATAAGAATATATATTATTCTTAAAGCCTTCATTGAACCGGTTGAAGAAAAAAATTATAAAAAAAGAAACGAAAATGTACCGCATAAAACAAAATTCAACGTAATTATACCTCACAGTTAAATAATCAAAGAGTGATGTACGCATTTTTTTTTCTTTTTTTCCTCGATGAGCTGTAATTAAAGACAAATTATTTAACGAAATGGAAGGAAATGTTTGTGAGTTAACTTCAGTATCACGTCTCCTAATTATACTGATTTTTTCGTCATGCATCAAAAGATATTATTAAGTAAAGATATTTTGTAAAATTAACAGCTGAAAAGTTTCCATGTTTTAAGTTTTCTGTAGCGTGCAATTCCGAAACAAATATCGAAATACCGAACACTTATAATTGCATTGATAAAATTAAACAAAACATTATCATATGTAATTATTGTGTTTCAATCGCAATAACCAAGCTAGCATAAAATGAAAAGCTTTCTGATTAAGATATTAGTAACACATGAAATAAATTTTTCGCTTTAAAGAAAAATATTAGTTAATAATCAAAAAATAGGTTTTTTTTTTTTATTATTTGTTATTTTCTCATTTGAATTATGATAATTGCAGAATTATGAGACAAATAGTTATATTTATTGACAGATTGTTATAAACATGTATATATTCGAAAATAACATCTATGTAAAAATTAATAGTAGACATAATAACTTCGTAAATTTATTAAATATTTTATTTATAAATGATAATATTAAATTTTAACAACTTATTAAAATGATATATTCTTTCTGTATTAATGATTATATTAAACATAATACTATAATTAAAAAAAAAAAAAAAAAGAAAAAAAGAGTAAATTTTCTAGATATGGCAGTTAAATTATATGGTAGAAATTTATTGGCAAAGTTTAATTTATTTAACATTTGAAATTTTTTCAAATATTTAACGTTAAAATGTTGGAAGTAGACATATATTTGTCAAATTTATATCTATCTATCTATCTACCTATCTATATCTATTTATATATATATATACGAGGTGTGGCTATTAAATAACGAGACTATTGCTGTAAAACATTTTATTTTAAATTTATACTTAGGTATTATCAACTTCAATATACACACCTCCTCTATCCCTACAACGTTCCATGCGACTTTTCCATTGTTCGAAACAATTCTGGAAGTCTTGTTCTTTGAGCTCCTGCATGTGGCGTACCGCTTTTACTTTCACAGCTTCAACTGACTCAAATCTCGTTCTTTTTAATGCAGATTTGACTTTGGGGAACAGATAAAAGTCACATGGAGCCAGGCTAGGCGAATAAAGCGGATGGTCTAAAACTGGGATGGTGTACTTGGCTAGAAACGTCTTGAAAAACAATGCAGTGTGAGCTGGCGCGTTGACTTGATGGAGAACCCATGACTTGTTCTTCCACAATTCGGTTTTTTCCTTACTCTTTCACGTAGTTGAGCAAGCACCTCAAGATAGTAATGATAGTTAGATCGAACCAAATTAGCGACTTTTTCGATATTTTCATCCGCTTTAGACGTGGAAGTGCGACCCGGGCGGTTATCATCTCCAACGTCTTCTCGGCCATCTTGGAAACGCTTCAACCACTCAAAATCTTACGCACGTAATAAATATTCATCGTCATAAACTTGTTTTAATAAAGTATAAGTTTCGCTAGTGGTTTTACCAAGTTTCACGTGAAATTTCACGACAATTCGTTACTGTACTTTTACACTTATCGTGTTTTCAGCAAAACAAAACAAACACCTCTTACACAAACGAAGATTACGCCCATACAGATTTGTCGACAAACACGGGAGGCGCTGCAATCGAAAGAGAAGGCTTTACGCTGCACAGCTGTCGGTCGTTCGGATGTGGTGCATGTGCAGTTCATCTGCCGCAGCAATAGTCTCGTTATTTAATAGCCACACCTCGTATATATATGTATTTGAGAGACACATATATAAAATCTACTGAACTCTAATTGTATAACACCTTTGAATTGAAATCAATAAGGGCTTTATTAAATAATAAATAACTGTACAATTACACTGTAATTATTATCTAAAGAAAACTGCACACAATGAATTTAAATATATATATATATATATATATATATTTATATTACTTACCGTTTTTTTCTAAATAGCTCTGACTAAAAGAAATAAAGATCTTAATTGTGGTCATATACTTTACAAAATTATTTTTATTTGTTTTGCGTGTCTCTAACAATGTATAAAAACTCATTAGCGTAAAATAATTTCTTTAAAAGCTTAAACACAAGAAAGGTACTTTAGGCTTTTGAAGAGTTTCGATTTCAGCCTATTTTTTGCACTTTTAGTGAATTGGATTCTGTTGCTGCGTGTTTTACACTAAATACGCTAATTATAATTTATTCTTTGCAGTAGTTTGCAAATGCATAACTTTTGAGGGTAAACATAGCATTCAGAAATGTAAAACATTTTTTTTTTTTTTTTTTTTTCTAAATTGATATTATTTTTTTAAATAGTATTGTTGTTAGAAAAAAAAGAAGAAAAAGAATATCTACATTATTATATATATATTTAATTATTATTACATTTTAGTATATGGTTCTCTTCAATAAATATATATATATATATATAGAGAGAGAGAGAGAGAGAGAAATATTATAAATATGTAATGATAGCTGTTTTAAAACTTTATCTAGTATGATTCCTCCCTATAAAATTATATATAGTACATATGCATGAAGATTCATTCTTTCTTATATATAATTTGCCAAAATACATAAGTAATAATAATTATTATTATAAATGTAAACGAATATCTATAAATCATAGCATATTAAAAAATTTCAAATATGTACATGACTAAAATTAACAAAACTATTTTAATTTAAATAAACTCGAATATTCCATTACTAACTTTAACGCAGCTTTCTTTTAATTCGACAATATTGCACTCATTTATCTTGAATAAATAAAATCATCATACATAAAAACCATAAAGGAAAATAGTATCTATCATTTTATAAACGAGTTAATAGCGTGCTTTGTTATATATATATTTTTTTTTTTTCTTGTGTGCCTCAGAATCGGTTATAAGGCTTTTTACGAAAGTTCGGGGTTAAGGGATTTTCGAGGAAAATCGCGATTGGGTTTATCCTTAACTTTAGGTTGGTCGGTTGGTTGGGTTTTTCATCGCACAAGTGGGCAATTGGTGACGGTCTGGGCCTCACCGATAGAGGCAGTCCAGAGACATACTATCACAATTTTTATCCTCCTTGGAAGGGATACTTATCTTTAGGAAAAATCACGTTCGATATTTACCTTTTATTCGCCGAATAAAAAATATGGTAAATATTGAATTTACATCAAAACATTTATAATGTTTTTTATAAAAAGTGGGTTCTAAAGATTTTTGAAGTGCAAGCTGGGATCAAGGGCGTTTTGAGGTAACAAACTGTTTGGACATACCTATCTTTAAGAAAATTCGCATTCATTATTATCCATTTATTCACCTGTTGAAAATATGGCTGAAATTAGGTTTACTTGGAAATAAATATAACGATTTCGATGAAAGGTTGGGTTTAAATCTATTTTGGGACGTAAAAGAGATGAGATCTTCAGAAAATTTTACGTTCTGTTAACCGCTTATCCGCATGTTACAAACTATGGCAGAAATTGTGTTTCACTTGAAAATGGATATGACAATTTAGATAAATGCATAGGATTAAAGGTGCTTTGAAAAGACAAACCCATCGATCTTTTAGAGGCTTGTCGTTCGATGTTAACCATTCCTCGATGTTAACCAAGCAATTAATGCCGCTACATGAAGAACATTGATTTATAATTATTTTAAAGATATAGAAAATATAAACCTAAAATATTGTTATAATATTTATTATTATCATTTTATAAAGTTGGAATCAAACAGAATGTGTGTTAAAAATTTGGCAAAGAATTTTTCTTTGTGTCCCTGTAAAAAAAACTATAAGAGCCAGATTCTCCAAAATCTATACAGATTAAGTATCTGTGACCTATCACATGTGTATAATTTTTTTGCTCAATTGAATAATGCGTTTAGATGCTATCGTACTTTTAAGACTTTGATCCCATAGGCCATAATGATAAAGAATTTTTATTTGTGTCCCTGTAAAAAAACTATAAGTGTATATAGATTCACCAAAATCTATAGGGTTCGTACTATGGTGACTTACAATATACGTACCAGCTTTCAGCTTATTCGAACGAAGCGTTTAGACGCTAGCGTGTTCACTCACAGACATACACACACACATACACACACACACACATACACACATACATACACACACATACATACACACATACATACACACACATACATACAAACATACACACATACATACATACATCATCGTAAAAATAGAGAAAACGGACTCAGGGGACCTCGAAACGTATAGAAACATCAAAATCTTAAATTCGGATTTTTGACATGATTACAATACTTTCCTCACTATAGTGTTCGGAAAGTAAAATTGACCAACACTATCTTTACGAATGTCTCCTTTTTCATGAGAAGGTACAGTTGAGATCATAGGTCTACCTTTTGTTCTTATCACAGTTATTTCTATTATTATTTATTTATTTTTAGATAAATTGTTGTGGCAGCTCTTCGGAACTCCTTCAAGCCTAGGGTTTCATATTTGTTGAGAGTTTTGTGAATTATCCAAGCGTTTACCATAGCCGTATACAGTGAACGTATAAAAGAGACCAGTACCACCTTTTCCCACGAATTGTAATGGGATAATGTCCAGCCGACCAATCGTGGTGATCAACACCGCCCATATGTTTGCTGTAATACTTTGTCTAACTCCAGAATCCTTTGCGCTGACATAACGCAGCAGGGGTGAAACACAAGAAGGAATTTTTTTTTCTTTTACTCTTAATTATAAAGTGATAAAGAACGCGTCAATTGCATACTTATCGTCCCACTGTCCTATTTAGAGGACAGTTAAAAAATAGTGCGCTAAAACTTACCTAATAATAGTATAGCTCTAATTAATCACCAGTATGATAACGAAAGAGTACTTTAAAATAAAAAAAAACATGCTCAGCCGAGTGTCTAAAATAAACTAAAAACGAATACTGAAACCACAAAGACATGATAGAAACCATCAAATGCGATGAATAAACAAAATGTCCAGAGTAAGGAGGAGACGAGACACATAACTCACACTAGCAGTAGCGAATACATACCCCTACATGTTCCAGCTGAAAAAAATTATTCACACCAATCAAATACTGATTTTAACATGTTATATTCTAGCTGTCCTTGAAATGGGGGGTGGGATTAAATGGGTTAAAAGATATTTTAAAATTATTTTTTGAAAAATCATTCAATAGGTTTTGTGAAATGAACAATAGCTTTGTGAAAGATATATATATATATATATATATATATACATACATACATATACTTTTATTTATATAAACATTTTAAAGTGATTTATGCTGTAATTATTCAGATAAATGTTATAAAGGAAATGATTTAAATGTCTCACATTTTTTTTTTTTTAATAAAAGATAAAAATCACGTGATATATTTTTTATATCAGAAAATGTAGTACTTTTTAATTAAAAATCTCTTTAAGGATAGAAATACATTCTATATGCCAGTTTTATATTTATTTTATTTATTTATTTATTTATTTTTAGTCAGATTTAAGTTATCTATATACATTTATTTTTATTTTATTTTAATTATTTAACAAGCTTAAACTGAGTTTTCTTTGGAAAAGAATAAAGAAAAAGAAAATGTTATGAAAATTCATTTTTATAAAATATATATAATTTTAAAAACATTTTCTTTTTAATTTAACAATTTTTTGTAAGAAATTTGTTAGATTTTCTTGTTATTGTCTTATATAATTTATGTTATTTTTTCATGAATTTTTATAAATTTAGTTTTGTTAAAAGAAAAAAATAGTATTATAATGAAAACTATGTACTGCGCAATAACGTAGAAGTTTGTAAAAAAATATATAAACAAATATTTAATCATTTTCCACTTGGTGAAACTATCCACTTTTAATACAAAAACCTTTTTAAAAACATAATTTTTTCAATGAAATATGCAACAATAATAAATTATAATAATAATAATAATCACTTCACAAAACTATGAAGAATTTAATACAATTTTCTTATTATTTTCTTATATAATATATGTTCCACTTTTTTATTTATTTATTTATTTTATTTTTAATTTTCTATTAAATAAGATTCTATAAAAAAAAAGTAATAATAATAATAAAAAAATAACAACAACAACAATAATAATAAATAAATAAATAAATAATAAAAAAATATTTATAATAAAATTACTTTTTAGATAAACACTCACAAATTTGAAAAAGTAGCATAAGCAAAGACTTTAATTTGAAGTAAATTTTTCAATGAAATATTTATCAATTTAAAAAAAAATCACTTAACAAAATCGTAAAGAATTTACTACAATTTACTTATTATTTTATTATTTGATATATGTTCCACTTTTTTTTTTTCTATTAAGCAAGTTTGTTAAAGAGAAAAAAAATTCTATTTATAATAAATTTATATTTTAGATAAACACACAAATGTATGAAAAAGTAACATAAAGAAAGATTTCAGTTTTTCACATGTTTATAGTTTTACAAAAAAAAAAAAAAGTTCTTAAAAATAAAATCATTGTATAAAAATTCTTATATTACTTAGACATATAACTTTATTTTTCATTAATTGAGTTCTTGTTTTTTAGTTTGTTTGTTAACTAATTAAATTATTTTATTAGTTAACAAACGTTCTCATTCATAATATAGAATCAACTATATCAAATATATTAAATTATAAAAATGACGTTTTAAAACACTTCACGATATTGTTAAGCCCAAGTAGTCAATAAAGAAATACAATGTAAGGCCTAAAAGCTAATAAAATACAGACAATTGAATACTATTTACTTTGAATTCATTTTTCCTTGCAATTTCGTTCCTATTATTTAATTCAAATTAATGAACATTTTGTTATAACGCGGAAAATTAGTTTTATAACTATAAATTTTATCAATAAAGGTTGCATTTTTCATTTTAATAGAATTGGCGATAATTTGTTTTTCACA
Source organism: Salticus scenicus (assembly GCA_963930645.1). Lineage (NCBI taxonomy): Eukaryota > Metazoa > Arthropoda > Arachnida > Araneae > Salticidae > Salticus > Salticus scenicus. The sequence goes on from OZ005649.1 coordinate 102,814,633, forward strand.
GAATTAAAAGTAAACAACAAATAAACGAAATATAGCACATAAGTGTATCGACATACATTATACAGGGTGTTTATAAAGTCCCGGACCCATTTTGATGTTTAATAACTCATAAAATAATAAAGATAGATTAAAATTAATAACAAAAATGGTTAGATAGACTCAAAAAGTTTCATGACCCTTGTCAATGAACTTCCACGTGTGGCCCCTTCGTCGCACGGAGAATATCAAGTCGATAGTCAATTTCACGCCAGGTAGCGGCAAGCATGTCGGCATCCACAGAGGCTATTAAGGTTGTAATTCTGACTATTAGGTCATCAATGTTCGACACTCTCCTCCTGTAAACATTGTCCTTTACAAATCTCCAAAGGAAAAAGTCAAGCGGCGTTATATCAGGTGATCTGGGTGGCCAAGGACTTGGACCTCTTCGCCCAATCCGTCTTCCTGGCAAATGGTCATTTAAAGAACTAGGAACGATGGTACCCCAATGATGTGGTGCACCATCTTGTTACAAAAAGACATGTGGCTGAAGCTCTTCTTGTTGTGGAAATACGAAGTTTTCCAACATGTCTAAGTACACGGCTGATGAGACCTTCTTTTCTGTTAAAAAGAAAGACCCAATGACTCGGTCGTGCATTAGTCCACACCACACATTAACCTTTGGGGAATCCCTTTGTACCTCACGGTATTCATGGGGTTTTTCAAAAGAGTCAAAGAGTCAAAAAAAGTCAAAAGAGAGAAAAATGCAATTAATAAGCAGATGATATTTAGAAAAGTACAGATATTTAGACTGGAAAATGAAGTTATCTGAAATTAACCACACGCGCAGACGATATTTACAAAAGTAAAGATATTCAAACCTGCAAAGAAAATATATGAGTTATTCCACCAATAAATGTCATAAGTTTGTTTATATCTTCATTATTTTATGAGTTATTAAACATCAAAATGGGCCCGGGACTTTATAAACACCCTGTATATATAACCCCACCATTCATTGAAAAATGTACAATTATTCTTATGCATGTCGATTGTAGTGATTTTTTTCTCTTTCTAAATAAAACATCATTTTGATATATGAGCGAGAAATATTAATTTAATATTAATTCACTGCATAAGAATGTATTCATAAAATGAAAAAAATCATTATTCAGTATTTATCGCTCTTTGAGATTAGGGAATTTTAAAATAAATAAATAAATAAATAATGAATAATAATAAAACAAGGGCTTCCAGCTCATTCGGAAGGGTAGGTTGATTTCTTTCTCCTTATGAAGTAGCCGCCATTTTGAAACAGTATGGCGGCTACAAATTATTAATGAACTTCGTGATAGATAATGGACATGGTGATATTTGAATGATAAATCAATTTTTCAACTTTGATTTGAATTGATTCATTATTTCAAAAGTTACCATGATAACAAATTTTCAAGTGGCTGCCTCTTGGAAACATTATAATGGAGCAAGTTGAAGGGCAAACTCTTCCAAGATATTTAAAACATAAGTTCCCTGTCAAACTTTCCTTCGAATTAGTGTAGTGTTTCAAAAGTTATTGTTATGACAATTTTTCAAGTGACAGTCTAAGTGACTGCAACTTGGAAACTAAATGGCGAAGCAACTTGTCCAGCGAAATCATACAAGATATATATGTAATAAGTTCAATGTCCAACTTTAGTTCATATTAAATAATGATATTAAAAAAAATATCGTGATAAGACATTTTCAAGAGGTACCGTAATTTCAAGTGGACACCACTTGGAAAAAAAGCGGAGTGAGATGCCTAGCTAACTTATCTCTGATATTTGAATGGTAAATCCACTACCCAAATTTGATGCGAATTGATTTTGTATTGTAAAAGTTATCATAATTACAAATTTGCAAGTGGCTGCCACTTGGAAATAAAATTGCATATCAAATTACTAAGCGAACGCATCCAAGATATATTTGAAACATAAATTTACAATCCAACTTTTGTTTGAATCAGTTTATTATTTTAAAATTGATCTTGATAGCATATTTTCAAGTGGCAGCGTGATTTCAAGAGGTCGAAACTTGGAAACAAGAAGTTGGAACAAGTTGTCCATTGAACTCATTCAAGATAATTATACGATAAGATCACTGCTCACCTTTGGTTCAAATTGAATCAGAATTTTAAAAAGTTATCATATTTATAAATTTTCAAGAGGTAGCCTAATTTCAAGTTGTATCGCGTAGTTTATAACATCCACACTTTGTTCAAAACGGCGGATAAAGTTCATTAACAAAATTAGTTGAGACACTTAAATGGTCCATGTATACATCAAAATTCAAATAAATTCGGAATAAGCTTTTTACAATTTGAAATTGAAATTTTCAAGTGGTGTCCACTTGAAAACAAAATGGTGGAGCAACTTGGTTAAGAAACTCATCCAGGATATTCATGACATAAGTTAAGACACTGTCCAATTTTTTTTCGATTTGGAATATTATTTCGGAAGTTATCGTGATTTTAAATTTTTAAGTGGTAGCCTGATTTCAAGTGGCCCCGTTTAACTTAAGATATCCGCCACTTTATTAAAATAGCGGATATATTTCATTAAACTTCATTGAGACCCTTATGTGGTCTATATTTACATCAAAATTCAAACAAATCTTGCTTTAAATACGCGTTTTACAATGTGGATTTGAAATATTGAAGTGGCTGCCACTTGAAAACAAAATGGCAGAGGAACTTTGTTAACAAACCTGTCTAAGATATTCATGACATAAGTTAAGACACTGTCCAAATTTGGTTCGATTTGGAGTATTATTTCGGAAGTTATCGTGATTTTAAATTTTCAAGTGGTAACCTGATTTCAAGTGGTCCCGCTTAACTTAAGATATCCGCCTCTTTATTAAAAATGTCGGTTAATGTTCATTAATAAACTTCATTGAGACACTTATATAATTTATGTATACATCAATATTGAAACAAATTTGGAATACACTCTTTACAATTAGAATTTGAAAATTTCAAGTGGTCTCCACTTGAAAACAAAATGGCGGAACAACTTGGTTAACAAACTCATCTAATATATCTATAAGATAAATTAAGACACTGTCCAAATTTTGTTCGATTTGGAGTATTATTTCGGAAGTTATTGTGATTTTAAATTTTGAAGTGGTAGCTTGATTTTAAGTGGCTTATCTTAAGATATCAGCCACTTTATTAAAAATGGCGAGTAAATTTCATTAATAAACTTCATTGAGACCCTTATGTGTTATTTACATCAAAATTCAAGCAAATATTACTTTAAATACACTTTTTACAATGTAGGTTTGAAATATTCAAGTGGCTGCCACTTGAAAACAAAAAGTCGGAGCAAGTTTGGTACGATTTGGATTATTATTTAGGGAGTTCAAATTTTCATTATAGATAGATTTATATAGAGATAAACGAAGTGATTGCAATAGGTCGATTTCTAAATAAATCAACCTAATAAATATAAACAATTAAATAATTAAATAATTAAATAATAATAATAATAATAATGATATGAAAACAGACACACTACATAATGTTAAACAATTATAGGCCAAAAAAAAAAAAAAAAAAAAAAAAAAAAAAAAGAATTCAGTTATATTTCGAAATAAGTAAAGTTATTTTTTTCTATTAGATAAATTATTGCTATTTCATTGATAAGACGTTTTTCTGTGAATAACAAGTTTTTCTTGAAATAGCAATTAGATGAACTTAATACTGTTACGTAAAACATTAAAAAGTTGTAAAAAGAAAAATAGTACTTTCAACGCTACTGATAAAAAATATCAATCTTCACAAAAAGTAAAAGATTAAAGATTTAAAATAAAAAAATGAAAGAAAGAGAGAGAATGGTGTAATATTTTGAAAAATTGTCTTCTCCTTTTGAAACTCTTTCTGATGATTAAACACTTCTTTCGGTAAAACATAAAAATGGGAAACACGAGCCACTGTCAGTTAAACGTGTACTTAGGTAGGCTTTAAAGAGCCTTTCAGTCATCTGTCTTTTCCATTTTGATTAAAGATATAAATTTTCTCTAGAAATGTTTTTTATCATAATAAAGTTTAAAAAATTTGTAAAAGTTTTTTTTTTTTTCAGAAATAGGACTATTTTTATAATTACAGAAAAAAAATATATATATATATATATATATTATTTATTATTATTTTTACAAAGAGAACGGAATGGTTTTGCATATATTTTCTTTAATAAAAACTTACTTTGAGTAACTTTATTAAAACAAATATGAAAAAAAAAAAAATCGAAAGGATTTCCATAATATACGCATATATACATATCAATAAGAAGAGCTATTAACATTTTCGTTCGGTTCCAGTAAGCTACAAAAAAAAAAAAAAAAAAAAAAAAAAAAGAAAGAAAAAAGAAAAGAAAATCATCCGCCATATTTCCAAATCTAACAAAATCGATTTTGTGGTCGATTTTTGCTCAGTAAGAGTCCACTCAACACTTAAGGGGAACTCAATTTCAGTCCATTCTTTTTACGATAAATTTCTGAATCATCATCTTTGCTTGGAATTTTCATTTAACAGGCTCATTACATTTGCCTAGTTAATTGATCAAAAGGAGTTTCATTCAAGATTGCATAGTTAAAGTTAATTTAGTAAAAAATGTTACTCTTTCATTAAATAAATAGTATTTTTTTTTTTTTTTTTTTTTTTTTTTTTTATCGCAGTATGTTGTGCAGTCGGCAGCAAAAGTATCCTAGCACATGCAAAAATTCCTATATAAAAAAGAAGAACACTTAATACTGTTTTGTTAATTACATTCTTGTTCTTAGACTGACTAAGAACAGGATTCGAAAAAGATTTACATAAAAAAAAAAAACAGTACTAAATGCACTTTTTTATATATGATTTTTTGCTATTGCTTGGATATTTTTGCTGCCGACTGTATGTAATGTAGAATATCCAGATTTCTGAATATACTATTGCATTGAGTTAAGTGCTTTGGATCTTTTAATGAAGAGGGAATTTACGCATTTCAAGTATTACTTTTTGTAGGATGATCCCAGATATTTTTTTTTTCTTTTTCTTTTAGAGGAAAAATTATTGGTGAATTACATAAAGTATCACATATTCTGTACATATCAAGACTCTTAAGATAATTCAACAAAATTATTTCTAGATATTTGAAAAATCATCTGAAATCGAAAGTATCGTGTCATCAAGAAAGGAAGTGCATACGAATATATTCCTAATGGCTAAGAAGTCTCATTAGTAGTTGATTGTTCTACTTTAGAAAAAAAATATTGGGTGTAGTAATACGATATAAAAAATGTATCCGAGAAATAATTTCAAATTGAGAACAAGGAAAACAACACTATTCATCAAAATGTTTTTCTTCATTATCTAGCACTCTCTGCTACTTCATCAGTCAGACAATTTATGATACCAATAGAGATTTGTCTGGCGCGATGGAGTCGTCCACCAATTGTTGGATGGTGTTCACTTTCCGGAAGTATTCAGAAGGCAGGCTACAGTGCATTTCTCTAAACAAATGATAAACGCAAGAAACTCTACTAGAGCTATAATCTGGGCATTCAAATGCTTTCCAGCTAACCGTCACTAGCATGATTTTTATCAGTTTTGTGACATGGGGCCTTTAGTATGATTGTGAGATTTAACGGGATAAAATCCTTTGCCATTAAATGGCTATTTTTTGATCGATTTTCTAGTTTAACCACAGTTATTGTTCATTATAACGTTTAGCAGGTACACTTGAAATTCACCAATCTTTAATAAAGAACCTACATTTTTCCACATAGTTTTTAGGGGACATTTTTGCAGTGAGTAACTCATTTCGACGTATTGTTCCTCTACCGTGATTCACACAATATTTCTTGCTCTTAGGATTATCACATGTTATTTTATTTTATTTTTATTTTTACTTTTTGTCTACTGTTATAATGTTGTTAACTTTTCACAAGAACTAATTTCTGTGTTGTCTGTTTAAAAAATCCGTGCAATTCAAGGAACGTTCCTCCTAATTACTCTAGAAAAATGCATCTGGTACCCAATTTAGTGCGCTTTAAAACATTTTCCATTGCGTGTAAATGATTACAAATCATTTTTATACATGTTTGCATGTGTGTGTGCGAGGCTACTAATTATTTGTTAAGTTCTTTAATGCGTTTCAAATGCATCATCCAGCAATGCCTGGAAAACCATATGCCTAGCCTTCAGTGGAGCACTGTTACGTTCTAAAACATTAACGTCCAAATCACAATCATCGAAACCTCAAAACAAAACTTAGGATGTACTTTTATATAGGATCTCGTCCAAAAAACATAAGAGATTGATCGGCATGCTTTTTCAGCGCACTTTTATATTAGTGAAGTTCGTAACAAATGTAGGAATGAATAATTGACATGTCGCGTGATAAATTTCGCTTACAAAATTCAAAATTTAATTTCACATTTTAACAGCTTTTGCGTCGGTAAGGTAACATTAAAACTGTTCTTATCATGGGTCACGCGTCTGGTATACAATATCACAACAGATGTTAGATAAGATTTACTTTTTAACTTCTTATTACACACGATAAAATCGCACAGTGTTTTACGACAAAGAGGTTTATTACGCTTGAAGCTTTGTTATGCTGGAACAATTACATTTAGATTTGCATTAACGTAGAAAGAAAAAAATAAATAAATAAATAAATAAAAACGCAGAGATTTTACATTTAACACCCTAAAAATGAAACAAAGTATATGCATCAAATTTTTCTTGTTCTTATGTGTAGATTTGCATATAACCTTTTGAAAATTTCGTAAAAATGTGAAGGAAATGTGTATTGGTTATTAAAAATAAATAAATAAATAAAAATCTGAAGTGAAGCAACCACACGACTTCCATTATCCACTAGATCACGTATTATATGCATTTTTTAAAAATGTGATAAGAAGACATAAAATTGACCTAACGAAGTAGACACCTAACACATTTCCTATAAGAGAAAGCTGATATATAAACATGTGAAACAGAGTTTGCATAGCGTTTTAAAAAAATAAGAAAAAAAAATGGTAGCGTTATTTTTTGAAACACTTATTTCCGAGATCTAAAATTGACCTACCTACGCAGAATTATTATTACTTTCTCGTAACAACCACGTAATATACGGGAGAGGGTATCTAAAACGGACTTATGTAACAATTTTCAAGAAAATCATTAGAGCCGTTTTTGACATACCAACGTTTATCAAAAGTTAAAATACTCCATTATTGACCAGAAAACAATAATTCCATACAAAAGGATATTTAAAAGGGAGTTAATATGGCGAATATGAAAAAAATCCGTACTGCCGTTTTTAAAAAAAAACGTCCTTGCAAGACCTGAAATTGAGCTATTTATACAGGATGCCTATCGATATTCCTGAACTATTCAACTACATTATTCGAAAGGACATCTAATAGAGTGTTTATGTAGCAAATTTTAAGAAAATCGTTAGATCTGTTTTTAAGGTACGGACTTAAGGTCCCATTTCCGGTTTCCGATGTCCCACTTCCGGATTGCCAATTTTCACCAAAATTTGGAAAATTCCTAATGTAGTCCTGTAATGGAAGTAATAAAGTACTGTTATATGATGTAAATAATTTTACACTAATATGCCATGATAAAAAAGTTTACAAATATGCATGTATATATATACACATAACATCAAATATGCATCGAAATTTTATTAAATTAAATTTTACTAAATTTACCATTCTGCACATAATAAGCGTTTTTTAGAAAACAACTTGCAAATGTTACTTGTGATTTCAAAAATTATTTTAATTAAACTATCAATTGAAAACCAAATAAGGCATCTTACATACAGTCGGCAGAAAAATTATTCGAGCGCTAGCAATAATTCCTATAAAAGTAATCTGGTGTGCCACTCACACGACTTTCTCTTACCATGAAATTTAATACTATAAATACAGGTTGGAAATTAAGAGATAATTTAACGAGTACTGTTATGTAAACCTATGTTAAACAATTCAAATTAGGCTTCGAAAGAGTTTTATATGATAATTAATTCTGTATGAGGGGTGCTACTGCCCCCCTCAACCCGCTGTTTTATTAATGCACCTAAATTTATATAGAATTTAATTCTGTTATTAAAATTAAAAGTTCACTTAAAATTATACAGATCATTTTCACACGAAACATTCCTTGAAACTTAACAATCTTGATCAAACTTTTCAAGCAACAATCTTATATTAACTTCAAAATACAACGTTTGGTTTCCTAAAATTATTCCTTTTTAAGTCACTCAAGGAGACACAAAAATCAAACGTTAAAAAACTTAAATACAGTTATCAGGAAGCCTCTAAACGTGTAAATATACAAAAAAAAAAAAAAAAAAAAAAAAAAAAAAAAAAACGATGAATATTTAGCTTTAAACCATACAATATTTACTATATCTCGATGAAGAATTTATTTCAATTCCCACGCAGCTTTCCTGGAAATTGTAAAGTATTATTAGTAAAGCACATCCACTAACTACAAAAAAGAATGTTATCGCTTAAATATTTGCAGCCCTGTATATCTTTCAAAGATTATATACAGACCACATGGTGCACCTAAATATAATCCTATAGTAATCATATATGGCCCAGCCTGAAATTTACTTCCATCAATTTGCAACGATTCACTTTTATCTAGTTCTTTTGTGTAACCCTGTAAACGAACAGTAAATGATTTTCGTACCATATTCTACACGAAACATGTTTTTACGCATATACAAAATATATATTCATTTCATTTGGTTTAGTGCGGTCTATAGATGATAAACACTGCTTACCAGCACTTTCCCCCTGTATTTGAATTCTCTTTTTCGTCCCTGTACATGAACCATTTGCTTCATCTCAACGAAAAGCTTAGTGTAACATCCCTATATCATACACATTTAGAATACTGAATTTGGAATTTCTGCTACTATTTGTACTTGAGATATGCTGATACCCGACGCACAGACATTTCGCTCAAAACATGATTTTCGTATTTAGGGGGTCTCAGAATATGTAAATATAACAAAAACTCACTTTCGACAATTTGACCTTAAACAATACTTTCTCTACCTTATGGGTAAGAGAAAGTAAAAAAAAAAAAGAACGTAAGAACGTTTAATACTGTTATTATTATTATTATTATTATTATTATTATTATTATAAATCTTTGCCAAAAAACTGACTAAGAACATGATTCAGCATGGATTTATTTAACAAAAGAATATTAAGTGTATTTTTTTTATATAGGAATTATTGCTAGCACTCAAATAATTTTGCTGCCAACTGTTAGTCACCTACATTAAAATAACTGTACTACTTTCCCATAAATATAGATATACACTAGGCGATAAAAATAAATAAATAAATAAATAAATAAAAACGCACTGCAGAAAAAATGACTTATACTTTTTTTCTTTGTAATAACTTAAAAATTGAGTGTTGAAACAAAAAAAAAACTGTCTTGTTTGCATAATACCAAAGGGATGAAATGATACATATGTATATTTTCGATTGAATAATTCGCTTTATTACACTCTACGAAGTACTTTATAACAATCTACATAAAACTTTTTAAACATAATACAATAACCATACTGTTTGTATTCTATTATGATTTATTATACGAAATAAACAAGTTATATTTTAATATATAAAATAAAACAATTTATTTGTTAGATCTAAGCAATTTTTTAACAAAAATATGTATTCTGCATTGGGTTAATTTCACATTTATATTGGAATTACTGCTTTATAGCACAGTGGCATGATATTATACAGTTTATATATATATATATATATATATATATATATATATATATATATATATATATATATATGTATATGTATATAAAATTTCACTGTGCTAAATGTTGTAAATAATTTTTCTAGTTCTTGCAAAGTTGTAGGATGGAAATTTCGAATCCTGTTCTCTCTCTCCGCGCATTTTTATGTCTAAACATTTTCGAGCGAATTGAGATTAGGACAATTTCTAAGTCTAATAAAGAAAAAATTCTACGAAATTCTTTGTATGATTTAACTTAGAGTGAAAAAAGATATTATTACTTACCGAATTATAGGTTATCATGGGAATGAATAGGTAATTTTAACAATTTGATTCAAATTGACGTACCACAGACGCCGTACAGCAAGGTGCATCATCATCTTGAAATGTTGTTTGAAGAAAATCTGAAATACCTCCAAAATAGTCGGTCAGGAGCCACTTTTTTATCACCATGTTTTATTTTGAGTTTATTGATCCCTTGTGCATGGAGATCTGTCTGATTCTTCGAAAAAATATGCAACTCTGTACCATAATGTACGGAGAATGTGTAACTGTTTTAAGAGAGCAGTTTTCAGTAAGTCAGTCCCATTTTTACCGTCCTAGTAGTTTTTTTCTTTTTCAGCAGCTTGAAATAAATTAAACTTGACTCATCTGAGAAACCCCCTTCAGCCCGATAATTAACTGCGATTCTTTTTTTCTTTTGTTCAACTGATGTCTTTTTTTTTTTTTTTGTTCAACTGATGTCTTGTTTTTTGTTTCTTTTTTTTTATATTTGTTCTTAATAATGGCTTTTTTGCAGATCTTCTGCTTTTTAACCTCCCTTATTCAATTGCTTCCGTACTATTTTTGAAGAAAGCATTTTGCTATACACTCTTTTTTTAAATACTTTTAAATTCTGAACATGATACAAATCGATTATTTAAATATTTGCTTTTTAATTTGCGGTTATTTTGCTTGGATGAGCAACGTAGCCGCCTAAAGACAAATTTCCATTTTAAACGACCAAAAAATTTTATATTTTGCTAAAAACCATTTTACCAATATTTCGTTAAAATTTAATTATTTTGCCATCTCACGTATAAGAATATTTTTTGGTTTACATTCAAAAATTAATACTTTTTGTAGCATCGTTAACTGACTTATTCTTACCATTTTTGAAATGATTTCAAAAATTACAGTTTTTCTGAAAATTTATTTTGTTTTCAACACTGGACTCAATGCTAAAGAGTATGTGGAGGACAACATAATAAAATCTGCTCAAAAATTTGCTTTCTAAGCGATAAAATTGGCGGTTGTAGATAAAAAGAAAAATAACCAACTGCGTTTTTTTTTTTTTTTTTTTTTTTTTTTGGTCGCTTAATGCATATATATGTATTTATTTTTCAAAAAAAAAAAAAAAAAAAAAAAGATATCTTCATATGCTAAAATTATATAATTTTATCATAAAACTTAAATAATTATAAACTTTTTGGATTAAGTTTATTTGTAGTTAACTTTTTTGGCTGCTATCCAAGTCATACACCGTTGTATCTCAAGTAAAAATTCTGAAAACTATTACAGATATTACATAAGAAAATGCAAGTTTGGAATATTCTCAGTTAAGCTTGAGTTGCATGAATTAAGATGCTCTCATGCATTAAATGTATTTCAGAATTATGAATGTATTCTAAAAATATGTTCAATGAAAGATAGAAGAATTTTGAAAGAAATGACTTCACGTTTTCAATAAATAAAAAAATCACATTTAACAAATGTTTTAAATGATTTTGAATTGTGAAATATCAAATATTTTTTTCTATTGAATAAAAATGATTATAGTTTTAAACTAGCAGGCTACGCCTGCTTCGCTGGTCACTATTTTTAAATGAATCTCTATAGTTAATGACTTCTCAAAATTGCATCAATTTTTATCATGCGAAAAAAAAAAAAAAGAGAGAGAGAGAGAGAGAAAACTTGATTGGAAAAAATGTCGCAACGGGTCCCCACTGCAACTTTAATCCGCCCCGTTCCCGCCCCTCCTAATTATTTTAGACTCTGAAAAATACTCGCAGTCGTTCTCTCGGGCTTTTAAACCTAATAATACTAATTTCCAACATTTTATCTGAATTTCTTTATTTTTACCCCTGCGCCCGATCCCTTCCCGCCCTTCGTAATATTTCTGTACTTTCTAAAATATCCGCAATCGATTTATCGGGCCTCAAAACCCAACAACACTAATTTTCAGTGCTCTAACTCCTATTTATATATTTTTCCCCTTTCACCTCCCCTTCCCGTCTCCTAATAATTTTACAAAACTGTCAACTTGTGTACCAATGTAGGTACCAATACCTTACCATTTAAAGAACCCTAACCCTAGACCAGCAACTTGGCTGAACAATATAATAACTAGAAAGCCCCTACGGCTCAAATTAAAGCGCATCTATGTCTTCCTTCAAGATTTATCAAATTCAACAAACTAAATTATTTCTCCATCTTTCCTTCATTTTTCCTCATCTCCTACATGGCGAATACTGGTCATGTCTGATGCTACAGTATTCCACGGAAGTGCTCTCGGGAAGCAATCATCCTGAGCATGATATTTCTATTAACCAACATTGTTCATAAGGTGTTTGGGCTTGATATAAAGACTGCGAGAACATTGTATAAAGACTGTGTGAAATTTGTACATTACCTGTATGAACTTTGTAAATAGACTACCACTCGGATCCGGGTCCTCTTCACTTTCATGCAACTTTGTGGCCTTTTGTTGCGGGAGAGATCTGCTCTGGCGACATTTGTAATTATTTTTGTTTCTCTTTTTATTTTTATTTTTTTTTATTTGTTATTTACTTATGCAATAAACAACGGGGGAGGCTTAACCTTTGGAGACGGGCTCTTTTGAATCTCCACAGTAGCTTTGGAGCAGTGTTGTGCAAGTTCACGAAAAAAACGAGCTAGTTCAAACTCAAGTTCATCGTGCAAAAAACGAGTTAGTTCGCGCTCAAACTCATGTTTGAAAAAAATGAACGCGCTCAACTCAAGTTCATTTTTAAAAAGGAGCGAAACTCATTAAAAGCTCATTTTTAAGTGCTGTTTTTTTTTTTTTTTTTTTTTGTCTTTTCTTTTCTAAATAGGTCTCCTCTGTGAATAATTTAAGGTAATTTATATTTTTTAATAAGGTAATTTATATTTTTTTTTAAATTACCAGTTACTATGAAGATTATTTTTAATTTAATGCTTAATTAAACTTATAAGCTTATCATTCTTAATTACAACTTATTAATATAATTGTAGTAAAAATTTATTTAGCGAACACTTCTGAATAGTGGACCCACTGTTTTTGTGTGGTTTTTTATTCTCAAATTTCCAATACGTTTGATTATGCACATGAGAAAACTTTTTAATAGGAAACAAATTTCATCATTTGGAAGTTCAGGTTCCTTTGTTTTGAAGTATAATACTATTTTTAGAATAGTGTAATGATTTGACTTAATTAATCTTTATTTGTTTGCGCCGCAATCAATGTCGGCTCTGAGTTCTTGGATAAATCATTAGAAAATTTCGCTTGCTATTTAGCTTACTTTAAAGGAAAAATCATGTGTGTCAACTTGTTCGTTTGCGTACAAATTATCTCAAGAATAAATTATCTCAGAGGCAACCCAGTTTAAAAAAATATCATTTATGACTCAAAACTTGTTACTATGGTGAAATCTTATTTTCGAAAATTCAGCAAATAACAAATGGCTTGCTTTAGTATATAAGTTTAATGAAATTAAAAATAGAAATCTGAATTTGCTTAAATCGTTATATATATATTATATTTCTGAGTGACGGGATTTCCCCCCCCCCCACACACAATGCCCCGTTCAGTTATTTACATATTCATGGGGGTGGGGGGGTAATAAGTTGTAACGAACTTTTAAATTATGCATTTCAAGTTATTTAGAAAAAAATGTGTCAGTAACTTACTGATCTTAGAATATTAATAAAGATTATGATGTAATGTTTTATTAAAAAGCGTTATTACAATTTTCACATTTATATATTTTCATTAGATAATGAAAAAACTTTCAATACGCGGACAAGTAAAGCTATGTAAGTTTTAATAATTAATAGAAATTATGAAATATACTCTTATTTGTTTATTTATTATTTTACAAAACTATTTTAAAAAGAAGAAATTCTTCTAATGTGTATTATCAAATAAATTGCTGTAATAAAAATCAATCAGTCAGTATGACTTAACCTTTTGAATGGGGCTCTTACGAAAACCTATGGTGAAGCGTGACAGATGCTGTCACAGCCCCTCTCAAAAGGTTAATACTAAGTATGCACGTCTTTTTAGAGATATACAAATACACACACATACAGTTAAACAATAAAAAGAAAATGAAATTTTCTTAATTAATTCCTATCACTGAAATTTGTTTTTCCCTATATTAAAATGTATGAATTTTATGTATTTTGGATTTGCCGAAACTAAATCTAATCACAATTTGTATATATTAGTCATATTTTTTGCTCATAATTTGAAACAATTGAAGGGGGAAAAAATTCTGCAATGTTTTCTATCCTATACAAAGTAGGCTACTTTAGATATTTCACTACAAAGGCAGTTTTTTTTTTTTTTTTTTTTTTTAAACTTCTTTATAGAAAAGTAAAAATAATTTAACACGAATGATAAGTCACTTTTTTATATTGCTGCACTGTACTTTCTCAGGTAATAAAAATAACATACGTTTCAATGTTATGTATTAATGCATTTATGCAATTCTAAATGCATAGTACACTGTGGTTCAATATACATCGCAACTATCATAAAATAGAAAAAATTGTATTTGATTGTAAAAGCCGAAAATGTGGGGGGGGGAATAAAATTAATTTCAATTATTATTATTATTATTATTATTATTATTATTATTATTAAACATCATAAAACTTTTAGCATTTCAATAAAATTTATTAATTGCCTCATGGACTTATTCATAATTTTTCTAGTACTTCATGTGACGCTTATTTTCATCTAATGCAATGTTTGAAAAGGTTTTCAATATATATATATATATGACTTTATTTCTACTATCTTATAGCTTTATTTCTATTAAATCATTAAATTAAGAACTTAATATTAAAAATACTCATTTAAGCAAAGAAGTAATTTATTTTTATCTTATACAAGACCTACCACATTGCAAAAACGACTTCTGTGTGATATTTATTCCCAAGCGATAACGCTCATTTTAACCATTAACTATTCTTATCAATGAAAAAAGGAAAGGGCTTAAGGCAATTGCTTTTGTGTACCAGAATTGCCCACACAACAAATCTACCCCACAGACAAATTGGGGTATACCAGTCACAATTCTCAATACATTGGATTCGGCTTAGTACCAAGAAAACCACATGATGTTGAGAACATCTTGACCAAGAAGAACGAATATACATTCTAGATTCCTTCAAATTTTAAGGGCATACAAAACACAAGAAAGGGGGAAAATGCTGTAATAATAATGCGCATCATAATATTTATATGGTTTCAAATTTTATTTATTTATTTATTTATTTGTTTGTTTTATTAAATAAATAATTATTACTTATTTCTTTATTTGTTTTAAGAAATAACTATTCAAATATATGAAAGCGGGAAATTTTTATGACCATTTTCATCTTAGATAGCTCCTAAAACTAAAATTAAAATTTTACAAAAATGATGATTATTCCATTAAACGCTGCCTTAAATATTTCAAAAAGTTATTTATATTAAATGGTTATCGTTTCTCGTAACTAAAAATATACTGAATCTATATAAAATATTTTTAAAATCGTAAATATTTATTAACAAAAAATGCATCCCATAAAATACAGACAATTTATAAATATTTCGTAAAATACACAACGAGATTTTGCCTGATAACATAATTTGCATAAATCTTTAAATGTAATTAAATATCACTATAATATTACACTCAAATTGCAAATTAATATATGTGCAAATGCCTTCAGAGCTGCTAGGCAGGAAGTACTGGGTTCGATCCCAGGTCGATTATATATAAAAAAAATTCCTCATCCCCCGAAGTATGTGTGACACTGTATTTTTTTCATAAGCAGCAAGTGACTATTAAACAAAGTTTCATTAAAATCAATAAGAAAGTGATATAAAATCAATTATTCACTTTCTGTCTGCTCCTAGACCCCCCATTCCCCAGCCCAGGTATATACTAGGTAAAAATGGTACCAATTTAATTGATTGAAATGTCTAAAAAAGTATTATGAAAAATCAAATTCGTTATTTGATGTTTATTGTTTTTATGAAATGCAAATTGCAAAAGTGCCCTTTTTTCCAGGTGCCCCTTTTTCTGGTGCCTTTTTTCCCAAATCCAATTTTTTTTCAGGGATCCATTTTGCACAGTTATTTTCTTTTCTGCTCTTTTCTTATTCTACTTTCCTTTTCCTATTTCAGACAGAAATATTTAATATGAGTTTGAGTTTGAATTGCTTTTTCACGCTCAAGTTCGTGTAAAAAACGAACTACGCTCAACTCAAGTTCATTATTTAAAACACGAGCGAAGTTCAACTCAAAACTCAAAAATTTTGAGCTAAGCCCATGAACGCGTTCAAATGAACGCGTTCGTGCACAACACTGCTTTGGAGCCCCTCTCTAAAGGTTAAAAACGCTCAAAACCGCTGCATAGTGGTGAGCGGCCTCCTTCCGTCTTAGAATCTTAGAATCTTAGAATAATTTTACAAACTAGAAAATGTACCCAATCGATTTGTAGGTATCAAAAACCTATATGTACCAATTTAATAACTTTACAAAATCGAAAATATCCGCAATCGATTTTTAAGTATCAAAAACGTCTATGTACCAATTTTGAACGACCTAACACTATTTTTATTTTTTGCCCCTCCGTCCACTCCTTCCGCCCCAATTGTAGGTATCAAAACCTTATTTTTTGCCCCTCCGCCCCCCCCACACACCTTTCTGACCCTCCTAATAACTTTACACTTTCAAAAATATCCTCATTTGACTTGCAGGTCTCTAAAACCTATCTGTACCAATTTTGAACGGTCTAACAATATTTCTAATTTTTTACCCCATAGCCCCCCTTTCCCGCCCCACTTGGGACGAATTTCTAAAATTAAAGAAATTAGTTTTTATGTATTTATGGGTGCTATATTTTAGAGCAAAAATATCTTACACACATATTTTTTTTTCTGTTTTCAATATAAAGAATTATTTCGAATCACGTTTTGCCTCCTCTCCTCCCCTCTTGGGGGCTGAATTTCGAAAATTCCAGAAATTAGTTTTTAGGTATTTGTATTAGCTATATATTAGAGCAAAAATTTCACATATATATGTTTTTCTGTTTGAGATATATGGGAGCATGTGAAACCACGTTTTGCGCATGTGAAATCACGTTTTGCCAAGTTTCCCCTCTTGGGGATCGAACTTCTAAAATTCCAGAAATTCGTTTTTAGATAATTAAATTAGCTGTATTTTAATGCAAAAATTTTACGACTATCTGTTTTTTTTTTCTTTGAGATATGAAGGTTTTTGTGAAATCACATTTTGTCCCCTACACTCTCTTGGGAGACGAATTTCGCAAAATCGCTTCTTAAGGGGTGCTTACACTATATGTTCTATAATCTGACCCAGTTTCGAGTCAGTGGCTCCAGTAGATTTTGCTGTGCGTTGATGAGTCAGTGAGTGAGTGAGTGGAAGTACTCTTTTACAGGTATAGATTATTTATGTTCCTCACAGCTTTCGAATGTATAGTGGGCTCGAATATTTCTAAATGTAATAATAAATGCAAAATAAATAAATAAATAGATAAATAATGATAATTAAATTAGTAAGTATTTAGAAAATTTTATATAATCAAATCATTATAATATAGTATATATAATATGTAAAATATTTATAAAACAACTCGTTAAAATTATATGTGTCCTTACGTTAAAAATTAACCCTCCTCCTCCAATATATATATATATATATATATATATATATATATATATATGTGTGTGTGTGTGTGTGTGTGTGTGTGTGTGTGTATGTATAACAATTTGTAAGACGATAGATATTATTATATTTTACTATTATCTTAAATTAAAGTATATAGCAATAAATTTATAATGTTTATTTAACATTCAATCCGGCAAACCAGATACAGAGTAATCACAAATATATATATATATATTGATTTGTTATTCGCCCCCTGAAGGCGTTTGTGATGAAATAATTCCTGGAAAAAAATCTTCCAAAATTTAAAAACAACACATTTTTGAGTGTTTTTTGAGATATTCGGCAAAAAAAAAAAAAAAGAAAATATTTCCATTATTTTGTCCAAAACCTGTAAGTACAATATGTATCATGACAGTCAAGTGGTTAACACTCGTTTTTTCTTAATATTTATGTGACGAGATAATTATTGAAATTTTATAATTGTATAAATATTTATTACTCATTTTATATTTCTAAGATAAAAAACCTAACAATTAAAAAAAACAATGTATTTCATTTTCATTATTAAAAATTAAACATTTAAAATTTATAAGAAAATTAATATTTTGATAAATTAATATACATAACAAATTTTATTGAATCAAATTTTTCAATATAAATTAAATTTGTTTTAAATTCTTCTCCTTTCCTTTGAAACTTGTTTCTTCTAGCATTTAATCGACAGCGAAAACATCCATCTAAACCATTTCAAGATAATTCTTGTAAATCGCATTTAATGCTACTTCAATCGAAATACTAACGGAAATTTCAGATAAGACTTTTATCAAGTTGTATCTAGTTACGCTCGGCTAAACTTAAACCCAACTTATATATAACTAAGTGAGATTAAATTCATAAACAAGATTTATTTTGACATTAACTTTGACAATTCTAAACTTTGTCAACTGTAAGCATCGGTAAATAATTCTATATAGTATTTTAAGTAATTCTACGTTTCCCTTCCCAAACTTAGTTCTTTTATTCTTTGCATATACCTCAACATATATTTAAATATAAAATAAATCTTTATTTTTTATTTACATTTATATCCTTATAGTAAAAACACATTTTAATACTTCATATTTTTATTTTATAAGAGAAAGAGTCTAATGCCGAATTCCTACATTATCTATGTTTAATCATACTGAATTAGACAAGAAAATAAATAATTTATAAAAAGAGAAACGTGTATATATATATATATATATTTAGCGTCACATAATGAATAAATAAATAAGTAAATAATAAAAATGCCTCAATCTTGTAACACGAATTTTACTATTTAACACGTTCGCTGCCGATCTCATGTGACAGATATTTAAAACGGCGTTTTTTTTTTTTTTTTTTTTTTTTTTTCCTTTAATCTGCCGATTATGTTGGCGTATTTCGAAAGAGCGCTACATTTCCAGATGTTACGGGCTTTGTGTTTACCTTTGCTTGTTTGCGTCATGTGTTACGTCAATAGACTGTATGACGTCAAACGTATGTAAATTCGTCCGCTCGGTACAAGCAAACTCTGGAGTTAATGAGTTATAAGTTAAATTTCCATAGCAAATAGTTTGCACTGAACAGATAAAATATTAAATCACTGACATCATCACTTCGGTCGCGTATTGAGCATGTGTGGTTTATTAGAGAGAAAGCATTCTATTTTGAAATACAGTCGGCAGCATAAGTATCCGAGCACTATCCAATAATTCCGATGTCAAAAATGTGCACTTAATACTGTTTTGTTAAATAAATCCTTGTCGAATCCTGTTCTTAGTCTGACTAAGAACACGACTCGACAAGGATTTTTTTAACAAAGCAGTATTAAGTGTAATTTTTTTTTAGACTGGGATTATTGCTAATGCTCGAATACTCTTGCTGCCGACTGTATTCTTCCGGGAGGATCAAAATTTCGATGGCATGCTTCCGGACCACCTCTAGGGTTGAGTTTCAGACCGTCACCAATTGCCCATTGCGCAGCACTAGTGTGATGTAAAATCCAACCAACCATCTATTTTGAAATATGAATATTTCTGATACTTGCGTTAGTGTTGTTGGCTAGTTGAATTGTGTTGGAATTTATATTGGTAGAGTTTCACGTCGCACTAATACTGCACATTCGGCAATTGGCGACGGTCTGAGACTCACCCCTCGAGGTGGTCTGGAAACATACCATCACAAATTTGATCCTTCACGGAAGGGAAGTTTGAATTTAAGAGGTACTTTTGAATTTTAGAAGCATATTTTTCAATTTCTTGCCAATACTGGTTGCTACAGTACAAAACTTTGCATATATTTTAATCTCATGCATTTTGAGATAGGAGTATAGATCAGAGGGTAAACAGATCAGAGTACCATTATTATAGAGAACCGTTAAAAATTTGCTATAATTATTCAGTTCCGGGTGTATTTTTCATTTCTAACAAATGAGGACTATAAATAAAATATTAATGATGAATCATTTACTTTATACAATTTTTGAAAACGAAGAAAAATGCCTTTAAAATAATGGTTGTTGCAAGAAACTGTAGTGTCGCTTCGATCACATCAATTAACCACATTTTGGTGTAGAACTTCGTGGTACCTTGGTGGTACTTTAGTAGTACTTCAGCATTTGGTGTAATTGTATGATCTAAGTTTTATTCTTTTATTTGTGATTAGTTATGAATGTGTAATTCTTTCGTAATTCTTTCTTATTCTATTTTTCGAAAATTTTCTTTCTTTTTTTTTTTTTTTTTCTTTTATGATATTTTTTCACCCGACGTATTTTTTTGTTAGGTTAGATCGTCGGTTTTTGATCATACGCCGCCGGTGGACGATTGCTATTTGGAACACTATGCGGTATGGCGATTTTCGGAATTTCGCCAAGCGGCAACTTAAAGTAAACTTTCACCTATAAAACTATACGTCGCATCACGCACTAGCGCGGGATTGGCAGCGAATGTGTTAATAAAAATGTAGGAGACAAAAAAAAAGGGGGGGGGGGAGTAAAATTACAAATATGTGGAAGGAATGTCATTTATTGCAACTAAACTTTTAATTGATTAAGAGGTTAACGTATTACAGCTAGAATTTTATTTTTATTATAAGTAATATCATGTTTAAAATGGATCATCTAAAATCGACAAAGTTTAATTTGTAAATGCAGTTAAAATAATATTAGTATTTTACTAAACTATTGTTAAATTCCTAGGAAACTTTGGGATATTTCATGCTTCCCTACTGATTTAGGTTTTTTTTTTTTTTTTTTTCTGTTTTCGTATTTTCAATTGTTTGCTGCTTAATTCCTGGCTTTTGTTTCTCACGAATTTTCTTGCACTTTTAGACTCTTCCGTTCTCTTCTAATATGATTGCACTACACATCGTTTAGTACCTGAATTTAAAGAAAAAATAATAATATTTCAAAAAAACTTGTTTAGCTTTAGCTATTACACAGGTCAGCTTTTTTTTTATATTTTCTTCAAGATTTTTTTTCTCGAATGTGTGTGTGTGTGTTCGTATATATATTTTTGGATGCTGAGTAAGGTAAAGTGTTCAAAAATTTCCATGTTGTCCAGTTTTTACAAAAAACGGGATTTCTTGTGCTTTCGATCTCTTATCTAAGCTATTTCCAGAAAAGTCTGTTTGATTTGTGAAAGAAGCTAACGCACTACCTGAGTGAATTCATCAAGGTGTCAAAGTAATGTAGAGACGGTATCAGAAACGATAGAGTGTTAATATATTAGCAGATCAGAATAGGGATAGAGGATCTCCCTCTCAAAGCTCCCAAACTGAATATATACGAATATACGAATTCATATATACGAATTTCGATGAATAAGAATATGGTGTGAGGATTTTATTGTTAAACCTTTTATCTATTGACAGTATTTTAAAATCGACAGTACTTCAGATATATAAAAAAAACTTTATTGAAACTATTTTAGATTAGAAATAAAATTTTATATATTATTTATGGAGAGGGTATGGAAGCACGTTTGTATTTTGCCTATTATCTCACTCTAACTCTTTGGAAACTACGTGATTCTGTTTTTATCAAAGAAATTAGTATTCAGCGTAATATCCCTGATGATGTTCATCATTTTTCACGATCTACATCTGTGTAATAAATCATTTATATATTACCTCACAAATTTATGAATAGATTCAAAAAAGAAAAATAGAATATTATATATATATATATATATGATAAATTCTCCCACGTACAAACACACACACACACACCAAAAAAAAAAAAAAAAAAAAAAAATGTTTATTTGACATCTATGAACCGATAACACCATACATTATGATATCATTAAATCCTTTACTATGATTGTGCGATACAAGTATTTTTCTATTTTCCTTTGCAGATATAGAAATCCTCTTAAGTAATAAAAAATATTTTAAATGCATTTTTTTTATTTAATAATATGGTAAATAAAAATTTAAAGTAGACTCTTTAAAGTTCGTCATGTAATTAGGCAGAAGTAAGTAAAATGTAATATAAAATCATAATTTCATTTTTGTTTTTTTTCATACGAGTAGTACATTTAGATTAATAAGTAGAGTTGATAAAAAACTTACAAACTTCCATTCAATGTCTAGTTCTGTTTTATCGAAATCAATTCGTAAATTACATACAAATTTAAATATACATATTCTACATTTAAAAAATGTGCCTAATATTTAAAATGATAAGTTGTTTTTTGATACGGTGTGTGCATTTCTTGAATAATGTAATTCGTACATGTTATTTATTTATTTATTTTTAAGTTCTGAGAATGTTATGAGTTCGATGTTTGCAATTTTAAATGTTCAGACCTCATCACAAACATTTCCCTGATTTATTGATCTGATAAATCTTTCCTTTTAAAATGTATATGGAATCGAAATAAAAGTTTTTAACGTAGCTCTATTAAGAAATTTATATAAAAAATAAATTTTAATATATATACATAACATTAAATGCATTATTATCGTATACATAATAATAAAAAACCACACGTGTGTAAATATAAAACTCCTTTAAGTCTGTCTTCTATATAAATATAAAAAATTATTTTTATGTTATCTAAATCAGTCAGTCATATCTATCACATATTGTTCATACGTTTAGCGGTTAAACAGCAAAGATGGATTCGTTGCTTTCCCATTCATGTACATTAACAATTAAGTTTTATTATAGTTAATTTTCCTTAAAATAAAATTTCATACGGATATACAATTCTGCTCTTACTGACAGTATAAAGGATATATCAAATTAAACTATTGAACGTTAAAAATTGAAAATAATTACAAATATATATATATATATATATAATATTTATATTAAACACGTAAATTGATAATCTTAATAAAATAAATTAAAATTAAAATAAACATATTTTTGGTTTTTTATATACTTAATATTAATTTAAAAATAACAGTAAGTGAACAGGTTGATAAAAATAAAAATAATTACTAAATCTTTATTCCATGTCGGTTTCATTTTATCTAAATTGAAATTAAGGCAACCTTTGAGTACAAACTCCAAATTAATCCCTGGATAATAATTATATTTGAAAAGATGTCATGCATTGAATGAAATAACAGCGCGTTAGATGAAACAAAATTCAGCACAGTTATAATGAATAAAATAAGAGATTATACGAATGCTTATGCCTTTCTTTATTTAGGTCTACTAATAATAATTCCAAAAATTGAGGAGGAGGCGTTACGAGAATTGTACATGACTTAATTATTGTCTAAGGTTTCATAAATAATGCACTTACATTCCAAGCAAAGCACATTAATACATAATAAGATGTATAAATGACTATTAATGTCTACGAATGTACAATAAATAGATATTTTGGAAGGCTTATAAATTATAAATGAAACAATTCATTAAATTATTGAATCGAATATTATGCATTTTACGTAAATAATATACCCCTCATTTAATTAAAATTTAGATAAATAGATGGGGTTTTAACGTCTTTTTTGCAAATGAATTTAAAAAACAAATAAAAAAAAATATTTTGGAATAAAAATTGTATGATTAAACAAGACGGTAAAAAAATGATATCGAAAAATAATGTTCCAAATGTTACTATTACAAAAATACTGTGTAACAGAAAAGAGATTTTTAAAAATTGGTTAAGACTTAACAAATTAGCCTTTTGTCTCCAATTTCAAAATAATAGATTGGGGACAAACGCAATGCTAAAAAAATTCATAGTTCACAATTATAAATTATAAATTGTGGCAAAAGCTTTAGTTAGAAAAACAGCGCCACATATTTCCTTAGCAGTAAATACTGGAAATATTTATCGAAATTGTTTGTTCACCGTCTCGTTAAATCTCCCTGCAGAAGTTTGAGAGATTCGTGAAATTAGATCACGTTACAAAACTTTATAAACACTGTCAGTTTCTTTATGGCCACCCGGTATTTTAACGCTGTTTATAATTTATTTTAACCATCTACATAAAAAACATACTATTTAAAATATATTATTATTATTATTATTATTTATTTATTTATTTATTTATTTTTTTTTTTTTTTTTTTTTGCAAAATATATTTAATTTTCAACAACTTTGAAAATATGATATGTGTGAAAATATATTGCAAGTATTAATATTTTACTATTAGGCGACAATTTTTAGTAAGTGCAGTGTGGCCATAATTAAACTTACAGTGCTTACAGTGTCCTCCTGTAGTGTAAACTGATTGCAAGAATCGTACCATTTTTTTAGGAACATTAAACAAGACGGTAAATAAATGATACCAAAAAATAATGTTCCAAAAGTTCCAATAGCAAAAATACGTGGGAAGTACTGTGTAACAGAAAATAGAGTTAAAAAAAAAAAAATGAAAAAGAGAAAACAAATTAGCCCTGTGTCTCCAATTTCAAAATAATAGAGGGGGGCAAATACAATGCTAAAACAAATACACAATTATCAATTTTAAATAATGATTTGCGACAAAAGCTTTAGTTAGAAAAACAGCACCAAATATTCGCCTAACAGTAAATATTGGAAAAAAAAAAATCGAAATTTTTTGTTTCCCGTCTTGTTTAATATTCCTAGATAGTTTTGAGAAATTTTGGAATTAGATCGTGCTACAAAATATTATAAACAGCGTCAGTATCTTTATGGCCACACTGTATTTTAACGCTATTTATAATTTAAAAATATTTATTATTATTCTTTAAACATTAAAAAATTATTTTTTTGCAAAATGAAAATAATTGTCATTAATGAGGAACCGATATTTCTAAAATGTTCCGAGCCAGAACACACCAGATACCTGATAAGTATTGTTATACGCTGATAAACAATGTAATTTATGTTTAGAAAATAATTATTTTTTTACTTATACTTCACTGAAATAAATTTCTTGGTTACTAAAATTCCTATCTTTATTCAAAAAGCACATAATGTTGTAAAATATATGATTTATTCATAATGCATTTTTACAGAATATTTTTAAAGAAACTTTAGAAGAAATTCAGAGAGTAATAAATTTTCACTTGAATAGGTAATCACTTACCGTGAAACTTATATTTGTTTTCAGCATGACTGAAGCATCTAAAAATTCCATGATTCTGAATTTCTTTAATACTCTTCTTTTTGAATTTGAAAATAATTTCTCACTCAGAATGGAGAAATAAGGGATATTTGTACCAAGTATTATTATTATTATTATTATTTAAGCAAATTTTATCAAAATTAAAGACATTATGTGCAAAATTTAAGAAATATTATTACCTAAATAAATAATATATATATATATATATATGTGTGTGTGTGTGTGTGTGTATGTGTGTGTGTGATTGTTAATTAAAAAAAAGTTTGAATGCTAAAGTTGCCATTAAACAAACATAAAAATACTTTCTAAAATTTGACTTACTCAATTAAAATCAGTCAAATATATATATATATGATTGGAATAAAGTGTTAAATTATAATAATATAAAATTGAGTGAAACAATTAAAAAATAATTAACATAGAGTATTATTTTTTCAAATAATAATAATGGAATATGTAACAATAGTAGTAATATGCGAGCCCTATGTGGTTTTGCGTTCTCGGCCATACCAAGAAGTCATTACATTTCGTACTGGCATAAAATCGCACGTGCATATCTAGCTTGTCATCTCTATAAACATGAGCATTCACTGTTCTACGTGAAAAAGCCATATGAAACTTTATGTGACGAACCAAAGAGATACCAGCCCAAATACTGAAACTGCCTAGTCAATACGAATGTCTTGCACGGATGTTTGATTGGTGATAACGTGCTCATGTTCTCTCCAATTTAGTCAACATTAGAGAGCCTCCAGGGAGAGATGTGACACATTATGATTTTACGACATGGGGAATGCTCGTAGCAGATATTTGTACTACCAAACATTGTTTTGGTAGGAAAAAAAATAACATTTCTAAGTTGTATATCAACAACATCGTTTTTTTTTTTTTTTTTTTTTTTTTTTTAATAATAATTTCTTTTATCTATAGTTTTGAGTATAGTGCTTTAAAGCCATTAGAAACACTTTTAATTGTGAATTTTCAGAACAATCAGAAGCATATTCGCTACTGACGCCCCTTTTCTTGTAGGCTCTCTAGTCAACACCTGCTAGTTTTTGGAGGATAAACCAAAACTCAACCATGTGAAGATTGAGCATTCCTCGGCAGCCATACATATAACCTGCTTGCATGCCCACCTGAAACGTTTCCTTCTATGACGTAAGGTAAACGGCAATAAATGATTGGGCACCTCGAGAAACAATTTTCTTTGTGCAGATTTCTACGCACTGTAGACGTTCCCAACCGCCTCTCCTGGCAAAAATAATGTAAACGGTCTTTGAATGGCTTCTCATCGAGGGAAATCGAATTGATGAACGGGAAATATTCGGAATTTCATCGGGGAAAAATGAATCCGATGAGTTACATAAACACATCAGATAACAATCCAATGCAAAAACGTAATATTCATCGAGATTTTCCGCAATATGTTATAGATTTAAAATCTGTTTTCGATTAAATTTCCTTGATCGAAAATCAAATTTAGATACTGCTCGAACTGCATGCCCATGTCTTTAAACGAGCAAATTCCAAGAAGTTGATGAAGGGACGAGCAAACTGCTGTCTTTCAATGCCAATAAGATTCTGTGGGTCTAGCAAGCGAGTACTTAAACTGAGTTGGTATTATGATTTTATGCCTTCTGGCACATAATATCCATTATTGTCAAGAATAATGGCAAATAATGCACAAAATGGTAATTATCAGCGTTCTATCTCACCATTTGCCGTCTTTGCTGATTTATCCAAATGCCAAAGAAACGTTTGAAGTTGTTTTCAAGGTTTATGAACTCCAGAATGACCCACGATCGACAATATGATCACATGTATCCAATATTTGACTGTAAGTGGCTCTCTATTGTAGTTCTTCATACAAAAGGTGTCTCAGGATCATTGTAAGGAATTTTCCATGCTAAATATGTTAACTCAATGACATATGATGAAATATTCTAAAGCATGCATTTTTATGCTCCCGAAATCTCATTCCAGTTGCAGAGCCACTGAATTACAAATTGATTTATTATTATTATTATTATTATTAATATTTAAGAGCATTTAATTAGCAACATACTCATATTTAATACAGATTGCTTTTTGAATGAGTTATTCTTAAATTTTTCATGTTTTATCTTACGAATTGGAACTCGGAGGATATTTTGCAACGGAAATACGTAGGCATTTCTGAAAAATCCCAAGGGTCAATGGAGAGAATCGTTATGAGAAAATATTTACAAATTATTTACCTATATAAAAAATCCACATATTTTTGTAACGAGCTAATGAACTTTTTTTTTTTTTTTTTTTGCTAATCGTTTATTGATTTAAAATAATGCCCAGTTTAAACGCTCCGATATATATATATATATATGTATATATATATATATATATATATATATATATACTAGCTGACCCGACAAACGTTGTTTTGTCATATAAATTATTTCTAGAGAATATTTTGCTAGAAAAAAATAACTAACCTATTGTAAGTGTGTAAGTATGTGGTATATAAGTGGAAGATGTATGGAGCGCTGTGAACGGTGAAAGAATATAAAAATAACAAAACACCAATCATTTATTTTTTTAATTTATTAAAATTGATTCTTTAAAATTATATACATATCGCTACTTATAACAATATTACTAAAAAACAATATCAATCCCTTAATGCAACAGAGTGTACAGTATTTTTTGTTATCCCATCTTTCGCCAATACAAACAAACTGGATGGTTTGCCCACTCGAGAGCCACGTATAATTGTCCGTGTGAAAAACTAAGGCACAGACAGACATCGTTTGGCCCTGAGACTTATTGATAGTCATTGCAAATGCCAATCTAATTGGAAATTGAGGGCGTTTAAATTGAATTGGAACACATCTGTGGGTATAATAGGGATTCGCAGTAGTAATATATTTTCACCTCGGAATTTGTCAATTAAAATGATGGCTTCGATAACATTTTTCATTAATTTTTTTATGACTAATCGCGTGCCGTTGCACAACCGTTGTGGGTTCAAATTACGAAGCAAAATAACCGGAGATCCAACCTTCAGTTCTAAAATATGCGGTGGCTTGCCTGGTAAATCCAATGAGTTTAAAAACTTTGTTGGATAATTTACAGCTTCGGTGGCATCGCAAACTGTATCATTAGATTTGTATGACACCAAGTCTCCTGGTAACAAATGTTGTATCTTGAGATTCAATTCGTTGACGTCCACATTTTTTGCTGCTAAAATTGCTCTTTCTGCCAGCCACTCATGATTTGTGTATCGTCTGTGTACATCGGGAAATATCTGGTCAATAAGAGCATCTTGAGAATCAATGATTGTGCAGAAATCGGTCGGTAATTTTATGCATCCAGTTTCATCTGTAGTAACTTTTTCATCGCCGATATCTAACAATTGTTTTGAGAATGTTTCAGCGGATGGATCTTGAAGCTTTTGAACGCGCAAATTTACTTTCAGTTGCACTTTTTCAACATTACTCCACAATGACGATGATTTTAAGCACGCGTTGATCTCATCAGCGTATGTTGAACGCGGAATAACGGGAAGTGCTTGTCTGAAATCACCTGAAAAGAGTAACAGAGTGCCGCCAAATAGTTTGTCGTTCTTTTTATATCTTTCAATGTCCTGTTCGACGCCTCAATCGAATGTTTGTGTGCCATAGTGTATTCATTCCATATAAGAATTTTACAGTATTTCAGCACTGTGGCCATGGACGATTGTTTTTTTATGTTGCATACTGCGTCTGGGTTATTTTGAATATTTAGTGGCACTTTAAATGATGAATGAGCTATTCTGCCTCCATGCAATAAAGTTGCCGCAATGCCAGATGATGCAACAGCCAATGCGATGCCATTATTTGATCGTATTTCGGCGAGAATTAGCGAAATAAAGAATGTTTTGCCAGTTCCACCTGGTGCACCCCCCCAAAAAAAAAGTCCACCTTGTCCAGCCAAAACTGCGAGCATGAAGCGGTCGTAAATGGTTCTTTGTTCTTCATTCATTAGTTGGACATTGCGAGCAACAATCGCTGCCATTTCTACAGTATTGTATTGTAGTTCACGATTCAATTCAGTGCTTATTAAATCAGATGCATTTCGATTTGTTGAATGCATACCGAAATGACTGAGTGGTATGTTGGCAATGATAATGCAAAGATCTTCAATAGCAATCAATGCTTCATTGTACATAGCGTCACTGAATACTATCGTTAGATCGTTGCACCGTGAACGATGTTGATGCAATATATCATCAGTCATTGAATATTTGTGATTATCCCATAATGTCTCTGCTCGGGCCGGGAAACATGTAGTCAACACTATAGCGAATAGCAGACGAATTTGTTTTGCTGTACAGTTCAGTCCTACTTAAAGCAAGCATACACTCCCACTGGTTGTCGTCTTCCAGCAAGCCGAGTGCAAGGCATGCATCTTTATACGTTGGATACTGCTGTCCATTCACTTTACGTAAATCTTGAAATGACAAAGGGCCGATGACATTAACCAATAACAGTCGAAGATAAAAACACTCAGTCTGCCTTGGATTGACTGTAAATACTCGTCCCAAGGTGTTTGATTTGAATAAACCGGGACATGCATCAATCGGCGTGCCTTGCTTGCGGGGCATCCATTTTTTTGTTGGAGCCCATGTGAAATAGCGTGTTACTTCTGAATAGAGTAATGTCCGTGCAAAAGCACCAAAAGCATCCGCACGATTACACAATTCAAAAAATTCGGTGAGTGTAGTTTTTGGTGGATTTATAGCACGATCAATCGCTGTCTCGCTCGTGAAATATACGCGCTGGCCATTTTCAAGATGGACGGCTAAATGAAGAACTGCTGGATCCCGTTCATGAATTGGGAAACCAAAGATACGCCAAACAGCTTCATTGGAGCTGACGTACCGACCAATTTGGTAAAGTGTTATTTCATCGTTGTTATTCACCGGAGGAGCATTCACATTGGTATTTTCAACTCGAAATACAGCCATATCACTGCCTTTATTCACATACTTACTCACATTTGGTTGAAGGGAATTGGAATTTATTGAATTTTATTTATAAATTCCAATTCCCTTCAACCAAATCCCCTGTTCCTGAGCTACAAAAATGGGGTATCTATAATGTCCCTTGTAATAACTGTGATTTATCTTATATTGGTCAAACTAAAAGAAATCTTGAATGTCGTTTACGTGAAAATTCTCGGTATGTTGTTAATCAAGAAATTTCTAAATCTTCTATTGCGAAGCACAGTTGGGAATTTGAACATAGTTTTAATATTAAGAGTGCCAAAATTATCTTTCATGCCAAACACGTTTCCGAACTGGATTTTTTAGAAAATTTAGCTATTTACCTTAATCGTGATAAAATTGTCAATGAAAAATCTGATTCCACTTTGCTGACTACAGCCTGGAAAAATTTGTTTAATTCAATTAAATAATTTCCTTCATTATGTTTATAACATCATATTAGTTAAAATAAAATAATTCTAATTTAAATAAAAATAATAATAATTAATGGATAAATTTTATTAAATTTACTTATTAGTTTAATATTATTGAAAAAAAAAATAATAATTGTTTACTCCTTTCCTCCTTCCTCATTTTGTGGTGTGTGTGTACGTGTGTTCCTTTTTTGATTGGTCCTGTCCTGCATGTTACTTCCTATTGGTTGTTTGTGTTGCGCCTGCCCCTCTGGATTTTGCCCTGCTTTCTGTCTTGCTTT
Organism: Salticus scenicus; assembly: GCA_963930645.1. Taxonomy (NCBI): domain Eukaryota; kingdom Metazoa; phylum Arthropoda; class Arachnida; order Araneae; family Salticidae; genus Salticus; species Salticus scenicus. The sequence goes on from OZ005649.1 coordinate 102,845,669, forward strand.
TGCCTCCAAGGCAGTTGCACGTGTTTGCACCTGATGAAGAAAGGCTACGTCCTTTCGAAACCGGTTGTGCTGATTTAAAATTTATGGTGTGTGAAGAAGTTTGAATTTCTTGCTATTTATATGAGCAATGAATGTTTTGCTCAGCAGAGGCGAATGTGGGACCACCCAACGGTTATCAATGTCAATATCTATGTTGTTGACATAGATGACCGCCATAGATGATAAGATTGTCCGCCATTATCGGGATTTCTTCGACGATCTATTGGATATCGGTCAACATTTGTGATCGTGAAATTTTTCGGAAAACTTTTAGTACATTTTCCATCTGCACAAATAATAATGGCCGAAAAATTCATTTTTCATTTTAACATAAAATAACTCCGTCGGATATTGACGAATTTTTTAAAAGAATATACCATTTTAACTAATTTTAACATTTTAACAATATTAACGTTGAAAAAATATTTTAAACACTTACGGTTAAAAATTCATTTTTCATTTCAACATTAAATAAATTCTGACATCGTGTTTACGATTCTAAAATATTAACATTGAAAAAATATTTTAAACACTTCGTAAGATACGGTTAAAAATTCATTTTTCATTTCAACATTAAATAAATTCTGACATCGTGTTTACGACAACTCACGCCATCTAGGTGGAAAAGTTGTTGAAAGAGTTGGTTAAAAATTAATTAAGAAAGAACTAATTAAGTTACAACTTTCATTTGTAAATCTAAACCATTCTCGAATCCACCTGAAGACACACATAAAATTTCATTAAACTCAGTCCAGCCGTTTAGGAGGAGTTCAGTGACATACACACGCACAAAAGAAATATATATATAAAGATAAGTAAAAATCATACTGTAATTTTTAGATTACGTAATAAAAACAAATAAATAAATAAACCTACTAATTATTGTTATATATTCACAGCAAAGCATGTTCTACTTTATGTACGTGTTTGAAGGAACGTGAAGCATTTAATATTGTCATAAAACATTTATTTTTTAATATTTAATGCAAAAAAAATATTTCAGGTATTTGCGAAAAAGGAGCTTTAACTTTTTTTTTTCAATAGTTTTATGAAAGCTTTTGTTCTAAATCTAATTGTTGCGTGTTTTACAGTAAGTGCCTTAATTTTAATATTTAATGTTTCAAGAGAGTCCATAAACATTAATTTAAAGTTTTAGAGTGCTTTTTGTGTTAGAAACATCCACTTTTTTTTCTAATTTGTTTTCCACAAAGAAAATGTTCTGTTATTTAATAGGATATTATAAATATATTTTATGGTCATTATCTCTATTTTAAAATTCGAAAATGAATCAAAATATTTTTCTTTTCTTGTTGTTGTTTTCTTGTTATTCTTATACTGTGACAAAAGTTGTTATTAAGTTGTTCCTGGTTTAAAGGAAAATTAAAATTTTTTTAGCTACTTTTTTTTTTCTTTTATAAAATAAGTATAGGATGAATAAAAAAGATGTATCCTTACTATATCTTCTGAATTTAACAGTATAAAGGGGTTATTATTCTTTTTAAATTTCTTTTAAATTTTATTATACATGAAAAATGGAAATACGTAATTCTCAATTTACTGGTTAATTATAATTACATATTAAAAATAATGGATTAGCTAATAATAACTTTAAATTAATGGACTATATTTCATTGTCAAAAAGTTTTTTGTCAGTGCATATTTGTTGCAATATTTCTCTTACATTAAAACATTCTTGTAAGCATCTTTTTTTCAGTAAATATTGACGTCATTATTTCGATATATACTTCTTGATAATTTCCAAGAAGCAAGGTGTTTGGAGCTTAGCATTCAGGATAGCTGACCAATCTCAGTAATTTTTAACGAAAAATGCAGATTAGAGCAGATCATGCTAAAAAAAGAGCATGCTGTGTAAAAAGGAGTGCAAGAAAGATCGTTATAAACTCAAAAGTTCTCTCATTCAGGGATGTGACAGAAATATCTTCTTATATTGGCCAAATTATGTCTGGAAAGTTCCGTGTGGTAGGGCAATAAATAAGTGTCTGCGAGACATCATTTTAATGCTTTTGATTGTGAAACAGAATTTGGACAGCTCAAAAAAGATCAAAGTTTCACTACTGTGGCCACAGAATTGGGAGGTTCAAAAAGTGTCATCTTGCAGTCAAAGAAAGTCGCTGAAGATTACGATAAAAGTGTCATCATGCAATCAAATACAATTGCGGAAAATTGCATTTCCGTCCAAAAGCATGCTGTTTTTCGTGCAAAAACAGCATGTCTCAGGATAACTGATATCTATTTTTACTGGATGGATTGATGGATGGTTAGGTTTTACGTCGCACTAGCGCTGCGCAGATGGGCAATTGGCGATGGTCTGAGGCACACCCCTAGAGGTGGCCCGGAGACATGCCATCAAAATTTTGATCCTCCATGGAAGGGATGGCTCTCCCCCTTAGCTGACCAGAGGTATAATTTTTTATGGGAACATGGAGGACATTGCGGCCACGACAGATATTACGTGCACCAGCCACCATTAGTGTTCACGACGGTCTTTGGCCGGCTCGAGTACCAAACCCGCAATCAAACCGGCGCTCTACCGACTGGGCTACCACGGCCCCTATTTTTACAGGTGAAATGGAATTGTGTGTTGCTGTTGGCATTCGGGTCATCCTGCACTCAAAGAAAGTCATTGAAGATGCATAAAAAGTATCATCTAAATATCAAAGAACGTATTGCACTTATATCCAAAAGTATGCTGTTGGTAGTGCAAGAAAATCCACGATTCAAGAGGACCGGTATATATTTGTACTGGAGAAATATAATGATGTGTTGCTGTTGGTGTTCGGACAATTGACAGCTCTAGGATTATAGACCTGAGGGATTTTCTTTAATGGGTGCTAGCGGTGCATGATTTAAGGCAGGGCATTCGGGGTATGTGCCCTGGGCCCTCATGCTGAGGGGGCCTCCAAGAAATTCCATTATACATTTAAAAAAATAGTGAAAGCGAAAATTTTCCAAATTTTGCTATAATGATCGTTGTTTTTTGTTTTATTTGTCAATGGATTATTAAAAGTTATACTGCACTGTATTACTGCATATATACTACTAATTGTGTTACTGCACTGTTTTATAAACAGACGATATGATCTTTCAAGGAAACTATCAGCACATGAAAAAAATTGCAATATTTTCGCTAAATGCAAATACAACTGAATACTACCGATACTGCATTCCAAACTCTTACTAAAGCTAACTAAATCCAAGGCATGCACTACAGCGCAGATACATGGGCGCGATGTACATAGATCCGATAGACAAACATCAGATCTAGTTAAGCCTTACTCTTACCAATAAAATGAAAAGTTAAGTGAAGTGAAGAGAATTTTTAGACGCGCAATTAAAAAATATACAGTTTGTTTTGTTTGTTGTAATATTAAAGTACGAGGAAAAGGGGCCCATTAAACATGAGTGCCCTGGGCCTCCAAGTGAGTAAATCCATCCCTGGGTGCTAGTCTGTATTTGCGCAATAGATGCAATCGGCAGCAAAATTATTCGAGCGCTAGCAAAAATTCCTATGAAAAAAAAAAAAAAAAAAAAAAAAAAAAAGGCACTTATACTGTTTTTTTAAATAAATCCTTGTCGAATCACGTTCTAAGACTGACTAAGAACATGACTCAACAAGGACTCAATTAACAAAGCAATATTAAGTGTATTTTTTGAGATAGAAATTATTGCTAACGCTCAAATAATTTTGCTGCCGACTGTAAGGAACAAGTACTCGCTCTTAATCAAATAGTCGCAGTCGTTGCAACCAAAACTTGTCTTTTTTTTTCTTTTAGAAGAACGCCTCGGTGACTAAATCAAGCTGTTTTCTATAATGGAAACTCTTCAATTCATGACAACTCAGTCCCGTCATCACCAGGGAAGATTGTGCGTTTTAAAGAACATATTGGTTAAGAAATAAGTGCGACAATATCCGCTAACGATAGTTCAATGATTTATTAGACAGCGTGAAAAACAGATTTAAACTGTAAAAGAGTGTTTAAGGTTGACATATTCTTTACAGTTAGACTGATATCTCTCAACATTCCATATGTAAAGGACTTTTTTGTGACTCTTAAAATGTTCAATGGTGAACTGTCTTTGTTATTCCGCTTTGTCATGTGTTGAAATCTATATCAATTTACACGATAAATATAACACACTGTTACATGATTACTTAATTGCATTTCTTGAATCATATATATGATCATTTATTTAAAAAAAAAAAATATTATTCCGTAGCAATTTTCAAACAGCTTATATTCTCATTCCAGATAGGTATTTTAGTTTATACTAAAGTACAATTCGATATTTAATTCTCTATAATTAAAATATTGAAATTAAAACTCGTTAATTATATTTAACCCATTAAACACCGCTATATGAATTCCATTGAAAAAAATTGATTTTTTAAATGTTTTGGGTTTCCAAGTGCATTTCTAATCATTTATAGTTTAAATAATTAAAACAAAAATGTATTTCGTTAGAAGATAGGATTATGTTTCAAAATTTGAGACTTAGCTTCTAATCAGGGTATAATAGATGTTAAATTTTTTTCAAAACTCTTTTAAATTAGTTATCTTAATCCCTGTTTTTTTATAAAGAGAAAAGAAATGTTTTCTTTCATATCCATTGTAACCTGTTCAATCGAATAAGTTATTTTTGGTGATTTTATTTACTTATGTAGTAAAAACAGACAATTTTGTTTGAATAATTAAAACAAAAATAGAATTTACGTTACAAACTTTTTTGTAAAAATTACCAACGAAGCTAGGTACTTCAATATTCAATATAATAAAAAAATAAAAATATATATGTATCCTAATTATATGCATAGAAACAAAAATAATCAAGTTTTCTCGAGGTGGGAGCTTTTGCGCCTAATGAAATAATGACTTTTTTCTTTAGTAATCCTCTTTGTACTTCTGGATAAAGCTTTTATCATACTGTGTCTCTTTAGATCTAGATATTTTCAAAAAACTCCCGCTCAACTTGTGTCTAGTTAAGTCGTGTTAAATTTTACACTCAATTCAAAACATAATTTAATATAATATCTGCTACTATTTTCTGACTGCGACATCTCCTTTATACATATTTGAAAGTTTTTTGATTCTGTAATGTACCATTTCTTACTATGTAAAAATAAATATGATCTATCGTATAAAAATGCAAAGTTTTTGATTGTCTGGAAGAGATAAAACTTCTGAAATAATAATAGTAATACTTAAAATCAGTTGAAATTTATAACCTTTTGTTCTGGTATTAACTAGGATATTTTAAATTTTTCTAGTTTTCCCCAAAATAATAATCATTTTAATCATAATAATAATAATAAATAAAATAAATAAATAAATAAAAAGTGAAATATATATATATAAATATAAATCAGTTAATCGCAATGACTAACCAAATTAGTGCATTATTTATTATTTCAAAATAATATTAAACTCATTGAATGTACATATATTTGCCAAATTGCAAACTAACTCTGATATTGTATAGCCAATGAAAAATTTCTTTTTCACGTTTTTCAGAATGTGTTTATTCTGATATATTACCTAATTTCAGATAGGTATCTTAGTTTATACAAAGGTATAAATAGGAATTTAAATCTCTCTACTTAAAACTGTTCAAGATAAACCCCGTTAATCATATTTAATGCTTTCTCTCTTTAATAATCCTCTTCCAACTGCTGGATAAGACTTTTATCAAGTTGTATCTCGTTAAAGCGAGATTATGCCACTAAACCCTTTCCTAACTTGTGTCCAGCTGAGACGAATTAAATTCTACGTACTTGATTCAAATAAGCATTCGTTAAACTATATTGGACGATTGCTTATTTTAATTCTTATTTTAAGAATGAATATTGGAATTACTCAACATTTTAAAGTGCTGTGTAAAATATTTCAATTCACATGTATAGCGAGGTAAATTTAGATAATAAATACTAGGTATGAGTATAAATATTTGGTAAGATTAATTAGTGTATAGTATTATTTTGTAAAATCTTTTTGCAAAATCTTTTTTCAAACTGATAAATTCTCAAAAGGTGTTTCAGTAAACATCATTTAACTCGGTTTATATTTCATTTGTAAATTAGTGGAATAGTTTAATTGATTTTTTTAATTTTTATTATTTTATTTTTAGATTTCAAAATCAAGTATTTGTATAGGATTTATATAACTAAATTAATATATGGATATAATTAAATATTATTATTATTATTATTTACCTTTTTTTTTTTTTTTTCAGTATTAGGTTCTGTAATCACGAATACTTTTTAGGCATAAGAATAAATGCCAAAAATTAAAGAAATTTAATATTTTTGTTTCAATTGTATGAACTTAATAAAACATGTACTGAAAAATACTTCTTTTATTACTGAATTACATTTAGTATCCAACCAAACAACAGTTACGCACATAAAAAATAAATAAATAAATAAATAAAAATAAAAATAAAAATAATAAACAAAATAACCATATAACCATATAATTTAAAAGATACATTTGAAATAGTTTATTACCGTTTATTGTTTGTATTTATTATACAGTAGCTGTTACACGACCAGACTTTTCGTGATCCATAAAAAGTCTAACTATGTAAAACTCCTGCTTGGTGGCGCTAACCTCTCTCCTTTTGTCAGAATCTACAATATCATGTCAGTATTTTAAAATGTATCATCATATTTTACAAGTCAGGGAAAAAAAAAAAAAAAAAAAAGTAAAATGTATTTAATGATGGTGGAAAGGCATGGTATTGAGTTTTCGCTGATTGAGATAGCGCATACCCACGTGCAGTAAGCACGTCCTAAGATAACTAATAATTTTACAATGTCAAAAGTGTTCGTATTTCATTCCTCAAAACCAAAAAATCTAATAGTACTATTTTTCAAGGTTATAACCCCATTTCAAAAATTTAATGGTTTGGGAAGAAATCGCTTCAGCAACATCCTTTCGACAGCGTAGGCTCATTTAAGTTCGACCCTCCTGACGAATCTTTAATTTTATAAATCAAATGTCATTAATAAAGTCGAAAATAGTTATTTTCTCAGTCAACACCGTCCGCTACACTCTCTTGTCGCCCCTTACTAATTTTGAACTCTCGAAAGTATTCATAATCGAATCGTCTCACACAAAACCTAATAATAATAAAAAAAAATTCAACACTCTAACTCTAATTCTACATTTTTATTCCTGTGCGTTTTTCCCCTAATAATTTTACACTTTTAAAAGCATCCGCAATCGATTCCTAACACTCCAGAACATAAAAATACCACTATTTAATACTCTTTTTTTATTTAAAAACTTTTGCCCCTCCCCCAATCTGCCCTCTCCTTAAGTAATGCCTCCTAAGATTTTATACACATTCAGAATTACTGACAATTGATTCTTCACACCCAAAATCTTCATAATACCGATTTTCAACGCTCTAAATCTACCTTTACTTTTTTGCCACTGTGCCACTCGTTTTTAACCTGAGTAGTTTTGCGCTTTTGAAAGTAACCAGAATTGATTCCTGACACCCCAAAACCTAAATATGCCAGTTTTCAGGGATCTATTTTTATTTAAAAATTTTTGCTGTCCCTTCTGCTTCTCCAAATAATGTCCTTTAATAATTTTACACGTACGAAATTATCTGCAATTGATTCTTTACACCCAAAACCTAAAAAGTGCGAATTTTCGAAGCTTTATCTCTACTATCTCCCACTCCCCCACAAGTAATGCCTCCTAATATATTTACACATTGGTAATGAGGAATTTGCACACATGAGGGATTTGAACAAAATCCTATTTTTCTGGTAGTTTTAGGGTCATAAATTTCGAAAAGTCTATTAAACATGCAAAAAAAAAAAAAAAAAAAAAAAAAAAAAAAATCTCATTAATTTAAAAAATAACTTTAAAATAAACAAAAAATCACGTGACTTCAAAACGATGCCTGACGTCACATTTTATTATGCTTCAATGTTTACATTTTCTTAGCCTGGTTAGTAAGCAGCAATTCGTTTTAACTTTCGTAATTATCAATTGTTTATATGATTTCTGAGCATTTTTTTTTTCATCTTATAATAATTTAATATCGTTATCACCATTTTCCATTATCATTATTTTCAATCATGGCTGTTGTCCGATGTTTTCGTTTAATAGGATCCTGCAGAACGCTAAAAAATAACTTTTAAGAAACATTAGCTGTTGTATTAGTGCAAAATGGCACAATATAATATTTATACTACGATTTTCATTATTATAACATGCAAGACCTATTTCACTGATTCAAGAAGCAAATCAAAGCATGAAATCGAATCTAAACAAAGATTACTTCCGTTTGTTGTCATACAGAGTGACGTCACGATGTATTATACTGCGTTTTCTGGATAGAATAAATAGTGCGATGTTAAAATTGTTATAAATCAGTCATTAGATTTCAAATAAAGAAAATGTATGTATTTATTTTCTTACCTTTTCATTTTCTATTATATAGAATAAAATCAGAAAACGTGCAAATTGTATATTATCGTCAATCGATTACTCTTATTCGAAACTTCTAAATACCAATTCTGGATGATCTATTTCTATTGTAAAAACTTTGTCCCCTCTCCTCTATCAAAATTTGCTACCCTAATAATTTTGCACATTCGAAAATATCTGTAATGGATTATTCATAACCAAAAACCAATTAATACCAATTTTCAAGCCTCTAACTCTATTTTACATTTTCGCAATCCATGTAATCTGCCCTTCTACGTAATGCTCCCTAATAATTCTAGACATTCGAAAATATCTGCAATTGATTCCTTGGAGCCGAAAAGATAATAGTAGTAAATTTTAAACGATTTATGTGTATTTCTATATTTTCCTCCTTCGCCAATTTTTCTATATTTTCCCCCCTATCTAAATAATTTCCTTTAATAATTTTACACCTTCGAAATTATCTACACGCTAAGAATTCAACACTTTCGAACGTATTTGAAATCAATTCACAACGTTTGAAAACATCATAGCACGACGTAAATGAATTTAAAAATCCGCTAAATAGAAAAAAAAATATCTATATCTATTAGCTAAAAAAAAAAATGTTTGTAATGTGAGAGACCTTTTTACTATTAATAACTTCTGCAGGCATTACTCAATAAATTTAAATAACTTATAAAATTACAAAAAAATCAAAATATATATATTTTTTTAATAAACCACAATTATAGAGGTTTCATTCAAAAAACATTACATATCAATACGAATATTCATTAAATACATTTCTAAATACATAAGAAAATATTATATTTGTTGTACTATTTATTACAAATACAAGTTACAAATTACACTGGTCTGCAATTAAAAATCTGCACATGTTATTACAGATGTGTCTCAAAGATTTTTACTTACTATAATCAAATAATACAATAAAAATGTTCCATCACATCAAGAAGGTGAGTGTAAAGGGAGGTGAGTGTAAAGAACAGAAGAAAAATTTTACAGGCAAAAAATAGTGAACACAGATGGTTATATATCTCGTGAAAGAACTGTTTGTAAAATTACGAGAAAGATGTTTAGTTTGATGGAATAAAATAAAAGAATTTTAATTTTGTAAACCCTTCGTATTTTGAAAAAAAAATCCTGTGGGGCAAAATTGTCAGTTATTTTTAGGTCTAGCTGCCAGGAAAAAATGCAGTTTGCACCCCATTCCAAAAAAAAAAAAAGAAGTAAAGTGTTTTTTCTTTTTTAGTTCAGCCTTATTAGTAAGTTTTTGTTCAATGCTACTCTAGCAACACAGCAAATTACAGTCGTATTGCAAAACAGTTTTTTTTTTTTTTTTCAAAATATTTAAGAACAACAAGAATTGGTAGGATCATATGCATCTTAAATTGTTTATCATAAAAAAAAAAAAAAAAAAAAAAAAAAAAAAAGGTAGCTGGAGGAAGAATAACAGGGTTTGATTTCGACCTCATGAGCAAAATATTTATAGGGAAATTACAACAATGGATTTGTGTAGTTTTTCTTTTTTTTTCTTCTTTTGTGTGTGTGTTTGTGTGTGTCCGTGCAATAGGAAATATAATTAATAATTAGTGTTTCAGAATAATTATATTTGAAGCGTATGTTGTTCTTGCTATATATTCTTTAACATCATATCTTGGGACCATGGAAGCCTCTGGGCATGTGTTAACTCAGTGAGTAATGTGTTAAAATAGTGGTGAAAGCCCTTGTGGTTGAAAGAAAACAGCGATAAGTGAACGTCGAATGACTGGATGTTTACTCAAACTCAACTTGCTGGTCAACTTAGCCGACAAGCTTTCGACGCCAAGCCTCGAAGCCTTTGGAAACATCCTGAATGCTAGGTGCGATAAATGTGGTTACACTGTATCATGTGTAGCCATATTGATTGTTTTGAATTAGCAGTTCTGGCTGTACTACTGACCATGGTGTAATTTTATAAAAGAAGACGTAAGAGGAGTTACAATTAAAGTAATGGATATTTATTTCATATTAGTTGCACTTTTTCGGCGCATCCACAATCCGAACGCGTCACCGTTAATTGTAGAAAAGTTGTACCCGAGAAGTATGTGCTGCATCCTTAAAGTAACACTCGCGATAAAAAAGATAAATATATTGTTTTTTTTTTTCCACTGACACCGTACATTCATAAATATACGAGTATGCTGATGTAGCGGGTACTTCTATTTAAATTAGATGTATATATAAATCTACTCCACTGAAAATTACAAATTTTCTCTTAATCTACTATTGAGACTAAAATAATAAACACCTTATTCTTGAATAATTTAAACATATGTATATGACTTTCTTTCCTACCGATTTTGATAAATATTCAGGTTTAAAGGATGTTTGAGATGACGAAGGGATCTGATTTATCTCAGTCTCCAAAAAAAAATTAACCTTTGCTGGTAATCTAAATACAGCCTAGGTTCAAACCCTGTTTTCTATTCTCAGATGAACAAGAACTTTTTTTTTCCCTTTTTTATTTTTATTAACTTACTCAGTCTTAAATTAGGATAGAAATTAAGCTGCAGATAATATACAAATATCACTTCGTTTTCCTCAAGACATATACCTGCCCACACGCACACACACGCATATATATTGTTATAATTATTATAGATGTTATGCAGTGTTTGGCAATTTCATGATCATTTAGGACTACTTTAATCATATAATTAGCAGTTATCTTGCTACTATATTACAATTTTTATTGTTATTTTATTTATAATTTCTGAAATATTCTGTTTCTTCATTTTTCATTTGAATATTATATTTTGTTGAAATTTAATTTATTCCATTTTAGTTTGATTTGGTGGTCTATGTTTTCGATCAATTTCATTGTTTGAATAGTGATAATATTTAATAATCCTTAAATTTCACTGACTGATTATCAATATATATATATATATATATATGTGTGTGTGTGTGTGTGTGTGTGTGTGTGTGTACACTTTAAGCATATGATATATTTCTTTGAGGCAATTAGATTTTTTATTTTTAATTAAATATCAAATTTAATATAATTAAATTTGTGTCGGTTTTTCCATTTAAAAATAACTTTTTTGCGTCTATATTTCGAGACATTTTATTTAAGCAGATATAATTACTTTTATATTTTATTTTATTTTATTTATTTATTTATTTTATATATATATATATATAATTGCGTTATATGTCATTCTATTAAATGCAAATTATATGTATTCTTTTTTTAATATGTATGTATCGGTTCCATTTTTAACACTTTTCAACAAGGCAGAAAAGTGCTTATGATTTCGATTTGTCTGTCTATCTGCGCTATAACTGCCGTAAATATTCATAGAATTTCTTGAAACTGGTGTATATTATTCAAGTTCACTATTGGATGTTCCCTGTTGAAAGTGGAGAGAACACCTTTACTGGATTGTGTACAGGGATACCCGAAAGTATTCCAAAGTGATGTGTCCTATAAGAGGTATTTCTATAAACCATATTTTAACACTGTTACTTTACACATATCTTAATGAAATTGAAATAGGTTATTCAAGTTCACTATCGAATGTTACTCATTGAAACTGGAGTAAATACTACCACTGATTTGTATACAAGGACACCCGAAAATATTCCTAAGCATTACGTTCTATGGAAGGTATTTCTATAAACCAAATTCAAGCATGAATCTTAATAAAATTAAAATATATTTTTCATATGCTTTAAAGAATGTTTTCCATAGAATATATTATGATTAGTATTATATTTAAAGGCTACGCAAAAATATTCAGATACATTAATGGGTATTATTGTAAATTTACTGGAATTGAATTTTCGTTTATATTAATCGTTTTTATCGCCTTCTAAATGTTTTTAATACTTTCCAAAACTGTCGAAAAGTGCTAATGATTTCAGTTTGTCTATCTGTCAGTCTGTCTCTCCGCGCTCTAAATCCCGTTAATATTCATTGAATTTCTTGAAACAGATGTAGGTTATTCACTATCGGATGTTTCCTATTGAAAATTAAGTAAACACCTTTACTAGTTTGTATACAGGGACAGCCTAAAGTATTCCAAAGCATTGTGATCTATGAGAGGTATTTCTATAAACCATATTTAATACAGTTACTTTACATAAATCTTAATGAAATTGAAAAAATTTATTCAAGTCCAATATAGGATATCTCTGTTTGAAAATAGAGTACATACTATCACTACTTTGTATACAGGGACACCTGAAATTATTCCTTAGCATTGCGGTTTATGAAAGATATTTCAATAAAACAAATTTGAAGAATTTTACTTTGCAAAAAGCTTAAAATAGTTTAAAAGTACTATTTAGAATCGCCAAAGAATGCTCTCTATAGAATACAGTATGATTAGATTAGAGTTACAGGACTACACAAAATTATTCAGTTACATGAATGGGTATTACCGGAAATTTATTCGAACTTCATTTTCGTTTATAGTAAAAATTTTATCGTCTTCTAAATGTTTTTAATACTTTCCAATAAGTTTGAAAAGTGTTAATGACTTCTGTTTGTCTGTCTGACTATCCGCAGTCTAACTCCCGTAAATATATATTAAACTTCTTGAAACTGATATATAATATTCAAGTTCACTATCGTAGGTTCCCAATTGAAAATGAAGTAAATATTTGTATCGGTCTGTGTACAGGGACACCCCAAAATATTCCAATGCATTGTGTCCTATGGAAATCCCTTTTGTGATCTATATTTTAATTAATTAATATATATATATATATATATATATATATATATATATATATATACATATATATATATGAAAGAAAATCAATGAAATTGAAATATGTTAATTAAGTACACTATCGGATGTTTGCTATAGAAAATGGGGTAAATACCACCACTGGTTTGCGTACTGAGACATACCCGAAAGTATTCCAAAGCATTCATTTTATGAGAGGAATTTCTATGAACCAAATTTAATAACTTTATTTTGAAGAAATCTTAATAAAATTGAAATAAGTTATTCATGTAGACAAAAGATTATTTTCTACAGAATGTAGTATGATTAGCGTTAGATGTACAGAGCCATCCAAAAACATTCAGTTACATTGAAGGCTTTTAATTGAAATTTGCTGAAATTGCATTTTCGTTAACAATAAGCAATTTAACATATTAAACACTTTTAAATGTGAATAAAATTTCAATTTGTGTACTAATCTGTCAGGCTGTACATCTGTCTATCTGTTTGTCCGCCCGCCCCCAGCGTCCTTAAATATTTTCAGAATTTTTACAAAAATATTTATGTTATTCAAATTCACCATGGAATGTTCCCTATTTTAATAGGTATTGTGCAACTGGTTTGTGTACAGAGGACACAAAAAAAAAAATGACTATGCAATGCATTTTAGGAAAGACATTTTTTAAAATTACATTTAATGAACTTTCTATTGTAAAAATCATAAATAAATTGACATTTATTTCCAATATGCTAAAAAAATATTTTGTATAGAATATGATTTTGTTAAACTTCACTTCTGCATTACAGAGCTAGATACATTAAAATATTCAAATACATTAAGAGCTGCAATTAGATTATAAGGGCTACGTTTTGTTTTATGGTAAGGATTTTTAACACTTTCCAACAATGTTTAAGAATGATTAGGTATTATATTAGTCAGTCTGTACGTCTTTAAGAACTACTCTCTACCCTTTGTGTGAGTACGTAGGCAAAGAGCACGGAAAGTTACACGATACACTAATTACGTACATTTGGAAAGTGTTAATAAACAATGGATACCAAATGATTTTTCCTTCTTGTTTGGCTTTTGAAATATATACATGTTGAAGCTATTGATAGCTATTGCTAAATGATTTAACTATTATATATATATATATATATATTTTAATTAACGAACATTTGAAATATTCGAGCAGAATTGTCACCTTCTAAATAAATTGTTTTCTCTACTCTATTTCTTCTACGTACTGAAAAGATAAATAATAATTTGCATCGTAACTAATATTTTATGTTACTTAAGATATTGTGTATATTGGAAGCAAATAATAATTTAGAATAATAGATTCATTTCATTAATCACCAATTATATAAAGATAAGTGTTACAAGTTTAAATATTTATTTATAAGTACGTTTCTCTGTAGTACTCTAACACCTAACTGACTGGACTCATTCCAGTACTATTTTCTTTGTCTCAATTAAAATACTTAACAAATTTTAATAATACGAACGTAAGTATTACACATTTAGTAACGATTTAATGCTGTGTATTTAAGTCGCTATGCTTTCATACAGCATTTGGTAATATACCTTCATCTTCCTTTATCATTGGCAGACTGTACAGAAAAAAAATAAATAAAAAACAAGCCAAAATATGTCAAAATGCAGAAATTTTTTTTAAAAAAATCTTTAAATGATGTTAAAAAAATGATATGAAAATTAATTTCTACCGTTCAAAATAACTTAAAAATGGCTAAAACTCAAGTGCATTAACGAACTGTGTTGTTACCTGGGGTGCACGAAGTGTTGGACAGGTCTTGAGGCTTCCTGTGACTTTCACTATTTTTATACTATCATTCTAGTCTTAAGCACTACTAAAATAACGCAAATTTAAACCCTTTTTACTTTCTTCTATATTCAACAGAAGAAAACATTGGATTAGTAAAAATTTTCGACCTCGGGTTTTTGATGGATTTACACGTTTTGAGAGCTGTAGAACACGATTTGTCCATTTTTGGAAAATGTCTCTGTGTGTGTGTAACAAAACTTTGTGGCAACTGTATCTCAGGAAATACTGCACATAATTTCATACAAATCGGTATGTAGTTGCACCTTGACATAAATTAGTGCCTATCAACTTTTGGTAAAAATTGTCTTACAGGTTGCGTTGCCATCCCGCTTTTTCTAAATTTTTATCATGGCGATATAGGACAAAATTTTGTAAAAATGTGCATAAAGAGAATTATTTTTTAGTAATCATTATGAAATTTACAATAATTATTTATAAAAGAAATAGTCAACTGGGGAAAAAAAATTGTAAGTGTAGGAACTTCGCCACACCCCCGGGGGGGGGGGGCGAAGTCCGCCCTCGAGGAAAGTAAATTTTCATGATGGGTATCTTTCAAAAGAGTTCGCCAATACCTTTAAAATGAATGGTTGAACCATGGATCTGCGATAATTTAAAATAAAGTTATCGATTTCTTTTTGTAATATTGACAATAAAATTGACTTTTTTGGATATTTAGTGTTATACTACTGCTCTGATATGGAAATCGCCTGCATTATCATGGAAGATATGTATATTTTAAATAATAATTTAATAAATTATTTTTACTGAGTGAATTTGTACAAGGATATATAGAAGAAAGGCATGTGGTGGCCACAAATCATACTAGTTTAAAAAGTCTTGGTTGCAGCTAAGTCTCTCTAAATTGACGATTTGCATGTGTGTGTGTATAAAAAAAGGAACATTATTAATAACAGCGGATAATGTATTTGCGTTGTCTTCTGTGACTTCGTACGTGGAATATTACATTTTGTTTGAACTTAAAGAATCTCTTTTGTAAACTAAATTGAGAAATGTTTCCAGGTGAAAGGGTTGAATGAAGGGTTTTGTTATAAAAATATAACACATATCAAATTATCAGATGAAAATGACTTTTTATGAATATGTATGTGTACTTAAGAGGATTTCATTTCATTTAGTATTTTATTTTACACATTCTAGTTTATTAATGAAAAAACTTAGAAATGCATTTTCAGGTGAGTTACGAAGTCTTTAAAACCACATTTTAGGATAATTTATGTCATAAAAAACATACGGAATACATACAGAATACGTTACAACAATCGAATAGGTTGCCTTCTATATGATATTCAATTATATTTAAGTTATAGTGTGCATATCGCTATAGCGGTTTTACTTTGTCCATTCAGTTTTAGGCACACATTATTAAGTCCATTTCTATAGATATCGGCCTTTTAAAATCACTTCGTTTATCTATCTATTTATACTAGGTTCGTCCAGTGATCGAATCGCGACCACTTTTTTGCAAGGCTTAATTGTCTTCTTATAGACGGAATTGTTGAGAATGACAAAATAATTATTTAAATCATTTATCAAATATTTAATTGACTTATTTTGATATTTGTAATATATTTTATAAAATAGTCCAACAAAGTTTATAAGGTAAGTAAAATGCACTCACCTTGTTTATGAGTATTCTCTGCTATTTCGGCTTTCAGGAACATATGAATTCCATAAATGAAAAAGAACATTTGGTTTCATATTAAATATCTTTTCTACTAAACTATTCAAAAGATAATTTTAAATATATAAATAATAGTGCTTCCAATAAATGAAATCAGCCTCCTTTGGCTTGGTTTGTAAATAATAATTATATATTATATTATATTGTGGGACATTTTTATTAAACATTGAAACATCGAAGAAATAAAAAAAAAATAAAAAAAAAAATTAAAAAAAATTAAAAAAAAACCGAACAGACTTCATTACATGTACATAGAATACAGACGGCCAATCACAACAAATGCGTCACAGCGACGCTCAAATGTAGGTATATATGCAAGAAGAAAAAAAGAGTCAAATGAAATGTTTTTGGAATAATATGAAAAAGAAAGTTTTTGTAATAATTTAAAGAATGTCATTTAAGTTTCTTTCTTACCAACAGGAATTAAATTACGACGCAGCTGCGCCAATTGTTTGTCGATATGCATTCAAAGTAAATCTGTAGAATTTTACTTAATATATTTCTCTATATTTGGTACACTGTAGATGCGGAGCCTTTTCTGAAATGAGAAAAAATCACAACGTTAAATCGCCCCCTGTTCGGTGATATAGCCCAAACATTAATCGGCACCAATTCAAACCAAGGTCCAACCAAATATCCGGTTCAGTTAAATTAAGTTCATTGTTTCATAAAGTACAGTGTTAGAACTCAATTAGACAGATATTTTTGAAAAATGGTAGATTTGAGTTCAAGAAATCTCAAAACGAGTAACTTCTTCGGAAAGCGAAAATCTAATTTTTTTCTGAATCTTATACTTTCTTCTTATATATGCAGAGGATAGAATGATAAATCCATTTAATAATAATAATAATAATAATAATAAGTACTCAATTTTTTGGCGTGTCCCTGTACACAAACTACGAATGGGATTCACACCTAAAACTATACAGCTATATCCGTTGGCCTTATGAACATGTGGTCCAAATTGCATATCAATAACGTGATTTTTGCGGCTGCTGTTGCGGTAATTCTTCCCATAGGCCGTAATGATAAGAAAAACTTTGGCGTATCCCTGTATACGAACTACAAATGGAATACACAACCAGAACTATACAGCTGATTCCGTGGGGCTCATGAACTCGTGTACCAAGTCAATTCATTCCATTACCTCAATCCAAGTCAATAGCGTGATTCTTGCGGCCGCTATCGCAGAACATACAAACACACAAACGGAACAAAAAATCTTTTTGAGTTTCAACAGGGAGGCATTCACTGAAGTTTCGGCAATTATAAGTGTACCAGAAATTTCATGCTTGCCCATTAATATGTAGATATACCTATATACGTACATATACGAGTGTATATGTATATATACACTAAGGGACAAAAAATAAATAAATAAATAAATAAAATAAAGCACTCGTATATTTTCAATTTCTCTTTCTGCAATCGCTAATTTTATTGTTTTAAAAAGAAATTTTCGGGAAAATTTTATTACGTTGTGTTCCACGTATAATTTAGGATTGAGCTAAGTAATAAAAACAAAATGCAATTGGCCAAAAAAGTGTAATTTTAGAAAGTATTTCAAAAATGGCATGAATAAGGCAATTAACGATACCACAAACTTTTTTAATTTTTGACTGAAAATAAAAAATAATTTAATGCGTGGGATGTCAAAATGGTTAAATGTTAACAAAATATTAGTGAGCTGGTTTTTATTAAGATACAAATTTTTTGGGTGTTTACTGGAAATGTGTCTCTAGGCGACAACGTTGCATATCCAATCGGGATGACCGCAACTTTAAAACCATTGCTTAAAAATCAGTTTGTATTACTTTTAGAACATAGAAGGGATTCAAAAAAAGTATTTAGTAACATAATTTATTTAAATACAGATTACAACAACGATTAAGCAAATCAAGTTTAAGTGCCAGAAAATCTGAAAAAAAAAAATGAAAAGAAAGGCTTTAGAGGGTTAAAAAAATAAATAATGGTCAGTTAATTATTTACCTGAAGTGGTTTTATCTGATGTGTCAAGTTTATCTTATTTCGAGCTGACTGAAACAAGCAGGTTTGATGACGAAAATGTGACCGACTTAATGAAAATCGTATTTTTAAAACAGTGGCACATTCTCTGTGCATTATGGTACGAAAGTACATAATTTTTCAATGAGTAAAGCAAATTCTCATGTTCAAGGGATCAATTAATCCGAAACAAAACTCAGCCATTAAAAACTGATGCCTGACCGACTATATTTTTGTTATATTTCAGACTTTTCCACAATGAACATTTCAAGATGACAATGCACCTTATTACATGGCGCCTGTGGTATGTTTATTTGATTCAAGTTGTTAAAATTACCTATGCATTCCCGTAAGCATAGATAATTTTGTAAGTTTTCATACATATATATTTACTTACAATTAAATCCTACAAAGAATATCGTAGACTTTATTCTTTACTAGACCTGAAAACAGTCCTAATCTCGAAATTTCTGAGTTTTATGTTAAAAAACTGTAAAATACTTTGCCATTGCGCAGTAAAGCAGAAATTCATTTAACAGTGAAATTATCCGATGCAAAATACACATTTTCATTAAGTAATTGTTTATATCTAACAAATAAATAGTTTCATTTCATACACTAAAAAATAACGTGTTTATTTCATATAATAAATCATAATAGAATACAAAGTATATGTTTATATTACGTTTAAAAAGAAAAAAAAATATGTAGATTCTCATGAAATACTTCGTAGAGTGTAATAAAGCGAATTATTAAATGCAAAATGTACGTAGGTATCACGCTATAACTTGCATTATATAGACACAACAGTTTTATTTGTTTCAATGATTAGTTTTTAAGTTATCGCAAACATAAAAGGTATAAGTCAATTTTCCTGCATTGTTTTTTTTTTTTTTTTTTTTGTCCCTTAGTATATATATAAATATATATATATATATATGTGTGTGTGTGTGTGTGCGTGTGTGTAATGGAAAATTTAGCATCACGATGACTTCCGAAATAATACTCGAAATCGAACCAAATTTGAAGTCTGAACTTGTCTCACAAATATCTTGGATGAGTTCATTAGCGAAGTTGCTTCGTCATTTTGTTTCGATGCGGCGGCCACTTGAAAATTACAAAATCATAATATCTTTCAAATTCATATTGTAAAAAGCGTATTTAAGGCTGGATTTGCTTAAATTTTGATGTATATATAGTCCATATAAAGTTTATAGTTACATATTAGTCTCCACCAAGTTTATTAATTAATTTCATCCGCCATTTTGAAACAAAATGGCAGACACCTTAATTAAAACTTGAATTCAGACTGCCTCTTAAAAATTTGTCATCACAGTAACTTTTAAATGCCGAATTAATTCGCACCAAACCGTTAAAGTGTAACGTCATCAGTACCGAAATGCAATGATGACGGTAGGTTTACATCTACCAAAACAACAATTTCCTTTTAATATTTTTTACATTGGCGTTTTCAACGTTATGTCAATATTTGTATTTCTGTTCTATGTGAAGTCTAGCTATATGTTATCTACATATTTTAAATCAAGAAATTTAGTTATATAGTAATAATAACTATCTTTTCAGCATGATAAATTACTCAGAAAAAATATATTTCTAATGAATTCGCCATTATATATGGGAGACTTTCATATATAGCATTTCAAATAAAATATCTAAAACTGTTTAAGATAAATTCATTTAATCTTACTAAATACTATCTGTCTTTAGTGATCCTTTCTGTACTTCAGAATAAGACTTTTATCAAGTTTTATCTCGTTACTGTGAGATTACACAAGTAAACCCTTGCTCAACTTGTGACCAGCTGAGACAAATTAAACTCTTTTATGCAATTCAAATAAATATTTTATCGCATGAATTAACATGATGTTCATTATTTTCACAATATATTTAAATTAATGTTTCGAAAAATTATATTATAATTAAATGACAATAGGTTCTATAATTGATATATTATAATACACACAAACACATGCAAAGTTTGTGTGTGTGTACAGGTACATCCGATTTGTTTATAATTGATAACAGGGTCGCTTAATTTAAAGTACATAAAGAAATGATTAAATTTTAAACGAAGTGTTTGAATTATACAAAAAAATGTATTTAAAAAAAATAATGCATAATTTGTCCATAAATTGAAAATATACTGCAAAAATTACTAGTTAAATTAAAAAATAAATAAAAAAAATAGAATAATAATAATAATAATAAGGATAAGGATAAGCGATAAATTATTATTATTATTATTATTATTTTAATTGACAATTAAATCACATAATTAAACTTTGATATATTAATAAATGAAAATTACTAAGTGATTTTCTGAAACATTATTTGCTAAAACTTTGCTTAAAGTTTTCATTACAACAATCCGTTTTTTCATTATAACATTTCATCAAACATTTCTTTATAAAGTACTTTTTGAAACAAGTAACAAAAAAAAAAAAAAAACAAAAAAAAAACTTCAATTTAAATATCCTAAAACATCTTAATATCAAATAACGGTAAAACCAAAAAATAAACTATAAAGGTATATTTAGAAAATCTAAATCTAAACATCATTAGATTTAAATCCTGCAAATGAAAACAACTGCTAGCTATATAAGTCAATGTTGATAGTCAAATTACTTTGAAATGTCACATATCGTATTTGTATTAAATATATACAATGGTATTATATGTATATAACATGTAACTTATGCGATGAAATATAATGTTTACAAAATAAAAAAGAAAAATTGTGCATTAAGCGTTACATTTTTCATTTGTTTGTTTTCATTGCAATATCTAATTTTAAAATTAATTTAAACATGTGTTTAAATGTGTTTTACAACAATTACAATGTTCCACACTAAATAAAGAAAATAAAAAGCAATTTATTTATATAATATTGTTTATAATTTTAAGTTGTAATTAATAAATAAAATTTTATATAAACATTTAATATAAATGGACATTTAAAGTCAAGTAAAGCGAAATATATTAATTACAGGGAATTGATAAGTACACGTGTGGTGCTTTTAAAGATAAATCGTGACAACTTATGAAGTACATCATTACAATAATAAACTATGATTAACGACTATTATAAACAATAACTTTCAGCTAAACCAAACAAGTGGATTGAAAATAAATCCGCTGTATGGATAATTCAAGATATGAAAGCAATTAGTATTATTATTATTTTAATTTTTTAGTTAAAAAAAAATAACTGTAGGTGGTGCTTTGCGTGAAAAAGTGAAAAAATATGACTAATGTAATGTCTTACGCAGATTGCATAAAAATATGTGAACAAGTATTAATTGTAGTAAATTATGACCTTTTCCATGCAAAACGTAATCTGGTGGAAATTGTTATTTTATTTTTATTCATTTATTTATTTATTTATTTTAAATCATTTTAGCTAATTTGAGGAATTGTTTCATACCAAATTTGTAGGATTTATTTGTAAGATTATAATGAAAATTAAGTTATAAAAATCCTTTTATTCATTTTTTAAATAAAAATTTGATTTGAAGAAGTTTAAAGTTATAAGTAGATACAAAAATATCTATGAATAAATATCTAACTCTTACATTTTAAAAACAAAATATTTTCCTTTATTTTAATGGAGATTCGGTATCCCCTTATGAAGAGCTTAGTTTAAAATTTTAAAATAATCCGATAATAATTAAGCTACATATTAATGAAACATATAGTATTTAGAGTCGATTATGGTTTAACGATATTTTTTTTCTTCATTTATTGAACATTTTCTTATAAAGTGGGATATATATATATATATATATATATATATATACAATAATGTCTTATATTGTCTTATATTGGTATTAACACTATTTATATATATATATACATTCGAATGTGTATTAAAATATACGATATATTTATTTTCTTCATATTTCTATCCAAAATAGTACCTCTGAAGAATCACCAAAGTGAGTGAGCATACTCCCCGTGAAGGATCTACATTCAGATAGCATGTTTCTGGACTACTCTAAGAATGAGCCCCAAACTGTCGCTAGTCACACATAGAATAACACTAGTGTAACGTAAATACCACTAAACCATTCTTTTTTTTTTTTTTTCGTATGTCTTTCGTATGTCTTTCAATAATATATATATATATATATATATATATATATATATATATATATATATATGTATGTATGTATATATACTGGGTTGGCAACTAAGTTCCCGCTGTTTTTTATAATATTTGTTAAAAGATTATTTTTCAACAAACGTATACATGTAGTTAATCAAGAATGTGTTCTCCTTTGTTGTTTAAAACGTTTTCCCAACGTTCAACAAGTTTTTCAATACCAATTGGTAGAAATCACCTGTTTGAGACTCGATCCAACCAAGCTCTCTTTTCTGCATCAGTATTGAAAGAAAGTCCCCGCGTAGCATTTGAAAGAGATCGAAAGAGGTGAAAATCCGTTGGTTCCAAATCGCGGGAGTATGGTGGGTGTGGCATCATTTCCCAACCATGAGTTTGATTGGCGATATGAGGGCGGGAGTTGTCGTGCAGCAAAAGAACACCATGGTGACGATTAGGTCTTTTCTCTTGAATAGCCGTGTTGAGTCGATCCATTTGTTCCGCATAGAATGTCGCGTTAATCCTTTGGTTCCTTTCAAGGAATTCGAAATGGAGAATCCCTTCCTAGTCCCACCATAAGCACAACATCCTTTTACGCGGATGAACGTCCTGTTTCGCGCGTGGGTTCGCTTGTTTATCGGGGCTAAACCATGCCTTACGCTGCTTCACATTCATGTAGAGGCACCATTTTTCATCGCCAGTAACGATTCGGTGAAGAAATCATTCCTTGTGTCCATGGATTGTACGGTGACGAGCAAACAAACCAGCGGAGATTGTGGCTCGTTGATTTTTGTTGGTGACACTTAAAGTGTGAGGCAACCATGCTCCACACTTCTGAACTTTGCCCATCGATTGACGATGCTTCTCTACAGTAGTGTGGGAGCAATCCATTGTCTCTGCCCGTTCCTTTGTTGTTTGACGCGAATTTTCATGCAAAAGTTGGTTCAATTGCTCTTCATCGAACTCAACTGGACGGCCAGAACGAGGTGCGTCTTTGAGATCAAAATTTCCTTTTTTAAACTTTGCATACCAATCACGGGTGGTTGTTTCAGCTATAACACACACTCCATACACAGCACAAATGTTGCGAGGAGCTTCTGCGGCGTTAGAACTTCGATTAAAGACAAAAAGAAGGAGGTGTCGAAAATGCTCATTCTTCTCAAATTGATATTCCATGTTAATGATCTGAAAATAGCTAGAAAATGTATCTTAATAACAACGAAACATATATTCAGGTAGAACAATATATTCTCTTTCGAATGCTGTACAACTTCGTGCCTGAAGTATTTAATGTCATACAGATTTTTCCAATTTAAAAAAACGGCGGGAACTTAGTTGCCAAACCAATATATAAATAAAGTGTAAATTGAGATAAAAAGCCACATACATGTTTAATAAACGGTATGATTTTGTTGTTGGGTGAATATATGGGTTTTAGCTATTTAAATATTTATGCTCTGCTCACATATATTCTAAGACATAAATAACTTTATGATTAGTCATTCTATTTGTGCTATAAAATATCTTTTCTTTATTTCTTTTTTTTTTTTTTTTTTTTTTTTTACATTAAACCATTGTAGTTATAATTTTGTATAAATATTTGATTTACTTATACCCAGGAAATATCGGATAATATAAATAATTTATCGAATAATTTAATATAAATAAATGTCAAGCTTAATTCATACATTATATCTATACATTGTGATCCGGAACTTTTGTCCACAGCATCATGCGCCCATCATTTCGCCTCCAGCATTTCACCTCCGGGATATTTCGCCCCCGAGAAGTGGTTTACAGACCTTTCTCCCGAAAATTTCGCCCCCGAGTTGTGTAAAAAATAAACGTAATGACAAATAAAAATATAAATATACATACCTGTGATTTTTTGTTCATTCACAATATTTTCACTTTTAATTATAATATAAAACACATGAATTAAAATAAGTTTTTCGATTGAATTTAGTTTGTTGACATTTCTATGGCTGGTTATTGAATGAAAGATTAAGTTTGTTTGTTTGTTTGTTCATTGATAACATATACATTAGATTTGTATGCGTGACTCGTAGTCCGCTTGTAAATCTTCGTCAGATAATTACAGATAATACATGACAGAATTACAAACCGAAGAAATGGAAAAAGCACCCAGGGCCAGCGCGGGAATCGAACCCGCTCTCCTACGTTCGAAGGCGATTAGCAGTGTGGTGACAAAACCACTCGGTCTAGGAGGGTACAATGTTTAAGTGTAGGGTAAATTTTACATTATTTATTAATTTATTAATTTATCAATTTTGTTTGTTATTCAAAAATAATAAAATAAGAATACATTTTTTTTTTCAAGTGTCTATCGATATATTTTAGTCCATATGAATAGAAAATAAATGGATTTAATAAATTTAAAAATGTAGACAGGTTATTAATTTCATATTGCTTTTTTCATACATATATGCAGTTGATTATATATGTATGTATTGTATAACTGTCCAAAATAAATGTATAAGTGTCCAAAAGACTCTTAAACGATTATATATGTATAATTTTAAAGCTATTTTATTTTATTGTGAAGTCTTTTATTAAAATCAGTGTTTCAATGTGAAAGTGTAAGGCCATTGTCAATAAAATAGGGTAAAGGTTTTGGTTGAAAAATCGCGCTTGTAGCTAATACAGAATTTAAGTGTATAAAACATTGAATCAATAATAGAACTTTATGCAGATTTTATTTAGAATATTTCTTTGCAATACATAATATTCTTCAGCAATTATTTCCATCTTCAAATAAAACTGTCACAATATTAAATTCAAATTATTGCACATCTTCAAATTATTGCACAGGCTTCATTCTGACCGATATCGCTCCCTGTGACATCTGGTTATTTCTCAAGTGGAAAATTCTGCTAAAAGTGTCCCAATTTGAGTCAAGAGAAGCCACCAAGAGGAATGCTTCGGCACGATTGCTTACCGTTCCAAAAACTGCGCTGTCCAGGTGATTCTGACAATGACAGGAACACTGGTCGAAATGTGTGCATTACCAAGGCAATTACCTTGAAAGGGATTAGTGTTTCCGATTTCCAAATCAATAAATGCATTTTTTTTTTTCAAATAAAGGTTCGATATTTTTTAAACAGCCCTCGTATGACTGAAAAGCGAATTAAATAATTAAAGTTCCTATCCATATGGTACCAAGACTTAAAGGGATTTCAACGGTCACGTGACTAGTGAAACGGCTGGATCTACCCGCAGTTGAATGACACAGCAAAAAATATTTGACACCCTTACCCGATGTGGATTGAGGGAAGTGACACGTAAGCTTGAGTAGTTGAAAACTTCAAAAGCACTCGACAGGTGATTACTATATTGATTACATAGTCCGAAGAAAAAAGCGCTCTCTAGTTAAATGCATACTCTATGGTTATACCATTTCTCTCTCTGCTAATCCCATTTTTTCAGCAAACTAAATTCTATCATATACTATCTAGTTGAATAAATGGATTGTATTGCGATATTCATGCTCAAATACAACCAAAATTAATCGAGTTATATTCTATAATGTAATTAAAATTAAAATATTTAATTATTCAATATTCTAAACAATATGAATAAAATGTTTTTAGAGATAATCTTGAAACATTATGTCAACTATTATGTCTTTATCTGTTATTTTCCTTTGTGCAGCTCTTTGAATTCCATAGATTTGTATTTCGTTTGTTAAATACACTACATTTCCATAAATGATCGGACAATTTCGATTAAAGACATTTTTTGAAATATCCCTTAAAGTACTATACAAACTATCTTGAAACATCAGGAGTGTAAAAAAAAATGTTATGCCTAATACATTTCAGTGAAGGTTTTGCCCCGAAAGTTAAAGGGTTATTAGTACAGCATTAAAGAATAATGAAAGTGTTTGGCATAACCCTGTAAAAAAGTAATGCTTGAAATGCAGTGTGGTTGTAGTATGTGATAAATACATACTTTAGTTATAGTATAGTTTTTAAATATATAGATATATAAAGTTTCATGTATTTACTGCATGTCCCAGGTAACACATAACGTTGTTATAGCGTTGCAAATAAGTCTAAACAGTGAAAAATTGGTTACGTTATTTTATGTCCGTTGAAAAATGGTTTTTATTTCGCAATATTCTCACTGTACAATTTCGAATATTTACTCAGTAATAAATAAAACCTATAACAAACGTTGTTTTATGGTTGTACTTTTTCTGTTATTTTCTCGACGTTTTAAAATAGGTATTTTATTAGTTTTTGTTTTCCTTTGTGATTCTAATAAAAAATATGTTTTTTCAACGAATTAATAGGTGCTTTTTATAAGTCATTATTTCCGTCAAATGACGTTGAATCTCTTCAACTTGGTATCGATACACGATTGTGAATTGGCGGGATGTGCGTGTTATAATTTTCTTTCGAGTTTTAGAAGATATGGTGTGCTTCGAAAGAATTTCTAACATAATAAGAAGGGAAGCTTTCGGCAAATTATATTAACAAGTATAGTAGAATGTTCTTTGGCTTTCGGAAACCTTAACTAACGAAGGTGTTCATATTATACGCTTTCTCCCGTTCTAGTTGCGAAATCGCCAAGTATACTGTGACAATCCTTAAAAGCGTCTTACGATACGACGCGTGCCATTTTGAAAGTGAATGTGATGTGAAAGAAGATGAATGTCGCTTTCCTGTTAAAATGGTACGAAAGTTTTCTGACATTTTACGTAATTTCCAAACAACTTGCTAGCTGGTAATTTCCCTTAAAAGCTCAAAGTTATAATATTCTTTGGTTTTGGGTGTGTTTACCTGCTAGCATAATATTAAAAATTACAGAGTTCTCGTCTAATTGTGGATGCTGTATTTATTTAAACAAGATTTTTCAAGTAATGAAGTGAGTGTTTCTTTTTCTCTTCTTTAATTTTATGTTTGAATTCTTGTCTTAAATTTTCAGGGGTCGATCTAACTCTTTTTTAAAACTGTACTTTTATAAAATTTTACTTTTTTCATATTTACTGAAAAAATATATCTATATATAATGTAACACTACTATTGCTTTCCTCGAAAAACGGAAGTTGAAAATTTTTACGAATCTAATATTTTCGTATATTGAGTATTAAAAAAGTAATAAAATTAGTAATAAAAAAAGTCTAAAAATTAAGTAAAAAAGAATGTTCCATTTTTTTTTTTTTTTTTTTAACAAAGGAATTTTTTCTTTTTTAAATTATTAGCAATATTTTAGAAACAAAAATTCAATGGATATATGGAGATAGCTATTTTTCTTGGATTTCAACGTTTATAAGACATAAAAAAAGCCGTTGAAAACTGATATAAAAAGCACGACAGCATTGTGATTCTGAACAACTATTTTACAACTTTTTTTTAGGTTATAAAAAAAAAGAAAATATTGCGTTTTCGTACAACACTTTTACAACGGTTTTTTTTACGTTGTAAAATGTATTAAAACAACCGTTGAAAGATGAGGAAATCAACGAGACATATTTTCAGATTATTAACGTTACGGAAAAACGATAATTCAACGGAATGCATTGCCGTTTGTTCAACGTTGGAAATACCATACTGTGCTACCTGGGGTAATCAGGAAAATATAACGGTTTCTTTAAAAAATTGCAAAGAAAAAAGAAAAAAAAAAGTCTGCTTTTTAACTATAACACGCAAGCTATTAAACTCAGTGCAAAGCCATTTTCAGGAAACTTAATATGGAATATTAGACATAGCATATTGCAGTGAGGATGAAAAATCACTAAATATTTAATAATGTGTGAGCAATTCACTAAATAATATTTCATTGCGTATGCGCAAGATTTAGCCAAATTTCTATTACGTAGTTTAATACCTAAATTTATTGAGCAACTTATATACAAATCCCAAACAAGTATCGCGTAAACTCAAAAATTGTACACGATCGAATGAACTGGAATTCAGCTGTTCCCAAAAGTAGAAAATGGTAAGAAGGTTTTCGCAATATTTATTTCCAATCGTCGAAAATTGTATTATAATTCGTTGAAACAATATAAAAATGCGAGTAAAACCCCTTATAGTTTAACTTTTTTTCGAGAGAAACTCTGTAGCATATCATTTTATCGCGTACAACTTTTTGAGTTTACACGGTGCAATTTTGGGGGTTTTATATAAGTAGTTCAATCATTTGGATATTAAATTACGCAAATGAAATTTCGTTGAATCTTATATATGTGCAGTTAAAAATTATTTAATAAAAATGATCGTATTTCATCTAATCTTTAATATTTTTTTTACATTCTGATTGCAGTATGCTGTGTCCAATCCGCGTTTGTAATGATCGATAGATGGCGCTCTCTGAACTGCAGTTGTTAGTAAATATAATAGCCACGTGTATTCATTATTGTTCTTTCTCCGCCATTACATCATGGAAAATCGATTGCATAATATGATGATATGCAGTGGTGTCATAATTTCACCTTAGCCCACCAGAGGGCGAGCATTTCATTACAATCGCGGATAGTGTATGTCGAGTTTCATGAAAATTGCTTCTCACGGGTCTAATACCTCCGTGTTATAATTTAAAAAGTAGTATTATTTTTTCAATTTTTTAAAGAAATCTTTATATCTCCCCCGATTGCATGCGGTAGAAACAGAAAAAAATATACAGAAAATAAAAAATAATACTATAATCACATGCTACAGACAGATCGCAATATCGCATTTAGAGCATTACTTTTTACTGGGTGATGCCAAACACTTTTAAAACCCGAATAAACTACTACATCAGAAACGCCAAAAGAAAAATATTTGCGATGCATACAGCTGTTTCGGTAGCCTTCAGCGTACCGTCTTCAGTGCAAAAAGAATTCTGAATCTGGGGAAGTGCTCGTATATATAGAAGAGGGACCGAATTTAGTTCAACCAATAGGATTATGGGCAAGGTGGAGTGTGTGGCCAATAGGAATTTAGGAAATTTAGCTGTGTAAACAGTAGAAAAAATAAGAAAATGTGGACTGAATGTAAAATTTCCAACAATCAGGCAAATAGGGAACAGCGAAATCACAATTTACAAGGTTTTAAAATTTTTTATAAATATGAAAAGCTTCAAAGAAATCGAGTTCATGAATGGATTTAGGTCTGCAAATTATTTTAGCTGAATTAAATTTAAAATTATGATTTTCCTCCCAGCAATGTTTAGAAATAGTCGATTTATTGGTTTCTTGTTTGCGGACGTACATATGTTCTTTTACTCGAAATTTAATACTGCGTTTAGTTTGGCAATTATATGATAAACCACGCTGACAGGAAATACTATAAATGCCCCAAGAATTATGCATAACAATGGGATCTTTTAACTGAGAAAAGGTGAGTTTATTGGGAGGCGAAAATATTATTTTAAAATCATATTGTTTGA
This sequence comes from Salticus scenicus, assembly GCA_963930645.1. NCBI lineage: Eukaryota > Metazoa > Arthropoda > Arachnida > Araneae > Salticidae > Salticus > Salticus scenicus. The sequence continues at coordinate 102,875,962 of OZ005649.1, forward strand.
GAACTTTAGCTATGGTTTGACTGGATTTAGGAAAATAGGGTAAAACAATACTGATATTAGAAGAGACTGATTTAGTAGACGAAATACGAGGGAGGTGTAATTTTTGGATGGCTTTGTCTATAATGGAAGGGTCATAACCTCTGTCAATTGCAATACCTTTCAGGTATTTAATTTCAGATTTTAATAAAATAGGATTTTAACAAATATTGAGGGCACGGTTTACAAAATTATAGATAACAGCCATTTTTTGGTTTGTTGGGGAACATGAACACGCATGGGGAGGAAGGGAGACAGCAAAATTTTTACGATAGACGATTTTTCTAGAATTATTACTGTAATACAATGATCCCAAAAATTGTTACTTACACTCAATTTACTTTCCTGGTAAGTTGTCGTTAAAAGTGTTCCTTCAAATAATGGTTTAAAATATGTTCTTTTGCTCAGAAATTTCTCAGTAATATTTTAAATAAACCAGAGTTTTATATTAATTTTGGTCAATCAGAATATAATACACTACGCGTAAAACTTTGACCACCATGTCTACACCCTGCTTAATTTATTTTATTCCATTGTTCTAATTTATAAGATATATATAATGACACATTGAAATTTGTTTTTGTAGATAAATAATAATCAAGTTTGTTGTAGATAGTATATTTTAAATATCCCTTAGAAAATGTAATTATTCTCAAATACACTATTTACCAATAAGTCATTGGATATTTTAGAATTTAGACGCATGGTCAAACATCTTAAAAAGTTTCTGTAGGAATCATCTTGAAACTTCGGCAGTGCAAAGAACATGTTAGACCTCATATATTTCAGCAAAATTTGGGTCTTGAAGAGGAGAAGAGGACAAGTAAAAAATTAAACGAGAAACAAAATGTTTTTGGATCACCCTGTAAAAAATACATGTTTGAATGCGTTTGGAAGTAGCATGTAAATTAGAAGATTTCTCTCATCATCTGTATAAAGTTTCATGAGGCTACCACGTGTATTCATGGATATATAACATTTTTTTTTAATCTACTTTTTTGATTGTAGGGTATTAAAACCAGTTAAAAATTTTTTTTAGAAAATTTGGCATACTACATTAGACACAGCATATTGAAATCAAAATTCAAAAATGTTAAATATCTTACGAAATATGAGCATTTGTACTAAATAATTTGTAATAATAATTTTTACTAAATAAACGAAAACCTCAAACGAATATCAAATAAATACAAAAAAAGTTAAGATACGTAGAATGAACAGAATTTTGAGTTCTCTCAAAACAGAAGCTAAAGTATAAGGGGTTTCACTCAAATTTTCTTTTGGCATGGTCAATGTCTAATGGTTATAGAGTTTTCGCTGATTTACAGTGTAAAAAGAAAAAAAAAGTATTTTTTACAGCAAAATATGCTGGCAATTTTTGTGACAGCACCTTCAGCTGCTAAATAAGGCAATTTTTTAATCTAATTAATAGTAATCTAATAATAAGGCAATTAATCAACCTGTAAAGAGAGACACTTTTGCAGTTGTTTGTGCTGTAAATTACATCTTTCTAACAGTAGAATGTGCTTTCACAAAAATTGCCAGCATATTTTGCTGTAAAAAGTACCTTTTCTTTTTACAGTGTAAATAAACATACATAAAACTCCAAATCACCTTCCTTTTTTTTTTTTTTTTTTTTAATCACATTCTAGAAATATTTTTGAATAAGCGTTGAAAATTTTAATTATTTTATAGAAACCGCGAAAGATACAGTAAAAATTAAATAATTTTTAATGTTGAATATTTTACTTAGTAAATATTCAATGATTTATAAAGTAGTATACATAAAAATTATCTTTTTACAAATTATGAAACTGTACTGGAAAACAATTCCGATAAAAAAAAAAAAAAAAAAAAAAAAAAAAAAAAATTCAAAATTATACTATAAATTTACATCTCAATCTGACAAAAATTACAGTTTTCTGTATTTGAATAAAATCCGTATCAATGGTTACAAATTTCATTTTGTGGGTATATATGTTTTTCTCTTTTGCTCACATAAAATTTGGTATAAATACAGATTGGGAAGTGATAAATAACAATACAAAATATGATTAAGTGGCGTTGAGATAATATCGCTGCCTACTATGGATTGTGGAAGGTAAAACAAGGGGAATTTAGTTAATTTGAGATTTTTTTTTTCCTTTTACAGTGTGACCTAAGAAAAAATAAATATATCTATATATGTACTATTGATTTCTGTGTTGTCCTGTTACTGAAAATTTCTGTCTCTTTTTTTTTTTTTTTTCATTTATATGAATATTTTCTGGAAATTTTGCCACGAGAATGTTTTGTAATAAAACAGTTTTTCTTTTCTGTTTCTTTCTTTCTTTCATTTTTTTTCTACTTTATGACAGTATAATGTAAATGAAAACTTTGAAACAAAACGATTAAATATTTCGGTATGAACGCCTAATAAATCATAAGAAGTTTAGTTTTTTTTTTTTTTTTTTTTTTTTTTTTTTTTTATAGAGTGTGACCTAGGAAAAATATCTGTTTTGTACGAATATTTTCAGTATTGTTTGATTATTAAGATATTCTGCCATTTCTTTTCCCCATAATATATGGATGTTTTGTGGAAACTTTGTGGCAAGAAATTTTTTATAATATAACTGGTTTTTATTATTATTATTATTTTTTCTTTTTTAACAGTGTAATGTTGGTCCACTTTTTGAACTAAAGCATTTAATTATTTGATTATTATTTAAAACACTTAAACAATTATTTTTTTAATTAGAATAGCTTCTACAAAAAAAAAAAAATCTTAATGAATTTGTTATCACTGAATAAATATATTAAAATAAAATTAATGCTTTTGAATTTAAATATGTTCTTTACAAATGCTGTCTTATATTAGTTAATCCTACGACTTAAAAATGAGTAATGTTCAATTGGCACTATGCGCGTAAACCTAACTTTAACAAAATAAAAATAAATAAATAAATAACACAAAACTTAAATTTAATTAAGTATTATTTTTCTACAAAATCTAAATTTTTAAGAGGGAATAAAGCGTTCTATCAAAACAGAATTTGCCCAATGTCTGTCTGGCTTTAAATTTACTTAAATATTACATTTCTTTAAAATCTCTAAATAATTAGAGGTAGAGAGGAAAACTTTAAATAAGCAACACTGCAGTTAAGATCAAGGGTTATTAAAACTGGGAAAATCATCTGAAATTTTGGTTTTCCCATTATTTAAATATTTTATAAGACTGGCCTTTTTTTTTAAATATATAATTTATCAGAAACAACTATTTTAAAAGAGAACGTTTTAATATTATCAGGCCGGTATTTAATTTTTAAATTCCACATGATTGATTTAAATTATATAAGATTGAAGTTATATATGAAAATATGTTTTCGCGCAAGCGAAAAAAATCACATAATATATTATTTAAATACAAATTATCTCTGTCTTTATTCTCATAAAAGCCTGAAAATATGTTTTAAACTTCTTTAAAAAATTACTACGTCTTTATATTTAAGAAATTTTTTCTTCTAGTAAAAATATTTTGAATGCATATTTTATATTTATTTTTCTTTTTGCAGTTAAAAAAAAAAAAAAAAAAAAAAAAAAGAATATTTTTTATACATATTTTTTTCTTTTTTCTTATATTTATTTCTAATGAACTTCCCATTTCCCAACCTACATTAGATGAAAGTGATGCAAATGAAACGGAACTAAAAGTTAACTAGCAGAAATGCTTTTGGGAATAATTAGTTATGGTAAAATGCATATAATAAGCGAAAAAGCATTACATACAGAATTTTGACTAATTACACATTTAAATTTAAATAATCAAAGAATGATTATGCATGCATATTACTTCTTGTTTTTACAGAATATAATAAGGAATCATTTGGGAAAAATGAGAAAATAACCATGACTTAACTAAAATTTCAAAAAGGTTAATTATCGTTTTTGTTTAATATCAAAAGCTTATTTTAAGTAAACAGTCTCTATGTAATTAAAGGTTGAGAGATTTCTTTGTTTTAAATTCAGTAGCACTGAGGTTAATGAAGCATTAAAGAAAGAAAACTTATTATGCATATTTAGCAAGTTTTAAACAAAGCATTTTAATAGTGTAATTTATATATATTTATAAAAAAAAAAAAAAAAAAAAAAAAAAAAAAAACACTTATTTGAAAATGCATATATTGTTGTTGTATTTTAGGATTGTTTAAATAGTGAAATACATATCTCCTTATATTATTAAAATCTGTACGCATATGTCTGTCTGTCTGTGAGAAATGCCTTGTGCGCGCTGAAGATCCTGCGCTAATGGTCGCATCGTCTCGAAACTGGTGTCGACAGACGCAGAATTTCTTCATCTCAACATCGCGATAATTCGCTAAGCGATGCGACCCTAATCAGCGGAGATATTAATTAAAACGTTGAGCTATGTCGATCGAAAAATGACTGAAAATTCACGGCTATTTGCTTAAAAGAAACATTCTTACGGAAAAAGTGGAAAATAAATTAGAAATATCAGTCGTATCGTTACAAATAAGGTATCAAATGAAAGGTCCGATTTTTCTGAATCTGACGGTTTAAATAGCTTATCGATAGGACAATTAGATTTTTTAAAATTAACTAAAGTATGAAAAAAAGGTGGCAACAAATCACAAGAGTTTTATTAATTTCGCAGACTAGCGAGCTTCTAGACGTATTTCGGTTACCATGGCGCGGGGCGAAAGAATAAATAGATTTTACTTCCTGCTTTACTGATTTTGTACTGGGAATAAAAATTGCAAATTTCAAAATGCTTGAATTTTCTTCAAATTTATTTCAAACTTGCTACACACTGTTAACATCACAAGACGAAGTTGCAGTTCAAATTTCATCGGGTTTCGAGAATAAATAAAAAATGTACAATTTAATTGCAAATTAAATTTTATTCTAATACGCGTATTTCAAATTCTAACTAATTATTTTTAATACATCATTCGAAAGATATTTTAAAGTACTTTTATATTATCGAAAGTGGGATTCAAGATTTTGCTTCATTTACACGTTTTGAGGTCTCCTGAATCGGTTTTCTTTTGTATCTCAGATATTAATAGATATAATTTAATAAGTAATACATCATTAGAAAGCTTTGTTAATTTGGAATCGAACTGTAGTTTACAGAAATTTCTACCGCCAGGTGGCGCTGTAATATTTTAAAATTTCAATATTTCAATTTCTAATTATGATTAAATTATTTTTAATACATTATTCGAAAGGTATTTTAAAGTTCTTTTATATTATCGAAAGTTTTAACCAGATTCGCACGTTTTGAGGTGTCCTGATTAGGTTTTCTTTTGCATCTCAGCTAATTTAGTTAGACCGTTCAAAATTGGTATCTGTAGGTTAATTAGGAAGGGGTGAAAGGGTGGGGAAGATATAGGCGTGCACCGCGCGCGTATCACCTAACTTGTGCGCAAGCAGCGCGCACGAGACAGCGCTGCCGAAGGCAGTGGGGACCCGGTCCGACATTTTAACCGATGAGAAATGATTTTTTTCATTTTATTTTCGTAAGAATAAAAATTTGATTTGAGAAGGAATATGTGCGCGTAGCGCGCGTATACCTTCACACGTACGCGCTGCCGTAGGCAGTGGGGACACGGTGTGAGTTTTTACCCGATAAGAAGGAATATGCGCGCGCAGCGCGTGTATCCCCTAACTTCAGCGCGCGCAGCGCGCTCGGGACTTCGCTGCAGTAAGCAGTGAGGACCCTGTCCGACTTTGTACCCGATGTGAAATGATTTTTTTTATTTTTCTTTTCTTAAGAATATGTTGTGAAAAAATCAATTATCACATATGTTAATTATCAGAATTCGCAGTGAAATATACGATAGTTGCTCAGCTCTAATAAACTATAAAAATGATAAATATGTGTGGCATTCATTGAAGACAAATAAGTTTAACAAAACTGTTTATTAAACTTGAAACAAAATGATGAGTAACATTAAATAAGTAGAAACAATAGTTGAATAAATACTTTGCTGACGAAAGGTTAAAGACCTTTAAATTACTGCCATATAGATTAACGTTGTTTAAATAGAAAACGACGTTTACTTTGTGACATAACTAGATACACTAAATTTATCGTCGAAAATATCAAGTCACGAAAACGTAATTTACAATCATTATAAAACTAAACACTTTATAACTAAATTAAAATACCAGCTCATGACTTTGAGCTAAACTGAAAAAACATTAGAGGCTAAGAGCCTAAGAAAGCTAAGAGCTTAAGAGCTTAAGAGAGCGATTTCATATTCCTTACCTCCTTTTATAGAAGCGAACGGATTCCAGTGACAGCTACTCGATGATGTACACTCGGCAACGCCTACCATAACTATAGCAACATGACGCTACGAGTCTGCCGCCATCTATGGGCTAAGCAAAAAGACTCTGCAGTTAAAAAATACAATATCTCCGTGTTAGGTAGCGATAAAACAATGAACAATCCGTGAAAGGATTTAAACATATTTCCTTTAAGTTAATTTTAACAAAATATGCTTTTAAATATGAGGTAAGTAAATTAAAGTTATTTCAAATGACTTAAACAATATTATATTAATAAGAAATATAACTTTTATTCATTAGGCTTTTGTTTTTAATTTTAATATATCTTTAACTCAATGGCAGTATCAATTATAAAATAAATTATTTAAATTATATTTAAGTAGTAAATGAATTTAAATTTAAATTTGAGAATCAACACGGAAAAGGAACACATTTTACAACAAGGCCCCCCACTGTGTTGATTCGACAATCACAAACGTCAGCAATTACAATATAAACTTTATTAGGAAAAAAAAATAAAAAATTCCTTGGATATTTAGTGACTTGACGACAGATATAATCTTTTTCCGCATATCTTCTACAGAATATACTTCACACAAAACTGGAAGGTTCGTCATTCTTGTAAATCATAAGTCCAATAGTCCAAATCACAATTTCAAAAACAAGTAGCATTATCAATATACTATACACATCTACTAAAAGAAAGAACAAGATATTAATACAGAGCAAATATGCACAGCATTTCAAGGAAACCTTTCTCCCCCAATCCCCATTGTCAAAAGAAAACAAGATGATATTCACAAATATATGAAACATTTATATAACATACACATAACCAATTACACGTGGCGCCAAAAATTTCTCTCACACAAAAAGTTAAACTAAACTATACATCACTACACAATGGAAAACGCAGAAAAACCCACCAGGAAAATGCATACATATCCCTCTAAAAAACACTTTTCAATTTTAAAAAAAATTAAATATATATTATACGTTCAAAAAATTTTAAATTTACTCTATATACATTTACTTAATAAATACCTGTTTTACAAATTTAAACATATCACTTTTAGTAAGGGGCTTTGTGAAGGGATCGGCAAAGTTAACTTTAGTATTTACCTATTATAAATCAAACCGTTCCTCAAATAACCATTCACGGATGAAAAATAACTTTACATTAATATGTTTAGATTTGTTATTTTCTATAGGAGATCTCGTAAAATTAATAGCCGCTTGGTTATCAGCAAAAAATATTGGTGGTTCATATGAAATAGAAAAATACAATCTCGTAATATATTATCAAACCACATTAATTCTTTAACCCCATCACACATGGATACAAATTCGCTTTCGATGGTTGAAAGGCAAACACTTTTTTGCTTAAAAGTTTTCCAAGAAATAGGGCTATTATCCAAAAATAAAATTTGTCCCCCCATTGATACGAAGTCATCCCTATTCATCGCGAAATCAGCGTCAGAGAAAGCAGTTAAACATGGATTAAAACAATTTAATTTTAATTTTAAATCTCGAGAACACGAAACATACCCAAGTAATTTAATTAACGCATTTCAATGATTAAACCCCGGTGAATTTTGAAATTGACTGAATATATTAACTGCATAGGCAATATCAGGTCGTGTCCTGTTTGCAATGAAAGACAAACATCCTAAGATATTCCGATATGGAAATCTAGACATTTCATCAATTTCATTTTGATTAGTAGGACAATCTTTTTTAGAATACGTAATGCCTTTTACAATAGGTAACGAACAAAAAGGAATATTAAACGACTGTCATACACTGTCATACACTTCATTAATATATAATTCTTGAAAAATTTGTACTGAATCATTTTCATAATTAAATTCTACACCAAGTAATTTCTTGGTTTTACCTAAAATTTTTATATCAAATTTACATTTTAATAAATTAAGAATTTTATCTAATTGAAATTGATTTTTACCAAACAAAACTAAATCATCTACATAAACTAATAAAACAATATAATTTTCAAAATAATATGAACAATTTCACCAGTTAAATTTATTAAACCCCAAATCTAATAGTACTTTATTTAACTCATAATACCAGAGCCGACCACTCTGATGAAGGCCGTATAACGCTCTGTCTAGTTTACAAACGAGATTTTCCCCTCCCTTTACAACATATCCTTTTGGCTGAGACATATAAATTTCTTCTTTTAAAGGTGCATAAAGATAAGCACATTTTATATCGCATACAACGTTATGCCATTTATAACATAAGACCAATAATAAAAAAAAGAAACGTATTACTGAGAAATTAACGACGGGTGAAAACGTCTCGTCGTAAGTGTCCCCCTTTATCTGATGAAAGCCCTGGGCCACGAGCCTCGCTTTAAAGCGGACAACGTTTCCTAGCTCATCTCTTTTAACGGAGTATACCCATCTATTTCCCAAAACTTTTTTCCCCTCCGGTCAATAAACCAGATGCCAAACTTTACGGGTTTTCATATTATTTATCTCATCATCCATGGCATTTTTCCATTCAACACATTCTGAAGATTTAACGGCCTGATTATATGTTTTAGGTACAGGGATAAATAGTCATGATTTTTTATGAGTTAAACTTGAAGTTGGGTTATTCGAGTTTTGCTGATCCACTACCCCCTCAAACATATTGCTACTAGAGAAATAAAAAAAATTAGAGTCAAAAATTAAATTATTTTTATCACAATATTGTTTGACATCGTTCATCGATCTCAACCAAATTTATACCCCTTAGTCCCTAGTAAATAACCTATCAGTACTCCTTTTTTAGCCTTAGGTTCAAGCTTGTGGTTTCTATGTTGTTTTGGGATCCCTACATACGAAATTAACCCAAAAGGCTTAGGGTGTCTTACGGATAGTTTAAACCCGGTATATAACTCAAAAAGAGTCTTAGTTATCCGGGTAATAGAAGATGTCAATTCTGTCACTCATTTTTCTGGGTACGAGTTTCCTATTCTAAGTAATTGAAGAAAGAGGTTTAAAAGAAGTTTTATCTACAGGAGTTCCATCGACGGACTCGTCACTAGAATCATCGGGCCTACTTCCGAAAACAATGTCAACAGGATCGGAAGCTTGACAATCAACTGGACTTTCCGGAAGTAAGTCCAATTCCTCCAGTGAGGTGCCCATCACCGCTCCACTGCATTTACTAAATAGCTGATCAGAGAACGTTACGTTTATAGTTTCAACTATTTTATCCTCATCCTCCAACCAAATTTATACCCCTTAGTCCCTAGTAAATAACCTATCAGTACTCCTTTTTTAGCCTTAGGTTCAAGCTTGTGGTTTCTATGTTGTTTTGGGATCCCTACATACGAAATTAACCCAAAAGGCTTAGGGTGTCTTACGGATGGTTTAAACCCAGTATATAACTCAAAAAGAGTCTTAGTTTGTCCCCTGTGGATTAAACGGTTCCAAGTGTACGCGAAATACAACATTGCATCGGGCCAAAAAGAAAAAGGTAAACCACTATCCGTGATAATAGCTCTAACACAATTTAAAGAAGTTTGATTAAACCGCTCACTTAACCCATTTTGCTCAGGTGTGAACGTGTTAGTTAACTCGTGAACAACTCCATTTTTACTACAAAATGATTTGAAGTTGTCATTTACAAATTCGGAACCATTATCCGTACGAATAGCTTTTAATTTTTTATTCAAACTACGTTCAGCCCGTGCAATGTGCCTCTCGAATACACCAAAAACCTGAGACTTATCCTTTAAAGGATAAGCAGCAACCCCTTTAGAAAATCCATCAATTATGGACAAAAAGAACCTTTCCCCATTTTTACCAGTTACTTTAATTGGGCCCCAAACGTCCATAAATACTCTCTCTAATGGTGATTCAACGCCATGAACATCGGATGATTTAAAAGACACATGGTTTTGTTTACTAATCCTACAAGGTTCACAAAAAAATTTCTTAAACTTAAGTTTAGGAAGGCCCCTCACCCCGTTCTTCTTGCTAGTATTTACAATAGTATCAGGACTTACATGCCCAAAACGAGCATGCCAATACCCAATTTCATTAACTTTTGCAAGAGAAGCTGAAGGATTTTCTGGGTGCCCCCATTCACTTTACTCCCCTTTTTAATTTTAGAAACATTAGGATATAAATAGTAAACACCGTCTTTAATTTTAGCAGTAAAAATATGTCTTTTATCTTTACCGAATACCGACACTCGACCCTTACCGCCAGTGTATGTGGCACCGTTCACATCTAATTTAGTACCTGATATTAAATTTTTCCGTAACTTTGGGGAATATAAAACATCTTTTAAATACAATACATTTTTACAAAATTTAACTTGACAGTTCCTTTAGCAGAAATAGGAAAACCAATACCATCGATCGCGACAAAAAGCTCCTCTCCCTCAACAGAAGTATAATGCTCAAAAAGATCTAAATTTCTTAGAAAATGATTTGAAGCAGCGGTATCAAAAATAAAGCTGTCATCATCACTTAAATTACTAAAATTAGCTTGAGCTATGTAGTAGGAGGGGGGAGATTTGCATTTGTCACGACTGTTGGAGTTTTACTTTAAATTTCTAGGTTTAAATTTAACAATAGTATTCAAAAAGCAGTTTTTCTTTAAATGACCAATACGGCCACACTTAAAACAAGTTAAAGGTTTTTTACCTTTATGTTGAACGTTCTGTATCTGAATACTGTTATTGGCATCTTTCTTGATATCACCTTCTCGAAGCTGTAGACGTGATTCTTCCGCTGTTAACTCGGACACAATACTCTGGAACTTGAACTGGTCATTCTTCCAACACAACAAATATTGCACTGTAGATTCAAACTTGGATGGTAAGTGTTGCAAGAGCTGGAAACAGCAATACACATCCTCCATAGCATGGCCAGTTTCACGCAGCTGGTCCAGTATTCTTGATAACCTTGTTACAAAAGAATTCACTGTTTCATTCTCAAACATTTTACAATTAATGAACTCTGTAAACAGCCCCATATGATGAGCTCTTGAGTCTGATATAAAGGTCTTCTTCAATGTCTCCCAAGCATCAATAGCACAATCACAATTTTCAATAATGCTTCTGACTTCAGGCGATGTATTAAGATAAATTGTAGATAATGCAACTCGACTACGTGATTTAAAATCTTCCACTTGTTCTGAAGTTATTCCAGCATCAGCATCTTCAACAGGCAGTTTTTATTTTTTACATATTATATTCCAGCAGTTTCTTTCAATTAAAATAAATTTAATGTCCTTGACCCACGTAATATAATTATTCATCCGTAATTTATCAATAGTGGGATTTAAACTGACTGCCATTTCAATTTCTTATCTTCAAACAACTAGAATGCCATAAAAACTATTATCAAATTTTAAATGCTATGAGCTGAAAACGAGCCAAATCGCACATAACCACTTGTTGTGAAAAAATCAATTATCACATATGTTAATTAGCAGAATTCGCAGTGAAATATACGATAGTTGCTCAGCTCTAATAAACTATAAAAATGATAAATATGTGTGGCATTCATTGAAGACAAATAAGTTTAACAAAACTGTTTATTAAACTTGAAACAAAATGATGAGTAACATTAAATAAGTAGAAACAATAGTTGAATAAATACTTTGCTGACGAAAGGTTAAAGACCTTTAAAATACTGCCATATAGATTAACATTGTTTAAATAGAAAACGACGTTTACTTTGTGACATAACTAGATACACTAAATTTATCGTCGAAAATATCAAGTCACGAAAACGTAATTTACAATCATTATAAAACTAAACACTTTATAACTAAATTAAAATACCAGCTCATGACTTTGAGCTAAACTGAAAAAACATAAGAGGCTAAGAGCCTAAGAAAGCTAAGAGCTTAAGAGCTTAAGAGAGCGATTTCATATTCCTTACCTCCTTTTGTAGAAGCGAACGGATTCCCGTGACAGCTACTCGATGATGTACACTCGGCAACGCCTACCATAACTATAGCAACATGACGCTACGAGTCTGCCGCCATCTATGGGCTAAGCAAAAAGACTCTGCAGTTGAAAAATACAACATCTCCGTGTTAGGTAGCGATAAAACAATGAACAATCCGTGAAAGGATTTAAACATATTTTCTTTAAGTTAATTTTAACAAAATATGCTTTTAAATATGAGGTAAGTAAATTAAAGTTATTTCAAATGACTTAAACAAAATCATATTAATAAGAAATATAACTTTTAATCATTAGGCTTTTGTTTTTAATTTTAATATATCTTTTACTCAATGGCAGTATCAATTATAAAATAAATCATTTAAATTATATTTAAGTAGTAAATGAATTTAAATTTAAATTTGAGAATCAACACGGAAAAGGAACAAATTTTACAACAGAATAAAAATTTGATTTGAAAAGATATATGTGCGCGCAGCTCACGTATACCTCCACACGTGCGCGCGCAGCGCGCATGGGTCTGCGCTGCCGAAGGCAGTGGGGACCCGTTGTGAATTTTTACCCAATCAGATTTTTTTTTTTTGGGGGGGGGCACCAAGTGTCAGGGAAGGAATACTCGCGCGCAGCGCGTGTATCCCTTAACTTGTGCGAGCACGGGCTGCATTGCCGAAGGCAGTGGGGAACCGGAGCGACTTTTTACCGCATCAGAAATGATTTTTTTTTATTATTATTTCTTTTCTTAAGACTAAAAGTTACAGTTAGTGATTCATTTGAAAATACTAACCCGCTAGCGGGCGAAACCCGCTAGTCTTTATATATTATTATTTGTTTAACCTAATATATACTCTAAAACTATCTGCTTTATAATTAATAAGTATAAAAGAAATGCCTTTATGGAAAATGTACGGGAAATTCACATCAGAAAAAATTAAGAAGTTACTATAAAATAAGTAACAAATATTAGACTGCCATAAAATAATAAGAAAACTATTACCTAATTTAACTCATTATACTTTAATATATCAGCATTATTTAATTTTTGAAATCTTTATTAAAAAAAAAAAAATGAGGGTGATATATAAAGTTTACATTTTTCTTGATTTTGTAGCAATAAACTGAAACACGTGGAAACGCATCTAAAATAGGGGCTTATATAGCAAATTTGAAGAAAATCATTAAAGCCGTTTCTGAAATACCGACTTTCGGCCAGACGCCTTTTTTTTTTTTTCTTTTTTATCCCACTTCATTATCAACTTCTTTTAGCAAACTCATCTCTACACCGTACCTGCCTTAACTGTAAACATTCGTTCTTCTATAACTCTTTCCATATATATGTGATAGTTAAAAGCTAGCAACTACCTAAATAATATTTTTGATTTCAGGTAACCTTAAATCATGTAGAGAAATTAAAAACTAGGTATTGAAATTTAATATATTTTTTTTTTCAAATAATATGCTTCCAATTGTTGAATTTTGGAAAGGAAAATCCAAATAAATGGGTACAACCTCTGCTTTAAAAATCATTTTCACCATTTTACTGAATATCCCTCTGTGAATAATACAGTAATAATAAAAGACCTATCAAGGATTTAAATACATCATGAATTAAAATAAAATAATAATAATAATAATAAGGGGAAATATACCGAATTTAAATGTTTTATGAGGAAAGAGAAAAAGAAAAGAAAAATAGAAGTAAAACAAACCAGACGACAATGATGTTTAATTATTTTAAAAATCATATTTAGCGCATAAAAAAAATAGTAAATATAATACTAAAATAAATATATATGTATATATATTAATAGATATTTGTGTGTGTGTGTATACCCCAGGCATCAAATTGTTCCGATCTTTTGCCACCAGTATTTTCCTTTAAAAATTTCTCCATTAAAAAATTCTAAAATTAATTGTAAAAATTTGATAAAAATTTCTGTACAGAATTACTGATATCAAAAAAAGCGACTCTTTCATTTCTAATGCAAGCATGTATGCATAGATAAATTTTATGTCAAGTAATACTTGTGTTAATATATATGTTACATACACTTATATATATATATATATAAAGCAAATAAAAACCAGAAATTGCAGCTACACTATCATCATGTACCATTCAGTTTTCATGCTGTATTCAACACACAGAGATAGCTTCACATTCACTAAATTTTAGATTAAAAATTTTAACTATATTGATGAAAAAAAAAAAAATAATAATAATTTTTATATGTCATAAAAATCGTCACATGTACTGTTTTGACTTTTATGATAAAATAATTATACGCACAAGTATGAGATTTTTAAACTTATTATACATTTATCATTTCAATTTATTTTATTTTTTTTTATGTGCATGCTCATGCCAATATTTCAATACAAAATCATAAGTTTTTTTTTTTTTTTTTTTTATAGATTAGAGATAAAAAATATAATCACTATCACAGTATTTGATATTTTTGTCACCATTATTCTCCTATTTACTTAATGTTATCTTCTTGACTTCGAGTGTAGTTTCAGCTTTTTTGTCTTTTTTCCAATCTCACATTGCAAAAACTAAACCTGTAAAAGTACGGGAAAAAAACTGGCAGCTGTACTACCAATATTTCTCCGTCAAATATGTGGGACAAAACTGTACTTTTAATGGAAAACCTGATTGATTTACATAATTTCTACGTAAAATATAGGTCAGTGATACAATTAAAACGGTTTTAAACTGCACTTTTGATTTACAGTTTTTTACCGGAGAAATTTGCAAGATTTTCCAATAAAATCTGTGAGTATTTTTTGCCGTGCATCTCTGAAAACACAACCTGGTCGTCATTAAACAAAAAACACTAAAAAACATTTAATGAATAATTTTCTGTCTGCTGAAAATTATTTGATAGTGTAATAATTAGTATTCAAATGATTTTTAAAATATGTTGACAAAATTGGTAGGGATTATTTTTTAATGTTTAATTGCTTTTAAGTAAATGAAATAGTAAAAAAAAAAAAAAAAAAAAAAAAAAAACACTAAATAATAATAATAATATAAATTTATTCATGTTTATTCATGTTTGCATTTGTGTTTGTGCATGGTCAGTGAAAACGAATGCTGGCCTTTTGCAAATTTATTAAAATTTATTTTTTAATGTTAACGGAAACATTACTTGCGATGAAATAAATTGTTATATATAGAGAGAGAGATAGATAGATAAATATCTATAAAACATATAAACATATAAAACATATATACATACAGATACATTTATAACGCAAATAAACATCGTAAATTGCAATTGCACTATAATCTTGTGCCATTCTGTTAGTCGTATAAAGCGCATGTTGATCTTTACATGAATTTAGAAAAAAATGTGCAGTCACTTTGGGGCACAGTAAATTAAATAAAAAATACATTAAAAAATAGATAATTGCTTAGTAAAAATATAAATTTATCAGCTAATTATATCAATTTCTTTCTGCTTTATTTAAAAATAAAATAATTGTGTTAAAAAATTATAATAAAATCATATCGGAGTACATTTTTGTAATATTCGACACTAAATTCTTTAAAAAAATTATATATGTACACACGCTACAATGACCTTATTAAATATTAAATCTGTATAGATGCTTTTTGTAAGACATGATAGGCAATATATCCTTCTTCATGTTACATATCCCTTAGTTATAAAAGATAATGACAAAAATACCTGCTGTTGGCCTGTTTCCGTGAACAAACATGATAACGGAAATGATGATAACGCTAAGAAAATTTTGTTTTTCAAGATTAACGAAGAGGGTACTTTTGTGTTTGTAATTACGTTTGCTTGCATTATTTCACATGCAACACAGATCAGATAACACACGCAACTGATAAATCATATGAATTATTAAGTAAACAATCTTAGAGTTTAACGGTCCTTAAGGCGGCGGAATATGCCTTTTATTTTATTTTATTTTATTTTATTATTCTTTATTCTTTAATTTTTTTTTTCCAACAACAATTTATTAATTTTTTATGAACACTTTAAAATATAATATATGTTCATGAGAGTACGTTAATTATCAACTCGTTAATTACAAGCAAATATTTATCTGTTAATTATTTTATATGTTACAATTAATAGTAATAATAATAATAATAATAATAAATATGTTTTTTGCATAATTTTAACTGATAAACTGATATTTCTTTAAAATTTATTGTAAGGTTAATTTATACGCAATTTAAACACACATATTTAAAATTTTCACTTGAATCATTAACTTTTTACTGTAGATTTAAAGTAAATAACTTAATAAAAATATGTTGCCTTATTAATTGGCACTGTTATGTTTGATTATTTATTTTATTATTTATTTATTTTAACGGAGTATAAAATTTATAAAAAAAAAAAAAAAAAAAAAAATAGTTCTACTTAATGTTATAAAACAAAATAAAATCCTTAAGGTGTATATCGTGCAAAATGTATATATTGAATAAAAATATTTATTATTTTGTTTGTTTTCGTGTAATCTGATGAATATTCCATTTTCATGATTACAAATAAAATATTTAGATGAATCCTAGTTTACCGTTTATGATTTAAAACAAAAAAATCTTTAGAAATTATACTTTGAATTTATATTTAATTTATTATTCATCTCTGTTATGTAACTTTGTGTGGAAAATATATCATACTTTCGCATGATTTATTTAATAAAATGAGAATTAAATTATTAATTTTACGTAATCTAATATATGTTTTGAATTTATTGTGTTATTACACATTCATAGAAAATATATTTAATGTTTTATATTATTATATTTTTATTTTGCTTTATTTTAAATACGCATATTCCAGGAAATGTTTGATATGAATAATTGAAGAAAAGATAAGTAACTATGAACGAACTCATTTGTAATGTAAATAGTTAAAAAAAAAAAAAAAGCCATTAAATGTTTATAAATTTCTATGTTATTTTATTTAGTTTAGTTTTGTGTGTGTTATAATCATAGAAAATAATATTCACACACACACACACACAGATATATATATATATATTAATTCGTTTATTTACTTTAACTATACTATATTACATCAAAATATTTATATTTTAATTAAATGCATTATGATACATTTGTATTTCTTTATTAAAAATTGACTTGAATTTTGATAATTCAAATATACGTTAAAAAAGTCTCCAGATGTAAACGAATAAAGGGTATTTTGAAGTTAACTTTTGAATTATTGTATGAAAAATTAAGGAATATTAAGGCATATACTATTCCTTTAATGAATATTGTACATAATGAACTCTGCGAAAGATTTATAAATAAATTAAAAAAGCCATTCAACTTCTTTCCAAAAATTATAAGTGTCAAAAATTTAATCTTTGAAAATTTCCAACTATTTGAAATTTAGTAAAAAAAAAAAAAAAAAAAAAAAAAGTTTCTTCGTTAGCCTCAATGCTTGATTGTCATTCGTTTTCCAATTATAATATTAAATCTCAGACTCTTAAATTGGTATTACAACCTTTACGCCACATCACCCTTGATGCAGTGCTTACAGGTCCCTGAAGGAGCAGATTGTATTGCAATAACTCTTCAAAAATAGTCCCAACGCTACTTTATCAGGGTTAAGTCAGATTAACGAGATGGTCTCACCACTTACGCAAATTGATTAAGAAGGAACGTTATGGATGAGAAGCCACAAGACCTTTCTGAAGATTCTTACTCTACATCTCGACATTTTCGCTCCACCCTGCCTGTGGTTTAATTATTTTTATGCATATTTTGACCGGTAGCAGTTGATTTTCTTCATTTTTTTTAATTTCCGCTTGCAACTGTATGTTTCTCTAGATTCTGTTCTTGAATTTTTCACATTTCTTCCACGTTCTTTTAACATGTAAATATTTCCCTCTAAGCATAGATCAATATGTCAAAGTATTATAAATATTAGAAGAAAATAATCACTGCAGCCACAGCAATACTGATGAATGATATCATCGCAATATCTTTAAATATAAGCGTGCTCCACTGAATGCATTCAAATATATGTGGCAACCAAAGAAGATTTTGAAAATGGTCTGGATTTCTGCTAGACTGTACATGATTTTTTTCACTGATAAAATCAATGTGAGCTGGTACATTGCTCTCCTCAGATCCCATTACGAGTAGAATCAATATTTGAAATGAAAGTGAAAGTACTATATAAATGCAAATACTTTCGTTCAACTCTTTTACAACCGGCATACTCTGTAACCATATTTACTCAGGCCCTTCTTTAATTTCTCTTACCCATAAGGTAGAGGAATTGTTTCTTTTGGGTCAAATTTCCGAAAACGGGTTTTTGTTATATTTACACGTTTTGAGGTTACCTGAATCCGAAAATCGTGTTTTTAGCGGTTGGTATGTGTGTCGGTGTATGTGTGTGTCTGACTGTTATCGGCATACCTCAAGAACAAACGGTAGCTGAAAGGCCAAACTTGGTATTATAAATGTGTACGATATAGGTATGCTACACTAAGCTTTTCGTTGAGATGGAGCAAATGGTCCGCGTACAGGGACATCCATGAGGATTCAAATGCATTAAGTCTATGGTGGAAATTGCAGGTAAGTAAAGTTTAAAAGCTATGAACTACACCAAAACAAATAAAATGAATATATATTTTTTATATGCATAGGAAATTTATCTCATGTAGAATATGATTGGAAAATCATTCACTGTTCATTTAGAGGGCTGCGCAAATGAACTAGGTTATAGTGCGAAAATAGATAAAATTGGTGGAAGTTTATTTCAGGTTCTGTCATGTGTTATTACTATAGAATTATATTTAGGTGAACCATGTGGTCTGTATATAATCTTCAAATGACATACATGGCCTATAAATTATTAAGCTATCTCATTCGTTTTTATTCGTTGGTGGAAGTGCTTTACTATAATATTTGACCTTGTCCAGGAAAGCTGCTCAGGAATTGAAATGAATTCCTTATAGACATATGGTAAATAATATATGTTTTAAAGCCAAATATTCATCGCTTGTTTTCTGTATATTTACACGTTTTGAGGCTTCCTGTTTACCGAAGTCAAATTTATAACATTTGATCTTTCTCTGTGTCTCTTAGAGTAACTTGAAAACGAATAATTTCAGGAGATCCAAAAGTTGCATTTTCAAGTTAATATAAATTTGTTGCTTAAAAAGTTTGATTAAGACTGATAATTTTCAAGGAATGTTGCGTGTAAAAGTTATCTTAATAATTTTAAGTGAATTTTTAATTTTAATTTAAAATGTATATTCTGTATAAATGTAAGTGGAGTAATGAAACGGGTGGATGAGAGGGGCGGTAGCCCACCTCACACAGAACAAATTATCATATAAACTTTTCCGAAGCCTAATTTTAATTTTTTTAAATATAGATTTACGTATGAGTTACCATTATCTTACCTCTTAATCTCCAACCGATATTTATAGTATTAAATTTTAAGGTAAGAGAAAGTTGTGTGAGTGATACATCAGATTACTTTCAACTTATTATGGCCCGCCGATTTGATGTCTTCGCATGCAGACTTTATTAGTGTTTGTGTAGAGATTTAATACCGATTGACTTCGTGTATAGGGGTTTTCCGTGGGGTTTCTTAGTCTATATTTATATAAGTTTCGGAAAAAAAAAAAAATATTTGAACATCTATGCCGTCAGCTGCGACTTTCGATCGAACCCTGCACATCCCATCTACCCGCTTCGAGAGAAGAAACTCATGGCCAGGGGTGCTACTTCCACAAGCTTCATTGTTCACACTTCTTGGCACTGTGTTAGCCGAATTTTTTCTTCCAGTTCCTACAAAATGACCTGCAATGAATTGAGGTATAGCTTTATTTATTTTATTTATTTTTTTATTATTATTATTTTATTAGCATATAAATATCTAGAAAAAAAAGTTGAGATTTGTTGTAACACGCATAAAGCAAAGACTTTTAAAAGAAGTATTTTAAAATTCTTTGAAATCTACTGCAAGAAAAACTAAGCTGTTTAACACTCTAAGCATGAAATATATTTCCTTTTTCAATAATCCGACGACCCTTCACATTAATATGTGAGGTAAACGATGTTTTTATAAGAAATACAACAATTTCTTGAAGTTAAAAGCTTCTGATTTAAAAAGTAAAAAATCTTAAGAACAGGATATATATACATTTTTTTTTTAAAGAAATTCATACTTTTCTGTTAGGGATTACTTTTACAAAAATACAGAATCAAAGAAAAAAGGTTTGATTTCCATGTCAATATGATGTATTACAATATTTTTAATATATATATTTAAGTTATCAAGATTGCCATAGAAGCACGACTTAATATACACCTTTGGCATAAAATTTTGCATTCGTGTTCAAATATCTGTAATGCGTCAAATCCCCCTCCCCCCCCCTCTCTCTCTCTCTCTCATATATGTATATATATAAAGAGGTAGGTGAACATGAAATACCATTTGTTTTTTAACTCTTGAACTCATCATATTAAACTGAAGTAATCTGAATCTTTATGGATTCGACTGTTGCAAGCTTTCAAATGGATATACTTTTGCTGGTTAAGTTTTTTGATAGTTTTATGTTACAGAAAAAAAAAAGTTTACATGCAAATATTTTAGAAAAAAAAAAAAAAGAAAAAATAGGGTAAAATGGACCAAATGGATAACATGGAATAGTTGTGGAATACACACTTCCTGAAATAATAATATGAAATAGGATAATATTAAAAAAAATAATAATGAATAAATAATTACAGTATAAACATTTTATTTGAAATTATTATTGAAAATAAACAGTATTGAAAGAATTATCACCATTCAGGTTTTACAAATATTACAATTAATATTGAATAATTGGTATTCCAAATTACTCGGATCGCTCTTTTGGAGAATAAATCAACATCAACCACCTGTGGATGGAAATAAGTTAAACACGAAACCAGACTACTAACTTACTCTCATTTCCCCAACCGAAAATGGGAGTAGGTTTTCACTCGTTTTACTGGTTCGTAAATAAGTTGTAGAATACGTAATACTAACACTAAAAAAATTCATAATATTGATAAATTAAACAAATGCTCTACTGAAAGACGATCTGCCGTTCATATTTGAGGCCCAGTGAAGACATTTGGTGTGTTTTGGATAAGTTGTAGCTTCGTTCAAGCAGCGTGAATTTGTGTTTCAGGTAGTTTTACAGTAAATGACTTAGATTGGAACAATTATTCTAATATATATAAAGTACATAACTTTTTTTAGAAAAAAAATTAGACCTGTGTAATTTCATAAATGGGGAGGGATAATAACTAAAAACATACTATAAATAATATTTCTTTTAGAATTGCACTGAAAATACTAAAGTCATGAGTATATAATACTGTTGCGTACTTGGAGGTTCGTAAGTTATCCGAGTATGAAAGGCAAAACTTGCAAAAATTCAGTAATTTATTCACAGAAAGTTCCAGAAAAATACAGATCTATGAACCAAGTATCTGCTTCAATTCAACCAGTAAACACAGCTTAAACAACAGCTGTCAATAGCAAATCCACAGTACAAACTGTATAGCAATAACACTTAAAGCAAATCTCTTTCAAAGAGGCTCCAATCAATGCAAGCATTAGCGAAGCTGGCTGAGAACTAACCTAGTTTGGCGAAAAAAAACAGCTCTTATATACCCTTGTAGAATAGTGTGGAAAGTTCCAGAAATTTCCTTATCTCATCAGCCAATGAGATGTGGGGAAAAAGCTATTTTAAAGCTAAAACGACTAGAAATGCACAAAATTAGCACTTTATCAAGTTACTAAGCCTCTTTGAAAGAATATGTACAAAAATAAACACAATTATTTACAATTTTGTAACAATACTAAAGACTTGCAAAATATGTCTCAGAAAATGGCATAATTCATCATTTAACCAGATAATTAACTCAGCGAAATTAAATTAATCTTATTTTTTTTTATAATATTATCTTACAGGAGCATTTTTCTTAAACAAATATATTAGGATATTTATTTGCTTTTAATGTTCTAAAGTTTTATTGAATGTTATAAGGATGGAACAGCAATGTATATATTAAGTGAAATGCAAATCTCCCTAGGTGCAAACATTACCTTATGTTCGCAAAATTATGAATAGTGGCTGTATTTATGTACTACAAACAAGCTCATTTGCTGAACCAACATATTAAAAACAAAAGATTGGTTAAGGTATTGGTTTCACAATCAATTTTTAAAGAATAAAGCAGGCTGGAGTCTTGAAATAGAACATAGAATAATTTCAATATTTTCTTTTAATCAAACTGCACACACTTCCATTAACAGATATTGTTGAACACAAACATTACTATTTACAAACTATTATACATCAATTATATACAGAGAGCCCGTAAATTAAAATAAATTCGATAAGAACATTCTTTCGTAGTGATAAACAGAAGCATTCCGGTAGCACTCGCTTTAACTGGAGAGGAGTTGAGTTGTACTGCTGAGTTCTGCAGTTATTGCTGGCCTTGGGGAAGGAACTATTACAGCTGCTCTAGTTTCCCAACATAAGGAAAGTCCATAACATTGTGTTAATCTCATCAATTTATTTACCGATGTCATTTCACTGACAATATATATGCAACATTTTTAGGCATGTAACTCATTGTCACATACTTTTTTGCCCACTACAGCTTTAAAAAAATTTTATGGTTAATATGCCTAAAATAAGAAGTTGAAATCATTATTCCATAGCTGTCAACCATATCAATATTAATCGGAAGATTTTTAGTACCCGCCTTTTTTATTTATTTATTTAGTTATTTCACACCCATATTTTTATTATAATAATTTTATACTTATTTAATTGTAACTGCATTTGGAGATAATTTCTCTGTAAATAAAGTGCTGAGGAAAAAGTGATGGGCACTAAAAATCTTCCAATTCATAATTTGGATGTTGGCAAGTATGAAGGCGTTGCAGAGCTCCTGAAATTTTACACTTATCTTATTAATACTGTCACAACCTTTTTCAAACAATATTTTTAAGCATGGCATTTTAACATTATAACAGTCAAAAATATTCAAGAAAAAATTCTTATTGATGGCACTGGTGACAACATAATATAATAAAGGTAAACTTTTTGGAACACTGAAAGGCCTGAGTATGTTATTCCCATCATATTATGTTTTACCACCTCAAACAGCAAAATATGTTTCATACTACATTGTAAAATACCTTTCATACCTTTCATACCTTTCATACTACATTGTAAAATTTAATTTTCCATACTATGTATAATAACATCACGATTGTGTAACCCTTTGATATAAGTACCATCATATTAGTAAAAATTCCACGACGGCAAAATATTCTATTGTGATAGTTTTTTTTTTTTTTTTTTTTTTTTTTTTTTTAATTCAGTTTTATGCATCAGTGCTTTTTAAAGGTATAAGATTTTGATTTTAAAAAAGAAAAAAAAAATCCGCATCGAATTTTATAATTAAAAAAATAAATGAAATTGATATCTATGAATCTGCTGAGTATAACATTCCTATACAAAAATAATAATGGTGTGTACTCGGGGTTTGCTAATTGCCCGTGATTGAAAGACAGAGGCTTAAATGGGGTATGTTTACAGAATATTCCAGAGGATTACAAGTTTTTCAGCCAAGTATCAACTTTAGTTACACCAGAATACACAGCTTAATTGATAGCTGACAACGTAAAATTCGCAGCATAAACTGTATCATTAGCATAACACACGCAACACAGGCTGTTGTTAATAGGAGAGACACGGGCCAGCCGAGCTTTTATTCCGCGAAAACTTGGATTCAACTGAACTGTCGATGGTCGATATAAGGTTATATTTATAGTCACATTTTCAGAACTTTCGAGATATTTCGTAAAGTATACGATTTTAATGACAGGAGACTTGGCGTTGGGGTATTAAAACCCGAATAAACTACTACGTCAGAAACGCCAAAGAAAAATATTGGAAATGCATACAGCTGTTTCGGTAGCCTAAAGCGTACCGTCTTCAGTGCAAAAAGGATTCTGAATCAGGAGAAGTGCTCGTATATATAGGAGAGGGGCCGGATTTAGTACAACCAATAGGATTACGGGAAAGGTGGGGAGAGTGGCCAATAGGAATTTAGGAAAGTTAGCTGTAGCTCCTAAATTCCTATTGGCCAACCTCCCAAACTTTCCCGTAATCCTATTGGTTGAACTAAATACGGCCCCTCTGCTATATATACGAGCACTTCTCCTGATTCAGAATCCTTTTTGCACTGAAGACGGTACGCTTTAGGCTACCGAAACACCTGTATGCATTTCCAATATTTTTCTTTGACGTTTCAGACGTAGTAGTTTATTCGGGTTTTAATATACGATTTTACGCTTAGATAATCGATATATTGATAGGATATTTTTTTCACCAAAATCGGCAAAGAAATAGCCAAGAGGAGATAAACTCGACAAATTCGTACATAAGGCCTCGTGACGCTCTGTCTAAGCTCTTCAACGGGATTTTAGAGGAAAATCAGCTATTTTAATGGCAAATCAAAATAGAAATGCAGATAATTAACATTTTATAACCTGACTAAGCCACTTTAAAAGAAATTATATAAAAGTAATGATAATTATTTACAAATTCATAACTATATATATATAATGCTAAAATAAATAGTAATTATTACATTTTCTTTGAAGTTAATTATAAATATTTCTATTATTAATACTTGTTCCGACGAAATATATAGAATATAAGATATTTTACTTTAATCAAAAATGCAATGTTCAGAAACAACTTATAGGTTTTTGTGATTACTGATTCAAATATTTACTTAGCTGAGGCCAGACTCTTTCTGTCTGTTCTATAAATATTATATGATTAATTTCCGTATTGCGATAAAAATTTATTATGGCATCGAAATGTGTAAGACTAAAATGTTTAATTTTGACAGAAAACATTTTTTTTTCTTCTTTACCAGACAACATGTAAAGTTAAGCAATTTAATTATTAACTTTTTTTTCTTAAATAATAATAATATATGAATCATATTTTACCAAAATAAAAGGCTTCCGTATGTTTTTTTTCTTTAATTGTCTTTATCTTTCTTTCTTTCTTTTCTTTTCATTTCATTTTCTTTTTTTTTTTTTTTTTTTTTTTTTTTTTTTACTTTCTTCTGTATGTAATTTAGAGAAAGTATTGGATTCGTGAAAATTTTCGAACTCCGGTTTTCGATGGATTTACACGTTTTGGGATGTCCTGAGCACTATTTGATAGTTTTTAGAAAATGACTGTCTGTGTGAATCACGATTTTTGTGGACACTGTATTTCAAGAACCAATCAACGAAATTTAACCAAACTTGGTATGTAGTTGGACCCTGATATAAACTGGTGCTGGTTAGATTTGGGGATCAATCTCTCAACAGGTGGCGCTGTGATCGCATTTTTTCTGAACTTTTAACATGGCAGTATAGGACAAAATTTCGTATAAATGTACATAATGAGAGTTATTTTAAACTTGTGTTCGTAAAATTAATAGGAATTATTGATAATAGTAGTAGTTAACTAGGGGGGGGGAATGTGCATGTGGGGGCATCGCTTCCCCCCGGGGGCGGGGGGGAGTAAATTTTTAAGATGGGTATCTTTCGAAAGGTCTCGTCAATACCTTTAAAACGAATGGTTGAACTAGAGATCTGTGATAATTTAAAACAAAGTTATCGTTTTTTAACTTTTAAAGAATAAAAACTTTGAAAAAATCTTTTTATTATTATTATTATTATTATTATTAACGAAATTTAACTAAACTTGGTATTTAGTTGGACCCTGACATAAGTTGGTGCTGATTAGATATGGGGATCAATCGCTCGACAGGTGGCGCTGTAATCGCACTTTCTAATTTTTTAACATCGTAGTATAGGAAAAATTTCGTATAAATGTGCATAATGAGAGTTATTTTTAATTGTGATTGTAAAATTAATATGAATAATTGAAATGGTAGTAGTTAACTTGGGGAAAAAAATTGTGCAAGTGGGGGCATCGTTTCCCTCCATGGGGGGGGAAGTACCCCCCGGAGGGAGTAAATTTTCAAGATGGATATCTTTCGAAAGGTCTCATCAATACCTTCAAAACGAATAGTTGAACTGTAGATCTGTGATAATTTAAAACAAAGTTATCGATTTTTTTTTTTTTTTTTTATATTGAGAATAAAATGGACTTTTTTTGGATATTTAGTGTCATATTACTTCTCTAATATGGAAATCGTCTGCATTATCAAGGAAGATATTTTTTTTTTTAATAATAATTATTTTAATAAATTATTTTTACTGAGTGAATTTGTATAGGAAAATGTAGAAGAAAGTCATGTGGTGGCCACAACATACTGTTTTTTTTTTTTTTTTTTTTTTTTTTTTTTTGTCTGCATTATATAATTTAAAATAGATTATAGTTATTTTTTTTTCAGTAAGTGATATAACAATTAAATAATAATAATAAAATAACGAAACCTTTGTATGCATTGTTCTAATTAATCAAATATTTAAAGAATAAAGTAATTTTTATTCTGTTTCTTAAAATTTTGCTCGATTATTTTGAGATATTTTAATTAAAATTTGCTGCTGTTGAATTATGTTGAACATTAAAAAAAGAAAAGAAAAAAAAAAAGAAAAAGAATGAAAGAAAGAAAGAAAAGACAGAAAGAAAGTGCTGAAACACTTACGTAAATGACAACTATTAAGTATATTTAAATGTAATAGTACACAAATCCTACATCTTTATTGTATTAACATCGTTTTGATTGGCAGTACCTTTTTTATTTTTGTCAGTAGTCTCAAAATTACCTGTTCTTGTTTGAAAGTAATAATTGCATAAACTAGGATCCAATTCAATAATTTCCTTTATAATAAAACGTACAAATACAAGATATACTTTAAAGGTGTAAATGCATGCATACACCTTTTTCTTCGGAAATATTGTTGCAATTTGCATGAATAAAAGAAAAATATGATGCTATTCTTTTATGTAATATAGTTTTAAAGTTGGCAATATGTATAAGTTCTTAAAGAATGCGCATATATAAAATGTAAATGGGTATATGGACATTAATTTTTTTATTCAATTCTTTTCAGTTTAAAAATATATTTCAAATGCATGAATTTAACATATAGGGCTATAGCGCACACAAACGATATAATGTATTATTGCTAAATATATTTATATTATATAACTTTAGAATTTTTGTTTTATTTTTTTACCAGTATTCATTACCTGCTTCGCTAGCCACTATATTTAAATGAATTTTTAAGAAATAATAATCATTATATTTTTCACTTTATGTCACTTTATAAATAAAAACTATATACGAAAACAATTTCATTAAAATCACTTAAAACCATGTTTCTTGTCTGCACTGTTTTCAACAGCGACTAACCCTTCTACACTATTTGCATTTCCGTTTTAACCGTGTAAGGGGATGTAGCGTCGAGTTGAGGTAAAAGGATGTCGCCGTAGGTTAAGCTGACCAGATTTTTACAAGCGAAAATGAGTACAAATGATGCAATGTACTCATTTTTGGTCAAAAAATGAGGACATGTCTAAGTTAACTAACATGTTGTGGTCACCACAAGACTTTCTTCTATATTTTCCTATACAAATTCACTCAGTAACAATATTATTAAAAACTAATTAGGAAATTTAAAATTGGGCTTCTAGTTGCAGCAGGAGAATTAATTAGCATATTTCCTTTTAATTATCTGCTAATGTAACAGATTGACCCTTGGAAGATCGAACCCACGACTTTCGCGGTATTAGTCTGACAAGATAACCAACTCACCTAACGGGTACCACAAGACCTATTACTTCTACTTTTCTACCTCTGACACAAATCTTTCAGAAATTTATAGATTTTCATTAATAATAATAATAATTAAAAAGAAAAAAAAAAGTCAAAATTACGGAAATCTTGCTTTGCTCATTAGAGATCAAAACCAACACCAATGAAAATTTCTTTAGCTCTGTTTTCAGCTTTTTGCCTACAAAGCGACGGAAATACACAGGCACAACATCTTTAAAATATATAGAGGTTACATTTTCTAAGGATCTCATTTTTTATGGTTTTACCGTAGTTAAAAGTATTTCAGTACCATCAAATATTGAATGTATTCAATTTTTGAATTTATTAAATAATACTTTTGATATAATAACTTTGGATATGCTTCTGTAAATTTAACGAAATTATTCGTATAATCCTCACGATCTTTACACAAAATTTAAATTAATCCAAATAACATAAGTTTATTTTTGAATCAAAGTGTGAGTAGCTAACCTAACTTTTATGATTTCGTACAAAAATAATAAAGTAAATACATAATTAATAAAAAAAAAAATCATTTTTATACATTTGAAAATAAATAAATAAATAAATAAAACTATTACTTCATCACAATACAAAATTATAATTATTCTGATTCATTCAATTTATTATATAATTCTAAAATAGAAGAACATAATTTGAAATAATAATTAATATAAAAAATAAAAGCAAAAATGCCAATTTATTGCCGAAACGTCAGTGGAGGCCCTCTGTTGAGACTCAAAACGGTTTTGGGCTGTGTCTGTGTGTCTGTCTGTCTGTCTGTCTGTCGCGCGATAGCGGCCGCAAAAAAAGCGCTATTGACATGAAATTTGGTACACATGTTCACGAGCCCCACGAAATCAGCTGTATAGTTTTGGGTATGTATTCCATTTATAGTTCGTATACAGGGACACGCCAAAGTTTTTCTTATCATTACGGCCTATGAGAGGAATTTGTATGTATCGCGATATCGGCCGCAAAACTAGCGCTATTGACTTCAAATTTGGTACACATGTTCATGAGCCCCACGAAATCAGATGTATAGTTTTTGGTATGTATTTCATTTGTAGTTCGCCAAAGTTTTTCTTATCATTACGGCCTATGGGAGAAATTTATATGTATCACGATAGCGGCCTCAAAAATCACGCTATTGACTTGCAATTTGGTACACATATTCATAAGCCCAACGGAATCAGCTGTATAGTTTTAGGTGTGTATTCCATTTGTAGTTCGTGTACAGGGACACGCCAAAGATTTTCTATCATTACGGCCTATGGGAAGAATCTGTATGTACCGCGATAGTTACTGCAAAAATCAAGCTATTGACTTCCAATTTTTGCCGAAACGTGAATGGAGGACCTCTGATGAGACTCAAAAGGATTTTGGGTTCCGTCTGTCCGCCTGTCTATCGCGCGATAGCGGCCGCAAAAATCACGCTATTGACTTGAAATTTTGTACACATGTTCATGATCCCCACGAAATTAGCTGTATAGTTTTGGGTGTGCATTCCATTTGTAGTTCGTGTACAGGGACACGCCAAAATTTTTTTTATCATTACGGCCTATGGGAAGATATTGTATGACTTGATTAGATAAACTTAAAATAAATTTTTACTTAGAATAAAAATTAAATTCACTCTTAAAAGTAATTAAAAAATCTTGATTAGATAAACTTAAAATAAATTTTTACTTAGAATAAAAATTAAATTCTCTCTTAAAAGTAATAATAAAAGTTTTGTTTAGACAAAATAATTAAAACATGTTTTCTTTTCTTTTTGTTATTTTTAGAATTCTAATCAAGTAGCTTCTGGAGGTGTGCAGTTGACTGACGAGAGTCGATGCAGCAACACCACACTTATGCCTACCGATGATGGGATAGACGCAGACAGTTCTGATGATGATGACATGGAAGAGACAACAGCAAAATCAAAGGTAAAAACTCCTCGCGGCTTTTAAGTGTTTGCCCTTTTTCATGGGTTTTGTAGTCTGGCACGACCTGAAATTCAGGCGCATTCCGCTATAAAACCCGCCGCGGTTAGACGCAAACTCTATCTTTCCTATCTTCTAGAAAAAAAAATGTTAGGTTTCCAAAAACTAATTTCTCTTGAAGTTTTAAAATGTTAGGTGAATAAAAAAACTAATTTCTCTTTAAGTTTTAAAATAAATTCCCTCGAAAAGTAGGTTAGAAAAAATCTTGCTAGGTTTCCTCTAAGTTAGAAATAAACTCCCTCTAAAAGTAGGTTAGAAAAAAATCTTGCTAGATTAAAAACACTTGTTAGTGAAAAAATAATTAAAATTTTTAAAAATAATTAAAATACTAAAATAGGTTTTTTGTCTATTTCAGACTTGTCCATTTTGCAAAAAAGTTTTTACACATACAGGTAAATACAATCGCCATCTAAGAAGCCACAACACCGAAATGTGAACCGTGTGGAAAATCATTTTCTCGAAATGATAATCTTTTGAGGCATATGAAGGTACATAAAAACGAAAAGCTGTTTAGCTGCGAAGATTGTGATAAAAAATTCGGAAGAAAAGAACATCTAGATAGACATATAGTCATTCATCAGCGACAAACTTCATTTTCTTGCAATGAATACGATAAACTCTTCACCCGAAAAGCTGATTTGAGAAGGCATCACAACAGATTCCACAAAAATTCTCTTCAGCATTCATGTTTGGTATGCAATTTAAAATTTATCACAAAATATAATTTGTTACAACATCAAAGAACTGTCCATGGAAGCGTGGCTAGTAATAGCACCCAAGCTTCGAAGAAAATGAAAATAACTCATAATAATAGAATTAAAAAAATAAATCAAGCCGTCAATGTTTTTAAAAATTTTTATTTATATCCTGAACCAGAGGAGGAAAGTAGCATAAATATTTTTGCCAATAATAGCCATAATGAAATAAATAATATTTTAACTAGTGAAATTAATGAGAAAAAATCAATAAAATGGCATGGTATAATTAAGGCTGAATTTATTAAGGTGGATGGAGATGAAATTAAAGAGAGAGCTTCATTTTACTTCTCCTCAAAATGCACAATAGAATTAACCCCAGACAACTTAAATAATAATATTAATAATATGTTTGCAAAAATGGAAAATAACATAGAAGATTTTCAAAATCAGGGATCCGACTGGATTTTTAATAAAATTGAATGCCTTGAATTAAAAGTGGCAAAATACATTCCCCTTCGCGGCGGCTCTTTCATAAATACTCCTCAGAAATTAAAAGCTAAGAAGGCCTTAATTAATATACAAAATTTCTCAGATAATAAATGTCTCATATGGTGTCTTCTGGCCCATAAATATAAATTTGAAGATCATCCCTATAGAGTAAATAAATATTACCCATATGAGCATAAAATAATTTTAAATGACATTCCTTGCCCAGTTCCATATAATAAAATACCAGATATAGAAAAATTAAATAATTTAAGAATAAATATCTTTATATATGATGCTGATGAAGACATCTGTCCTCTCTGCATTTCTCCAAGAGAGGATGAAGATGTCATCAATTTATTATTATTAGAAGATTCTGAGGGGAATCAGCATTATATATATATTAAAAATTTCTCAAGTTTAATGGGCCACTTAACCAGACATGAACATCAAACTTACTACTGTTACAGATGCCTCCATAGATTTTCAAACCCTGTTTTATTAAAAGAGCACCTTCAATATTGTAAAAATCACTCTATTCAACAAATTAAAATGCCATCCAATAATAATAATATTCTCTCTTTCGCCTCCATCCACATGCAACATCTAAAATCTTATGTGATATACGCTGATTTTGAATCTATTTTAAAACCCATCTCCACTGTCGCACCAAATAATAGTACCTCATACACCATAAAAACATCTGAACATATACCTTGTGGCTATGCCTATCTTATCGTAGGGCCCGACGGCAAATCTTACAAACCTATTCAAGTTTACAGGGGTGATGATGCCGTTGGGCACTTCTTAGAAGCCACCCTGTACGAAAAAGATGACATAGCCAAAAAATTAACTTCAATAGTTCCCATGCAATTAACCCCAGATGAGGAGAGAGCTTTTCAACAAGCAACAAGATGTTCCATATGTAATAATAGATTATATAAAAACAGAGTTCGCGACCACGACCATCTTTCCGGAGCTTTTCGTGGCGCGGCTCACAATAGCTGTAATCTCAATTACAAACAGCCCAAATCCATCCCCATCATATTCCATAACAGCAAGAACTATGACACCCACCACATTATGACCCAACTTGGAAGAGTACAAGATCACACCATAGAAGTCATCCCCAATACTTTAGAAAATTACATAGCCTTCAAATTAATTAAGAAAAATTGTCCCATCCAGCTCATCTTCCTCGACTCTCTACAGTTCCTACCCTCATCCTTAGATAAACTCGTCCAGAACCAAGATCCTGATCAATTCCATCTTCTTAAAGAAAACTTTCCTCCTACAATAGATTGCTCTCTCCTCTTAAGAAAAGGGGTCTACCCCTATACTTATATCACCGACTTTAACACCTTCGGTGAAAAACAGCTGCCACCCCCAAGGGCCTTCCACAACGATTTAACTGATGAGGACATTTCTCCCGATGATTATGAACATGCTGTTAAAGTGTGGGAGGCCTTTAACATTCAAGATCTTGGGGAATACCATGACCTGTACGTGAAGACCGACGTGCTGCTGTTAGCAGATGTCTTCGAAAGCTTTCGAAGACTTTGTTTAAAATACTATGGATTGGATCCAACACACTGATTCACAGCACCCGGTCTGTCATGGCAGGAATGCTTAAAAATGACGGGGGTAGACCTCGAACTACTCACTGATATCAATATGCTTCTCTACATAGAAAAAGGTGTAAGAGGTGGGGTTTCCATGATCAGCCATAGACATGCAAAATCCAATATCCCAAGAACTGAAGACTTCGACCCTACAGCTTTATCCCAATACATTATGTATTGGGACGCCATTAATTTATATGGCCATTCAGCTTCAGAGCCCCTGCCTTATGGAGGCTTCCAGTGGACAGACCCTGAAGACTTCAACACAGAAAAAATCCTAAACTTACAACCCGACGCAGCAGAAGGTTTCATCTTCGAGGTGGACTTGGAATATCCACAACATCTCCACGACAGTCACAACGATTATCCACTAGCACCAGAACCTCTACACATCACAGAACACATGCTATCACCATTCGCCAAACACATGCTCCAAGATAGAAAATTCCACCCTTCCAAGAAACTGACACCTAATCTCAACAATAAAATTCAATATGTCACCCACTACAGAAACCTCCAATATTATCTTCAACAAGGTCTAATTCTCACCAAAATTCACAAAGTTTTAAAATTTAAACAAGCACCCTGGCTGAAACCCTACATCGCCTTCAACACAGAAAAAAGAAAAGAATCCAAGTCCGCCTTTGAGAAGAATTTCTTCAAACTCTTGAATAATGCTGTGTTCGGGAAAACAATAGAAAATCTTAGAAAACGACGATCCATAGAACTTACAAACTCCACCATAACAGCAGAAAAGATTGTCGCCTCACCTCTTTACACTAATTTTAAAATATTTAATCAAAATTTAGCGGCAGTGGAGCGGGTTAAAAAATCCATCTTGATGAACCGTCCCGTTTACATCGGCTTTACCATCCTGGAACTCTCTAAACTACACATGTACAGATTTCACTACGATTTCATAAAACCTACATTCCAAGATCAAGCTAAACTCCTCTTCACCGACACGGATTCTCTCACCTACCACATCACCACACCTGACATCCATCAAGACATGCTTCAACATCATGACAACTTCGACACATCCGATTACACCACAGACCATCCACTTCATTCACAGCACAACAAGAAAGTTTTGGGAAAGTTTAAAGACGAATTAAACGGGCGGTTCATTCATGAATTTGTAGGCCTCAAAGCCAAAATGTATAGCCTTAAATCTGAAGATGGAGAAAAGAAAACCGCGAAGGGGATTTCCACAATAACAGTCAAGAAAAAAATTAAACATGAAGATTATCTTAATTGCCTCAATAAATTAAAATATAATATATCAGCACAAACGAGAATTGGGCAGGAATGTCATACAATATATACCTTTAAACAAAATAAAAATTCTCTTACTCCATTTGATGATAAGAGATACATTTTGGATGATGGCATTTCTTCTCTGGCCTATGGCCATTACAAAATAACTTAAAAATGAAAAAAAAAAAAAAAATGAAAAAAATTGAAAAATAGAAAAATTGAAAAAATGAAGAAAAATTGAAAAATGAGAAAAATGAAGAAAAATTGAAAAATAAGAGAAATGAAAAAAGTTGTAAAAAATAAGAAAAATGAAAAAAATCTGAAAAAGATTTCAGAAAAGTTACAAGATCATAAAAAATTGGGGCGTCGCACACATGCGGCGGGTGGATGGTGGACCCCTTTAAAACATCAAATGAAAAACTGAAGATTTGAAAATAAAAAGTTTTCAAACTTACAACAAAGAAAATTAGAAGAATGAAAATGAAGTTGCAAGATCACAGAAAAATTAGAAGATCAGAATGAAAAATTAGAAGATTGAAAATGAAGTTGCAAGATCACAGAAAAATTAGAAGATCAGAATGAAAAATTAGAAGATTGAAAATGAAGTTGCAAGATCCCAGAAAAATTAGAAGATCAGAATGAAAAATTAGAAGATTGAAAATGAAGTAGCAAGATCCTAGAAAAATTAGAAGACCTGGAACATAGAAGTTACAAGATCCTAGAAAATAAGAAGAAATGATGATTCAAGTTCATAAAAAATTGGGGCGTCGCATACATGCGGCGGGTGGATGGTGGGTCCCCTTTAAAACATCAAAGAAAAAACTGAAGATTTCAAAATATGAAGATCAAAAACTTGCAAGAAGGATAATTAGAAGAATGAAAATTAGAAGAAAGAAAATTAGAAGAATGAAAATGAAGTTACAAGATTCTACAAAAGTTAGAAAATCAGAAAATAAGAAGAAATGATGATTCAAGTTCATAAAAAAATTGGGGCGTCGCACACATGCGGCGGGTGGATGGTGGGTCCCCTTTTTTAAACATAAATAAAAAATAAATAAATAAGAAATCCTCTTTTGAGGATTTCAAAAAAAGAAGGAACTCTTCAAATGAGTTCAGAAAAATGTATGTTTGTACAGTTTAAAAAAGAACTGTGCAGACATATAATAGAAAAAATCACACACATTCATACCTAAAATAGAACCATCAGGCTATATTTCCATAGGTCAGTTGTTTCGCGCTCGAAAACTACTGTCTTATGGAAATATTTTTACTGCAAGGTGTCGGGTTCGAACCCCAGTCAAACCTCTCTTTTTCTTTCATAGTATATTCGCATTCTTAAATTCAATCGATTTCTTATTTATTTCCCAATTTTTAAATTTTTAATTAATTTCTTAATTAATTTCTTAATTAATTTCCTAATTAATCTCCTAATTAATTTCCTAATGACTCACAAACAATATCCTGCTTTTTACCTTCTACCGCAAACATCACTTTAAAACCATCATCACCTTCTACAAAAAATCACTCATTAATTTTTTTAATTAAATTTCCTCATTAATACCCTCATCATCTTTCACGATTAAGTCAGAGGAGGTGTCAAGGACGATACCAACTCATCCACACCCCTCAGGGGTGGTGCGGCACCCGCACGACTTGCCTGCGCACCAACGCACCCCCGCCTGGGCTAGAACTCTCATTTCTTACCTACTACTGGCTATTCTAATTTCTTCATATCTGCCCGACCGCCTCAAAAACATAGTAAACAATAAATACATGAAATAAAAACAGTTTCATCCAAATGTAGCACCACAAAATGTAACACCCCCCCCCCCAAAAAAAAAAAAAAAAGTAGTTCGTTTAGTTGTTGAAAGGAAAATCACCGATAAATGACCAGGAATCGAACCAACGTCTGAATGTTCTGATGATACACAACTAAACTATCACAGAAAATTCAATGCTGACATTTTTTTCTCTTCGAAGTCAATTTCATTCTTTCATTCTTAAATTTAACGGAAAAAAAAAAAAAAAAAAAAA
Organism: Salticus scenicus; assembly: GCA_963930645.1. NCBI lineage: Eukaryota > Metazoa > Arthropoda > Arachnida > Araneae > Salticidae > Salticus > Salticus scenicus. The sequence continues at coordinate 102,912,146 of OZ005649.1, forward strand.
AAAAAAAACTGTGAAAAAATTCTATTAACCGTAGGTGCAATGACATGTCCAGGACTTTCTAAATTATACTTCAAATTTATTGATTAATTAAGTTGAAAGGAAAAAAAAGAATTATTCATATCAAAAGAAATATATGATGTTGTAAAAATAATAAGATTGTTTGTGAAGTAAGCATAAAATTCTTGAGAATCAATTGATTAAATAAATTAAATGGTACTTGTAACTAGTTTTTGGGAAGAGAAGAAATAAATCTCAGATAATATATATTTCTTAAATATGTATATATGCGTTAAAAAACAGAATAAATTTAATTTAAAATGTAAGTATTGTTATTATTATTATTTATATTTATAATATTGTTCATACTATAATTTTAAATTAATAAGGGGAATCATTTTATGTATTTGTAATATATGTATTTTTCTCAGTATTCATAACAGATAAATTTATGAATTACTGATATTAGGAACTAATGATAACTTGAACAAATATTTTATTCTTCTTTAGATTAACCTTAAAACTTCTGACTTTTTACACATAGCTTTTCTTAAAATTTCCGGACAAATGTTCGGAAAGAAATATCAGAATTATAATTTATTTTAATTCCTAAAAAAAAAAAAAAAAAAAAAAAAAAAAAAGGTATCGAAATTTTTTTGTTTGTTTTGTTTTCTCTTTATATATATACTATCTACTAATAAGTATTTAGACACTTTCGAATTTAAACATTTTGTTAAATATCTAGAAAAATTCTTTAGAAATTATCTTGAAACATTGGGGGTATAAAGAACACATTGCAACTGATATATATCACCAAAAGGTTTGTCCTGAAGAGGAAAAATGCACCAATAAAACATTTAAAAAACAATAATAATAATAATAATAAATTGTGGATCACTCTGTAAAATGTAAGGTTTAAAATGTGTTTTTGCCGTAGCATGTGATTATGAGGATTCCTCTAATTATATGTAAAATTCCTATGAGGCTACCACATATATCCATTGAGATATAGCGGTTTCATAAAAAAAAAAAAAAAAAAAAAAAAAAAAAGTTTTTATTTTTATTTTTTTATTTTGTATTATAACACCTAGAGTATTATTCCCATGCAAAGCCATTTTTAGGAATCCTTGCGTGCTACATTAGACACAGCATACTGGAACTATAATGCAAAAAAATTAAATATCTTATGAAATATGAGAATTCTTACTAAATAATTTTTTACTACCCATGCGCAAGCTTTTAAAAAATCCATCTGCCGAATTTTATGGCCAAAAGTATTCTTATATGAAAATCCCAATCAAATATCATGTAAATTAAAACAGTTATTATTCATAGAATGAAGAGAATTTCTGTATATTTCAAAATAAAAGCTAAACAATAAAGAGTTTTATTCACAATTTTATTTTGATACAATCAATGCCCAATGGTAATACAGTATTCGCTGATTGTAAATAAATATAGATAAAACCAACAATCACCTTCCATTTTTTTTTTTTTTTTTAGTTCCCCATCATACTATAGGTATGTGGAACTTAGGTAATCGTGAAAAATTTCGACCTCGTTTTTTTGACTTTTTTATACGTTTTCAGTATCAGGAATCCGAAAATGACAAAATTTGTATGGTGTCTGTTAGTGTGTCAGTCCGTTAATGTGTCAGTCCGTTAGTGTGTTAGTCCGTTAGTGTGTCAGCCCGGTAGTTTGTTAGACTGTTAACACGATATCTAACGAACAAATGATCGCAGAGAGGTCAGATCAGTTTAAAAAAATTACGATTTTATCAACATGGCGAAATTGTAAATTTTTCATATATATATGAATTTTGAGGATTATTGCATTGGAAATAGTAGCATGAAAACTAAACAACAGAATTGACCCTGATAAAATAAATTAATAGATTAGAATAAGATAAATATATCCAAGTGAACGGTGGATAGCCTATTAGGCGGGGATTTAATTCTGTCACTGTATCAAGCTTTGGTCAAATTCATTTCTTTTAACATGATTATAATATGTCTCGCACTAGAAATTTATGAGAACATAAATATGATGGGGAACTGAGCTGTGTCCACCTATGCCAACTAGTTTCTTTTAAGAAGAAGTGAAATTCTGTTCATTCTATAACTGATAACTGTTTCAATTTGGCTATTAAATTATGCAATCGAAATTTTAATAAAGATTGCGCATGCCTAGTTAAAAATTATTTAGTGAAAACGCTCATATTTCGTAAGATATTTAACATTTTTGCATTCTATTTGGAGTATGCTGTGTCTAATGGATTATGCCAAGTTTCATAAAAACTGCTTTACACTGGGTCTAATATCTTACGTGTTCTAATTAAAAAAGTGGCATTTTTTTCTATTATTATTATTATTATTATTATTGTTGTTGTTGTAATTTTTGAAAGAAACCGTTATATCTCCACGAATATATGCGGTAGCCTTATAAAAATCATATTGACAATTAGAGAAATCATAATAATCCCATGCTTGTGTCAAAACACATTTCTAACATAACTTTTTGTAGGATGATCCAAAACATTTTTACTCTTGTTTCATATTTTACCGGCCCACGTTTCCTCTTTAGGAGAAAATATTTGCTAAAATATATGAGATATAATAACATGTTCCTAATATTTCCAAAGTTTAGCAAATTTCAATATCTTTGACAAAACGTCTAAATTCAAACGTGTCCAAATACTTATTGATATGTAGTGTATAATCCTTACATTTAAAAATATTTCATTTTGTAAAAAAAAAAAAAAAAAAAAAAAAAAAAAACTTTTCAAACAGAGAAAAAAAAAAAAAAAAATTGCTCAGCTCAAAATTTCCATTCAATGAAAATGAAATGTATATATCCCAAAATTTAAAGCTCCATTTTCAAACTCATCCCATTTTATACTAACGGCGATTCCGATTTCCTCTCTTAAAGAATTTTAAATAGTTCCCGAAAGTTCCTTAATTAAGACTTTCCTATGTCATTAGAATTCAGTATCACGTTGGAATAGTCTTCCCATTTCATGAGATAGCGTTATCAGATGTATTTGGGTCATAACCAATCAGTTAAACTTTCCAGAATGATCACAAAGCTAAGAATAATTGTTATTACGGCTGCATGTAAATTTATTTATACGCACATTTATGTAAAAAATAAATGATTATATATTCCTAACTGTTTTATTACTGTTCAGTTTGATGATATTTTAAGTCAGTTTTCTTTTATATACATTGAAAAAAATAGAGATAACGTCTTTAACATTATGTATAATATAGCTAGTGATACTTCAGGTCCATTTTCCTTTAAATTTTATTTCCGAGATTTATTAAGGAAGGTAATATTGAGGATTTCTATATTACAATGACTTAATATTATCCTTTTACTTTGTTTTTAGACTTTAAATCGATTTAATATAATACCAGTAATCCTTTTGCAGCAACTACGTACTTTTTCATGTAAATGTAAAAATGGCTCACACAATTTACCAAAATTTTTGTATAATGTTTAAAATTTAATAATAATAATAAAATATTTCTATCATATGCAGTTCATAAAAAAAAAAAGTTATTTATTTATTTATTTATTTCATGTTTTTTAAAATGTGATTTATTTCTATTACAGTTTTCTTAAAGAAATCACCAATATATTTTCTATGTATTTTATGTTTATCCTTTATTCGATATAACAACGGCAACTTTTTGAATTTACACGAGATTTGCTTGGGGGTTTTAGTATCTCAAAGTATCTCAATAGTTTTGGCTGTTAAATTATGCAAATGTCAGACTTTTATCACTTGCGCATATATATATATATATATATTTTTTTTTTTTTTTTTTTCAAGTAAATATTCTCTTATTTCGTTAGATACTAAATATTTTTGTTTCCTGATCGCAGTATGCTATATAGAATGTAATACGTGAAGTTTCTGAAAAACATTTTACACTGGGCCTAATAGCCTGCGTGTTAAAATTAAAAAAGGGCGTTTTTCGATTTTTTAAAGAAACTGTCTTATTTCCTGGAATATATGTGGCTGTTTCATAAAACTTCACACAGAAAATTAAAAGAGATCTCATAATCATATACTGCAGCCAGACCGTCTTTCAAGCATTTTTATTTACAGGATGGTTCCAAATATTTTTATTTTTGCTTAATTTTTTACTAGTCCACCTTTTGCTTTCAGGGCAAAACTTTCACTGAAATATATGAACCATAATACGTTCTTTACACATTTAAAGTTTCAAGATGATTCTTTCAGTACTTTTTTTTTTTTTTCTTTTTTTTTTTTTTTTTTTTATATTACACAGATCTCATTTCTGATAGATTGAAGTGGAAGTCTGAATTATACCAACTATGTGAAAATACCACAGCCGGGAATCAAACCCAGGCCTTCCGTTTAACGCGCGGATGCTCTAACCACTGAGCTACCCTAGCTGATAACCAGTTCGGCATTTCTCACATAATATACGTTGGCAAGGTCACCCAGTCTGCATTAGAGCAGCTATATCAAGTGATAAATTTGAACATGGTTCAACTCCAATAGGACACGAAATTTTATTCATCAACCTTGAAAGTTCATTTCTGATAGATTGGAGTGGAAGTCTGATTTTTACCAACTATGTTAAAAATACCACGTCCGGGAATCGAACCCGGGCCTTCCGCTTAACGCGCGGATGCTCTAAACTCGATTATACAGTTCTCAGTGATATTTGTTATCTCCAAATGACCTCGATATGATGATTGTTTTGGATTAAATATTTTCAATAGAGAATTAATTTTGAATTTCTTCACACCATAACCTTTGTAAAATATATTTATTCCATTTCAACAATTCTTCAAAGCTTCGTAGACCACGGCATTCCCAATCAAACTTCGTAGAATATATTTGCGAACAAGTTTTTCGTTTAATTAACTAGATTCCCAATCCAACATTTTTTTTTTTTTTTTGTTTTTTTTTTTTTTCGAATTTTGTAAAACCTTTATTAACTTACTGGATCCAACTATAAAATATAACTTAAACTTTAAAAACCTTTATAAATTCCAATATTTTTAATGAAGGTAAGATTCCAGGATTTCCAACGAAGGAAAATACGCTTTACAAGTATGGTAAATGTAAACAATCACATTCAACAATGTTTTCATGTAGTTTTGTAACTATATTATGCCAAATGAGGAAGGTTGAATCATTTTTATTTAATAAAAAAAAGCGTTTTTATTTATTTATTATTATTATTATAATTATTATTATTTTAAAGTTGTAATAAGCACAATTTTTAACTGAATTTAATATTAATATATTTATTGAGATAACACTATAGAAATAATGTACTGTACTTAAATTGCATTAAAATAGAATGAATGTTCATTTATAATCAATGTGATTTTCCTTTAAATCCTCCCCCCAAAAAAAGCTGTTTTTTTTACTATTATAGTAAGAATAAACTTAATAATAATAATAATAATAATAATTTCATATAAATAGAAATAATATATTGCATTCGGGTAAATAATATAGAAATAATATATTGCAAAAGAAATAATATATTGCATAGAAATAATATATTGCATTCAGGTTTCGTTATTTAGAATGATATTTTCTAATATTAATTTAACAGTCAATGCAATTTAGTATCTTATACATAATTAATAACATTATAAATAACACTTCTTATTTTTCTTTTGTTGTGTCCTTTACACATGCAAAAGTTTAAAGATTATAAAAGGTAATGCCATGTCTCATTTGCAGTTATAGTCTTTCTAAAATATTTCGATTAAATTAGTATTTCACGATATCTAATATCTGTGTTTCGGTGGAAATCAGTGAAAATTACATACCAACGAATAATTATTTAACAATGAAATTTGCATCTGCAGCAAATGTATCTGAATTACGATGATAGAAGCTTGGAACTGTTAAGGTAACATAAGCATGAATTAGTATTGATGTTGAAGAAAGTAACGCGATAAAGATTTTACATAATACATCAGATGTACGAAGCTCTAGATTAACATTTTCTGTATCCTAACTATTTAATGGTAATTTCGAAATTACCTCTCGAAATAACTCGAAAACAAGTAACTCGTAAGAGTAATTTGGAAAATTATCTAAATCATGATGTCTGGATGATTATTCTAAATCATACTCTTAATGACAAAGTAACTGTCATTAAATAAAAAAAAAAATGTCGTATAGCGAATATTAGATTACTAGAGAAAAAGTAATATAAATAAATAAATTAATAAATTAAACAGAAATTTGCAAGTCAATAGTCTTATACTATGATATTTTCTATTTTTTACTTCCATTACCCTAAATCCGTAGGTAATGAAAGTATTGTATTCGGTCCAAAAATTCGATATCGAGTTTAGACCTGATTTGCAAATTTTAAGGCATCCTCAGTCCAAAAAATTAGTTTTTGGCAATTTGTCTGTGTGTCTGTCTGTCTGTATGTATGTGTGTATGTATGTGCGGAATCTTCTGGCTATTACATCTAAGAAATTAATAAAGATGGAACTACGAAACTTCGAATTGATACTGGTCTGGTGTGCAGATAAAATTTCCTAATTTTGGTAAAAATTAGAAAACCGGAAGTGGGTCATCGGAAACCGGAAATTGGACAGTAAGTCCGTATCTCAAAAACAGCTCTAACGATTTTCTTCAAATTTGCTATATAAACACTCTATTAGACGTCCTTTCCAATGATATAGTTGGTAAGTTCAGGAAAACTGATAGGCGTTCTGTATAAATAGCTCAATTTCAGGTCTCGCAAGTGCGTTTCTTAAAAAACGGCTGTACAGATTTTTATTCAAACTCGTCATATTAACTCCTTTTTAAATATCCTTTTGTATGTAATTATTGTTTTCCGGTCAATAACTGAGTATTCTAAGTTTTGGTAAAAGTTGGTAAATCAAAAGCGGCTCTAACTATTTTCTTGAAAATTATTACATAAATCCATTTTAGATATCCTTTCTCATGTATTACGTGCTTATTAGAGGAAAATTAACAGTCATCCTGCTTTGGTAGGTTAATTTTGATCTGGGAAATTGGTGCTTGACAAAATAACTCTACCATTTTTTTTTTTCTAACTCGCTATGTAAACTTTGTTTTATATGTCTTTACGCGTGTGTTTAGTTTCTCATACCGGAAAAAAATTAGATTTCTACTTCGTTAGGTCAGTTTTATGTCTTCTGATCATATTATATATATATATATATATAAATGCATATAATACGTGTAAGAGTGTGTAATGGAAGTCGTGTGGTTGTTTTACACCATATTTTTTTAATTAAATGTTAGCTTGGAGGGTTGTTCTATTTATAGTATAATCAACTTGAAATCTCAGATGAAGAATTAGAAATATGCTTTGTTTAAAGACAAATCGTCATAGTAAAAAATAAGAATAAGTGTATATACAAATTAGATAAATATCACTTTGATTCAAATTACTTAATTTGATTAATCTGTACTCATACATTTAAAATTTCTCGATAATAATAATAATAATAATAAAATAAATAAGTATATATGACATATGTTTAAAATTTGTTGTAAAACAATTATTTTTTAAATATATTTAGTGTATAAAACAATATAAATTTCATCTAATTGCTCTTTTAAAAGGAAATTTCTGTCATTTCTCCAAGCAATCATGTCAATTTAGTTGTTTAGATTTATACTTAATGAATTGTTATCTACATACCGATTTGTTATGATCAAAACAAAATTTAATTAAAAGAAAAAAAACTTAATAATTTCTATGGAGTTAACTATTTTCATTAAAAAATGCATAATAATTAATACATAGTAATTATTTTATACATAGTAATTATTTTGTACATAGTAATTATTTGATAGTAACAATACATAGCAATTATTTGATATTTAAATTAGACTGAATAATCTATTTGATCTAAAACAAAATTTAAAATTTAAATAAATCCAACTATTTTTTACTATCAATACATTAATTTCTTAAAACAAAAAATATATTTCATTAACATTCAGGAATATGGATTGCATTTTCAAAATTAATTTATGTATAACATATTAAATTATGTACAATATCTGCCTAAAATTACTCATACCGAAACTTCAATAACGAAACTCATAGCAAATTGACTATACTGATTGTCGAATTATTATCATACCATACACAAGTGCAAACGATAGAGGATTTTGCCCTCCGTTAGGTAAAATAGATAACTAAATCATAAATATACGAAATTTCAAAATTTCTCACTAGATGGCCGCATCGATGATAAAAAAGTGATAGAGTTTTAACTTTTTTGGCAACGACACTTAAATCATCCTTTAAAATTGCTTTTACGTTTTTACCCTTTTTGAAAGCCTGCAATATAAAATCCTTAAAAACAACCTTTTACGATCTTACTTTTAGAAAGCTTATATATCTTAGATTTTCATCAAGTTGTTCTGACGCCTTGTTACAAACATTTAAGCATTGTGACAAAAAGGTTTTGCAAAACCTTTTAAACTTTACATCCATAGTGTAAAAAGAGGTTTCAAAAACCTTAAATTGCTATCTGTATATAATTTGAGATGAAAAATGTAGTTACTTAAATATCTATTTAACACTTTTAGGTCTAAGCCCGAGCGTCTTTAGGGCTGCCGTTTTCGGCGAAGCGAACTAAGCCCGAGATTCTCTCGGGGTCAACTTTTAATTCTCTGAGCTATAAAATTACCAACTGAATTCGTTCGCCGACTTTTCAAATATCATCTACGAACCTTTTAGTTAATAATAATAATAATAATAATAATAATAATAATAATAATAATAATAAATAATAAAACAAATATATATATAGATGGCAGCACTAAACCGAAGTTAGTATTATATATCGTTCTATAATCAGAGTTACTTTTTTGATTACATTGAGCGTTGTTATTCTTGAGCAATTTTTACTAAATAATGTTTATTTACAAATAAAACCTTTTTTCAAGCATTTGTACAACATTTGGGTTAGTTTTCATTCAAGTCTATGTAAAATTTTATGTTGAAAAATGATGTTTTCTTATGTTGAACTTTTTTTTAAACATACTTTATTCAATAATTTCTCATTAAATATTAATTCTTAGCATATTTAAATGGTTCTTTCATTATGAATATGAACAGTTAGAAGTTTTTAATATATATATATATATATATATATATATATTAAAATACGTATCTGCCAGGTATTTTACTTTTTTTTTTTTTTTTTTTTTAAATAGTGAAAAGTACCAAAAAGCGTCAGTCCACAGGGAGATGTGTGATCGAAATTGTTCACCCCGGAAAGTGTTCATAGAAATGGGTCCCATTTACATATATCACCTATCAAACAGAATAAACGAGATTTATTTTGGAAATTGTTAGGAGGTGGAAACTTGTAATGACCATGACATTCAAAATGTCTTATAAGTGATTTTTTTTTTTTTTGAGAATAACTATACTACAAAACTAGAATTTAATTTCGAGGAAAAAAAAAAAAAAAAAAAAATTCTGTGGCAATCACACTGTTCAAGGCGTATCACACGGAAGGCTTTTGCTCACATTTGACACTACACACATACAATGAGAAAAAATCCTGTAACTGACATCTAGAACCTAAATTGTGGCTCTAGAAAAATAGTTCCATGTTATCCTTATAAATTCTAGTCTCCTCTGAAAGTGATTTCTAGAAACCCCTATTATAATTCTAGAGATTTTGTCTGTATTCTCGAGGTCAAACTTATGTGAAAATATCTCCAAATAAATGAACAAAAGAGGCGGGGTTCAGCAACTATAATCTTGGTTTATGACCCAATTCCAGGTAATCAAGCGAGAATTTCTCAACATACAAAAGATTCAGAATATTGTTTCACCATTTAGAAATGTGTAGACTAGAAACTCTCGATCATTTCATCTATTCAGTTTATTATCATGCCTTATGCGCATAGCTCGAAATCTATATTTCTAGTTAAGAAATTCAGAATATGGCCACTTATTCATTCCAGATGCAGGCGGTATATATATATATATATATTCATATTTCTCTCTCACTGTACGCAAAATGCATTTTTATACTATATTCAATACTCACTATAACATTGCAAATACCTTTTTTATTTTCGAATTTCTAACCTTTTTCTAACCTTTTCGCTAACACTGTCTTTTTATGTCAGGTATCCCTGTCATTAAATTCACTCTATAATACTTAGCTACTTCACTCTGCCTAGACGCGACATTATAGGTAACAATTTTGTCTGTTCTAAAATCAGGATGAGTGCAGGTCTGACGCCCTGTATAACAAAAAGATCTCTCTGTCAAAAAAAAAAAAAAGTATTTTGAATATCTAAGCATTTTATTTTATTTCCGATAACGCAGTCAGTTTCGAAAAAGACTTAAAGATTCCATTAATCATTTTTTAAAGCCTTAATATTTAACGAATAATGACAGTATGATTGTTTACATACATTAAATATAAAATAACTTGTTTATAGTTCTTTTTTTAAATAAATTTCGCTACTGAAAATTAACAAATATTCTAAATCCATTATTATTGATATCTGCAGATGCCACAAAGAAATTAATTCTCTCAAATTCTAATTAATCTGATTTTACTCAATCATGAATCAAAATCCTCTTATAATTAAACATGATGGCAGATATGATTGCTAAAGTGTTTTCTGCTAGAATGGTTATTTGGGATCCTTTTAAATCTGCAAATCGAACAAAGGAATTTTACAAAAGTGTGATGAAGCATGTATTCATTGACGCTTTGACAGAAATGTAATTTAGAATTTCGCTGAGTTATAATTAACGTCGAATTCTCAAAAGATTTATGATATATGTTTCAATAGAATATTTGATTGCTTTCTTTTGCTGAATTATCGATTTTTTTTTTCTTCTCCTAAACATTTTGGAATAAACAATATATAAGAGAACATTATATAATTTTTATTTAATTTATTATGTTACTCATACTTTTTTTTCGTGTGGAAGGAAATATAAATTGAAAGAAGAATATTGAAATATACAATAGTGTTATGTAACCGGGACGACCAATAATTACTTAGCAACGCAAAATCGAATTTATACAATCAACAAAAATAATATATCCATGATATTTTTTATGATAATCAGGGATAAGACATAAATTTGTATTGATTAAATTTTAATAAATATAATTCAATACATTGCGACGTTTTTGCTGCATTTTTCGTGAATATCATAATGGCTATATATTTTTATACAATAAACTAACGAATTTTATTTAACGAATTTTATCTAACGAATTTTATTCTATATAACATTTATTTAAAAAAAACTATGACGATAATTGTTTAATTCATATCATCAGTAAGACAGCGCTGTTTTTTTTTTTTTTTTTTTTTTAACTTTCCAAAAGTATTGTAATTATATCAATAATGAGATTTTGGTGTTTCTACACGTTGTGAGGTTACCTGTGTTCATTTTTGCAATTTATACGGTAATGTACGCGTGTATGTATGTGTGTAACTATGTGAGTGAACATGATGGCGTTTAAAAGCTTTGCTCGAATGAACTGACAGTTAGTATGTATATTGCAGGTCACCGTTGCAGGAACCCTATTGATTTTTGGGAATGTAGCACAAATAGTTTTTTTTTTTTTTTTTTTTTTTTTTTTTTTTTCCCCACAGGAACAGAAACAAAAAATATTCATTATTGTGACCTCTGGGACCAAATTATTTAAAGTACGACAGCACCGTTTTTACACATGTTATAAGTTACCGTCGAACGAACTGTATAGAATTTGATGAATCTAGCACTTTTAGTTTTTTTTTTTTTTTTTTTTTTTTTTTTTTTTTTTTCATTTTTTACACGGACATAAAGAAAAATTCTTTATCATTATGATCTATGAACCAAAATAATTTAAAGTACGACAGGGTCTAAACGCCTTTGTCTATTGAGCTGAAAATTTATGCACATATTATAGGTTTTAACAGGGACACAACGAAAACTCCTTTATCATTATGCCCTATGGGTTATATTTTTTTAACGTACGATAGCGTCTAAAACTCATATCCAATTCAGCTTTAAATTTATACACATGTTTTAGGTCACCGTCACACGTACTGTATGTATTTTGAAGAATCTCGCATTTATAGTTTCTTTTACCGGACACAAATGAAGTATTTTTATTGTGGCTTGTGGGCTCAAATTATTTAAAGTGCGACAGCGAGAAACGCCTCATCCGATTGCGATAAAAAATTATAAATATGTTATAGGTCACCTTCATACGAAATGTATAGATTTTTCTGAATCTAGCACCTATACATTTTTACAGGGACACAATGAAAATTTTAATATCTTAATGATCTTTTGGCGCAAATGTTTAATGCACGATAGCTTATAAACGCCTTATGCGATTGAGCTAAAAGTTTACACACATTCTATAGGTCCCCGTTGCATGAACTGAACAGATTTGTATATACCTACCAAGGATAGTTTTTTTTACAGGGAAAACACTAAAGTTTCTTTATCAATATGCCGTATGAGTTCATTTTTTTTTTTTTTTTTTTTTTTTAAGTGCAATAGTGTCTAAATAATTTATATACACTGATGGAAAAAAAAATCCCAACACCAGGAAGGAGCTGTGCTAGATAAACGAAATTTGGTAGGCGTGTTTATACATCTGAAAGATGACGACGATTCAAATTTCGAGCTATGTGCATAAGTGTGGCGCTAGTTGCGACACTATGAACATGCAAATGAGGTTTGCTTTAAATAAGAGCTGTGAGGTTCGTGATCGTTATTTACAGTTGAGATTTGACGTAGTGGGTTAATGTTAGACAAGGATGCCTCTAAGAAGTCGAAGAAGCCATTATCAACAGCTCACTGAGTTTGAACGAGGTCGTGTAGTAGGGCTACGAGAAGGTGGGTTTTCTTTCCGCGATATCGCAGAAAGACTTGGCAGGAATGTATCCACTGTGCATGAGTGTTGGCAGCAGTGGTCAAGGGAAGGTACTGCCTCAAGAAGACCGGGTTCCGGGCGGCCACGTGGCACTACTGAGAGGGAAGACCGCCGTGTTCGGCTTATGGGTGTGGCTAATCGTACTGCGTCTGCAGCTGAAATTCGAGCTGCAGTTGGCACCAGAGTGACACAACGAACTGTTACAAATCGGTTACTTCAAGGACAGCTCCGAGCCAGAAGCCCTGTAGCGTGCATTCCACTGACTCCAAACCACTGCCGTTTGCGACGTGATTGGTGTCAAGCTAGAGCTCATTGGAGGACGGAGTGGAGATCTGTTGTGTTTTCTGATGAACGCCGGTTCTGCCTTGGTCGCAGTGATAGCCGTGTGTTGGTTAGAAGGAGGCCAGGTGAACGCCTGCTAGCGACCTGTCTGCGGCCTAGACACACAGGGCCTACTCCTGGAGTTATGGTTTGGGGAGCAATTTCGTATGACAGCAGGAGCACTCTCGTGGTTATCCCACGAACCCTGACTGCAAATTTGTACGTCAGTCTAGTGATACAACCTGTTGTGGTGCCATTCATGAACAGCATTCAAGGGTATTTTCCAACAGGATAACGCTCGCCCTCATACCGCTGTTGTAACCCAACATGCTCTACAGAGTGTCGACATGTTGCCTTGGCCTGCTAGATCACCAGATCTTTCTCCAATCGAGCATGTATGGAAGATCATTGGTCGACAACTCCAGCGTCATCCACAACCAGCATTAACCGTCCCTGCATTGACCGCCCAAGTGCGACAGGCATGGAACTCCATCCCACAAACTGATATCCGACACCTGTACGACACAATGCATGCACGTTTGCATGCTTGCATTCAAAATTCTGGCGGTTACACCGGTTACTAATGTACCAAAATTTCACATTTGAAATGGCTCTTATCGCCAATGGCTCTACCTGTGATCTTGAAACTTTAATCAATTAAATATGTTACCTAGTCAAATGTATTGCTGAAATTTCATTACTGTACAATAATTTTTTCTTGGTGTTGGGATTTTTATTTCCATCAGTGTACATGTCATAGAGCACCATCACACGAACTGTATGATTTTTTGAGAATCTAACATTTATATATTTTTTTTTTTTTAACAGGGACACAAAGAAAAATTCATTGTCATTGTGTTTTATGAACTCAAATTATTTAAAGTGCTATAGCGTTTAATCGCCTCCTCCGATGTAAATGAAAATTTACATAAATGATATAGATCACCGTCGCATGATCGGTATAGACTTTATGGAGTCCAGTATCTATAAAGTTTTACAGGGACATAACAAAAAATTCTTTATTATTATGATCTATGGACTTAAATTATTTGAATGGCTATAGTGTTAATTTAAACAACATACTATATAGAGAAAAATACTCAAATGCCCTTTTATAATTTCCCCCTTTGTTTATTTAATCACTTTTCTCACTTTTACTTGCTTATACAACCGTTAATTAATTAATGTTAAGAAAGTTGAATGAAGTCACTCTAGATTTTTTTTTAATTTTTCAGTTTGTGTGATAGTTGTTCCTAAATACATATAGCTTTAAACAAATTAAACTACTAAATTTGACTTGTTAATCGAGTATTTTTACATTAAATTGCTAGTTAAATTTTGGAGCAAATATTAAAAGTAGATGATATTAAGCTATGTACTTTAAAGGTATTTCTTTGATCCTGATAGATAAAAGTGAACAAGATATCGACCGACAGGTGGTTTTGCTATTACCTACCATCTCCAATTTTTCCATATAAATATCTTTCAGCATCTATTGGTTAAAATTTCAGAAAACGGTTCATGTAAACTTTTTATTGTGAGAAGTTATGATTAAATTTTTGTTCACGTGAACCAGTATATGTCAATGTTATATTGAATGCTATAGCAGAAAATCTTGTGATAGTGACATCATTCTATTTTTTTTTTTTTTTTTTTTTTTTTTAGTACTTAAATATGATGATAATCTATTATGAAAAACAATAACTTGTTTTATGTGATAAGTTTTATTAAAATGTTTCAAAATTCTATTTATTTAAAATTAATTGTAGTTTCTTTTTGAAATATATTAAGTCTTTGCTTTCGAGGCACGTAAAATTACGTTTTTATTAAAAACGTGTTCCTCTAAAAAGATACTTTACGTAAAAAAAAAAAAAAAAATACAAGAAAGAAAAATGATTTTACGTGTTCGCATTTCACACTTTACATGCTGCTGGTGTATACACATATATATGCCGGTGACATTTACAGAATCAATTACGAAGAATAAAATTTCAATAATTTAATCACAATTACGCAAAATCACTTTAATAAAAAATTTAACGTTTTAGAGGAACGCGAAAAGGCGAGGCTTACTGTTCTAAATTGGAAAGTATTTCGATGATAATGCGTTAGCAATCAAACAATTATATTTTACATATTTATATACAAATAGGTACAGAATTTAAGGTATACAACGAATAAATAATTATAGATATATAAGATTTATTAAAATAATTATAAGTTAGATATTTTTATATTACATATAAAATTTTCTTTTAAAATGCCAAAACTATAATGCGATCCACATTGTTTTATCTTAGTAAAAGTTAGAAGATAATTCTGAAATATTATTTTTACATTATTGTTACTATAATATACATAGTATCCCATAAATATGTAGACATTTTAAAAATTCATAATTATTGAAGGAACTTTATAGAATTGAACTCAGTTTGAGCAACAAATCATTCTAATGAAGGTTTTTTTTTTTTTTTTTTTTTTTTTTTTTAAGAAAAATAATAATTAGAGGGCGTAGTCACACATTTTCATGAAACTGTACTTATTCTAATGCTAACGTTCATATGCATATAAATACTTTTCTATGTGTTTGCTGGCACGACAAATTTCAGTTTTAAAACGAGTTATAACACTACTAAACTGTAGCTTCAGTCGGCCGTTCTTACCGAAGGGAAACATCTTTACCAATGACGTTTTATGAACCAAGTCAGCATCGCATTTAAAACTTCATGTATGCACAAGTAGAAGACAAAATGAGAAATAAGCTGTTCTAATCCCAAAATTGTGCAATTTATAGAACTTTCATTTGCATATTTCTCTTTCCCACCGATACAAAAAAAAAAAATAAATAAATAAATAAATAAAATAAAATAAAATAATAATAATAATAATAACTATTTGTCTAACTATCGTCGACAAAATAAATTTATTTTTTTCTTTATCATAAAAAATCCCGCTTCACAAGAATGATTTTTTCGCAAACCACGTCCAATTCTGTCAATTCTTTGAAAAGTTATGTTTTTTTTTTTTTTTTTGTTTTTTTTAAATGTCTAAAGACTTATATGACGCCTTGTACGTATATATGCGTGTATGTATGAAAGTAGAAAAATTTAGAATTATTTTGTGCTATTAATAATAAAAAAAAAAGAAGAAGAAGAAGAAGAAGAAGAATCGAATACTGCAATATTAACATGAATTACACTCACACACACATTTTATGTTGACATTTTAGACAATGGTACTTAAAAGTAACATATAATGTGCCATAGTCGTTTTTATGTAACCAACACTAAACAATCAGATAAAAATCTGTATAAACTAAAAGGTTTAAATTAGGTTTTACTTAATAATTCTGCAAATTTAAAAGAAAAGGATGAATTTTGCAAACTTTTACTTAAAATTTGTCTCTAATTACTTCATTTTTCAATGAATTAAATGCATTTTTTTTTTCATTTTTACTAATAAAATTTTGTTAGTGTAATAGAAAGTAATAGATATTTAAAGAGAAACAAGCTCGACTTAAATAAATATCTAAAAAATAATATTTATAAAATAAAAATGAAACATGACATATAGTTTACAATTTAGCTTTAGAACAAATGATAACAACAATTTTACAATAAATGAAAATTTATGTCAGATAGAAAATGATGATTAAGAACATCAGTAAAATGTCCTCCTATTTCATGTCTAAAAGTTACTCTTTTGCGAATACTTGATGATCAAAAGAGCTTTACAAATGAGAGTAAAAGAGAAGAGCATTCTTAAGTTTAAAATTTTCTTCTAAAAGAACTCCAGGATTCCTTTCGCTAATCTAAAATATAAGAGAATATAAGTTATAAATAAATATATAGTAATTTGTGATTAATTTCATGAAACAACTTGATATTAAAGGATTTTGTGAAAAAAAATAAAATAAAAATAAAAACTATTAATAAAAGTTTTAAAAGTACATGTATTAAACTAAATCTATTAGCACAAAATTCTTGTTAATGCAAAATATAAAAGAAAATTATTGAAAATTTATAAAATTCCTAAAATTACTGAAAAAATACTCTAAAATTATATACATCAAATAAAATATGGAAGTGAACCAGAGCCATCAGCGTAGGGCACAAGCAGAGAGATAAGACTTCTATACAAGCGTACCACACAAACAAATTTTATATCAGCCAACATTGAAACAACTGTGGGTTTTTTGTCGGCCAGCAGTTATAAATGGTCATTGGCTAAATAGATGCCCCTATCTTTGGCAAACCATATGCCCATATGTAGTATTTAAATTTAGCAATATATTTTGTGATTTATTATTTGGTATTTTTATACTTTCTTTCGAATAATCAACATCCTCTACAATATTTTAATGCATGCACTAAATTATATATTTTCTTTGAAGTTATATAATGGTTAAAAATAAGCCGTTGTATGCAAATATAACGGCTCTATGCAAACGTTATATACAAATATAACCATCAAATATTGTTGGACTCAAAATATTATTCTTTAAGGTTTACCAACCATAGCTACCCCCAACATATACAATGACAACTGAGGGGACAAAAAATGACGTTGGGACAACTGCAACTACCCCAATTATTCAAGTACCAATCGTGTGAACCACTACCTGCTGATGGGCCAACGGCTCATGTTTGTAACGTTAAATGTTACCAATAGAACGCCGATCTACATGTTATATTGTCACTTAATATTTCACAGGGTTACTTGAACAAGATATTTTGCTTTATCAAGAGAATTCCTAAGGAGCATATGACACGTGGTTAGGCGGTCTATTGGTAACGTTCTCACCTCATACGCTGATGATACCGGTTCGATACCCAATTGGTCAAACACTACTCTTAACTATAATTTACACTGTAAAGTTGCATGGATTATGTTACGGCGATTCTTAAATCATCATTCACGGGCAATTTTATTTAAAGCACATTTAAAATTTACCCCTCGAAAAGTTTTTATGTATTTATTTATTTTGTGTGTGTGTGTGTGTCTGCGTGTGAGATATTAAAGTCAATAAATGTTTCAAATTAAAATTATTTTAAACTCGTGAAAAACTATTTGTTGTATATTAATGCGTGTATAATGACAACATATATATATATATATATATATATATCGCGTTTAAGTAATGGAAAAAAAAAGATTATATTTGACTCTTATCCTATTTAAAAAAAAAAAAACTCACATTTTATAAGCCTACAATACGTGTTTTTTTTTCCCCCTTAATCTTATTGATTACAATTTGTCTTCGATTACAAAAATTGCATCTTGATATCAATTGCAGAATTACTACTATTTTTTCCTGAACAATTAATAAACTATTTTTAACGCAAACTTTACAGTGTTGCTAAGCTGCTAGAGGAATCTTATAGTTGGGAATCGGGAAAGGTGATTGTAGCATGATATCGTATTCGTGGTACGCTTTATAGAATGAAAGTTTATGATATAAAGATGAATATACCAAAAAATATAATATTTTCTCTGTGTTATGCAACTATTATTATTACTTTCTATACATTTTGGATTCTTTAGAATAGACATTTATGTAAGACAGTAATTCAAGAACAGTTATATTTGTGTTTTAATTTTTTTTATTACTTTACCACTTATCATATGAATAATGTAGTAATATTTATTACTGAAAATCATTGCATATTTTATTACATATATAGACTTTTGCCGGAATCTTTAGATTAAATATATATATACATGTTAGCACAACTGGTTCAGTCACCATACTGATATTTTTGTTTGCAGTCAAAGTGTTTGGAATAATGCCGAGCGTAGTTCTACGTTAAGAGGAAATTATTCTAATTTTTTATTACGTTCACACATTTTGTTTTCATAAAATAATCGAAATATACTGGTGGAAAAAAAAACCCCAACAACAAGAAAAAATTTATTTCGTAAAATAAAAGTTAGGTTCTAATCTGTGTTCTATTTTTCTAGGTAAACTAGGTTTTTGTGCAATCTATTTATTTGATTACAGTTTGTGGGTCACTGGCTAAAGTATGCTCAAGAAAAGCCATTCTAAATGTGAAATGGTAGTACATTGATAATTGCTGTATTCGCCACAAGTCTGAGTGCAATCCTGGAAACATGCATGATTTCTGTCGTATAGTGACATTTTTATGCATGATGCTTCATGCTTGTTTGATTTTGTCACTAAAATCATAGACTGTTAACGCTGGTTGTAGAGGACGCTGTATTTTTTGAACATTCATGTCAAATACGCCCTCGATGGGAGAAAGATCGGATGATTTCACGGACCAAGGTAACATGGTACCAGGCTGTAAAGCACTTTCGGTAACAGTAGCGTAAGAGGACGAACATTATCATGCTGGAGAAAAACTCTTTAACACTTTGACTGCCAAGCCAAAATTTCTAATGTTCACCACGGTGCTGAAAAATTCTGTTGTGTAATTTGTATTTTTTCCGACATCAAATTATATATATAAAAAAAATATTTTTTTAATCTGATTCATTTTGCAACACATGGGGAGATTATCATTTTCCAACAATCAAACTCCAGTACGATTTTCATGTAACTGATATCGTTTTTATAGACAAGGACTGAAGTGTTGAAAATTCCTGGCTAAAATATATGATAGCCAGTGTCCCAACGAAAACATCACTCTGGCTATCACACATGATAGCCATGACAGTCAAAGTGTTAATTCTGCTGATGAATGTTAGCACAACTGGTTCAGTCACCATACTGATATTTTGTTTGCAGTCAAAGTGTTTGTAATAATGCCGAACGTAGTTCTACATTAAGAGAAAATTATTCTGCAGACCATAACTCCTGGAGAACGTTCAGTGTGATTACGCCGCAGGCAACATTGCTCCTAGTTATCACAGATTTTGTTCTAACAACACATGGCCATCACTGGTGCCGAGAAAGAAACAGCTCTCATTGGAGAATACGACAGATTACCACTATGTCCGACAATGAGCTCTAGCTTGACACCATTGAAGTCATCTTGGCAGTTATTCAGAGTTAGTAGTGAAAAAGCTACAGGTCGTCTGGATCGGAGCTATGACTCAAGTACGTTACCAGTACGCGTTTATCAGTACGTTAAAATTCTCTGTGTCACTCTGGTTACAACTGAAGCTCTAATATCTTATGCAAATTCAGTACAATGCATTACATCCATGTGGTATATACAGCTGTCTTCTGTGTCTGTATTGGCCCGTGAGCGGCCTGCCATAGAGATTCCCTATATTCAGTGCAGCCAGCAATCATGTACCGTAGATACATCCTTACTGCTACACTATCGTGGAATAAAAATCCGCTCTCTCGTAGCCCTATTATACAGCCTGTTTAAACTAATTAAGATGGCGATACAGTCTTTTTCGTCTCTTTAAAGGTATTCTTGACTCAAGTCCATTTACCACATCTGACCTGGACGGTAAATAATTTGCATGCTCATAGTGTAGCTACTAGTGCCACTCTCATTTCTTCATCGTAAAGCTAAAATAGCTGTCATTGTTTTCGATGTGCAATGGATGATCTAACAGAACTTTTTCTTGGTGTTGGGATTTTATTTTTTATCAGCGTGTATCAAGATAGTTCTTTAGGGTTTTCTTATTATTCTATTTGGAGGAAAGGAATTTCATGCAAATGTTCCAATAAAATGTTTTTTGGACATGCAAATTTAAAAATATAACCTGGACATTCATTTCCATAAAATGTATATATTTCGTCTTTAATTTTTATAATACCTTAACTACTATCTAATTAATCTTTTTTTCTTCTTAATTAAACCATTATTAAAAAAAAAAAAAAAGTTTATTAAAACGTTGTGGTAACGAAATGGAAGGTGCAGCTAATATTAGTGTTTTGCATAATTGATTTTTAGGGTTAAAATTTGCTTTGCAATTACGTCAGTCAATGTCATCAACGCTTCAATATGAATATTTAATGCTAATTTACGTGCTATATAGTTTTATCGACTATTTTATTTACTGGAATATAATTGCATACTAAATTTCTGTAGTTTTATACATGATAAATTTTCCGTAGAAAAGTTACAGAATTTTTCTGTTTTTTAACAAAATGTTTTTACGGTGTGCTCAATGGGCATTTGGCGGCGGTTTGGGGGTGCACATATAAAAGTGGTCCAGGAAAATGCCAATCACAATTTTAATCCCCTGTGAAAAGAACTAATTTAGGTATACCTTTTTTTTTTTTTTTTTTAAATAAATGAATAAAAATAAAACATAGTTGTCTTAGCTCTACACTCCTCTTTTCTCCATCATATATTTGTTATAGTTAATTTTCTGCCATAAGGTGTACTGTATTCATGTTATGGCAAATTAACTCTACCAATCACTTGAAACGGTCGTAGATTGAAAATCTCTTCAACTACTAGCCTAGCCTCTCACACTGCTGATACATTTATTACTAACAATTTTAGTATGGTTAGTTTGATATTTTAGTTTTCCTGCAGCTTCACAGTATTGTCAATAGAATAATTTATACAAAATATTGCCCTATTCTGGTATTTATAAAAAATTATAAGATACGAATACTTTTTTTTTTCCAAGTAGAATATCAGAAGTCAATGATGCTCAAGTCAGTATCATATGTGACATTTAAAAACAGGTTTGAGATTTCTACAATCAAAATATTCCTCATAGTATACTTTTTTGCGAGGTTTTGGACTATTCACCCATGTAAAAAACCACCATTGTAAAAAATTACAAATTTCGAATAACTTACACATGTTTTTCAAAATAAAATATCTAAAAACATTAAAATTCATTCCATTATCATAAATATTATTATTTTTTTTAAACTGTTGTAATATTCTTATTGGAACACAATATGAATAATTTGACGTTTATTTATTTATTTTATTTTACTTTATTTTATTTTTTTCAAAGAGTCACAAATATCTAATAACATACAAAGTTTTTAAATTAGAATGCTGAAAATGAATAGCGTTTTCCATAAGTGATTTTTCAAAACTGTTCCTACTACTTTAAGTATGACGTTTTCTTGAAATAATGTGTACATATACAAATAATATAAAAACAAACTCACAAGCTGTCAAAAAAACTATCACTGTAAAAAATATGTCCTATTTGCTGCCGGAAATTCTCTGTAATTTGAGAAAATTATTTGAGAAATTTTCTCGTAAATTACGTGTATTTTCTCAAATTACAGATAATATTTTGCAAAAAATAGGACATAATTTTTACAGTGTATCCTATTTCGGACACGCTATCCAATTTGTAATTTTTGGATACATTGCATCTCAAATACGTAAAAATTAAAAAAAAAAAAAAAAAAAACAGAAAAGTAGAAAATTTAACGCATTTTTCAGTTTCTCAACGGTTTAGTATGATGGGGAATTAAACAATTTTTGGCAATTCCGAAAATATATTGTGCACTATTTTTAATATTATATGTATGTTACATATTCCTTCAATATTAAAACATACTTTAAAAAAAAATAATCCTCCACCATTAAAAAAATATTTTGAGATTTATTTGTATTATTTCCTTTTTAAACCCACAATGAGGGAACTAATTTTTCTTGATTTTATCTATATGCATTAGTTTTCGAGATTTCTCCGAAACACATTTAGTTTTTGTGTAACTGTCACAAAGGATAAATCTGAAAGATTATGATGACTCGCATTTCGACTTCAAAAGAGAAATACAGCTTCATGTTTTATACATCGAGTAAATGAAAAGTCATCCATTTTAAAATACATACGCTGTTCACCATTGAGAGCCATTAACATTAGTTTGAATTATGGCTAACGAATGGCGTATATATTGAAACTGTCACAGTTTTTGAAAGAAACTTTTGAATGCGAGACATATAAACTTTAGAAAGAGACTGTGATATTTATAAAAATTAGTTTTCGATGTTTTGAATTCTAGATGTATAAACTTTAATAACGTGTTATATGGATAATATTGTGTTTCATTATATTAAACACAATTAAAAGAATATTTAAAATTATATTAATGTAAGCTTTGAGTGAAGTTTTCATAACAAGATTCGTTTCACAATATATACATTGCTTATCAATGTACACTGTTATTGAATACATTGTTTATAAATGTATATATATATATTAAAAAAAAAAAAAAAAAAAAAATTATAAATTTTATGTTATTTTTGTGAAATATTGTTATGATTATAATAAGTATCTCGTTTGTATTTAAATAACTATTTTTTTTTTTTTTTTTTTAACATTGTAGCCTTATTTGTAAGAAAATATCTATAACCCACTTGAATGCGTGTTTTGCACAAATATTACTTGAAGAAATCTTTGTGGAGGACTTATTCTACTGGCAGAAGCATACATTAAAGATTATTGTGTCTAAATATATCTGATAGATATCAGTGCATACACTGTGAGGTTGATAGGAGTTTTCGTAAGAGGCTCACAAAACGATTGGTCGTTTGGTTGGTTGCGCTTTACGTCACACTAGTGCTGCGCAATGGGCAAGTGGCGACGGTCTAGGACTCAACCCTTGAAGTGGTCCGGAGAAATTCCATTACAATTTTGATCCGCCACGGAAGGGATGGATCTTCCGCTACGCTCAAAAAACGGAAGTTTGAAAGTAATCGAGTCAGGTTAGATGTCTTAACTCTGTTTTTTTAAGCACTTAACGAAGGAAAGCTTGCAATTACGAGTTTAAAATGAAAAGTTTGGACTTTGCGAAATTTACCATATAAATAATTTTGGATAAGATTGTTAAAAACGAGATTGCGTATGAATGAAAATTATTTCGCTAGTGTATAAAATGGACGATACGAACCTACCCATGATTCTATTTCGTTCTGTTCTATTGGGTTCGGTTCTGATCTGGTTCTGAACTGTTCTGTTAGTTCCGTTAATATTCTTAATTATATTTAATATTCTTAATTATATTTTTTATAATTTAAAAATAAAAGAAAAAGAAAGAAAGAAAAAGAAACAGACAAAGTGTGTTTACAATAAAAAATTCCAATGTTATCGTTTAATAGTAGATAAACTTTAAAATATATCTCTCTCATTTGCTAAACAATAACTTTAAAGCATAGGCCTAAAATAACAGATTTTGTTCTAAAATCAAGCATTGTAATACAAATATATATATATTTATATATTAAAGACCAAAGAATATAAAATTTTACAATGTTAATTTTATTTGTTCTGAGTTTTGAAAAATAGAAAAAAAAAAAAAAAAAGTAATAACTATTACAATAATCTCTAATACAATGCTAAAGCACAAACATAATATTTTTTTTGCAAATTATAAAAAAATACAAACTAACGCTAGAAAACATTCTAATTTTTTACACTCGGTAAATTTCTGCTCTATCTATATCTTCACTATACATATTTGACTAAGAAACTGAGAATTTCCAATTTTAACACATATTGATTGTATGATTATTTGCAAACTAAAACATGATTATTTGCAAACTAATGTGAATTTCGTAAGACTACAGAAAATAATTATTCACTCATTAAGTTTTATGTAAAACAAAAATTAATAATTTCAGCGTCCCTTGTTAGTTACCCATCGTACTATAGGTATGGGAAACTTAAGTAATCGGAAAAATTTCCGACTGAGTTTTTTGAATTTTTTACACGTTTTCAGGTGTGAGGAATCCGAAAATATCAAAATGGGTATGGTGTCCGTCTGTAAGGTGTATGTTAGTTTGTTAGTTCGTTAGTCCGTTAGTGTATTAGTATGTTGGGCTGTGTATACGATACCTCACGAACATAGTATCGCAGATAGGTCAGACCAGTTTTAAAATACAATGTATGACATTGGCAATAACGCATTTCATTTTCAACATTCTAATTTAAAAACTTCAGAAATTATTCGAAATTTACGATTTTTTTAACATTGGAGAATAGGGAAAAGTTTTACTTAAACGTGTATATAAAGAAATATTTTTATCGTAAAGATGTAGATACAGCTTTCAAATATCAGTTTTGATGCCGGGATAAACATGAATAACTATAAATTTGCTAGGTTGAAAATTTCGAAAATTATTCGAAATTTACAAATTTAATAACAAGACAGGATATGGCAAAATTTCACATAAACGTCGGTTTTGAGGGATGTTGTCGTCGTAAAGATGTCAGACTGCTTTTAAAATATTATATAAGATAGTGGTATAAACATTCCTGACTATGAATTTTTTAATTTAAAAATTTCTTAAGTTATTTGGAATTCATGATTTAATTAACATGACAGAATAGGACAAAATTGAGCATAAACGTCCATTTTGAGGATCATAAATATATCAGACAACTTCAAAATAACGTTTATGATACTTATTTGAATATAATTGACTACAAATATTCAAATAGGAAAATTTCGTAAGTTATTCGAAATTTAAGATTTTCTCAACATAGCAAAATTTGGCGATATTTCACATAAGTGTGTATTTTAGGGATTGTTGCAATGGAAACAGTAGCATAAAAACTTAACAACGAAATTGACATCAATGAAATAAATTAATAGATTATAATAAGATAAATATATCGAATTGAATGGTGGGCAGCCTATAATGCGGGGATTTCATTCTATTACTTTGCCAACTGCTTGATCAAGTTAATTTATTTTACCATGAATATAATATGTCTTGCACTAAAAATTTATGAGAACATAAATATGATGAGGAACTGAGCAGAGCCAACTAGTTTCCTTAAGTTACCGCATGTAAAGTTGAAGCAAGGTATGTATCATTAAATAGAAACTCAGTAACAAGTTAAAGAAATGTAATAACACTTCAGCCATTAGGGTGCATCGCAGTATGTATAACAGAATTTATAAAAATATCAAAACAATTATAAAATTTCCAAAATATGAACATATATCAAAAAGATTAAAAAAAAAAAAAAAATACAAAAATCAAACTGCTGATAAGAAAAAAAAAAAAAAAAAAAAATCAAAGTTACACAAAATTCAAGCACTAAAGAAAAAAAAAAAACATTTCAATAAAATAAATTATTCAGAAAAAAAATGAAAAGAAAAGAAAAGAAAGAAAGAGAAAGAATATTTCCATAGAATGATTATCTATATATGTGTGTTTATTATGTATATTGCTATGTAGAAATAAAAAAGCGCATTTTTTATAATACGCGTACATATACATGCAGTACGCATTCATATAGAATTCTCATAAATACTCAACAATACATAATTTCACTTTTTAAAGTATGTTTTATAATGAGAAATCTCGCAAGCTTTTGAAATTTTCAAACTTTAAACAAATATATTTATTCCGATTAAACTAATATGTTTTTCTTTCCAGATTCATTTCCGTTTTCTTAGAAAATGGATTCTCATTTGTCTCCCGCTTTATAGAGAAGTTGTCGTATTCATGAGTTTTCCAAATAACATTTATTGTTTTGTACTCCTGTCAAACATGATTGGTTTGAAAGATGATGATGACTTGAAACTTCGCTTTCTAAAGAAAAATGTTGTTTCATGTTTTATACATAGAGAAAATGAAAATGCATTCATTTTAAAGTGTGTATGTTCCTTTTCATTGTGATATACAGAGATCATTTCAAATATTTTTTTGACAAAAGTTTTATAGGTTGAATAGTTTTTTTTTTTTTTTTTTTTTGAAAGAATGTATGAATATGGAAATCACGCATATAAATTTATTGCGCGATTATTTCGTTACATTGTCAACATTTATCTATATGTTGTCACTTACAACTTTCCAAATTAGATAAAATGAAAAAAATAAAAAAAGGAATAATAATTTTACTTGTGAATATACGTTGTGTATGTATGTAAGTGCGATTGTAATTTAACAATATATACTATATAAAAACGCACATACATATTTATATACGTAATTTAATGTTAAGATATGTTACTCTTATTTATTTCTTTTCGTTTTATTATTCCAATACCGGTCCGAGTTTTCGATATAAATTGTTTCTATATGATTAGTTAGTGGTAAATATTTGAATTAAAGATATTTTACACATGCAGTTATATTTAAAGCCATTACCTACGAATACAACTGTTGGGATTTGTGCTAAGTAACAGCATAAATTATCTCTCAATGAGTGACGGGCAATATCGTCGCTTACCATATGGTGGACATTGTTTCGATCCTGGCTAGAATTGGACAATTTTATATAATGGGATTTTTTTTAGTGTGCCCCACGGGGAAAAGAGATGTTGGGTACGATTATTATCTGACCTGTTATGTTACAGAAGATTTTTGTCAACGTACATTTTATGTAGCATACAGGTATTTTCTGTCAACGATGCCAGGAATTTACAATAATGTAATATTATTATTATTATTATTATTTTGTTACAGTGAACAAAAAACTTCTAAACTTCTTTAAAATAACACAAATTAGCATAACATACATCGTATGCATTCGGTTTCTTAAAATCCTATTCGCCAGATATCTGCCATGAAAAACGACAACTGCAAAACGCAGCATATTATTAGCAAATTGACTGGTGAGTGATATTTAATGCATTTTTCTGACATGGATTTTCGAATTAAATATCTTATATACAAAGCTTTCTGATATTTCATCTAATAGAAGCTGTGGTATAGATACCAATTCACACTATAAAATAAGTATTGCTTAACGGCCCTCTTCACTTACCGTCGCCGGAAGCCCGAGCCAATGTTATTCTATGGGGAAATTTTCTTTACAAATAACTTATTAACTAATACGTATTTTTAAATTCTGTTTTCTCATTCAGAAAATACCCAACTGTTAAATTGACGGACCTTTTTCAAAAAAAAATATTTTTTGAATATTTTATATTTTATTTTGAAGCTGCAAAATACGAATTTTCAATATGTGAAATTTTCTCATTTTGCAATTCCCATAGAAAAAATTCCCATTTAAAGAAAAAAATCCCATAGAATAACATTAGCTTCGGCTTCTGGCGGCGGTGAGTGAAAGGGCCCTTAACTTCACCATCGGTTAGTATGGTGAACATTTATAAAATTAAGTTTAAAATATAATCTTCTCGTAAATGGGAAAAATTGAAAATTAAGATGTAACCAAATATAAATTTTCATGCGATTTAGTTCAATATTTCTGAAATTACTGGGTCTAAAACAATTTTTTCATTACACAGAAAGACAAGCATGTAAAAAAAAAAAAAAAAAAGTAAATAAAAATCAAATCCTGGTAAAAACAATTTAAATGTAATTTTCCCCCCTTTCTTTCGTCCTTTTCTTTTCTTTTCTTTTTTTTTTTTTTTTTTTTTTTGTGTGTGTGTGTGTGTGTGTGTGTGTGTGCTACAAAAATATTAACAAATCTTGTATTAAGTTGATTTCTTTAGAAATCGACCAATTGCAATCACTTCGTATATATACATATATATATACACTAAGTGACAACAAGAAGAAAAAGTCGCACTACATAAAAATTGACTTATATGTTTTTTATTTGTAATAATTTCAAAACTAATGGTTGAAACAAACAAAACTATCATGTTTGCATAATACCATAAGAGATGAAATGATACCTATGTACATTTTCGATTTAGTAATTCGCTTTATTACATTCCACGGAGTACTTAATAAAAATCTACATGAAGCTTTCTTTTAAACGTAATATAACAAACATAGACTTTGTATTCTAGTATGATTTATTATAGGAAATATACAAGATATATTTTAATATATAGAGTAAAACTATTTTTTTCTTAGATCTAAACAATTACTTTAAAAAAAAATATGTATTCTGCATTGGATTAATTTCACCTTTGTATAATGTTACTGCTTTAATGCTCAATAGCATAGTATTAAACAGTATTTTAATATAAATCTCAGAAATTTCACTGTGTCAAATATCATAATTTTTTTTTCTTGTTCTTGTAGAGTTGTAGGCTGCAAATTTCAAGTCCATCCCTTCCCCCCCCCCCCGCCCTTTTATAGATAAAACATTTTCGAGCGGATTGATATTAGGACTATTTTCAGGTCTGTTAAAGAAGAAATTCAACGATATTCTTTGTGGGATTTAACTTAAAGTGAAAAAAGAAATGATTATTTACAGAATTATAGGTGCTCATAGGAGTGGATAAGTAATTTCAACAATTCGAATTAAATAAACGTACCATAGACGCCTTTTACCACGGTATATTATCATCTTGAAATGCTGTTTGCGGAAAAGTTTGAGATACCTTCAAAATAGTTGGTCAGGCGTCACTTTTATAATGGCCGTGTTTTATTTCGAGTTAATCCATCCTTGAGTATGGAAAATTGACCGACTCCTTGAAAAGTCATGCACATCTGTAACATAATGTAGGGAGAATGTGACACTGTTCTAAGATTGCAATTTTCCTTAAGTCGGTAACTTTTTCGTCATGTTCCTAGTTTTTTCTGTAAGCTCGATAAAAATTAAACACTTGACTCATCAGAGAAAACCGTTTCAGCCCAATAATGATCTGACATTTTTTTTTTTTTTTTTTTTTTTTTTTTTTGGTCAACGGATATCTTTTTTTTTTTTTTTTTCAATTATTTTCAGAATAATGAATTTTTTTTTTTTTTTTTTTTTTTTTTTTTTCAGCTTTCTTAGTTTTTTATATGCTTTGTTTAACTGTTGTTGCACTGGTTTGAAGAAATTATTTTGCTAAACACTCTTTTTGAACTTTTTATAAGTTCTAAGTTGATACAAATCGATTTTTTAAACACTAACTTTTTAACTTGCGGCCATACCGCTTGAATGAGCAACGTGACCATTTAAAGCCTAATTTTCTGTTTCAACAGACAAAAAATTTCATATCTTGCTAAAAATCATCGCACCAATATTTCGCACCAATATTTCTTTAGCATTTAAATGTTTTGCCATCTCGCATGTTAAAATATTTTTTGATTTTCATTCTAAAAGTAATATATTTTGCGGCATTGTTAATAGCCTTATCCTTGCCATTTTTGAAATACTTTCTAAAATTACAATTTTCATGACAGTTGCATTTTTTTTAACACTGGGCTCAATCCTAAAGTGCATGTGGAGAACCTGGAGATAAAATCTGTTCGAAAATTTACTTTTTAAACGATAAAATTGGGGGTTGCTGGAAGAGAAATGGAAAATATCCAAGTGCGACTTTTTTTTTTTTTTCCTTAGTGTATATATATATATATATATATATATATATATATATATATATATATAGTACCTTATATAGAGCCTTAGTGTATATATATATATATATATATATAGAGAGAGAGAGAGAGCCTTAGTGTATATATATATATATATATATATATATATATATATATAATGGAAAATTTGTCATCACGATAAATCCCACGATAAATAATGCTCCAAATCGAACCAAACTTGGATGAACTAATCTCAGTAATAGCTTAGGTGGATTCGTTAACCAAGTTGCTCAGTCATTTTGTTTCCAAATGGTGGCCACTTGAAAATATCAAATCTATATTGTAAGAAAACGCATTTAAGACAGGATTTTCTTAAATATTGCTATATACGTAGAGAATATAAGGGTCTCTACCAAGTTTATTAATCAATTCAATCCGCCACTTTGTTTCAAAATGGCGGACACCGTAAATTGGTCAACTTGAATTTAGGCTGCTCTCTAATAAAATGCCATCACGATAGCTTTTTAAATAATGAATTAATTTTCACCAAAGTAGACTTATATATCAAATGTCTTATATGTGTTTACTGAGAAACATGATCCTTCATTTTGTTTCCATGTTCCAGTCACTTAATATCTGATTGCCACTTGGAAATTTATCATCAAGATAATTTTTGAAATACTGAATTAATTCGAACTAGATTTTGGCTATGAAATTATTTCACAATTATTTTGAATGAATTTGCTGGGTAACTTGCTTCGCTATTTTGTTTCCAAGTTGCGGCCGCTTGAAACGAATCTGCCACTTGAAAATTTGTCATCACAATATCTTTTGTAAAAATTTTGAGCTAATTCAAATCAAAGTTGGAAAATTAACTTGTTTATATCGTGGACGAATTTGATAAGCAAAGTGCTCTGCCCTTTTGTTTCCAAGTGGCGACCACTTAAAAATTGGTTATCACTATAATTTTTGAAATATTGAATTAATTCGAACCAAATTTGTAGAGAATTACTTATCTTTAAAATATTTTTGATATGTTCTTTGTCCAATTTGGTATGCCATAAGCCGGAAGGACTTATTTTATTATTTTTATTTTTTTTATTTTTTATTCTTGTATATAGAAGAAAGTATAGAAAGTCTATAATGAATTAAAAATATTATTATTACTAGCACATAATTTTGTACCATGAATGAAATATATTTTTACAATTCTTAGAACTTTATAAATTTAAAATATAATGAATTCACTAATGAGAAGCGTTATTTTTTTTTTTTTTTTTTTCGTAAGACGATTATATAACTATATCCTCTTTAAAGAAAATGTTTCAAAGCAGATATTCAAAATAGTTTCATTATTTAAACTACAGCATTTTTAAATTTGAAGTAATCCTCAGCGATTAATCATTTTATCCAATTAATTATGCAAACGTAACTTTATTCATACTTCAGATATGAGTAATAGAGAAGATACAATGCCTTTAAATCTCTCAATGCATTCCAAATATTTGTGAAACTATAATTTAAAAACTGATGTTATTATTATGAAAGCATTATTTTATATGTATTGATAATGCTGTTTAAAATCCGTAATTTGCATTTGAAATGATTCTTATTTTAAAAACGTGATTTGTTTATCATTTGTTATTTTTGAAACTTTAATACTCTAGTATATTTATGATATTCAAAATATAAGAATTTAAATAGACTGCAAGTAAAGAAATTCTTTAATTATTGAAATAATACACTTAATTTGATTCTTACTTAGCATGTGATATATTAAATGAAAAGTAATAAGTATTTGAAAATAGAAGAAATAATTTTTATGTGTACTTAAATGTCAGAATATTTATAAATTTATAGCTAATATATAATGATAAATTTAAATTTATTGCGTTTAAATGAAAAAGAAAATTAACTAGCAGCTATAACTGATTAAAAATTTGTAAAGTTGAAAGTTTTAAATGTAACTACACTACACAGAAAAAAAAAAGTGTTACATTTGCATAAAAAAATAATTGTTAAGTCAATATGTATGTATATTTATATATATTGATTTAAAAAAAATATTGTTTTATTGTTTGAGCAAAGATTTTTTTTTTTTTCAGCAAAATGTTTTGCAGAATAATGTTATTATTAGTTTTTCTTTTTTTTTTTTTTTATGTAACCTCAAAGATTTTGATTCAACAAAACATTTTTGCTTTTTTGCTTTTCAGTCAGTCATAAATGCCAAATTATGGGCTTTTTGTGTAACGAATATATATATATATATATATATATATATATTATGTCTGTAGTAGTTTTTACTGATTAAATAAAATAAAAAATCGCAACTGAAATTTTCTGGTATCCAAAAAGCGTAAAATTGGCAAATAATAGATTACATGTTATTTAAGACACATACACTGTCTTTATTATATCATGTATTCTAATAATCTAAAGCTAACTTGTTTGTATGAATTCATTATAAAATTACATATGATAAAATGTATCATACGGATAGAAGATTAATGGTTTTACCTATATTATGAAGCTCTATATTAGATCAATTTGCATGTACCCAAATATATATTATTTTAACGCGTTTAAACTATTTTTTTTTTTCACACGACATTAAAATTACAATAAATTTTATAAGAGGGTGATTAGGAAAGATTTTTCCTTAATCAGTTTTAAAAAATGCTGTCTTGTGTTTTATATGTACTGTTAAAAATTAAGTGCTTAAAAATGGGTTATAGTACATACTCATTTCTAAAGGAGAAATATTGTTTCAAAAAGTAAAACATGCTTGACTCATTTGTGATATATTGCATATTTCAAATTCATATCTGTTTACTTCGTAATTTAGTGCAAATATGATTGACTAAAATAGGTACTTTAAAAGAATTTCTATAAATTTAAACAGAAAGTATTCGCGAGCACAACATTTATTCCCTCGAACCTCCAAAATTATATTTCGGAGTGGCTTCATATTGGTTTGCTGAAGAATACATTAATGTAAAAGAAGCTTTGTTTGTAATATTGGGATTCATTTTGGTCAATGTCAACTCTTGAACTTATTAATATAATCAATAATTAAATGCATAGGATTTTTAAATTTGGGTATATTTGTTTCGAAGCTATTTTGAATATACCAACTCTGATTTCAGACAATTTTATTCAATTTTGAGTATTTTTGCTTCATTATTATTATTATTTTTTTTTCATTGTATCTTCCATGATAAATTTTCTGGTTACTTATCATATGATTGGTCACTGATTACAAATATAATTTCAAAATTTTTTGTATGGATCAAAATCTAATGGGCGACTCTATAATATCGCCCACATAGCAGATTTCTTGCGAATTCCATATAAATCTAGAACATTTACACATATTTTCACTTTACGATTTAGTTCCGCTACTGTGCATAAGTATTTTTTTTTCTTCGTAACATATACAAGAATTTTATATGGAAATATAATTGTAACGTGCTGTATATTATAAAATATTTTAATGCTTTGTTTGATTATTTAATGAAGAAATTTTTAAAAAGTATTTAGAAGTTTATTTATACAATCCACAACATTATGCTGTACTTTGATACATAAGTGCACATTAAAAAAAAATGCTTTACTATTCATCTAATTAAATTATTGCTCAATAAAATGTATATATTTTGACGGTACACACACACACAAACACACACACACACACACATATATATATATATAAACGCAAGCTGTTTAAAAAGAAATATTTCATATATTTACAGCGAAGAAATTTACAAGTAATTTTTGGAACTAAATTCTTGCTAAGTTCTCTTAAATTGTGAATTAAAAAATTTTATGGACTATTATATGTAACAGAAGGTCGTTTTTGAGAGTCACAGTACGTATAATATTATTAGTAAAAAATATTAAACTTTATTTTTTATTTATTTTTATTTATTTAAGAATTAGGTTTATTGTTTTAGTTTTGGAGGAATAATGTATTATTTGCATATTATGTAACAATTTTATCATATTGATATTTAATCCTTAAGTAAAACCACGTTCTTAATTTCTTTAAGGTTATATTAAATGTGTTTATAAAGAAAACTCACCGCTAATAGACATCTTTACGAGGATTGGCTTTAGAAGATCGTCGCGTAGTTGCAAACATTACAAATCCTAAAAAGCAGCAACCGGTAACTAACAAAACAGTACCGAAAACTAGAAGTATAGGTCCTACAGTCCTTTGAAGATTAGCGCCCATGTAGCGGTTATAATTTTCGTCTGCATAATTAGGGCGGAGTTCTGTGTAAGCTATTCCGGTTAAAACTGCACCTCCAATCATAAGAATGAAGCCCACAAATGACACGGTGACAGTTATCCATAAGGCCGTTTTGTAGCTGCCAATCTGTAGAAAATTCATCCCAGTAGTCTAATGATCTAAAATTAAAAATTAAATGTAAATTAATTGATAAATATGAATTTATATTACATTTGAATACATTTTTAAGCGGTATTTTTTATACATGAATTCTTTGCTTAATATTATATAGAAATTATAACTTTTTATATTATTAATATTTTTTTTTTCTCTCTCATAAAAACAGTGCATTTTCTGAAATATGATTCATCTTTTCAGCGCAATTTACATAAGGCTGCTGCATGCGAAATATCCCAGACAAATCCGACAAAAACATCATCCTTAACATAATCACTTTTATTCTAATAACAGCGCTAAAACGAGTATAAAAGTACAATTACGTTAAAATTGAAACTGATTCATATACATTCTTATGTAAAAACATTTATATTTAAATATTCGAAATAAACTTTCGATAATTCAAAACATGTGAATACATGTACACAGATATAACATATTTATCATAAAATAAGCGGAGCTGCAAACATCCTAATTAATAATCCGCAATACTATTATTGCTCGCTTTATTTTATTTATTTATTTTTTTTTTTCTCACCGGACTTACTTTAAAGTACTTTCCTTCTTATTTCGTTGTACAATCATTTAAAGGGGATTACTGTAAATATTAAGTGGTGTGGGAAAAGGGGCGGATACTAACGATTCTTCAGATTATGTTGGCAACTATGAATAAGTATTCAATCATACACGTACACGCACACATACACATATATATATGTGTATTTATTTATTTATTTATTTATTTATTTTTTAAGAAATAATGTAAATTTAGTTATTAATATATATGTGTGTGTGTATTAATGGATGCAAATAAAAAGTAGATAAAATTTTTTTATCTTAATAAAACTGAATAAACCTCATAATTAAATAAAAGATAAATTATTTTCGATGAATATTAATATTTATTTTTATTATTATTACTATTATAGAAACTAATGAACATGATTAAAAAAATGATGTTTTTGTAAAAGTGCAATCGAAAATAATTTTGTTGTCAACCTTTTAACATGTGTCTTAATCTATCAAGGGTGCAAGGTATTTTCCATTATGAATGCAGACGCTTTTCATCTCTCAGAAATATAAAAGTATAATACAATACGTTGAAAGGGGGTCAACTATTTTGCCTTTCGCAAAAAATCTGTAGAAATACATTTTTCAAAGTTATTATTACATTTCTCTGCTTTAAAACCCGAATAAACTACTACGTCAGAAACGCCAAAGAAAAATATTGGAAATGCATACAGCTGTTTCGGCAGCGTTAAGCGTGCCGTCTTTAGTACAAAAAGAGCACTTCTGCAGATTCTGATTCCTTTTTGCACTGAAGTATGCATTTCCAATATTTTTCTTTGGCGTTTCTGACGTAGTAGTTTATTCGGGTTTTAATATTCCAACGCCAAGTCTCCTGTTATAATTTCTCTGCTTTGTTTGTCAAATAAATAAATAAATAATTAAATAATTAAATAAATAATAATAATAATACTTATATTCAAAATTTTTACAATCTTACCGGCGAGGGGGGGGGGGGGGGGTAATTACTTCCACACAATGCTGTGAAAATTTCTTACATATATTTTTAATTTTTTAATTCATTCAATACATACAATTTAAAAATTATAGGTTATTAATTACTTATTTATTTATTTTTTTCTTTATTAATGCTGAATGAAAGTATAATATACTGATAATAATATGTTGGTAATAA
This sequence comes from Salticus scenicus, assembly GCA_963930645.1. Classification (NCBI taxonomy): domain Eukaryota; kingdom Metazoa; phylum Arthropoda; class Arachnida; order Araneae; family Salticidae; genus Salticus; species Salticus scenicus. The sequence goes on from OZ005649.1 coordinate 102,948,579, forward strand.
CTGAATCTATATTCTATGACCAATATATTTGATAATTTATTATTTTGCCTTAAAACATCAATAATTTTTATTTTAATGTCTGTGAAATATATTACCTTTTGGATAGATTATATAACAATGTAAATTAATTTATTATGATAAACACAATTAAAGTAATATACAGTACTTCCTATAATCCATTTTTACAGTACATATGCTGTATTTAAACTTTCTAAATAAGTAAATAAGTGTATTAAAATTGTTTTTGAATATATGAGGAGCAAACATTCAAACCATGTTTTCTCAAAAAAAAAAAAAAAAGAGGTAGTGATTTTCTTTTAAACTTAACAAAAATATGGTATGTCTACATACCTTCCTATATATGTCTCCACATTTTTCTAGTATTCTAGTAATACATCTAAAAAAATGATAATTATGTTTTAAGTTTAGTTATTTTTAATTTATTAGTTTTGTGTTGTTTGAAAAATTGTATCCGAAGGAGAAAACACGGTTTGAATATTTGCTCCTCATATATCTTTTATAATAGTTTTTCGGTTTAAATACAATGAAAATAATAATCCGGATAAACTTGAAACCAAAATCGTAACCACAGATACGGTATTAATAATTCAGTTACATAAGAAATTATGCATTGTTGTTGTGAAATTATGCAATATGGATTATTCGAGATGAAAGAGATTGTAAAAAGCTTTCAAATAAATAAAATAACACAGTACTAGCCAACGATGCGGTAGACTTAATATGGCTGCTGTAGCCTTGGTAACAGTTGCGACAGTCATCTTGAGTAAGACAGCAGTTAACTCCATTCATCCTGTGTGCAGATAATCCCCTATACCAACTCCTCTTCTATTAATACTGGTTGACTATTCCGAGGATTTTCCAACTGTACTACATTAACTCACATTTATTCAGAATGTTAGATGTTTTTACTTTCCTTTATATTTGCAAGAAGAAAGTGTTATATACACAAAAATTTTCTACTTACGGTTTCCGAAGTATTTAAAGGTTTTAAAAGAATTAGAACCCGATTAAAGTATGTATGGAAAATGTTTCTTTTTCTGTGTGTGACACTAGCTCGAGATTTAATGCACAGAATTCGGTATGCATATATATAGGGTAATCCAAAAATCATACAGTTTTTCTGTTAATATTTTGTTAAATTAGTTTATTGTTTCGTTTGTTTTGCAGGCTGTTAATTAATAAATTTGGTTTCTTTAAATATGTTTATTTCATACCCTGATGAAATTATCTTTCTTATTGGTCTCAGTGGTTTTAGTGATCTTACATCTGTTGCTTGGCTTTTCTATGCTTAATGAATCATTATTAAATCTATATAGAATTTCTTCATTTTTATTGGTCTTTGTGGTTTTAGTGATCTTGTGTCTGTTGCTTGGCTTCTACTGCACTTAATGGGACATTATTGTTCATTACAGGTTTCTCTTTTTTCACGTTGAAATATTGTCCTAGAGTCAACCTTCTTTTCATCAGAGTCTAATTACACGGTCCTATTTAATTTTTTAACAGGTGTTGTTGTACAGTGAATTGGCGCCAGTTCCATTGTTGAACTTGATAATTGAATCAATTTGGGAAATCTTGTTGCTTTGTTTGGCGTGTGTATATCTCTTTGGTGAATTGTTTGACTAACTATTCTTCGTTCTCATTCTTTGATTTCAATATCAAAAGGATTGTATATATATATATATATATATATATATATTATTAAAAAGTTATTGATGATAGCATTATGCAATTTTCATTGAAATGCACAGAAAGGCATAGGATTCTTTTCGGTAACAAAATATTTTTTTGAAAATTAGTTTAAATTTCCTGCATAAGATGCCGCTATAAATTTAAATTTACTTTTTTTACAGTTCCTAGTTGCATTGAAAAATGTAACTAGGACTATAAATACTCAATGTAATTCCATTATTCATTATCAAGATCCTCAGATGTTACAAATCGGAAATTCTGATAAAAAATCTTCTGTTTTTTAAATATGGCGTCATTCTATCACACAAATCTGTTTGAAATGTAAGAGGATACTGTGAATACAGCGGGATATGTTGGTGAAAAATGTAACTAATATTTTTCTTTTCTTACAGAAGAAAAAAAAATAATCTTAGGCTTTGCTGTACATTTCAGGGAAAACCGCATAGAGCTAGAGTAATTATTTTTAAATAATGATTTTTTTTTACTTTTTATGTGACTTTTGGATCACCCGATATATATATATATATGTGTGTGTGTGTGTGTGTGTGTGTGTGTGTAGCTTCACTTTGGCATAAATAATCGTCAATTAATTTTCGGTTCAATTTGTCTAACAGGTGGTGTTGTTCTTCCGAATTTTCATAATTTTTAATATGCTAGTATAGGAGAAAATTTCACGTATACACAATGTGAATTACTTTTAACCAATTACTATGAAATTAAAAATATTTATACGATACTAGTCAACCATTGAAGAATTTTGTGTATATAGAAGTATCATTCTCGTCCCTTCTGGGAAACATCCCTCCGAAGGCGGTGTCTGAGTTTTAAACAAGAGTTCTTTTCAATAGAGCTTGTCAGTAAATAAGACCAGTGGCTGAAACATATTAATGTAAATTTGAAACAAAGATGTATATATTTCTTTCTTTCTTTTTTTTTTTTTTTTTTTTTTTGACAAAATAATGCAGCACTAGTGCGACATTAAACCCAGACAACCAACCAGCAATTTTGATAAACACAGATGCACACACACACACAAAAAAAAAAAAAAAAAAAAAAAAATCCTAAAAAAAATTTAGTTCCACAGATGTATGAAGGACAAAAGAATTAACTCTCTTTCGATATTTTATGTTTCATTTCTCTGAGATAAAAATTATCCGAATTCATTATAAAAATAATTTTAATAAATAACTATTTTAATAAACAATTTGTCCTGCGTGATTTTTATAGGATAATATTCAAGAAATTTATGCCATGGCCATAACATACTAGTTTCTTAAATATATTTATCTGATATTTAAAAACACGCCCAAAACGCGTGTTGGATTGATAATAAAATCCACATCGCACTAGAGCAGCGTAGTGTGCTATTCGAGTTTGCAAGTTGTTAGAATATACTGCAAAATAGAGCATTTTACTTAAAAAATCTTACGCTAACTTAGTTAAATTATATATATATATATATATATATATATATATATATATATATATATATTAATGAATACACGTTGTATGTATAGAAATGCCTGTTACTTAAGTCTCATTCAGAAGATGATTTAGATAAGTAATGAATGTTTCTCATACATTTGTTTAATTTTTTTTTGAAAAGAAAGACTGAAATAAATGAAAAAATAACAATGATTCACGCATATATAAAGCACTAAATAACAGGACAAAGCACATCTATTGTTTTGATTGATGTTTAAAGTTTGAGAAGCAATATTAACTACATAAAAGACAGATTTTGATTAATATAAATGTAAAAATTCAAAAAGTCACATCTTTTAATACAATATAAAATAATTTAAGAAATTCATTAATATTTATCATCGTTTTTTTTTTTTTAAATCTTCAATTTAGGTTTAAACTATTAAATTTATGAAGCAGTTATTTAGCAATATTTTCTGTTTAAAGGAATCATATACATACAGTATAAAAATGCAATTCCGTCAAAATTCAATATCATTTCTTCAGTAATGACTATTTGGAAAATAACTGAAAATGATGATATAATAATAATTAATTTATGTATATATGAAAAAGTAATCTTACCAAATTATTTCGAAATTGCTGAAAAAGTCTTTAGCGAGAATTTTTTCAGAGATGTCAATCAAATCTAAACAACAATTGTAAGACAATTAACTAAAAAATATTAATATTATGAATTTGCTATTACAGTGAATAATATGTCAGTTAGAGAACATTTCAATGTTAATATGTGCTCTATTACTTTTACTCACTATTATTTTCTTTAAAATCCATCTATTTTAAATTTGAACGTTTGCAACGTACAGTCGGTAACAAAAAATGTCCGAGCACTAGCAAAAATTCCTATGTAAAAAAAGTACAATTCATACGGTTTTGTTAAATAAATGATTGTTGAATCCTGTTCTTATTCATTTTAAAAACATGATTCGATAAGGATTTTTTAACAAAAACCGCATAAAGTGTACTTTTTTTACATAGGAATTTTTGCTAGTGTTCGGACATTTTTGTTACCGACTGTAGTATCAAAATTACTGTTTCGCTATATTTTTTTAGCTCAAAGTTAAACAGAACATTCTAGAATTGTCATTTAACACTATCATGCTTTCTGTAATATACATCAAACCAGAAAGTACTTATGTTTGCAACACATTTTGAAATTACTATTTTGTCCCTATATACACAGTCGGCTGCAAAAGTAGCCGAGTTTGACAATAATTTCAAAATCAAAAAAGTACACTTAATACTGTTTTGTTAAATAAATCCTTGTCGAACCATGTTCTTAGACTGACTAAGAACATGACTCAATGAGGACTTATTTAACATAGCAGTATTAAGTGTACTTTTTTCATACAGGGAATATTGCTAGTGCTCGGATACTTTTGCTGCCGGAGAACATCATCCTAAAAGTTATTTCGAGCCTTCTTTTTCTTTATTAAAATAGAAGTAAAATTATTCCCCAATTAGTTTTTTTTATAAAATTACATTTTTAAGTACTTTAATAATAATAATAATAATAATAATAATAATAACAACAATAATAATATTTATGTATATATATATATATATATAATAATTTTTCAAAAAATGGACCTGCTTCCAATATTGTTTGTTATTGTAGTGACCCTAAATACAAAAAATATGTTGACACCACACATGGACACATAATTACTGGTGATCTTAGTACAGTTAATAATCTTTATTTATATAAACTCATGAATTATGGCACTAAATTTAGACTTTCCAGAAAACGTAAAATAAATAATATTTTAAGTCAGTTTTCTCTAGATTTAGATTTATTTATTTATAAAATTGCTATTGGTTATAACAAACCTTTCGAATATTTTAAGGTTTGAAAGATTAATTCTTTAAATATTCTAAAAAATCATCTTATTATTCATTCTAGATTTATTAAAAATGAAAGAAATCAAACAATAAATAAATATATCAGTCTTTTACGAAATAAATTCATTATTACTTATGTAGATAAATCACCTAACAACTATGCCATCATTTGTAAAAAGTTTTATAAACAGATCTTAGGCAACTCTATTTTAAATAGTAATAATTTTAAGCAAACCACCTTCACCACTGAAATTAATATTAAAAAGATTCTTAGCTTTCATAAATTAATAAAACTCAAACGTAAAAATTTCAACTATCCATATATAGTTATTATTCCTAAATTTCATAAAACTCCTGTCAAATTTCGCACTTTTACTATAGGTTATAATGCATATAATACTGTTGCTTGTAATCTTCTATTAAAACTTTTAAAAGAAATTCATAGTTTAACGTTAAACTATGACAATAAGCATTGTGTAAAAAACATTTTTCAACTTTTAAATAGAATTAAAAATTTTAAAAATATTACATTGTGTATTAAAAAAGTACATTTGATTTTAATGATTTATTTAATAATATAGACATTCATGACTTACATAACACTATGTTAATCCTTATTTAACACGTTAATCGCCACGATAATATCAGAAAATTTTTTACATGGGCCATGGTAACTTTATTAGACAATTTAGTTAAAAATGCGTGTTAAAAATGCGTCAGGCACATATGACTGGCATGGCGATTAACGTGTTAATAATTACTCGGCGTATATCATATTCCTTTTAGGGTTATTTCCTAGATAAAAAGGCGTGTTAAAAATGCGTCAGACACATATGACTGACATGGCGATTAACGTGTTAATGAACACCAACATAGTATTAAAGAAAAAATATCGATTCATTGCTTTAAAACTTTGTTAAATTTCATACTGCATAATAATTGTATTTTGTACAATCATACTATATTCCAAAGTATTAAAGGTATTCCACAAGGTGGTTCAGCTAGTAGTTTATTATCTGATTTGTATCTTTATTATTATGAAAGAAATTTCTCTATTAGTAATGACTTAATGTTTTATAGATATATAGATGATATTAACGTTTTATACTTTAATGATAGTAATACCAACACCTTCATAGATAATTATCCTCATTGTCTGTTATTAACTAAACATGATATGATAAACAAAGAAATAAATTATCTAGATTTAAAAATATATAATGATAATGGACATTTAGATTTTGATATTTATGATAAGAGAAAATAATTTTCCTTTAAAATTAATCTATTTACTCATTACAAATCTTGTTTACATAAAACCATAAATAAAAATATTCTAATTAACTTCCTCTATAGAATAATACATCTTTGTTCTAATAAACATAAAAGTAAAAACGTTAAATATATCTATAATCAAGCTAGAGTAAATGGTTATCCAAAATTTCTGGTAAATTCAATTATTAAATCATATTTCTGATTTAATCATCTTATCTTGTCTATGGTGTTTACATTAATTTTAAAAAAAGTGCATTTGTGTATTTTTTATCAAAAAAATTATATAAAAAATAAAAGACAATAAAAAATGTGGAGAATGGGTGGGCAGATGCTTGATTAAGAAGGATGGGTGGTGTTGTTTGGTTGGATGGTTGGGAGGGATTGTGTTTCTCGCGTATTTATATGTGTGTTTGCTTTATAGATTAAAAAAAAACACGATAAAAAAATGCTAATTCTAAAATCTTTATTATCAAATTATTGACTTTCAACTAAGTTAATTTTTCCAAAGAAACATTTATGAAATGTACATAAAAAAATAAATAAATTAATAAATTAATTAATTAACCACAATTTTAATTACATACTGCTTTGTGTTCCTTTATTATTATATTATTGATTTTCAACTTAGTTAATTTTGTCCAAGGAAACATTTATCAAATCTACATTTAAAAAATAAATAAATTAATTAATTAATTAATTAACCTCAATTTTAATTACATATTGCATTGTGTTCTTAAATACAAATTGGATTTTAAATGATAGCATTTGATTAGATTTTATTCAGGACACACACAATAAAATAAAAAAATAAATAAAAAATAAATAAAATAAAAAATTAGGGTCATTACTTTTTCTAAACTCCACAAATCTCAATAACTTGATTTTATGTTTCAATAAAATGACACTTTTAAGTTTATGAATTTTCGTAATTTAAATTAATCTCAAATTTTAATCAAAATTTAATTTTAAATTATCACTATTAGATTAATTATTAAAATCAAACAGTTTACTCAACTTTATCGTTCAGTTGACAAAGCAAATTCAAAAATAAATTAATCGTTCAGTTATTTAATTCGATTCCAAAATTAACTGTGAATCTAACTGTATACAGCCACATGTATGTTTAGTGAGCTGGCATTCCGTGCAAGCTACTTGTACAACTTTTTCATGTGAATGTATGTTATACTTTAGTTTTATTAATTATTACTAGTATTTCATTTAACTATTATTATTAGTATTTAAATTAATAATATTAAATAATCTGCATGAATTTAAATATGTTTGATTCTCATTTAATTTTTCACATATATTTTCAGTTTAAATATTCTCTTTTTTTTTTTTTTGGGGGGGGGGGAGGGGTTATAGGGTATAGCTTGTTGTAAATGTTTAGCAATTTGCATACAACAAGACAGAAATAACACCTATTTTTCATGCAACATTCATTCTATACCCTTGAGAACGTAATGAATTTGCATGTTTCAATTTATGGATGTTTCATAGTCGCAATCTTTTTTTGAATTTTTTCTGTTTCATCTTTTAGGTTAGTGAATTCTCTATTTTACTCCATGTTCACTGCTAATTTTGATGCTGACTAACTGTTCTTTTAACTATTATCTGCTTGTTGGGTTTCACATGTGTCTCGTTTTTCCTAAACTATGAGTCGTCTCTTTTTCAATAATAATATTTTTGGTAATTTTGGGATTAATATTTGTAGTGGTGAGCTTATTTTGATCTACGTTTTCAAATAGTTATTGGATTATCATTTGTAGTGATGAGTTTTATTTTGATCTTCGTTTTTTCTGGTTTTATTTACAATGGGTGTTTCGGGCCTGAGAACAAAGTAATTCTTAGCTTTTGCTTTCTTTGTGACAGAAAAACATCCATGTTTTAGCATGTTTGCATTCTACCAGACCCTTGATACGTTAGAATGCAAATATTGCTTTTTTCTCATTCCAATTTGCTGTAATTCATTTAGATTTTACTTTATTCGTTTTTTGGTTTGATTTGGGTTGTCTTCGTTTTTGATCTGAATAATTGTTTGAATACTGAAATTAAATTTCAAATGTTTACACTGCTAATATTAATTTATTATTATATTACTATATATATATATATATATATATATATATATATACATATATATATATATTTAAGTAATGTAAAAAAATTATTGATGTATTTAATTTTGCATTACTGAATTTGCAAAAAAAAAAAGTTATGGAACATATAGTACTATTAACAAAGCTTAAACAAACTAGTATGTTGTTCCCACCACATGACTTTCTTCAATATTTTCCTATACAAATTCACTCAGTAATAATAATTCATTAAAATTTTCTCTATATATTAAGAAAAAAAGTTACTGTCACTCTCGTCAATTTTTTTTTTGTCTGCGACAGCCTCTTCTAGTGGAGGGCAGGGTTCTTCGCGTCATGTGAGATATCAATGTGTTCCGAATACTCCAAGATAGACATTTCAGCTGCTTAGAAATTTCTATCATTTTAACTAAAGAAGTTATTAAGTAAAAACGACAAGTTTATGAAGGTACTCTATTTGCCATTTTGAAGAAATTTTCTCCAAGTCATCTTACACGGGAAAATTAAATATGATCTATGGTTGTACGTAGGTACGTAGGTAGGTTCGATTTAACATCGCACCAGTACTGCGCTTATGGTAATTAGCGACGGTCTGGGACGTACCCCTAGAGATGTTCCGGTCACATGCCATCACAATTTTGATTCTTCCCGGAAGCGATCCCTCCCCCCCCGCTTTGGTGATCCCCAGAGGTATAGTGTGGGTGGGAACATGGAGGAATTTGCTGTCACGACAGATTTCATGTGCACCAGCCACGATTCGTCTACAGGACGGTCTTTGGCCGACTGAAGTATCGAATCGGCAATTTTCCAATTACGTGCTCGGCGCTTTACAGCTTAGGGTACCGCGGCCCGAAACCATGGATGTAAAAAAGAAAGAAAATAAATATCAACTTTTTTCTCTACTTTAAGAAAATTAATTTTCTTACACGGGAAAATAAAAATATGATCCATGGGTTTAGGTAGGTTGTGTTTGACGTCGCACCATTACTGCGCTATGGATAATCAGCGACGGTCTGGGACGCACCCCTATGAATGTTCCGGAGACATGCCACCACAATTTTGGTCCTACACGAAGAGAATGGTCCCCCGCTTCAGTGAGTCCCATAGGTATAATTTTGATGGGAACATAGAGGATATTGCGACCATGATATATTTTACGTGTACCAGCCACCATTAGTGTACACGACGGTCTTTGGCCGGCTCGAGAACCGAACCCGCAATCTTCCAATTACGAGCACGATAATAATTTTCTTCCATAATAATTTTCTGCTTTTGTCTTGTAATATGCACTATTAATATTCATTTTCAGTGAAAGAAAACAGCGAATAGGCGGGCAGAGCTTTGCATGTGTTAATAAGTAAAGTGAGTCGGTGGTGAGGCGAAGCCTCCCTCGGGGGTTAGTGAGCGGAGCGAGCAGGGGGCAGAGCCACCTAGTTAAAAAAAAAAAAAAATATATATATATATATATCCCTTGATAATGCAGTCGATTTCCATATTAGAGAAGGAGTATAACACTAAATATCCAAAAAAAGTTCACTTTATTCTCAATATTAATAAATAAATAAATAAATAAATAAATAAAAATAAATAAATATATTTTTTTTTGGTCTTAATATATATACATTTATATATATATATACATATATATATATATATATATATATATATATATATATATATATATATATATATTGATAACTTTGTTTTAAATTATCACAGATCTATAGTTCAACCATTCGTTTTAAACTTATTGATCAGACCTTTAGAAAGATATCCACCTTGAAAATTACTCCCCCCGGGGGATACCTTCCCCCAGGGGGGGGGGGGACCGATGCCCCAGCATGCACAATTTTTTTTCCTAGTTAACTACTACTATTATCAATAATTCATGTTAATTTTACAATCACAAGTTTAAAATAACTCTCATTATGCACATTTATACGAAATTTTGTACTATACCGCCATGTTAGAAGTTTAGAATAAAATGCGATCACAGCGCCACCTCTTGAGCGATTGATCCCCAAATCTAATCAGAACTAGTTTATGTCAGGGTCCAACTAAATACCAAGTTTGGTTAAATTTCATTCATTGGTTCGTGAGATATAGTGTCCACAACAATCGTGATACACACAGACAGACACACAGATAGACAGACATTTTCTAAACTCTATCAATTCGTGTTCAGGACATCCCAAAAATTGTAAATCCATCAAAAAACAGAGGTCGAAAATTTTCACGAATTCATTGCTTTCTCTATATTACATATAGAAGAAAGTAAAAATGAGTATTGAGCATATTCATTTCCTTTAAATAAATAAAGAAAGAAATCATCAAAAAAGAAGCAGTAGTAATCAATAAACACCATAATATTATATCGAAAATAGAATATGAGTAAATTTGAAAGCTGCACAACACAATATTTACCGTTTTAACAATAAAAAATATTCTTAAAAAAAAAAAAGAAATAATAATAATGAGTGAATTATTTAAGTATTCAAAATGAAACTTAAAAAAAAAAAAAATAATGGATTCAAATAAATTGGGAAAATGTTAATATAAATATTATTTAAATTTTAAATGGTTTTAAATTGTTTTGTGTAATTAAAATATATTCAATAGTATATTTCTATTTTCTTTCTTTCTTTCATTTTTTTTTTTATTTTTCTTTGAACTACCTTCTGGAATATAGAGATTGCGCTTCAGTTGTTTTGTTACGAAGCGTCTTTAACTATTAAATCTCCCAATATACTATATATACTAGTATATATATATATATATATATATATATATATATATATATATATAATAAATCGGATTTTATTATTAGTAGTATTATTAGAAGAAGAAGAAGACAAATTTGTTTAGTGGAAAATTGAAGTCACAAAAAACAAAAACAAAACTTAGTTTACTTAGTAATTAAAAATAAATAAATAAATAAATAAAATATTTCCAAATATGATTTCTCTCACAGTTTAAAGTACGACATTTTAATAACAATGTCTTACCTGTTTTAAGCAATTTATCAACGGGGAAAATGTTTCTCTCGAAACGCACAATTTTCATCACACCCAAAACTATATTAAAGTAAGGGAATCTAGGGAAGTCACGTACGCAAAAGTATGCTAGGTGGATGCTACCTTGGCACAAAGTTCATCTGACTAATCCCCGGTAAAAGATAAGAATGTCTGTCATAAAAGTTTTTCTTGAAAACAATGTCGCAATGCGATTATCTCTTGTTGGAAAATTTATTATTTTCTTTGAGCAGAAATGTACTTTAAATAGAATTAGAATAAAAAAACACAGGGAAGCAAAAAAATGAAGAAAAGTTAAACTAAAAACATAAATGCAATGAGGCTTCTAAGTTTCAACTAAATATGATAAAAGTTTTGTTGCTTAATGATTTTTAAAGATACGTTCCAAATTTAACTTTAAGATTTAAAAAATACAAATTAGGGCATGGATGTGGTATTTCTAGAATTGAGACATTTTAACCTTTACTATGTATTGTATATTTTGTAAAATGGAGTCGAAGTAAACTATTATAATTGGTAGAAATTAGAAGATTAAATTTCAAAATGATTTTAATTGGATATTCTTTTTATTTATTTAATGGAATATTGATAAAAAGAGAATATATATATATATATATCAGGTTGTGAGGATATTTCCAATTCACTAACTCACATTCTTGTCATTCTGCTGCTATTAACAAGTTGTTTAAATAAAGTGAACTCGTCCATTTAATCTAAACTCCATTTAACTCCAAATCTAATTAAAAGGTTATTGAGTCTTTGGTTGAAAAGGAAAGGCTACTGAAACCTGACTAGATCTAATGATATGATAATGTCTATAATCTAGACTGACTTCTTTTTGCACTGAAGACGGTACGCGTAAGGCTACCGAAACTGCTGTATGCATCTCAAATATTTTTCTTTGGCGTTTCTGACGTAGTAGTTTATTCGGGTTTTACTAGATCTAATTTAACCTTTTACACGCCGCATTTAGATCCGGGTGTAGTTTAAAATCGTTCTTTACCATATTTTGCATTCTAATGCTTTAATTTAAAGAACTTTATCATTAAAATGTACAATATATATATATATATATATATATATATATAATATTATTATAAGTAATATTATTAATTTAATAGTGTTATATTTAATGCTATTAATTAATATTATTATATTTTACTATTATTATGCTTTATTTTAATTTAATTATGTAAGCTGTTTGAAACATGGTAGCCCATTCTTAGAAGAATTTGCTTATTTTTCGAAATTATGTAAATTTTTAAACTGTGGGGTAAATGGTAAAATAGGTCGTTTTAATAATTTTCTGTACATTTTCCCTTTTATGATTGAACTGTAATTTCTATTTTAAAAAATCAAGTCATTTTTCTGCTATATATCTGAGAATTTTTTCAACTCAGCATTCATGATATTTAAATTTTAAATATTTTTTTAATTTCATGTTTTATTTATGGAACATTGGCGTGTAAAAGGTTAAACAACTTGATATACCTCCAATTAAGAAGCAAAATTAAATTAATATACTAACTTACTTAGTATTTTAGATTAGAAGAGACCAGGCAACTCTTATTCCACTCAGTCTTCAACTGGTCTCTGTTTATTTATTTATTTATTTCGCTCAAATACTATCACTGGAGAATCAATTTGATAACCTTCGAACATCATTCAAAATCCGCTTCAATTTACCTTTTATAAAAACCTCACAAACCATGAATTCCTTAGAAAATTTCGTAGATTACCATTTGAAACAGATTTAATTGCCATCATGTTACACACCTGTTTCAAGCCTTCAAGCCTTTGTCCACTTTTACCAATTCATCCTAACTGCCTTGCTCCAATTATTAAATTGACTTCGTAAAATAAATTTTCATATTATTCCAATATTTCTATGAACTTCGTTGTAAAGCCTCTTACAAAGTGACTTTTGTGTCTGATGACTAACTAGGATTGTTTTGATTGTTTAAAATTATGCGTAATTTTGCACAAATTTGTCAATGTACTTGGCAAATGTCTAGCATCACAAATGTGGCAAGTCTTTTTACAAGATTCGCTTTTCCATTTTTCTGTGTGTATAACTTTATTAGAATTGTACTAGCTGTGAATACCCGCTTCGCTGGGTCATTTTTAATAGCACAGTTATTTGTTATTAATAATCCATCAATACTTACTTGAAAATTTGTTATATAAAAGACACATTTTTTTTTAATTGGTTAATTTATTGATTTTTTTTTGTTTATACATAAATTATACATAAATATCTTATGACTAAGTATACATTAATATCTTAAATTATCTTAAATCAATTTATATACTAAACATTTCTACTGAAATACATTCTTATACACTACGTTTACTGTTTTGTGTTCTGGTGCATAAACAAATAAATTATCTTTCTGTCCCACGCGTGAAAAAGCTACATAGAGTTGGCCATGTGAAAAACAGGATTCTTTTAAATTAACCCCACAAAATCGGAACGTCTGACCTTGGGCCTTATTGATAGTTATACTATAAGCTAATCTTAGTGGAAATTGTAATCTTTTAAAACAAAATGGTAAGTCATTCGCAATTAATGGAATTCTTGGTATAAAAACCAAGTTTCCTTTTTCTTTGCCAGTTAGAATTTCTGCCTCAATGATGTTGTTCAAAATTTGTTTTACACATAATCTTGTACCATTGCATAATTTTGGCGCATTAAGATTTCGCATTAATATGACTGGTGATCCAACTTTTAGCTTCAATTCATGAGAAGGCATACCAGGTGGCTCTAATGAATTTAATAACTCTATCGGAAAGTTCAAATTTTCATCTTGATTCATCATTGAATCTATTGATTTATAGATTTTTTCCTCTCCCGGTATCATATCCTGTACTCTTTCATTTATTTGTTTTACTACACTATTTTTTGTAGCCAAAATTGCTCGTTCATACAACCATGTTTTATTCAGGTAATTTTGTTCTATTGATGGATAATTTTTTTCTATAAGTTGTTCTTCGGTATCTACTACATGACACAACTCTTCTGATAAAATTATTTTACCAGACTGTAGATCTAGTGGGTAGGTGCCATTTCCAATTTTCAGAAGATTGTCGGCAAACTCTTGTGCTTTTGGATCTCCAGTTATTAGTGCTCGCATATTTTCGGTTAGTGATAACTTTTCAACATTATTCCAAAAAATTGATCGTTTTAAACACGCATTTATTTCGTCAGCTGGTGTTGATTTTGGTATAACTGGTAATGTTTGTCGGAAATCTCCAGATAGTAGCAATAAAACTCCGCCCATTAGTTTTGTATTCTTCCGAAGATCTTGTAGTGTTCTATCCAGTGCTTCAAGTGATTTTCGATGAGCCATTGTGCACTCATCCCATATTATAATTTTGCACCGTATTAAAATTTGGCCACGTACAGAAGATTTTGTAACATTACAGACTGGGAATTCTTGATCAGCTACATTTAATGGCAAATTAAATGCAGAATGGGCTGTTTTTCCACCTTCCATTGATGTCGCGGCGATTCCAGAAGATGCCAATGCTAATGCGATTTCATTTTTTACTCGGATTGTAGCTAGGATTAAATTGATAAGGAAAGTTTTGCCTGTACCTCCTGGTGCATCTAAAAAGATAATCCCTCCTGTACTTGTGTCAATACGACTTATTATTGTGTTGTATACTATTCGTTGAGTTTGTGTTAATTTTGGTTTATTTTCATTGATATAACGTTGCAATTCTTCTACATTATAATTAAGTTCTTTTGTTAATTCTGAATTAAACACGCTTGATCCGCCTCTTTCAGGAGATTGCACCCCAAGAGCAACTAAATTTTGATTGCACATTGCGAAACATCGATCTTCTAAAATTATTAAAGCTTCATTATAAATATTATCGTTGAAACCAATATTCATATCTTGATTGTCTCTACGCACTCTTGCTAGAATATCATCACTCATACTATCACGATATTTCATCCATAGTCTATTCGGATTTGAAGGATTACATGTTGTTATAATTATAGCAAAGAGTTCACGTAATTGATTTGCTGTTGCTGTTTCTGCAGCCTCTTTCATTGCCTGTTCCCATTGATTGTCATTTTCTAATAAGCCACGACGCTGACAGGCTTCACGATATGTCTCGCAAATGTAACCATCTACCGTTCGAAGATCTTCAAAGGAAGTTGGTCCACGTACTTCATGGAGTAGTAAACGTAAATAAAAGCACTCAGCATTTTTTGGGTGTACCGTATATACTCGACCGATAGCATTATCTTTAAATACACCCTCAAATCCTTCAACCGGAACTCCTCTCTTTCGTCGATTAAATACTCTTCGTGATGAGTCCCACGTGTAATAACTGGGAATATCTCCATAAAAAAGAGTCTTAGCAAAGGGATCATTGAGACACAATTCGAAAAATGCCGTCAAGGTTGTATTAACAGGTTGGTTTGCAACTTTTTGTGCTGTTTGATTAGTAAAATATACTCGTTGTCCATTTTCAAGGTGAACTGCTAAGTGAAAAACAGCTGGATCTCTGTCATGAATCGAAAACCCTAATATACGCCAAACTGCTTCGTTACTATTTATATACCGTCCCATTTGATATCTTAAAATTTCATCGTTTCGATTTTCATCAGTAATTCCAAAAACAGCCATATCGCTTCCTTTGTTAATATATTTACACACATACTTAATTGACTTGACAGAACTGCAATATTCTACATTAATATGAGCATCAAACATTTTTGATAATAAAGGATTATAAGGGACAACCCATCGATTATCAATTTCAATTTCTTCGCCTCGTACTCTGATTTTTGCTGTAAATCCTCCTTCACTCGGTGGTCGACGTCGATATTTCGGGTATGCATCATCTCCTGTTTGCGTCTCACTCAAAAATGATCTTGGATATCGTTTTGAACATTTATTATCTTTCATACAGGGTGATTGCACATTAAGTGCTCCGCAAGGCCCATGTATCATGTCTTTCACGATTATTCTATACAGAACAGGATCTTCATCCGGATTTGGAAATTCTGCTTTGATAACGCCATCGATCTGATTTGAGTGAATTTTTTCTTTCAGCCAAATTAAATTGTGTGAGTGTGGCAATCCTCTTTTTTGCCACTCAATGGAGAACATCCAACTGATAACATTTCCAAAAATAGAACTCTTCACAATAGTATTAATAAATTTTACTTGTTTCTGTTTAAACACGCGCGCAATTATATCATGTCTGTCATGTGGCTTTTGTCCATACCGTAATTCATCTTGAATTTCTTTCCATGAAGAATTACACGTAAACGTTATAAATAAATCAGGACGACCATATTTCCTTACATACGTCATTGCGTCTTGTGCATATTCAAGCATATGCCTAGGGCTACCAGTGAACGTAGAGGGCAAAATTACTAATCGTCCCAAATTTTCTATATCTCCATCATTGGCTACTGCATCCCGTAAATGAATATATTCATCCGATCGTAATTTATTTTGATTTTGGCGGATAAATAACAGTCTCTCTGCTTCAATTTTTGCTTGCATATCAACAATAAACTGTAAAAACAACTGCCGACAGTTGAGTATATGATTGTATTTATTTTCTCTCTCCATTATCCGATATGCATAAAATTCCTTAGAAGAAACTTTTTTGTTTGTTGGTCTATTTGTTTCTGGATTAATATGATAAATATTAAAATGGTAACCATCTTCACCGTGACAAAATATTAATGGATACTGCAAGGCGTCATACATGTGATGAGTTTCAGCGATACGTTCCAACTTATTACTTCTTCGTTGTACCACAATGTCTCTATAGCTACTTTCACTGTCCACCATGACTACAGCTATTTCATTTACTTGAGGTGCATTAAATCGTCTTTCGTGCTCACCAATTGGCCTTTTATCTGCTCGAATGATTATTTTATAACTATCTGAAACCATTTTTTCCATTGCTGTTTTAAATATCTTTATTAATTCATTATTTTTATGAAGAAAGCGCTGTAAATAAATAATTATATCTCGATGTAATCCTGTAAAAGTTGAAAGCCTTTGGTCCAGTTCGTGTTCTTCATTTCCTACAAAATAAACTTGTAAAAATTTCGGAGTATCATTTGGGAAAGACAATAATGATCCAATTTTATGATATACTTGTCCCTGTATTTTAAACACTGGATTGAATCCTGGTTCTTCGATTACTGCAGTTGCTCCAAATGAAGTCATTTGAAAGCATGCATTGTAACGCCTAATATTTTTTAAAAATTCTTTAGAATTATGTGTTTCTCCTTTCATAAATTCTAGGAATTCCGGTGGCAGAGATTTCAAGTCTGGTAATTTAATTTTACCATTCGAACAGCATGTACTCGGTGTTTCTCCTTTGAATTTTTTAGCTTTACAAAATTTACAAACTACATTCATTTTACCGATTACTACACTTGGATGTTGATTATAATTTCTAGTGGGATTATAATAAAACGCTTCATATTCAAGACTATATCATCCCCGACGTTTTTCACGAATAGCATTTACGGTTGTTCCTGACGCTTGAGCTTCCATTTGATCATTTAGTCGAAGGTTACGCATTTTTATTGTATTTTGTATTCTTCTAGCATCTGTCTGTTCATTTGTTTCTCTTTTTCTTTGTAATCTTTTTCTGATTTTATCTGTCTCTCTAGAATCATTAAACTGCTCTTCAGTCTGGTTATTTCGCCTGAGATAATAATTTTCCCGAAGTAATGATAGACGCTGTTCTCTTTCTTCCGTGGTTTCATTTCTTCGCGACATCTTTTGCCTCTTCGATACAATTCGAGAACGCGAGAATACGCTCTTACGTTTTGGCATCGTTAGTGATATTTTTCACACTGCACTAAAAAAGAACACTAAACTTAATAAGATTTAATTCTTCACTGTAAAAATTATTACTCACTGTTATAATCACACTACTTATAAGTTTTCTTTTGTTACGCAATTCTTGTAAAAAATCGACTAAGGCACGGGCTTGACTTTTCGTCTTATATAGTCGCGAAAATTATCCCCACTAATTACTAAATTTTCTGGATTGTTCTACAAATTTCAACTTTTGAATTTTTTAGAAAATTTGAAAAGTATCGAGAATGATCCGGAATAATTTCGACCAATTAAAATATTGACATACATTTTAGAGATTTCCAGAAATTTCTAAAATATTTTTGATCGTCTAAAACATTAGTATATACTTTGGAGCTTTTTCGATCATTTTAGAATATTCTAGATCATTCCAGGGCTTTCTTAATCATTCTAGAATGTTCTAGATCAATTTAGAATTTTCTAGAACATTCTTGGTTGGCTCAAATTTTAAGACTTTCTAGATCATTCCAGAAATTTCTAGAACGATCCAGATCATTTCCGATCAATAAAAATATTTTTGATCGTCTACAACATTTGTATATACTTTAGAGCTTTTTTGATCATTTTAGAATGTTCTAGATCATTCTAGAACTTTCTTGATCATTCTAGAATGTTCTAGATCAATTTAGAATTTTCTAGAACATTCTTAGTTGGCTCAAATTTTAAGACTTTCTAGATCATTCCAGAAATTTCTAGAACGATCCAGATCATTTCCGACCAATGATAATCACACATTTTTAGAGTTCACATCTTTCAACCCCTGTATCTGCAACACCCTTAGAGGTATCGACTTGCAACCACCATAGTGCACGATGGGAGCCTTGTACCTATTGCTACATACAAACACTATTCGTCTACGATATGTAGTTTTAGCTGC
Source organism: Salticus scenicus (assembly GCA_963930645.1). Taxonomy (NCBI): domain Eukaryota; kingdom Metazoa; phylum Arthropoda; class Arachnida; order Araneae; family Salticidae; genus Salticus; species Salticus scenicus. The sequence continues at coordinate 102,967,768 of OZ005649.1, forward strand.
AAAGTGAAATATCGGGACACACACCTCAATTTTTATATATATATACAGATATAATAAGATATAACGTTAACCATGATACTTATTATCCTGGTTCTTCGATTACTGCAGTTGCTCCAAATGAAGTCATTTGAAAGCATGCATTGTAACGCCTAATATTTTTTAAAAATTCTTTAGAATTATGTGTTTCTCCTTTCATAAATTATATAATTATTATAAAGTATAATATAAAAGTAAGCTATAATATTATTTTAATATTATAGCTTTCTTAATCATTCTAGAATGTTCTAGATCAATTTAGAATTTTCTAGAACATTCTTGGTTGGCTCAAATTTTAAGACTTTCTAGATCATTCCAGAAATTTCTAGAACGATCCAGATCATTTCCGATCAATAAAAATATTTTTCATCGTCTACAACATTTGTATATACTTTAGAGCTTTTTTGATCATTTTAGAATGTTCTAGATCATTCTAGAACTTTCTTGATCATTCTAGAATGTTCTAGATCAATTTAGAATTTTCTAGAACATTCTTAGTTGGCTCAAATTTTAAGACTTTCTAGATCATTCCAGAAATTTCTAGAACGATCCAGATAATTTCCGACCAATGATAATCACACATTTTTAGAGTTCACATCTTTCAACCCCTGTATCTGCAACACCCTTAGAGGTATCGACTTGCAACCACCATAGTGCACGATGGGAGCCTTGTACCTATTGCTACATACAAACACTATTCGTCTACGATATGTAGTTTTAGCTGCAAAGTGAAATATAGGGACACACACCTCAATTTATATATATATATACAGATTTAAACTAAAAATCTTAAAAGTATATTAAATAGTACTGTCTCTCATTATATGGAATAAAATTTTTCTTACTGCGATGTATTAAAGGAAAAAGAGACGTTGAAATTAATTACATTTCTTTTACATTTTGTTGCATCTCAAATCAAATACTGCCACGAAATGTATCTTTTTTTATGCATATAGAATGTGTTAAATGGTAAAAAGTTTTATTTGAAATAGAAAGGTTCTTTTTATAGAAATATTAATACAAAATAATGCCTAATTTCGAAATTCTTCATAATAACTCTTATTTTAAAGCTTATATATATATTCAATTTGTGTATTTTGTATCTATCTGAATACAATTATGCATTATTATTATTATTTTTATATATATATCAGTTACAGCATGAGTTACGAGAAAAAAAAATGCTTTAAACTTGAACTCTTCATGAATTTTTGTCAGGCGATTAAATTAAGTGTAATAATTTCTTAATATCAATGCCTAGTTTTGTAACAAATATAACAATCAACATTCACACATTTTTTAAGAAGATTGGATAGAAATAAATTAGCAAGGAGCATCATAAGTAATTAATTTTTCCCGAAATTTTGAAAAAAAATAAGTTTTACATTTTGGTAAAAGGAAAAAAAAATCCTAAACTAATCTAAAATATTAATATTTGAAGAGCTGTAGGATGATATTAAAAATATTACATAGCTTAGTATATCCTTTAACTATCTAGATATTTCTAACTGCATAGATTTTGATATTTATCATCATCACATTTTTTCTTAAATCTACAACATATTTTTCTAAAAATTATTAACTTCCGATTTTTTTCATTATTTATCGTGAAATATCATAGAAAATCAAAGGTATTTATTCATGTAGCCGAATGATATGAACCATACTTTTTTTCCTTACATATCTCTGATTATGTGTACTTATTCAAGAACTATCTTAGAAATTGTTGTAACTTAATCTAGTCGAAGGAATTTAATTCAAACTTTATGCACATTTAATGAGGTCTCAGTAAATCTTCATTACAGTACCTTGCTATTTAGTTACAGTAAATCTTGATGATCTCATTTAACGTTACCGAGATTCTACCTAACTAATTAACATACATTTAATGCAAATACTGTCCTATATTCTCGCACAATCATAGTTTGATATACATAGAACTGTAATTTTCGACAAATTCTACCATTTGAAATTAATTATTAGATTACAATGTTTTTGTAAGAAAACTATAACTTCAAAGAATATACAAATAATCAAAACTGTTTTTTTTTTTTTTAATGGAAGAAACGAAGAAAATTGCATGTGTATTTGTAGACACTGTTGTACATCAAGAAAGTTACACCGTACTTTTTTTTTTTTTTTTTTTTTTTTTTTTTTTTTTTATCACACCATTATCACTAATCTTTGTATTTCCAATTTCGGTGACGAATAAGAAAGGTAAATTAAAATAATCTGTAGGGTTAGAAGTTTATATAGAGTTGTTCAATTTATAAAAGTTTCACTGCATACAAACAGTAAAAAACATAGTTGTAAATTAGTTGATTTACGAGGGTTTTAGATATAAACAAACTTAAAAAGTGACTAAATAAAAAAAATAAAATAAATAAAAATATTCTCCTCTATAGTTTCTTGAATGTTGATCTTTAGAAGATTTAATTTAACTTTTTTCAACAAGGTTGAAAAGAGTTAATGACTTCGGTTTGTCTCTTTGTCCATCTGTCAGTTCGCTGTCTTACTCCCGTAAAAATTCATAGCTTTTCTCGAAACTGATACATGTTATTCAAATTTACTATCGGATATTCCCTATTTAAAATGGAATAAATACCTCTAATGGTTTGCGTATAGGGACTCACGAAAGTTTTCCAGGGTAAGGGGAAGTCGTTTGAGTGGCACACCAGATTATTTCACTTCAAATAAAACGTTTTAATAGTTTAATAAAATATTTATCTTTAGTACTTTCCAACGAGGTTGAAAAATGTTAATGGCTTCGGTTTGTCTCTCTGTCCGTCAGACTGCCCGAGCTCTAACTCCTCTAAATATTCATAGCTTTTCTCGAAACTGGTATATGTTATTCAAGTTTACTCTAGGATATTCCCTATTGAAAATGCATTAAATACCTCTAATTGTTTGCGTACAAGGACGCACGAATGTTTTCGAAAGAACTGTGTTCTATGGAAGGTTCTATAAACCATATTATCATGCCTTTACTTTATACAAATCTTAATGAAATTAAAATATGTTATTCATATGCACGAAAAAATGCTTTATATAGAATATAGTATGATTAGCACAAAAATATACTGGGCCGCACAAAAATATTCCGTTACAATAAGGTAAATTGTTGAAAATTTTCTGGATTGTACTTTCTTTTACATTAAGCGTTTTTAACACTTTCTAACATTTTTTAAGCGTGAGTATGACTTGAATTTGTGTATCTGTTTGTCCGACTGTCCATATGTCTATCTAACCGTCTGCCAACCTCCAGCGTCTGTAAATATTTCCAGAAAAAAAAAATGGTGTACGTTATTCAAGTTCACTATGGAATGTTTCCTGTTTAAAATGGTATTAATCATTCCTGTACATTGATTTGTTTGCAGAGAAATTCAAAAAATGCCAATGCATTATGTTTTATGACTGACATTTTAATGATTTACATTTAAATATTTTACCACTGTAAAAATCATAAAAAAATGGCATTTATTTTTAATATGCTAAAATAATGTTTTTATTGAATATGATATGGATAACCTTCAAATTTACATGGCTACACTAAAATATTCAGATACATTCAGGGACGCAATTAGAATCTAAGTATTACAGTTTCTTTTGTATTAAGCACGTTTTGGCACTTCCCAACGATGCTTAAGAGTGATTATGAATTCAATTAGTCTATCTCTATTCCTTTCAGTCTTTCTGTCTGTCCGTTGTATGATATCGGAGGCAAAGAACATTGAAAGTTATACGATACAGCAAGTACGTACAGATGGAAAGTATTAATAATTATTGCGCACAGCATGATTTTTCGTTCTTGTTATGTATACAAAAAAAAAAAAAAAAAAAAAAAGTAAAAGCTGACGATCAGTATTTGCTACTAGCGGCTAGAGCATAAAATAATAATAAAAAATTTTAAATTTAGGAAAGAGAAAAACGTGTAATAATGAAAAATATTTTCCCTTAAATGTTTAAGAAAATCGTTGAATCAATGTTGAGATTTATGTTTGTGATGGTACAATAGTGATTGACCAGTTTCTTAGTTGATATTGCGAGCAATTCTTTTTCATTTTGAACTCAAAATAAAATCACGTGTATTTTCTTTTTTTCCATCATGACGTAGACAGTAAAAAAAAAAAAAAAAAACAGTAGCATCATAACTATTAGTATAAATCACTGGAATGGCATTAGCTCTTAAAATTGTCATTTTTGCAAAAGCATAATAAATTAAAATTTATTACAAAGTATGTATCAATGTTTAACGCAGAGAAAAAAAAAAAAAAAAAAAAAAAACTAATTACTTTTGCAGAAACATGATATATACAGTGTAACCGCGTTTTCTACTCCTAGCAGTGAGAACGAGTCTAAAGACTTTAATAGATGGCAAGTTAACTGACATGCTGAGATTTAGTAAACATCCAGTTATTCGGAGTTGCCTTATCTCTTATTTTAAGCATAATTACCCTTATTTTAACAGCGGACTCGTTGAATCCACTTGCGCAAAGCGGACTTAACGAGGCTTGCATTGCGCAAAGGCTTGCATGGACTTGTGTAAGGCTCGCATGGACCAGGGCAAAACCTTCCATGGTCATAAGAAATGTGGTTGACGAATACATATATAACAGTCACATGATTAACTTGTTTAATTTGAGGAAAATATACGCAAATAAAATGATTATTTTACTTTTTAATCGATATTTTTTTGCAAGGAAACTGTCGATAGTATCTCTAAATTATATATATGTATATATATAAATATTTTAATGTTTATGCGTAGGGGTAAATTTAATTTTCTATTTGTAAAATGCATAATAAATTTTGAGATATTCCAGGGTATAATTTGTGAAAACGAACTGATGTTAAAATAAAACACTCTATGAACACAAAAACCAGAAAGTTGGTTGTTTTTGCAATGAAGTGTAGATTATTATGTGGAAAAAAACAGTTTTCAAGTCGGAAATATATATATATATATATATATATATATATATATATATATATATATTGTTTTTGTACAAGATCGTTCTGTCGCAAATTCCCTTTTTTACGTGAATGTTACTATTTTCGCATATCTTATGTTTCATTATCTAAGATACAATTTGTTGCTTTAATAGAAGATAGTATATATGCATATACTGTTGCAGGGTTCGTGAATTGTTTGTGAATGAAAGGTGAATCTTGTAGAGTCTTGAAAGTTTATTTACGGGAAAATCTAGATTAGAGAACCATAAACCAAGTACCAACTTCAGTTTAATCAGAAAACACAGCTTAAATAACAGCTGACAACATGAAATTCACAGCATAAACTGTAGAATAGAATTAACCTATAGTAATGGGCTGTAATCAAACAGGCTCAGTTAAGAGCACTTTCCAGTAAGGGGGTTGGCGTAAAACTGACTGACTTGACCGGATTGTGCTTCCTTTTATACCCTTCTAAAAACCCAGAATTTTCTGGTAACTTTTTAATGAATCAAGCTAGTGCTTAGATATTCAGGTTATCGATATTAAAGATTTTCTTGCTAAGGTCGCCATAAAAGTCGTCAAGGAGCGATATAATCGCCAAATTTGTCGTCAAGGTCGGGTAATGAAACTATTTAACGAATTTTTGGAGAAAAATGAGCTATTTTACAAGCTAGAAATGCCGAAAATTATTATTTTATAACCTGACTAAGCCTCTTTGAATGAAATTACATAAAAATAACTATTATTATTTACAAATTCGTAACAATATATATCTATATATGTATAAACCAAATAAGTTTCATGCCTTAATGCAATGCTTTATCAATTATTTCAGGCTTATTTCCATGCAAATAAGATCGACATTGCAAGTTAGCAAAAGCAGAGAAATGTATCATAGTACTAGTGTTGAAAAATAATAAAGGAATAAAAAAAAATTCCGATAAATAAAATAATATTAAATATCTTAAAAAATTTTGTTTCGTATCGGCATAACTACGACAGGCGACGGTTTTTCCTTAAATATGTGTAAAACTGCTGAAACAATCCAACAATCAAAACTATCTGCTCTTTAAACGACAAAATATCACTACTTTTTGACTAGTAAGCAGTTTTAAATTATACGATTCTAACCTCGAATCGAAAAATGGTGATAACCATGAAAATAAAAAACTTGATATAAGCAGGAACATTATGATAATTTTATACTTATTCATTTTGCGTAAAGCGGGTTTCTTTATATTTATTTTTTATTACTTTCTTTTATACGTATATATAGAGAAAGTACTGGATTCGGGAAAATTTTCGAACTCCAGTTTTCGATTGATTTACACGTTTTGGGATGTCTTGAACACGATTCGACTGTTTTAAGAAAATGTCTGTCTGTGTGCATGTGTGTGAGTATCACAAATTTTGTGGACGCTGTATCTGACGAACCAATTAGCCAAATTTAACCAAACTTGGTATTTAGTTGGACCCCGACATGAGCTGGTGCTAATTAGATTTGTGGAACAATGGGTCAACAAGTAGCTCTGTGATCGCACTTTTTCTGAATTTTTAACTTGGCAGTATGGGACAAAATTTAGTATAAATATACAAAATTAGAGTTATTTTTAATCGTGTGATTGTAAAATTAATATGAATTATTGATAATAGTAGTAGTTAACTAGGAAAAAAAATTGTGCATGTGAGGGCATCGCTTCCTCCCTGTAAGGGGGGGGGGGATAACCTCCCCGGGAGGAGTAAGTTTTCAAAATCGGTATCTTTCGAAAGGTCTCATTAATACCTTTAACACGAATGCTTGAACTATAGATCTGTGATAATTTAAAACAAAGTTATCGATTTTTTTTACTTTTAACAAAAAAAAAAAAAAAAAAAAAACTTAGAAAAAAAAATTGTATTTCTTCTGATAATTTCAAAAAATTGACATCTTTCGGCATTTAGTGATAATATAATTCTGTCAGATAAAAATTGTCTGCATCTATGATGGAAAATAGTTTGATAATTTAATAAATAATTTGTATCGAATAAATTTTGTGTAAAATTATATAGAAGAAAGTCATGTGGTGGCCACATCACACTAGTTCTGTATAGCTGTAAAAAAGATCATTTATCTAAATTTACCAGTTGAAAAGATTTTACTTGATAGTTTAAAAATAATAATTTTTAAAAAAGAATTAAAGTGAAAAATAGAAAGAAAAGAAAGGAATATTTTCTATGCAACTGCTCAGTTTTCGCATCGGCAAATTAATTTTACTTTAAAATGCTTTTTTTTTTTTTTTTTTTTTTTTTTTTTTTGTAAATAAGTACTTATTGTAAAAGTACTTGGAAGTTTTATCCTAAAACAATAGATTATAAGAAAATATTTCTTTTCTATACATTATATGTTAGCATAATGATAAATGTTAGCACAAAAGATAAAAATCTATTGTTTTTTTCTTCATAAAAAATCCTTTTATCAAAATAAACACAAACAATATAAACCAATATTTTTTATTATAATTGCTAAAAATCTAACAAACAACGTTGAGATTTTCTTTTAAAAGCTTTTATAAAGAAAGAAAAAAAAAACTTATTTTAAGTACCTTAACATAAATAATAGAGAAATCCCCGAGGGATATTTCATCAAAAATACCATATATTGTAAAAGAACTACTATGCTATATTCTTAAAGCAATAACTATGAATTCCAACAAAGCCTAAATCATAGATAAGGAAAATATTTTTAGTTTTTTCTCAGTAACAACAATAGATAACAAGGTTTATTGTGTTTGATAAAACGTTGCATTGAATAAATCCCAGATCATATTCATTTGTAAAGGGAAACAGAGATATCAAGTTTTGTTCAAACTACAGTTAGTTTTCATAATATATTTATGTATTTTCGAGGAAATATTTTTTCTCGTATTAGACTGTGAAATATTACATTAGTTTAAAAGTATAACTATAAGTCATAAAATAACTATTTCTTTTTGGTATTTCTTCATACGGAATATATTAAGTTTTAAAAATGCGTAAGGCGAATGTTAAACTTGCATTCATAAAAATAAACTACTAATAAAACGTGTAAATTATAAAAATAATAAAAAAATAAAAAAATAAAATAAAATCTACCTATATCTATTTATCTATCTATATACATATGTAGTATGTTTTTCTTAAATAAAATTTTCTTTTACACTGTCTTTAATATGTCTTTCAATTTGACAACTACAGTAACATCAACAAGAAAAAATGTACGAAAATATGTTTTAAAAATTTGTTTTGGCTCTGACTGTATTTCCACTCTCAGTATATTTTGCATGATGATGATCTATACGCATTAATTTCCTTTTAATTTCTATTTTAACGTGATTTTATTAATAAGATAATTATTTAATTCTTTTATCATACGTATTTACTCCGTGTTTCTATTTAAATCTGAACTATTTTTGCTTAATTCATATTTAGGATAATTTTGGATTTATTATTATTATTATTATTATTATTATTCTGGGTTAGTAATAAAATAATCTCGCTGAATCGCCAGAAACCTAAAAAATCCCGTCCAATTAGAGCGCATACATTTATTTATTTTTCTTTTTTAATCAAACCTATTATTTATTTGTCTTCAAACTTGCCTATCTATATAATTTTTTTCAAGTGGCAGCCTAATATGAAATTCAGAATGTCAAATTTGAGTTTTATCCATTTATTTGTTATTACGTTATACGGATAACATACAGCTCAACTGCTAAAAATGAAACTTTCGTATTCAGGGCATCTCAAAACATGATATTATACAAAAATCAGACTTAAAAGCAGAACATAAAATATTGTTTATACAATGGATATGAAGAATTTATTTTATTTTCTCAACAGCGTCCGTCGACATAGTAAAGTGTAGAAAATCACTTCCATCAATTACATTCAATAGAAAACAACGTTTAGCTTAATTTTGTGTTGCGCTGTAAACGAATGATGAATGATCTCCTTATTACTATCTACACAAAACACGCTTTTATGCATATAAAGAAATATGTTCGTTGCATTTTGTTTACAGCAGGTTACAGATTTTACACGGTACTTAACAGAAATTTTCCCCATAGACATACTGTATATGATTTTTCTTGGATGTCCCTGTACACGAACCATTTGTCTGGTCTCAATGAAAAGTTTAGTGTAGCATCAACATATGATATATATTAAAAATACCGAGTTTGGACTTTCAGCTACTATTTCTCCGTGAGATATGCTCCTACGTGTCACACATACAGAGACGCACACACACCAACTAACTGTAAAAGCATGATTTTCTGATTTAGGGGACCTCAAAACGTAGACTTATGCAAAAATTCAGAAAATTGAGCCAAGAACAATATTTTCTCTGCCATATATATGTGTAAGAGAAAGTTAAAGAAAAAAAAAAAAAAAAAAAAAAAAAAAAAACGTAGTAACATACACTGAAAGTTGCAAAAAATGAATTTAGAATATCTCATAACGTATTGGCTGATAAGGTAGCATTATTGCATTACATTCTTTTTTCCGATCTTTCTCTTTATTATATATGTCAAAAAAGAAAAAAAAGAAAAAGAAAGAAAAAAGGTGATTTGCATGATGTATTTTGTTCCGTTTAGTGTAAAATAATAATAAGGATAATAATATTTACTTGTATTATTATAAATATAAACTAAGAAAGTAATTTTTAGCTTTCTCTTTAAAAATGTTAAACTTTATTTGCCATAGGTTTTTCGACTAATTCAAGATAAAATATACATACGCAGACTTAATATCTGGCAATCACATTTAAGTTCACAATTATAGAAGAGAGTTCCGCTGATTGGTTACGACCCAGATATATTTGATGACGCTATCTCCGGAAATGGGAAACATTTTCAACATAAAGTCGAATTCTAATGATATGGGAATGTCTTAATTAAAGAACTTTCTGGAACTATTTTAAATTCTTTAAAGTAGGAATGAGGAACCATTCAAAGTATCGAATCGAATGAATTTGAAAGTGGAATTTTAAATTGCTGAATATATTCATATATTATCTAAGGATAGAAATTTTGTGCTGAACAATTACAGTACTTTTTTCCCATTTCAAAGTTATTTGTCTCAAAAAAAAAAAAAAAGTTCCATTATTACATATAATAAAAATCTCTTATCTTTGTGAAGTTCAAATTTTATAGATTTTTATTTTTAAATTTCAGTTAAAGTGCAACTCTAAAATATCTTTCTAAAAATTTTCTTGTTTTTATCAAGTTCTTAAATATTCAGATGATTTCTTTCTTTTTCATAAACAATGTATTTTATTTTAATAATTATATTGCATTGAACAGTTAATATTAATTTTCTTAGAGTGTAACAGTTCAATAAATGAGCTAGCATGGTGTGCCCGTTACAAAATCCTTCACTATACTTTTAATGCATTTATTAATCAGGAACTTCCTAAAGCGTGGAAACTCCTTCCATACAGCACCACCTATCTACCGATATATCATAAAACTGAATAAGAAAACATTTTCATTATATTATTCTCACATACCAAGTTAGGTGTATTTACACGATAGAGAAGCTGGGATACAGATTTCCGTAAAATAGGGAAAATTGAAGTTAGAAGCGACCTCTGTCTGTATGCCTATGTTCTCTCAAACAGATTAAGCACAGGTTTTATTATTTTGATCGTATATGTCAAAAAATATGCTTTTATAGACTATAGAATCTCAGGTATTGTCCACCTGTAAAAAAAAAAAAAAAAAAAAAAAAAAAAAAATGCCCCCTATTGGCTAATATGGAAGAAAATTTATTTAATGAAGGTTTTTGTTTATATCAAGTTTGGTAGAATACTATAGAATCTCACGTGAAAGATTTAACCTTCCCGTAAATGGGGAACTGCATTTAGTAGCGTCACCTACCGGGCAAGCAGATTGAATAAGCATAGTTTTTAATTACACCTATCTAACATATCAGGTTTAGCATACTTATATTATGTAGTAGCTTAGAAATAGCCTTCACGTGAATGGATAGAATGCCGATATAATATAACAAAATATCATTCGAATTCATATCAGTACTCAACTAAATCTGAAAATTCTAGGACTTAAATCAGTCGTGTGACAAAACACTCAAAAAAATTTTTAAAACACATACACTAGCATATACATACACAGAAAATTTTTCAAAAATTCATCAAACCGTATTGAAGGGATCTGGAACCTTTTTAAATCAATTGAAAACTGGAAATTAAAAAAAGTTATGACCCTATAATTTATCATTATGTATATACAAGAAAGTAAAAATTATTATTGTTATTATTACGTAAAATTTTTATCACATCGTCAAAGTACCTGAAATTTCTTATACAGTTAAAAATCGAAAATTATTTAACAAAAGTTTAAAATGTTTAATGACATATATGTTATCCGTACAAAATTAATACGCTCGTAATTTTATATTTTAATTTGACACTTTTATATATATCTAGAAAAGGAAATAAATAAAGCGATTTTAATATAAACAAACATTTTATTTATATTTTGGAATTTCATTTTTTAGGAAAATAATTTTTTTTTTTTAATTGCTAATGTGCACAAATTAAAGATTATATGTTTAAAAGAAAAACAAAATCATATAAAACATAATCTCTCTATATGAAGGTGATTGCTTGTTTGCCTGGACTTTTTTAGTTCGTTATACAAATCTACACGGTTCAAGCGACCGCTACAAAATTACCACACTTATTAATCAGGAAAAATTTAGCTAACGCCGTATTTTTTTAGTTCAACAGGGTAATTGGATCAAAAGACATTAAATAAAAACCCTATTCTAACTTTAAAAGAATTAATGAAAATAAATTAATAAATACTTTTTCTATTAGCTTGATTCGCAGTAAAAAGCATGAAAAGATTAAAATGAAGTGTTGCCACCCAAATTTTATACTTTAGTTAATTTTTAAAAATCTAATTATCATTTCGAAAAACCATTTGCACTGCTGGATTAAAAAATATCGCACATTTCATTTGGTAAAAATTTTGTAACGATAGGACAAACATTTCTAATTTATTTCCCCCCTTTTTTCCATTTTTAATCCAGATTCCGTAGAAATCGATACGCGGTTTAGGACAGAGAGTGTAAACTATATATATACCTATATATATAAAGTTTTAAAAAAAGAAAAAGATATTTGATGCCAAAATAAACAAATAAAATACACTTTTTTTTCTATTTTTATTTATTTATTTATTTATTTTTTTTTTTTTAAATTTGCGTGAATAATAATTAATGAGCTGACGTAAATCGATAAAAAAGAAATTAGATCATAAATGAATTAGAGAAAAAAAAATAGAACTTTTATAAATCAAATCCTTTTTTAATTTATGCATATCTTCAACAGTATAAATTTTCAAGTCTTTGCTATAGGAATGCGGTCAATTGAAATGAAAGAAATTTTAAATGCAAAAGATTACGGGTATAAAATGAAAGTCTATGAATGAAAAAAATAGTATTTTTAAGTACCTTCTTGACATCACAAGAAAATGATTTTTGTATTTTCCAAATTTGGCTAATCATACCTTTCGAATGATGCCACTTTCAATCCTTTACTCCCATAATTAATATGCCAAAAGTGTACTACAAATTTCATGTTTGTCTATTAATGTATCGATTAGAGAGGGAAAAGGGAAAAGAACGTGTTACACTGCGAAAGATCATAAAAAAAAAAAAAAAAAAAAAAAAAAAAATGCTTTAAAATTTCAGATTTAGTGAAAATATGTTAAAAAATAATTGTAAGATTTTATACATACAGGCTGGTTTTTTACATGGAACCTGATCCTGATGAGGACTCTGAAATTACTTCCATGTTGTATTGTCATTGACTACGGATATATGCAAAATATTTGAGCAAGATTAGTCCGTCAGAATTTGTTCAAGAATTAAATGAAATTTTTTCCTGGGCAGACTTTAAGTAAAATTTATTTCATGGAAGTGGGTTAAAAATTAACAGCAAAATTTGAACCAGACAGTAGAACTAAGTTAAACAAATTTTCAACTAGATTTAAAGGTCCAGGACCTTTTGTCTGCCATAAACCTGCTATTGTTTGAGAATGGACTGGCATATGAGTGATATATGTATACAAAGTTTCCGCTCATTCTAATGATTAGAAGTGGGTTAAAAGGGGAAAACAAATTTTGAACTATATTTAACGATCACAGGGCCCCCAGCTCTCCTCTCAAGACCGTCATTCCGTGAACATTTATTATAATCGCATGCAAGCAAAATTTCAGATCTATTATACATATAATAGTAATTTGTTTAAAATTTCAAAACGTGTTTTGTAATTGTAGAAGGTGACCCTGAGGTCCCAGGCTTGCACTTAATTCAATTACTGCTTGAGAATGTATTGTCATGAGAATTATGCATATAAGAAAATTGTCAGCTCAATCGGATGACAAGAATTGCGTTAAAATTCAAAGACACGGTGGAATTTAGTCCGAGGACCCCTTTTCTCGTTACGTCCTGAACACGTATTGTCATGAGAATTATGCATATAAGAAAATTGTCAGCTCAATCGGATGACAAGAATTGCGTTAAAATTCAAAGACACGGTGGAATTTGGTCCGAGGACCCCTTTTCTCGTTACGTCCTGAACACGTATTGTCATGAGAATTATGCATATAAGAAAATTGTCAGCTCAATCGGATGACAAGAATTGCGTTAAAATTCAAAGACACGGTGGAATTTGGTCCGAGGACCCCTTTTCTCGTTACGTCCTGAACACGTATTGTCATGAGAATTATGCATATAAGAAAATTGTCAGCTCAATCGGATGACAAGAATTGCGTTAAAATTCAAAGACACGGTGGAATTTGGTCCGAGGACCCCTTTTCTCGTTACATCTTGAACACGTATTGTCATGAGAATTATGCATATAAGAAAATTGTCAGCTCAATCGGATGACAAGAATTGCGTTAAAATTGAAAGACACGGTGGAATCTGGTCCGAGGACCCCCTTTCTCGTTACCTCTTGAACAAGTATTGTCATTTGAGTTATATACATATCCAAATTTCATCTCAATCGTACGATAGGAATTGGATAAAAATCCTCTTGCAAAATTTGACTCGAGCAGACTACAAGTGAAGATAAATAAAACATACAAGAAACGTTCGTGAAATCTTGTACTTGAATGATGTTAAATGGTAAAAACCAGTTCGAAAATGTTTAAGGTTATCTAACTTTACACGGTATTTAACTGATAAAACACATGTAACATTTTACACTTTTGAATTTAATTCAACCACATGGCAATAAAGTATGCTATTAACACAGTTATAAAGTGTATAAAATATAATTTTATTAATTCCAACCATTGCATTTTTTTTTTTTTTCATTTAACACATTAAATCTATAGAAAAAATAGTCATAGGAAATTTTAATTAAACAATATGTATGAATCATTTTCAGGACGTAAGTATTATATTTATGGAGTTTATTCGATGTAAAATATAAAAATTGTTATATTTGCCATACAGTTCATCAAGCTATAAAATACCTACTGGGGAAGAAGCATGCCTAAAGTTAAAAGTTTTAAGATAAAGTGTATAGAAGAAAAACAAATGTAGTATTTACTCTTAGGATTCAATTTAATATTTTTATCGTTTTTAGTGATAAAAAATTTGTTGCTAAATTATTTTATCTTTCTAAGATAATACCAAGAACATTGTCAAGTCTTTTTGAGTTGCGTAAGATACCTGTAGATACTTGCCGCTATCTTCATTTATGCAAATTTCTCCGTGTAAACTTCCCGAATAAAACAGAAAATTATATTTATACTGGTCCTAATTTCATATAAATTGTTTGTAATTTATAAATGACTAAGGAAATTTGTACAAATTAAGCATTGAATAAATAGTCATATTTTTATATATGCAGGTGTGCGGAATTTATTATATTAACTGTGAATCAGTTTTTATTTTATTGTTTTGTTATTTATTTTAGTGCATGCTACAAAAATAATTTTATTTGTTAATATAATTTATATTTAATTCTCCAAGAATAGTTTGGGGGATTTATTTATTTATTTTATTTATTTACTTTTTTTTTTTTTTTTTTTTTTTCATATTTGCGATTAAAGTTTTAAAATCTTTATAACTTTAGTTCATCTGCCTATCTGTTCACGTTATCATCTTCATAATAATAATAATAATAATAATAACTATAATAATTAAAAATCTATAAAGCACTTTACATTTAAAGCATTAACAGATTTTACACTCAACATCATAAATCTAAATCTTGAATATTTTTTAATGTAATCAAAATGTGTAGGAAACGCAAACCGAATTGAAAATGCACCTTTAATAATTCCTGTAATGATTCTTGGCATTTTTTGTAGTCCTCTAAATAATTAATGAATGTTAAACATATTATTTTTTTATCGGAATCATTCTTTATTTTCTCTAAAAGACATAGTATGTTGATTTCTAAAGTTTAGTACGGTATGAAGAGTTTAACCTTGCTTATAAGAAATTCGTCTGTTATACCATAATGTGCACAAATGATTTTCTGAGTCCTTCTTAATAAACTAATGTTCTATATTTAATACATATATATATATTTAACCAGAGGCCAATCAACAGTAAACCTGTCACACCTAAATTACATACATTTTTAATTATTTATTTATTATTTATTATTTATCGTATTCTGTTTATTTATTAATTTACCTAAATTAATATATATATATATATATATATATATATTGACGTGGAAAAGAAAAAAAAAAAAAAAAAAAAAAAAAGACAAACCAAATTTATAATTGCGGTTGAATTTTGATAAAAGGTATTGAAATTTATCTTTAAAAAATTTCTTAAAGAATAAATGCTAATTTAGATCAACAAGTAAAATAATATTTATTGAATTATTATATGCTTGAAAAAATTAATGAAAAAAAAAAAAAAAAAAAAAAAAAAGAAAGAAAGAAAAAAAGATTACAATAAATGTTATACGTCTGTATTCATTAAAAAAAAAATAATAATAATAATTAGGGACATTAAAAAAAAAAAAAAAAAAAAAAAAAAAGACTTTCATAAATTTTAACAAAAAGTAAGTTATTTTATTAATACTTCCAGAAAATATACAGGGAAATACTGCATACATGAAAAGAGTTCTATGAGATTTTAATGCATCTAGGCACTTTAAAGCCTACTGGATTGATTTTTTCTATATTTACGGTGACGTATGTGTGTGTATGCGCGTTTGTTTATATATGCCTGTTTCTGTTTATAAGTGGGTGTATATGAGCGTGTTGTAAGGAAAAATGGTAGTATCTAAGAGCTTTATTCGATTAAGCTATAAATTGGTAGGTATGGTATATGACACTACCTACGACCTGTTTAGATTTTAATGCAAGTAATGGTTGTATCACACGCGAGATTTTAGGCTCAACTTTTTTCTAAACACAACATTATACCCAACACACTAAGCCTGACCTTGTTCAGGGACAGCACGTTTTCGGATGATCAGCTTTTACGACAGGCTTTAAAAAAAGTTGAGTATGTTCAGCATGCTCATACTAATCGACCAATAGGAGGGATGGACAGGATATTTTCCTGGAATACACTTAGAGAAGGGAAAACCTCGCACTATCAGTTCGGGGGAACCCTACGGATAGCTGATCGGTTTCCTCGTTCGTTCAGCTTTCCCAACTTTGAACTGAGTGACATGTTGAGTATAATGCTGTGTTGGGTATATATGCTGTTGTGTGATATGGCCATAAAGCTGCCTTCAAACTCTGGCAACGATAGAGAGCTTCAAAATTCATAAATTATCAATTGTCCGAAAGTGACCCTTGAAATTTTGCACACATTTACAATGAAGGACATTACTTTTTATTGCTCTTTTACAAAAGAGACCCCCTTCTCATGCAATTATCGCACTAGGAGGTTTGGGAGCTTCGATTCCAGTGAGTGTCGACTCTCCTAAGCCACATCAAAGAAATATTAATAGAGCCGCACTTGCAGCTGCAGCTTAAGACATACAAATAACATAAAAAAATATTTATCATTTAGTTCTGTGGACATAAATTACTTGACCTTTTCCAGCTTCTAAACTCTACGTTCAATTAAAATAAAACTGTGTAGACATGATATAGATCATCATCGAATAAATTGTATAAATTTGTATGATTAGTGAATTTTTACAGGATTTTACAGGGTACTAAGCAAAATATTATACATTGCTCTCTACAGATTCAAATTTATTAAAGTTCATTTTGATAATGTAACATTGCTTAGTTAAAACAAAAGCCAATGCACGTTACATGAATTTTCTAATGTTTTGTAATTAGGGTAGTGATGTGCGTTTTCATTTTTACGTGGACATATTAATTCCTGTTATGTCTATTATACTAATTAATGTTGGGGTTAACTACACTAGGCAAACTAAATAATTTAAAATTGGTTAGAATTAATATATGTTTGGGAATGTTGCGTCAAAATGTTTGATTTTAAAATTTACGTGAATAAATGGTTTATTTTATAAACGGACGCACAAACAAATACGGATAAATTACAGTCCATTGTAGAACAATTCAAACTTAATGAGAAATATTAAACACCTTATTAGACATTTCACTTTTGATTATTTACTGAATCATCCAGTTATTTCAGTTTGTTTGAGTCCCTGATAACGGCTAAATGTTCGAAAATTTGGATAAAGTTATTTCTTCTATTTTTATTTCTAAATTTCCGTTAATTAATTTTTTTTATTTTAAATGTATATACCAATACCAAGCTTCGTTCGATAATGCACCTAAACAAATTATGAATATTTTTCATTATGAAAACATATATAATCGCATATGTAAATGTAAATCTTTTTCAGCAATATATAAGATCATTTAACTGTGAAACAAAATAACTATTATGAAAAAAATTAAATATTCTATTTCCAGATCATTTTACGGAGAATAAAAAATGCAAACTTTTAGCATAATTAGTATAAAACACTTCCTTACAAATAATGATGTCAAAAAAATATAAATTTACTAACAAAGTGCATCTTTTATTAAAACAAAATGTATTGATAATAATTTCTTTTTTTCTGTTTTAATCTATACAAAACATTTTCTTTTATTACATAGATTATCTTTTATTTATACTTATTACTAATCAAAGCCTAAAAATGAAATCTTATAATATTCATTCAACACACGAGAAAATTAAAAATGCATTCAAAGTCTTTTTTTTTTTTTTTTTTAATATAAAATAACAATAATATAAACGTATACTACTGCATTTTTCAGCGGAAAATAAACTGTATAATGTAAATGTTTAATTCTTGAAAAACAAATAAACAATATCCTGCACTAAAAACGGAAATATAGTATAACATTAGGCTTTTTTTTTCTTTAAATTTAGTGATTATTTTTTATTGAAATTTGCTCACATCATATTGCATCGAATAAGATACGATGATTTACATGAAATATTTTTTAAAATGTCATTTTAAAAATTTTATTATTATTTTATTTTATTATGTTTTATTGGACAAATTCTCAAAATATATTTTTGAACAAAACAAATAACCTAAAAGAAATATGAATATTACAATTCATATTAATATGTACTTTTAATAAAATTAATATTTCATAAAAAAAAAAAGTTTAATAAATTATCTAAATTATAAACAAAAATATATTTTTATTTTTACTTTCTAGAATAGTATGTTTCATAATAATTTAAATTTACATGTGTCACAGTCTTCTATATTTGGAAGACCATTAAATATTAATAGTATTTTTTCTTCAATCGAATTTAGTTTCACAAATTCTACAAACAAATATAGCAAAGTGCATTGTTAAAAAAAAAGTAGTATTCACGACACAGGCTACAATTCATACACAGACTACCACAACTGAATTTATATGGAAATACTCAGTTGCATTGTATTTCTCAGCTTATATATAAAAAATTTAGAGGACTTGATTTTCCTGTTTTCTTCTTTTGAGCATAAATTTTAAAGAAATTAACATATGGACATGAATTTTTGATGTCATCCTTATTATCGAATATTTAATCGAATTTTATAAATTTTTAACATAATCAATACATTTTTAACTTATATTAATTTAATTTTTCATAAATGAAAGCTTAAAAAAAATGGCAAAATTAAACAATTTTAGGGAAAAGAAAAAAAGAAAAACTGTGTCAAAAATGCGTCTAAAAATTTTAATTTAAATAGTATTTTTCTTACTGTATTCAATTGTATTCTTTTTTTCCATAAATATATATATATATATATATATATAATGTCAAGAAATATTTTTTTAGCGAACACCTCGTCTGATTTTCACATATATATATATATATTCACCTTCAAGAAAAAATATATGGTAGATGGACCACTAAAGTCCTATTTTGGATACCGAGAGATAAAAAAATAATGAGAAATGGAGAAAAATTGAAAAAAAAAGGGCAGATTTTAATCACCTAGGAGAGGTCATCATGCTGCAGTGGATTGGTAAAGACTGAAATTAATGAGGATGAATATATATATATAAAGTTATTCTCACAAAAATAAAAGCAGGAAAAAGCAAAGAAAGAAAGAAAGAAAAAAGAAAAAGAAAGAAAGAAATGCAGGATGATAAATTTAATTTCATTCTAACCTTTCGATGTATGTTTATCTTCTCCTATCTGTAATGCATCTTCAATATCCATTTTCATTTAGTTTTTATTTATTTATTTATTTTATTAAAATATATTCTTTTAAAGCATATTTTTGAGAAAAAATTAGTTAATATGAGTTTTAAAAAAGCTACTTTTCTTACAGTTACATAAAGTTCGATTAATGTTGTGATAAAGAATATGCCATCCAATTCAGATACGTCTGTTTGTCTAAAACGAAAAAAAACAAGAAAAAAGGTTTTTTTTTTTTTTTTTTTTCACTTGTATAGTTATTAAGACAATTTAATTAAGTACTTACTACAGCTGTACTTTAGGTTTAGTTTCATTCATTTAAATGCAAATTATATTTGTATTGCACTTTTGCAATTTAAAATGTGTTATATGTGTTACATAAGAACCAACTAGCAGGCTTTGCCCGCTTCGCTGGCCACTAAATTTAAAGGAAACTCTTTTCTATATAGCTTTATAAAAATAAAATAAAATAAATAACTGAAATTGTTCAAAAGCTCGCTCCAGGTCCCTGCTGCATTCGGCAGCGATTTGGTCATCCACTGTTACACAATATTTTACCAATGTGACAACCACTGTGACAATAGTTTACCAATGAGCTTCCATTTAGGTGCTTATTATATAACAGTTTAGAAATAGATAGTATCGAAAAAATTGGAGTTTCCCTTTTATATTTGAATCCCAGTTGCATGTGAACAACACTATACGTGTTGCTCACATGTAACTCGGACTGGACTCAAATGTAACTGGGTTTAGACAACATAATATTTGCTTTTACGTTATTTCATATGTTTATTTTGTTTATCCAATCAACCATTATATGACAGCAATTTCACGCCAAATATTACAATATGCTGTGACCGGCTACATCTGTCGCATGAGACAATTAATTTTTTGTGTTTATATATGATTCATGGGTTGTAAACCTGATAGTACAGCCTTAATATAGTTCTCTTTGGCGGCTTTTGAATTTTTGTCACCATTTTAAACATAATCCCTTGTAACAATATGCTATGAGCGCTATTTCTGCCATATTTTAGACAACTAATCCATTTTATGGTTATATATATTTCCTACTAGCAGGCTACGCCCGCTTCGCTGGTCACTACATTTAAATGAATTTTAGAAAGAATTATCAATATTTATTTTTTTACACCACATTATACACAAAAATTAAAAAAAAAAGTAACTAAAATTGCTTCAAACCTCGCTTCGGGTACTCGCTGTCTACGGCAGCTCTTTTCCCTACCGCACTGCATCAGGTCTAGGTTTCCCATGCCTGCAGAAAGATCTTTCCCAGGCACTTTAATCTGGATATTTATCGACGACAGGAAAGATCTGCTACTATTTAAGAACTACGATTTTAAAGATGACTGTATCTCAGCATCTAATAAATATTTTAGTTTTGAACCATGTATTTTATAGCCCATGCTATTTACACAATATTACGATTTGATTTCGATCAAAGTAATAAAATAAATAAAAATAAAAAGTAGATTAATATATATATATATAAACAAATAAATTTTAATCAATTTAATCCTTTTTGCTATGTATGTACTTCCATTTTTCCCGATAAATACTGTAAATAATAATAATAATAATAATAATAATAATAAAAAAAAAAAAAAAAAAAAAAAAAAAAAAGTTTTTTCTTTTAAAAGAATTAATTAAAAAATGAAAAATAAGAAGTTGGTCTACTATAAAAACTTAAACGTAACTGTTATAAAAACGTTTTTAAAATTAAAACTATTAATTATACTTAATTTTTTCTACTGTATTACAATTTTGTTTCCAAAAAAAAAAAAATCGCCTTTAAATGAATGTATTAAATAAAAATGAGTTGCGTAATAGCCGTTGCTAAGATACGCAGACGATTGAAGCAAAATATTAAATTTATGAAAAATGAAACAAAGAAGCCAATATTTAAAATTGGAAAAACATTAATTTAATAAATTCAAATTCGAAATTCGAAAAAATCTCGATTAGGTGCACACTTGCAGGGACCCAGGTACCTATATGCCAAAATCTAAAAATTTAATATGTTTAATTTTTTCTACTGTATGTGTATAACTATTTGATTTCAATAAATATAATAAAAAAGATTTCTTCCTCAAATGAATTCAAATAAATAAATAGTTTAATAGCCGTTGCTAAGATACGCAGACTTTTGAAACGAAACAAATTTCTGAAAAATGAAACATTGAAGCCAATATTTAAATTCGAAAAAACATTAATTTAAAAAATTCAAATTCGAAATTCGAAAAAATCTCGATGAGGTGCACACCTGCAGGGTCCCAGGTACCTATATGCCAAATTTGAAGGCTCTGCGATTAGTAGTGTGAGCACCAGAGCGCAGGTACACACACAGACACACACACAGACACTTCTCTTTATTTATATAGATTAAACATATTTTTATTTATTTATTTAAATATTAATTTGAATTTTTCAAATATTTCTGTTCGACAGCGTGCAAGTGCAGTAACACACAGAGGCTCATTTTTTTGTATGATAAATTAGCATAGTGATTATTATATATAAAAATAAATAAATAGGTAAGCATTATCGTGTTACACAACTTTATTATGTCGCTCCATTGGCGGGTTTTGAATTTTTGTCGCCATATTAGCGATGGATTTTTTTTTTTTTTTTTTTTTTTTTTTTTTTTTTTTTTGGTATGAAAAGGGGAAGATTATTTTGCTAATAATTTTATCAGACTCTTTTTTGTTTATACATAAGAATCCTTTATATTCTGCTTATATTTTTAATGGTTTTTAGGTTTAAAATAGTGCTTGTTGAAATAAATTTCCTATCTTTAAAACTGCATTTGTTCCGTAAATTTTGTGTAAAAATAAATCATTTATGTTTTTATATATTTGATGCACTACTTAGATTAAAATGGCTGTTGCTATATTAAACTTCTTGTCGAAAAACGTTCGGTGTACTTCAACACCAAAATTTAAAAAATCGCCCAGCAGGATCTGTTAATGAAACTGATAAAATAAAAATATGGTTAACAGAGTTTAAATAATCTATTTAAAAAAACTTTTAAAACCCAAATTAGTAATGTATTGTATCACATACATAGATATAGTAATAATATATAGATTGATCATTGGGGAGGAAAAAGTGATTCCTTTTCACTCTGGAAAAGACGGCGATTTTACCAAAATATGGCAGTCTTTCCCCGAGTGAATACGCACGGGAATACACACGAATGTTTTAGCAAATAAAATTCATGAATAATTTATTTACTAAAGGTGAATGAAAAGCTCCAGATATAGTTTCAAATTCATTCTTCTTTTTTTCCTTTTTTCCTTCAATACCACTTAATGGCTGATTCCAAAGCTTTTTTTTCGGCATCAAAAATCTTTGCACGATAATATGGGGATGATAGGGGGTGATATATGGGGATTATTATATCTATGATCACATAAATCTTTTCAAAGATAGAATAAAACTTAATTTGAAAAAAAAAAAAATAATAACTTTTGTTTATTAACCAAAATAATTGATGAAATTTGAAATGCAAGTTGGTCTTGTGGGGTACAGGCTGTATATTATATTTTTGTGTTTGTGAGAGAAAATTTAAAAGAATTTGAAGACTGCAATTTTTAATCCCACTTAAAAATCATGTGACTTAATGTGAAGCAGATTTTTCATTTTTTTTCTCCTAACGGTTTCCATACAATCTTCTGCTGTTGCCACCTAAAATTCATACTTTAGTTAATTTTAAAAAATCTAATTGTCCGATTGATAAGCTGTTTAATGCATCGGATTTACAATTACAAAAATTTTCCCTTTCATTTGGTATCTTATTTGTAACGATGCGACTGATATTTCTAATTTATTTTCTAATCTTTCTGATTTATTTTCCTCATTTTAAATAAATGTACGTTTTTTTTTTTTTTTTTTTTCTTTTTATTATTATTATTATTATTATTATTTTGTCGAAAAAAAAATTGGCAACAATTAAATTATGGATAAAATTTTAAAATTTAAATATCTTATTTATCAGAAATTAGAAGGTTGTTATTTTCACATTTTAATTAATTAAGAAAAAAACTGATCATCCGATTGATAAGCTGTTTAATGCATCGGATTTACAAACATTTTCCCTTTCATTTGGTATCTTATTTGTAACGATGCGACTGATATTTCTAATTTATTTTCTAATCTTTCTGATTTATTTTCCTCATTTTAAATAAATAATTATTATTATTTTGTCGAAAAAAAAATGGCAACAATTAAATTATGGATAAAATGTTAAAATTTAAATGGCTTTTTTATCAGAAATTAGAAGGTTATTATTTTTACATTTTAATTAATTAAGAAAAAACTAATCAAAAATTCAAAAATCTGACTTCGATGTGCACAATGACCCTTCGGGGGGCACCTTTGTGTTAAATCTCGTGACTGTCCGAGCTACCGTTTTCGAGATCAGTGAAATATACACATATTGCTCACTTAATAGTATAAGATAAACTCTACTAAAAAATGCTGGTATCACTGAACAAGAGTAAATAAAGCTATATTTTGCGATACGCATTATATTCATTAATTCAGACTTTCTTATATCTCGCTGAATAAAAGAAGTGCAATGCAATTTATACCCCTATTTCGTTTTGCAATTCTCACAACAAAATATGGGATACCTATAACCCCCTGAATACAAACGCATGGTTACTTCTGAATCCATTATTTATTAATGGAGAGCTCTCTCATATAAGGCACTCAGCTGCTATATTTTTGATTTCCTTCGCATAAAAGCTATCCCACATGCCTATCATTGTCCAAGAGGACCCCTTCAATGCGCCACACGAATCCACTCCCCCTTTTATTTCCTACCATTTCCTTGATGCAGTATGAAACATTCAGGACAAAGCAATCAGCCGAGGGTTATTTTTTTTCCAAGGTAATTCACATAGGGGGTGTGTGAGTAATCAAACAAAGTAAAGAATAATCTAATAGAGTACATACATATGGAGAATGTCTGGTCTTTGGGGTGTCAAAGTTATAAATGTGTATCCTGCGAGGGTGCCTTGATAACTTAACACCTGGGAGTAGATAAAAGAAAAATTGTGTTTGCATATAACACACAATGGTGGCTTTTTCATGAGATTTTGGCGTCATATCAAACAAGTTCCATGGAAATTACGTGCTAGAGAGGAAATTGGTGTAAAACAAATTATATTTGTGAGTGGGAGTGTGTAATTCGTTAACATGCATGTGGGGGTGTTACAGTGTCGGGCAAAATGTGAAAAGAGAACGTCAGTTTTTATGTATGCGGTATTATGTATTTTGCATTACATGCAAAAAAATATATGCAACTTGAAGAAAAGAACTATGCTATTTATTTGTACCATTTTTCAGATTTTCTATTTATTTAAATTTTAAAAACTTTTTAGATGCTGACATATTCTAACTGAAATCTTTGTAGAGAATTTCCTTTATATGTATATATATATATATATATATATATATATATATATATATATATATCTTTATATATATATTTCTTTTGTGCGTGTGCATGTCACTGAACTCCTCCTAAACGGCTGGACCGAGCTTAATGAAATTTTTTGTGTGTCTTCAGGTGGATTCGAGAATGGTTTAGATTTACAATTCATTTCAATCGGATAATTGGATCAAAAGATATTAAATAAAAACTCCATTTTAACTTTAAAATGATTAAAAAGAAAAATACATTTGATACCAAAATAAACAAAATTTACGTTTATTTATTTTTTTTCCGGAAATAAAATATTTTTAATTTCGCGTGATAAACAATAAAAATTAGAAAAAAAAATAATATACTATGAAAATATTCGCGTGTAAATAAATATTTTCATGGAGATTTTCATAGGAAAATTATTTCGCCATTTTAATCCCCATATTTGGGTATAGATATGTATTAGTTATCATGTGCATGCGTTAGATTGAGTTGTTTTTGCTGTAAAATTGATAAAATTTGAATTTTTAATCTCAAAACTCTGTCATCTTTGGCGGAAAAAATAATATCGCCATATCATCTGGCGAACATATTTAATTTCTTTCAAATATAATGGTTATTTCAACAACTTATATTAAGAGAGTAATGAATAATATGAAACAATTTCGTACAATATATATTACGAAGATATACATCTGGCATATATATTTTCGTATTACGTTTTTGATCGCCAAATACAAAAACGCCAAGGAAGACAGAGTTTTGAAATTTAAAATTAAAATTTTGTCAATTGAGAGCAAATTAACTCAATCTAACACATGCATACGATAACTAATACATATCTATACACAATTACAGGGATTTAAATCGAGAAATAATTTTCCTCGATTTTTAATAATTTTTTATAAAAAATCCAATGGGAGATTAACATAGGAAATTCTTTTCATGCATCCACTGACGGTCAGTGACGTCACACTTCGCTTGCGTATATTCTATTGTAATTCCAGTTTGTCCCGACAGTTGGTGCTGCGATCAAATTCAGGAAAATATTTTGTAACTTCGTGTTATTATTGTTATACAAAAAATTGTGTCCTAATTGAAATATTACATCAAGATGTAATTAGTGTTTGAAGAGTTTTGAAGTGTGGATAAAAAACTATACATTTTGCAAATTTGGTGCGGAATTGGAGTGAGTATTTTATATAATTTTCTATCAAATTTACACGCGCGTTGATTAACAACCACCCTAAGCTACAAATTTATTTGTGTAGCTAATTTATTATATTTTATTTATTTATTTTTTGTATGGAACACTTTTAGTATCGGATCCCTTTGGCAAAATTTGAAAATTGGCACCGAAGTAGCTCGGACGCTTCTCGCCAAGATCTTTAGTTCCATAATTGAGATAGCCATTTCAATTCATCGCAAAAATGGCTTAAAATATTTAAAGTCACCAAAGGGGTCCCATACTTTTGTGCGTGTGTATGTCACTGATATTTTATTTATTTATTTTTTGTATGGAAAATTTGGCACCGAGATAGCTCGGACGCTTCTCGCCAAGATCTTTAGTTCCACAATTGAGATAGCCATTTCAATTCATCGCAAAAATGGTTTAAAATATTTAAAGTCACCAATGGGGTCCCATACTTTTGTGCGTGTGTATGTCACTGATATTTTATTTATTTATTTTTTGTATGGAACACCTTCAGTATCGGATCCCTTTGGCAAAAATTGAAAATTTGGCACCGAAGTAGCTCGGACGCTTCTCGCTAAGATCTTTAGATCCACAATTGAGATAGCCATTTCAATTCATCGCAAAAATGGCTTAAAATATTTAAAGTCACCAAAGGGGTCCTAATTTGTGGCTTAGATTTAGAAAATCCGTGCTTTTCTCACGGCCAATTATATGTTGCGTATTCCAGGGTTGGAAAACCTTCGAATTTGTTTGTGTATACTCCTCAAGGATTAACCAAAAATATTGTACATCCAATGGCATTACGGTAAATTCAGTTTTTGTAGATTAAAAAAATATACCTGTTATAAAATAAATTGAGTTTCAACTTTTTCACCTTTAATTAAAATGAGTTTAAGTTTTTATTTATAATACGAACTCTACATTTCACTTCGCTCATACTATACACAATGTACATGTAATGATGTTAGATATTGTAATAACTTTTTGATAAAAATTTTCATCAAATCGGTTCAGATTGTTACAGTTTATTCAAAAAAGACGGAATTTTTATGCGAAATTCGATGCTATCAGAGATTCTCTCATAAATTTTAATATTTGCCGTATGAAATAAAATTTTGTGCTGTTCGACATTCAGCGGAGGTTTTAAATGACAAGTAGCAAGTAGAAAGTACCAAGTAGCAAGTAGCAAGAAGCAAGTAGCGAAAATTTCGGTAATTATGTCTTTTACGTTATAATCGGAATTCACAGTCACCGTTTACAGCGCTCCATACCTGTTTCACTTATATACCACATACTTACACAATTACAATAAGTTAGTTATTTTTTTCTAGCAAAATAGTCTCTAGAAATAAGTTAAATGACAAAACAACGTTTGTCGGGTCAGCTAGTATATATATATATATATATATATATATATATATATATGTATGTATATATATATATATATCTTTTAAAATGCTATTACATTAAAAAAAATACATAATTTAGAACGATGATCCATATTTTAGAAAACATCAATACCATTTTTATTACTATTATTATTATTATTATTATTATTTATCTAAATTTATTTAAATAGGAAATAATATAGGAATATAAGAACTTTATAATAAAAATGGGAAAAAATCACCCACAGAAAGTCGTATTTAATCATTGTATCCAAAATGTTTAACAATGTTATGAGCTTTTATACATTTTCATCTGATAACATTTTATTTTTATTTATTTTTTTTTTTTCTATCGGTGCATTTTACGAAACATAAGTAAAAAGTCTCTCATGTTTCACAAGAAACTTTATATCGAAGGTTTTTTTTTTTTTTTTTTTTTTTAATACAAGTTTTCACCTTATTTACTGGTCGAAAATATATATAACATCTTCTTATAAAAAAGTAAGGTGATAAATATTATTAAAAATTTGAAAGGTTAACAGCTATGCAATATACTATATTGAAAATAGACGCGTGGTCTTACGCATGAGCAAATTCATATCAAATTTGCGCACTAGAAATGAAACTGGAGTAAAACAAATTATATATCAAAGTATATAATTAAGTAACATGCATATCGGGCATAACAGTGTCAGTCATAATGCAATGAATGCGTCAGTGGTTATGTATATGTATTATTATTATTATTATTATTACATGGCATATAAATAAAGTATTACATTACACTGTTAAAAAATTCTGTAAATTTAACGTAAATATTTATCCAGAGTCTCTGTAAATTTACAGTAACTCTTAGTTAAAAGTGAATAATCTAGATTCTCGATATTTATTCTGTATTTTTACCTAATTTACAATTTAAATAAAGAAAATAAAAATATTTTGGTGAAACTCTGGCAAAAGCAGAATTTAGTTTAGGACGGAGAACTATTATTATTATTATTATTTTTCAAATTATAACATTGCTTTTAAATTATTAAATTATATTTTCGATAAATTTTAGATTTCGATAAATGTCCAACTATCGTAAAATTGGTATCGTAAAAATCCGAAGATTAAGACTAATAGTCCTCAGTCCTAATAATATTTGTAAAACAAAGAATTCTCTCAAACATTATAGCATCACTTGTCGGCATAAAAATCCTCCCTGAAATATACTGGATGTTTTTGGCAAATTTTAAAATACTAAGACCATATATGGCATGCAGTTAAATTTTCCGCCATGTACCAATATTTGAAGGGCTTGGGATGGATGGTGGTCGCGTTTAGAAATAAAATAATTATCTCTTAATGAAGCATTATCTCTATAAATGTTGTTGTCGCTTATTTTTATTTTTATTTTTTTCCTTTGCATTTTTTATAGAAAACAATATTCAGGCTCTTCCGAAAAATTTTATGTACCTTCTTTGAAAGTCTATGTCTTGATTTTGCATATTCAAATGCTCAAAAAGTAAATCTCAACAAAATTGATTTTTCGTGACAGGTGTTATTTGTTTGCTGAAATTTATTTACTTATTGTTTTTATTTCTGTTGTTTATTGAATTATTTATTTTTTGTGCTTTTATTGCTTTACGTCATTGTTTTTTTTATTCAATACTGCAAGTTTTATTTATTATATATTGTCTCTCTAAAAAACAGTATGTGACGCAAACTATTCGTCATCCCGAAAACCTTAAAATGAGATTCATAAAAGTCGTCACTCTTTATTTTTTTTATTTATATTTATATTTTTATTTTTATTCATTTATTTATTTATTTTTATGTGTGTGGCCCTCCCAATCTTCCTCTCTATAAATTTCCATTACATATTTACCCCCCCCCCCCCACTCCCCAATCACTCCATAATATTTTTACATCTTCCGAAATAGACGTAATAGATTCCATACCTCCCAAAATATATACACGGTTTTTCAAGGTGCTAGATCTATCTAAAATTTCTGTCGTACATCAGGTGGCGATTATTGCGCTAAAAATTTCCCTTTTAGGTGCATATTAGCAGAAATATATGCTGATATAATGTAATTTCATTCACTGTTCAACCCTGCATCATGAATTTTCAAGGTCATGGCTATATTTCATAATTACTTTCTATTACTCATATATATGGTAGAGAAAGTATTGTTTTGGGGTCAAGTTTTAGAAATTATGTTTTTGTTATATTTACATGTTTTCAGGTCTTCCGAATCCGATAAACATGTCTTTAGAGGTTCGCCTGTTTGTGTGTCTTTGTGTGTATATGTGTCTGCTTCTGTTAACATATCTCAAGAACATATAGTAGAAAAAAGTGTTAACTCTGTATTCTAAATTCAGGTACTGATGGTATGCTAAATGTTTCGTTGAAATCAAGGAAATAATATGTGTACAGGGTCATCCAAAAGAATGCAAACACTTTATGTCTATGGAGAAATTTCTGGTAAGTACAGTGAAACGTATATAGACTAACTTAAACAAAACGGAATGAACCTTCTTTTTTCTTAATATTCATAAGAGGATGCTTAGTGTAGATTGTGGTATGGAAATCATTCACCATTCGTTTACAGGGCTAGCGAAAGTATTTCGTTATATTGGAGCTATACTTCGAAGTTGGTGGAATTGTCAAATTCATTTTGTGATAGCTGATTTTCAAGAAAGACTAGATTTAAGTTCGTAATACTGTTATAGTGCATATTGCTTATACACAATATACAGGGCTAACGAAAATTTATCTAAATTTTCTTTTTCAGTGGATGTAATTGGTGGAAATGCTTTGTTACATTTGACTATGTTGAAGACAATACTCAGTAATTTTTCATACCCATACTTTAGACAAAGCATTTAAGACTCTATTTGAAACATTGTTTTTTGTATAGTGTTAAGTTTTGAGGTGCCCTGATTACGAAATTTTTTTACCAATTTTTGGCGATTGTTCCGTATGTATATTTGTTATCAGCACTACTTGAAACAGTAAACTGCAGAAAATTCAAATTTGGTATTTTAAAGTTCGTATCAAATTGCCACTTAAAAACTTTATCTAGATTGGCAAGTTTAAAGGCAAATCAGTAACAGTCTTGATAGTTTTTTTTTTAAATAATTGTAGGCACTTTAATTGAACGGAGGTTGAGGAGAGCGGTAGCCTCCCTCAAACAGAATTATATATCAAATAAAACTGTTTTAAACCTATTTAAGATTATTGAACTTTATTACTTTATTTCCTTCCTAATTGATCTTAAGACTTAATATACAATGCGAAAAAGTCATGGGAGTGACACAACAGATTATTTTATTTTTATTTTTTATTGTATTTACTTCTATCTCCAAATAATTCTACATTTTCAAAAGTATGCGCAATCAATTCATTAACCTCAAACACCTTAAAATACGAATTTTCAAGGCAGCTTGCTTTACAATTTCTAATCCCCCCCTCCGCACCTGCTCTCCAAATAATTTTACAAGTTCTTATGTATGTATAATCAATTTCTCATCGCCAAATACATTGTAATATGTTCCCCACTCCCAACTACTTTATCAGCGCAGACCCGCGCGTGTTGCGCGAGCCTGTTTAGTTTTTTTTTTCCCTTGTCACTACGTTTTTATAATTCAAAGGCATAGAAAAACGAGGGAAAAAAATGTTTTTTCCTTCAGTAGAATCACATGTCCGTATTCCCACTGCCTGTTCCAGCGTGTACTGCGTGAGACCAATGCCCCTTAATAATTTTACGCTTTCGAAAGTATCCGCAATCGATTGTGCATTCCCAAACGCCAAAAAGTAAAAATTTTCAAGACTCTATCTCAATTTTAATTTCTTTGCCCTCCCCGCCCCTCTCAAATAATTTTCTATTTCCGAAATATTTACAATCAATTCCTCATCTCTAAAAAGTTAATAATACAAATTTTGAAGTATCTATCTCTATTTGAAAATCGTTATCCTTCCCTCCGCCCCCAAATTGTTTTGCACTTTCAAAAGTATTTGCAATCGGTTCGCTATCCCCTAAAACTTAATAATACCCGTTTTCAAGATTTAAACTCTTTTTATACATTTTTATCTTCTGTCATCATTTTCTGCCTTATTAATAATTTTACACTTTCGAAATTATCCGAAATCACTTTCTTGCACCTTAAAGTATAATAATACCAGTTTTCAAGGATATGACTCTACTTTAAAAATCTTGCAACACTTCAGCCCCCAAAATAATGCCCCCGTTACTTTCTCACATTCTAAAATATCTGCATATATCCCAATTCCTAAGAAACCGAGTAGTACCGAATTTCAACTCTCTAAATCTATTTCTACATTTTCGCCCCTTAGCTCCCATCTGCCCCCTATTATTTTAACACATTCGAAAGTATTCGCAATTACATCCCCACCACTGAAAAAGTTCTGAGTACGAAAATTCAACGGAGTATTTAATTTGAATCTCTTAAATATATAAAAGAATAATTAATCTTATCCTCTGTCGGTCACATGATTAAAGAACGAAGTAAACATTAATTTAAATTTGTAATAAAATTGTAATTAGTTTGTTTATTCACCTATTTGCATTAAAACAGGGTTCCAAGCGCATCATATGTCCCCCTGATCGATTATCAATTTCTGTGTAAATCGGTTTAACTTTTAATATGAAATAACGTATCGTTGTCAATAAAACCGTTTTCTATATAATCGTTGTCTGTATTTTAGTTAATTACAAAAATTACAAATGTCGACTGGATAAGGGAATTACACCACTAGATATAAATGGAATAAACAACAACAACAAAAAAAAATCAGAACGATAATTCTAATTTATTTAACAATGTTTACACTCTTTAACGCTATTTAAATTTTTTTAAACTCAGAATTGACGCGTTGTACATTGTCAAAGATAGACGTTTTAATTTATATCTCAGCAACATATTATTATTATTTATTTATTTATTTTATTTTTCACTATCTCTTTCAGAAGGCTGGTGTGCTCTTGAATGTCAATTTCCTATTTCTACGTTCCGTAAGGATTGATCGTATGCATGTGCATACAGATTGACATCTTCTTTTATTATTATTATTATAGATATACACTACCTACCAGAAATAACCACGCACTATCGAATTCAAACATTTTGTCAAATATCTAGAAAATTCCATACGAATTATCCTTAAACTTTGGTCACGTAAAGAACATGCTATACCTCATATATTTCAGCAAAAGTTTTGCCCCTAAAGTTAAAAGGGCACAAATAAAATATTAAAGAATGTAAGCGTGTTTGGGATCATGGCATAAAAAGAAATGCTTGGAAAGCATTCTAGATTTAGAGTTGGAATATGAGACTTCACTTAATTACCCATATTTAATTTTAGGAGACTTGCGCATATATTCATGCAGACATAAAGATAAAAGCACAATAAATTATAACATTTTTTTATTATGACACGCGAGGTATTAAACCAAATCCAACACCATTTTTGGGAGACTTGGCATACAACGTTAGACACTATGCACTGCAATCAAAATATATAATAATAGTAATAATAAAAAAATGAATAGATAAAAATACCTAATAAAACATAAGCATTGCCACTAAATATGTTTTAACAGTATATGCGGAATATTAAACGAAATTTCATTTATATAATTTATTGACAAAAAATATTGAGCTCTCTCTCTCTCTATATATATATATCTTTATATATATATTTCTTTTGTGCGTATTTGTATTTCCTACAAAATTACATCTTTTTTAAATTAAATTACAAAAATGAAAATAAAAATAAATATCACATTTAAATAGTTAATAATGTTACTTATATAACTAAAATTCTCGTGAACTGCCTATCACTTTTCTTTTTTTCTTATTTTATTTTTTATTTTTTTTTTTTTTTAAATCAAACATAAATACATATCTTGGGTTGACTGTGTACAAAGTTTGTTTAAAATTGAAAGAGAGGTAATACGAGAAATTGTAAGTTAAAATTATTCAAGATTAAAAAAAAAAAAAAAAAAAAAAAAAATCACTGTCTTAAATATTTGTACGATTTTATCAATACAAATTTCAGTAAAGGAAAGATTATTTTGGCTAAACAAATTAAAGAAAAAGTTTCACAGTTCTATGATAAAAATGAACGAAGTTTCAGGCATTTATATCTTTATATGCAACATTCAAAATGATGGCAAATAAGCCATTTTTGTACATATTTAAAAACTCAGAACTTAAATACTTCTTAGATAAACTCAAAATAATTGACATTTCTAGAGTCAGTATGAAAAGTTCTGTAATTATATCAAATTTGATCCAAATTTGTGTTGATGGATTTCATTTTATAAAATCCCTGTCGATTTCACATAGAATGATGCTTCTTTAAATTTCAATTTTAGAATAAAGAATATGTTTGGTCTTGTAAAAATAAACATATTTATAAAATTCTTTAACAAATAAAAGTAAAATTCATCAGTTAAATTTGGTATGTATTAAAAAGAAAAAAAAGCAGTATGTTGTGGCCACCACATGACTTTTTTTTCTATTTTCCTATACAAATTCTCTCAGTAAAAACAATTTATTAAAATTACTATTTAAAAAAAATATATATATTCCATGATAATGCAGACGATTGACATATTAGAGAAGTAGTATAACACAAAATATCCAAAAAAAGTCCATTTTATTCCCAATATTGAAAAAAAAAAATAATCTTTTTTTTTTTACTATTATCACAGATCTATAGTTCAACTATTCGTTTTAAAGGTATTGACGTGACCTTTCGAAAGATACCCATCTTGAAATTTTACTCCCCGGGGGGGAAGCGATGCCCCCACATGCACAGTTTTTTTTTCCCAGTTAACTACTACTATTATCAAAAATTCATATTAATTTACAATCACAAGTTAAAAATAACTCTAATTATGTACATTTATACGAAATTTTGTCCTATATTGTCATGTTAAAAATTTAGAAAAAATACAAATACAGCACCACCTGTTGAGTGATTGATCCTTAAATGTAATCCGCACCAGTCTATGTCAGGATGCAACTAAATACCAAGTTTGGTTAAATATCGTTCATTGGTTCGTGAGATACAGCGTCCACAAAATTCGTGATACACAGAGAGAGAGAGAGACAGACATTTTCTAATAACTGACAAATCGTGTTCAGGACATCCCAAAACGTGTAAATCCATCGAAAACCGGTGTTCGAAAAATTTTCCGAATCCAATACTTTCTCTATATTACATATAGAAGAAAGTAAAAAGATAATCCTATTTCATTTCACGTCGATCTTTAAAGGTATTAAGTTATTTTAGCATTTTTAAATAAATATGATAATTCCAAATGAATCTATTCATTTAATCATAGAAATTAATTCGAAAATTTACTATTCACAAATATTGGTATTGTTAAAAATAGGACTATCTGCATAGAAAGTACCTTTGCAATTGAATGCAACATAATTCTTCATGGATTTTTATTCATAATTTTTCAGTTTTTAACATTTTAATCCATTTTCAAAGAATACACAATACACAAAAGTAGATTTTTTATTTCCGTTTGTTCGCACATTTACACAAGCATTTGGTAAAATAATACTATTATAATAACATGATAATAATAATAATAATAGTTTAACTTTAAATAACTATAAACTGAATATATATATATATTGAAAGTGGTAATTCTGTAGCTCAGAACTTAATTTGAAATATGAAATTTTTTTAGAGTACATACAGATTCCGAAGTTACTATTTCTATTAAAAATCTAAATATTAGTTTAATTTTTAATGTATATATGACATTTAAATTTTAATTCACAAAATCTGTGAAACAATAATTACAAATTTAATTGATTTTATTTTTATTATTTGAATTGCATGTCTAAACAAAATTAATATGAAAATATTGAGTTGGAACATTTACTGTAATTTTTGACAATATAATGTAATAAAGAACAATGAATAACAAAATATGAAATTCCTTTAAAAGTATTTATTTTTTTAAACAAATAATTATTTGTCATTAAATTTACATACATTAATAATGATAAGCGACTCAATGTATGTATAAGCAACTTAAAATTAAGCAAGTTAAGAAAATGAAAATTTAACTTCGATTATGTCTACCTAACATTCAGTTTTCAGTTGCTATTTTTGAAGATTATATATATATCTATATATAGATAGATATATATATACATATCAGGACAATTATTGAAATATTTTATTTTATTTTTAATACTTAAATAAGTATTTCTTTTTACTTTTGCCTAATATATAAACGTGCTCCTCAGGGCATTGTATAATATGAAGTTTAATGAACGTAAATTTCTCAAAAATTCAGGTTTCTTAAACTTTAGTTTCACACTTTATAATTCATGCAGTAACAAAATATAAAAAAAAAAATATTGTAATAGATAATAGTAGAAAATTTAAAAGAAAGTTTTTTTGGGGTACTGTTACTCAAATTAAATAAACTTATTTTAAAGATAGAAATTTACAGATTTTGCAGAGTTACCAAATTTCTGCATCTTCAAATTCTAGTAACAAAACTTTTAAACGTAAATTCTATATAATATAACAAGGCTGAAACAAGTAATATTTAAAATTCGTGGAATATATAAACAGTATATAGTTTTATTGTACAGGAAAGTGTTATTTATTTATTTATTTATTTATTTATTTATTTATTTTTTAACTTTAAATTTACATGGTTAAGTGTGTTAAGTGTGTTACCATAGAAGTCTTTGTAACAACCCTCTTTAAAATCAACAGATTTAAACAAAACGAACAATAAATGTATATTTTATTTTTCAGAAGTTTTTTTTTTTTTTTTTTTTTTTTCAGGTATTATATATATATATGTATGTGTGTGTGTGTGTGTGTAATTCCTTTTATAAATCAAATATTAAAACAAAATCTTGAGATTTTGTTTTTCATACATAAATCAGTATTTACGTTTTGTTTTGTTTTATATATAAACTTTCCACTCATGAAATCATAAACTTTCCAAAAACCTTTTGAAATGTAGTTCCCTCAATGGCAATCGAAGACAAGTGGAACAAACATTTCCTCCATTTCTATCATTTCCCCAGAGACTGTGGGAAAATATTTTAGTTTGAAACTGTTTTTTGGCTGTATACTCGCTTAAGTAAAAGTGTTTAGAAGAGAAACTTTTTCTAAGTTTTGACATAGCTTTAATCAGTAAAACACATTTTGCCTTGCGGATATTTTAGTTTATGATCAACGGGATACTTGCGGTAAAAAACACTTTTAAAGTGTTTCTAGAAGAAAAATAATGAAAACAAAATATTGTTTAGAGTTTAGAAGTTTTCTTGAAACAATAATAAAATATTAATATAAAAGAAATGAAATCTTACTTTTTTTTTTTTCTTATTTGGTATCTTATACATGTTTTAAGGAACTAAATGTTGTTTAATTTATCAGTAATGTAAGAAAGCTATTTTACTCCTTCTAAAATATTTTTCACTTTTTATTTATTTATTTTCTCCTTTAAATAGAGCCGTTCATAGATTTTTATGCTTAATTGGGATTTTTAATCTGTATAAAATTTTAATACATGAAGGTTATTATTAATAATATTTTTATTACCCTTTTTTTATCTCTTTTTTTCTTTAAATAAACACAAGTTCAA
This sequence comes from Salticus scenicus, assembly GCA_963930645.1. Taxonomy (NCBI): domain Eukaryota; kingdom Metazoa; phylum Arthropoda; class Arachnida; order Araneae; family Salticidae; genus Salticus; species Salticus scenicus. The sequence goes on from OZ005649.1 coordinate 103,005,119, forward strand.
AAACTGAGTTATTAAGAAATTTTGAAGATTAGTGAAAAGAATTGATATGGAATTAAAAATGAAACACCGTGATCTGGAATTGTGAATGGTAATTTTACGAATGAATAGGAAAATCTATTGCTGCGGAAGGGGGGATTAATAATACTTATATGAAATCAGATATTTCAGGTGATTTATCGGTTAGAATGTAGAGAAAATTTCGTCAAAAAATCAGATAAATAAGGAATAAAAAGAAATTAAAAACTATTTTAAAATGAATTTTTAAATGCCTTTTAAATAAAATTGTAAAATATTCGAAAAATAAGAGCGTATAAAATATCCTGAAAGGGAATTTTACAGATTGAAAAACTTATATTGCCAGAAAATATGACAGTAGCAGTATTTATTATATGAAACGGATAACGGTTTATGAAATTAAAGTTATACTGTTCTAAAATATCCCTCAAAGAATATATAAACGGAAATTTCAAAACTTATTTAATATAAAAATTTGAAGATTAGATTAATTACTAGTAAGAAGTTACAGAATATGCAGCATAATTAAGAACTCATGAAGAGTATTTTTACAAATGAAAATATTGATAATGCGAGAGTAGTAGTACAGTCGGCAGCAAAAGTATGCGAGCACTAGCAAACATTTCTATATAAAAAAATACAATTAATACTGTTTTGTTAAAAAAATCGTTGCCGAATAGTGTTCTTATACTGACTAAGAACAGGATTCGACACATATATTATGGGTACGGACATATGATCCTCATTATCATCATATATATGTATGACTTATTATCCCCATACACATATATTATAGGGACTAAATTTATGAAAGAAAATATGTCGATCTAAACATTTCTTCGTAATAATTAATTATTCATGAGAAAACATTAGTGATTAACACTTTGCTAGTCCTACTTAATTACACTTTTCTAGTCAGTGTTAATTCTGTCGGGTCAGCTAAATTTATGGACATTTTTATTCTATATTCGCCACTAAATTTTAACTGTAACGGTTTCTAATCACTTCGAAGATTAGTCTTCCATTATGTATAATAAATATCACTCCTCAAATTTATTGGTGGTTGTTTAATAAAAGAATCGTAAATTTGTCAACACTGTTTAGAACGGTTTAGAGCGTTAGGGCCGAAAAAGAGTTTTAAAAAATTTGAACTACCTGCCTGGAAGATTAATTTATTCAATAACGCTTTATTTGGAAATGAGATATTTAAGTTTAAAGCTTTTTTGAGAAAATTTAGAAATTTATCCACAGATACTCACAGGCAGCATCTCACATGACACTAAATCAATACGGCTGGTAAAATTTCAGTATTTCATTAATATAATACACGATTTACGAATTTACTAAATTTAAACTCATATCCATTTTTCTCTTAAATAATATTTAATTAAAATAAATTAAAAAAATAAATTAAATTAAAATATAGCCAACTTAATAAAAGCAAATAAAGTAATAATAAAAAAGAAAGAAAAAATAAATAAAAAATAAAATTTGTCAACACTGTTTAGAACGGTTTAGAGCGTTAGGGCCGAAAAAGAGTTTAAAAAAATTTTAACTACCTGCCTGGAAGATTAATTTATTCAATAACGCTTTATTTGGAAATGAGATATTTAAGTTTAAAGCACTTTTGAGAAAATTTAGAAATTTATCCACAGATACTCACAGGCAGCATCTCACATGACACTAAATCAATACGGCTGGTAAAATTTCAGTATTTCATTAATATAATACACGATTTACGAATTTACTAAATATAAACTCATATCCATTTTTCCCTTAAATAATATTTAATTAAAATAAATTAAAAAAAATAGATTAAATTAAAATATAGCCAACTTAATAAAAGCAAATAAAGTAATAATAAAAAATAAAGAAAAAATAAATAAAAAATAAAATTTATCAACACTGTTTAGAACGGTTTAGATCGTTAGGGCCGAAAAAGAGTTTTAAAAAATTTTAACTACCTGCCTGGAAGATTAATTTATTCAATAACGCTTTATTTGGAAATGAGATATTTAAGTTTAAAGCACTTTTGAGAAAATTTAGAAATTTATCCACAGATACTCACAGGCAGCATCTCACATGACACTAAATCAATACGGCTGGTAAAATTTCAGTATTTCATTAATATAATACACGATTTACGAATTTACTAAATATAAACTCATATCCATTTTTCCCTTAAATAATATTTAATTAAAATAAATTAAAAAAAATAGATTAAATTAAAATATAGCCAACTTAATAAAAGCAAATAAAGTAATAATAAAAAATAAAGAAAAAATAAAGAAAAAATAAAATTTATCAACACTGTTTAGAACGGTTTAGATCGTTAGGGCCGAAAAAGAGTTTAAAAAAATTTTAACTACCTGCCTGGAAGATTAATTTATTCAATAACGCTTTATTTGGAAATGAGATATTTAAGTTTAAAGCACTTTTGAGAAAATTTAGAAATTTATCCACAGATACTCACAGGCAGCATCTCACATGACACTAAATCAATACGGCTGGTAAAATTTCAGTATTTCATTAATATAATACACGATTTACGAATTTACTAAATTTAAACTCATATCCATTTTTCTCTTAAATAATATTTAATTAAAATAAATTAAAAAAATAAATTAAATTAAAATATAGCCAACTTAATAAAAGCAAATAAAGTAATAATAAAAAAGAAAGAAAAAATAAATAAAAAATAAAATTTGTCAACACTGTTTAGAACGGTTTAGAGCGTTAGGGCCGAAAAAGAGTTTTAAAAAATTTTAACTACCTGCCTGGAAGATTAATTTATTCAATAACGCTTTATTTGGAAATGAGATATTTAAGTTTAAAGCACTTTTGAGAAAATTTAGAAATTTATCCACAGATACTCACAGGCAGCATCTCACATGACACTAAATCAATACGGCTGGTAAAATTTCAGTATTTCATTAATATAATACACGATTTACGAATTTACTAAATTTAAACTCATATCCATTTTTCTCTTAAATAATATTTAATTAAAATAAATTAAAAAAATAAATTAAATTAAAATATAGCCAACTTAATAAAAGCAAATAAAGTAATAAGAAAAAATAAAGAAAAAATAAATAAAAAATAAAATTTATCAACACTGTTTAGAACGGTTTAGATCGTTAGGGCCGAAAAAGAGTTTTAAAAAATTTGAACTACCTGCCTGGAAGATTAATTTATTCAATAACGCTTTATTTGGAAATGAGATATTTAAGTTTAAAGCACTTTTGAGAAAATTTAGAAATTTATCCACAGATACTCACAGGCAGCATCTCACATGACACTAAATCAATACGGCTGGTAAAATTTCAGTATTTCATTAATATAATACACGATTTACGAATTTACTAAATTTAAACTCATATCCATTTTTCTCTTAAATAATATTTAATTAAAATAAATTAAAAAAATAAATTAAATTAAAATATAGCCAACTTAATAAAAGCAAATAAAGTAATAATAAAAAATAAAGAAAAAATAAATAAAAAATAAAATTTGTCAACACTGTTTAGAACGGTTTAGAGCGTTAGGGCCGAAAAAGAGTTTAAAAAAATTTTAACTACCTGCCTGGAAGATTAATTTATTCAATAACGCTTTATTTGGAAATGAGATATTTAAGTTTAAAGCACTTTTGAGAAAATTTAGAAATTTATCCACAGATACTCACAGGCAGCATCTCACATGACACTAAATCAATACGGCTGGTAAAATTTCAGTATTTCATTAATATAATACACGATTTACGAATTTACTAAATATAAACTCATATCCATTTTTCCCTTAAATAATATTTAATTAAAATAAATTAAAAAAAATAGATTAAATTAAAATATAGCCAACTTAATAAAAGCAAATAAAGTAATAATAAAAAATAAAGAAAAAATAAATAAAAAATAAAATTTATCAACACTGTTTAGAACGGTTTAGATCGTTAGGGCCGAAAAAGAGTTTTAAAAAATTTTAACTACCTGCCTGGAAGATTAATTTATTCAATAACGCTTTATTTGGAAATGAGATATTTAAGTTTAAAGCACTTTTGAGAAAATTTAGAAATTTATCCACAGATACTCACAGGCAGCATCTCACATGACACTAAATCAATACGGCTGGTAAAATTTCAGTATTTCATTAATATAATACACGATTTACGAATTTACTAAATTTAAACTCATATCCATTTTTTCCCTTAAATAATATTTAATTAAAATAAATTAAAAAAAATAAATTTAATTAAAATATAGCCAACTTAATAAAAGCAAAAAAAGTAATAAGAAAAAAGAAAGAAAAAATAAATAAAAAATAAAATTTGTCAACACTGTTTAGAACGGTTTAGAGCGTTAGGGCCTTAAAAGAGTTTTAAAAAATTTGAACTACCTGCCTGGAAAATTAATTTATTCAATAACGCTTTATTTGGAAATGAGATACTTAAGTTTAAAGCACTTTTGAGAAAATTTAGAAATTTATCACAGATACTCACAGGCAGCATCTCACATGACACTAAATCAATACGGCTGGTAAAATTTCAGTATTTCATTAATATGATACACGATTTACGAATTTACTAAATTTAAACTCATATCCATTTTTTCCCTTAAATAATATTTAATTAAAATAAATTAAAAAATAAATAAAATTAAAATATAGCCAACTTAATAAAAGCAAATAAAGTAATAATAAAAAATAAATAAAAAATAAATAAAAAATAAAAGACACTTCAGGTTTTCAACAGACTCCTAATGAATATATCTCTGATTTTGATATTATCATATGCCTAACTGCGAGAATATCATTATCATTATTATTATTATTATTATTATTATTGTTATTATTATTATTATTTGCGTATAATAATTATTATAGCGGATTTTTTTCGCAAGGCTGGTTCACAAGTTTGCATAGTTTTTAACTTGTTGTTTCAACTTGAATTATTACTGAATATATGGTCTTTCAGTAACGTATTTATTAATTTTGAAAACAAGCAGCTCTTCGTTCTTGTTGTATAGTGATAAGGGCTTCGTTGAATAACGGAAATGTATAGTTTATATTTTATATTTTATTTTATATTTTATTTTATTTTTTAAGTTTTATGTTATAAATACAATACTGTACTCCAAATTTTCTGTTTAATAAAATGAACAATTATATACAACAAGAGTATTTGCTTGCTAATAAAATTATTTTTAATAGAAAAATTGTCTAAATTTAATTTTTTTCTTTTTTTTTCTTATATATATATGCTGACAGTACTGCTAGTTTCCTGATGAGATCTTTACTGGATTTCAGCATTTATAACTCTATTTTTCCTTCATGTATTCTTTTTTATTTCAACAGTTTTTTTGGTTAATTTCTTTCAATTTATTTTATGTTTGCCTGTATTTACTGGATTAATGGTTTCTGCAAATTATCTCATCGTTAGGTTTCGGTGTTATAATCGTCATTTCTCTTTTGCGTAAGTTCTTTAACATGTTTTTACTACTCAGTGCATTTTACTTAAATGATAATTGTGACTGTAACTTTATACATAATACATCTCATTTTAAATTTCATTGTTGGTATTTTCATCTTTCTTTCATTTGCTGAGTATTGTAAAGGAATTAAATTATCCATTATATATATATATATATATAAATGTATAAAGCTGTAGAATATGTCATAATATACTTTTGTTTCTATCAACGTTATTAAACATTTCCATTTTACAGTAAAGTATATTATAATTTTGATAATAATAATAATAATAATAATAATAAAATGCAAGCAGCCATTCTCTTTGTAAATAAAAGAAAAAGTCGCAAAATTCCTTTCTTTTAAATGCATTTCCCTCACACAAATCGCAGATGTCCGGAACAAGTGTTTCTGCAATTTCCACCTTTTGCACCATTTCTCTAGAGAATAAAGAAGAATATTTCATAGGAAAATAAAAATCCTCAAAATATTTCCGTTTAATAGGACCTTTAAGGGAAAGAAGAAAGTAAGAAATTTCCTTTAACATTTTAGATATCTTTAATCAGGATACCACGTTTCTTCTTACCAATGTTCCGAATTTAGGTCTTGCGGTAATACAGATGTACAAATGTTTTTAAACGTTATTTTTCTTAGTTATTTTTTTTTTTTTTCCTTTACTGACAAGGTAAAAAAGAAAAAAAAAATGCTATAGGAATTTCAGAGAGATAAGTCACAGGAAAATGCCCCTAAGCTCAGAAAATATTTTAGTTTTTGGAAAGAAAAATTATTGGATATTATATTTTTAGAGACTAGAAAAAAATACGTAATTGAATAAAGGTATTTAAATATTATAAGTTAAAACGATGCAAAAATATTTTAGTTTTTGGAAAGAAAAATTATTGGATATTATATTTTTAGAGACAAAAAAAAAAAAAACGTAATTGAATAAAGGTATTTAAATATTATAAGTTAAAACGATGCAAAAATATTTTTGAATGAAAAAAAAAAAGACAAGACAGAATATGTACAATTAATTACTATTTTTATAATAATAATTATTATTATTGAAGGTTTTATATTTTTTAGTAATATAAATTTAAAAGGAAACATTTTGTGGCGACTTCTTTTTCGCACCTGGTTCTTTTCTTCCACTAAATTCATCTCGAGACACATTAAGACACTGATCACGCTTGGTTTACTTTTAAAGATTTTACTTTTACTGACGGCACAAACATAAAATACATAACGAACACATAAATTAACATCAAATAAAGTATTTTCTAAAAAAACATATAGAATGGAACGTTAGTCCATCTTGATTCTCATACGCACACACGTTGCCACACTTTCGTACCAAACTGTTCAGTTCTTGTTTTTGAATACTCTGGAAATCAGAGGTGCGGCGTTCACACCTTCCCTCCAGTTTCACTTGAGGGACAATGGCCTTCACAGTGAAACTACTAACAAAAATTTGTGGATAATTTGTACAACTGTTCATGAAAGTCTAATTGTCCTTTTAAATTCTTAATTATTGTTTCATCTTTAAATAAATGTTCATGAAAGTCTAATTGTCCTTTTAAATTCTTAATTATTGTCTCATCTTTGACCTAATATGCGATGTTCCATCAAGAGCAATAACATTTATATTTCACTTAAAATTTAAATATTTTCTATGGTATAAAATAAGTAACATTTAAACACATAATAGAAATAATATATATATATAATATATATGAATACACATTTATCCTGACATGGATTTTCTTATGCACTTTAAATAATCTTAATGAATTAATATACTTGAATATAAGAAACAAAATAAACACACACATATATATATATATGTAATAACAAATACAATATTAAACTAACTTATGACTTTATTCATGAATGCGTGATAAAGCATCTGCATTAGTATTACTGCTTCCTGGCTTATGAGCAATAGTCACTTGATAGCGAGATAGAGCCAATGCCCATCTTTGTAATCTGGCGTTCTTAGGAACTGTTTCTGTCAAATATTTTAAAGGGTTATGGTCCGTGTGTAAGATAATAGTGGTTCCATAAGTCCACATTTCGAATTTACCTAATGCCCATATTACAGCATAAGCTTCCCTTTCAATAGTGCTCCACTTTGATTGAGCAGGGGTCAGTTTTTAACTTGCGAAAGTTATAGGTTTCAGTTTATTCTGCTCATCTCTCTGCATTAGACAGGCTCCAATTCCGGTCACTGAAGCATCAGTATCGATTTCAAAAGGTTTCGACATATCAGGTGTATACAGAGATGTTATAGAGCACAAACAATTCTTTAACGAATTAAATGCGCTTTCGGCTTCTTCTGACCATGGAAGGTCGTTTGGCACAGTTTTTCGAGTTAAGTCCGTTAAAGGTTTTGCTATATTGGCATATCGAGGCACATAGTCTCTGTAATAGTTAAATAATCCTAGGAGTGACTTCAATGTTTTCTTTGTTTTAGGGCTTTCAAATCTTTAATATCTGATATCTTGTCCGGATCTGGGCCGTGATTCTACGGGCGCATGTGGTATATCTCAAAACTCTTCATCTGTTTCGTAAATAATTCCTACAGCTCTGACAGGTTGAATATATTTACGCAATTTATTTTGATGAAGATGTCGAACACTTCCATCAGGTAGTTTGACATAAAAAGAATGTGGAGACTTCTTTTCTACTATTTCTCCTGGTTCTTTCCATTTTGAACAAAGACGATTTGTTGAATCAGGGATTAACACTACAACTTCATCCCCAACAGAAAATTCGGTATCTTTTGACCGTAAATTATGATAATGTACATATTTCTGCTGCTGTTCTTGAGCTATGCTATTCGCATACTGTGCCGCGTCTTCTAAACGTTTCCGGAGTTTCAACAGGTAGTCAGCTACAGATTCTCCAATCCCTTGAGGAAGTACGACTTCATCTTCCCAACTTGATTTGAGGATGGCTAGAGGTCCTACAGGTGGTCGCCCATGAACTAGTAGGTATGGAGCAACACCCGTTGGAGCGTTAGGCACTTCTCTGTATGCCCATAACAAGAACGGCAACTGTTTATCCCAGCCTCGACCTTGTGAATTAATTGCATGATGTAGCATGGATTTCATAGTTCCTATCGATCTTTCAACCAAATCATTCTATTGTGGATAACCTGGAGTGGAAAATTTAGGAACACATCCTAATCGTTTTAAAAACTCTTTTGTCAGCTGTGCGGCAAAATTTCTTCCGTTATCCATTGCAATTACTCGAGGAATTTCAGTTCGTACAAATATTTCTATAAATGCATCACAGGCTGCCTTTGCTGTTAAAGACTTCAGAGGTACTGCTTCCGGCCAACGACTATGCTGGTCCATAACGCACAGTACATACTGATGGCCACGTGATGACTTTAGCTCTATTGGGCCTAAAATATCGGCATTAACCACTTGAAATGGGAGTTCTGGCCTTCCAACAGCTTCGATAGGTGTTCTATCGTTTACTTTTCCTTTCCTGCGCATTTGACAATCATGACACAAAGCACATAATTGTTTAACTTCTTTTGGCATTCCTTCCCACCAGAAAGACATTGCAATTCTGTCTCTGGTCTTCTTAGCTGCCAGATGTCCACCAGTAGGAGTTTCATGAGCTAATTTCAAAATGTCCTTTCTTCTGCTTGCCGGTACGACCAATTGAATATATTTCTGTCCGCGTACTTTACCCATATGATATAATAAACCTCTTTCAATCCAGTAACCATTTTTATGTTGCCTAGCTTCTTCGAAGCACCTTTTCAATGTAGGACAGGCTAACTGCTCATCCCTAAACACTTGTGCTTGTGGAACAGGGATATTTTCATTTCTTTCATCCTTACTATCGGTTTCGGTCAATGTCTGTTTAACTACTGAGTTATTAAAGACTTTGGTTTCTGGATGATGCGACTCGCTGTTGTTTAGCTTTGCCTTTCGAATAGTCCCGTGACTTTCTCCCTCCATACAGAACATACACTTTTCATTATCTTCTGTGAGTGGAGTACTAATTGCCTCATCCCCAAGATAATTGTCGTTTGAATTATTCTCAGGTACACTGAACAAGGATTGTTCACCGACTTCATTTATTGTGATTACTTCAACCTCTTCTTCTGAAGAATAGTTTCCGGGAGACCTTCCCTCCACTTTGAACAAGGACGGTTCATTGTTTTCTTCCACTGGCGTGATATTAACCTCAACCCCTGAATTTCCAGGATTTCTTCCTTTCACATGGAACAAGGATTGTTCATCGACTTCTTTCTTCGGGATATTCACTTTATCCCCTAAAGAAATGTTTTCGGGAGACCTTCCCTCCACACTGAACAAGGATTGTTCATTAGCTTCTTTTACTGAAGTGATTCCTGTATCATCTCCAAATAAGAACGCTTTTGTTCCTTCAACCATTCATATACCCTGGGAGTGATTAAAGCTTCCTCATGCAGCCCTTCTACTACTGCAGCATGCACCTGAACATATGGAATGATTTCTTCATCTGTATGAAGACTTAGCGGAACTGACACAAGTTGTGCTTCCACTGGATTACCTATAGCAGGTCTCAAAAGAATTTTCCCACTTGACTGTAAGTGTTCCTCAGGTACAACTGATTTTCGTAGTACGGTGATTTCTGCACCACTGTCCACGATGCCTTGAAATTTTTGGCCTCCGATTCCTAAATCCACTTTTAGAAGCTCGCCATCTTTCTCGTTGACTGGAAATTCCCACTCGAAACAAGCGCTATTTAGATTAACACTGACCTTATTAAGGCCCTTACTTTCTTGACTCTTTTTGTTTGTTTTCACGTTAGATGTACTTGCTGAATTCAATTTCGCGCAGGATTTTTTCATATGGCCTTCCTTTCCACACAAATAGCAGGAGAATTTCGGACGAATGTCTCTTTGTTCTTGCTGTGGCTTAGTAAAAACCCGTTTCTCATCTCTATTGTTATTTCCGAAATTCGCCCCTTTGGATGGAAGATTCCAATTTTCTTTATGAGAAATTTCTTTCGGTTTTTTATTGAAAGTCATTTTGACATTTTCATAATCATCTAATTTACTGGAAATAATATCAGATGACTTAAACAATGACCATTCATCGATGAAATGTTCTTTAATTTCTGGAGGTACTTTCCTTTTAATTTGATCTGTAATAATCAAATCATATAATTCTTCAAATGTGTTAACTTCTAATCCCCGAATCCATTCAGTAAAATAGTTTTTCAACTCGTAAGCAAAATCTCTCCATGTGATATCAGCTTTTTTAGTATGCTTAATGAAAAGTTGTCGAAATCTTTCAGGAGTAAGTTTATATCTCTTTAACAATAACTCTTTTACTTTTCCGTAATCATTCGTGATTTCTTCGTCTTCCTGAGCTATAACTTCCGCGATTTCGTATGGCAGTAGCCCAATGAGATGAGAAACCCAATCATCTCTTTTATTTTCGGCACGTTTTGCCTGCCGCTCAAAAAGAACTAAATACAGGCTAATTTCGCATGTTTTAGGATCAAATTTTTGTAAGATGTTATGTAATTTTACGCGCGTTTTCTCAGAAGTTTCATTTGTAATTCCTTTCTTCTCAAGTTCTATTCTTGCATTTTCCAAACGCATTTTTTCCAATTCTATTTCTTCTCGTCTTATGCGGTCCTCCATCTCTTCTTTTCTCTTACGTACCTCTATTTCTTCCCTTCTTATGCGTTCCTCCATCTCTTTTTTCCTCTTACGTTCCTCTATTTCTTCCCTTCTTAGGCGTTCCTCCATCTCTTCTTTCCTCTTCCGTGCTTCAAGTACGTTCGCTAATGTTTCTTTAACAAATTCTTCATCGTAATTCTTTGAAGCCAAAATAGCATCTCTTAACTCATATAACTTTAAATGTTGAGCTCCTTCCACTCCAAGCTCAGTAGCAACTTCTTGCAAATCTTTTTTATTCCCTTTACCCGAAAATGCCATCTTCGGATGGATGAAATCAAATCAAGTTCAATTTTTCCGTGAATAAAATAAATTTTCTTATATTTATAATCACAAACCCTATTGTTTTCGTTCCTAAGAATGCCAGATTTGACATCTTAGTTCTTATCTTAAACAACATTTTCCCCCAAATTAAATAAAATAATCATTAAGTCGGAATGCATACATAAAAGGAGAAAAAAAAATAATATGTATCGAAATAACAAATTAAAAAAAAATGTTTACACAATCAACTCTTTCATTAAATAAATCAGAATATACTTTATTACATAACCAGCTTTCAATAAATTAGAAATAATGTTGCTATAGCAACCTTTAATCAAACTTACTTTTAAACAGAAAAGAAAAACAATTTCCGATTCATTCTCAAAGTAAAAAAAATAAACAAAACCGGACGTTCAGAAGAATAATTCACTAGTTTTTTTACTGAGATATTTCATTAATATTCTAATAATAATAAAGATAAATAAATATAAATCATTATCAACGACTAACAAATAAACAATCATTCAATAGAACAGAACAAATAAATCAAAACAGAAATCTCTTTTTTTTTTTTTTTTTTTTTTTTTCACAATCTGCTTTAATGAAACATTTATTTATTCTAAATCACGTGATGAATAAAAAGAACACACAGAAATTAACAACAATGATCTTGAATAGCATAAAAATATATTCTTTTCACCATTCTTTTTACCATTTTCCGGCTTTTAAATACAAATAAACAAATATATTTCTATTTTTCATTTTTCAAACACTAGAATTATTATTATTTCAACATTACGTAATATTTAATTTCCATTTACCTATTCTTTACCTAGTTGGAATACAAAATCGGAACAAAATATCTAAGTGCTTAATCTTAATCATTTAACATAAACTTATACAAAATATGACTCTTGATGGAACATTAAAAAAAAACATACCCTTTTTTTTTTCATCACTATCATGAAATAATCCGTACGTGCACTAGCTATTTCACATATGCTTGTCGACTGCGCCAATTGTGGCGACTTCTTTTTCGCACCTGGTTCTTTTCTTCCACTAAATTCATCTCGAGACACATTAAGACACTGATCACGCTTGGTTTACTTTTAAAGATTTTACTTTTACTGACGGCACAAACATAAAATACATAACGAACACATAAATTAACATCAAATAAAGTATTTTCTAAAAAAACATATAGAATGGAACGTTAGTCCATCTTGATTCACATACGCACACACGTTGCCACACTTTCGTACCAAACTGTTCAGTTCTTGTTTTTGAATACTCTCGAAATCAGAGGTGCGGCGTTCACACATTTGATTTTACTTTGTTACACACACACACACACACACACACACACACACACACACACATATATATATATATATATATATATATATATATATATATATATATTATTGAAATGTTCTAAAAGTTAAAAAATAATAATGTAGATTGGTTAAACGTTCTTCTACATTTCTTATTTTGTTTTCTACATAAGGCTGGCTAAAAAGGGAGCAGGAAGTAGATATATAATAATAATAATAATAATAATTAATATATATAATGATCCTCATCTGTCATGAACGAATCCGGTTAGTACCGCTTCAAAACAGAAACTTTTGGCAGCCATTTTTTTTTCCGTTTGTTGAATTCAACTTAGGAAACATACATATCATTTTCATACATGTTTTGTATCGCACATATTCTTATTTCCTATAAAACCTTGAAAAACTATTCAATTGTAATGTTTAAATGTCTGAATTAAGTATAACGGATCACTGGCTATTATAAACATGAACCTATAAATAGAATTATGTAACTTCATGATTATAAACAAAGCAAGATCAAATAAAAACAAACCAAAACTGTTGCCATTCAGAAAATACAAATACCAAATGGACAACTTTTTAATTCCGAATGAACGACTCTTTGACTGTTTCATTAAAAAAACGCTTAAAATATTTCTAAATCATATTAAAGCCTTACAAATCTTAAAATATTTGTAAAAACGCATTAAAGCCTTTAAATATTTTTATCAAACTTTATTGTTTGTTTACATTGTAAGGTATGAATGGCGACGAGTTTAGTACGTAAATGCCGCCAGTTGATTTTAGTTTTGAAATTAGTGTAAAATGATAGTTGGGATAGAATGTTTGGTTGGGCAAGTAAAAGTCATCAGTTGAAATGAGTATTGAAATTAGAGTAGTCTAATGTGATAATGTCGAGTCAAGGTAAAATGTCGGTTGAGAATGAGAAAGTCCCTAGCTGGATACTGGATATTTTGGCGATGTTGAGGGTGAGATAGCTGGTTGGAGGTATCGAGTAGAGGTGAATTTGGGTTAGCATGGAGTGTCTGTAGTTATTGGATAGTTAGTTAGAAAATTTGAAAACAGGATCTACGATAGTCTTAAAAAAAAGTATTTTGGTAAAATGAAGTGAATCGTTTTTTCTTATTATGAGGACTTTAAATACGCAAGCGAAGTGATGACGTCACTGGCCGTTCGTGGATACAAGAAAAATATTTCCTATATTAAACGCCCAATGGATTTTTCGTAAAAAATTATTAAAAATCGAGGGAAATTATTTCCCGATTTTAATCCCCATATTTAGGTTTAGATATGTATTAGTTATCATGTGCATGCGTTAGATTAAGTTGTTTTTGTTCTAAAATTGATAAAATTTGAATTTTAAATTTCAAAACTCTAGATTAAAAAAAAAATAAATAAATAACTTACATATTCCATTGAAAACATAAACATTTCATTTCAAAGGATGATATTACACAATAAATATCCAACTAATATACTAATTAAAAGGAAAATGATAAATATTCTATCATAATTTGAAGTGAAATTTGTTTTCAAATGTCTAAATAAAGTATCTGATATAAGATACTAATATGTTGCAGCGGAATAAATTTGATATCGGTCATCCTTGGCAGAAAAAAAATTTATATATATATATCGCCAAATTATCTGGCGAATATAATTTAATTCCTTTCAGAAATCATGGTTATTTTAAAAATTTATATTAAGAGAGTAAGGAATAATATGAAACAATATTTCGCACAACACATATTACGAAAATATACATCTGGCATGTATATTTTCGTAGTACGTTTTTGATCGCCAAATACAAGAACGCCAAGGACAACAGAGTTTTGAAATTTAAAATTAAATTTTGTCAATTTGACAGCAAAATAACTCAATCTAACATATGCACATGATAACTAATACACATATATACCCAAATATGGGGATTAAAATCGGGAAATAATTTTCCTCGATTTTTAATAATTTTTTACAAAAAATCCAATGGGCGATTAACATAGGAAATCATTTTCTTACATACACGGACGGTCAGTGACGTCACACTTCGCTTGCGTATAGAGCACTTAATGGAACACTGGGATGTGTTGTTGCTGTTGTGTTGTCGGGCCTATATTTTTTGTCAACCAGCAGTTTTTTTATTGTCATTCATATTTATTGATCGGGTAAAATTTTTGAAGTGAAAACTTCTTTAGGCGCGTTGAGCACTTTTGGGTGAACAAAAATCATTGAACTCCCGTCATCGTCAGCTAACGCTTTCCATTTGAAATGAAAACTTTTGGATGAAGAAAAATCATTGAATTCGCGTCATCGTCAGCAAACGCTGTCCATCCTTGTATGATACAAATAATGTATCACACAATTCACTTGCTAATGTGATGTGTTAATAATTATATACTGTATATTGTTTTAAAATCTGGTGCGGCGTTACACGACTTCTCTCATCTCCGGGCACTGTCTCTATTGAAGTTAGACCTCACAAAACCGTGAGAAAGCCCAAAGCTGCCATTTTTCTCACGTTTTTACAATCTGGTGCGGCTCTACACGACTTCTCTCATCTCCGGACACTGGCTCTATTGCAGTTAGACCTCACAAAACCGTGAGAAAGGCTAAAGCCGCCATTTTTCTCACGTTTTTACAATCTGGTGTGGCTCAACACGACTTCACTTAACTCCGGACACTGTCTCTTAACGACTGCATCCGGAATCGTTGCAGTAAGACTTCAAAGAACCATGAGAAAGACCAAAGCCGCCATTTTCCTCACGTTTTTAAAATCTGGTGCGGTTCTACACGACTTCTCCAGAACTTCCAACCTAATCCGTCAAATTGTTAGTACCGCCCTTTTTTCTTCACCACTTAATTTTTAGAGTATTTTTCTTCTTAATTCATTGTAGATACATTTGAAGAGAATTTCTCTAAAAATTAAGTGGTGTAGAAAAAGAGGCGGTACTAACAATTTGCCGGATTAGGTTGGCAGCTCTGCTTCTCTCATCTCCGGACATTGTCTCTTAAAGATTGCAGCCGGAAACGTTGCAATTAGACCTTACAGAACCGTGATAAAGGCGAAAGCCTCCATTTTTCTCACGTTTTTACAATCTGGTGCGGCTCTACACGACTTCTCTCATCTCCGGACACTGTCTCTTAAAGATTGCAGCCGGAAACGTTCCAGTTAGACCTCACAAAACCATGATAAAGGCCAAAGTTGCAATTTTTCTCACGTTTTTACAATCTGGTGTGGCTCTACACGTCTTCTCTCATCTCCGGACACTGTCTCAATTACAGTTAGACCTCACAAAGAACGAAAATTATAAAATATCGAAACACATTTGATTTATAAACAAAAATTGAAAATACATTTAAATGATCACGTGGTAACCAGCATGATCTAAACATTGTTTTCAAGATTTATCGTTCACATTCCGTCATTTTTGACGGGGTTATACACTAGTATTTACATATTGTAATAATAATTGAAGTAAAACATTTTCAATAAAAATTTAATTGTAAAATAATCATATAATTGTATCTAACTTACAATATCTAAGATTGAAGTAAAATAAAACTAATAATAATAATAATAATAATAATAGCAATTTCTAACTTTTAGATTGTTAAAAAAAAAAAAAAAAAAATACCTCTGGAACATTTTATTGGCTTTATACTTCAATAATATAAAATAGTTAAAAAAAAGAAAAAGAAAGAAAAAGAAAGAAAGAATTAAAATAAAAGAAACTGTGTGAATATGACAAAAATTAACTTTTCTCATTTTTGAAAAATATTTATTCCAATCTAAAAACAAAAGCATATGTATTTGAATATTACAATCTTTCTTTCTTTTTTTATTTTTCTCTGTGGAGTAATTTTTCTTAAATCTAAAATATTAAACGACAAATCTTTAAAAGATAGATTTCAATTTAATCTGAGAAATAAACATAGTTGCAATTAGAAAAAAAAATTATCAAATGTAACCACATAGTTCTTTTTACATCTTTTATGATTTGGAATTTTCTTAAAATTCTTTGAACCCTGAATAAAAATGTACTTAAACTATATTTTATGTTTACGCTTAAATGTATTATTATTTTATAAATATTATACTTTGTAACAAAGAAGTACATTTCAGACACACACACACACACACACACACACAAAAAAAAAAAAAAAAAAAAAAAAAAAGAAAAAGTAAGAAAAATGAAAAGAAGTATCTTTTAAAATAATATTGATAACAAAAAATATGAACAATCTATAAAAAGGGGAAAAACGGAAAGCAAATATAAAAAAGCTTTCTTTCTTAAATTTTCCTCCACAACAAATCGTAGCTATCCGAAACAATTGTTTCTGCCATTTCCAACTTTCCGCCATTTCCCTAGTGAAAAACAATATTAATTAGAAAAAAAATATGAGCAATTAATCTATAGGTTAAAAACAGAAAGCAAATATAAGAAAGCTTTATTTCTTAAATTTTCCTCCACATCATATGGTAGCTATCCGATACAAGCGTTTCTGCTATTTCCGTCTTTTTCACCATTTCCCTGGAGATTAAAGAAAATATTTCAAGGGGAAAAAGATCCTGGAAATATTTCCGTTTAACTGGATCGTTAAGGAAGAGGAAAAAAATAAAAATAAATAAATAACTGGAAATATTCCTTAACCAGTCAGATATCTTTAACCAGGATGGCACATATTTTTTCTTGCCAGTGTTTCCAATTTAGTCCTTGCAACATGTCAGATATACAATTTTATTTTCACGTTTCTCACCTTTTTTTTTTCTTCTTCTTCTTCTAAGAAGGAATAATAATAATATATTAATATTAGAGTTTAACCGAGACATGGCTCACATGAAAATACCCCAAAGTTAACGATTAGTTTAATTTTCCTAGAAAGAAATCATTAGGTATTATATTGTTAGACAATACAACAACAACAACAACAGCAGCATTAATAATAATAATTGCAATAATAAATAACGGAAAAGAAAGTTGTCATTTAAAAGAATAAAGAGCTTTCTAAATAAAAAAAATAGAAGTTTGAATGAAGATTTTTTTTTTTTCTTTTGAAGATTTTTTTTTTCTCCTCGTACAAAATAAATAAATAAATAAAGGAAACAGCTTTATTTGCTTTTGAAATAAGTTATGTATTTTTTGCGTTAAAATGTTTGGGTGTTGTAGGTGTTAGCATTAATGCTAATATTCTAAACTATGGACCTAGGTCTAAACAAGGGATGACCTCTGTGAGAGTTTTTCTAAGGAGTGCTAATCTTTATTTACGTAAGTTTCGGAGAAAACAATGGGAAACTCAGAATGGCTAGGCCGATGAACGCAATCTGAGGTCGAACCTGTCACTTCCCATTAAGACATCTTGAGCGAGAACCACTGATAGAATGTATAGGAAAATTGTATAAATAAATAAATTAATAAATTAATATATATATAATTTAATACTTTTTGTAAAATTTTTAAAAGATTAAAGAATTAAAAAGTAAAAAACATTTCTTTAAGAATATCTAAATGATGTAATATAGACTAATACCAAAAATATTAATAATAATAATAATAATAAAAAATAATAACAATAACAATAATAATACTAATTAAAGTTCAGAATGAAACACAAGCATTTTCATTTTACTATGATTTACATTAGAGTACAGAAATAATTTAAAAAGTAAACATTTTTATTAACTTTAAAGAATTGCATGTTTTCAAGTAATATGTTGATTGATAAATTACATAAATATCACATTAAAAATAAATAAATAAATAAATAAAAATCTTTCAGGCTACATTTGATCTATTCAGAAAAATCCTCTCCGAATTTAATATTTATTTATATGTAATTAAATTAAAATCGAAAAATGAAAACTATTTTAAACAAACTATGATTATCTAAATGCCACGCAGTCCATATATTGGATAATTTTAATTAGTATTTTTTTAAATGTATTTTTGGCTGTTTTATTAAACGAATATCTATATATTTCTGCATTTAAAAATTATATATTGAATAAATTAAAATATCACATTATACATTCATTAAAAATATAACAATTAAAATTACCTAAAATGAGCAATAAATAATTAAAAACATTTTTTGTACATTAATAATAATAATAATAATAATAGTAATAAAATTGCGACTAGTACTGTTCTGGTAGAAATAATTCCCTATATGAAAGTAATGTTACTGAAAAATCGTGTAGTTATTATCATAAGTCCAGTTATTATTATTATTATTATTATTATTATTATTATTATTATTTATTTATTTATTTTTTAATGTTTTTTAATGTTTTTAACACATTAAGATATATTTCTAAATTAATTTTCGGTAGCTTTAGAAATCATGCATTTTCTGCAGAAAAGATAGAGATATTTTTTTATTGTTTAACAGATTATTATATATATATATATTTCTTTTACAGTATGTCAAATAAACCTTTTTAGTTATTTTCATTATTTGTATTGGTATGGTTATCATTTCTTTTGCTTTTTTTATTTTTTTTATTTATTTATTTTTTTTTTTTTTTTTGCTTTTTTATAGATGAATAAAATTTTAAGTTACAATAATAGTAATAACCCAAAACAAAATAATAACTTTTTGAATAATCGGAAATAGTTTTATTAATTAAATTTTGATTTAGTTAAATTTCGTGGAATTACAAAAAGCATATAGTTTTAAGAGCTTATAAATAAAATTAGACGTTGTATTACTTAAATTTCATAAGATGAAACAATAATATAACATTTACAAAAAGCATTAATTTCAAATTTTTCAAATTATATCTTCCCAATTATATACATATATATATATCATAGATTCAGGAAATTATCTTTTACAAGGAAAAGTTTTACTAATCTACACTCATTACTATTATTTCCTTACAAAATGTTTAATATTTATGTTAAATTACTATTTCCAAATAAAATTTTATGTCCAAAAATGTGCAAAAAAATAACCTAAGATATAATATATACTTCACTTCCACATGCAATTGTTTATTGATTAATTTAAGTCTTCCTATCAGGTGTTAGATTATTGTAATTGTGAATAATAATTATTATTAGCATTGTTATAATGTTATGATTAATATTAACTTTAAAATATAAAGTCTATGTATCTGTGATAGGGTAATTAATTCAAAACATCAGCTGTTAATACAAAGAGTGACAATCACATTAGGGCCACACAGGTACTTTTACAACCTTTATTGAAAATTATCATAATTTTTAGTAAATTTATTCTTGTTTAAAGTTTATATATATATATATATATATATATATATATATACATGGCAGCACTGCTTGTTGATTAAGAGCTCTCAAACTCGTACTGCATATAAATATTTATTTCATAAGCGGCAACACTGACTCCCATTTTTCAACTGCAAAACTCGTAATCCTCGTTTCAGAAACCACAGTGAAAGAAAAAGTCTCAAGCATGTCATGGTATACAGTCTATAACTACTAAATACAAATGTGTTTCTGTTTATGTATAAATTATATTAAAAAGCCAGAATAATATTAATAATATTATTCTAAAATATAATAATTATTATTATATTTTAGTTTAGTTTAACAATAGATTAAATTTAAATATATAAGCTTTGAAATTATATTCTATCTGCACATTATAATAAAATAAAAAAAAAGTTTAAAATAATATAAAAGAAATACTACTGGTCCTAAAGCAATGACAGCTCCTACTATAAGCGTACCCTTTTTAAATTTCTTAAATCTTTGTCAATATAATTCATTAGAATTTTTTTTTTAATTGCAAAATAATTATTTATTTTAATACAATTAATTCTAGAAATAAATATATATTTTTGTACATTATTTTTAAAATAATACTAATAGAAGATTTGGAAACGTGATAATCTGCATGCATTAAAAACATAGCGACTCATTAGGGAGAAAAGTAATATTTGACTACTCTAAATTATCTAGTTATTACATACATGTAATTTCATCTCAAACTGAGAAGCAACTATTCTAAACAAGGTACGTTATTATTAGGTTACTTCTGCTTCAGTGTAATTTAAGCTCATACCACTGGAATCAAACAATAACTCCCGGAGAGATTTTCAATACTGTGACAAATACTCGTGTTTTAATGAGAATTTCAGCATCAGTAGAAGTAATTTTCATTACTGCCTGAGAAGGTGTTATCAACGAATACATCTAGGAATGGTGATATTTGAAACATACTTTCATTCTCAATTTAGAAAGCGTATATTTTCTTGAAATGAAATGTGAAAAAAACTAATGCTTTTCGCTGAAACGCTAATAACTAGTCATGTTACTGTACGTAATTTACATTAAAATAAATAAATAAATAAATAAAATATAGCATTAATATTTCATCAGGGAAAACTATTTTGCTTTGAAATTCAATTTTGGGATTTTTTTTCTTCTTTGACGTTGATTCAATTAAAGTATCAGGAGATATCGGATTCAATTTCTAAACTAATTTGTAGATAAAATATATCGCTGAGCAGTTAAAATTTTCATGTATGTACATAAAACGTAATCGGTATAATATTTCACTTATGACCTTTTTTTTTTTTCTTTTTCCAAATATTATTTCAGCAATTAGTAACATTATATATTTATTTATTTTAATTGTATTATTTTATTTATTGGTTGATTATCTCTTATTTCAAAAAAATTAAATATATGCCAGTATCGTTAATTTTTTGTTTTATCTCAGAATTTATAAAATATATAAATGTATTATTTTTTATTTTTATTTATTTATTTATTTATTTATTTATTTATTTTTTTTTTTTTGTCATTCATTGGGAAGTTTACTTATGATAAATATTTTTATGTTTGAATAATGAAATCTAATATAAACTTTCAGAGGATTTTAAAAAAAAATAGTTTTCAATTTCAATATTTAAGATGAAAACTAAAATGAGTAAAAAAATTTCACTTAAATGTCTACACTGCGCATTTACTGAAAGACTTCATGTTACATACTATAGACTTTCGTTCAAATAACTAAGAAAATGATAACAGGAGACTTGGCGTTGGAATATTAAAAGCCGAATAAACTACTACGTCAGAAACGCAAAAGAAAAATATTGGAAACGCCAAAGAAAATATTCCAATATTTTTCTTTGGCTTTCTGACGTAGTAGTTTATTCGGGTTTTAACTAAGAAAATGCTTCACGATCACGAATCATATTGAAACTTTTGGAGAATAAAAAACAGGTTGTACCTCACACTTCAGTAAGAGGTTTATCCTTAAGAGGAAAGGAACACCATGAAAAAAATAATGAGGAAAAGTCAAATTGTTTTTCATTACACTTTAAAAAGTAATGTTTTAAATGCATTTCGGCTGTAGTATGTGATCAGCAGAATTCTTTAAATTATCTGCGTAAATTTTGATGAGGTATTGAGATATAAAGGTTATTTTAAAAAATTGCAAAAAGAAAAAAAAGAAAGAAAGAAAAGAAAAGAAAAAGAGAAAAAGAAAAAGAGAAAAAGAAAAAGAAAAGAAAAAAACACCTTTTTAATTATAATACGTAGGGTATTAGACACAGTGCAAAGTCAATTTTAGGAAACATGGCGTACAACACACTGCAATCAGAATGGAAAAATGTTAAATGTCTTACGAAATTACAAGCATTTTCACTAAATAAATTTTAAATACGCATGCGTAAATTTTATAAAAAATTCCATATGCATAATTTAATAGCCAAATTACATCAGCTAGTTATATAACCCCTCCTACATCACCCCCCCCCCCAAAAAAAAATAATTAAATAATTAAAAAAATAATAATAATCGTGCAAATTCATACAGTTATAGAAGGAACGTAATTTTACTTCCTCTCAAAATAAAAACGAAACTTTGAGGGGTTTTATTCCTAATTTTATATTGATCCAATCATTTGTGTACAACAGTCGCCGATTATAAATAAATATTGATAAAACAGCATATAATCTTCCTCTTTCTGAGAGAAACTGAAATTCTGTTCATACTAACTCTCACAACATTTTAAAATTGCAAGATATTTGTTTGAGGCTTTCATATAAATAGCTCAATACCTTTATGTACTTAGTTATACATATGAAAATTTTATAAAGCTTGCGCATGCGTAGTTAAAAATCATTTAGTAAAAAGTCTCATATTTCGTAAGACATTTATTTTTTTAATTTCTGATTGCAGTCCGCTACGTCTGATGTAGTATGACAAGTTTTCTAAAAGTGGCTTTGCATAGTGTTTAATACCCCACGAGTTATAATTAAAAAAGTAGCATTTTTTTTCTCTTTAAGAGACCGTCATATTTCTATGAATATATGCCATAATCTCATAAAAAGTTTTACGGGTAATTAAACGAATCATCATAATCATATGCTACTGCTAAAATGCATTTCAAGTATTTCTTTTACAGGGTGGTGCAAAGCATTGTGCTTTTTTTTTTTTTTTAATTTTTTATTAGTCCTCTTCTCCTCTTCAGGATAAAACTTTTGTTGGAATATATTTGGTGTAACAGGTTCCTTATATTCTTAAATTTCAAGATGATTTCTAAAGTTTTTTTTTTTTTTTTTTTCTAGATATCAGATAAAGCGTCTAAATTCGTTGTGACAAAATATTTAATGCTACATAGTGTATTAGCTAGCAAGAATAAAAAAGAAAAACAAAATGTCATAAATTCCTTGTAGGTTATGCAAAAATTTTATCGAAAAAAATGTTTCTATAACAGAACAGTAAAAGAGAATATTCGTACACAACATATATTTTTCCATAGGGAACACAGTAAAAACTCTCACCTTAAATAAAACTCTCCAGCTTTACCAGCCAGAATCGAACCAGGGACTTCAAGATGTCATCAGAATAAAAAGACATTCCAGAGACATCCTGAAAATGCACTTTGGATAAGTGTGTTGTTAGGAAAAGCTACCATTTGAATTGATAATTTGAAGTTCATGGAATTTTTCAAAATGTTTAGAGATTTATTCGCAGATACTCATAGGATTACACATGTTACATGTCACTAAATCAATACGGCTCGTAAAGATGCAATTTCATAAATATCCTACATGATTCACAGATTTTTATTTTCGCAACTCCAAGTTTTTTTTTTTTTTTTTTTTTTTTTTTTTTTTTCGTGCTTAATTAAAGCTTGAAAAAAAAATTAAAAATCAAATGAAAACGTAAACAACTTATTAAAATACATGTATATATATGATAACGAATAACATATAACAAATAATAAATAGACATTTATGATTCTTGACAAACTCCTAATAAATATGCCACTGATTTTGATAATCTCATATACAAAGTTTTGGCAATACTGAATTTTTTTTATTTACTTCTAATAATTATCATAGCAGAACATTTTCGCCAAGCTGGTTCGTGATATTGTAAAATTTTAGAATTGTTATAGCAGCTGAAATTCCTACTGAATACGTATTTATTTATTACTTTCTTCTATATTCAATAGAAGAAAGTATTGGATTCGTAAAATTTTCAACCTCGGGTTTTTGATGGATTTACACGTTTTAAGAGCTGTAGAACACGATTTGACCATTTTTAGAAAATATCTGTCTGTCTGTATGTGACAAAATTTTGTGGCAACTGTATCTCAGGAACTACTGCAGAGAATTTCATAAATTAGTGCCTTTCAACTTTGGGTAAAAATTGTCTTACAGGTTGCGTTGCCATCCCGCTTTTTCTAAATTTTTTGGTGATATAGGACAAAATTTTGTATAAATGTGAATAAAGAGAATATTTTTCAGTAATCATTATGAAATTTACAAGAATTATTTATTTTCGAAAGGTCTCGTCAATACCTTTAAAACGAATGGTTGAATCTGTGATAATTTAAAACAAAGGTATCGTTTTTTTTTTTTAACGAAATTTAACCAAATTTGATATTTAGTTGGTCCCTAACATAAACTGGTGCTGATTAGATTTGGGTATCAATCGCTCAACATGTGGCGCTGTGATCGTATTTTTTATAAATTTTTAACATGGCAGTATAGGACAAAATTTCGTATAAATGTACATAATGAGAGTTATTCTTAACCTGCGATTGCAAAATTAATATGAATTATTAATAATAGTAGTAGTTAATTAGGAAAAAAAATTTGTGCATGTACCCCCCGGGGCATGGTAAATTTTTAAGATGGGTATCTTTCAAAAGGACTCGTGAATACCTTTAAAAGGAATGGTTGAACTATAAATATGTGATAATTTAAAACAAATTTATCGTCTTTTTTTTTTTTTTTTTTTTTTTTTTTTTTTTACTTTTTAGGAGAAAGTCTTGTGGTGGCCACAACATACTAGTTTTTAAAATGAGTAGCTCAACGTTATTGTTGTTGCATAGTGATAAGGGCTTTGTTGAGTACCCGAAATGCATATATTCTTATTTATTTTATTTTAATAATATTATCATTATTTGTTTTTTTCTTTTTTTTGTATTATAATTAATACATCTCTTTTTAACTTTTTTTTTCTTAATAAATAAAAAAATTATATTCAATAAATCTATTTGTTGTTATTAAATTATTTTTAATCGAAAGTTTTCTATATTTAATATTTTCTATATATATTTTTTTCTTTTTCTTTCTTTCTTTCACATTTTAATATTTAAATTTATAAAAGTTTAGATTATAATATAATTTCGTTTCTATTTAATTTGAAGATATATTTAAAAATGTTTTAATTTATAAGAAACATTTCTATTTTAGAGTAAAATATATTACATGTTTATAACAATAATAAAAATAATAAAATACAAGCAGTCATACCGTTAGTTAAAAAAAAAAAAATTAAAAAAAAAAAAATCACAAAATTCTTTCTTTTTACATTCTTTTCCTTCACACAAATCGTAGCAATCCGGAACAAGTGTTTCTGCAATTACCACCTTTTACACCATTTCCCTAGAGAATAAAGAATAATATTTCGTAGGAGAATAAAAATCCTCAAAATATTTCCGTTTAACTGGATCGTTAAGGGAAAGAAAAAGTAAGAAATTTCCTTTAACCTTTCAGATAGCTTTAATCAGGATGCCACATTTCTTCTTACCAATGTTCCGAATTTAGACCTTGCGGTAATACAGACGTACCAAATGTTTTTAAACGTTCCTTTTCTTCTTCTTCTTCTTTTTTTTTTTCTTCTTTACCGCCAAAGTAAAAAACGAAAACGAAAATGTTATAAGAATTTCGCAGAGAGATAAGTCACATAAAAATGCCCCAAAGCTCAGAAAATATTTTAGTTTTCAGAAAGAAAAAATATTTAGGTATTGTATATTGAGAGACTAATATATATATATATACGTAATTGAATTAAGGCTTCTTAATATCATATGTTAAACAAATGCAAAAATACTCTTGAATGAAAAAAGGACATGTAGTCTTATGCATAGTTAATTAATTTCTTCTTTTGAAGATTTTATATTATTTTGATAATATAATTTTAAAAGGAAACATTTAATTGTACTTTCAGGATCTTTTTTTTTTTTTTTTTTTTTTTCAAATGATCTAAAAGCTAAAAAAATAATGTAAGTATGCCAAATATTTTTCTACATTTATTATTTCACTTTTTACACAAGGCTAAAATAGAATCAAGAAATATGTATATATATATATATATATATATATAAATAATATTTAAATGTATAATATTAAGAAGTAAAACATTTTCAATAATACAGTGCGTTGCATGAATATAAACGCACCTTAGCTTTAAGAATTAGAATGGTATAGAAGTGTAATAAAGAAATATGAATAGGTGACACTTGAGCCAAACTGTATGTGTATGATTCAAGAAAAGAAAATACGAGTCAAAACAAAGAAAGACCAATATGATTTTATAGAAAACAACTTTATTGAATTTATGACAAAAATATATGTTGCGTGAATTTAAACGCACATGTAAAAAATGAATAACTGAGTAACAAATACTGTATCTAATACTTTGTAAAGCCACCATGGGCTTCTAGAAGAGCGAGTAAACGCCTTGGCATTGACTGATATAATGACATGAGGCCATCCAAGCTGATTGTCTTCCAAGCTAATAGAATGGCAGATTTTAGTTCATCTTTCGTGTTAAACTGCCTTCCATTTACGTAAACACAGCGAACGAGAATTCCCATACGTACTCCATTATGTTTAAATCGGGGCTTTTTAAGGGCCAATCCATAACTTTAATTTTTTTGTCACGGAATCACGTTTTCATGATATGTGTTGTATGTACAGATGCATAATCTTGCTGAAAAATATAATTTCTTCCAGTTTTCTTGACTGCTTGACGGCGGAGGTTCCTTGTGGGCATATGGACATAATCTACAGAGATCATAGTGTTCTCCACGAACTCTAATTCGAAAGTCCCTTTAAAACCTATGACTGCCCACATTATGACAGACCCATCAAGAGATTGACGTTTTGAACAGTACATTTCTTCGGTTTTCAAATCGTGCCAGTAGCTATGCAATCCATTCGGGTCATCGAGATTAAACTATTTTTCATCTGAGAAGATGACTTTTTCCCAATTTAGTCCATCTAGAATCCCCATTCCAACCGCATTTCTTCCCCATTCCAACCGCATATCTTTGTACTTCTGAGTGAGGGGTGCTTTCGCCTTCATTTTCTTAAATTTAATGAAAGTTGCAGCTTTCATGGCTCTCCATATGGTTGTCCAATGAGCACCCAACTTGTATTGAGCCTTTAACCTCGCACAGGAAATATTATTATTCCTTGCAGCGTTGCATATTCGACGTTTCTCGTAAGTAACGAGCTTTCCCGTTCGCTTCTTGACGCATTTTTTCCCATAATTTGCTCCTTTCTTTATATTGTTTCGCACAACACTATCACTTTTTCCCATTCGGTGTCCAGTTTCACGATTGCTAAAGCCTTTACCACGCATAAAATCGATTTTTATTCTCTCGTTTACTGTCAAAGTTTCCCTCTTGCCATTCTGAACAAACTCTGTAAATTTTGCACTCAAGCATTAAAACTGATTTTAGAGAACTTTAGCAACACTACTATATGCGTTTTAATTTAATTCCGGTGGCACTGTTAAAATTTAAACGCAAAATACAGAGTGCGTTTAATTTCGCGCAACAAACGAAAAACAGCGAAAAATAAGAAAATGCTTAAAACTCATTTATATAAGTTTGCATGAGCTCAAAGCAACTTATTCAGTTGTTAGTCATGTGCAATAACTGTAAGTCACATTCCTTCTTTTAAAATTAAGAAAATTCTATTTCTCGTTATTGGAAAGGTGCGTTTATATTCATGCAACGCAGTGTAATTTAAATGTAAAATAAACACACATACACTCTACAAAATGCTGCAGTAAAATTACGGGCAAAGCCCGGCAGCAGAGATTCCAGTCCAAGCCCGTAAAAATATATTTAGATGATGAATGATGTATCGCCAATAATTTTACGTTGTGATGAAACATACAACCAACCTGCAAAAAAAGTAGCATTGACCGTAAAATTAAAAGTTAAAGTTTGAGTTTCTGGAATGCTTTAAAAAAGTTTCTTGCAAGTATTATACATGCGTGCAGAAAAAAATTCACAACACTAAAACAATTTTTTTTTTTTTTTTTTTTCACAAGCAAAAGCTAATTTATTAATTTTCATGCGAAGCAAACCGTCTTGGGTAACCCGGGATTCGAACTCACAATCACAAGCCAGTCAATTCTCATATTGAAAAAAGAAAAGCTTTTTTTTTTCCCTATAAAGACTACGATACTGAATTTTGTGAAAGAAAATCTAGTTGTTTTTCGAAATCATTTTTATTTGTAAACGGACTGGATTGTATTTGTGAATAAGTCCGATTGGCTGCTGTAGGTCCTAGGTCTGAGGGGGATTGCCCTCCGAGGGGTCTTTCTGAGGGGTCCTAGCCCGTATTTACACAAGTTTCGGAGAAAACCACGGAAAACTTCGAATGGCTAGGCAGACGAGCGCGACCTGTGATCGAGCCCGGCACCTCGCGTCTACCAGCTTTTAGCTCAGAACTGCTCGGCCGCTGGTGGGACTTTTTTATTCGTAAACACTAGCACTAAAGAGGTAGCCTTATTTCAACGTTCTCATTAGAGGTAAATAATGGGTGAGAATTTCTCACCCTTTTTCAAAAAGAAAATGAAACTTTTGAAAAATATGTGAGTTCTCTGAAAATTAACCAAGACGCAGAATAAACTTTGAATAATAATAATAAATCTTTTAGATAAATACAGAGAATTTGTATCTCGAATTAATACGATTTTTTTCATGGTTTTCTATATTTATGGTTTCAGTAGGGAGTGCCAAGAAGAAATAACTAGAACCTAATTATTTTTCATCCGTCTTTCATTATAAGGCCGATTTCAAACTGTGTTTATGAAGTGTTAGCGTATTTGCACTTTTTAGGATAGCAGAGGAGTTTTTTTTTTTTTTTTCTTTTTAAGCTGTATTCCATTGAAGGAAATCCACCATCGGCTGAGCGGTTCTGTGTTCAAAGCTGGTAGACATAAGGTGCCGGGTTCAATCCCAGGTCGCGCACGTCGGCCTAGTCGTTCGGAGTTTTCCATGGATTTCTTCAAAACTTGAGTAAATACGTGCTAGGACCCTTTAGAAAGACCCCCACGGAGGGCACTCCCCCTCTGGCCTAGGACCTATAGCAGTCAATCGGCCTTATTCCCAAAATCCAAATCCATTGAATGAACAAAGGACTGAAGTACTTGGAGAGCAGAACCTGCTATATATGATGTAATGTACATATCTGATGGCCATATTCAGATAAAACAGCTTTGTTTTTTAACAGTTAATATCATGCATAATAATTATAAGACTTACCTTCAAATGGTTAATTACATATTCATTTCATAACTGAAATAAACTTTATTTTAGCATATTGTAAAAAATGCATTGTGGAAACAACATTAAAATTTTCCCTTTTCTAAGGCTTAACTAAAGGGCTAAGAGCAATTATAATGCTGTATGCTGAAAAAAAAAAAAAATTGTGTTTAGTGGATAAAACAATTGTTAGGTTGTAGTTTGTATTTTGGAAATCTGGCTTCAAATCAAGAAACCATTTTAGCTTTCTTTTTTAATGTTTTCGTGTTAAAAGACAAAGAAAATCAATTTCATCAATTTCATCAATATCAATTACTCAGTTTCAGTCAGATGGAAATTTTTTGAATTACATTAAGAAAACAATAGCTTATTAAAACCAATGGATGTTTCTATGCGTCATGCATGCATAATTAAACACATTCAATTAGTATAAATTACAATCATAGTTTCAGTTTGAAAATGGAAGAAAATGGAATTCTCTCTTGATGTCACTGAAATGATAGTATTTGAAGAAATTTTCTAATAAGAAAATAGTTTGGTGAAAGATAAAAGCAATTTGCGTAGATTAACGGCTTTTTCTCGTAAAAATTCAAAAAATTATACTTTCGAAACATCAATTTACGGGGTACGACTGTTTAGCTACCAAAACGGTCATTTCCCGTAAAATTATACGGTTATTTCCTGAATTATGCTTCCAAAACATTAATTTACGGATCATAAACGTTTAGGTAGCAAAACGGTCATTTCCTCTAAAATTATACGGTCAAATACCGTGATTTTACAATTTTTTTTTTTACAGTGTATATATATACACACAGAAAAATGGAAAATCGAAACGTGTCAAGAAACGTGTTATCTTTGTCATAGTACACGTCTTCCTAGTATATTGACAAATTTGCACAAAATTACGCAACATTTTAAACAATCAAACCACTACCTGACAATCCCATTTAGTCACGAGACACAAAAGTCGTTTTATTTTACCATGTATCTTTAATGTGTTTCGTCTGATGATCCGTTTTGCCTTTAAAACTTGTCAGATGACTAATTTCCCAGGTACAGTTTTCATTTTCCTCAAATTTTACCGGTTAGTCAGATGAGAGAATAAAAATAAATTGTTCCTGTTTTGTCAATTGACTAAGAAAAATTTGTTTGGCTAGTCCAAAAGCTCAGCATTATTATTTTTTTTTTTTTTTTTTTTTTTTTTTTGTTTATTTTGTTTTATTTTTTTTTTTTTTTTTGTCTCCTTCTGACAACTTGAGTTAGTCAACCGAAATCGAATAATTTAACCTATCAAATTTGGCGGGATAATGCAATCGCAGAATTCGAAATCCAAATACTTAGAAGTCTGAAATCGTGGATCCGTTGATGTTGTTTCGGTTCCATTTCCATATTTGTGATAATTTTCATTTTAGAAATAGACCGAGAGATTTTAATTATCTGCGAATCGAGTTTACGGTCAAAAGTAAGTGCTAAATACTTTATTTATTGTGTGTATATATATATATATATTTATTGTAAAGCTTTGTTAGAATAGTAAATTGTAAAATTGTAAAATTCTAAGCTTTAGCAATCTTCTAACAATATCAATGGTATTTAGAATTTGTTTTAATTTATAAAGTTGTTTAAAATGTATAAATTTTAAAATACGTTATTATAAATCTTAGTTTTGCGTATCGTTGTATTATAAAAATAAGTATTTTAATTTGTCTGAACTATAGTTTTTTACATATATTTTTAACATTAAGCTCATATTTATATTTTTTATACACAGAATAGTAACGCTTTATTTTCCCTTAAAGGTGGTTCAGAAGGTATTTGGATTCCAAGAGATAAAAATTCAAAAAAGATATGGAAAAATGCTATTTATAAGAATTTTGAATAACTCCGAATTATAAGGTATGTTTTTAAATTATCTTTTGCTGCATTTTATCTATCTTATCTCCGAACAAGAATAATATTCATACTTTTTTATATTTAAAATTTTTAATGAGATGAATTAAAAAAATTAAAAGGTTCCTCGTTTATCTGTTATTTGTTCTATTTTTTATTTATTTATTTATTTATTTTTTCCAGCTCTAAATAAATAAATATATCTTTATAATTTAAATATTTTTGGGAAATGGTTGATAATTGCATGTAATAAAAAATGTCTTCATTTATTATTAAATGTTTGATAACAATTTTTTCAGAACAAATTTGAGCAAAAATGATATGAATTTAATATCACATACTATATTCTTTTCTCAATTTTTAAATTGTTCTTGTGTACAATATTAATTATTAGCGATAAATAATAGATGTCTTAGTTAAAATTAAATAGATTTAACTTCATGTTACTTGTTTCATTCAAATGATTGATGATTGTTTTTAAAGGTTGATATTTTTAGTTATTAAAATTGTTATAAAATGTACGAAATTAAATAGTAATTTCATGCACTGAATTTCTTTTGTTTTTATATTGTTATAAAACAGCAAATAGATATTTATATATGTATGTATTATTATGCATGAAAACTACAGATCAGGTAAGTAAGATAAATATCGCTTACCTTGCATTCAGTTCAGAATTAATTGGTCACTCCACTCCTCTTGATTAGATATGCATCTCGTTAATTTGTTAATTTTCAAAATATCCTTTTGTTCAGCCTCTGCACATTTATATCTGATGTAATTTCCATCTTGTAACTTAATTTAGATCTGTGTATTTTTTATGATGAAAATGTACTCTATAAGTAGGAGCACAAATAATTTTATTTTTACACGCCAGAAATGACGCGTCTTTATCGGCTGAATTTTACATTGCAACTAAAAAAAATAGCTTGAGTTACAGAAAGCGAAGAACACTAAATAGAATAGAAAAAATCAAAAATAATGAATTAAAATATGATATTATACATAATTATAACTGGGAACATCATTATATTGATAAACAAACTGATAATAAGTAATTAGTGTCTAGAGAAAAAGAGTTTGAATGTTTATGGTTTTTCAGTCTCTAAAAAAGATTCAGTGCAGTTACTGTCAAAAGTTTCATTCGATATATAATTGAGTCCTGTGATCGTTCAGAGTATGGCCTTGAACACTGAGTAACGTATTATTAGAATTGCACAAAAAGAGAGAGGAAAGATTCACGGAGATTAATTTTGATAAGTGATTTATAAACAGTGTTAATTGGTTTCGAGTGGGCGAGAATAATGGCAGATTGGATGATAATTTCATATGTACTTCAACATCGCCCCTCAATCTGGCATGTTTCTCGTATTAATTTTTAGTTGGAGGTTTTCTCTATGTCGGCAAAAGTCTGCTTTCGGAAGTGCCTTGGTCAAAATATCAGCAGTCATCTCTTTTGTTGGACAGTATTCCAATTCTATGATTCCTTCGGTTTTGATGTGCTTGATGCAATGAAATCGCAGATCGATATGTTTAGTCTTCGATTGGAATTTTTCACTTTCTATCATTTTTATTGTAGATATGTTATCTTCAAATATGATGACTGGAAGATTTTGTTTCAGTTCTAGCTCTTCTAGTAGTTTCAGAACGTGCTTCGTCTCTTGTGCGGCATTTGCAGCAGAGACAAATTCTGCTTCAGCTGATGACATTGCTATGCATGTTTGCTTCTTTGTTATCCAGTGGATGGGGCAATTTCCCAATTTGAATAAATTTCCAGAGGTGGATTTCCTGTCCTTCTTATCTCCTGCCCAGTCTGAATCAGAATACACCGTTAATATAGGTTTCTTTTCTATGCCTATTTCTAGATTTAGATTCTTTGTGGTTTTGAGATAGCGGATGACTCTTTTCACGGCCATCCAATCCATTTGTCTTGGATTTTCTATACGGCGGCTTAATATGTTAACTGCGGCAGAAATGTCCGGACGTGTAACGGTGGCAATATATAGGAGTGAACCTATCGCTTTTCGGTAATTTGTATTTGTTTTTAATAGATTCTCTTCGGTGTCTGCTCTAATGTATCCGGTATCCATTGGCGTATTCGTGGGCTTTGCGTCATTGAGGTTAAAATTTTCAATTAATTGATTAATTTTGTTAATCTGATTTAAGGCAAAGTTGCCGTTCTGTAATCTCTCAATATTTATTCCTAAATAGTAGTTTACCTCCCCAAGATCTTTTACTTCATATTCTTCATTTAATTGTGCGACAATTTTATTTATGTCTGCTTCGCTACCTGAGACCAGAAGGTCATCGACATACAAAATTATGTAAGTGCTATTATTGTCTTTTTCAATTCTTTTGAACAAGCAGGGGTCTGCTTCACTTTGTAAGAAACCCAGTTTTTCTAGCGTTTCCCCGATTTTTAGATTCCAGGCTCTAGCAGCCTGTTTCAAACCATAAATCGCCTTGTTCAATCGACATACTTTATTTTCTTCACCTGGCTTAATGTAGCCCTCTGGCTGTGACATGTATATTTCTTCCGTAAGATTTCCATGAAGGAACGCTGTTTTAATATCTAGGTGATTTACTCTTAACCCTTTACATGCTGCATTAGCAAGGAATGCTCTTATGGTTGTGTAAGTGACTACAGGGGCGAACGTTTCATCATAATCGCTACCGAATTTTTGTGAGTATCCTTTCGCTACTAGACGTGCTTTATAGTTATCTATTTCTCCCTTTGAGTTATATTTTGCTTTAAAAGTCCATTTGCACCCTATGACTCTCTTTCCTATCGGGGGTTCTACTAATTCCCACGTTTTATTATTTTCTAAAGACATTATTTCTTCCTGAGCTGCCTTTATCCAATTTCCTTTTTCAACCTGATTCCCCATTTCTTCTATCTCTTTCCAAGATTTTGGTTCAACGATTCTTTGATTATTGACTAAAAATGCGAACCTGTCAGGTGGGACCCCTTTATTCACACGCTCTGATCTTCTAGGTAGACAGGCTTGATCATCCTGATCTATTTGCTCTGTTTCCGAAATGTTGTTTACATCAATTTCTACGGTATTGTTTTGTTCTTTAGTTTCTGGATCTAAGGTGCTATTTGTATAATCTATCTCGTCTGAGTTTTTGTCAGTATTTGCGTTTGAATTCTGAAAATTATTCTCGAAGAATTTTACCGTTCTAGCGATCATTATGTTTCTACCTCCCGTGTATATTCGATACCCTTTTGATTGGTCATCGTATCCCACGAAAATACCTTCTACAGATTTATTGTCTAGTTTATTTCTTTTTGACTTATCTAAATAAGCGTAGGCTTTACAACCAAATATTTTTAGATGCGCTAAGTTTGGTTTTCTTTTTGTCCAGAGTTCATATGGGGTTTTATTATTTGCTTTCGTTGGGAGTCTGTTAATGAGATAATTTGCTGTATTAAGGGCTTCACCCCAAAATTTCTTTTCTAGATTTGCATCTGACAGCATACTTCTCACCATTTCTACGAGAGTTCTATTCTTACGTTCCGCAACTCCGTTTTGAGAGGGGCAATATGGTACTGTTGTTTGATGTTTTATCCCAATTTCCTTAAAAAATTCCTCAAGCTCCCTGTTTATGTATTCTCTACCGTTATCGGTACGAATTTCCTCTGGTACTTTCCCAAACTTATTTTTCGTGAACGCGACGTACTCTTTGAGTTTTGTGGTTACCTCGCTCTTTTTCGCTAGTAGGTAGATGGTAGTGTACCTGGAGTAGTCATCTGTGACCGTTAGGAAATATTGTTTTCCCCCAATTGTCGGAGTAGGCATTGGACCACACACATCGCTGTGTATAAGTTGTAGTATTTTATTAGCCCTATGATGTGTTACTTTCGGGTATGGCATGTCAGTGAGTTTCGCTTTTACGCAAGTTTCACAAACATTATCATGTTTACATGTACTAATTTTTATTCCAAGAGCTAATTCTTTATTTACTATTTCCTTAATCGCGTCATAATTTTTATGACCTGTGCGCCTATGCCATAATTGAATGCAATTTTCATTGTTACATTGGTACGTAAGATTAGCATTTTCCAATTTTTCAGATTTTGGCAAATTTAGTTCATACAAATTATTTTTAAGTTTTCCTTCTAGGTATGTTTTACCCTGATAATTTATTTTACACCCGTTGTCTTCAAATATTATTTTGCATCCATTCTGAGTTGCCTTCGCAACGGACAGTAGGTTCGATTCTAGGTCTGGCACGTATAATACATTTTTCAAAGTTATTTTATTTATTTCGCCTTGCGATGTTTGGGTAGTAAGTGTTATTTCTCCCGAGCCATATGATTCTAATTTTCCTCCGTTTGCTATTATTACTTCAGATTTATCTTGGTCATCTAATTGTGTATATAACTGTTTATTATTAGTGATATGGGACGAACTCCCTGAATCAATTATCCAGGCTGTATTATTAGAATTTGTAGCCAGAAATGCCAAATTATTCTTTAAGGAGCGCGTAGACTCCTCTATTTCATCATAATTTTCCTGTCGCGGGTTTTCGTTCGTCTCATATCTCTGTGTTTCAAAACATAGTGATATGTTGTTAAATTTGTGTTTAGGAGGATTATTTTGTTTCTTATACGTGTTACTGTTTTTATTTTTCAAATGATAACACTCTGATTTATTATGATTTCTCCTTTTACAGTAAGTACAGAATTTATTTTCTGTCTTATAATTATGATTATAAGAATGTTTCTTATTTATTGTCGTAAGTGCTTTTGATGAGCTTTCATTTGATAATGTATTTTCGCGCCTGCGATTGTATTCATCTTTTAATTTATTAGTGACAAATTCAATAGATAATTCTGATTCAGGCCGAGCTTCGAGAGCTGTGATAAGTGTTTCAAAACTGGGTGGCAAAGAACATAAAAACAACGCAACCACATGCGATTCCTTAATTTCTTCACCTATGGCTTTTAATTTGTCAACGATCTCTAAAATCCTTGTTATGTGATTATGAATATTGCCTTTCTCCTCCAATTTTGAACTGTATAGCTTTCGCAATAAATACAGTTTGGAAGATAGATTTTTTCTTTCATGTATTGCTTTCAGGGTATTCCATGTCTCGCTTGCAGTTGATAAATTTTTCACATAAATGATCTGAGAATCATCTATAAATAAGTTAATAAGAGCTCTAGCTTTATTGTCCTTTTTCGTCCATTCTGTCGTTATAGGGTTAGGGGGCTCTTCCGTTATAGTGTCATATAAATCTTCTTTAATAAGGAGCATTTTTAATTTAAAGCTCCATGTTGAATAATTGTTTTGGTTCAGTTTTTCTACAATCTGACTTTCTTTGAGAGAAGTCATTTTTTCATTTATTTATTTGAGTTTGTAATTTTAGTTATTACAGTTAGTGCATTAATATATTCGGTTAATATATAACTTAGTTAATATATAACACTTGAATGATTTCTTTAGAGTATCTACAGGAGTGGGTGATTAATCTATCATGCATGTTCAGATTTATTTATTTATATAGAGGAGCACATATCAGAGCTCATAATCTTGTTATAAAATGTACGAAATTAAATAGTAATAGTAGAAGGAAAAGGGGGCTTCTAAGCCAGCAGGAGGGGTGAGGGGTTAAGCGGAGAGCTAGCGGAGTCCGGAGCTCCTTCTACTACTACCCGGTCAGCGTGTTATCTTATCGGTGACGCATGATGACATGAAAGATAAGGAGGGTTAGAATTAGGATGTTATCTTGAATGAATATTATTTTAATTAGGATTTTAAAATTAATTTTAAACTTAGAAAAAAATTTTTAAAAAGAGAATTTCTTATGTTTGATGAGATTTTTTCTTATACTTAAAAAGAAAGAAATGTACTCACCTTGGAACTTTAATTAGGATTTTAAAAGAATTATGGTAATTTGAAATAGTTAGAAAAATTATGATTTTTAAAAAGATAATTTTAATTATGGTTTTAATTATCACTGTCATCTGTTAGTTGATTTGAGAGAATTTATTTTTTCTGCCATATGCAGCAATAGAGTGATTTATCATTCAAATAGTGTATTTAAAGAACTTTATCAGTGCACTTTCTTAAATTACGGGATGTTGGTATTATCTTTTACACTTGTAATTTTTAGTTTGAACTTCCATTTTATAATAAAATAGTTATATTATCTTCTATCCTAATATATTTCAAATAAATAGAGAATCTTGTAAATGAGTTGTCTTAGAAATTTTGCGAAGGACAATTTAAATAATGTGATAAGTGCGTATTTTCGGACATATGTAGAAATAGTGATTAAGAATTGTGTGTTAACGATTGTTTATCTTTGCAATTCAGGAAATGCTTAAACATGTATTCATGAGATCTTGGTCATAAACTTTTAAATAGATAAGGAATCTTTTAAATGAGTTGTATTAGAAATTATGTAAGAATATATTTTTATGTAGATAATTGTTAGATAAGTAGTTTTCGTTTAAAATTATGTTATTTAGGATGAAACTTTAATAGTGAATTCGCATAGATAGAATTTATTTTTAATAAAGAATTTAATGAGAGGCAATGTATTTCGAGGACTTAGCATTTTTCGCAAGCACTTAATACGTCATACTACAATAAACTCATTTTGTTTGATTATCTTATATAGTTCTACTAAACTAGTTAAAAAAACTTTTTTAAATTATTCACCTTAAAGTGAAAATACTATACTACAGAGTTACCATTTATTTAATTCATTAAAAAATATGCTTCTTTTCTACACTTCCAAAGAAACAAATGAGTGATAAGGTTATTTCTTATCGACCATGTTGATACTACGTCATACTACGATAAACTCATTTTGTTTGAATATCTTATATAGGATATACTTCTACTAAACTAGTTTAAAAAACTTTTTGAATTATTCACCTTAAAATGAAAATACCATACTACAGAGTTACCATTTATTTAATTCATTAAAAAATATGCTTCTTGAAAATAATGAGCTATCTAGAAGTATTTTTCATTGATATGTAGGATATATTTATTTAATAATATTAATTTAAGAACTTTATTTTATAAATTAACTTCTATCAACCAATAACATTTTACCACGCAACAGAGTTATAGTAGATTTTATTTAACTTATCATAAGCTAAAATCAAGCCATGCACTTATTAATCTTATATTCATGTATTTGCATATTTTGTTTATTTATGCATCCTTAAGTATTTTAGTTATGTAATATTTTAAAATGTGATTGGAAAAAAAATATTTCGCATTATAAATGTAATTTAAGTTTATGCACGCACACACATAGAAAAATTTAATTATTTATTTTTTTAATCTTAATAGATTAAAACGGAAATTTAAAAGTTAATCATATGTACATTGCGAAATTGATTAAGATTTAATATTACAAACTTAATTATATTGAGTGAAATTAGGATGTAACTTATTAAATAAGTAATACTTGTAAATATTGCAAAAATGTTGAAGTACATTAAGGTTTCATAGCTGCATAGTTATATTTTATGTGCATATTTAGTGTTTTTTGTGATGATATGCGACTTATTAGATGTCCAATAGTTATAAATGATGCAAAAATGTTGAAGTACATTAAGGTTTAATACTTGCTTAGATATATTTTATGTGCATATATAGTACTTTTGCGATGTTATG
Source organism: Salticus scenicus (assembly GCA_963930645.1). Taxonomy (NCBI): domain Eukaryota; kingdom Metazoa; phylum Arthropoda; class Arachnida; order Araneae; family Salticidae; genus Salticus; species Salticus scenicus. The sequence continues at coordinate 103,044,229 of OZ005649.1, forward strand.
TAGCTTATTAGATAAACAATACTTATAAATATTGCAAAAATTTTGAAATACATTAAGGTTTCATAGCTGCATAGTTATATTTTATGTGCATATTTAGTGCTTTTTGTGATGATATGCGACTTATTAGATGTCCAATAGTTATAAATGATGCAAAAATGTTGAAGTACATTAAGGATTAATACTTGCTTAGATATATTTTATGTATATATAGTACTTTTGCGATGTTATGTAGCTTATTAGATAAACAATACTTATAAATATTGCAAAAATGTTGAAATACATTAAGGTTTCATAGCTGCATAGTTATATTTTATGTCCATATATAGTACTTTTTGTGATGTAGCTTATTGGGTGAACGATAGTTATAAATGATGTAAAAATGTTGAAATACATTAAGATTTATTACTTACTTAGTTATATTTCATGTGCATATATAGTACTTTTTGTGATGTAATGTAGCTTATTAGATGTCCAATAGTTATAAATATTGCAAAAATTTTGAAGTACATTTAGGTTTAATAGCTGCTTAGATATATTTTATGTGCATATATAGTACTTTTTGTGATGTAATGTAGCTTATTGGGTGAACGATAGTTATAAATGATGTAAAAATGTTGAAGTACATTAAGGTTTCATAGCTGCATAGTTATATTTTATGCGCATATTTAGTACTTTTGTGATGTAATGTAGCTTATTAGATAAACAATACTTATAAATATTGCAAAAATGTTGAAGTACATTAAGGTTTCATAGCTGCATAGTTATATTTTATGTGCATATTTAGTGCTTTTTGTGATGTAATGTAGCTTATTAGGTGAACGATAGTTATAAATATTGCAAAAATGTTGAAATACATTAAGGTTTATTACTTACTTAGTTATATTTTATGCGCATATTTAGTACTTTTGTGATGTAATGTAGCTTATTAGATATCCAATAGTTATAAATGATGCAAAAATGTTGATACACATTATGGTTTAATAGTTATATTTTATGATAAACAATACTTATAAATGATGCAAAAATGTCGAAGTACATTAAGGTTTAATAGTTGCACAGTTATATTTTATGTGCATATATAGTACTTTTGCGATGTTATGTAGCTTATTAGAGGAACGATACTTATAAATGATGCAAAAATGTTGAAATACATTAAGGTTTAATAGTTATATTTTATGCGCGTATATAGCACTTTTTGTGATGCGAAACAAAATATTCTCAGGGGATAGTAGTTTTCAAAAATTTAACCACAGGAATACACTCTATTTAAGATAGAAATAGGTGCACTAGTATTGAACATGGTGGCTTTTTGGGGTCACGTGATTTTTTTCGTCCAATCAGAAGCACGGAATTTTAATGAATAGTGTTATAAAATTAAGCATTTTGTGGAATTAAGTGTTGATTGTGTACAAATAATTTTGGTGTTTTTTCAACCACATGGATTTTTAATGATTATAAAATTAAGTGATTTGTGGAATTAAGTGTTGATCATATTCAAATAATTTAGGAGTACCATGAACCAACCAGAAGCATGGATTTTTAATAATTGTAAAATTAAGTGATTTAAGTATACAAGTTTCGGAAAAAACCATGAAAAACTTCAAACGAATAGTCTACAAGCTTTAAAATCTGTGATGCACAAATTATTTGTTTTAACATGTTGATAAACTAGATTACATTAAAAAGTTTGGGTATTAAAATGATATATATTTGGTGTGATTAATAGGGATTCTAAAGAATTTGGCTGCTTTTCCTGGTGTATGAATTTAGCTTATATTTGGCGTGATTTCGCCAATAATTACAAATTTGGTGGTAAACCTGCAGTATAAATGCATTCGCAAAGAAAATTTTGTCAGTTGCTGCTGTATTTTTGAGGAGTGCGCACGTTTAATTTATCAACTTGTATTTTTTATAACACTTTACTTTTTAGTGAGAGAGATGGATTTATCTGCAAAAATGCCTATTTCAAATGAGGTGTCATCAAGCTTGGATACTAAGAAAGTACCAAAAACTTTTAGCTGTGTTTCTTGCAGTATGGTATTTAAACGAAAATGGGATTTGCTTCGTCACATGAAAATTCATCTCAACGAAAAATCTTTTATTTGCAATGTATGCCAGAAAGCATTTACCAGGTCAGATGAGTTAAAGAGACATTTAAAAATTCATGAAAAGACTTCTATTGAACATAGATGTGGGCAATGTGATGAATCCTTTAATCGCAAGTATCAGTTGCTGATGCATATTAGAAAAAATCATCGAAAACCTTTACCAGTGCATTCCTGTGATCAATGTGCAGAAACATTTAGACAGAAATATAAACTTTTAGAGCATGTTAGAGAAAATCATCGAAAACCCTTATCGCAAGCAACATTAAAGGGAATATCAAATTCTGACCGAGATTTTCTTAAAGAGAAAATTATGCATTTTAAAAGAAAAAATGCTCTTAATACATTTACAATAACCACATTTGATAATAAAAACAAAGATTTGGATTTAACGTCATTTTTTAATAGTTTAAGAACTGACATTTTAAACGAATTAAACTTTCAATTAAATGACCAAGGATCATTGAAATGGTATATTAATGTAGAAGTTATTTTTAGTTGTATTTATGAAAATGGAGAGAAGGATTTTATTACACAAAATTTTAGGTCAAAAAGTATAACAACTCTTTTAATAAATGATTTGAATAATGATCTTGAAAACGCTTTTAACAAGATGAAAAAGTGTTTTGATGAATTTAGTGAACAAGGATCAGGTTGGACATTAACAGAAATTTTCAAATTAGAACTTTGTATGACTAAATATGGTTCTTTTCAAATGTAATATCTGATTTTACTACATATATTAAAAATTGTTAGTTGAATCTTATAAAATTATTGTTAACTTTGTATAAAAATGATGAATGTAAAAATCTTATAATTTGAAAAATAAAAGTATGTGTATTAAAATTGTATTTTTAATTATTTATCTCATATAAAAATTTTATGTAAAAGTTTAAACTATTAATCGGATTTTTAAAATAAATGCACTTATGTTAATGTAGAGATATTTTTTTTTTTTTTTTTTAACGTTTATTTCATAAATAAATTGATATTTTATAGTAAATATATAATCATATTCTTACCAATTTTAGAGATTGTATCAAAAAATCATGAACTTTGCATTTGACACATAGTCTAGAGTAATACTAACCTGCTTAAAAGTTTAACTTTTCTGCGTGCTTGAAATTAGACATGAATAAATTATCTGTTTCGACACGTTGATAAACTAAAATATTTTACGAGATTTTTTAATGGGATTGGGGATATTTTACAAGATTTGGCTATTAAAATAACATATCTGCTAAGATTTGGCGAGATTTTTTTAATGTATTTGGCAATAAATACTGATTTGGCATTAAATATAGAGTATAAATTCAGTCTCAGAGGAAAATTTAATCAGTTGCTGACTTGTTTTCATGGTTCAGTTTTCACATAACATTTTTAAAGTTTTACTTTGATTATATTTATAATGGATCTATCTGAGGAAGTGCAAGTTTCTGTTCATCAACAACCCACTTCATCATGTTTTAAAGATGAGACTTTTCACTCAAAGGATGTAAAACCCTATATTTGTAATGTGTGTAAGAAAGCATTTAGTAGATCGTACGGTTATAAAAGACACTTAAAAACTCATGAAAAACCTCGCATAGGATATGGGTGTGAATACTGTATGGAAAATTTTACTCGTAAACGGGATTTTTTAAAGCATAATACAAAAATTCATAAAAAGACTTTACATAATCACAGTTGTGATGAATGTAGTGAAGTGTTTAGGACTAAACAAGATTTATTGAATCATAAAAAAATGGTACATCGAAAGGTTTTACCTGAATATCTATGTGTAGAATGCAACGAAAGTTTTCGATAAAAGTATGAATTATTACAACATAAAAGAAAAAATCATCGTAAAGATTCTTCTGCTTACGTATGTACAAAATGCAATGAACGAAATACTCTCAACTTAGACAGTGAAAATATGAACTTAACGAATTTTTTGAATAATTTGAATACTGCTTTTTTAACCAATACCTATTCTTTAGCCAAAAGCTTTCATGATGAAAATAACAATACATATTTTTTTAATATTTTTAAATAATGAAAATATGAATACCGAACGCATAACACAAAATATTGACTCACCAACCAACAACTTTGAGACTGCAAATGCGAACTTAACGAATTTTTCAGATAATCAAAATATTGTTTTCGGTTCATCAACCAGTGAAAATGTGATCTTATCAAATGTTTTGGATAATAATGAAAATGCATACAACGTTTTACCCACTGCTAATGGAAATATGAATACTGAATGTTTGACACAAAGTAATATTTATGACTCACCAACGAACAACTTTCAGAATATAAATGTGGACTTTACGAATTTTAATGTAGAGTGTATGAGTAATCAAAATAATTTTTCACCGGTGAGTGTTGACAACGACTTGTTGACATTTTTGGATAATTTTAATGTAGAATGTATAACTCAATGTAACCTTAACGATTCAACAACAATTTAGATTTTTATGAACCTGTTTTTATATTGACAATAATAATAATGTAAAATAAATTATTTTAATCAAAAATTGTGTTTTTATTATGAAATTACTTTCTACACACCATATTATATTACAATAGATACGTTAAGTCACGAAAAAAATCTAAACATGTATAAATATATTTTTGCTTTCTTATTAACTAAATCGTTTAATACATTTATATACAATAAGACTTGGTGATTTTAATTCGTTTTAAAGAAATTCTCTCCCAACAAATTGGAATGGGACGAAGTGACTTATAAAAACCGTAAAATTAAGAACTCTAATATTGCTGATTTATTAAATATTTTCTACGAATAAGAAAGTGCCTATCAATGCACAGGGCGAATTGTCGCAAGCTCTTAATGATATGCCTAAAACCTTTATTAAAAACAAATTTTTGTTATCTTCTGTACCCAAATGTAAGCCCACCTATTGGTTAAATTTTTACTATAAAACACTGGTTTCTTTATTTATGTTTAAATAAATGATATAAAAACTGGACTTACCTCAACACAGTTGTTAATTTGCGTCCTTCTCTTCTACTCGCACGGTGTGAAATGAGCGATAACGCTATTTCTTATCAAGATCACGTGGTAAGCTTTCTTATCTACTATGTCACGTGACATTATCTAGTATGACGTAGTAAGCTACCTACGTCACATGACATTGTCTACTATGACGTATCTAGCACGTATCTACTACGTCACATATACTACCTTAATGTAGGGTTTGTGAGCACGTATCTACTACGTCACATATACTACCTTAATGTAGGGTTTGTGTTTAGCTTACTACGTCATAGTAGACAATGTCATGTGACGTAGGTAGCTTACTACGTCATACTAGATAATGTCACGTGACATAGTAGATAAGAAAGCTTACCACGTGATCTTGATAAGAAATAGCGTTATCGCTCATTTCACACCGTGCGAGTAGAAGAGAAGGACGCAAATTAACAACTGTGTTGAGGTAAGTCCAGTTTTTATATCATTTATTTAAACATAAATAAAGAAACCAGTGTTTTATAGTAAAAATTTAACCAATAGGTGGGCTTACATTTGGGTACAGAAGATAACAAAAATTTGTTTTTAATAAAGGTTTTAGGCATATCATTAAGAGCTTGCGACAATTCGCCCTGTGCATTGATAGGCACTTTCTTATTCGTAGAAAATATTTAATAAATCAGCAATATTAGAGTTCTTAATTTTACGGTTTTTATAAGTCACTTCGTCCCATTCCAATTTGTTGGGAGAGAATTTCTTTAAAACGAATTAAAATCACCAAGTCTTATTGTATATAAATGTATTAAACGATTTAGTTAATAAGAAAGCAAAAATATATTTATACATGTTTAGATTTTTTTCGTGACTTAACGTATCTATTGTAATATAATATGGTGTGTAGAAAGTAATTTCATAATAAAAACACAATTTTTGATTAAAATAATTTATTTTACATTATTATTATTGTCAATATAAAAACAGGTTCATAAAAATCTAAATTGTTGTTGAATCGTTAAGGTTACATTGAGTTATACATTCTACATTAAAATTATCCAAAAATGTCAACAAGTCGTTGTCAACACTCACCGGTGAAAAATTATTTTGATTACTCATACACTCTACATTAAAATTCGTAAAGTCCACATTTATATTCTGAAAGTTGTTCGTTGGTGAGTCATAAATATTACTTTGTGTCAAACATTCAGTATTCATATTTCCATTAGCAGTGGGTAAAACGTTGTATGCATTTTCATTATTATCCAAAACATTTGATAAGATCACATTTTCACTGGTTGATGAACCGAAAACAATATTTTGATTATCTGAAAAATTCGTTAAGTTCGCATTTGCAGTCTCAAAGTTGTTGGTTGGTGAGTCAATATTTTGTGTTATGCGTTCGGTATTCATATTTTCATTATTTAAAAATATTAAAAAATATGTATTGTTATTTTCATCATGAAAGCTTTTGGCTAAAGAATAGGTATTGGTTAAAAAAGCAGTATTCAAATTATTCAAAAAATTCGTTAAGTTCATATTTTCACTGTCTAAGTTGAGAGTATTTCGTTCATTGCATTTTGTACATACGTAAGCAGAAGAATCTTTACGATGATTTTTTCTTTTATGTTGTAATAATTCATACTTTTATCGAAAACTTTCGTTGCATTCTACACATAGATATTCAGGTAAAACCTTTCGATGTACCATTTTTTTATGATTCAATAAATCTTGTTTAGTCCTAAACACTTCACTACATTCATCACAGCTGTGATTATGTAAAGTCTTTTTATGAATTTTTGTATTATGCTTTAAAAAATCCCGTTTACGAGTAAAATTTTCCATACAGTATTCACACCCATATCCTATGCGAGGTTTTTCATGAGTTTTTAAGTGTCTTTTATAACCGTACGATCTACTAAATGCTTTCTTACACACATTACAAATATAGGGTTTTACATCCTTTGAGTGAAAAGTCTCATCTTTAAAACATGATGAAGTGGGTTGTTGATGAACAGAAACTTGCACTTCCTCAGATAGATCCATTATAAATATAATCAAAGTAAAACTTTAAAAATGTTATGTGAAAACTGAACCATGAAAACAAGTCAGCAACTGATTAAATTTTCCTCTGAGACTGAATTTATACTCTATATTTAATGCCAAATCAGTATTTATTGCCAAATACATTAAAAAAATCTCGCCAAATCTTAGCAGATATGTTATTTTAATAGCCAAATCTTGTAAAATATCCCCAATCCCATTAAAAAATCTCGTAAAATATTTTAGTTTATCAACGTGTCGAAACAGATAATTTATTCATGTCTAATTTCAAGCACGCAGAAAAGTTAAACTTTTAAGCAGGTTAGTATTACTCTAGACTGTGTGTCAAATGCAAAGTTCATGATTTTTTGATACAATCTCTAAAATTGGTAAGAATATGATTATATATTTACTATAAAATATCAATTTATTTATGAAATAAACGTTTAAAAAAAAAAAAAAAAAAATATCTCTACATTAACATAAGTGCATTTATTTTAAAAATCCGATTAATAGTTTAAACTTTTACATAAAATTTTTATATGAGATAAATAATTAAAAATACAATTTTAATACACATACTTTTATTTTTCAAATTATAAGATTTTTACATTCATCATTTTTATACAAAGTTAACAATAATTTTATAAGATTCAACTAACAATTTTTAATATATGTAGTAAAATCAGATATTACATTTGAAAAGAACCATATTTAGTCATACAAAGTTCTAATTTGAAAATTTCTGTTAATGTCCAACCTGATCCTTGTTCACTAAATTCATCAAAACACTTTTTCATCTTGTTAAAAGCGTTTTCAAGATCATTATTCAAATCATTTATTAAAAGAGTTGTTATACTTTTTGACCTAAAATTTTGTGTAATAAAATCCTTCTCTCCATTTTCATAAATACAACTAAAAATAACTTCTACATTAATATACCATTTCAATGATCCTTGGTCATTTAATTGAAAGTTTAATTCGTTTAAAATGTCAGTTCTTAAACTATTAAAAAATGACGTTAAATCCAAATCTTTGTTTTTATTATCAAATGTGGTTATTGTAAATGTATTAAGAGCATTTTTTCTTTTAAAATGCATAATTTTCTCTTTAAGAAAATCTCGGTCAGAATTTGATATTCCCTTTAATGTTGCTTGCGATAAGGGTTTTCGATGATTTTCTCTAACATGCTCTAAAAGTTTATATTTCTGTCTAAATGTTTCTGCACATTGATCACAGGAATGCACTGGTAAAGGTTTTCGATGATTTTTTCTAATATGCATCAGCAACTGATACTTGCGATTAAAGGATTCATCACATTGCCCACATCTATGTTCAATAGAAGTCTTTTCATGAATTTTTAAATGTCTCTTTAACTCATCTGACCTGGTAAATGCTTTCTGGCATACATTGCAAATAAAAGATTTTTCGTTGAGATGAATTTTCATGTGACGAAGCAAATCCCATTTTCGTTTAAATACCATACTGCAAGAAACACAGCTAAAAGTTTTTGGTACTTTCTTAGTATCCAAGCTTGATGACACCTCATTTGAAATAGGCATTTTTGCAGATAAATCCATCTCTCTCACTAAAAAGTAAAGTGTTATAAAAAATACAAGTTGATAAATTAAACGTGCGCACTCCTCAAAAATACAGCAGCAACTGACAAAATTTTCTTTGCGAATGCATTTATACTGCAGGTTTACCACCAAATTTGTAATTATTGGCGAAATCACGCCAAATATAAGCTAAATTCATACACCAGGAAAAGCAGCCAAATTCTTTAGAATCCCTATTAATCACACCAAATATATATCATTTTAATACCCAAACTTTTTAATGTAATCTAGTTTATCAACATGTTAAAACAAATAATTTGTGCATCACAGATTTTAAAGCTTGTAGATTATTCGTTTGAAGTTTTTCATGGTTTTTTCCGAAACTTGTATACTTAAATCACTTAATTTTACAATTATTAAAAATCCATGCTTCTGGTTGGTTCATGGTACTCCTAAATTATTTGAATATGATCAACACTTAATTCCACAAATCACTTAATTTTATAATCATTAAAAATCCATGTGGTTGAAAAAACACCAAAATTATTTGTACACAATCAACACTTAATTCCACAAAATGCTTAATTTTATAATACTATTCATTAAAATTCCGTGCTTCTGATTGGACGAAAAAAATCACGTGACCCCAAAAAGCCACCATGTTCAATACTAGTGCACCTATTTCTATCTTAAATAGAGTGTATTCCTGTGGTTAAATTTTTGAAAACTACTATCCCCTGAGAATATTTTGTTTCGCATCACAAAAAGTGCTATATACGCGCATAAAATATAACTATTAAACCTTAATGTATTTCAACATTTTTGCATCATTTATAAGTATCGTTCCTCTAATAAGCTACATAACATCGCAAAAGTACTATATATGCACATAAAATATAACTGTGCAACTATTAAACCTTAATGTACTTCGACATTTTTGCATCATTTATAAGTATTGTTTATCATAAAATATAACTATTAAACCATAATGTGTATCAACATTTTTGCATCATTTATAACTATTGGATATCTAATAAGCTACATTACATCACAAAAGTACTAAATATGCGCATAAAATATAACTAAGTAAGTAATAAACCTTAATGTATTTCAACATTTTTGCAATATTTATAACTATCGTTCACCTAATAAGCTACATTACATCACAAAAAGCACTAAATATGCACATAAAATATAACTATGCAGCTATGAAACCTTAATGTACTTCAACATTTTTGCAATATTTATAAGTATTGTTTATCTAATAAGCTACATTACATCACAAAAGTACTAAATATGCGCATAAAATATAACTATGCAGCTATGAAACCTTAATGTACTTCAACATTTTTACATCATTTATAACTATCGTTCACCCAATAAGCTACATTACATCACAAAAAGTACTATATATGCACATAAAATATATCTAAGCAGCTATTAAACCTAAATGTACTTCAAAATTTTTGCAATATTTATAACTATTGGACATCTAATAAGCTACATTACATCACAAAAAGTACTATATATGCACATGAAATATAACTAAGTAAGTAATAAATCTTAATGTATTTCAACATTTTTACATCATTTATAACTATCGTTCACCCAATAAGCTACATCACAAAAAGTACTATATATGGACATAAAATATAACTATGCAGCTATGAAACCTTAATGTATTTCAACATTTTTGCAATATTTATAAGTATTGTTTATCTAATAAGCTACATAACATCGCAAAAGTACTATATATGCACATAAAATATATCTAAGCAAGTATTAATCCTTAATGTACTTCAACATTTTTGCATCATTTATAACTATTGGACATCTAATAAGTCGCATATCATCACAAAAAGCACTAAATATGCACATAAAATATAACTATGCAGCTATGAAACCTTAATGTATTTCAAAATTTTTGCAATATTTATAAGTATTGTTTATCTAATAAGCTACATAACATCGCAAAAGTACTATATATGCACATAAAATATATCTAAGCAAGTATTAAACCTTAATGTACTTCAACATTTTTGCATCATTTATAACTATTGGACATCTAATAAGTCGCATATCATCACAAAAACACTAAATATGCACATAAAATATAACTATGCAGCTATGAAACCTTAATGTACTTCAACATTTTTGCAATATTTACAAGTATTACTTATTTAATAAGTTACATCCTAATTTCACTCAATATAATTAAGTTTGTAATATTAAATCTTAATCAATTTCGCAATGTACATATGATTAACTTTTAAATTTCCGTTTTAATCTATTAAGATTAAAAAAATAAATAATTAAATTTTTCTATGTGTGTGCGTGCATAAACTTAAATTACATTTATAATGCGAAATATTTTTTTTCCAATCACATTTTAAAATATTACATAACTAAAATACTTAAGGATGCATAAATAAACAAAATATGCAAATACATGAATATAAGATTAATAAGTGCATGGCTTGATTTTAGCTTATGATAAGTTAAATAAAATCTACTATAACTCTGTTGCGTGGTAAAATGTTATTGGTTGATAGAAGTTAATTTATAAAATAAAGTTCTTAAATTAATATTATTAAATAAATATATCCTACATATCAATGAAAAATACTTCTAGATAACTCATTATTTTCAAGAAGCATATTTTTTAATGAATTAAATAAATGGTAACTCTGTAGTATGGTATTTTCATTTTAAGGTGAATAATTCAAAAAGTTTTTAAAACTAGTTTAGTAGAAGTATATCCTATATAAGATATTCAAACAAAATGAGTTTATCGTAGTATGACGTAGTATCAACATGGTCGATAAGAAATAACCTTATCACTCATTTGTTTCTTTGGAAGTGTAGAAAAGAAGCATATTTTTTAATGAATTAAATAAATGGTAACTCTGTAGTATAGTATTTTCACTTTAAGGTGAATAATTTAAAAAAGTTTTTTTAACTAGTTTAGTAGAACTATATAAGATAATCAAACAAAATGAGTTTATTGTAGTATGACGTATTAAGTGCTTGCGAAAAATGCTAAGTCCTCGAAATACATTGCCTCTCATTAAATTCTTTATTAAAAATAAATTCTATCTATGCGAATTCACTATTAAAGTTTCATCCTAAATAACATAATTTTAAACGAAAACTACTTATCTAACAATTATCTACATAAAAATATATTCTTACATAATTTCTAATACAACTCATTTAAAAGATTCCTTATCTATTTAAAAGTTTATGACCAAGATCTCATGAATACATGTTTAAGCATTTCCTGAATTGCAAAGATAAACAATCGTTAACACACAATTCTTAATCACTATTTCTACATATGTCCGAAAATACGCACTTATCACATTATTTAAATTGTCCTTCGCAAAATTTCTAAGACAACTCATTTACAAGATTCTCTATTTATTTGAAATATATTAGGATAGAAGATAATATAACTATTTTATTATAAAATGGAAGTTCAAACTAAAAATTACAAGTGTAAAAGATAATACCAACATCCCGTAATTTAAGAAAGTGCACTGATAAAGTTCTTTAAATACACTATTTGAATGATAAATCACTCTATTGCTGCATATGGCAGAAAAAATAAATTCTCTCAAATCAACTAACAGATGACAGTGATAATTAAAACCATAATTAAAATTATCTTTTTAAAAATCATAATTTTTCTAACTATTTCAAATTACCATAATTCTTTTAAAATCCTAATTAAAGTTCCAAGGTGAGTACATTTCTTTCTTTTTAAGTATAAGAAAAAATCTCATCAAACATAAGAAATTCTCTTTTTAAAAATTTTTTTCTAAGTTTAAAATTAATTTTAAAATCCTAATTAAAATAATATTCATTCAAGATAACATCCTAATTCTAACCCTCCTTATCTTTCATGTCATCATGCGTCACCGATAAGATAACACGCTGACCGGGTAGTAGTAGAAGGAGCTCCGGACTCCGCTAGCTCTCCGCTTAACCCCTCACCCCTCCTGCTGGCTTAGAAGCCCCCTTTTCCTTCTACTAGTAATTTCATGCACTGAATTTCTTTTGTTTTTATATTGTTATAAAACAGCAAATAGATATTTATATATGTATGTATTATTATGCATGAAAACTACAGATCAGGTAAGTAAGATAAATATCGCTTACCTTGCATTCAGTTCAGAATTAATTGGTTACTCCACTCCTCTTGATTAGATATGCATCTCGTTAATTTGTTAATTTTCAAAATATCCTTTTGTTCAGCCTCTGCACATTTATATCTGATGTAATTTCCATCTTGTAACTTAATTTAGATCTGTGTATTTTTTATGATGAAAATGTACTCTATAAGTAGGAGCACAAATAATTTTATTTTTACACGCCAGAAATGACGCGTCTTTATCGGCTGAATTTTACATTGCAACTAAAAAAAATAGCTTGAGTTACAGAAAGTGAAGAACACTAAATAGAATAGAAAAAATCAAAAATAATGAATTAAAATATGATATTATACATAGTTATAACTGGGAACATCATTATATTGATAAACAAACTGATAATAAGTAATTAGTGTCTAGAGAAAAAGAGTTTGAATGTTTATGGTTTTTCAGTCTCTAGAAAAGATTCAGTGCAGTTACTGTCAAAAGTTTCATTCGATATATAATTGAGTCCTGTGATCGTTCAGAGTATGGCCTTGAACACTGAGTAACGTATTATTAGAATTGCACAAAAGAGAGAGGAAAGATTCACGGAGATTAATTTTGATAAGTGATTTATAAACAGTGTTAATTGGTTTCGAGTGGGCGAGAATAATGGCAGATTGGATGATAATTTCATATGTACTTCAACAAAAATTTTGATATTATATATATATATATATATATTCCTTTAGAATAAATTTAATCAAAAATAATACGAGTTTAAATTATTAGATACTATTAAGTATTCGTTATAAACAAAGGTATCTTGTTAAAAATATGTACTTAATTTCATGTTATTTGTTTCACTGAACAAACTGAAAAAATATAAGTTATATGCTATAAAAATGAGACAAATTACTATAAAGATACAAAATGATTTTAACCTTCGACAAAACGAGTCATATAGTCTGAGAAAATAGTGCTCAAAAGCTGAATGACAGAATCAGCAGCTATCAGACATTTGTTGATATGTATCATTACAAAAAAAAAAAAAAAGTATAAGAGTTTCAAGCCTGCCTTTTTTCTCCCGGGGACAAAAAAAAAAAAAAAAAGAAAAAAAAAAATGTCATGTTGATGCCACCACAAAACTAACTTCCTTCTACCTTTTCCTATACAAAATCATGCAATGGAAATTATTTTTTATTTTTATTTTTATTTATTATTAATGCAGACGATTTTCATATCACAGAGGTAGTCTAAAGGTTCAACGGAAGTAAATTTTTACCGTACAGATGATCACGGGGAAAATTGCAGTATAACAGCGCCACATATCGCCTATATACACCCAATTTAATAAACATTACGTCTCTTAATGGCCTTTTTATACATTAAATATTGTTCAATTATACGCATTAGAACCTGAGATATAACCCTTAAATTGTAAAAATAGCTGTATAGCAGCTTCACCTGTTGAGCGATTAGCACTAAAAGTTGACATAAACTAATAATTTATGTTAAGGTGCATCTACATATAATTTTATATGCAATTCTGTGCAGTAGTTCCTAAAATAGAGCCTTCCCTGAAATTGCAGAAATCGATGTATAACAATGCCACCTATCGTGCAATTGGCACCAGAAGTTGGTAGACACTAACTTATGACAAGGCGCATCTGCGTATAAATTAATATGCAATTTCGTGCATTAGTTTCTAAGATATAGCCTTTTCTGAAATTGCTGTAGAGCAGCGTCATCTGTTGAGCGATTGGCACCAAAAGTTGATAGACACTAATTTATGTCAAGGTGCATCCGTATATTAATTTATATGCAATTCTGTGCAGTAGTTCCTGAGATACAGTCGCCACAAAACTTTTTGTCACATACAAACATTTTCTATTGTCAAAACATGTTCTCGAGTTCTCAAAACGCGTAAATCCATCAAAAACCGAAAATCGAAAATGTTACTTTCTTCTATTGAATACAAAAAAAAAAAAAAAAAAAAAAAAACTAAAGAATAGTATGTGTCTAACTGTAATGCAAAATAATTTACTTTTAACGAAAAAAAAACTTTGAAAAAAATCGTTTTTTTTTTTTTTTTTTTTTTTTTTTTTTTTTTAATATTCTTACTGCGTGAATTTGTATAGGAAAATATAGAAGAAAGTCTTGTGGTGGCCACAACATACTAGTTTTTCTAAGTTTTTTTTTTGTTAAAAGTAAAAAAAATCGATAACTTTGTTTTAAATTACCACATATTTATAGTTCAACCATTCGTTTTAAAGGTATTGACGAGACCTTTCGAAAGATACCGATCTTGAAAATTTACACCCCCCCCCCCACTGTCATGTTAAAAGTTTAGAAAAAATACGATCACAGCGCCACCTGTTGAGCGATTGATCCCCAAATCTATCAGCCTCAGTTTATGTCAGGGGCCAACTAAATACCAAGTCTGGTTAAATTTCGTTAAAAAAAAAAAAAACGATTTTTTTTCTGTTTTTTTTTTTTTTTTTGTTAAAAGTAAAAAAAATCGATAACTTTGTTTTAAATTATCACAGATTTATAGTTCAACCATTCGTTTTAAAGGTATTGACGAGACCTTTCGAAAGATACCCATCTTGAAAATTTACTCCCCTCGAGGGGGGACTTCCCCCCCAGGGGGGGTGGCGAGGTTCCTACGCATACAAAATTTTTTTCCCAGTTGACTATCTCTATTATAAATAATTCTTGTAAATTTCATAATGATTACTAAAAAATAATTCTCTTTATGCACATTTATACAAAATTTTGTCCTATATCACCATGTTAAAAATTTAGAAAAAGCGGGATGGCAACGCAACCTGTAAGACAATTTTTACCAAAAGTTGATAGGCACTAATTTATGTCAAGGTGCAACTACATACCAATTTGTATGAAATTCTGTGCAGTAGTTCTTGAGATACAGTTGCCACAAAATTTTGTCACACACACACACACACAGACAGACAGACATTTTCTAAAAATGGTCAAATCGTGTTCTACAGCTCTCAAAACGTGTAGATTCATCAAAAACCCGAGGTCGAAAATTTTTACGAATCCAATACTTTCTCTATATTACATATAGAAGAAAGTAAAAATAATATAAAAAAGATTAAGCATAAGTTTAGATTAATAACAATTAATATGAAATGATTGGGCTTCTATAAACATCCATAAAAGAACAACAGAAGTTTTAACTAAGTGTTAAAATTCTTATGTGAAAACTAAAATTTAAGACACAAAAAGAACCAACTCATTCAAAAATTTACGTTTTATCACTCACAGCTAACTGCTCAAGTGCTTTTTCTTTCTTTCTTCTGTTTTATTTATTATTCTTAATATTATTATTATTTTGTGTGTGTACGCGCGGAATTTGGTTGCGAGGAAGGGGGGGGGGGGGCAATTGATTGCACAATCGAAACTGAATCAGACTCAAAACTATGAAAAAAAAAAAAAAAATGTTTTTACTATTTCTATCTTCCCTTCTCCCCGGTCATTAAAGTGTATGTTTATTTATGTGAACTGGATTATTATTCTTGTAGCATTTTAGTCAATTAAAAAAAAAAAAAAAAAAAGAGTTGGAGATTTGGTATTTTCTCTAGCTTGAATGAATCACTAAATATATATCACCGAACTTCAAATACTTAACTTTATGGGTGGGGGGCAGGGGATGTAAGTAATAGGTATTTCAAAAAAAAAAAAAAAAAACACTTGTAACTGAAGAAAACAGCTGCCAATTTGTTGTTTAATATTAGAAATTTTGTTTTTTCAGTATATTTTTACTCCATTACCCGACTGCCGTAGGTAATGGAAGTATTGTATTCGGTCCAAAAAATCGATATCAAGATTTCACCTGATTTACATGCTTTAGGGTCGCCTGAGTCCAAAAATGTGTTTTTTGGCGATGTCCTCTGACTATGATATCTCCTAAACTAATAAAAATAGAATCACGAAACTTCAGAATTGAGACAGGTCTGGTGAACATATGAATTTTTTAAGTTTTGGTGAAAATTAGAAAAATAGGAAGTGGGATATCCGAAACCGGAAGTGAGTTCGTAAACCCGTATCTCAAAAACGGCTCCAACGATTTTCTTCAAAGTTACTGTATAAACACTCTATTAGATGTCCTTTCGATTTATATAGTTGGTTAGTTCAGGACAATTGATAGGCGTCCTGTATGAATAGCTCAATTTCAGGTTTCGCAAGTGCGTTCCTTCCAAAACGACTGTATGTATTTTTTTCAAAGTTGCAATATTAATCCTCTTTTAAATATACTTTTGTATGTAATTGTTGTTTTCCGGTCAACAATTGAACATGCCAAGTCACTATCTCAAAAATGGCTCTAACGATTTCCTTGAAAATTGTTACATAAACCCATTTTAGGTATCCTTTCTCATGCTTTACGTGGTTATTACAGGACAATTAATAGTCATCCTGATCAGTTAGATCTGTTTTAGATCTTGGAAACTGGTGTTTCAAACAGTAAAATAATAATTAAAAAAACTACCCCCCACCTTTTTTCTTCTTCTTTTTTTAAACTCGCTATGTAAACTCTGTTTTATATGTCTTTATGCTGTATTAACTTTCTCTTACTGGAAAATTTTTAGTTGTCTATTTCATTAGGTCAATTCTATGTCTTCTGATCACATTAACTCCAAAAAGTGCATATAACACGTGTAATAGTGGATAATGGAAGTCGTGTGGTTGTTTCACACCAAACTTTTTTTATTTCCGTTTTCATTTTTATTTTAAGAAAATAAATATTCAAAATTTCCCCCGAACATCGTTCGCGCGTTCGGACATATTCTGCACCCCTGGAAATATGTTAAAAGGCACTTTAAAGAAATTCCTTCCATAGACTGTACTGTATTGGACGTTTCGTATTTGTTTGAACATACATAAATTATATAAATAGCATTTATAATACGGTTGTCAGCTTCCAAATATGTTTAACAATAGTGTACTAACAGCAATATATTCATTTTAAAAAAATCTATTAAACCAGATCGATTTAAAAAAAAAAAAAAGCTTGTGCGTGCGTAATCAAGTAGTAAGTAATCATACGAATACGAATCATACCCAAAGTAATCATACGAATTATAAAGTAAGTGAAATATGACAATATATATATGTATCATCATTATCAATTTCAGCCTTTATCAATCCACTGCAGGATGAAGGCCTCTCCTAGGTGATTCCAAAGTGCCCTGTTTTCACATAAAAATTTATAAACGAGTATATAATAATTTATGCATAGATTAAGAAAGGTTTTGATATATGCAACTTCCTAACTAAATGCAACCTATGCAATGAGGTGAAATTTACACCTCATATAACGTACTTCTTAGCGACATCCTAATGACTTTTTTTTTTTTTTTTTTTTCATTTTAAGGTTTGCGAGCTCCATTTTAAACCTGGTGCAATTATACAAACAGTAACATATTTTAATGAAAAAGAAGAAAATTTATATCAAGTTCCAAGAAATAAACCAATTGTTAAAGATGGTGCTATTCCTACGATTTTCAGTGATTTGCCATCATATCTATCAAAGCCAAGTACATGAAGACAAAGTCCTGTGGAAATATTTCGTTTTTGTTTAAGAGCTATTTAGATTTGTAAATAATTCAGTTGGAAAAAATTACCAAATAATGACTAAAAAATTTTGAGAAGTATTGCAAAAGCCAAGGCAAAAAAATTACGTTTTATTACCTAATGATATTTGTGCTTTTATATTATTATTATGATTAATTTTTATGCAAATGATAGAAAAATCTTCTTTATGTACATGAAACATATTTATAATTTTCAATAAAATTATTTTTTTCTTGATTTTTGTCTTTTATGTGTTATTTTAATTACTTAGTTTCTTATTTAAATAAGCAAATAAATCTATTTAAAATCTTGAGATTTAAAATCTTATTTAAAATGTTGGTCTAAAGAATGTTGAAAGTATGTTATCAGGTAAGTGAGAGTTATTTTGGATGATCAAATACTTGTAAATTATTGCTATATATTAAAATTTATCTGTGCATAAAATTTACAGAGATGATTAAAGGAAAAAAAAATTCTTATTATATACGGTAAAAGGTGTTTTTAATGCAAATTCTATGCCCTCACCATTAAAAAAAAAAAAAAAAAAAAAAAAAAAGGTGTTTGATGTTATTTATAATTTAGTACATTGTAACTTCTATACCTTATATATCGTTAATATTGTCTATATCAATACATTGTATCGTCGTACCTGTTTATAATTTTAAATTGGTGAAACAATCCATTATTTAAAAAATATATGCATATATTCAGGTGGCTTCCCTTTGTATCCCACGGGGTCTTTAAAGTCCTACCAAAAAAATTCCTCAATATAGCCTAAATTTACTACAGGCTTTCATTGGAACTTCAAAGTCCCTATAATTTAAACTTTCTCTATTGTTAAGCAAAAGTAAGCTAAATTTAATATGAGATGTTTCTCTTTCAGAAAAGAAATATAATAAGAAAGTTTCAAACTATTTTTTTCAAAAATAAGGTGATTTGGTATGTAAAGGGTTAAGTAAATTAAGTGTTTGAAACATTTTTTATTTTATTTTTTAATGTTTATAATTTGTATTTTAACTAATTACAACATGTATGTTTCCCAAAATTTTCATATTTTTATTTATTGAAAAGTTGTGATTATTAATGGCATCAGTGGTTATATTAAACATAAATAAACACCGCTCAGTTGCTTTATTAATTCGTACTCTGCTATTACTCCTATTTAAAATATATGTATATATATATATATATATATATATATATATATATTACCTTTGAAATAAATTTATGACTAAATATAAGATTTATTGTTTTATGGAGGGAAAAAATTGGGAATGAAATGGGTAATATTAAAAAAAGGAACTTAAAAAAAAAGGTTTATATTTATTTTTGTAACCACAGCGTATAAAACGAAAGCACCGAGGAGAAAAAAAAAATAAATTCTAAATATAATAAATTCTAAAAATAATTCTAAATCCATTTATGAGGATGTGCATAAAAAATGGACTAAATCATGTGGCGCCACAATCCATTTGGAAGGTCTTGATAAGAAGGTGTTGGATAAATGCTTGCGTTAATAATAAATAAAGGTAGGGAAGAATATTTAAACTAGCGAATTCTTTGTTTTAGTGGTTTGTTAAATTTCCAGTATTCATTGCTGCTAACTTTTTTAATTGATTCCGGAATGTTGTTAGTAATGCCCTTTTTTCAAATCATATTCTTTGAGGAGTAATTTTCTTCATATTTAATTGTAATTACATGCTAAAGAAGATTATTCTAGAAAGAATATGGTATGATGAAAAGGGCGAATGTTAACAACATTCCGGAATAATTTGAAGAAGTTGGCAGCTATGAGTATTTTTTTTTTTTTTAATTGATAGACAAGTAATATTTTCCAGAAAAGTTCTTTAAATGTATTTTCAAGGTTGAACACCTTAAAGGGGAGAAAAGATTAAACAATTACAAAAGTAAAGAGGTTAAGACTAATAACAATGCTTTTACAAAAACCCCTGCAAACAAGCACGAATCTCTTATTCTTCATAAAATATGAACGATTTTAACCAATTAAAATTTTGATTAATCTGCTTACTTGCCAACTCCACTGTTTTTACCAGTAGACTACCGTTTTTTTTAGCTATTTCTACTTGTCTGCTGTTTTTAGGAACTTACAAGAAAAATTGTAAAATTGAGCAATTTTACTGGAAAATATATAGAGGAAAATATACAGAGAATACATATAATAATGAAATGAGGCTTATTAAATGTATGTGTAAAAATTACAATATTGATTTTAATTAACTCAAAACAAACTTAAATTTTTGGATTTTTTACTTCCATCACCCTACTACCGTAAGTAATGGAAGTACAGAGCTGACAACCTAATCCGGCAAATTGTTAGTACCGCCCCTTTTTCTACACCAGTCATTTCTTAGAGTTTTTTCTTCTTAATTCCTAGTAAATACATTTGAAGAAAATTGCTTTAAAAATTAAGTGGTGTAGAAAAAGGGGCGGTACTAACAATTTGCCGGATTAGGTTGGCAGCTCTGGAAGTATTGTATTCGGTCCAAAAATTCGATATCGAGATTTCACCTGATTTACACGTTTTAAGGTCCCCTGAGTCCAAAAAAGTGGTTTTGGCAATTGGTAAGTGTGTGTGTGTGTGTGGAATCTCCAGGCTATCATATCTCCGAAACTAATAAAGATAGAACTACAAAACTTCAGAATTAAGACAGGTCTGGTGTACAGATGCATTTTCCAAATGTTGATAAAAATTGAAAAACCGGAAGTGGGACATCAGAAACCAGAAGTGGGACCGTAAGTCCGTATCTCAAAACCGGCTTTAACGATTTTCTTCAAATTTGCTATATAAACATTCTATTAGAAGTCCTTTCGACTGATATAGTTGGTTAGTTCAGGAAAATCGATAGGCGTCCTGTATAAATAACTCAATTTCAGGTCTCGCAAGCGCGTTCCTTTAAAAATATCTTTACGGATTTTTTTCAAACTCGCCATTTTAACTCAATTTTCTCAAAAAAAAAAAAAAAAAAGTCTGGTGTGAAACAACCACACGGCTTCCATTGCCCACTATTACACGTATTATATGCATTTTTTAGAAATAATGTGTTCAGCGAACACGTAAAATTGACCTAACGAAGTAGACACCAAACAAATTTCCTATAATGAAAGCTAATATGTGTGCGTGTATGTGTGTGTGCATGCATGTATGTATAAATATATATATATATATATATACATATGTAAACATGTAAAACAGAATTTATATAGCGAGTTAAAAAATAAGGGGGGGGGGGGAATGAGTTATTTTTTCAAACACCAATTTCCGAGATCTAAAACTGACCTACCTAATCAGGATGACTGTTATTTTTCCTGTAACAACCACTTAATACATGAGAAAGGATATCTAAAATGGATTTATGCAACAATTTTCAAGAAAATCGTTAGAGCCGTTTTTGAGATACCAACTTTTACCAAAACTTGGCGTACTCAATTATTGAACGGAAAACAATAATTACATACAAAACCATATTTAAAAGTGAGTTACTATAGCGAGTTAGAAAATAATCCGTACAGCCGTTTTTAAAGGCACGACTTGCGAGACCTGAAATTAAGCTATTTATACAGGGCGCCTGTACACCAGAATTTCATCTGTACACCAGACCTGCCTCAATGCTGAAGTTTCGTAGTTTTATCTCTATTAGTTTAGGAGATATCGTAACCAGAAGATTTCGTTCGTACATACATACATGCACACACATACACACTATTGCCAAAAACTACTGATTTGGACTCAGGAGACCTTAAAACGTGTAAATCAAGCGAAAACTCGACATTGAATTTTTGGACCGAATACAATACTTCCATTACCTACGGTAGTGGGGTAATGAAAGTAAAAATGCATATAATTCGTGAAATAGTGGGTAATGGAAGTCGTGTGGTTTTTCACACCAGATTTGTAAATAATGCTTTGTAATTAAATAGTATATTTACATAATCATTGTGAGTGTATTTTCAGTCAGATAAGATAATTAAAAACTGAATTTTGATCCTCATTATCTTATAAAAATCTGGAGAACATTTTAATTTCTAAATGCAGTGAAAATTTAGTTTAACAATTCTATGAATAACAATTTAATTGTTATTTTCTTAATGAAGCAAAATCTGCTATAAATGTAAAAATTTGTGTTTAAGTAAATATCATAGACAATATTTTTTTTTTCCTAATTTTTAGGATTTGAAATTAATTCTTTAATACACATAATCTCAATATTTTATTTGTTTTCGTTTGAAAGATGAGTGATTTTTATTTAAATATTATGGAAAATATTTTGTAAATATTCATATATTTTTCTTTTTGTCTACTATATATTTATATAAATTCAGTCTCTATCGTTAAATTTACAAAATCTCTACAGTTTTTTTTTTTTTTTCCCCGATAAAATCTACTGATTTTTAAAACTGATATGTTGGCAAGTATGAATCATCTCAAATATTATGAGACATGCTTGTCATTGTTTTTTTTTCCTAACTAATCTTCCTCCACAAATATTATGAGGCAGCTTAATCAAATAGAGACTCGTTTTCCTCTTCAGATATTACCAGACAGGTTAGTCAGGCAAATAATCTTGACTATCCTGCCTCTTCAAATATTCTTTGAAAATTGACTACCTTTCTTAGTCAGATACCTGAGATCTGTTGACTAACTTTCTTAATCAAGTGTAGATTCTGACTAAAATGCCTTGTCTTTGAAACTGCGGTTGTTGACTAACCTTCCTGGTCAGATAATTATGATTGTCGACTAGCCTTCTTTGTCTGATAATATTAACCTTCCTAGTCTGGAGTAGTGTTTTGGTGACTAGTTCAGCAAGTACACTTTTTAGTTTTTGAGACTAGTTCAGCAAGTACACTTTTCAGTTTTGGTGACTAGTTCAGCAAGTACACTTTTCAGTTTTGGAGACTAGTTCAGCAAGTACACTTTTTGGCTAGTCAGCTATTTTGGTTAGTCAATTCTGTATTGTCAGTTGAGCATTTTGCCAGGTCACTGTGACCAATTTATTTTTCTGTGTGTATATATATATATATATATATATATGTTTAACTTACAATATTGTACATTGAAGTAGAAAAAAAATTGAATAAAAATCTTTAACTTTTAATTTCTTTTTAAAAATTGGTACATCTAGATCTGTGCATTGACTTTATATTTCCAAGTCATAATGTATTTATATGTATATATAACAACATTACTATAACATAAATTTAACTTTCTTTACTTTTGAGAATTATTTATTGCATTTTTAATGCAAAAGCAAATGTATTCGAATATTATTGTCTTTCTTTCTTTCTTTTGTTTTTCCTATGAAGTAATTTTTATTGATGCAAAAGAATCTCATTGATCAAATCTTTGAAAGATAGATTTCATTTTATTTAGAGATATAAGCCCAATTGCGATTGAAAAATGTATAAATAAATAAAAACTTAGAGATCAAATATAACCGCATTCTTTCCCCCATGTTTTATAATTTAGAATTTACTTAAATGTAAATTTTGCACAAACACAATCAACCCCCACCCCGTATATATATATATATATATATATATATATATATATAATATATATATATATATATATATATATATATATATATAATCTGAATAAAAATATAGCTTAGCTATGTATTTTTATTGTTCTATAAATTTCGTACTTTATAACAAACAAATGAATTTGACACTTAAAAAAATGAAACAATAAGGAAGAAACAATAAGGAAGACAGAAAAAAACATCATTAAAAATGATATTAATAACCAAAAATATGAAGAGCCAATCCGTAGGTGAAAAAGAAAATATAAAAAGCTTTATTTCTTAAATTTTCCTCCACACAAATCGTAGCTATCCGAAACAAGTGTTTCTGCCATTTCCACCTTTTCTGTCACTTTCCTAGAGAATAAAAAAAGAATATTTCAGCGGAAAAAATTCTGTAAATACTTCCGTTTAACTGGATCGTTAAGGAAGATCGAGACACAGAGAGATAATTTGGAAATATTCTTTAACCACTCTTTTAACCAGGATTTCTCATTTCTTCTTGCCAGTGTTTCCAATTTAGTCCTTGTACTGTGTCAGATGTACAGTTTCATTTAACGATTCTCCTCTTTTTTATTTTTCTTTATTTTTCTTGTAATAACATTAAGTAAATAAATAAGTAAATAAAATAAAATGGAATACAAAATTATGAAAATAATATTAGAATTTTTCTGAGAGATAACTCACATGAAAACACCCCAAAGTTGAAAAAATAGTTTAATTTTCATAGATAGAAAACTTTAGGTATCTTTAGTTAGAGAATGCAACAAAAACAGCTTCACTAATAATAATAATAACAATAATAAGAAACTGAAAAAGAAAATTATGATTTAAACGAATAAAAATGTTTTGTAAATGAAAACAATAAAAGTAGGAATAAAACTGTATATACAGGGTGGTCCAAAGAACATGACTAAAAATATTCTCCTGATTTCAGTTCCTGATAGTTCCTGATTTCAAATGTATTGATATAAGAATAATTTTTCCATATTATAATAGACCATATATTGACAATTCAGGTGAATGCTTGATTAACGGAAACAAAGAATAAGAAATATGGAAACTCTGACCTTGGATGAATGGTTATATATCGTAAGAAAATTTTATGGTAATAACTGAAGTAATGTCACCTTTCGATGGGCATGTCATTCAGAGTTAGGAAAGAAAAGGACACCTAGTGAAGTGGTAATCGCGCGTTAAGTTATAGCACTCGAAAGTCGCAGTGATTTTGTGAGGTTGAGACGTCAGAACGTCACCACAGTTGTTTTAATTAAGCTGGATCCAGCAAAGTAGGAAGTGGGGACGGTTAAAATCACTCCGTCGCCAGTGGCTCGGTGAAGGTTGAGGTCGAGCTAGTTTTGTGTCGGCAGGGTGCTGCATTAAAAGACTTAGATTTTGAATATTAGTTAAATTAGAAGTGATTTTTAAAAGTACGGATTGAAATGTAGTGAAAGGAGGGTGTAGGAAGAAGTATAAAAATAGAGAGGGTTTTAGTAGATGGTGTGGATGTTGGAGGATATTATAGTGGTTGTGATGAATCTTAGTTTTACGGATATTGAGAAGCAGAGCAGTGGAGATTTAGGGGCGTGAAGTTAAGTAGTGTTGAGTGTTGGTGAGTGTCTACTAGTTTTCGGAAAGTTCAAGCTGGGCCAGAAGGGAATCCTCTATCCCATAGTGAAGCCGTAGTATTGAAGTACGAGTGCGACCGTCTCTACACCTTCGACTATCTGCTGTGGTGAGATATTTAAGATAATTAAATTGTTGATTTATATATTTTTGATTTAGTAATACGCTGACTGAGCTAAGATCTATTTTCCAGGCCGCCGACCCATTAATCTGGTTCAATAAACTTTTATTGTTGTTCAATTCACGTCTCTGGTTTTCTTAGTAATTTAAGTATTTAAGTTAAGATGGAGTTTGCAGGAACTCAAACGCCACAGTGGCGCCCTACTCAGTTCGACATCCCCCCCCCCCCACTCGGGTTTATTTTACTGGCTCAAACAATGTACTTAAATTTTTTGAAGATCTTGAACAGTATTTTGATATATGTAAAATTGACGAGGATGATAAATTTAATTTATTAAAATACTCCTTAAAAGGAGATGCTAAAATCTGGTATGACACCATTGCCTCTAGAGCTCTAGGCCAAAATCCTACGTATGAGGATTTGAAGCTCAAAATCAAAAATTCATTCTCTTCTATTGTGGATAAAACCAAACTCCGTCAAGAACTTTATACGACAAAGATGTCGTTTTATGACAAACCTACCACATTTTTATTACGTAAATTCGACATTATAAAGCAGCTGGATTTAGTTTTATCTTTTGCCGCTGCAATGGAAATTATAACCCCGCTTTTGACTATTCCTATTCAAGATTACCTTGATCAGAAACCTGTCACCTCTTACGACAGTCTGTTTCAAACCTTAGCTAAATATCAAGAACGACACCCTCCAAGGGCGGAAAACACCTTTAATCGCCAACGGGGTAATGGAAATATGCAAAATTCAAGGCGTGAAAATTTCACCCCCCCCCCCTCAAAATTTCAATCGCTATCAACAAGAACGGCAATCGCCGCAGCTAAGGCGCAATAACTTTCAAAATTCTCGGAACGATCGTCCTAATCAAAATCAGTCTCAAAACTTTTCTCGAGCTGATAGAAATAACAGAAATTTTCGTAACTCTCGTAATAACCAGAGTCGTCAGTTAAACGAGTAAGTGGCTCTTGTGAGAAGGGTCAACAGCCACTGAATAACTCAACCACCTCCATATGTTTAGACACAATTTGTGTCATTTTGCACGACAGGAAATTAAGTACCTAGGCGTCAAAATAACGCCTGCTGGTATTTCTGTAGATAATGAAAAAGTTCAGCCAGTTTTAAACATGCCCCCTCCTACAACTTCCAAGCAAGTTTCGAGATTTCTAGGCATGTGTGCTTGGTATGGGAAATTTATACCTAATTTTGCTCACATATGCGAGCCCCTCTTTAAACTCAAAAGGAAAAGAGTTAAATTTCACTGGTCAAATGAAGCACAAGAAGCATTTGATAAGTTAAAAACTACACTTAGCGCTCCTCCTGTACTAGCTCATCCTAATTATAATATTAAATTTCAAGTAGCTACTGATGCTTCTTCGTACGGCATTGGTGCCGTTTTAAGCCAAGAAGGCCGCCCAATAGCATATGCGTCCCGTACGCTTAACGCTGCAGAAAGAAATTATCCAGTAACTGAACGTGAATGTTTAGCAGTGCTTTGGGGACTGCAAAAATTTCGTTTATATTTTACGCAACTTCCAGTAACAGTTCTTACGGATCATGCGGCATTAACTCGGTTAACAACTGGAAAGAACCTCTCCCCTCGCATGATTCGATGGACTCTTAAGTTATCTAACTTCAATATAAACATCGAACACCGACCTGGTTCTGACAATATCGTAGCTGACGTTCTTTCACGTACTACTCAAACTCAAGAAAATACGATTGAATCTAATGGGTTAGATCAATCCCTTGCTTTAAATGAAAAGAATGATCAGTTAAATTCTACTGTTAAAGCCTCATATATTCATCATTCGCATTTCAAGGCTGAACCGGTTCAATCCGAAATATTAGCAGACGTGACTGAAACTCGTGTAAAGGAAATTGAAAGTGAACAAGTAAACCAAGGTGCTTCTACAAATCTAGTACCTACCTTAAACAATAAATTAGTATATGATCAGGAAAAAGTAGCTTTAGCGCTTATGCCAGCATCTGTGTTAAATTCGAGAGATCAATTAATCCAAGAACAAAAAAATGATCCCGAATTTGGATTAATCTATAAGTATTTAGAAGATCCTGAGTCAGTTTCATTAATTGAATCAGCCATTGCCTTAAACTGGTCCCAGTCTTTTTCTTTAGTCGATGGCTTGCTTTTTTATTCAAAATTATTATCATCTTATGGCGAATTACGAGTTGTAATTCCCCAATCTCTTCGTCAAGCCATCCTATTTGAGTTTCATGACTCTCCAATTTCGGGGCACTTTGGCATTAGGAAAACTTATAAAAAGCTCAAAGATGCCTGTTACTTTCCTAAAATGAGGAAGCTTGTTAATGAATATGTTTCGAGTTGTCGCTTGTGCCAGCAATATACTTATAAAAATGTAAAGGCGGCCGGTAAATTAATTCCTATTAAAGTTGATTTTCCAAATCAAATTCTTGGACTCGACTTAATCGGTCCTTACCCCCTCTCTAAACCAAATAGATTTCGTTATGTGTTAGTTATGGTGGATTATTTTAGTAAATGGGTTGAATTTGTGCCTTTACGTAAAGCTTCGGCACAAACAGTGGCCACTGCCTTCTTTAATAATTATATTTCTCGTTACGGCGCCCCACTTAAAATTGTAACGGACCATGGTCCTCAATTTATAAGTAATGTTTTTAAGGCACTTTGCGATACACTCGAAATTAAACATGTCTTCACGGTTCCATATCGGCCGCAAGCTAATCAGGCCGAACGTGTCAATAGAACTTTAATTAATATGATTGCGACGTTCATTGGTCAAAATCATGAAAATTGGGATCAGTTTCTCTACCATTTTGGCTATGCGATTCGTACAGGGGTAAGTGATGCAACAGGAAAAACTCCCGCTGAATTGTTTTTGGGCAGAAAGATTCTGACCCCCCCTTTCAAAAACTGGTATTAGTACAGCAAAACGCATCTGAATTTATTACGCGAAATATTGAAGAATTGCTACCAGAAGTTCAGAGAAATTTGAGAAAAGCTCAAGAGCAGCAAGCTGTATATTATAACCTTAAACGTAGAATTTTAGAAGTAATAGTGGGAGATAAAATACTCCTAGAATCACATTTTCTTAGCTCTAAAAAAGATTCTAAAGTAGCTAAATTTGGGCCAAAATTCATCGGGCCTTTCTCTGTTTTAAAGATAGAAAATAATAATTTGACAATTGATTTTAACGGCACCCCAACGACCATTAATGTTGATCAGGTCCGAATATTCAAAGAGCGCACTCAATCATATGCTGAAACTCTTGATAGTGATAGCGTGCCGGGTTCAAACCCACCTGACGAACAGTCCGTCTTTACGCCTAACCTCACTTCCCAGCCTAGTGCTCCTGATTCTGGTGCAGATGATAAACTACCTACTCCTACAACACCCGAACAATCTGTTCAGGGCACTTCCACTGATCGATCTAGTGTTAGCAGGCCCGTCGCACAAAAGCGAGCTCGTAGTGGGTCATCAAGCCATTCTAATGTGAAATTTCCTAGGCAAACTGGTCGCAAACGCGACTATTCTTTTACTAATAGCTCTTTTATACCGCAGATTAAAAAGAAAAAAGCTTGGAATAAATATTTAAAAAGGCCACAAGCCCCCTCCTCAAAGTCCTCTGGAACACATCGCCCACAGAAGGTACTAGCAGTTCCAGATTCAGTGCACACCGACTCTTTCCGACCTCAGAGAAAGGCAAGGGTTCGAAAAAGACCTCCACCTTCTTCATCAGCTAGCGGACGGCACATGGAGAAATTCCTAGCAGCCCCTCACTCGGTCGGCACGGACGAGTTCTCTTTACACCACCCATTCAATACCCGGCGTCAAGCCAGACTCCGACAACATGCTCAGCCATATGAATCACCTGCAGAATAAGCCTTTGTACAAGCCTTTTGGGATAGCCCTAGACCCCGGTCTGAAAGCCTGCAACCCTGTGGCCTAGCTGACGAGTACATCGAGCATATTCACCAAGACCTCTAACCTTCCTGAAGTTACAGCTGCAAATTCACATCAGGTGATACCGTTCTCTATTTTTCTTCTATTTCTAAGTGCATTTCTGTCAGAGCTGTACAAAATGTTCGACATACTTTGAAGCCTTTTTGGGACTTTATATTTTAAGAACTCTTACGAAAGTTATGGACTTTCCCAAACTAAAATTACAAAATTTAATTTAGCCATGAACTTTCAAATCAAAATTCATGTTCTGCTTCAAGGTCAACATTTTTGTTCTCTCTTAAATATCTATTTTATGTATGTATTAAGTTCTTTTACCTTGTAGCCATCACCTGCAGAAAGCTGGTAATATAAGCTGTTTTTTTTACCCTTTGTAAATTCCCCCCCCCTTTTTTTTCGTTCGTATTTTTATAAATGATGTATTTATAAACTGCATATTTGTATTTGTAAAACTTTTGAATATTTGTATAAAAGTTTATCTGTATGTACTTTTAGAGGGGGAGCAATATTTTTTTTAGCTATAAGCATAAAAAGCGTGTTTAACCATATAACATTAAAAAGACTAACTGCTCAGTTTTTCCGCTTATGCTTTAGCTAAGGAGGGAGAAATATTTCTGTATGTATCCTATGTATTAAGTTAATAGAGACGAACATGTCTCAGTTTCTTCAAGAGATGAATTCTAACTATTTTTTTTTTTTTACTATGCATACTGTAAAAGTTTTTCCCATTTCAGACACACTCTGATGGACTATTTCTCTTAATCTGATGTTAAAAGTATTTTTATCTTAAGTGAAAGATCTCTTAATCTGATGTCAAAAAGTTCTTTTTCCTGGATGTGGACAGTCTGCACATTCCGACGTCTACTTTTCCTTGACGACAGTTACAGTCGGTAACAAAAGTGTCCGAACAATAGAATCCTGTTCTCAGTCAGTCTAAGAACAGGATTCGACAAGGATTTATTTAACAAAACAGTATTAAGGGTACTCTTTTTATATCGGAATTTTTGCTAGTGTTCGGACACTCTTGTTACCGACTGTACACTTCTAGCCACTTCATCTGCAGGATAGATTTTCAAGTTCCACATCCTATTGAATACCATTAAATTTTATTAGACTTTTTCTTATTTAGAGATGTTAAAAAGATTATTTGTGGGATATGAACAATCTGTGCAACTGACTCTATTCTACAGCAAGAAATTATCGCATTTGTACATGCGAGTCTCTTTATAATTCTATAATATATCATTAAAGTCATACAATTGCCTTCCTGGCCTAACAGGGAGACGTGTGTAAATCCTACTGTAAGCCTGGTTTTAGCTCAGTCAGAGTCCCGGAGTTCTCGGGGTAAAAGTACGCCTTTTATTTAAAATTTTAAATTATTTTTTTTGCGTCCCCGAGTTTTCGCTCAGGGATTTAACAAAAATTTTTTTTAAGTTTTTCTCACCCGGTTAAAATTTAAGTGACGGCTGCACTCACACTTCAGAGATTTCAGATAGTTAGATATGGAATGAAGCTATTTAAATTTACTCGATCAAACCCGTTGGGGATTTTCCCGACTAAATTTTTTTTCTTGGAGGGGTACTGTGAGGTTGAGACGTCAGAACGTCACCACAGTTGTTTTAATTAAGCTGGATCCAGCAAAGTAGGAAGTGGGGACGGTTAAAATCACTCCGTCGCCAGTGGCTCGGTGAAGGTTGAGGTCGAGCTAGTTTTGTGTCGGCAGGGTGCTGCATTAAAAGACTTAGATTTTGAATATTAGTTAAATTAGAAGTGATTTTTAATAGTACGGATTGGAATGTAGTGAAAGTAGGGTGTAGGAAGAAGTATAAAAATAGAGATGGTTTTAGTAGATGGTGTGGATGTTGGAGGATATTATAGTGGTTGTGATGAATCTTAGTTTTACGGATATTGAGAAGCAGAGCAGTGGCGATTTAGGGGCGTGAAGTTAAGTAGTGTTGAGTGTTGGTGAGTGTCTACTAGTTTTCGGAAAGTTCAAGCTGGGTCAGAAGGGAATCCTCTGTCCCATAGTGAAGCCGTAGTATTGGAGTACGAATGCGACCGTCTCTACACCTTCGACTATCTGCTGTGGTGAGATATTTAAGATAATTAAATTGTTGATTTATATATTTTTGATTTAGTAATACGCTGACTGAGCTAAGATCTATTTTCCAGGCCGCCCTCCCATTAATCTGGTTCAATAAACTTTTATTGTTGTTCAATTCACGTCTCTGGTTTTCTTAGTAATTTAAGTATTTAAGTTAAGATGGAATTTGCAGGAACGCAAACGCCACAATTTTAAAGCCATCAGGTGGCTGACATTCTGATACCAATCCCACACAGATTTTCATTGTTCACAGGTTGATGGACTGATTTGAATTTACTGGGAGTATTTGGGATACAAGAAGCAAGGCGTCGGAACAAAAATCCACAGTTGTTACTGATGACAATAGGGAATGTGTATGTACAGTCGGGAAAAAAAAAAAAAAAAAAAAGTAACACCCGCTGTAATTTCGTTATTTATTGACGCAGGAACATCTAATAGACATAATTCAACAGGAAATTAAATGCACTTTTTGAAAATGTCGTCGAAGTTTGAATTAGGGGTCATCTACATATTGAAATGAACGCCAACTTTCATTTTTTCAATAGCAACACCCAATTTTGACTTCATATTCGAATTTCTGAGAGTCTGGCAGTGCGGAAAAGTGTACTGTTTGTATACTTTATTTTTTTTATTTATAGAGTTAAAATAAAAAATTTGTTAGGGGTTATCTCTAAATGTAGAAAAATAAAATTAAGATCCTATAAGAAATAGACAAAATTTTAATGTTTGAAACCGGAAATATTTCAGGAAAAAAATAATTATATAAATTAGCACAAACATTAAATTTTCTAGTTTCTTAATTAGACAAAATTCAGTTTTTTAGATTTCTATATACTTCAGTACTTTTTAGATAATTTTAGGTCTATTTAAATACATTACACTTGCGATTGGTCCAGACAGTACTCTTTGAAAAAAGTGCAATATTTGTCAAGTAAAAGTGTCTATTATGGCTGTACTGATCACAAATAAACCTTAAATTTCCTTTTGCAGGTGTAAAAATATACGAAATGAAATAATACATATATATATATGTATATATATATATATATACAACAACGCATAAACTAAATCTTTTCGGATAAATTATTGTAAGGGTTCATGAACGAAATATTAAACAATTTTAATCGCACTTACCACTTTTGGGTCAGTTGAACTCTTTGGAACTGTACGATTCGTTTTATAATTTCTTAATTAATCCTTTCGCGACTGCTGACATAGATTCACGCCATTTGAAAATCTGTAATTTTGTCAGCGTTTCTTTCGTAATTTGTGCATTACTTATTTCTTAAGTGTGTACCCATTGTTCATATTTTTGCAATAAAATATACTATGGATAGAAATATATTGATTAGAAAGAATATAATTATAATGTATATCCATTTGTAATATAATTGTGAATACAGAAAATTTGATCTAAAATATTAAGCCTATTTTTCTATTTAAAACAGTAAACCCCGCCTATTTAGTTATTTTTTTTTCTTCTAATGTTCGTTTAAAAGATTCAAAATTTATCACCAGTAATCGATGAAGTAAATACCACTTGTGCATATTTTTGTCAACATAAAATAAGGGGTTCAACACGAATACTCGATGTCACATTTAATTTTCTTTTATTTTCTGTATTTTTTTGTTTTGAAGAACGATGAATGCGGGTCTTGTCTTTAGACAACTGGAATTCTTGATGACTAATGACTAAAAATCCTCATTTTTGTTTCATTTCTTTGCGTTTGACGTTGTTGTTATATAATTTGACCCGTAAGTAAAAAATAAAAATATTTTGTTCGATTTTCTTTGTTATTTTTTAAGATTTGATACGTTATCTCATGCAAAACTTTATAAGAGACGGTCCCCTAAACCACTCCAAAAGAAAGATTTATTTATATCTCGAAAACTAATAACTGGAATGAGCTGCAAATTTGCACACCCATATTTTTCAGCATTAGGATTCATTTTATGTAAAAATTAACATATGTCATAATTCATAATTTTTATAAAAATTAATTTATTAATATTTTTCAGAATTAAAAATATTTTTTAGAATCAAAAGTAATGATGGATTATGTTTGGGTTTCTTCACTGTATCTCATAGCGAAAAATTATATCGATCAAGTTATTTTTTGTGAAGAAATTAATAAAAGTTTGAAATATGAATTTAACATTAGCACCTTCAAACTTCGAACGCTTATAACTCTGTAAAAAAATAAGTAAAATATACAACCAATTTACTTTTTCGCGTTCTCGTGATCCCAGGAATTCTAATATAAAATAAAACTGGGGCACTAAAATTGAAAAAATCAAAGCTCGTGCGCGTTTTAATATGTAGAAGACCCCTAATTCAAAATTTCACTTCATTTTCTGAAACTACTCACGATTCCCCGTCGAATGATACTTATTACATTTTTCTACATCGATTAGCAACGAAGTTATGTTGAGTGTTGCGTTTTTTTCCCCCGACTGTACATTCTTTGAATATCAGCCAACCATTTCCACTCGACAGGCGACAACTAAGCATAACAATTAAGCCAACAATTAAGCATATTAGAAACATAGTTATAAAGGTTCGCGAAAGCAGTGGGGTTGTGTCCATACAAGGTCCAAATGTGCCAGCCACTAAAGGAGGGGGACACTGTGCAGCGGAGAGATTTCGCAAAACACATGATCGAGGAACTTGAAACTGGTTCCATCTGAGAACAGAAAATCTGGTTCAGTGATGAGACTCATTTTCAGCTGAATGGTTACGTAAACAAGCAAGACTGGCGCTATTGGGGTACGGAAAATCTTCATCTCATTGTTGTCTCGCCACTGCATCCACAAAGGGTCGCGGCGTGATGTGCCTTATCGTCGAAACGGATAATTGGCTCGATATTCATAGACGGTATGTTCACAAGAGTGATGCATCGAGAGTTGCTAGAGCGTCACTTTGGTCCTGAAGCGGGCCGTCCCAACGTGACACGCCAGTACTGGTTCATACAGGATGGGGTTCGTTCCCATAGAACTGCTGACGTCTTCAAGAGGTTTGACATGACGTTTGGTGAGCGTTTGATTGCATTGGATGCAGAGAAATTCACAGGGCACGGGATAGAGTAGCTCCCATACAATCCAGACCTAAATGCGTCTGACTTCATCTTATTGGGTTACATCAAAGGCATAATCTATAGGAAACCATCTGTTTGACAAAAGGACCTAAAATCAGCCATCAGAAGTGAGATTGATGCACTTGATTCCGACACACTCCAGCGCTTTATGACAGAGTTTCTAAACCGGCTTTATAACACTATAGTTCGGGACGGTAGACATTTCGAGCATCTTGTATATTTACCTTTGCACGCAAGAAGTGACTCTCAATCACCACTTGATTTGATGTGGAAATGTTTAATATATTTAACAAACGTCCTTCTTTGAAGTATAGAGTTACATAAAATGGTTAAATAAAAAAAGTTTAAAGAATTAAATTGTGTGTGAAATCATTTATGTTAATGATAAGTCATTCAGTATATAAGAGATAAATATCACCGTGTGCAAAGGGTCAATGCCATTCATATTTTTATTCAATAAAATAGGTTTCACGATTTTTCATGTTGTATTTTATTCACAAAGATCGCATACTTTCTATGATGTTAATCGAACCAACTTGTATATATATATATATTTTTTTTCCTTTATATCTTCATACAAAAATAATATTTAATGGAAGCAGCTTTATTCGCTTTTGAAATATGCTATGTATATTTTTCGTTTAAATGTCTAGGTGTTGTTGGTGTTAGAAAAAAGGCCAATATTCTAAATTATGACCTGGGCCTAAGGAAGGGATGACTTCCTCGAATGTGTTTCTAAGGCGTGCTAACCCTTATATATATAGATAGATAGATATATATGTGTGTGTGTGTGTGTGTGTATTACAATGTGTCAAATGAAACTTGGTTAACATTTCTTTTTCGATTTTTATAGATGAATAAAATTAAAGGTTAAAATAATAATAATAATTCAAAACAAACTAATAAGTTAGGAACAAACTAATAACAGGAAATAGTTATTGCAATTTAATTTTGATTTTGTTACTTTTAGTGGATTACAAAAAGAAAATTTACAAGCATATAACTTTAAGAGTTTATAAATAAAATTAGACATTGTATTACTTAATTTTCATAAGAAGAAAGAATAATGTAACATTTTCAAAAAGCATTAAATACAAATATTACATGTTTTTTAAAGTAATATCCCCCCCTTTTAAATGTTTTATTTTTATGGATACATAACATTACCTTTTATAAGAATAAATTGCGCTAACACAGATTACTATTATTTGCTTAGAAAATATTTAATATTCATGTTACAATTATTATTTCCGAAAAAAATTCTATGCCCAATAATGGTATAAAATAACCTAAAATATTACACACACACACACACACACACACACACACACACACATATATATATATATATATATATATACAATGTAAATAGTATTTTATTTTATTTATTTTTCATATATACAGTGGTGGACATAATTATAAGACACCTATCTAATTTGACAAATAGTGAAAGAAATGATTCAGTGCTTAAAAATGTTTTATCAAGTATTTGAAACACATAAATTTATTCTGTTATCATATATAATTAGTTTATAATAATGATATTTTCATACAATTTAATGAAAAAACTTAAAAACATAATGGACAAAATTATAAGACACCAATCGTTTCTTACAAATACAGTGGTCAACATAATTAGCAGACACTAATGTTCTAAAATAAAATCCTCTAACTTGGTTATTCAATATTTGGTGGAACCGCCATTGTTTTTTATAACATGAAAAATGCGAATCGGCATCGAATCTATCAATTCTAACAAAATATCGCAAGACAGTTCTTCCCAAGCACATTTTATAGCATTCTTTAGGTCTTCGACACGTATAAACTACCTCCCATTTTGGTAAACCGCACGAGCTAATATCCCCCACAAATTTTCGATGGGATTTAAGTATGGGGAGCGAGAAGGTCACGGAAGGACATTTAATTTAACAGGGGAGCAGCCCCGGCTCACCGCTCGGAGATCGGTGTTGAGCTGTACAAGGACCGAAGTCCAAGTAGGGCTGTCCCGAACATTTAATGAAGCAAAAAAAAAAAAAAAAAAATTGTACATTGTTCATCGCCAGGCTAGACGCCTACTCGCGACACGGGGCGATGAGGGGTAGCATAAGAATATATTTGCATGTTTTTGATCAGTATGCCGGGCCCAGCCGGCCCCCCGCGACAAGTGGCATGCTGATTGGTCTGTGGCATTGATGGGTTGACTCCAGCAGTTGAGGTTTGACTCTTAAACATTTCTGGAAACTGGATCTTGTGATTTTGCACTGTTGGCTAGGCTTTTGCTGTATTGCTTGTCTTGGTGATCTTTGCTGTGCTGCTGACGCCACAAGGAGGGAAGGGGGGGAGGAAAAAGTTGAAAAAGAAACAAAAAGAAACAAAACAAAACTAAAAAGAAAAGGTATTAATTGGTTCGATTAGATATGTCGTTTAAGAGGGAGTAAATTTTGTTAAGTTTATGAATTAGATGTTTCCTGGATAAAATATTGGGCAGCCAATTTATTGGCCTTGGATTAGGATTCTTTAGATGGAAATTTACTGTGAGGGGGCAGGAGAAGTAATAATGAGCCGGAGTTCCCTCCTCTCCACATGGACACAGAGGCGAGCGCCGGCAATGAAATCTGTTAAGGTACGATGGGAATGGACCGTGACCACTTAAGAAGGCGGTGATAGGGGATGTCAGGGTCCATGTGTTGGAGCTTGCAATTGGAATCAAATCGAAAGTGTGCCTTCCTTTTACAGAGGTTGACCATAGGTCTTGCCATTTTTGCTGAAATAAATTTTTGATTTTTCTTTTGACGATAGAGGGGGGAGCGGGGAGGGAGACGGCTATCTGTGGCTATCCAGTCGAGGCCTTTTTGAATTGCGAGTAGTTCTGCTTGGAATACTGAATTATAGTCTTCCAGTTTGCCCGCCCACTGATGGGTTACGACGCCCGAGGCTAGAACGCAGAAAGCTGCGCCCACCCCAGCAGCCGTCTTAGATCCATCCGTGTAGACCGCCACTGGAGCTGACGGGGAGAAGCTATTCTTAGAAGTATTGGTTATTAAGGGGGCAACATCCTTTCCAGGGTGGAGGGACCAACTGCAGGTAAGATGTTGTATTGGAGTGTTCGGGAAAATTATCGAGCTTAATTCTGTATCTTTTAGTTGGAGAATTTTAGACTTGATGTGTATTTGGGAGACCTGCAGATGGGCATGAGGTATCCCTGTGATGACGGTGATAGCGTCAGTTGAAATAGTTTTATAGCCCCTTGCTATTTGAAGGAGAAAGGGACGATGGGCTCAATTCAGTTGGGAAATCGCGTCCGACCTGAGGTGACCGCCCCAAATTGATGCCCCGTAGGTAAGGATTTTCTCTATTATGGTATGGTACCAAGTTTTGAGAAAGAAGGTGGAGATACCCCACCTCTTTCCAACCATTTTTATTGAATTATGGTAGATTTTTTGGGTTTTAATTTTGAGATCTTTTACGTGGGGTAGCCAGTTGAGGCGTCGGTCAAAAGTGATGCCTAGAATTTTCAGATGTTCTACATGATTTACGCTGACGCCATCAATCCGCATCTTGGGATATCTCCTACTGCTGAGGGCTTTTGGAAATGCAAGGGTAAGTGCTTTTGTTTTTGAAGGGGACAGTTTGAGATTAAGATCTTTTAGTATTCCGCTAAAAAGGGAAAGGGCAACCTGAGCCTGGTCTTCCAAATCCTTCCTTATGCGGCCAGAGAGAATCAGGGAGAAGTCATCCGCGTAAGCGAAAATCTCAAAACCCGCGGAGCTCATTCTCTGTAGGATGCTGTTGGCTATTAAGTTCCAGAGTAACGGACCCAAACAGGAGCCCTGCGGGCAGCCTTTGGATTGGGGAAGTTCTGTAGTACCTTCCCCCCAGTTAACTATGATTTTCCGCTTGGAAAGGTAGGAGAGGATGACTCCTGCCAGATTCTTCGGGCAGCCAAGGTCCTGGAGTGCTTGGAGGATATGGGACCGCTCTATATTATCGAAAGCTCCCTGAATGTCGAGTGAGACGATGGTGGTGTATTTCTGGGCGTTGCAGCTAACGGCGCAGGAACTTTTTATGGCTTGCATTGCTTGTTCACATGATCTGCCCTCTCTGAACCCGAATTGGTTAGGGTGAAGCAGGTTGTTGGATTCTAGGTAAAAGTTTATTCGTGTAACTATCAGTTTCTCCAATAATTTTCCTAGAGTTGGGAGGAGGCAGATCGGTCTGTAGGAGGAGGGTTCAGAGGGAAGTTTCCCTTGCTTCAGAAAGTACACCACTTCGCCACGGCGGAGAATTTCTGGGAAGTAGTGTTGGTTGAGACAGAGGTTTGACCATTTGTGAAGAACGTGTGGAATTGTGATGTAAACATTACGGAGGATTTTGAAGTCGATGTTGTCAGGTCCGGGAGCTTTCTTTACATTAAAGCTAAAGAGAGTGGCTTTGATTTCGGCCTCCGTAAAGGGGTCATCCGAGGGAGCCGAAAAGACTGGTTCTTGAAAGTGAGTGATGAGAGATTCTGGGAAGAGAGTGCTTGTAAGGTGTACCAGGTTATTCCGTTTGGAAGAAAGCGCCGGAGGGCGCTCCAGTTTCAGTTCTGTTGGAGTGAAGAAATTGTGACTGTAAAATTTTTGCGCAGTTCCGAAAATCTTGGTCTGTGAGGAGCAAAATTTTTTCCATGCGTAGTGCTTGGCTGTGTTGATGTGTTTTTTGAATAATGCAGAATGGAGTTTGATTGCTTGTTTGTGCTGAGGAATTAATGATGGGTCTATGTATTTAAGTTGTCTTTTTAGTGCTGTTAGACGATTACGCATGGAACGTAACTGGGGAGTCCAAAAGGAGTAGGTGAACCGCCGTCCCGACTTTTTGAGTCTGAATGCCGAAGTTGCTGCTGCGTGGATTTTGGCTATGAGGTGTTGTGTGAAGGTTTCTAGTTGATCCTCGTTGGTGATTGTATCTAGTTTCGTAGTTAGGTTATAAGATTCTTTTAGTAAAATGTTATTAAATTTTTTGAAGTTACCATTCTTTGTGGCGAAACGTTTTGACTGAGAAATTGAGGGTATGGTGTTTGTTGTGAAAGTGATGAAGTTGTGGTCTGTATTGTTATGTATGTCCAGAACTGACCAGTCACTAATTTTGGCAAAGGCCTTGGGGTTGCAGAGAGTAAAATCTGGCCAGCCCTGCGCGTCGTTCTTGTAAAATGTTGGAGCGGAGTTGTCAATGTTGGCCATGCATAGGTTGTTAGCAGCTATGAATTCTATAAGCTCGCGAACTCTGCGATCCTCGTTGGGTGAACACCACAACGGGAATTGGCATTGAGGTCGCAGCAGCAGATGAAAAGTGACCTGTGTGTGATGAGATGCTGCCACTCCAGCAAGCAGGCCTCGAAGTCCGCAGACGGGGCGGCATAAGCACTTCCAAGGAGCAGTTCTCCCTCCTTCGTGGTGAGTGAAATGAAAACACAATTGTCCCCAGTGAAGACATGGGTGTAATTTAGTGAATTTGTTTCTATGACTATGTGGGCTGAGTTGTTTTTGGAACTGAAATATGACCAGGCGGAGGGAAAGCCGTATAGATCACCCCCAACGGTGCAATAGGCATCCTGCAACAGCCCGATGTCTATGGACTTTTCTTCCATGAATTCCCGGGCCGTCGAGTTCGCTGCCATGCACCTGTTGAGGTTGATCTGCAGGAATTTTAGATTATTAAAGTTAGCTATTGGAGTGGAGAAGGATGTTGCTTCTTGGGAGGAAGAGGAGGGAGCTTTGGGCTTTTTCTTTCGGGACCTCCCCATTTAGGGAGAGAGAGAGAAAAAAAAAGGATAAAGATTTTCTAAGGATGGGGCTAAGAATAGAGAAATGATTTACCCTTGTACTCCTTGTGGTTCTTGAGCTTGTCCAAAGGGTCCCGAAGGCATTAGGAACCTCTGGTTCCCTTCATGATAGTTGTCAGTAGTTGGGTTGGAGTGTCCTCCGCTGGAGATGTACCTCTGGTTCCCTTCATGATAGTAGTTAGTGGTTGGGTTGGAGTGTCCTCCGCTGGGGATGTTTGAGTGTTGCCCTTGTTGGAATGTCATCGGTTGTGGCAAGAGGTGCGTGAATGGGTTGAAGAGCCATGGGAAGTGCCTTGTTTGTTCTTGTTGATTCCTTGAGAACCTTGTATATTGTTGTCTTGAGTTGGGGTGGGGAGTGGTTTTGCTTCTTGTGTTGGCCGTTACTGACTGTTGCTGTCTTGGTGGTGGAAGCAGTGGTTGTGTGTTCTTTGGTTCCTGCTCGCTGAATTTTCTGTCCAGGGCCTCCCTTTGTTTCCGATAGGCTTCTTCGTGAACCGGGCATGTTGGAGAGTATGCTGGGTGGTTGGAGTTTACCGGGTGGATGCCCTTCTTGGTGTTCTCTAGGTTCTGTTTTGCGCAGTTAATACTGCTCGGGGGCTCCTGACAGTTATTGTTCCTGTGTTTCTGGGCGCAGTGTGAGCAATAGTTTTCTTGTTTGCAATATGTTTGAGTATGTTCATAACTTTGGCATTTTGAACATCTTGAAACCTTTGTTTGGGGTTTGATCATGCACCTCTGGAGTCCGATTTGAAGATACTTCATTTTGATGATTTCCTCTGCTATGGATAGCGGCGCTTCGAATATGATGTTTTTGTGTCCTGAGGAGGCAGCGTTTAAGCGTGAGAGTCCACTGTTATGGTTTTCTTGGTTGGTGTTGTTTGGGATGATTGCTGTGTGTAGGATTCGGCTTTTTGCTGACTGGCGGTCTTGGCTTTTGCCCTGGTAGCCTTGTTCAGGAGCTTTATTTTAAGGAACGCTTTGCTTAGCGCTTTTCAGAGGCTCTTCGATGGTTTTGTTTTCGCGATCAGATCCATTGCCACGATTGCGATCTGTTTGATTGTTTTATAATGAGAGAAGTCTTCGTGGACTGTCTTTAGTTTTGTTGGGTCTGTTGTAAAGTCGATTGCCGTGAGATTGGACTTGTATTTACCTTGTGACCTCGTTGAGACGCCTAACTTGGTTGATTCGTCCGAGGAGGAGCTGGAAGTGGATGCATCGGAAAAGTTTGCTTCATCATCCTGTTCCAGGTGCTCATCATTTTCGAAATCTGACATGATGTAGTAGCTTTGAGAAAAGCTGTTTTTTTTGTTTTATTGGAGCGATGTTCTAATTTGAGATTAAGATAAGAGAACTTATGATAGCGAAAAGGACGGGCCCGCCGAGGCGCCTGCATCATACCATTGTTAAGGGGGAGAGAAAAGAAAATATATCAGCAAAAACCAGGAGCCTAGACTCCCGAAAATAGCTAAGAGAAAAATTAAAAAAAAATAATGTAATTTTAATAATGATACCATTCGAGAGAGCTAGGGGCGATAGAAAAAAAAAAAAAACATAATTAACTGAGTTAGGGGGGGGGCAAGGGTAGTGTGAATTGGAGTGAATTGGAATGGCGATGAGCTTTTAGAAAAAAAAAAGACAATAATAAATAAATAAAAAAAAGGGGCGGGAGGCCAAGGGAGACATGTGGCTTCCTGGACCCTAGGGAGGGAAGGGGGTGCTCTGCGCGCCAGGGAAGAGGAGAGAGGTTGGAAGGATGGGGATCCTAGGGGGTGGGGCAGGCCTGGGGGAAGGCCTAGAAAACAAGTTTGGGAGGGTAGGACCCGTACCAGAAGCATTAAAGGGGTCCCATGAGCTTAAAAAGGCGAAAGAACGGGCGGGGTGGGAGGGGGGAGGGGAGGGGAGAGGGGAACCACGGGGGAGCAGCACACTAACGAAGAGACAGGAGATGCTTGAGAGGGGGAGAAGAAGAAAAAAAAATATATATATACATATTTTTGCCGGAAAAAAAAAAAAAAATCTAAGTCCAGAAAGATAAATTATTAAAGTAAATAAAGTTAATTGTGGGTTGGAGAGACTGCAGGGAGAAGGCTTAAGTGGTTGGAAGGCTACAGGAGTAATTTAGACGAAGAGGGAGGGACTTTGACCTGCACCCGCTAAAGAGGAAAACAGTTTGCGCTATTTTAACTTTTGACAACCCTAAGGAGGACGGGGCGGGAAGGACTCTGCCGAAAATGCTTAAGAGATGAAGAATGCTAGGGAGTAGGATTGAAAACTTTCATCCTATGTAAGGGGAGCACTGTTGCTGAGAGAAACAGCAAAAGGGCCCCAAGAACAC
This sequence comes from Salticus scenicus, assembly GCA_963930645.1. Lineage (NCBI taxonomy): Eukaryota > Metazoa > Arthropoda > Arachnida > Araneae > Salticidae > Salticus > Salticus scenicus. The sequence continues at coordinate 103,087,253 of OZ005649.1, forward strand.
AGGAACCAGAGCCAGGAGGGCCTGCAAGGGGGGACGGACCTAGGAGAGGGGGGAGCTGCCCCCCCCCCCCCAAAGAAAGAGGAGAAAGGCCACTAGAAAACGGCAAAGTCCACACGAACGGCTGGACTTAGACAAAAAAAAAAAAAATTGGGAGAATTTTGAAAAATGTCTGAGTCACCTCGATAGGCTGGACTTAGACGAAATTTAGGGGAGAGGCGATGAAAAACAGCTAAGTCCACACAAATTGCGGGACTTAGACAGAATTTGGATATTTATTTGGAAAAGTGACTAAGTCCCCTCGAAAGGCTGGACTTATACGAAATTTTGGGGAAGGTGTTGAATAACAGCTAAGTCCACACAAATTGCGGGACTTAGGCGGAAAAGGAAATTTAAAAATGGAAAATTGGCTAAGTCCCCTCGCTCTGCTGGACTTTGACGAAAATGGGGAGGAGTTTGGAAAAATACTTGGAAAGTCCCCTCGAAAGGCAGGACTTAGACAATTTTTTTTTTTTTTTTAGGTGGAGGTTTAGAAAAACAGCTAAGTCCACACAAAATGTTGGACTAAGATGGAAATTGTAGTTTAATTTAGAGAGTGATTATGGAGAATGTCTAAGTCCCCTCGGAAGGCTGGACTTAGACGAAATTTAAGAGGCTGGCGTTGGGAAGCGGCTAAGTCCACACGAACGGCTGGTCTTAGACGAAAAAATGAGGAATTTGCTACAATGTTGGTCAGAACACAGCAACCGAGAGGGGGCGGGGAAAGGGGACCTGCCAACAGGAGGTCTTGAGACAGAACGCAGGATTTTTTAGAAGCACCTCCGTGCCAGGGACCCGGCCGGTGAAAAAAGCCGAGAGCCCGTGAGGGGGGAGAGAAGCAGAGGAGAGGGATAGATCACTTTCAGCATATATAGGGAGACCAGTGAAGGTGGTGGAAAAGCCACAAGAGCTCCTTTGCTCTGAAAGCAATTTTTTGCTTCGTGTGCTGCATGAATCGGCGCGTTATCGTGCTGGAAAGTGTAGTTTTCGCCACAAAGAAGTTCACCGTATATGGCTAGTTGACCTTTAAGAAGATTCTTTTAAATTTCGGAATTCATTCCTGAATGCACAAAAACAATATCTGTTTTTCCTTGAGCCGAAAAATAAGCCCAAACCATTACTGAGCCTCCACCTATTAGGCGGCTCATTAGTACATGAGGAGACTTCCATAAATCATGCCAATAATATTGAAACCCGTCAGGACCATCCAGGTTAAACTTTTTTTCATCAGAAAATAACACAGAGTACCATTTAGAGGTCCAGGCCATAGTTTGTTTAGCAAAGTTTAGGCGCTCCATTTTGTGCCGGTTTAGAAGCGGCGGTTTTATCTACATTTTTTTATATTTCACATAGGAAGCATTATGCAACACCCTGCGAATGGTTCTCCTTGAACAATTCAGTTTCAAAGCATTTTTAATGCCTGTAGTGGTCATCTTATTCTGTGTAGCGAGCGAAAGCACATGGCGTCTGTCTCGCGAGGACAAGCAAGGAGTGCGTCCTGATCTTTTAATCACCGATCGATTAATTCCTCTTTTCAAAACATTTCTAATTTCACATCTAGAGCGTTTAATAATTTTTTAACTATTATTAATTTAAGCACCAGCTCCATTTAATCTCCAAATTTCGCGAATTGAACTTTGTTTTAATTCTGTACCTCGTGGCATGTTTGTAAATGACTGAAGTCGGTTATCGTCTGCTTTGGTTAACTACCGACGTCATAACAGCGTGCTGAAAATTTGCATATTGCACATTATTTTCCAATAAAAAGCAGACGTTTTAATTAAAATGTTAAGGTGTCTTTTGTCCATGGTATTTTTAATTTTTTTTATTATTATTAAACTCTATAAAAATACCATTTCTTTAAAACAATTACGTTTGATAACAGAATAAATTTATGTTTTTGACGTATTTGATTAAACATTTTTAAGCTCTGAATCTTTTCTGTTACTATTTGTCAAATTAGATAGGTGTCTTATAATTATGTCCACCACTATATATATATATATATATATATATTAATAATAAAAGATTATTCAAATCTTTTATCATGATCCTCGTTTGCGAACTACAGTAAAAAGACCATGTCAAGCATCTTAAGATGTACACACTCTATAATTGCTAACAAGGGTATCTAATGTGTCTTTGTTTATAAATAAATTATATTGAAAAGAAAAAAATAATTTAGTTCAGTTTAACAATAGCTTAAATTTAAATATATAAACTTTGAAATTATGTTCAGTCTTAATATTTTAATTTAAAAATATTTAAAGTAATAGTAATGAAATACTACTTCTCCTAATGTGATGACCACCCCTACTGTAAGCGTACACTTTTAAATTTCTTTAAATTTTATCAATATATTTTCATTATAAAATTTTTATTTTCCTCCAAAGCATTTTTTTTAATTTTATTTTAACACAATTAATTATAGAAATAAATATGTGTTTCAATGCATTATTTTTAAAATAGTACTAATAGAAAATCTCGAAACGTAATAATATATATACATTAAAAACATAGCGACTCATTAGAGAGAAAAGTAATATTTGACTACTCTAAATTATCTAGATGTTACATACATGTAATTTCGTCTCCAATTGAGAAGCAACTATTCTAAATAAGGAACGTTATTATTAGGTTACTTCTGCTTCAGTGTAATTTAAGCTCATACCACTGAAATCAAACAATAACTCCCGGAGAGATTTTCAATACTGTGACAAATACTCGTGTTTTAATGAGAATTTCAGTATCAGTAGAAGTAATTTTCATTACTGCCTGAGAATGTTTTATCAACGACTGAAATATGCATCTGGGAATGATAATATTTGAAACACATTTTCATTCTCTCTTTAGATAGCGTATGTTTTCTTGAGATGAAATGCGGACAATTTAAATTTTTTTTACTGAAACGCTAATAACTAGTTGCGATACTGTATGTAATTTATAACATCTCAAAAGATAAAAAAAAAAAAAAAAAAAAAAAAAAAAAAGGTATCACTAATATTTTATCGGGGAAAAATATTTTTCTTTGAAATTCAATTTTGGAAAAAGGGTTTTTTTTTTCAATAATTGTTTTCCTTTGACGCTGATTGAATTAAATTATCAAGAGTTTTGGGAATAAGTAACTAAATTATTATTTGTAGATAAAATATATCGCAGAGCAGTTATTATTTTCCATATATATATATTTATAAAACGTAATCAGTGTAGAATTTCGTTTAATTTTCTTTCATTTACTTTTTATACTTGTAAAAAAACATATATATATATATGAATTATTTAATGCAATTTTTCCATTTTCCATTTTAATTTATATTGTATATGTTATATTATAAATCTGATTAAAAAGAAACAGCCTTTTCAATTAAAATTACACAAGGAATTTATTAGTAGTCAATTTCTAAAAATGGTGCAAAGTTTATCAAGGTTCACATATGATCCAACTAATTAAGTAACCACTATAAACTAAACACAAATATTAAATTGAAAAAAAAAAAAAAAAAACTTGGGCAATAAATTTAAAACAAATTATTCTCCTCAATCCAGTTCAGTCTCAATTAATTAAAACTATTAGTATGTGAGGTAAATTTACCAGAAAGCATAATTTTTGATGATTGTTAAATTTAGGAATAAAAACTTAATTTTTCCTTTTTGTTTTAATAAAATTTACTGTAAAATATTATATTAGTAGTTATTTATATTATTCTTTAAATTTTTATTTAAACGACATGAGACTTTTTTTTTCTTTTTTTCTTTTTTTTTTTTTTTTTTATGTGCCATCTATATTCACTAAAAATAGAAATATATGTATATTCCATTACTTGATGAAAAAAAAAAAAATGTCCTTTGTGATAACATTATATTTTTATTGTTTAAAAGCATATAATAAAGTATATTTATATGAGCATTTATTTAAAAAAAATATCTAAAACTTTTTTTTTTTTTTTTTTTTTACATTTAAAATAAATGTTGTTTTCTACACATTTAAGATGCATAAAAAAAAAAAAAACATATATTAAATACACTATCTACAAATAAACATTTAGATACTTTTGAATAAAAATAATACGTTTTGTGAAACATCTAGAAAAATTCATAGTGAATTTTCTTGAAACTTTGGGAGTATGAAGAACACGTTATACCTTATATTAAACGTTTTGTCCGATAATAAAGAAAGAACCAGTAAAAAATTAAATAAAATAAATAATATTCGTGATCAATATTTATCAGTATTTGTTTACAATTAGTGAACACTGTATTATTTTTATTTGATTCAAAATAAAAATGTTAATAAAACCCCTATAGTTTAGCTTTTGCTTTGAGAGGAATTGAATATTAGTTCATTCGTTCACCAACAATTTTTTGAATTAACGCGATATTTGCTTTGAGTTTTCATATACATAGCTTAATATATTGGCTCTTGAATTTATGTAAATAAAATTTCGTTAAAGCTTGCGCATGCGCAATTAATTTTTTTTTTACTAAAAAGGTTCATATTTCATAAGATATTTAACGATTTTGCATTATAATTGCATAATACCGCATAATGTAATAAGTAATGTTTCCCAAAAATGGCCTCGCTCAAAGTCTAATACCTAATTACTAAAATAATATTATAACTAAAAAGGGTCATTTTTATCATCATTCTTTTTTTTTCCTTGCGATTTCTAAAGAAACAGTTAAAACTCTATATTCACTAAAAATAGAAAAATATATAATATCCATAACTTGTTGAAAAAAATGTCCTTTGTGATAAAATTATATTTTTATTGTTTAAAAGCATATAATAAAGTATATTTACGTGAGTATATAGTAAAAAAAAAAAAAAAAAAAAAAAAAAAAAAAAACTGTATTACCATTAATTGATTCAAGATAAAAATGTAAATAAAACCCCTTATAGTTTTAGCTTTTGCTTTGAGAGGAATTGAATATTAGTTCATTCTTTCGCCAACAACTTTTTGAAATAATGCGGTATTTGCTTGGAGTTTTCATATACATAGCTTAATATTTTGGCTCGTGAATTTATGCAAATAAAATTTCGTTAAAGCTTGCGCATGCGTAATTAAAAATTGTTTACTGAAACGGTTCATATTTCATAAGATATTTTTAACATTTTTGTATTATGATTGCAGAATGCCGTATAAGGTAATAAGCAATGTTTCCCAAAAATAACCTCGCTCAAAGTCTAATACCTAATTGCTAAAATAATATTATAACTAAAAAGTGGCATTCTTATTAACATTCTTTTTTTTTCCTTGCTATTTCTAAAGAAACAGTTAAAACTCCATGTGCATATGTCGTAGCCTCATAAAAATGTGTAAATTAGAAAATAACCTTCTTATACACATGCTACAGCTAAAGCGCATTACAAGCATTACCTTTTACACGGTGATTTCAAACAATTTGATTTTGATTTAATTTTTTATGGTCACCTTTCATCGGGCAAAACTTCTGCTGCAATATATGAGGTATAACATGTTCTTTCTACTCCTAAAGTTCCAAGATAATTCTTCTATAATTTTTCTAGATATTTAAGAAAACGTCTAAATTCGTATATGTCCAAATACTTGTTGGAAGATGGATGACGAAATCACGTATCCAATGTGATTCACTTTTTCTTACGTAAACAGAGTATTGTAAGAATTCTATTTTTCGAAATAAGTACATAAATGTTAAGCCAATATCTATAGGATCAAAAGTAATTTTTAAAGATATAGAGATAGGACTACCTTTAATCCATCACATTCTGTTCGGCGAGGAGCATCGGTTTCGTTTGACCAACGATAGGCTTCTGGTAAGATTTTGGATGCATGGGGGGATTATGGGAATTCAAATACTGTTATTGAACGGCATATTGCTTGTGAACGAGGTACAATGATTTTGAGGGTATCAGTCTTGACATCAGATCAAACTTCGTATGCATGAGAGCCACTTTTGTAAATAGTATCACTTATTTAGATTTGTGTCAGCAGTCTGTATATATATTTTCATCACATTCTCTCCGATTTTTCATAATGTTGAATTTTCAACATCAGACTGTATATATACAGAGAGAGGGGGATGTTTAACTACGATAATTTAAGAAACTTAATTCAACCAGGTTTATTCATTGTTTATTTCTTTAAAAATTGAATTAAAATTTATTTGAAACCCGGTACACAATTTCTTTAAAATCATTAAAAATATGCATAAAATAAAATCTGATATATATATATTATTTTTCCAAAGCTTTAAGGAAAAATGCATAAGGAAAAAATATGTATGTATATATAATACTAAAAACATCAATATTTAGATAGCATCTGATTTTATTATGTAAAAAACAATTTGAAGTTAATTTAATTAAAAAAGTATTTATAACTACGTCGTCGTAAAGCCAAAATAGAAATTAATTTTTTCAATTGAAATATATTTAAGTGTTATAAAATTTTCAAATAAAGAAATATAAGCTTACATTAAAGCAGTATAATACATGCTTACGAAATTTACTGCAATATGAATAATTGCGTGTACAATTTTTAATACGATTCCTCGCATATTCCACAGTCCATTTCAGTAAATAAATAAAAGGAAATGAAAAACAAAATTATTTAGGGTATAATGCAGTAGAATAATAATACTAATGATGAAAATAGCCCAAAAGACTACCGGTACAAAGTAAACAAAAACTCCAAGGTATATATACATTTAATAATTCTAATGTGTTTTCACGTCATGTTTAATATGCTATGATAGAACTTTTACAGAAGGAACACAAAAACGAAAGGTGGAGCAGGATTCTCGAATCTGTATTTTTTCCATTAATCATATAACACTCCCAGAAATTTCAAATTTTCAATGCGTTTTATATTAAAGAATAAATAACAGCTTTGTAAATATGCAATACTATTGGTGAAGTTCTATTTGGTCAAAATATTTAAAAAGGCTTTTGTGTTTCTTGTCTCTATTCTTCGATGCTTACAGTCATATGTTTTTTATTCGGCATTCTGTTTTTTTATGAAGGAAGAATCGACTTTCAGAACTAGTATAACCCGCTTTATAACACGAATCTTTCTATTCCAATGTGTAAAATAATGATCGTATGTAGATAAATATAAACACGTTCTAATAAAAATATCTTAAAGAATATTACAATATTTATTAAAGCTGCATTAAACAATATATACATATATATATATATATATATATATATATATATATATATATATATATATATTAGCTCCCCATTATAATATAGGTATGGGAAACTTAGGTAATCGTGGAAAATTTTCGACCTCGTTTTTTTTACTTTTTTACACGTTTTCAGATGTGAGGAATCCTAAAACGTCAAAATTTGTATGGTGTCTGTCTGTAGGGTGTCTATTAGTGTATTAGTTCGTTAGTTTGTTAGTCTGTTTACACGATATCTCACGAACAAATGATCGCAGAGAGGTCAGACAAGTTTTAAAATATTATATATGACACTGGCAAGAACCCTATTTATTTGCAACATTCTAATTAAAAAACTTCAGCAGTTATTCGAAATTTACAGCTTTCCTAACATGGGAGAACAAGGAAAAATTTCACTTAAACGTGCATGAAAAGAAATATTTTTATTGTAAAGATGTAAGAACAACTCTTAAATATCCGTTTTGATACTGGGATGAACATCATTAACTATAAACATGCGAATTTGAAAATTTCGTAACCCAGAAAAATTCGTGTTCGCTGCTAACTCTTTATTGGCCCATTGTATCATATAGCAGAAGATAGGTTTACTCGGAAATGGATATAGCAATTTTCAAAAAAGTTTGTAGTTAAGTGTTTTTCGGGGTGCTTGGATTAACCGTTTAAACGCCGAATTAAGAAAGAATAGTCCCAATGACTTGAAATTTGGTTATTATATTAATTAAGAGTATATAAATACAATAAAGTTTTAAAATTAGGTGAAAAAAATTTTTGAGTGTGTTTTTAGCCATGTTCCATTATTGGAACATTGGCGTGTTACATGATTATTTTTTGCATATTTTTAAAAGTTCATGAAAATAGTTAATTTAAAGTCTAATAATTATAATATCTTCTTAATATTAACTGTTTTGTTTATTTATCTTTAAATAATGAACAATTAATAAATATTATGACACTATAGATACATTAAAAGATAATTATAAATGATACTCACATAATTTCAGCGACTGTGATACGACAGAAAACATTTTTCATCCAGTCGCTTTTCACAATGAAAACATTTTTTTGTAGTGTTCTTTTTGCAAACAACACAACGACCTTGAGACGTAGATATTATATAATGACCATCAGATTGTCTTAATTCAACTTTTAAATGACTGCGAGGTCCAGGATGTTTGGTAAGACGCTCTTTTTTCCGCAAAAGATTCATCGTCAACTGTCTTCTAAATTCCAAATGTGATAGGTTTTTAGAGTTTGCATGCACTTCGCAGTGCAAATTCCAACTAGCTACAACTGCCATGTTTAATGCGTTACTACATAGATTCAACCACCATTTCTTACTTCGCAACTGAGGCCTGTAACTAGATAAAAGCTTATCTAAAACATCTACTCCGCCCATTCCTTCGTTGTATTTTTTTATTAGATTTGGCCGAGGTACTTCAATATTACCTTTTTTTGCACATGAATAGCGTTTCACACTACCTATAGGCTCATGTGTGTAGCAGCTTGATGCTACAGTCACTACCGCGTTATCGTTCCAGCTGCAGATATAAACAGATCCGTCAGATCGGAAATCAAAACTTCCTCTGTCTTCTTTGGTAAGTTCTTTTTTAGATTTCAACGGGCATTTTTGTGTACGATTTTCACGAATTGTTCCCGTTGCTCGCATTCCTTTATGGGATAATTCCAACAATAAAGTATAAGACGTAAAAAAGTTATCAAAATATACTTCATGATGTGAGTTATCTCCAACAACAGATAAAAGCTCATTAACAACTCTCGGTCCGAGCTGTCCAGAAATACTATTATCTGATTCTGATTTTTTCCCAGAATATATATCCATTGCATATGGATAACCTGTTGAAGAACATAACATCCATACTTTAAAACCAAATCTGATCGGTTTTCCTCTTATGAACATTTTGCATGAGTGACGACCGTAGTAAGGAACCATTGATTCATCGATACTTAACTTCTCATGCCATATTCCAAATTGTTGGAAATTTTTGGACAACTCTTTATAAATCGGGGCTATTTTACCTAATTTATCACCATTTTCCAACTTATTGTTATCCATTACATGAAAAAATTTCTTGATATTTCTGAAACGAGTGCGGGGCATAACAGTTGGAACTATTGGAACACATGTATCTTCCGCAGAATTCCAATACATATCTTCAGTAGGAACTGAATGGTATCCACTTAAAAGAAGAAGACCAAAAAATTGTAAGATATCATTCTTGCAAACATCAATTGTTTCACCTTTTTGCAAAGCATAAAGTGACGTCATATCCGCAAGATATTCGACATATTCTTCAGGAAAAAATTTATGAAATATATCAAGAGGAGTGCAGTCCATGAGTTCTGGAAATTTATGCAATATTGGTACCGGTTTTTCAAATTCTGTTGGATTATCGAATTTCACTTTTTTTTTTCCATTTTACTACAGGGTTTACAGTTTTTCGTTTCTTCTTGGCACTTGGACCCGGTTTCTGAAATTCCTCTTCATTTGGAGTACTTACATCTTTTTTTAAAGTGACGTCGACCATTCCACACACATCAAATGGCGTAACAGCGTCTAAATTATTGTCATCAATATCTTCTTCATCGGTTATATCACCACGTTCATCCGGCTCTAACTGGCAAATATCTACATCTTCCAAATCAGAATCCGAAAGAGTTTCTAGAAAGGCCACAGCTTCTTGTACCGTGAGGCATCTTTTGGACATGATGTTAAATTTATGAAAACTTTATAAATGAAACACATAGAAAGCACACATGCACCTTTTTCACTGTCATCGAACAAAACTAATAAGAAAAACGCTATCTGAAAGGAAACTGATAACTATTTCAGCAAACATATGGAATAAGACACCTTTTATGTGAAACTGCACTTGTCTCCAAAGGCACAGGTGAAATCCCCCCTCCCCCCCAACACACACACATATTCAGCCACCTTATCAAAAATAATTTCTTTCTATTGTTATGACTTTACTAAACTATGACATTGACTTTACTAAAACATCAATGTCAAGGGCCAATACTATAATCCTTTCGAAGTTTTGCAGCTTCCATTTGAAAACAGTATTATCTTGTACCTGCTTATTTTTCGAATTTTAGAGGACAAAAGAAGTCTAAATAATCCCTCACTTTCCCCCTATTATCTCTTTTATCTGTTTACTTTCTTTAGAAAAGTTACTATTCTTATCAGAATGCAAAAGAAAATAATGTTTGCAATATCATACAATGCTTTGCACATAAATGAAAAATGAACTCTCGAAACGCCAATGTTCCAATAATGGAACAGAGACATAAAAACGTAAATTTTACCATTAAAATTTAAAAATAAAATTTTGCTTTTGTTGTATTCCCGTAGGATATGTTTTCTAATGAAATATTTTAAAGTATTGCGTTTTTTCAATTTAAACTGGAATTTTGGTAAATTTAATTGTAAGAGAGAGTAAAATTGACAAAATATAGTAAAATTCAAAAAATCGTAAAAAAATAAATAATTATCTAAACAGAATAAAACTTATTGTAAAAAATACTTTATAATGTCATATTCAATTGTATGTAAAAGTGATATTAATAAGAGTTTTTTTACATGTAAATTTTTTATTTTAAAAATCATGTTCCATTATTGGAACATTGGCGGGTAAACGGTTAACACTCATTTTCAGAAAAAAATGCGTTCGCTGTTAACTCTTTATTGGCCAATAGCAGCAAATGGCAGAAATTGGGTTTACTCGAAATTGAATTTAGGGATTTTGGTGAAAGTTTGGAATTAAGTGATTTTGGGGGTGCTTAAAGATTAGAATTGTCCTCATCGGCAGAAAAATTCGCGTTCACAGTTAAACCTTTAAAGACCAATTGCAACGTATGGCAGAAATTGGATTTAAACGGAAATGGAGAAGGCGATTTTTGATGAAAGTTTGGAGTTAGAGATTTTTGATGAGAAAAAACGATTGGATCTCATCTTCAGATAAATTCGCATCCACAGTTAAGCATTTATCTGTCAATCGCAAAACACAGCAGAAATCGGGTTTACTCGGAAATGGATATAGCGATTTTGTTGAAAGTTGGGGATGAATTGTTTTCGGGGAGGTGCTAAAACGATTGGATTTACCTTCCTCTTCATTAAAATTCGCGTTCTCAGTTAACCCTTTATCGACCAATTTTAACATATAGCCGAAATTGGGTTTACACGGAAATCGATATAGAGATTTTGGATGAAAGTTTAGGGGTACATAAATGATTGATATATATTTTCATCTTCAGAAACTTTCGCGTTCCCTGTTAAACCTTTAAATACCATTTGCAACGTATGGCAGAAATATGGTTTACACAAACTTGGACATAGTGATTTTGATGAAAGTTTGGAGTTAGGGATTTCTTGGTTAGAAAAAGCAATTGGAAATATCACGGCAGATAAAATTCATTTATAAACTTGGTTTCAGAGCTTTATATGGTCTATGCATACATCGCCACTTGAAAACAAAATTGTGGAGCAACTTAGTTAACGAACTTACCCAAGATATTTATAAGATAAATTCGCTGTTCAAATTTGGTTCGATTTGGAGTATTATTTCGGGAGTTACCATGATGATAAGATTTCGATTATATATCTATATATATATATATATATATATATATATATATATATACAGAGAAAGAGAGAGAGAAAAGAAGTGATAGGAATAGTTCGATTTCCAAAGAAATCAACCTAAAATGGCAAATTTGGGTTTATGTTATTGAAAAATGAATATAAAATGCCCCCAATGAGCGCGGAAAATGTCGCATCTATAACTCTCAATTCATCTACCTGAGAGGCATTCATGTTAGTTGTATTATATGCAAGTTTTTTCTTTATACCATCTATAAGTTGATTGTTCTAAAATATTGCATTTTTAAGTTGTGTCCTTTTTCTTCCGAGATGCGATATGTCAATTAATAGTTTTTAATAATAATTAAAACGTGTGGAAACAAGTACGTGATGGGGAATTGTGCGGAGTCCACCTATGCCAACTAGCTTTTATTATTATTATTATTATTATTATTATTATTAATTGAAATATAAAAATTATAAGTTTGGTATATTTTCGTATAATAATTTGGTGTTCTATAAAATTATGTTATTCACAACAGTATTTAAAAATATAGCAATGATGACTTTTCTTATAACAAAAGATATTTCATTCGTTAGAAACATAGATATTTATTCTAAAAATAACACATTTAAGCATAATTATTACATAATACGTGTTAATTTAATGCGCATGTTTCACATTATTTTTCATACTTGTTGGGATAAACATCATTGGAAAAATACTACGCGCTCGATATAAATTCATTTTTATTTATATTTTAGTTTTTAATTCATTATAAAATATTATAATTAAATATATAATACAAATTCCTTTCTTTTAATTATTAAACTAATCTGGTGTGTCACTCACAAGACTTTCTCGTACCCTGAAATTTAATACTACAAATATATATTGGAGATTAAAGGATAAGATAACGAGTATTATTATGTAAACTTATGTTAGAACATTTCAAATAACTCTGTGGGAGGAGGCTTCCGTCCCCCCAACCCTCGTTTCATTATTGTACTTACATTTATATAAAATTCAAATCTATTCTTAAATTCAAAAAATATATTTGAAATTATCGAGACAACTTGCACATGCAAAATTAAGTGAAACTTATCAATCTTGATCAAGCTTTCCTAATAACTAACGTATTAACTTCAAAATACAACGTTCGAATCGCATGAAATTATTTGTTTTTAATGTACTCTAATAGACACAGACAATGATCAAACGTTAAAGAACTAGACTTCGGTAATCAGAAATCCTCAAAACGTTTAAGTATTTAAAAAAAAAAAAAAGCAATGGATAATTAGCTTAAAAACATATATTATTTACCGTATGTCAAAAAGCAATTTTTTTGAATTCCTGAGCAGCTTTCCTGGGCATGGTAACATATAATAGTAAAGCACTTCCACTAACAATAAAAAAGAATGTTATCGCATAAATATTTGCAGTACTGTATATCTTTTGAAGTTTATGTACAGACTACATGGTGCTTCTAAATATAACCCTATAGTGATAATACACGGCAGAACCTGAAATGCACTTCCACTAATTTTCAAATATTGTCGCACTATATTCTTGTCCTTTTGTGTCGCCCTGTAAATGAACACTGAAGGATTTCCCTACGATATTGTACATGAGACATGCTTCTACGCATAAAAAGAATTCACATTTATTTTATTTGGTTTATTGCACTCTATAGGTGTTAAACACTACTCACCTGTAACTTCCCCCATAGACGTAAACTATTGGAATTTTCTCGGTTGCCCTGTACACGAACCATTTGCTTTATCTCCACGAAAAGCTTAGTGTAGCATTCCTATATAATACACAATTTTAATATCAAGTTTGGACTTCCTGCTAATATTTGTTCTTTAGATATTCGGATAACAGGCAGACGCACAGACACACACAGACACACAGTCCAACCGCTAAAAACGTGATTTTTCAATTCAGGGGACCTCAAAACATGTAAATATAACAAAAAATCACTTTCAAAAATCTGACCCAAAAGCAATACTTTCTCTACCTCATGCGTAAGAGAAAGTACAGTGTGTATTGCCTTGTTTTCAATTCTGCAACATATTTTACATTAATATAGCGAAGTTAAACGGACTTACCAAATATGTGTGTCCTCTAAAAAATTTCAAACAAGAATCATTTCCGCCCTCTAGCCAAAATCTGATTTTAGCTCAAAAAAATAAAATTAAATTAAATCAGCTAATTAATAACAATAATAATTATAATAATAATACAATTATATATCATTCGAATAGTCCGTTCATCTAGGTATTATTTAATAAATATCAATAATGAAATCCATAAAAAAGTAAAGTGTTTCTACAATTCGTAAACGGTATTGCGAAATGAGTGACATTATTTTCTAATATACGGTTTAAAATTTAACTAAAATTTCTTTAAATAAACCGGTGTGTACACACGGCTTTCTGTTACCCTGAAATTTAATACTATAAATACTGGTAGGAGATTAAGAAGTAAGATAACGAGTATTGTTATGTAAACATATGATAAAACAATTCAAATTAGGCTTCGGAAGAGTTTTATGTGATAATTAGTTCTGTGTGAGGGAGACCACCGCAAACCTCAATCCCCCGTTCCATTACATTCATATATAATTTAAATCTGTTATTAAAATTAAGAGTTCACTTAAAATTATTCAGACAACATCTTTGCAGAAATTTATCATGCCGTTCAAGAGAAATGGAAATTGACATGGAACCCAACGCAAGAGATATAAAAATGCTCAAACTCAGTCAAAAAGAAAGTTTGGTGCAGTTGAAAAGCAAAAAGATAAGAAAAATAACAAGAAAAAGAAAAATTCCAGCTAAACTACAGAAACACCTAAAGAACGAAAAAGTAAAGTGTATGCAGAGAGAATGACTGATGCTCCTATTACTCACATGAAAGAGATAAAACTAAAGAAAGATAAATATATCACAGGATATCTCTCAGTTACATAGCACAGAAAAGTTTCAGTTTCAGTTTCTTTTTTTTAAATTATACTATACTAAGGCTAAATATGTTAAGAATGTTACCATAAAAATCTTTATAACAACCCTCTTTAAAATCAACAGGTATAAACTTAACGAACAATAAATCTCTATTTTATTTTTCAGAAGATTTATTTTTCAGATATTATATATATCTATGTATATATATATATATATATATATGTGTGTGTGTGTGTGTGTGTGTGTGTGTGTGTGTGTGTGTGTAATTTCTTTTATAAATCAAATATTAAACAAATTCTTGAAATTTTGTTTTTCATACATAAATCAGTATTTAAGTTTTGTTTTGTTTTATATATAAATTTTCTACTCATGAAATCATAAACTTTCCAAAAACCTTTTGAAATGTAGTTCCCTCAATGGCAATCGAAGACAAGTGGAACAAACATTTCCTCCATTTCTATCATTTCTCCAGAGACTGTGGGAAAATATTTTAGTTTGAAACTGTTTTTTGGCTGTATATTCGCTTAAGTAAAAGTGTTTAGAAAAGAAACTTTTTCTAAGTTTTGACATTGCTTTAATCAGTAAAACACATTTTGCCTTGCGGATATTTTAGTTTATGATCAACGGGATACTTGCGGTAAAAAACACTTTTAAAGTGTTTCTAGAAGAAAAATAATGAAAATAAAATATTGTTTAGAGTTTTGAAGTTTTCTTGAAACAATAATAAAATATTAATATAAAAGAAATGAAAATATACTTTTTTTTTTTTGTGTGTGTGTGTGTCTTATACGTGTTTTAAGGAACTAAATGTTGCTTAATTTTTCAATAATGTAAGAAAGCTATTTCATTTGTTCTAAAATTTTTTCGTTTTTTATTTATTGATTTTCTCCTTTAAATAGAACCATTCATAGGTTTTTATGCATAATCGTTGTTTCTAATTGGTATAAAATTTTAATATATGTAAGATTATTATTAATAATATTTTTATTGCGCCCTATTACCTTCTTTTCTTTAAATAGGCACCTGTTCAGAAACTGAGTTATTTAGAAATTTTGAAGATTAGTTAAAACAATTGATATGGAATTAGAAATGAAACACCATGATCTGAAAATTCGGAATGGTTATTTTACTAATGAATAGGAAAATGTACTGCTACAGACGGGAGAATTAATAGCACTTATGTGAAATCAGAAATCTAAGAGGATTTATCGGTTAGAATGTAGCGAGAATTTCGAAAAAAAAAAAAAAAAAAAAAAGTAGTTCAACAATGAATAAAAATAAATAAAAACCTATTTTGTACTGAAGATTTAAATGCCTATTAAAAAAATCGTAAAATAATAGTAAAAGAAGAACGATTAAAATATCCTGAAAGAAAATTTTACAGATTGAAAAACTGATATTGCTAGAAAATATGACAGTAGCAGTATTTACTATATGAAGCAGATAATCTTTTATGATTTAAAAGTTATATTGTTCTAAATTACACAAAAAATATATGAACGGAAATTTCAAAATTTATTTAACAGAAAAATTTCAAGATTGGATAAAGTACTAGTAAGAAGTTATGGAATATGAGTATTTTTACAAATGAAAATAATGATAATGCGAGAAGTAAGGGTACAGTCGGCAGAATAACTATCCAAGCACAAGCAAAAATTCCTATAAAAAAAAAAAAAAAAAAAGTGATGTTGACATCTCATGACTTCCTTATACACCCATTGGAATATACATATTGTTATGAAAACATTGACATTTTGTGTGAGATAACTGAAAAAAAGCTAAAAAACTGTTTTTCTAACCACAGAAGTCAAAACCTATATACCAATTTACAATATTCCACGTCCAACCGTTTTTGCGAGATACACACTCACACACATACAGACGTAACGAAAAATCGTGTAAAATCACTGATGTCTCTAAAACGAGTGCTTGTGGTAAGACGACACTTGCAGGTGTACAAGTAGACATCATAACAGTCACACCTATAAATTGGCAAAATTCAGCGATCCTCCGTTTTGGAGCAATGTGAAATACAATATACATTTCGCAAATCGGGATTACTAAACTTCCTTATACTTTGTATAAGAAATTTAAAAGTGCAATTAATACTATTTTGTTAAATAAATCCTTTTCGAATAATGTTCTCAGACTGACTAAATCAGGATTCGACACATATGTTATGGGGAATGATATATAATCATCATTATCATCATTACCATCATATATGTGTATGACTTATTATCGCCATACACGTTTATTATGGGGACTGAATTTATGAAAGAGAATAAGGTCGATCAAGATATTTCTTCGTAATACTTAATTATTCTAATTTTCTCTTAAGTAGTGTTTAATAAAAAGAAAAAAAAATCAAATTAAAATAAAGGCAACTTATTAAAAGCTAATAAAATAATAATAAAGAAGGAAAAAGAAAAGTAAAATAATAGACCCTTCAGGTTTTCAGCAAACGCCTAATGAATATATCTCTGATTTTAATATTCTCATATGCTTACTTTCAAGAACAATATTTTTTTTTTTAATTTGCGTATAATAATTATCATAGCGACTTTTTATCGCAAGGGTGATTCACAAAGTTGCACAATTTTATACTTGTCGTTTCAACTTGAATTACTACTGAATATATGGACTTTCAATAACGCATTTATTAATTTTGAAAACAAGCAGATTATCCTTCTTGTTGTACAGTGATAACAACTGTGTTGAGTAACAGATTTTTTTTTTTTTTTTTTTTTTAAGTTTTATGTTACAATACTGTATTTTAACTTATCTGTTTAATAAATTGAAAATCTATATACAATAAATGTATTTGTTTGCTAATAAATTATTTTTAATAGAAAAATTGTCTAAATTTAATCTTTTGCTTCTCTCTCTCTTTTTTTTTCTTTTTCTTTTAAATACTATATATTTAACTGTATAAAGTTATCAGAACAAAAACCCTTAACGGGTTAAAAGTTTGTGACGCAGAACTTTATTTCGATATGATTTGGAAATATGGGTCTTAAAAATAATGATATCAAATTTTGAGTGACGCTTTGCTATTAATTGAAATATACATAGATTTTTCTTATTTCATAATTTGCTTTTTTCTTCTATTTATACTTACATCACAGTACATTCATAATATTTTCAACTTCAACGTGAAAAAATATATAGAATTTACTCACTGATGCTTTTTCATTTGCATCTCGTGAATTCAAAATATGAGTTTTAAAAGAAATGATATAATTTCAGTGACGCCTGAGTGTTACTTTAAAAAGATTTCTTTTTAGATTTCATAACAATCACTTTTGTTTTGTTGAATAAAGTGTATTTACATATTGAAATAATGATTTTAATTTTTAAATATACTGTCAAATAATCAAACTTTCACTCAATGTACATTATAAATTGAAGTTATCTAGTTCAATAAATTGATTTGTCTATTGCGTCACGCTATCCAAAACTGTAAGTAAAATTTATGTAAATGTTACTTTGCACACATTTTCACTGTTAATACTATGATACAAAGAGATTGTGTGATGCAAAAAGAAAACATTTGCAGAAATTTTACTTGCAGTTTTGGATAGCGTGACGCAATATACAAATCAATTTATTGAACTAGATAACTTCAATTTATAATGTACATTGAGTGAAAGTTTGATTATTTGACAGTATATTTAAAAATTAAAATCATTATTTCAATATGTAAATACACTTTATTCAACAAAACAAAAGTGATTGTTATGAAATCTAAAAATAAATCTTTTTAAAGTAACACTCAGGCGTCACTGAAATTATATCATTTCTTTTAAAACTCATATTTTGAATTCACGAGATGCAAATGAAAAAGCATCAGTGAGTAAATTCTATATATTTTTTCACGTTGAAGTTGAAAATATTATGAATGTACTGTGATGTAAGTATAAATAGAAGAAAAAAGCAAATTATGAAATAAGAAAAATCTATGTATATTTCAATTAATAGCAAAGCGTCACTCAAAATTTGATATCATTATTTTTAAGACCCATATTTCCAAATCATATCGAAATAAAGTGCTGCGTCACAAACTTTTAACCCGTTAAGGGTTTTTGTTCTGATATCATTACTTTTTAGGGGTTATTGATCAACTGATCAAGTCCTTCCAGCTCATAGAAAGAGTAGATTTTTTTTTTTTCTTATCATGTAGCTGCCATTTTATTTAAAAATGGCGGCTACAATTAATTAATGGACTTAATGGAAATATTAATGAGGGCTACGTATATATGGAGTTTTAAGTAAATTGGATCATAAATACCTTTTTAATGAGAATTTGAATATTTCAAATAGCTGGCACTCGAAACAAGATCGCAGATCATATAATATTCATATAATTTTACAAAAATACTTTCATTTATTAACGATTATTTATTTTGATAAATCAAATTTCAATTCCTTTTTAAAGAATAATTAGATGCAGACAAAGTTTAGTTTATATTAATATATTCTGCTATCCCCCCCCTCTTTTTCTATTCTTTTTTTTTTTCAGCAGTGCACCGAAGAAATAATATATACTTTCTTTATTTCTTTTTAAATTCTTAAAAAAAAAAAAAAAAAAAAAAAAAAAAACTTACAATTGGTTTTAAAATTAAAATCATGTAAAAGGAAATTTCATTAACCTAAACTATTAATATCTGAAGTGCTTGTGTGTAGGGGGGAGGGGGGCGAAATATTCTTGTTTTACTGGTAGAAATACATAATGGACATTTAACTTTTTAAAAATCATAAATTGCCTAATAGCAAAATAATAAAATTGAAGTATATTTTAATGATTTTATTGTTATTTATACAGCAATTGATTATAGACTGCCATTCATTAAGAACAAAATAATAATACATAATAATAATAATAATTTAGTCATTTTACCAGTAATATGTTTATCTTCTATTTTTTAAATAAATAGTTTCCCTCTGATTATGATACTTCAAATATTAAATTTTAATATACATGAGCAAGCCTTTCTTATTTAATATATATAAATTTCTTGTAATGCAATATAGAGTAATCCTTTTATTTTCCATTTTGTCTTAATAGGGGGGAAAAAATTAGCGCACCAGACAATTTACATCACTCAATTCAATTAAAAAAAAAAAAAAAAAAAGGAGAGCGAGAGAATGGTAATTAATAAAAATTTAGAAAGGAACTACGAATTACAAAAGAAAAAATATAGAATCAATAATGAGAAAGCGATCACACTCGTTTTTATAGTAACTCTATATTAAGTTAAAAGATGGCGCCAAAATTTTTCTCTCTCGATAATACTTCGAAATTCTTCTCTAAATTGGAGCATGCGCAAATTGAGAGGAGCTCCGCTCTCGCAAACGCCTTGTACAATAAAACCACAACAGTCTCAGCCAGTCAGAGAGCGCAGGAAGGAAGCACCAATCAGAGGCGGCGAATGAATACATGAATGATGAAAAAAATTACTCGGTTGATTGATTAGTTGGGTTTTACGTCGGAAAAAATTAATCGGAAAAAAATGTGAAATATTTTCTCTTAAAAAATTATAAATTTATTATGAATAATTATTAAAAAGAATACATAAAATTACAAAATATTTCCTTATTTGAAATATTATCTAAATAGTATTTTGGCGAAATGTGAAATTTTAAAATCAAATAATTTCCTTCATAACAAAAATGAAAGAAATATTTAAGTAAAATTTAATTTAGTATATATATAATAAGTATTTAAAACAAACAATGAAGTTTCCTTTTTGCATTTAATAAAAAAAAATCTAAATATTTTATTGACTGCATTCAGATTGGACCAACCAACCACAGCCTCAGAAAACCGAATGACGCCTGTTCTGAATTCTGAGAATCTGCGGTTCAAATCCATGCATGGCGGAGGAAAAATAGTTCGATTTTTAAGCTAAATTATCTAAGAAACAAGAGTTTTTTGGGAAAAACGGAGAACGTCATGCGTCTCAGACAAAATAAATTAATATCATATATCAATTTCATAAAATTTCTTCGAGCCGTTTTCGAGAAAAAAAAAACTCACACAAAACACATTTTTCCTTTGAAGTCTTAAATTGCAACTCCAGATCTCAAAATATATACAATGTTGAAGTGTGAAACTTTCAGGATAGCATCATGCAGAAGATAAAAGCTTATTCTGAAAATATTAGATCAGAATATCTCCAATTTACTGAGATATTAAATGTCGGCGTTTCCAAATTCCTTTGATGTTAAATTAGCTGTATAATAGAGTGTCGCTGCTAAGCTTTGTTTAAGCTTTGCTGCGTCACTCAAAAAACTGCCGTTTTTTATGATAGATCATAATTTAATTTCGTTTCTATTAACGCTATTAAACATTTCTATATTACAGTAAAGTTGATTACAATTTTGATAATAATAACAATAATAATAATAAAATACAAGCAGCCATTCCTTTAGTAGATAAAATAAAAAGTCACAAACTTTCTTTCTTTTAAATGCATTTACTTCACACAAATCGCAGCTATACGGAACAAGTGTTTCTGCAATTTCTACCTTTTACACCATTTCCCTAGAGAATAAAGAAGAATATTTCATAGGAAAATAAAAATCCTCAAAATATTTCCGTTTAACAGGACTTTTAAAGGAAAGAAAAAGGTAAGAAATTTTCTTTAACCTTTAAGATATCTTTAATCAGGGTACCACGTTTCTTCTTACCAATATTCCGAATTTAGGTCTTGCGGTACGTCAGATGTACAAATGCTTTTAAACGTTCATTTCTACTTTATTTTATTTTATTTTTTTTACTGACAATGTAAAAAATGAAAAAGAAATTCTATTCGAATTTCAGAGAGAGATAAGTCACAGGAAAATGCCCCAAAGCAGAGAAAATATTTTAGTTTTCGGAGAGAAAAAATATTGGATATTATATATTTAGAGACTAGAAAAAAATACGTAATTAAATAAAGGTATTTAAATGTTATAAGTTAAACAGATGCAAAAATATTTTTGAATGAAAAAAAAAAAAAAAAGGAAAAGTCAGAATATGTAAAATTAATTAATTTCATTTTCTTTTATTTTTTTTATTTCGTTCTTCTTTCTTTCTTAATTTTTGGTAATGCAGTTTTGAAAGGAAACATTTGATTATACTTTATTTTATACTTATTATTATTATTATTATTGAAATTATCTAAAAGTTAAAAAAAAAATAATGTAAATTGTTTAAACATTTTTCTACATTTCTTATCTTATCATTTACACAAGGCTAAAAATGAAGCATGAAGTAGATATATAAATTTATATAAGCAAAATTACGAAAGATAAATGAAAATTAATCCTAAAAGACATCACGACCTTCTTCAAGAGAGCTCCTCCATGTAGGGAATGAAATATGAGAAGTTTCTGACGAAACATTGGCTATCTAGCCAAAAACAAAAACACGTTTCTAGTCCCCAACTTTTCATAGATGGAAGCAAGACCATACAGCAAACGAATTTGATTAATACAAAGCAGAAAAAGCAACTAAATTCATAAATAAAGTACCAAAGTAAATACATCAAAATAAAATACAAGAATATAAATAAATACATACAACTTGGACAAACTTGAATAATCAGTAGAATGAAGAAAATTGAAATCCCCCCCCCCCCCATCTTAAACATAGAACCCGTTTCAGCTGGTAGGCAGACTTACCAGCTCTTACATATTGCCCGAAATGGACAAAAAAAAAAAAAAAAAAAAAAAAAAAACTTAATTAAGATTGTAATGAAGAAGATTGAAATATTTATTGAGTAGAAAAACAGAATAGCGCTTGACAGTTAATATGTTTTGGTGATTTTCCAGAGCTGAATTCAGGTCTAAATGAATATTGCAAATCAATTTAATTCATTTAATTTGGGTGAACATAATATTTTTTTTAACTCTATGACTTATACAGGAGATACAATTTTTATTAAAATCACACAATCAACTGATTGGAAGAAAATCATATTTATTGAAATTATTTATTGAAATTATTTATTGAAATTATTTATTGAGTGAAATTAATGCCTGGACCGGAAGTCGAACCCCGGATCATTGACTTACAAGGTCAAGGCTCTACCAATTGAGCTATCCAGGCCGACAACCGGTCAGCATTACTCACTCAGACAACCTTTAGGCAGAAACATCTGGTCTATCATGAAGATAGCTCGACAGAAATAAGCCGCAGGTAATGGAAAAGACGATAGACCAGATGTTTCTGCCTAAAGGTTGTCTGAGTGAGTAATGCTGACCGGTTGTCGGTCTGGATAGCTCAATTGCTTCCATTACCTGCGGCTTATGTCTGTCGAGCTATATTCATAATATACCACATGTTTCTGCCTAAAGGTTGTCTGAGTGAGTAATGATGACCGGTTGTCGCCCTGGATAGCTCAATTGGTAGAGCCTTGACCTTGTAAGTCAATGATCCGGGGTTCGACTTCCGGTCCAGGCATTATTTTCACCCAGTCGGAAAAATAAAATTTCAATAAATATTATACAGGAGAGTCAATTCGTTAAATTACAAACTTTAAAGTTAAAATCTTGCCTTTTATAAATTCAAATGAACCAGTTTTTATTTATTTTATTTTTTTCATTTTTAAATCCAACAAAGAAATTTTGTCTTCAGAGTCAGAACGGTTTAAGATAAGGTCAGAGGGATAGATTTCAGCTGCATATTTCGCAAAATTTTCAAAGTTTATTGCTATTACGTCATCAATATACACTGCTCGACAGTGAAAATACAACACCAAGAAGGGATGATAATAACGGAATGAAATTTGTTGGACACATACATTATAGTAGGACGAACAAGGGATTAAAATTTCAGAAAATTTGGAGTAATATGTACTGAGAAAACAGTACATAAATCAGCGACCTCTGTGAGCAATAACAGCACATATCTGCCTAGGCATTGAATCGAACAGAGATTGGATGACATGTACGGGTATAGCACTTAGTGAAGCTTCAACACGATGCCACAATTCATCGATCGAAGTTACTGGTGAGTGGTGGGGGGCCAGTCGCTTTTCAATGATTAAACAGTCATTTTCAATGGTGCGAGATCAGGTGAACGCGCTGACCAGAGCAAGAGTCGAACACATTCTGTATCAAAGAAGGTCCGTACAATACAAACAACTTGCGGTCGTGCATTATCTTGCTTAAATTTAGCGCTACGGAGGCCTCGAATACAGGGCAGAGGGGCGGGCCTTAACTCATCAGAAATTTAATGGTCGCGGTTCAGAGTGCCAGGAATACGAACATGAAGTAATCGAGATGTGTATCCAATGGGAACCCTTAACATCATTGCAAATGATGGACAGTATGATGATGTCGAATCCCAGCTGGCAATGTGCATTATTCATAATGCCGTTAAATACGGATAAGGCAATCTTGATTCTGTAAACAGGATTGTGATTTGTCTGAAAAGTGACTTTACGCCATTCCTGCGTTCCTTACGCCATTCCATTCGTCCGATCACAATTTTATTTTAAGGTTCTCACTTTTTTTTTTCTAAGAAGGTAAAAGTACTACTACTACAACTACTACTAATAATAATAATAAATTAATATTAGACATTCACCGACACATGACTCACAGTACCGCAGAGCTATAAAGCAGTTTAATTTTCATAGATGAAATTCCTTAGGTATTATATTATTAGAAAATCTTAGAGAATACAACAACAACAGCAGCAACAGATAAAAAAATAATAATAAGTAGCCGTAAAGAAAATTACGATTTAAAAGAATATAAGAGTACTCTAAATAATAATAATAATAATAATAATAATAATAAAAGGTTGGGATGAAGATATGTATATATATATATATATATATATATATATATATATATATATATATATATATATATATATATTTCTTTTTCTTTTGAAGAATTTTATATTCTCATACAAAAATTATTTTTAATGGAAACGCTTCATTTGCTTTTGAAATATGTTATGCACCTTTTGCTTTAAAATTTCTGGGTGTTGTTGGTGTTAGAATTAAGGTTAATATTCTAAACTAGGGACCTGGGTCTAAACATGGAATGTCCTCCGTGAGAATTTTTTTAAGGAGTTCTAACTTTTATTTACGTAAGTTTCGGAGAGAGCAATGGAAAACTCAGAATAGCTAGGCTGATGAGCGCAACCTGAGATCGAACCTGCTACTTCCCATTAAGACATTTTGAGCGAGACCCTCTCGGCCACTGATAAAATGTTTAGAAAAATTGTATATATATATATATATATATATATACTTTTTGTCAAATTTTTAAAAGATTAAAGTTAGTAAAAAAAAAATTCTTTAAAAATATCTAAATGATGTAATATAGACTAATACAAAAAATAACAATAATAACAATTGAAGTTCAGAATGAAGAATTTTCAGTTTACTCTGATTTACATTACAGTACAAAAATAATTTAAATATTAAACAGTTTTACTGACTTTTAAGAATTCTATGTTTTCAAATAAAAATTGATATATAAATTTCAAAAATATCTCATTAAAAGAAAAAAAAAAAATCTTTCAGACTGCTTTTGATCTTCTCAGAAAAATCCTTTTCAAATTTAATATATATGTATATATAATTAAATTAAAATTGAAAACTGAAAGTTTAATTATTTAAAACAAACTATGATTATTTAAATTCCATGCAGTGCATATATTGTATTGTTTTAATTAGAATATATATTTTTTATGTATTTTTGGATATTTTCTGAAATGAATATCAATATATTTCTGCGTTTAAAAATTATATATTGAGTACATTAAAAATCACATTATACATTCATTAAAGAAATAACAATTAAAATTAGCAAAATGAGAGATAAATAATTAAAAATACATTTTGTACATTAATAAAAAAAAAAAAAAAAAAAAAAAAAAAAAAATGCGACTAGTACTGTTCTGGTCGAAATGGTTCCCTATATGAAAGTAATGTTACAGAAAAATCCTGTAGTTATTAACATTTCAGTTATTACTATAATTATTATTATTTTTATTTATTATTTTGTAAGTATTTTTAATGTTTTTGACAGATTGTGATATATTTATAAATTAATTTTCTCTAGTTTTAGAAATCATGCATTTTCTGTGGAAAAGTTAAAGATTTTTTTTTTAATAGATTATATTATATATTTCTTTTACTTCAAATAAACCCTTTTAATTATTTTTATCGGTATGGGTAGCATTTCCTTTTCGTTTTTTGGTTATAAATGGATAAAATTAGAAGTTACAATAATAATAATAATAAAAAATCAAAACAAAGTAATAACTTTCTGAATAATAGGAAATAATTTTATTAATTTTATTTTTATTTTGTTAATTTTAGAGCGATTACAAAAGAAAATTTACAAGCGTATAATTTTAAGAGTTTATAAATAAAACTAGACGTCGTATTATTAAAATTTCATAAGATGAAACAATAATATGACATTTACAAAAAGCATTAAATTCAAATCTTTTAAAAATAATATCCTCCCCATTTTATATGTTTTTTTTTTTTTTTAATGGATACAGGAAATTATAATCACTATTATTTCCTTACAAAATGTTTAATATTTATGTTAAATTACTATTTCCAAATAATTTTTTTTGTCCAAAAATGTGCAAAAAATAACCTAAGATATAATATATACATACATCTTCACTTCCACATGCAATTGTTTATTGATTAATTCAAGTCTTCCTAAGAGGTGTTAGATTTTTGTAATTATGAATAATAATAATTATTATCATTTTTATAATGTTATGATTAATATTAACTTTTAAACATAAAGTCTATGTGTCTGTGATTGGGTAATTAATTCAAAACATCAGCTGTTAATACAAAGAGTGAGCATCACACTAGGACCACATGGTATTTTTATAACATTTACTGAAAATTATCATAATTTTTAGTAAATTTATTCTTGTTTAAAGGATTTTTTTTTTTTAATCCTCCGCAACATTGATTGTTTATTAAGAGCTCTCTAACTCGTACTGCATATAAATATTTATTTCATAAGCGGCAACACTGACTCCCATTTATCAACTGCGAAACTCGTAATCCTCGTTTCAGAAACCACAGTGAAAGAAAAAGTCTCAAGCATGTCATGGTATACAGTCTATAACTACTATACTAAATACAAATGTGTTTCTGTTTATGTATAAATTATATTGAAAAGCCAGAATAATATTAATAATATTATTCTAAAATATAATAATTATTATTATATTTTAGTTTAATTTAACAATAGATTAAATTTAAATATATAAGCTTTGAAATTATATTCAATCTGCACATTTTAATGAAACAAAAAGTTTAAAATAATATTAAAGAAATGCTACTGGTCCTAAAGCAATGGCAGCTCCCACTATAAGCGTACCCTTTTTAAATTTCTTAAATCTTTGTCAATATAATTCATTAGAATTTTTTTTCTTGCAAAAGAATTATTTATTTTAATACAATTAATTCTAGAAATAAATATATATTTTCGTACATTGTTTTTAAAATAATACTAATAGAAGATTTTGAAACGTGATAATCTCCATACATTAAAATATAGCAACTCATAAAGTAATATTTGTCTACTCGAAATTATCTAGTTATTACATACATGTAATTTCTTCTCAAATTGAGAAACAACTATTCTAAACAAGGTTATTATTAGGTTACTTCTGATGGGTTATATGGCAGATGCGTACATGGCATTTGCATATAAGCTGAAATTAGTGACACTTGCGTACAAGTCCAGGTGTTCCAAATGTTACAGATCTGTTTTCGAAAAATCAAGTGGCATTTCCGTACAAAATTTGTTTCGCTGTATTTTTCGTTTGTAACACAAAGGGGTTGTATCCATATGTTAAACTTGAAGATAAATACATTTATATAAATACGTGAATTTTCTCTTATGCATGTAGTCTTACGACTGACAAAGTTATGAGCTTAAGGCATATAAAATTTACAAGCTATAATAGCCGTAGTTACTTTCTGAAATGATATTCAATTATTTATTCACTGAGTCAAGATCAATAAAGGTCCTTATAAATGCTATTAAGATCTTTAAAAATATTTTTATTTCTTAAATACTTTTTAACAAGTATGAATTTTTTTTGTCTCCAATAAAGAAAAAAAAAAGATATATCTTCTTTATCAATAACGAATTGAATCATATTCCAATTCCTGAAATTATTTGTCGTTCACCTATATGCCTCTCTCCCCCCCCCCCCCCCCCCCCCCAAAAAAAAAAAAAAAAAAAAAAAAAAAAAAAAAATTGTGTGTGTTTAAAAATGAAAAAAATCGATTTTATTTTAAATTATCGCAGATCGATGGTTCAACCATTCGTTTTAAAGGTATTGGTGAGCTCTTTTGAAAGATACCCATCATGAAACTTTACTCCCCTCGAGGGTGGACTTCCCCCCCAGGGGGTGAGGCGGGGCTCCTACATACACAATTTTTTTTTCCCCAGTTGACTATCTCTATTACAAAAAACATATATTCGTTTCATTTGGTTTAGTGCAGTCCAACGAAAAGCTTTCTGTAACATTCCTATATGATATACATTTAGAATACCGAGTTTGGGATTTCTGCTACTATTTGTTCTTGAGATATGCTGATAACACAAACACACAGACCATTCGCTAAAAACATGATTTTCGTATTCAGGGGACCTCAAAACATGTAGATACAACAAAAACGCACGTTCGGAAATTTGACCCTAAAACAATACTTTCTCGACCCTATGGGTAAGAGAAAGTAAAAAGAAAAGAAAAAGAAGGAAAGAATAGAAAAAAAGAAAAAGGTTTTAATGTTTGCATCATATGGATACAACCCCTTCATGCAATGATCCTCAAATAAAGCGAAAGAAATGTTGTACGCAAGTGCCACTAGATTTTTTGAAAACACACCTGTAATATTTAAACCACCTGGACATGCAAGTGCCACTGTTTTCAGCTTGTACGCAAATGTCATGTACGCATCTGTCACAACACCCTTCTGATGCAGTGCAATTTAAGCTTATACCACTGGAATCAAACAATTTTCATTACTGCCTGAGAAGGTTTTATCAACGACTGAAATATCCATCTTGGAATGGTGATATTTGAAACATATTTTCATTCTCGATTTAGAAAGCGCATATTTTCTTGAAATGAAATTTGAAAAAAAATAATGCTTTTCGTTGAAACGCTAATAACTAGTCATGTTACTGTACGTAATTTGCATTAAAAAAAAAAAAAAAAAAAAAAAAAAGAAAAAAAAAAAAAAGATATTTCATCAGGGAAAAATTATTTTTCTTTGAAATTCAATTTTGGGATATATTTTTTTTTTAAATAATTGTTTTTCTTTGACGTTGATTCAATTAAATTATCAGGAGATATCGGATTCAAGTTCTAAACTAATTTGTAGATAAAATATATCGCAGAGCAGTTATATATACTTACATAAAACGTGATCGGTATAATATTACTTTTACCTTTTTTTTTTTTTTTTTTTAGCAATCAGTTATATTATATATATATATATATTTTTTATTGTATTATTTTATTTGTTGGATGATTATTTCTTATTTTAAAAATTTTAAAAATATGCCAGTGTCGTTAATTTTTAGTTTTATCTCAGATTTTATCAAAATATATGAATGTATTTTTTATTTATTTATTTATTTATTTTTTGGTCATCCATTGGGAAGTTCCCTTATAATAAATACTTTAATGTTTGAATAATGAAGTCTAATATACGCTTTCAGGGGATTATAAGCTTTCAGGGTGAGAAAAAAAAAAAAAAAAAAAAAAAAAGTTTTAAATTTGAATATTTAAGATGAAAACTAAAATGAGTAAAACAAATTCACTTAAATATCTACACTGTGCCTTTACTGAAAGACTTCATCTTACACACTAGATACCAAAAAGTATTTGGACATTTTCGAATTTAGACGTTCTGTCAAAAACCTAAGAAAGTGCTTCCCGAATCATATTGAAACTTTTGGCGTATAAAAAACAGGTTGTACCTCATTCATTTCAGTAAGAGGTTTATCCTTAAGAGGAAAGGGAGACAATGAAAAAAAATAATAATAAGGAAAAGTCAAATTGTTTTTCATCAGACTTTAAAAAGTAAAGTTTTAAATGCGTTTCGGCTGTAGCATGTGATTAGCAGAATTCTTTAAATTATCTGCATAATTTTTCATGAGGCTAACACATATATACATTGAGATATAAAGTTTATTTTAAAAAAATTGAAAAAATAAAGAAAGAAAGAAAGAAAAGAAAACGAGAAAGAGAAAAAGAAAAATAAAATAAAATAAAGCACCTTTTTAATTATAACACGTAGGATATTAGACACAGTGCAAAGTCAATTTTAGGAAACATGGCGTACAACACACTACAATCAGAATGCAAAAATGTTAAATGTCTTACGAAATTACAAGCATTTTTATTAAATAAATTTTAAATACGCATGCGTAAACTTTATAAAAATTTCATATGCATAATTTAATAGCCAAATTTCTTGAGCTACTTATATACCCCCTTACCCCCCAAAAAATAAATAAATAATAATAATAATAATAATAACAATCGTGCAAATTCAAAGAGTTATGAGTTAAAGAATGAACGTAATTTTACTTCCTCTCAAAATAAAAACGAAACGTTAAGGGGGTTTTACTTCTAATTTTATGTTGATCCTATCATTTGTGTACAACATTCGCTGATTATAAATAAATATTGATAAAACACCATATTATCTTCCTCTTTTTTGAGAGAAAAAGAAATTCTGTTCATACTATCGCTCATAAATTTTTGAATTTGCAAGATATTTGTTTGGGTCTTTCATATAAATAGCTCAATACCTTTATCTATTCAGAGTTATGCAAATGAATTTTTTTATAAAGCTTGCGCATGCGTAGTTAAAAACCATTTAGTAAAAATGCTCATATTTCGTAAGATATTTTATTTTCTGATTTCTGATTGCAGTCCGCTTTGTCCAATGTATTATGCCAAGTTTTCTAAAAGTGGCTTTGCACTGGGTTTAATACCCCACGAGTTATAATTAAAAAAGTAGCTTTTTTTTTTTAAGGGACCGTTATATTTCTATGAATATATGCTATAGTCTTATAAAAAGTTTCACAGATAATTAAAAAATCATCATACTCATATGCTACAATTAAAATGCATTTCAAGTATTTCTTTTACAGGGTAATGCAAAACATTATGCTTTTTTTTTTTTTTTTAATTTTTTATTAGTCCTCTTCTCCTCTTCAGGATAAAACTTTTGTTGGAATATATTTGGTGTAACATGTTCCTTATATTCTTAATATTCAAGATGATTTCTAAAGTTTTTTTTTTTCCTAGATATCTGACAAAACGTCTAAATTCGATGCGACAAAATATTTGATGCTACATAGTGTATTAGCACGAATAAAAAAAAAAAAATAATAATAATCCTGGTAGCAAAATTGTCATAATTTTTCCGTAGGCTATGCAAAATTTATAGAGAAAAAAAAATATGTTTCTATAACAGAACAGTAAAAGAGAATATTCGTACACAACATATATTTTCCCATAGGGAACACAGTAAAAACTCTCACATTAAATAAAACGCTACAGGTTTTCCAGCCAGGATCGAACCAGGGACTACTCATTGTAGACTACAGACCTAACAGCACGTCTACTCCCCATAGTACTTTCAAGATATCTTCAGAATGAAAAGACATCCCAGAGACATCCTGAAGATGTACTTTGGATAAGTGTGTTGTCAGGGAAAGCTACCATTTGAAATGATAATTTGAAGTTTATGGAATTTTTCAAAATGTTTAGAGATTTATTATCAGATATTCATAGGATTACACATGTTACATGTCATTATATCAATACGGCTCGTAAAGATCCAGTATTTCATAAATATCCTACATCATTCACAAATTTTTATATTCGCGACTCATAGCTTTTTTTTTTTTTCTGTCATGCTTAATTAAAATTTGAAAAAAATTAAAAATCAAATGAAAACGTAAACAGCTTATTAAATATATATATATATATATATATATATATGATAACGAATAACATATAAGCATTAATAAATAGACAAATAACACAGACATATAACAAATAATAAACATATAACAATTAATAAATGATTCTTGACAAACTCCTAATAAATATGCCACTGATTTTGATAATCTCATATACGAAGTTTGAACATTTTTAATTTACTTCTAATAATTAT
Source organism: Salticus scenicus (assembly GCA_963930645.1). NCBI lineage: Eukaryota > Metazoa > Arthropoda > Arachnida > Araneae > Salticidae > Salticus > Salticus scenicus. Next base: position 103,119,224 of record OZ005649.1, read on the forward strand.
CATAGCAGAACATTTTTGCGAAGCTGGTTCACAAAATTGTAAAATTTTAGAATTGTTATAGCAACTTAATTTCCTACTGAATACGTATTTATTTATATTTCAAATGAGTCGCTCATCGTTGTTGTTGCTGAGTGATAAGGGCTTTGTTGAGTACCCGAAATGCATATAGTCTTATTAATTTCATTTTATTCTTATTACTATTCTTAATATTTTGTACAATAAATAATACACCTCATTTTAACTTTTTTTGTTGTTGTTGTTTAGTAAATTAAAAAATTATATTCAATAAATCTATTTGTTGTTATTAAATTATTTTTAATAGGAAAGCTTTCTATATTTAATATTCTCCATACATTTTTCTTTTTCTTTCTTTGTTTTTTAATATTTAGATATATAAAAGTTATAATTTCGTTTGTATTTAACTTGAATATTTTAAGATGTATTTAAAAAATGTTTTAATTGGTAAGACACATTTCTATTTTAGAGTAAAATATATTACATTTTGATAATAATAAAAAGTAATAATAAAATACTGGCAGCCATACCGTTAGTAAAAAAAAAAAAAAAAAATCACAAAATTATTTTCTTTCAAATTCTTTTCCTTCACACAAATCGCAGCTATCCGAAACAAGTGTTTCTGCAATTTCCACCTTTTACTCCATTTCCCTAGAGAATAAAGAAGAATATTTCGCAGGAAAATAAAAATCCTCAAAATATTTCCGTTTAACAGGATCTCTAAGGGAAAGAAAAAGGTAAGAAATTTCCTTTAACCTTTCAGATAGCTTTAATCAGGATGCCACGTCTCTTCTTACCAATGTTCCTAAATTAGACCTTGCGGTAATACAGACGTACAAATGTTTTTAAACGTTTCTTTTCTTCTTTTTTTTCTCTCTTTTCTTTAGCGTCAAGGTAAAAAAGGAAAAAGAAAATTTTATAGGAATTTCGCAGAGAGATAGATAAGTCACACAAAAATGCCCCAAAGCTCTGAAAATATTTTAGTTTTCAGAAAGAGAAAAATTATTTAGGTATTATATATTTAGAGACTAATATATATATAGTTGTAATTGAATTAATGTTTCTAAATATCATATGTTAAACAAATGCAAAAATACTCTTGAATGAAAAAGAAAGGAGAAGTTGTCTTAAGCATACTTAATTAATTTCTTTTTTTGAAGATTTTATATCATTTTAATAAAATAATTTTAAAAGGAAACATTTGATTTTACTTTCAGGTTTTTTTTTTTTCTTTTTTTTTTCTTTTCAAATGATCTAAAAGCTAAATAAATATATATATATAGATAGATAGATAATATTTAAATGTATAATATTGAAGTAAAACATTTTCAATAATAATATAAATATAAAATAAACACACGCACATACATATATATACACATATTTAATTTACAAAATTTTACATTGAAGTAGAAAAAAATTAAAATAAAAATTTTTAACTTTTAATTTCTTTTTAAAAATTACATCTAGAATTGTGTATTGACTTGATATTTCCAAGTTATAATGTATATATATGTATATATAACAACAATATTATAACATAAATTTAACTTACCTAATTATTTATTTATTTATTGTATTTTTAATGCAAAAGCAAATGTATTCGAATATTATTGTCTTTCTTTCTTTCTTTTTTTTTTCCTTAAGAAGTAATTTCTATTGATGGAAAAGAATCTTATTGATCAAATCTTTGAAAGATATATTTGATTTTAATTAGAGAAATAAGCACAATTGCGATTGAAAAATGTATAAATAAATATAATTTTACAGATCAAATATAACCGCATTTTTCCCCCATCTTTTATAATTTAGAAGTTACTTAAATGTTAATTGTACACACACACACACTCACACACACACACACATATATATATATATATATATATAATCTGAATAAAAATGTAGTTAAACTATTTATTATTATTATTATTCTATAAATTTCATTTTTTCTAACAAACAAGTGAATTTGGCACTTAAAAAAAAAAAAAAAAAATCTTCATCTCAATGTTGTCTTGCCACGGCATCCACAAATGGTCGCGGTGTGGTGAGCCTTATCGTCGAATTGGATAATTTGTTCGATATTCATTGACGGTATGGTCACAGGAGTGAACAATCGAGAGTTGCTAGGGCGTCACTTTGGTCCTGAAGCGGGCCGTTTCAACGTGACACGCCGGTAGTGGTTCATGCAGAATGAGGCTCATCCCCATAAAACTTGACATCTTCAAGAGGTTTGACAGGACGTTTGGAGAGCGTCTGATTGCATTGGATGCAGAGAGATTCACAGGGCACGCGATAGAGTAGCCCCCATACAGCCCGGACCGAAATCCGTGTGACTTCATCTTATTGGGTTACATAAAGGATATAATCTATATGAATCCATCTTATTGACCAAAAGACCTGAAATCGGCCATCAGAAGTGATATTAATGCACTTGAGTCCGACGACACACTCCAGAGCTTTATGACAGAGTTTCGAAACCGGGTTTATAACACTATATTCGTGGACGGTAGACATTTCGAGCATCTTGTATATTAACCTTTTGCACTCGAGAGGTGACTCTCGATCGCCACTTGATTTTATGTGGAAATGTTTGATACATTTAACAAACGTCCTTCTTTGAAGTATAGAGTTACATAAAATGGTTAAATAAAAAGTTTAAAGAATTAAATTCTGTGCGAAACCATTTATGTTAATGATAAGTCATTCAGTATATTAGAGAAAAATCACCTCGTGCTGCTGGTTCGCCGGAGCGAAAAAGGCCTCGAGTGCAAAGGGTCAATGTCATTGATATCTTTATTCTATATAATAGGTTTCATGTTCTTGCATGTTGTCTTTTTTTTTTTTTTTTTCCACAACGATCGCTTACTTTCTACGATGTTTTTGAACCACCTTGTATGTATGTATTTTTTCCTTTTGAAGAATTTTATATCCTCATATAGAAATAATATTTAATGGAAGCAGCTTTATTCGCTTTTGAAATATGCTATGTATATTTTTCGTTTAAATGTCTAGGTGTTGTTGGTGTTAGAAATAAGGCCAATATTCTAAATTATGACCTGGGCCTAAAAAAGGGATACCTTACGCGAATGTGTTTCTAAGGCGTATATATGTATATATATATATACTACAATGTGTGAAATGAAACTTGGTTAACATTTCTTTTTCGTTTTTTATAGATGAATAAAACTAAATGTTAAAATAATAATAGCAATTCAAAACAAATTAATAACTTATTGAATAACAGGAAATTGTTATTGCAATTTAATTTTCATTTTGTTACTTTTAGTGGATTACAAAAAGAAAATTTACAAGCATACAACTTTAAGCGTTTATAAATAAAATGTGACGTTGTATTACTTAATTTTCATAAGAAGAAACAATAATGTAACATTTTCAAAAAGCATTAAATACAAATATTACATGTTTTAAAAAAAATACCCTCCGCATTTTATATGTTTTATTTTTATGGATTAATAACATTACCTTTTATAAGAACAAATTGTACCATACTACACACATTACTATTATTTCCTTAGAAAATATTAAATATTCATGTTACAATTATTATTTCCGAAAAAAATTCTATGCCCAATAATGGGCATAAAATAACCTAAAATATTACAATATATTATATATATGTAAGTATATATACAGCGTAAATATAATTTTATTTTATTTGTTATTAATATATATTCGATTAATCGATATCTGTCGAGCTTTTATTTTAACTTCAATTTAGGTTTTGGCATCAACCATTTTTCCAGTTTGTGTTAACTGTTTTCCATGTGGTTACTCTGATTATTTCATGTTATCACTTTGGTTTCCTTTAAGATTTTAATTAATATTTATTTATTCTTTGTTTTAATTTAATTTTTCACTTTTTTCTCATTCTTTATGGTTTTTTGCTGCATTGATCGGGGCGTGAGATGATATAAATTGCTATGATTAGCAATATCGTTTTACGAAATCGTTGCAGCTTTCTCTGCTTTATGAAGTATGCGCCCCTTGAAAGGTATGCTTCTAATTTTAAGCATTTATATCCAATTGATTATGAGGTTTATTATCTTTTTTCTCTTTCACAAGTTTAATGGTCCTTTTTTATTATCCTTCAGGTCGGCGTAAGCATTTTAAGTTACTATGGTAACTCATTGGTTCCTTATCTATATCGCAACTTTTTGTGTCATTCTTTCCTCTATGCTAAATTCAGTTCTATATTTTAGTGTGCTGTTATTGTTTTAGTTCTATTAATTGCTAAATTTTAAGATTAAATTTTATTACGTTATCTATTATTTATATATATATGTATATATATATTATAATAATGAAAGATTATTCAAACCTTTCCTCACGATCCTCAATTGCGGACTACAGTAAAAAGACCATGCGTAAAAAGACCATGAGTGTGTACATCTTAAGATGTACACACTCTTTAACTGCTAACAAGGGTAGTTATACTAAATACTAATGTGTCTTTGTTTATAAATAAATTATATGGAAAAAAAAATAGTTTAGTTTAACAACAGCTTAAATTTAAATATATAAACTTAGAAATTCTTTTCAGTCTTCATATTTTAACTTACAAATATTTAAAGTAATATTAAAGTAATGCTACTTGTCCGAATGTAATGAGATGACCACCCTCACTGTAAGCGTACACTTTTAAATTTCTTAAAACTTTATCAATATGTTTTCATTATAAAATTTTAATTTTTCTCCAAAACATTTTTTATTTTAACACAATTATTTAAAGAAAAAAATATATTTTCCCATACATTATTTTTAAAATAATACTAATAGAAAATCTCGAAACGTGATAATTTATATACATTAAGAACATAGCAAGTCATTAGAGAGAAAAGTAATATTTGACTACTCTAAATTATCTAGATATTACAAACATGTAATTTCATCTCAAATTGAGAAGCAACAATTCTAAATAAGGTATGTTATTATTAGGTTACTTCTGATGCAGTGCAATTTAAGCTCATACCATTGAACCAAACAATAATTCCCGGAGAGATTTTCAATACTGTGACAAATACTCGAGTTTTAATGAGAATTTCAGCATCAGTAGAAGTGATTTTCATTACTGCCTGAGAAGGTTTTATCAACGACTGAAATATGCATCTGGGAAAAATAATATTTTCATTCTCAATTTAGAAAGCGTATGTTTTCTTGAAATGGAATGTGGAAAAAAATAATGCTTTTTGCTGAAACGTTAATAACTAGTCGTGTTACTGTACGTAATTTACAATATATATATATATATTTGTATATAAAATATATCGCAGAGCAGTTATCATGTTTCTTTATATATATATATATATATATATATATATATATATATATATATATATATATATATATATACATATATTTAATGATTTTTGCTGAAACGCTAATAACTAGTTATAATACTATATGTAATTTACAACTTTTTTTTTTTTTTAAAGAGCTATCATTAATTTTTCATTGGGGAAAAATATTTTTCTTTGAAATTCAATTTTGGGAAAAAGGATTTTTTTAATAATTCTTTTCCTTTGACGCTGATTGAATTAAATTTTCAAGAGGTTTGGGAATAAGTAACTAAATTATTATTTGTAGATAAAATATATCGCAGAGCAGTTATAATTTTCCTTATATAAATATATATATATTCATAAAACGTAATCAGTATAGAATTTCGTTTAATTTTCTTTCATTGATTTTCAATTAAAATTACACAAAGATTGTATTAATAAAATAGTATGCAATTTCTAAAAAAGGAGCAAACTTTTTGAAGGTTCATATCTCATCCAACTGATTAAGTAACCACTATAAACTCAATACAAACATTAAATCGAAAAATAAACTAGGGCATTAAATTTAAAACAAATTATTGTCCTCAGTCCAGTTCAGTCTCAATTAATTAAAACTAATGGCATATGATAAAATTTTATAAAAAAACATAATTTTAGGTGATTGTTAAATTTAGAAATAATAACTTCTTAATTTATTCTTCTAGTTTTAATTAAATTTATTGTAAAATATTATTTTAGTAATTTCTTACATTATTATTTAAATTTTAATTTGAACGATATTAGATATTTTTCATTTTTCATTTGCCGTCTATATTCATTAAAATTAAAGTTATACTTAATTTATATATATATTTCATAACTTGTTGGGAAAAAAAATGTCCTTTGTTATAACATTATAATTTTATAGTTTAAATGCATATAATTAAATATGTTTACATGAGTGTTTATATTTAAAGAAAAAAAATATATATTAAAACTTTTTTTGACATTTAAAATAAATATTGATTTCTACACATTTAAGATGCATTAAAAAAAAAAAAAAAAGTCATATTTTAACTACACTATCTATAAATAAGTATTTGGATACTTTTGAATTTAGAGGTTTTGTCAAATATGTAGAAAAATGCATGTCGAATTATCTTGAAACTTCGTGAGAATAAAGAACTTGCTATACTTTGTATTTTCCAGTAAAAGTTTTACCTGATAAGAATGAAGGGGGCCAGTAAAAAATTAAATAAAATGCATTATTTTTTTTTTCTATTAATCATATAATACTCCCAGAAATTTCAAATTTTCAATGCGTTTTCTATTAAAGAAATAATAACAGCTTTGTAAATATGCAGTATTACTGGTGAAGTTCTATTTGGTCAAAATATTGAAATAGTCTTTTTTGTTTGTTGACTCTATTCTTCGATGTTTACAGTCACATGTTTTTTTATTCGTCATTCTGTTTTTTTTTTTTTTTTTTTCTTTTTTTTTCAATGAAAGAACAAAAATCTTTCAGAACTAGTACAACCCGCTGTATAACACGCATATTTCTATTCAAATATATAAAATAATGATCATATTCAGATAAGTATAAACACGTTCTAATAAAAATATCTTAAACAATATTTATTAAAGCGGAATTAAACATAATTTTATTCATTAATAATTGAAATATACAAAATATAAGCTTGGTTTATTTTCGTATAATAGTTTGGTGTTGAATAAAATTATGTTATTCCCATCCCAACTGATGTCAACGCTATTTAAAAATGAAACACAGATATCTTTTCTTATAACAAAATATATTTAAATCGTGAGAAAAGATATTTATTCTAAAAATAACACATTTAAGCATAATTATTCCAGAATACGCTCTTATTTTATGCTCATGTTACACAATTTTTTTCATACTATTATTGTTGGGATAAACACCATTGGAAAAAATACTACGCTCGATAGAAATTCCTTTTTAATTATTTATTCCTTTTTAATTCATTTTAAAATATTATAACTGAAAAATAGAATAAAAATTCCTTCCTTTTAATTAATAAAATAATCTGGTGTGTCACTCACACGACTTTCTCTTACCCTGAAATTTAATACTATAAATGCAGATTGGAGATTTAAGGGTAAGATAAGGGGTACTGTTGTGTAAACTAATGTTAGAATAATTAAAATTAGACTTCAGAACAGCTTAATTTGAAAAATAACTCTGTTTGAGGGGGCTACCGCAAACCTCAACCTTCCGTTTCATTATTGTACTTACATTTATTTAGAATTCATATCTGTTATTAACTTCAAAAATTCATTTGAAATTATCCAGAAACCTTTCGCATGGAACATCCATTGAAACATATCAATCTTGATCAAACTTTCCTAGTAACATATTAACTTGAAAATACAACTATTGGATCGTCTGAAATTATTTGTTTTTACTTTACTCTAAGGGCCATATTCACCAACTTCTTAGCACTTGGATTAAACCTCGGATCAGCGGTAATCGCTCGATTATAGGAAAATCGGTATTCTCCAACAAAATTCCGCAGTTAACCGGCTACTTTAACATTTCGTTTTTGATCCTCGAATATCAGAGGTTTAACAGAGATAATTCTCGGATCTATTCGTAACGCATGCGCTTTCCGCAGCTCAGCTTCGTAAACAAATAACTATCATGGCTGACGTTGACGATCTATTCTCACTAGATGATATTGAAAGCTTAGAACTATTGGAAGCACTTGAAAGAAAGAAAAGGACGGTGCATTAAATGATTTGGAATCTTTGGATAATGTGGCATTTCGATATCGCTATCGATTAAATAAAGATTCCGTGGAATCTCCAATACGAATGTTAGATTATAGGCTGTCATCTGCCACAGAAAACAATAATGCATTAACTTAGGCAGAAAAAAATTTTAATAGCTTTAAGATTCTCTTATCCATAACAATCAAAATTTTAAATCGTAGCTTAAACAGTTGTCGTCTGTGTGATTATTCTTTTTAAAAATGCTCTAAAGTAAAATTTATTCTCAATCCGTGCGTAAACAAAAGCGAAGTAAACAAGAGCGAAGCGTGTATCAGTGTTGCCAATTTGCTTTTTACACTTCTAATATTCTAATCCGATTGATTAGTTAACTGAAGCCGAACGATGAATAAAGGCTATCTTCGTTCTTGGCCAATCAAAACAAAGCTTTTACTTTTCTTCCAGTTAATCCATGGATCACGTAATCGGCTGATGGTGAATACCGTAGGAATTTAATCCAGTGTTAGCTTTGATTCTCGGATTTTCTGATCCATCGTTTAATCCTCGATCAATGAAGTTTGGTGAATACGACCCTAAGAGACACAGAAAAAGATCGAGCGTTATAAATTTTGTATTGGTATTCAGTAAGCCTCAAAACGTGTAAATATACAAAAAAAGAAAAGAAACGTTGAATATTATGTTTAAAAAATTACATTATTTACCATACGGCTATTAGGAATTAATTTCAAAATTTGAGCAGCTTTCCTGAACATGCTAAAATGTTGTAGTAAAGCACTTTCACTAACAATAAAAAAGGACATTACGCATTAACCCTTAAAATTCGGTGTTGTCTTTCGGCAACATACCCAATTTTTTATTCTAAAGTATTATTAAAACAATATTGAAGCTCTAATGACTCAAACAAATTGCTTTTTAGCTGTAAACCATATTTAAAATAAAGTATGATTTTTTAAAGTATTTTTCCTGTGATGTTTTGGTAGATTTAAAAATAAAACATTTTAAAATTGATTTTAAAAAATAGTTAGGCATTTAAGGGTTAAATATTCTCAGACATGTATATCGTCTGAAGGTTATGTAGAGACCACACGGTGCACATAAATATAATCATACATTAATAACATAATGCACAACCTGAAATACACTTTCATCAATTTTCAAGCATTGTCGCATTATAATCTAGTTTTGTTTGTGTAGCCCTATAAACGAATAGAGATAGATTTCCATACCATATTCTACATAAAAATTTTTCTACGCATATAAAAGATATATATTCGTTTCATTTAGTTTTGTGCAGTCTATAGATGTTAAACTTTACTTACCTGCAATTCCCCCCATAGACAATATATTAGAATTATCTTGGGTGTTCCTATACACGAACCATTTGCTATATCTCAACGAAAAGTTTGTTGAAGCATCCTTATATGATACAAATTCAGAATACCACGTTTGGACTTTCTGCTGTTATTTCTTCTTCCGATATGCTGAAAGTAGACACACACACACACAGACACACAGACCAACCGCTAAAAATATAATTTTTGGATTCAGGGGACCTCGAAACGTGTAAATATAGAAAAAAAAATTCAATTCCAGAAGTTTGACCCAAAAACAATACTTTCTCTACCATATACATGGGTCAGAGAAAGCAAAAAAGTGTGTTGCATTGTTTTTAATTCTGCAACATATTTTACATTAATATAGCGAAGTTAATAGGACTCACAAAATGTGTGTGTTCTCTAAAAAATTTCAAACAAGGATCATTTCCTCCTTCAAGCTAAAATCTGGTTTTAGTTCAAAAAGAATAAATAAATAAATAAATAAAATAAAAAATGAATTAATAAAATAATAAAATAATCATAATAATCATAAAATTAAAAATCATTCGAAGAGTCCGTTCATCTGTGTATGATTTAATGAATATCAATAATAAAATTCATAAAAAAAATAAAGTGTTTCAGAAATTTGTAACCAGTATTACAAAATAAGCGACATTAATTTCTAATATACGGCTTAAATTTTAACGAAAATTTCTTTTAAAAAGAACAACTCAGAAATTCAGAGGGAAAAACTTTTAACTCTTTGTATTACAATGTAAGTGTAGGAGTATTATTGTAATACAAAATCTAGAAGAAAGTTTGAAGATAAATTTAGTTTTCTTTATTCAATATTGTCCTATGAAATTTTGAGCATTATTATTATTGTTATCATTATTATTATTATCATTATTATTATTGGTTAAATTTTAGGTCGTATATTTTAAAGTGATATCTGTAACTTCTTTGAAATACTGGTGATGAATCGTAGAATTTTTATTTTTTTATTTTTTGTGGATTTTATTATGGATATCAATTAATGGATATGATAAAATATGATACTGTAATTTTTTTTTTTTTTTTTTTTTTTTTTTTTAATCAGATTTTGGGTAGAGGGGCAGCAGAATTTTTTTTAAAAGTGTTTTAGAGGATATCACTCTTCTTCTTCTTCTACTTTTTCTTTCTTTTTTTTTATCTATACAATGTGCACTTAGGTGACAAAAAAGTATATAAAAAAATAAATAAATAAAATTGTGTTGCTTTTTAAAAATATGTCCTGGTATTTTGAAAATCAAACATAATACTATAGATATCATTATTACGATCATGATTAAAAGCATTAAATATTTTTTAACATCTTTATACAAACTATAAGGAGCTACTGTGAAACCAGTTTGAGAAATGGATTTGGTATCTCGCATAGCTCAAAAACGAATTGACGTAGAATGTTCCGAATTCGCATTCGATATTTCATGACATCTATGGGTATACCTCCCATTTTACTTTGATACCCTGTTTTAAAAATATCTACAATTTTTCGTGACGTTTATATATATGCTTAAAAAATTTGTAGTATTACTTCTCGATTTTTGGAAATGAGGCCCCCTAAATTTGGAGGCCCTGGACCAGTGCCCCGTGTGCCCGCGCTATAATCTGGCCCTGTGTATAACTGTAATGCTAATTTTGTCCTTAAATCACTTTAGGACAGTAGGACGAAATTTAAAGACACTTGGCAGAGATTTAGGTCTGAACCCAAGTTAAAATTATATCTATTGAACATTTCAAATTTTTCATTAGATTTAAAGATATGGGTAAAAAACGCCTTCGCATGTGAAATTAGGCTTTTTTCAGTAAAACGCTTTAAATGGGAAATAACTACGTTACATTTACGATTTAGACATCATGCAATGCCAAAACGATCTCAGAATACAATCTCTGTGTGCATGGGAAAGGAGGAGGTAAGTAGAACGTTTTAACGTTTTTCATTCGATTATGTATCAAGTGAAAACGACTGGTCGGAATTCAATGACATTTAACTGGAGCTTAGGTCTACATAACTTAAAATTATATCCACTGAACATTTTAAAATTTTAATTAGATTTATAGATGAGAGCAAAAACGCTTCTATAAACAATTAAAATTATATATAGGTGTTTAGATAAGTTCAAATTACTACATTTGATTTAAAAAAAAAAAACTCGAATTTTTATGTGATGTTGTTTTGTTTTTTGATGTAAACTCAGCATTCTTTAACGCAAAATGTATCTTTCTCTATTTTTGAAAATTCTTTTTAAAATTTATATTTACCTTTAAATGTTAGATTGTTTTGTATATAAAACATATTTTTACTCAAGAAATGGTGATCCACGTGTAGAATATATATTTTTAATACTTTATTATTTCGTACTTTTTCAGTAATAATTTTAGAAAAGTACTTAGAAACTGCTATATTTAGTTATTAACTTAAGAAACAAAAATTGTGCGTATTATCAAAAAAAAAAAAAAAAAAAAAAAAAAGCAATATATATGTATATATATATATGGGATTTATACTTATCTCTGGATGATTCTATTAAATAATAATAATAATAATAATAAAATCAACACTGAAATTCCCTATAAGGCGATAACTTTTTTTTTTTAAATATTGACCATTCCTTGCAATCAGCTGACTTATGTTTGATCCACTTTCTTATATTCCCGTAATAAAGCAATGCTTTGTCCATTGTAATAATAGGTCTATGAATAAAAGTTAACATGTTTTACATGCATTAGTTTCCACATTTTAAACAAAACTTTTTGTACTTTAGAGCTAATTTTAAATTAATTTGTAAGTAAAGTAATATAAATTTATCACAAAAGATCTGTATTATTTAGATTACTTGGACAAATTAATATATAAATATGTATGTATATACATATACAGTCGGTAACAAAAGTATACGAACACTAGCAAAAATTCTTATATAAAAAAAGTAGAGTCAATACTGTTTTGTTAAATAAATCCTCGTCGAATACTGTTCTTACACATTCTAAGAACCTGATTCGACAAGTATTTATTTAACAAAACAATATTGACTCTACTTTTCTTTTTATATAGGAATTTTTGCTAGTGTTCGGATACTTTTGTTACTGACAGTATATATGAGTGAAAAATTGCAAATTGTACTTTCTTACTATACTAATCCATTGTCTATCTTCAGAAATATATATATACATGTATATTATTTGAATAAGATAAACATTTTTTATTAGTATATTGTGTATAATAATACAGTTTCTGTGTGAAGAACAAGTACAACAGATAGTATAAATGTAAATATATATATATATAGATAGATAGATAGATAGATATAACTTGAATTTTTTTTTGTACCATTGTATCACTCAGTAGACAAAAGATGGATGAAAATACCAACATACAATAAAATATATTTTAATTGAGATTTATTTGGATTAAAATTAGTCACGGTATTAATACATAAATAAATATATATATATATATAGAGAGAGAGAGAATATATGTTGTTGTTACTTAAGAACCTAAATTGTTTGAAGAATTATTCAAAAAACTTTTCCATGAATTAAAATAATAAACATTTGAGAATAAGTAAGATTTTGATTCCCAATTTACCCATTAATAGCTATATATTCTATCTCACAATTATTGTGTTACAAGGTGCAGCTGTGTAGTTGAGGAAGCAGTTCCCTTTTCAATACTGTCCTTGAATGTATCCCTTCATTCGAGGAATCTTAAATTATAGATTATTTATTTGAAATAGTCGCTATTCTGAGCATTCAATTGGGACAATTTGAGATTTGCATAATAAATTATCAGTATTCAATTCCAAAGAGATATTTAATTAGATTCAATTCATTATACAAATCACATGCATACTACTAAAATTAACGTCCATTATTATTTGGTGACACTTGTACTACATTAAATGCATCTGTTTTTCTTATAAAAATAACATTTTTCTTATAAGATCTCATTTCATTATTACTATATTTGTAATAATTTCTAATATTTATTATAAAGAGTTAAATCCTACATATATATATGTTGGTTTTAGGAAAAAATTCTTGAGGATATTTTTGTATTTTTTGAATTATTTTTTCTTTGGTTTCTAGTAATTTATACATATGTATGTATACATATATAGGGTGTTCCAAAAGTCCCCCCCCCCTCAACTCAGAAGTGATTCGGAATTTTTAAGAAAAGGCGAAACACATAACAATGAATTCGAGAGAGACCTCTATTGGTGAAAAAAGTTTGGGTCCGTGGGAGTGGTGGGGGGGAGGGGCGCCGTTAGGAAGAAGCACTTTAAAATTTCAAATAGGAAGGTATGTCTTGTGAAACATCCCTGGAAACATCTCTTAAAAACAATGAATTTGGTATAAATAGTTTTTCTCTACGCTGATTCTTAAAGGAGATACATGAGCTTTTAGACTTCTGAAATGTGGATGTTATGCTTATGTATCCCATTTAATAATCACTGAAGGACATAACTATTTACACCAAATTCATTGTCTTGAATAGAAGTTTCCAGGGATGTATCACAAGACATGCTTTGACCAAAAATTTTTTGGCCCCGGAAAGGGGTGGTAGGACTGCCGTTAGGGAATGCAATTTTAAAATTTCTAATTGGAAGGTATGTCGTGTGATACATCACGGGAAACGTCACTTCAGGACAGTGAACTTAGTATAAATAATTTTGTCCAGCAGTAATTATAAAAGGGTATACATAAGTATAAAATCCACATTTCAAAAGTCTAAAAACTCATGTATCGCCTTTAACAATCATTGTAGGGCGAAACTATTTATATCAAATTCATTGTCTTTTAGAGACGTTTTCAGAGATGTATAACAAGACATACCTTCCCATTTGAAGTTTTAAAGTTGCCCTCCCTAGCACCCCCCCCCCTTCCTCCCTCCTAGTCCCACCCGGCCTAAACTTTTTTCACCAAAAGAGGTCCCTCTCGAATTCGTTAAATACGTGTTTCGCCATTTTTCAAAATGTCGACTCATTTTTGAGTTAGGAGGGGGTTGTGGGACTTTTGGAACACCCTGTATACACACACACACACACATATATATATATATATATATATGTGTGTGTGTGTGTGTGTGTGTATGTATGTATACAACTATTATCGACAAACTTTTACAAATTTTCTGAGATAAACCATTATTGAATTGCTAAAGATATTCTGGGATATATCGTAAAAAAAACTTAACCAAGTGATTTCCTTATATATATATATATATATATATATATATGTGTGTGTGTGTGTGTGTGTGTGTGTGCATTAGTTAGTTTTATTGAAATTTTTTTTGTTATTTAATCATCTGTTACTGTTCAATCTACTATGTTACAATATATATATATATATATATACTCTATAACGAAAAAAAAAAAAAAAAAAAAAAAAAAAAAACGATGCACAGAGAAGAAGTGGGGACAAAAATTGGTAGATGGGGTGGAATAGGTGGTCCGAATGGGACAAAAATTGGTAGATGCCACGTACATGGGAGAAAAACAATTCATTACAGTTTCAGAAAATTTGAATGATTTAATCAAGAGAAAGGGCCTCCCAAAGTAAACAAGTCAATAACGCGTTGGACCACTTCTGGCCCTTATGTACGCAGTTATTCGTCTTGGTATTAATTGGAAGAGTTGGCAGATGTGCTCCTGTGAAGTATCGTACCAAATTCTTTCCAATTGTTGCGTTAGATTGGTAAAATCCCGAGCTGGTTGTAGGACCCTTTTTATGATGCTACAAACGTTCTCAATGGAAGAGAGATCCGGGGACTGAGCTCGACTCCACTGAGCAGCCTATTAAGGGTATTTGAAGTCACTGAAGTACCTGTTGTACGCAGGATCGACGATAATGAGGAATTGGTGCTTGATTCCATCAAAACCTGCATGTATGTCAATTTGTGTCCAGTTTGCATTACTCCTCCTTGGTGCGTCACTTTTTTTGTTATAGAGAATATATATTTGTGTGTGTGTGTATATAAACACTATGTCAATGTATGCATAATAATAAATAAAAAGTGTGAGATGGATAATGGGAGCTATTATAATTTAGTTTTTTTATTATATTAAAATATGCCGAAACGTCAGTGGAGGCCTCCTTGTTGAGACACAAAAAGATTTTGGGTTCCGTCTGTGTCTTTGTCTGTTTGTTTGTCGCGCTATAGCGGAAGCAAAATTCTTGCTATTGACTTGTAATTTCGTACACATGTTCACGAGCTACATAGAATTCGCTGTTTAGTTTTGGGTGTGTATTCCATTAGTAGTTTGTGTACAGGGACACTCCAAAATTTTTCTTATCTTTACGGCCCATGGACAGACTTGCAAATTGGTGCACACGTTTAGACTCTGTATAGCAATACATGTATAATTTTCATGTCAATATTGATTATGGATTATGTACAGGGACACGCCAAAGGTTTTCTTATTATTATGGCCTATAGGGAGAATTTCGCTTAAACGCATTTTAACACCGTTACTCTGCATCTAACTAAATGGAATTAGCGTTCAGTACTGAGATGCTTAAACGTATGTTTTCTGCGAAAGACATGTGTGTTTAAGCTTCATAATTTATGTGCAGGACCTTACAAAACTGTTTCGACAATGTCACGTAATCATCCAAATTATGCCAAAGTTTGAACAATTATTCATGAAAAACGTAGAACAGTTTGAATAGTTTTTACTGGTGCATACAATGTTTTTGGTTCGTTTGCAGAAACAGGCAAAATAATTTCGTGATATTAGAGCCTATGGGAAATTTTTATTTAAGTGCATTTTAATAAGTTTATGCTGCATTCGACAAAATGGAATTAACATACATCATGAATATGCTTAAAAGAGTGTTCTCTCTAAAAAAAAGTATGTTTAGGCTAATTTATTTACAGAACCACCCAAAAGATTTTTTTTTACCAATAAGGTCTATAGATGGTATTTATTAAAAGTGCATTTTAACATGGTTACACCACATTCAATAAAGTGAAATGTTATTAGAATGTTTAAAAGCATGTTTTTCTGTGAAAAAATGTTGGCATGAATTTGATAATTAGTGTATAGGGTTATACAAAATAATTCCGATATGTTATGAAATCATTTTGAATGAAATTTGGTACAAGTATTTACGCGTTAGAAGGAATTAATACAAGGCTATCAGTTACTAGTAATATGTATATAGATAAATAGCTAGATATATATAGGTAGAAAGATAGACACAGTGGGTGCGGCAGCCCCCCTCAGAAACGCATCTGTTCGTATAGCTAGTCAATCGGGTCAACATATATATTACTAAAAAAGGACTAAATAAAAATGATCTGCTGAGTAATGTGTGGTGGAAGTAAGACGTTGAGGATCTTGATCTGCACATCTACTAATTTAAATTTTTTATAAACATATTTTTAAGTTAAACTGAATAAAAAGGTTTTTTCTAAACATTTTTTAAAACTTCCAAAATATTTTGAGAAATTATAAAAAATAATATACAACTTTTAAAAATCATTCGATGTTTAATTTTAAAAGAAATTACTTCAGTCATCTACTTTTATCATCTAATTTAATCATCAGCAATGTTAAACTAAAGCTGTAACGCTAAATAGTTTAGATATTACGGATTTCTCTCTACTCTAAAATAAGTTACTGCCATAGTCGTTTATTTTGAGTGTCTTGCTTACGACATTTTTCCGACCAAAATAGTGGCAAAATGTCGAACGTTAAAGAAGATTTTTAACATATTATTCCATTTAAAAAACGATATAGTATTAAATATTGTGTATTTCAATGTGATATGAATCATAGGAACTTCTATAATATTGTTATGCTTTTGTTTTGTGTTATCTATATATTAATAGGCAAGCATAAAATTTGTAGTCCCTTTTTAACATATTAATTATGGGAGTAGAGGGTTGAAAATGGTATCATTCGAAAGGTATGGTTACCGAAAGGTGCGAATAGAAATATTATTTTCTTACGATGTCAAGAAGGTATTTAAAAATACATTTATTTTTTATGCGTTTTCCCCCATTTTTCCCTTTTATACACGTATTCCTTTACATTAAAAAATACCTAAAAGTAGAAAGTTGTTAAATCTGGCAATTTCATAAAGCTCAAATAAAACCAAAGACACAGTAATTTGTATAATGTAGCATCACTACACGCAAGCGAAGTGATGACGTCACTGTCTGTCCATGGAGCCATGAAAAAGATTTTCTATGTTGGATTTTTTGTAAAAAAATATTAAAAAATAACGGAAATTATCTGACGATTTTAATTCCGCTATTTGGGTATAGTTATATATAAGTTATTGTCTACATATGTTTTATTGAGTTATTTCTTCTGTAAAATTGATAAAATTTTAATTTAAAATCACAAAACTCCAGAAAAAAAAGGCAAACTTCCAGTTTCGAATGTAAACAAAAACATTTCATTTCAAAGGGTGATATTTAAACAATAAATATTCAACTAATATACTAAATAAAAGGAAAATGGATTTGTTACTAACTGCTGCATGTATAAGTAGACGATACGGAAAAAATTCGATTTCCGTTTTTTTTTTGCTGAATTTACATATTTTGAGCTTTCGTTACGTTTCAATTAACTGAAATTGGCTACTTATTTTTTAAAAAAGTGTCTTTATTGCTAGCTTTTTTGGGTAGAAGAAGCAAGTAGAAGATACATAAAAACTTTTGATTTCCGGTTTTCGATGAATTTACACGTTTTGAGATTTCCTTGCATTTTAATTAAGTGAAATTGACTACTTATTTTTATTTTTTAAAAAGTGGATTTATTATTCTTTCTTTTGCATATATAAGTAGAAAATATAAAATTCAGAAAAGTTTTAGATTTTCGGTTTTCGATAAAGTTACACGTTTTGAAATTTCCCGAACTCAATTCGACCATTTTTGAAAATATCTTTTTCTTTTTTTTTTTCAAACACTGTACTTTATGAACCAATCGAATTAATTTAACAGAATTTGATACTTGGTTGGGCCTTGGTTTGACATGGTACCTATTAGCTTCTGGGCTGTATCACACAACAAGGGGCGTTTTCACGTTGCGATTTTCTCTCATTTCAGGAAAGGCTAACATCTACAGAGAGAAATAGTTATATTAAGTAAAACTCTGCTGATTCAGTTAGAGTGAATATCGGCAAGCAATTGCCGCAGCTGTGTTGCAATTGCATTCCGTTTAGGACAAGGCAATAACTTTGCTTTGCCTCGCTTTGCAAAAAAAATGGTCGAGTTTCGACCACTGGGCGATACTAGTGTATTATTAATACTCCTATTCAATGAAAGGCAAAACTACGAATAAGCATGTGGAATCCCGCAGGGGTTAATGAGGGAAGTGAATGAAGCTGCAGTGAAGCCTCCCTTGGGGGTTGGTGAGCGGAGTGAGTAGGGGCAGAACCTCCTAGTAGTTTAAAAAAAGGAAAGGGAAAAAAAGAAATATATACGTTACTTAAAAAATACTACAAAAGTCTGCTGTAAAACGCTTCGTTCAACGATTCAAGCGCTTTGCGCGAGTTTTGTTAAAGTGTTTAAATTTCACTATGACCAAATAGTTGCAGAAATATTCTGCTTTTCATGCTGATAGAAAGGAAGGGCCGGGTTCAGATGTAGGTCATGATCTCTGTACGGTCTTTCAAAGTTTTCTGCAATTTTCATCGAAACTAGAATGATACGGGTTACGAATCTTATAAAAAATAAAAAAAAGGAGGAAAAAAAGAAAAAAAAATCCTCCACCGATGCTATTCCCCATCCAACCCTAGTTCCTTACCGTCAATATTGGCCAGCATTTGCACAGGAAATGGTTCTTGTTAAAGTGTAGTACATATTTTGATAACTATCAAATTAAAATAACAATTCATAATATACCGTTTTAAAATTAATTTCATTTTAATGAAAATATTGATAAAATTTATGCACCCCATATAAATCAGTTATGAGAGCACATAATTACTACAACGTAATCATCTTATATTTAATTCATTGACCTTATCTATCTTTTGAACGACACAAATCACTTACATTTAAATCAAAAAGATTTCTACAGCATAATATTACAATAAATATAACACATCAACGTATCAATGTAATAATCTAAACCTTATATAACGTTCCACACAACTAGTAATATGTAATAAATTTTAGTAATTGTCGCAAGAAACAGACTCATTTGAAATTCAAATCATGGTTGCCTATATATAAGTTAATAATTATGCATTACTAACTATTTAATAAACATGTTTGCTATTCCAAATATTAGTTTGGGCAGTCTGAGATATGAATTGCAAATTATCGCTCACTGATTCAGAATGTAGACAATTCAGACTCGCCTCTTAATAATTGATTTTTAAGCGCATTGTTATCTAATTATTAAAAATTATTCGTAAATTTTTAATTAATAACACTATTGAATGTCATAATTAATAGATCATGACAGTTATTAGTCTAGATTAAATACTTGCATTATATGAGATACAATTATTTCAGCAGAAGATAATGTAAATTTATTACTTTCTTCTATATTCAACAGAAGAAAGTATTGGATACGTAAAATTTTTTGACCTCGTATTTTCGATGGATTTACATGTTCTGAGAGGTCTAGAACGCAATTTGATCATTTTTAGAAAATCTCTCTCTCTCTTTGTGTATGTGAGTGACTAAATTCTGTGGCAGCTGTATCTTAGGAACTACCGCAGATAATTCCAAACAAATTATAGTTGCATCTTGACGTAAATTAGTGTCTATTAACTTTTGGTGAAAGTCGTCTAAAAGGTAACGTTGCCATCCCGTTTTTTCTATATTTTTAACCTGGCGATACACACAATTTTCATATAAAAGTGCATGAAGGAAATCATTTTGTAAGAATTAATGTAAATTAAAAATGATTATTTATAATAGTTACAGTCAACTGAGAAAAACATTTTGTGTCTGTAGGAGCATCTATGGGCAAATTTTCGTTATGGGTGGGTTGGTTGGTTGGTTGTGTTTTACGTCGTACTAATGCTGCGCAGATGGCCAATTGGCGACGCTTCGTTATGGGTATCTTCGATAAAGCTTGACAATATCTTTAAAACCAATGGTTGAACCAATGATATGTGACAATTAAAAATAAAGTTATTGGTTTTTAATATATTAAAATCGCACAATCAACTGATTCGGAAGAAAATCATTTATTGAAATTTATTTTTCCGACTGAGGGAAAATAATGCCTGGACCGGGAGTCGAACCCCATATCTTTAACTTACAAGGTCAAGGCTCTACCAATTGAGCTATCCAGGCCGACAACAGGTGGACATTACTCACTCAGACAACCTTAAAGCAGAAACATCTGGTCTATCATGTAGAGAGCTCGATAGAAATAAGCCGCAGGTAAAGGAAAACACCGATAAACAATGGGAGAAAGAAATACAATATATTAAAATCACACAATCAACTGAGGTTGTCTGAGTGAGTAATGTCCACCGGTTGTCGGCCTGGATAGCTCAATTGGTAGAGCCTTGATCTTGTGAGTCAAAGATCTGGGGTTCGACTCCCGGTCTAGGTATTATTTTCACTCAGTCGGAAAAATAAATTTCAATAAATTATTGGTTTTTACTTTCCGAACATACATATGTAAGGAAAGTATTGTAATCATGTCAGAAATCTGACTTTGATATTTTGGTGTTTCTATACGTTTTGAGGTCCCTTGAGTTCATTATTACTATTATACGATGATGTATGTATGTGAGTGTATGTGTGTGAGGGAACACGATAGCGTCTTAATGCTTCATTCGAATGAGCTGAAAGTTGGTACGTAGGATATAGGTTACTATAGCACGAAACCTTTTGATTTTTGTGAATCCAGGACTTATAGTTAGTTTACAGAGACACAAAGAAAAACTCTTTATCATTATGGCAATGGGCACAAATTCTTTGAAGTGCAATAGCGTCTAAACGCCTCATTCTTCTGAGCTAAAAATTTATACATATTTTAAAAATCACCGTCACATAAAGTGTATAGACTTTGGTGAATCTAGAACATATAGTTTTTTCACAGGAGCACAAAGAAAAATCGTTTATCATTATGGTCTATGGGTACAAATACTTTAAAGTGCAACAGCGTCTAAATGCCTTATTCGTATGAGCTATAATTTATACACATATTACAAATAAACATCGCGCAAAGTGCATACATTTTGGTGAATCTATCACTTATAGTTTTTTTTACAGGAACACAGAGAAAAATTATCATTATTGTGTTTGGGCCCAAATATTTTAAAGTGCGATTGCGTCTGAAGGCCCTATTTGATTGAAATGGAATTTAAACACATGTTATGAATCACTGTCGCAGGAAGTGTATAGATTTTGGTGAATCTAGGACTTGCAATTTTTTACAGGGACACGGAGAAATATTCTTTATCATCATGGTCTGTGGGCCCAAATAACTTAAAGTGCGAAAGTATTTAAACGCCTTATTCGATTCAGCTGAAATTTTATACACATAATATAAGTCACAGTGACAAGAATTGTATAGATTTTGGTGAATCTAGCACTTAGGGTTTTTTATAGCGACACAAAGCAATACTCTTTATCATTATGGTCTATGGGGCCAAATGATTTAAAGTGCGATACCGTCTAAATGCCTTATTCGTTTGAACTGAAAAATTATACACATGTTATAGATCACTGTCGCACGAATTGTATAGATTCTCGTGAATATAGCCATTATAGATTTTTACGAGGACACAATGAAAAATTCTATATCATTATGATCTATAGATTCGAATTATTTGAAGTGTAATAGCATAAAATTAAGCAATAGGGAAAAATACTCAAATTCCATATCATATTTTTCACATTTGCATATTTAACGACTTGTCTTACTTTAATTTATTTATACAACCTTTAATTACTTAACGTTCGGAAAGTTGAGTGGAGTCACTCCACTTATTTTTAATAATAATTGTAATAATAATAAAAATAATAATAATCTATTTTTTATAATGTAATATAGAGTATAAAATCGACTTTCTTTGGATATTTAGTGTTATACTACTTCTCTAGATTAGAAATCGTCTGCATTTATTATTAAAAAGTATTTTTTTTTTCCTGGTAGCCACAACATACTAATTTTTATATAGTTTCACGAAGATAAAAACATTTGTGATGTAATATTTTCGTGTAAATATTTATATGTTAGGAATCATTATCATTCCATTCTGTAACACTAATGAATAATAATAAAATTTAAAGAATGTGAAAAATTTTGGTCCCTTTGTACTGCATTAAGTAGTACTCTTAGATGAACGGAAAAAAATGCATAAATAAGGATACGGATTTTATAAAATCAAATTTTTTTTTTCAAGAATTGCAAAATTTAAATTACGTAATTATTCGCAATAAATAAAGTAAATAAAATAAATAAATACATGTTTTATACAATGAAGTGTTGAGCAAAATTTCTCTACTGTAAGAATTGCAAGAGCTATGAAATTAGGCGGGAGAAAAAGTGATAATATATATTTCACCATTTCTAATGCTTTCAACATCAATTATACACAAACACACTCACACACACACACACACACACACACACATATATATATATATATACATACACTGATGGAAAAAAAAAATCCCAACACCAGGAAGGAGCTGTGCTAGATAAACGAAATTTCGTAGGCGTGTTTATACATCTGAAAGATGACGTCGATTCAAATTTCGAGCTACACGCATAAGTGTGGCGCTAGTAGCGACACTATGAACATGCAAATGAGGTTTGCTTTAAATAAGCGCTGTAAGGTTCGTGATCGTTATTTACAGTTGAGATTTGACGTAGTGGGTTAATGTTAGTCACGGATGCCTCTAAGAAGACGAAGAAGCCATTATCAACAGCTCACTGAGTTTGAACGAGGTCGTGTAGTAGGGCTACGAGAAGGTGGGTTTTCTTTCCGCGATATTGCAGAAAGACTTGGCAGGAATGCATCCACTGTGCATGAGTGTTGGCAGCAGTGGTTAATGGAAGGTACTGCCTCAAGAAGCCTCTTCCGGGTACTGCCTCTTCCGGGCGGCCACGTGGCACTACTGAGAGGGAAGACCGCCGTGTTCGGCGTATGGCTGTGGCTAATCGTACTGCGTCTGCAGCTGAAATTCGAGCTGCAGTTGGCACCACAGTGACACAACGAACTGTTACAAATCGGTTACTTCAAGGACAGCTCCGAGCCAGACGCCCTGTAGCGTGCATTCCACTGACTCCAAACCACTGCCGTTTGCGACGTGAGTGGTGTCAAGCTAGAGCTCATTGGAGGACGGAGTGGAGATCTGTTGGGTTTTCTGATGAAAGCCGGTTCTGCCTTGGTCGCAGTGATAGCCGTGTGTTGGTTAGAAGGAGGCCAGGTGAACGCCTGCTAGCGACTTGTCTGTGGCCTAGACACACAGGGCCTACTCCTGGAGTTATGGTTTGGGGAGCAATTTCGTATGACAGCAGGAGCACTCTCGTGGTTATCCCACGCACCCTGACTGCAAATTTGTACGTCAGTCTAGTGATACAACCTGTTGTGCTGCCATTCATGAACAGCATTCAAGGGTATTTTCCAACAGGATAACGCTCGCCCTCATACCGCTGTTGTAACCCAACATGCTCTACAGAGTGTCGACATGTTGCCTTGGCATGCTAGATCACCAGATCTTTCTCCAATCGAGCATGTATGGAAGATCATTGGTCGACAACTCCAGCGTCATCCACAACCAGCATTAACCGTCCCTGCATTGACCGCCCAAGTGCGACAGGCATGGAACTCCATCCCACAAACTGATATCCGACACCTGTACGACACAATGCATGCACGTTTCCATGCTTGCATTCAAAATTCTGGCGGTTACACCGGTTACTAATGTACCAACATTTCACATTTGAAATGACTCTTCTCGCCAATGGCTCTACCTGTGATCTTGAAACTTTAATCAATTAAATATGTTACCTAGACAAATGTATTGCTGAAATTTCATTACTGTACAATAATTTTTTCTTGGTGTTGGGATTTTTTTTCCCATCAGTGTATATAAAATCACGATTTTACATCGTATTTTCGTTGTATTACATGACTTACGAATTAAAATAAGGATTCGATAAATAAATAAATATATTCACATTTTAAATTGTGATTAATTATACATACAATTATACATACAAATTATACATTTTTTTTCCTTTTCTTTTTTCTTTAAGTATATACTAATTTTCGTACAATTTTTTACTTTTTTTTTTTTTAGTAAGTTCTTACATATGTAAGATCTTCCAAAGGTTATTAAGTCATAATAATAAGTCATAATTACATAATAAGTCTTTAATTATAAGAATGAAATGATATCAAGGTTTTACAGTATTCCTAAATTATTTTATATAATTGCTTAAATGTTATTTAACATAAAAAATAAAAAAAATAGAAAAGAAAAGAAATAGAAAAGAAAAGCAAATAAATATAAAAAGAAATAGTCTTGTGTGTCACTCACACGATTTACCTTTAAATTTAATACCATAAATACAGATTGGAGATTAAGGGGTAAGATAACGAGTATGGTAATGTAAACTTATATTAAAACAATTCAAAGGCTTCCGAACAGCTTTATGACACAAATAACTCTATATGAGGGGGGGGGGGGAGGAGGGGACCGCCCACCTCAAACACCGTTTTATTCTTATACTTACATTTATATAGAATTCAAATCTATTATTAAATTCTAAACTTCATTTAAAATTATACAGACAAATTTAATACGCAACATTCCTTGAAATTTATCAATCTTAATCAAACCTTTCTAGTAACAAATGTATTAACTTAAAAATACAACATTTGGATCCTGAAATTATTTGTTTTTAATTCGATCTAAGAAACACACACAAGGATCAAACGTTACAAATTTGACTTCGGTATTCACAAAAACCTTAAAACGTGTAGATATACAAAAAACTAAGCGAGAAATATTTAGCTTAAAAAAACACATTATTTATCATAGGGCTATGAGGAATTAATTTCAATTCCTGATCAGCTTTCATAGACATAGTAAAATATTACAGTAAAGAATTTCGCTTAGAATAAAAAAGAAAAATATGGCTTAAATATTGGCAGCCTTGTGTATCTTCTGAAGGTTATGTACACACCACATGATGCACATAAATATAATCCTATATTAATGACACACGGCACACCCTGAAATGCAATATCATCAATTTTCAAGCATTGCCGCACTATGATCTAGTTCTTTGTTCAGCCCTGTAATCGAACAGTGAATGAGTTCCATACCATATTCTACATAAAACATGTTATTATGCATATAAAAAAATATATGATCCTTTCATTTGGTTTAGTGTAGTCTATATATGTTAAACTGTATTTACCTGTAATTTCCCCATAGACGTAATGTATTTGAATTCTCTTGGTGTGTTCCTGTACACAAACCATTTGCTTGATGTCAACGAAGAATTAAGTGTAGTATCCTTAAGATACACATTTAGAACGCGAATTTTGGATTTTCAGGTTTTTTCTTTTTTTTTTTTTTTTTTTTTTTTTTTTTTTTAAGATATGCTGATACCCGCTAAAAACATGATTTTTGTTATTGAAAGGACCTCGAAAAGTGTAAATATAACAAAAACTCAGTTTCAAAAATTCGATCCAAAAATATTGCTCTCTCTATAATATATATAGGAGTAGGAGAAAATTGAAAAAAAAAATCATAAATTTTTATTTGAAAAGTTTACAATTTTAAATATTTGATTAAACACAATGGGAAAGGTTTATTTTAATCTTGCTTGAATTTAAGTAAACCGCATTACAGATTTTAAAATTATTGACATTTAATGAACATAAAATCACAGTATAGTATTTTAATTCAATCTAAATTACAGAAAATATTTTAGTAGAATCATATGTCTTTCGCTTACAAATAAATTTTGCCTTGATTTTTAAATAATTAATTTTTGAGTTAAATATTGGATTACGTATGCAATTATGTAACGTATTTATCGTATTAAAAGTAAACTAGCTAATTTTCTAATAAAGTTTCATTTCTACATAAAATGCTAACCTAATATAAGTTAGATAAGAAATGTGGTCTCCCTTTGAAAGAGAAAAAATAAATCTGTAAGCTATATTTGAATATACCGGGTGTTCCAAAATTCTGAAATATTTTAAAATTTCATAAAAATTGATATAATTTTATACATGGTACAGCATTTAAAGCGGTTTGCAAAAAAGACATTCTTATAAAGATTTTTTTTCTTTTTTTTTTTTTTTTTTTGTAAAGAAAAAAATAATAGTTTAAATTTCGTCGATATAGGGTGATGGATGAGAGAAAGGAACATATTTCCATGAAAAACAATATTTACAGTCGGCAGCAAAGTCATTCGACCGCTAGCAATAATTCTTGCATAAAGAAAGTGCACTTAATTCTATTTTGTTAAATAAACCCTTGTCGAATCTTGTTCTTAGATTAAGAACATGATACGACATGGATTTACATGCATGCAGGCATATGTTTACATGCACATTGCTACTATTCTAGTGTGTCCGGAATAACCACTGATTACAGTTTGCAAACAAGATAAAACAACATTAACTGCAGGTTAAGTGAACAATTCGTGTCTTCACGAATGACGCTTTATCGGGAAATACCAACATTGCAATTAAAAGTTTATGTACGGACAAGTAGGAGGGAAAATCAGAAATGAGCTGTTAATCGTAAAGCTGTGCAATTTACAAGACACTTATTTGCATATAACTTGTTACGCAGCTTCGCAGGCCCTCTATTGACAAAACTTTTAACTACATTTTTCGTTACTTTTCCTCCCCCTCCCCCTCCCCCTCCCTTTCCCCAAAATAAAATAAAATAAAATAAAATAAATAAATACATGAAAAAATATTGCCCCTTCACGAGATTTTTTTTTTTTTTTTTTTTCGCAAATCATTTTTAATGATACTATTCCCTTGAAATTTTATGAATTTTTAAAATATTTACGGACCTATGGGACGTCCTGGATATATATTTGTTAGATATTGCGTTACTATACACCCAAACTACAATATAAATATTCAAGTACAGTACATATCACCATATTCTTATGCATGCGCATAATATAATAACATTATTCTTTCTTTTTATTTTTTCTAAGGGTTATATATATATATATATATATACTTATTGCAGTATTAACATTCACTACCTACATTCCAGAAAAATATTTCAGATTATATATTTATATATTACTTAATCTATCATGATTACTATTTGTTATTTCATCTATTATTTAAACAGTATCTATAGTTTTAACAAAAGTCATTCTATATATATATATATATATATATATATATATATATATATATATATATATATATATATATATATATATATATATATAATCATTATGGTAGTAGAAGCAAAGAATGAGAATGAAGAATAGTTAGTCCAACAATTCACCAAAGAGACATGCACACGCCAAACAAGATTATATATATATATAGATAGATAGATAAATCCGTATTATATCAAACAATACTAAAATTTCTTAATACAAGAATATAAATTGCTTATTATATTCGGAATATCTAATAATGTAGAATAAATTTCAAAATATATATGAAAATAATGAATTTTCTAGAGTATAGTATTTCAATATTTCCTAAATTATTTTATCTTGGTATGATTATTTTTCAATTCATGGGCCAGAAGAACTGATCAGTGAATGTTATTTTTATATTTATCAACTTAAATTTTATTATAATTTTTCTTTTATAAACATATCTATAATTATCAAAAATACTTCACGATTATTATTTGTAATTTTGTTTACCCAGTTAAATGCATGTGAACTATTCCGTTATGTATAACACCGTTACAAATTTTTAATGCGTATTTCAAGAATATAAATATTATAATTTTGTTTCTATTACTTCAGTATATAACATAAAAATTTAAGTTATTAAAATAAAACAATACCAAAACGACTCCTATGTGTAATTTTCATTTTTTTTTTTTTTTTTTTTTTTTTTAAATTAATGGTGTGAGATTTTATTTAATAGTTCAGATATATTTCATATTATTTATATAACAAAATAGTCGCGAACTTTTGAATATAAAAGTTCTTGAATTAAAGTACTCAAAGAAATCGAGGAAAAACAAACAATATTTATTCTTAAAAAGAAAGAAAGAAAAGGATCGTGGAATATTGAATTAATGTCGTGAATGTTCTTTAAATGTCATTTTTCTATAGAATTTGCTATTTCCCAAGTATACTAAACATAGCTTACGGAAGCATTTAACACTTTTACTGTACTAGGTATTTTTTAAAGGAAATTTGGACATCATTTGAAATATTTTAGTCATCAATTTTAAAAAATGTATTATTATAATCCATGCAGTCTTAAATAACTTTAATCTTACATACTAAAGAATAAATACTAAGCATTTTTAATATAAAATATTTTAAAACCTTCGTCATTTAAATATAGCATAATACTTAGAAATAACTATCTTGAAATTCTTATGCATTAGTAATGGAGAAAGATACAGTTAGTTTAGAGTTGTAAGTATTTTACACAATTTCATTTTAAGTTATACTGACTAATTTGCTATTTCATTTAAAGTGATTATATCCTGATTAAGATAATCTAAGGTTGCACTTTAATGTCCAGTTCTCATTATAATGAACTAAATTAGTTCATTTTTCATAATTGTGAGTAATTAAATTAAAATAAGAAAAAACGTCTTAATTGAATAAAAATTTAATAAATTGATTATGAAATATAGGATAGTACAAAAGTCCTTGACACGTTTTAAATATTAACATAAAATCAAGTAAATAGCGTAACACAGTGCGGTTTGTTCCAAAATGATTCTTAGAGTGAAAAGTTTATTGTAAGAAAATAATAATAATAGTTCAAACTTTCTCCCTAGGATGTCGCTACTCGTATTAGTACATTTAAATTTTACGGCATTTCTTGGTTATAGCCTTTTAGTTTAGCTGTGGCCACCTTTATCACTGGGCTTAACACCCCATTCCTCCTTTTCTTGCAGCGTTATGTGGAAGCCGAAGTGTATATATGTCCTATTGCTAAAATTAAAGTATTAAAGGCAGAATAAACTGTGGTAAGATCCCCGTAAATAAATAGCCGGTGCTTTAGACGCCATCTTATTACATTGGAAGAGGACAGTGTTAATGCTTGGAGTCCATATTGTTTCACTGGTGATTTTAAGAAATCTTGATCTGAAGTTACGATTACGCAACAGCGATAAGATACAAGTAATACGATTATGTTTCTAATACAATTCATAAATTTTGCAAAAAAATAAGCATATCAATTAAAAGTGGTAAATGTTTTAGTTATTTATTTTCTGTTAGTTCTAGCATATATTATTACTATTAAACCATAGCCTCCTAAATTAGATGCCTGTCGCGTAGCTTGGAAACTTGGCAACAGTTGAATCGGTATACAGCGCCACCTAGTACAGATTGCGCGACTTTTTTATTCAACAGCCATCAAAAATTTTTAAAAGTGAGGTATGATATACATAAAAGGCGAATAGAATCGAAGAAACGTCGATTATATATATCATATATCACTTCTTAAAATTATTGGTGACAGTTGAATGAAAAAGTCGCGCAATCTGTACCAGGTGGCGGTGTTTATCGTTTCAATTGTTATCCAGTTTCCGAGCCATGCGACAGGCATCTAGTTTAGGAGGCTATGATTGAACAACATTAAAAGAAATGTAATTTTTTTCCGTCCAACCACCTCTCTCTTTTTTATTTTTTTTCTTGAAAGTAGACATAAATTAGGGTGTGCAATAAATATCTCAAAAAAAAAAAAAAAAAAAAAAAAAAAAAGAAAAAATTCCTAAAGAATGAATTTGTTTGCTCTTCGGAATAAACAAATGTTAAAATCCCACTGCTTTGACGATCGCACAAAACGCCACCAAAATTCCACAAAAGGTTTTGGAACACTAACAATATTCGTAAGTGTACTTGTAAATGTTTATTATTGAATACCTATGCATTCAAAATACCCGATATTGTGCTACAAGATTTCAATATAAGGAATAGATACAAATATTTTGAAATGTATCTATTATGTTTCCGGAATCTTATATAATTGGTTATTTCATTCGAAATGCTTAATATAATGAACATTTGATTAGATTAAACTGAGACTTGAATTGCATTTTGTATTGTGTTCTTAGAAAATCTATTTGAATACTTTCGTATTATATAAATATTAAATCATGTTGTAGAGTATATATTTATTCATTACACTTAAGTAACCCACTTTTAAGGAAAAGTTTCCAGATTTCTTAAATTTGACTTTATTTTACATATGTATAGATTATAAATATTTCTTTTTGGGTGAACTTTTGAAGCTTATTTCGTGAATATATATCAAAATTGCTATATAAACGCCATTCTAGGTGCCTTTCCAAATTCATTATTTGGTTAAATTTAAAAAATAGATTATAGATATCCTGCATGAAGACCTCCCGAGTACATCCTTTAAAAACGAGTCAACTGGTTTTTATCAAACCCGCCATATTAATCTTTTCTCGAATTATCTTTCCTTATGTGTTTGATATTTTCCGTTGGACAAATAGGTTTGCTAAGTTTTTTTGAAAATCGGTATTGGGGTCGAAATTTGAGGTCTAACGATTTTCTTCAAATTTGCTATCTAACGTTTTTTTTTTTTTTTTTTTTTTTTTTTTTAACTTACTATATAAACTCCCTTTATATATCTTCACTACATACGTATCAATTTGCTCTTACAGGGAAATTGTGGAAGGTCTAATTTGTTAAATCAGTTTTATGCCTTCTGACCACACAATTTTCAAAATGGTTATAATATGTTATTATAATGGTTATAATATGTTATTAATGGTTATAATGGTCAGTCGTGTGATTGTCATTTACCAGATTTTTTTTTAATCTTACTATTATTTTATTACAACATATTACAATATTCATTTTTTGTATATAGTCTTCCATCAAATAAATTTCAGATTTTGAATTTTTTATTTAAAGTACACTCATGTCCATAAATTAAGGATAACTCAAAATCACACAGAAATCAAACTTTAATGCAAAAATTTCACCTGTATCTTTACAGGTATCATCACAGATATCTTTATGAATAATATGAAAATTATAGGAAGCCATTAGATGACGCCGATATGAAGTCACGATGACGAAAGTGTAAGAAAGGGGTAGATAAGGAATAGGAGCAAATAAAGAAAATTTTTCACAAGCGTTCTGTAAGGTTCTCCAGTGCCACAACTGAATAGTTATGACACAGAGAATGCGGATGATTTTTTACTTGGTAGAATTACCGGCCGATTGGAAAGTGGGCGTACTCAGACTACTCAGACAGAAGAATCGGGAAACCTGGAATCGCCCAAAGTGCCATCTCTATGCTTTGTCAACGATTCCAGAATGATGGAAATGCTAGTCGACGCCACAGTACTAGTCTGCCCCGAATTACAACGCTGAATGACGAATGGAATTTTGCAGTAACTGCCAAAATAAACAGATGGAGCAGAGCATTAGACCTGTCTCGTCAGCAATCTGCAACCACGGGTACCACAGTTTCAAGGCAAACCGTCTATAGATGTTTGGGAGATATTGGTCTATGTTCTCACAGGCCTGTCAGATGTGTTCCACTCACGACAACACACTGTCGCCAGCGGTCAGCTTGGTGTAGAGAACATTCAATGTGGGCAGCGACACAGTTGGTTTGTGTGATGTTTTCCGGTGAGTTCAGGTTTAGCTTGCAGACTGATTCATGTAGGACTTTCATATGGAGAACACCAGGTACTCGTTACCACCAAGATAACATCATTGAACGACTCCATTACGACGGGGCAGGAGTGCTCGTTTGGGGGGGGAATCATATTGTGCTCCAGAACAGATCTGTGTATTCAAATCGGAACCATGACAAGGCAAATTTATCTGGACTTCATTCGTGAACAACATTTACATTTGTTTAGGGGTGCCATGGGCCCAGAATTTTTATTTATGGATGACAATGCGCGTACCCACCGTGCAATTATTGTACATGGATAACTACAATCTGAAGATATCACCGTATGTAATGGCCAGCATTCTCATCTGACTAGAATCCGATAGAGCATGTGTAGGAAATGCTTAGCCGACGAGTTGCAGACAGTCAGCCACCTCCTACATGTGTACCGGAACTTCGGGGAGCATTGCTTACTGAGTGGAATAATCTTCCCCACGATCAGCTCGAAAATTTAATATCAGCATGCCTGGGTGTTGTACGGACTGCATTTCATCATCTCGGAGACATACAATGTATTAACCATCATACCAATCATGTAATGTTAAGTTTTTTTAAGGGAGATATTTTTTGTAATTGATTCAAGGAGCAAAAATCATAGTTTTTGTGAATGGTATCCTACATAAACCACCTTTTCTGTTCTTAATATTTTGTTTGATAAATGCGCTTTATGAATAAAACATGCTTGTTTTGCTTCTGAACCTTTATTTGCCGCAGCCAGCATTATCCTTAATTTATGGACATGGGTGTGTATATATATATATATATAATATTTATTTAATGAATAACAGAATATTTGTTATAGGTGATCTGTGTGATAAATAGTGATTTATATCAAATCTCGAAAGTATAAAAATTTCCATAAGGAGAAGAATCAGTCTTGTCTATTTCAAAGAAAATGAACAATTATAGATTTTTAACGTTCATAGGAATCACACTGGCATGATATTGTTTACAGGAAAATTACATGTTAAAATGTTTTCGTAACGGTGAAAAATCTTACAAAGATCAAATAATGTTGACTATTGCGATGATATTTTACGAAATTGTTCTTCGACAGTCGACAAAATCCTTCATTTCTAAAAAGTTGTATGTCCTGTGGTACTAAATGCGATTCATTTAATGACAACTTTTTATTAACCAATAAAGATCAATGCTTCCATTTCTTTCAATCTTCTTTGAAAGTGACCTCATCAATTCAGTGGACCAGAGGGGGGAAAAATGCAGTGAAACCCTTTTTTTATATTAACGGATACAGTTTTAATTTCAATTCGTGGAATGTGTAAATGGTAAAATCAATTTAATTACATACAAAACCTAATACACCACTCACAATTTATGAAATGTTTTCCATTATTAAGTAATATAGCTTTAGAAAATGTGCGATTGAGTATGAGTATGTATGTATGAACGTCATTCAAAAAAAGAAGAAAATAAAGTCATACATTGTTCACAAATTATTAAACTTTATTATTACTAATATTATAATAATTATTATTTTTATTATTAGGGTATATTTTTGAGAAACTTCAGGCAGTGAGAGTAAACCAGAGAATGATTTAATCAACATTATTTAAAAGCAAGAAAGTACAATCATGCAAAATCCATAATTTATGAAACTTTCTCTCTCTTTCTCCCCCCCCCCCTCCTCTCTCATTCTCTCTCTCTCTCTCTCTTTTTTTTTTTTTTTTTTTTGAGTGAAAGAAAGAGCGTTTAGGGGCAAAATTTCAAAAATCTGTAGGAGAATGATACACATATATATAAATGATATATTTATACGATTTTTATTCATTGCATAGTACTTTTAAAAATTATAATAATTGGTGGACAAGTAAATAAAATTATGTATTTTTTAAATAAATATTTAAAATATTTATTAATAATGCATTAAGTTTATTTATTCGATGAAATAATCGTAGCTCAATATTTGGTGATACAAAAGCATTCATTGGAAGCCAAATGAATTATCACTTCATACTCAACATTTCCAAATATGTGGCTTCATGTGGATTTTAGAAGTTATTTCAGTCTTAAACTACTTAAAACAGTGTAAAAATAAAAATTGTAGTTTTACTTTCTCAGAAAATTTGTGATTTTTTTTTTTTCAGTCTGAAATGCACGCCATACACTAAAATAAAATTCTTTAAAATCTCAAGTATTTACATTGAGATTTTATGAAATTACATAAAATAAAATGAGGTATATGAAATTAAACTCCGAAGAAAACTGTTACAATTTTCGAAAATAATAAATATATTAATTTCATTTGCTAATTATCTGTCCATTAAAAGATCTTAGATTCTTTAATTTAAATTCTATGCAGCTAATTTTACTATTATAAATTACAGATTAGATTGAACTTAAAGTTTCTCTCACATTAGCAGCAACCATAAGATAACAAAACCTTTTCGTGGTCGGGAACTTTAATTGTAAAACTGAACCAATATAGTTAGTTTAAATCCATATGCTATCAAATTATGATTTTAAACACTTATTCAGTATTCCTTTTAATTCGATATAAGCTCGAAATAAAATAATAATAATAATGATGATGATGATGATGATATTCAATAATGAAAAAAAAAAAAAAAAAAAAAAAAAAAAAAAAAAAAAAAAAAGGTTGTTTGGTTGATTTTAACGTCGCAATGGTGCTATGCAATGAGCAATTCGCGACTGTCTGGGACACATTCCCAAGGATGGTCCCATAAAAAAAGAATGTATGATAAAGCAATGCGAAAATTAGATTTCCCGTCAACCCATGTGTTTTCAAAAATCGGGGAACATTTCTGCCCCACTCGGGAAGAAAACAATGGATATCTAATGGAAATTGCTGGTTTCCTAACAACCACTACTCAGCCCGCCCAGCTGTTGCTTTAGCTTATTTATTTTATTCGCACTCCTCCCCCCCCCCCCCCCGAAATGATACGAAAGGTTTTATACTGCTGTGGTAAAAAATGAGGTTAAAATTCTTTAAAATGCTTTCATAAAAAGAAAATAAGAAATAAATGCCCGATAACTTAAATTAACATTTTCAGACAATAACCAAATGTAAAAATTAAAGAGATAGTTTTATTCTTAATGTGGTTATAAAATAAATTATAAATAGAGCGCATATTTATCTGTTTTCAATGGCTGTTTTGAATGGTGTCTAGTTTTAGACTAAAATGAACAACTTTTAAAGATTTAATTCTAAGAAGGAGGTGTTGAATGTTAAGTAAAACAATATAGGCTAACATTGGGAATGCTATTTACATAGTGGAATTA
This sequence comes from Salticus scenicus, assembly GCA_963930645.1. Taxonomy (NCBI): domain Eukaryota; kingdom Metazoa; phylum Arthropoda; class Arachnida; order Araneae; family Salticidae; genus Salticus; species Salticus scenicus. Next base: position 103,154,712 of record OZ005649.1, read on the forward strand.
TTTTACTTTGAACAATGTTCTAAACGCTGCATTAAGTTTATTCATCATTAGTTTATGAATGTCAAATCATTTTATTTTAATTATTTTTTAGTTCCCCGTCATACTATAGGTATGGGGAACTTAGGTAATCGTGAAAATTTTCGACCTCAGTTTTTTGACTTTTCTACACGTTTTCAGGTGTGAGGTATCCGAAAATGACCAAATTTTTATGGTGTCTGTCTGTAGGGTGTCTGTTAGTCCGTTAGTCCATTAGTTTGTTAGTCTGTGTACACGATATCTCAAGAACAAATTGTCGCAGAGAGATCAAATCAGTTTTAAAATATTACTTTCGACATTGGCAAGAACCCTATTCATTTGCAACATTCGAATTAAAAAACTTCGTAAGTTATTAGAAATTTACGATTTTCTTAACATGGGAGAATAGGACAAAAAATCACTTAAACGTGCATTAAATGGAAACTTTTTACTCTAAAAATGTCAGACCAGTTTTAAAATTTCAGTTTTGATGCCAGAATGAACCAAAATAAATATAAATATGCTACTTTGAAAATTTTGCAAGTTTTTGGAAATTTACGATTTTTTTAACATGGCAGTATAGGGCAAAATTTCACATAAACGTAAATTTTTAGAGATATTTTCATCGTAAAGATGTCAGACTACTTTTGAAATATTATTTAGGACACTGGCATGAATATTAATGACTATGAATTTTCCAATATAAAATTTTCGTAAGTTCTTTGGAATTTACGATTTATTTAACATGTCAGAATAAGGCAAATTTGAGCATAAACTTCCATTTTGAGGATCATAAATGCATTAGACAACTTCAAAATTACATTTATGATATTTGTTTGAACATGATTGAATACAAATATTCTAGTAGGAAAATTTCGTAAATTATTCGTAATTTACGATTTTATCAACATAGCGAAATTGTAAATTTTTCATATACATATGAATTTTGAGGATTATTGCATTGGAACTAGTAGCATGAAAACTAAACAACGGAATTGACCCTGATAAAATAAATTAATAGATTAGAATAAGATAAATATATCGAAGTGAACGGTGGATAGCCTATTAGGAGGGGATTTCATTCTGTCACTGTATCAAGCTTTGGTCAAATTCATTTCTTTTAACATGATTATAATATGTCTCGCACTAGATATTTATGAGAACATAAATATGATGGGGAACTGAGCAGAGTCCACCTATGCCAACTAGTTTATAACACTGTAAAACTAAATAAATAAAAATTAAAATGACACGCTCTGGACAATTTTTAAATAACACATAACTTTAAAATTTTAGTAAGTCTTTGCAATATGAAATATTTGAATTATTAACGAATTAAAAATAATTTATCAACGGAAGTGGTACACCATAAAAAAATATTCCTTTCGAACTACAAGACTTCCTAAAGATTAAAATATTAAGGAATACCTGTAAAATTGCCTTCCTTCTTCAGTTTAAAAAGCAATTCCGGGATTTCTTTCTTTTCTTTTAAATTCACCATGGAAAAATTTAATTTCAATTTAGAAGGTTTATCATTTGAAGGATAAACCTCGACCATTACGAATTTGGAATTCACAGGAAAAATAATGGAATCTCTCATTATTATTTTAAACATTTTGTAATTGCTATTTATTTATTTATTTATTTATTTACTTATTTATTTACAGTGTAAGCAAAACGATTTAGCGAATATAATTTTTCGAAACAAAATTACGATATTTGAATATACTAATTATAGATGAAATACTAAAAGAAATATTTTAACGTACAGTTTTATTTCATTCAATAATTAAGGAACTAAAAGTGCTTTAAAATAACTATTTCATTCATATCAACTTCATTAACAATAGTGTTAATGAAATTGTATTATTGTATTGACCCTGTTTTATTGTATATCTCATAATCATTATCGTAATTTCAGCCTTTTTCAATCCACTGCAGGATGAACGCCTCGCCTAGATGAATGCAGTCTGCTCTTTTTTCTGCAATTTTTTTTCATTCTGCTACTCCAAACTTGACAAAACTCATCTCCATGAGAAAAGAAGTCGCACTTCTTGTATTCATGATTATTTTTTTTTTCTTTTATTTATTTATTTTTTTTTTAAATCTTAGATATAAACAGTCAAACATCGCTAACGTGAATCTCAAGGGGAATAAAAAACTTGTTCATGCTATCAGTAGTTAATGTTATCTGTAACTCAAAAATTAAACTTCATTTTGGCGGGAATTATGAAAACAATTCATGTTAAAAGTAATTCACGCTAAGCAAACGAGGTTCGACTATATACAGGGTGATTCAACGATGATGGGGAAAACTTTGAGGCAGGTAGGACACATCATTAGAACTCAGAATAGCTAAGGAACCCATGTCCCCAAACGTCATTTTACCCCTTTACGGACCATGTGTTTTCTGTGATTTTCACCAGTAACATCCGCCTACTGCCGTTAATCTTGAATGATGTATTATTTAACAGAGAGATTCTATGTATAATTGCTTATCATACAAAAGGCATACATAATAAAAAAAAATATTTCCAAATAAGGCACATTGGTTGAATAAATATTAATATTGTGAAAATTTATTAGATATACTGTAACACATAGAATTTAAAAGTTACAACGTAGATGGAGTTTCAAATACGAATATTTCTACTTTCATGGAACAAACATTAAGGGGTAGAACAGTTTACTTAAACATACATGTTTTATATAGGCATAACACAAAAAATTAAATATGAAATAAAAAAAAAATTTGCAAAAAACGCAAGTAAAAACGTATAAAAACAAATAGTAAAAACAAAGTTTCTTTGCATCAATATTTACAATAAGTATTCAAAATTGCGACCACCAGCCGTAATGCATGCTTTATAGCGTCGAAGTGTGGATTAGCGAACAGCTCCAAAAGTGCCAGGTGTTTACAATTTTTACTACCCGCTTTTTTTCACATCAGTCATTTTTTACAGTAATTTTATTCTTAACCCTTATCGCTCATATGATCCTTCTGAGGAGACATTAAAAATTCCAGCCACGCCTTAAGGTGTTCCTCTGCAAATAAAATGTTACTTTTCTAAAACGTGTAATTATAGGCTACCTTTCGGCTACCGGAAAATTTTAATAGAAAGATTTATTGTATTTAATGGTGGAGTAAAATAAAACAAATTATTACTATTTTTCGGTAGCCAAAAGGTAGTAAGTTGGAAACTATACGTGTGATGGTTTAAAGGAACGCCAAAAGGCGTGTCTTACGGAAAAAATGCCGCGCGCAAAGGGTTAAACATAACAATTTTTGAAGAGAATTATTCTAAAAATAAAGTTGTATGAAAAAAAGGCCATTTTTTACGCCTACTGCGTAAATTTTACATTTCGTGCTCATTACAGTACATCTAAAAAAATATTCACAATATAAGCATTTATTCGATCAGTGTGAAGTATTCGGAAATAACATTTTTATCACGTATTTTGTAAGATTAACAGTAAAAGACAGCACCTTTTTGTTAAATAGAGCACCATTCACAAGCATTGCCAGTAGGCGGAGCTTTCTGTTAAAACCCCCAGAAAACACATGGTTCGTAAAGGGTTAAAATGAAGTTTGGGGACATGGGTTCCTATACAATTCTGAGTCCTAATGATGTGTCCTACCTCCCCTCAAAGTTTTTCCCATCATCGTTGAATCACCCTGTATATATATAATATGTATTACTTTTGTTATCTTTATTAAAATATTTTTTAACATTTTACGAAGTCATGTAGATTGAGTATGGAATCATTTTTAAGAAACTAATCAAAAAGTTAAAGTAATGCACCATTTGTCAATTTGAAAATGAATTTTCTGAGAACTATAAATGGTCCTTTTTAAAGCAGTATTGTAAATTATATGTAAATGAAATTGGAACATTTTGCCAGGGAAAATTTTTCCATATATATATATATATATATATATATATATGCATACGTGTGTGTAATAAAATTGTAGACGATAATGTAGTACGTGTATAAATATATATATATACAAGGTCTGTCCCGAAAGTAATGCGCCCATTTTTAATTTCAGAAACTTATTGAACAGATTCGTACAATTACTCAATATTCTTCGAAATACATCCCTCCTGCTTCAACACATTTGTTCCAACGGGATTTCCTTGCTTTATATGCGTCCTGGAAGTCCGACACCGGGATGTCCTTTTAGTAACCTCGTCGTAGCTGCCTTGATGCCTCCAGGGTCCCCTTTGAGGTATTTTTTTTTAATCTTCGATAATAAAAAGAAGTCGGGCGGGTAAAATCAGGACTTTAAGACGCCTGGGGGAGCGTTGAGAGGCTGGGAGCATTCTCATGGAGCAACTTCCAGGAATTCTTGATCTCGCGCCTGACGCGGTTGCCCCGTTGCTTTAGCCTTTTCAGTACTTCGACGTAGAATTTTGCGTTGACTGGTTGGCCAGGAGGAACAAATTGAAAATGCACCACTCCATTGGAATCTAAAGAAAAATGAGCATTGTTTTGACCTGTGATTTGCTCCTTCTTGCCTTTCTTGGGCGTGAGGGCGACGTCGTGTGACACTCTGCGCTCTGTCTTTTATTTTCTGGGTCGTACAAGAAGATGAAAGATTCCTCACCACTTACCACATTGTCCAAAAAAGTCGGATCATCCTCACAACACTGCAACAATTCTGTTCGAGAGTTTTTTCCGTTTTGATTTCGACCGTGCATTCACACAAGGATTCACTGAAACAAAACACTGTGACTCTGCAGAAGCTCGAAGCCGAGCGCTGTGTTCCCATGACTCCACCCACTCTTCCGTGCAAGCGGCAACACTGTGCGACGGATAGCCGCGGCAGAAGAAAATGGGGCGCGTTACTTTCGGGACATACCTTATATATATATATATATATATATATATATATATATATACATATGTGTGTAATAAAAAATTGTAGACGATAATGTAATACGTGTATATATATATGTGTATCATTATATAATGTAATAAAATTACAGAATGCAAGCGGGAGCATGTGATCAAATGACATATTTATTTATAAAATCTAAAACGCATATATATCCAGAAATAATATAGGTATATATATATATATATATATATTACTATTATTATTATTATTATTAAAATTTAGAGAAATATTATAAAGGACATCTATCTGGAAATATTAGTAAATTAAAATACTGGAAAGTCCGAAATAAAATTTTAATGCATGTACCACGTTATATATTTCAACTTTACTTTACTCAATTTTGTAATACACAATCATACTTTTTCTAACCATAAAATAAAATAAATAAATAAATAAATAAAATTAAAATGAATAAAATAAATAAATAAAATAAAATAAAAAATAAAAAAATCCCATTTAGTAAAGTTAATGTACCTCTTTAGAGAAAGCGCATACACTTCTTGAATTAAAGCAGAAAGTTTGATTAAATGGGTACTATTGAAATATTTCATGCAGGAAATTTTTTTTGAAATTATATGCTGTTTATATATATACATATATAGATAGATAGATAAATACATCGATATAGCTACATAGATAGGTTTCAAATATGCGTTTAAATACAATATATATATAAACAAATAGGATATGTATGATTTAATTTATCTCGCAATATTATTCAATAAAAATAAATAAGTAAATGAGACCAAGAATTATTATATTAGTGGTTTGATAACTATTGTTTAAAAGTAACAAATAAATAAATAAATAAATAATAATAATAATAATAATAACCTAACTTGGTTCCATTCGATTAATGTAGATATTAATCAGTTGCTTGTCGAATATTGAGTCAGTGAATAAATTAGTAAGTAAACAAAAGTGAAATGTATATTATTTGTTTTTGAGTAGTTCGTCCCAAGTCCTTAAGTTTGCACAATGGATCGTAATGTATTAGAATCTTTTGTGCGTCCTTGTAAAACAATATAAAGGATCTCGAAAACACAAACCAATATCAGCATATTTTAAATAATTTAATGAATCTGAGATAATTAGTCCTTATATTACACCATATTTTTAAATACTGCCATGCAACCGTGAACAGAAACTGATAAGTACTACGCGCATCATTTCTGGTAATGAGCATTCTGTGAAGCAAACAATACATATATGTTTGTGTGTGTGTGCATAATCAACATAACTAAAAGGAACTTCCATAGACCACAATGCATATGAATTCTACTTCCAATACGTGATAAAGCTACAGCCCTACAATTATAAATATCTGCATAGTTCTTGTGACGATGGCAATTGTCCATAAATTAAAAAAAGAAATGTACACTGAGAAAAAATTCTGTAACTGACATCTAGAATCTAAATTGTGGCTCTAGAAAAAATAGTTCCATGTCATCCTTATAAATTCTACTCCCCTTGGAAAGCGAGTTCTAGAAGCCCCCATTAGAATTCTAGAGCGTTTGACTATATTCTCAAGGACAAAGTTGTTTAAAAATCTCTGCAAATAAATGAGACTACAAGAGGTGGGTTTCTGCAATTATAATCTTGGTTTATTACCAAAGTCTAGAAAATCAAGCGAGAATTTCTTGCAATATAAATGATTCAGAATATTTAGAGTATTCAGAATACTGTATCACCATCTAGAAATGTGTACACTAGAAATTCTCGATAATTTCGTCTGTTCAGTTTATATGTGCATAGCTCGGAAATCTGTATTTCTAGTTAAGGGATTTAGACAATGGCAACTTATTCATTCTAGAGAAAGGCGGCATATATATATATATATATATATATATATATATATATATATATATTTTTTTTTTTTTTTTTTTTTCTCTCTCAGTGTGTATATATTAAAACAGTTATTGAAAATTGGAAAATTTTAATACTAGTTTCTTTAAGCTAGCTCAATATTGTTTTGCTTAAATGCAAATAGATTTAAGATGGTAAAAATATTTAAAAATTTGAGACAGTTTTTGACATATATTAAAATTTTTAACTGGAAATGAAATAAATAAATAAATAATTTATTTTATTTACTTATTTTAGATCTTGAGTTCTATTGCAGACAGTAACAAAAGAGCGCAGTTACCATTTGTTGTGGACCATCTTGTTTTGCTTTATAAGAAATTGTCTATTAAGAAAGGTAGGAATTTATAAATACATGCGCGTAAAGAAAGAAAAAAAAATCTAAATGGAAAATATTAATTGGGAACAAAATTAAATTCATTAGAGGACAAATTTATTATTCTTTTTATATTATTATTATTATTAAATTTTGTTTAAATAATAAAGCACTGATAGTTAAAAAAAAAAAAAAAAAAAAAAAAAAAAAAAAAAAAAAATTGGGGGAAAATGAACGTCATAACTTTAACTGTACGTATTGCTACTTCATTTAGAAAAACAAAGAAGCAAAAAAGAAAGAAATAGCTCAGAATTTTCATTTGTATATTTTTTTTCTTTTAATCTTTTTCTGTTTATCTCCTTCTTTTTTTTTTTTTTTCTTAACTGGCAAAATATTGTTTTATAATTAATATAGTAAGTGCGATTATTTTCCCCTGTAAATTTAATTCATTAGGCGACAAATTTATTATTATTTTATATTATTATTATTATTATTATTATTATATTTTGTTTAAAAAATAAAACATTGATAATTTTGAAAAATGTAAACTTTTGGGAAAAATGAATGTTCTAATATTTTGACTTAAACTCGTATTGTTTCTTGATTCAGGACAAGAAGAAAAAAAAAAAAAAAAAAAAAAAAAAAAAAAGGGAAAACCAAAGAAGTTTAATGTATATTTTATTTTATTTATTTTAGCTCTTTTTTTTTCCTTTTCTTTTCACTGACAAAAAGATTATAAATTTAATTAACAGAGAGAACGCGATTTTTTTTTTTTTTTTCCATCCTGTAGATTTAATTCTGTAGAGGACATATTTATTATTATATTTTTTATATGTTTTATTATCATTATCATTATCATATTTTGTTTAAAAAGAATGAAATACTGATAATTTTTAAAAATGTAAAGCTTTTGGAAAAGTGAATGTTTAAACAGTAAATAGCATTACTTGCAACCAACTTAAAAGTCGTATTGTTACTTCATTTAGAAAAAAAAAAAAAAAGGAAAGAAAAAGAAAACAAATAGCTCAGAAGTTTCACTTGTGTTTTAATTAATTTATCTTTTATTATTTTGTCACTGGCAGAAATATTGTAATTTTAATTAATACAGTAAATATTATTATTTTTTTTTTTTTTTTCTTTTCTAATTTACATCCTGAATAATCTGCAGAGAAAAAAACATCAAGTATATAACAAGGCAATAAAAGGTCAAACATGCAAATACATTTTTTTTTTTTCTCCTCTTTTCTAATTTCTCTATTCAAATTTCATCATTCCCCTCCCCCCCCCACCCCACCCTTCCATTGCTAATACCAAACAGATGTGAAATATTGATGAATTAACCCCGCAAAAGAGAGTCATTAAACAATATTTCTACGCGAGGAAACATTATTTAGATTTTTATCGAGTCAGGGAATTGAGCCATCATATTTAAATATCTGATGAGTAATATTACATTTTAATCATTCGATATCCTTTGGCATATTTCAACGATTACTCACAACATATCTTTTGCATATCCCATAATTCCGTACGGAAATTAACTCATCAACTAGTAACCCCCCTTATCCAAATAGATCGGAAATCATTTGTATCTGCCGTCAGGACCTAACGACTGCTAATCTGCGTTGATATACATCAGAAACCTCTCATGGGAAATTTTCTCCAAAGCCCCCCTCTCTAAATGAAGAACAAATAATGATGCAGGAGGAGATGGAATGACTCATTCCAATCTCAGGCAAGATATCTCTCACTCCCCTACAAAAAAATAAATCGGTAAACGGAAGTTGTGATAGGATATGATTAACGACATTCCTCCCATGTAATCGCTCCAGCAGCTGAAATAAGGTTTAAAGGAGATCGTGTCGTGGCGCCATCTATTGTTTACATTGAACAATGTTTGCTTATTGCGTGACAAACTGAATAAATTATTGGTAAGCGTTTTTGTAGGCAAGGTTTTCCTATTTAAAATAACATTTAAAACATAAGCTGTTATGCACAAAAATCGAACAATTCTTTGCTTTTTATATGTCTAGTAGAACGCTTTGGTAAATATTATTCGTTGAGAAATTATTTTGCAAATTCTGTCGTTGTTTGCTTTATTATCTTTCTGAATTTGTTTAGAAATATTTTGTAAATAATATTATGCGTCGTAAAATAATGAAACATAGTAAAAAATTAATTTCATATTTAAAAATTAAAATATTTGAATGTTTAAAAATGTATTACAATTTTACATGTAATGCATAAAAATTCGATTTTTATCTCGCGTAGTTACAATGAACTTTATTTTCATTTTAAAATATTAGTATGAAAAATCATATTTTTTAAGAGTTTAACAATACTTTAATTATAAAGGTTTAAGAGAAATATTGATATTTCAATTTAAAAATTAATTAATAAGAATTTTTTTAATGAGATAGCAAATCTCATACATTTATGGTATAACTTAAAGTGCAGCATATCAAGTATAACTTGAATGATATAACTTAAAGTGCAGCACTGAAATGTATTTTAAATTATTAATTATTGCATGTCGCAGAATAATAATAATAATAATAACTTAAAAAAAAATTTATATATATATATATATATATATATATATTATTCTATTTATTTATTTTATTTTAATCATAAATGACTAAGAAGGTGAGATCTAGAATAAATAAACGAATAAAGAAAATAAAATAAAGAAAATTAATATATTATGTAAAACAAAGCTAACCTCTTTTTTTTTAAACACAAAATAAATAAATAAATAGTTAATAATTATAATTATATAAACTTTTATTATTATTATTATTATTATTATTATTACGCGGTAATTCCCTCAGGTCTATTTGGTCTATTTGATGTATTTATTTTTGTAAACGTTGTTGTAAAGGAGATATTTTATATTTTATATTTTTATTATTATTATTTTTAATCAATAGTTTAAAAAAAAAATATCAAAAGCATCCTTAAATTACCAACTCAAACTCAAACTTAATTATCTTGTTTTATTTTTTATTTCATTTTGTACGCGCGCTTTATTTATTAAAAAAAAATTAAAAATTATTTAAAAAAAAAAAAAAAAAAAAAAAACTTTTTCGATACTGCTTGTTTCGAAGCTGATTATTATTATTATTTTTTTTTCTCTTTTCTTTTTCCTTCAAAAAAAAAAAAAAAAAAAAAAAAAAAAAAGAAAAATGAAATTCTGTCAAAAGCAGAAATTTAGTTTAGTACAGAGGACTATTATTGTTATTATTATTTTTCAAATTATAACATCGCTTTCAGATTATTCAGTTATATTTTTGATTTCGATAAATGTCCAACAATCATAAAACTGGTATCGTAAAAATCCGTAGATTGAGGCTAATAGTCTCAGTCCTGGAAGAAAAAAAAAAAAAAAAACTTTGTCGTATATTGTGACATATTACATGAACACACATCTAAAACACGAACACACGATCAATACTTGTTATTTACTTCTACAAATCACTTTTTAAAATGACTGAAATTTGCTGTCCAACTTTCTTCACCATAAAATATTAATGACGAAGTTTCATCCGTAGATTGAGACTTATATTCCCCTGTACTTATATAAATAAATAAATAAATAAATAAATAAATAAAACAAGAAATTCTAGCTTCTAAATATTTAAATTATTTATTTTAATTTAGAATTGTCGCCGAAAAAATTTATGAGTTAATTTATTTTTCGACGTATAATAAAATATATTTTCACGCGAATAATAATATAAAAAGATAATCTCATTGTACTAATGTCGTCATATATATATATATATATCTCTCTCTCTCTATATATATATATATATATATTTATTATTATTATATCATTGAATTGAATCCACGAGCTTGAATATTGCTCATTAATAGATCTTATTTATTTTGTTATTTCATTTTGCACGCGCGATTTTTATTTCCTAATTCAAAATTATTAAAAAAATACTTTTCGATACTGTCCATTTCGAAACTTATTATTATTAATTTTCTTTTCTTTTCTTGAAAAAAAAAAAAAAAAAAAATTATTTTGATGAAATTTTGGCAAAAGCAGAATTTATTTTAGTACGGAGGACTATTAGTTTTTTTTTTTTTTTTTTTTTTCATATTATAACATTGCTTTCAAATTATTCAATTATATTTTCGATAAATTTTCGTTTTCGATAAATGTCCAACTATCGTAAAACTAGTATCGTAAAAATCCGTAGATTGAGACTAATAGTCCTCAGTCCCAATAAAAAGATAAAATAATTAAAAAAAAAAAAAAAAGAAGAAGAAGAAGAAAGAGAGAAAGAAAAAATAAATGTTCTTTAATTTTTAAAGGAAGCATATATGATTGGAAAATAAGAATAATAATATAAATGACTAATAAAATATTCAATTTACTTTCTTCTAAATTATGTAGGTTTAAGGAAAGTTTAATTAAAACTAGAAAATATCTGAGATTGTCGAATAAAACTTATTGTGCACATTCATTGAGACTTGTATGCATAATATTGCAAATTGCAGCATTTAATGTTGATTTGTTTAAGAACGGAAAGCCGTATATTAGAATAACCCACATCCGCAACTCTAATATTATCGCAATTCTCTACATCCAACGAGGGATATCGTTAATTTTACTATTATTATTATTATTATTATTATTATTTCCTAAAAATAAAGGGTTGCCGAATAAAATTTATTCTGCCTATTAATTAAACATTATGAAGGGTGTAAACTGCAGCTACTAATATTACTTTATTAGGTTTGGGGAAGCCATAGATTAAAGTAACCCCCCCATACACCACATCCTTACAAGCACATCCTATAAGAAGATGCTACATGTTTTAACTATTACTAATACAACAACAACAACAACAACAATAAAAGTTAGTCAAAAATGTATTATGCATATAAATATATTCTTACGTACCAAAAGTTGTAAATTTCAGCTATTTTCATTGCTTTGTTTACTTTCAGGAAGCTGTAGATTGAAATAAGACACTTTCTACACTAGATTATAACAATTACTTATTTACCATTTTTAAACAAAATTTTCTGTATTATTGCTATTGTTTTGTTTTTCGTAAATATATATAAAATATTTATAATGTAATGTACAGAATTTTAAATTAATAAATAAACAAACAAAGAAAATTTAATGTATTTTGCTTTGGTTTGATTATTAAAATAATTTGCAAATACCAACTTAGTAAAAAATTCTGTTGTAAATTAAAATCAATTTACTAAACAATTTATTTATACATTACTTATAGATATTCCATATGAGGAAACAAAAACACATTTACATATATATGTGCAAATAATCAATTCCATATCGAGAAAAGTAAAATTAAAGGTAAAAAACAATCGAATATATAAATATATTATATATGTTAATCTATTTTAATTCTACTTAAGTGTAGTATGCATAGATTAAGTGTATGCATAAATATAGATATAATGCATTTTTCTGTACTTATCTTGAAAACTTATATTTTATAAAATATGTACAATACTTTACTATAATTAAATAAGCATATATATATTTATATAAACAGAATTTTAAACTTAATAATATCATTATTTATAGAAATATATAGTTATTCAAAACAAATAGAATTATTTTGAAGGAACACTAATAATGCATAATTTACCATACATTACATCCCCCCCCCCCCAAATTTATAGAGTTTAAGATATTACATCAAATACTGTATCTGAATTTCTTATTGTTCTAGACAATAATTCAAATCAGTTTAACTAAAGAGAGAGAAAAAAAAAAAAAAAATGTGTGTGACAGGTATTTCCTCCTCCATCCAACCTGCTTTTCGTATAATGCACATAAATTAATAAAACATTTAAGTTTGATGTTGAATTTAAAAATTTATTTAAAAATTTTCAGAAATTTCCACCTACAGCATTTTCTGAAACATCTTAGATTAAATTTGATTAGCTCTGTATTTTATCTGTGCACTATGTAATTTTCAAATAATTTACTTAAACGTAGCACTGCAGAAAAAGTGAAAAATGTAACCTTGAAACGTACTTAAAGCCATTTCTAAACATCACACTAATATATAGGAACTTTTTTCTATGGCTGTGCAAGAACAAAAGATATTTTTCTTTCCATATTTCATGTGATACATGCTTTCATGCATATAAAGAAAATACACACACACACATATATATATATAATTTATTTAATGCAGTATAAAACTGCTAAACTGTACCTATTACAACCTTCACTCAATACATAATGTATTTGAATAATTTTGATTAGTCCTGTATACGAGCCATTGCGCGTTTTTGATAAAATGTGTCAAGTACCATCCCCTTATGATGAAGATTTATAATATCTAGTGTGGTCTCCCTGCTGATATTTTACTTGAGATATGCAGATACTGACATGCACACATACATACTGATACGTACAAATAAAAAGGCGAAAAAATTTTTTTGGGGATTCAGGTGACTTTAAAACGTGTAAATACAAGAAAATCTCAAATTAAAAATGTATATATATATTCAAAAGCAATAATGCCTCTACCATATGAGGGAAAGGGAAGTAATTTTTTTAAGAGATTCACTCTAAATAGGGGAAGAGACACTATTCAGTATACAACAATGATGGTGCAACAGCTCTCCCTTGGGAAACTTCCCCTCTTACAATCTTTATTCCCTTTCGAACTTTATAATTATTAATTCCAGATATTCGTATTGCTGTGTTGTCACATCCATCCCCTTTCTTGGAACGTAGAATTGTCCCTCTTTCCCCACGGGAATACAACCGAATTCAACATTAATAAACAAACTAATTATTTCCCACCAACAATAATTGTTTTAAGACTTGCCATTGCTTCATAAGCGTCAAATGATATAAACTTAGAATATTATTAATAATTTTAAGTACTTATATCTTTCTTATAATCACATTTGTTAATTTTCCTTTGGTATTTCTACTTTCTCCTATACTATTGGATTTGAAGATCAGGATCCTTCAATGTCCTATCTATATCGCTCATTACTCAGCATATCATTTTTACTTAATAAATAGTATTTAAATTAATTACATATATATGATTAACTCTCTATATAAATAGATATGACTATAAGGGGTACTACGCCGCCCCTCAACCCCCCCCCCCCCGTTGTATCCATTTGTTTATATATATATATATCTGTATATATATATATATATATATATATATATATATACATATATATATCTTTGTAACTCATAGCCTTGTGTTAATTCATTTTAACTCAAAAATACTTGTACCGAATTTCATGCAAAATGATTGCTTAAATCATCGGAATTATTTTGTGTAGCCCTGTAAACTAATTACCTATTTTATGCCGACTACTTTTCAAAGATACCTTGCTTTTTAACATTCTATTAATGTTCGTTTATTTAATTAAGTTTAATGGAGTGTAATCATGTGAAAAGGCACTTATAAGAAATACCGTCTATAGACTGTAATGGTAGAATATTCGTTTAAGAGTCCCTGTACACGAGCCGCACTAGTTATACACACTAATAAAAAGTATAAACTAACTCATTGGAACTCATTAATATTGAACCAAATTTGACATCACTGGGTGATTGCAGAATATCATCAGGATTCTTTTGTGTGATCCTCTAAATAAATTATTTGGTCTGTCTATACAAACCTTTTTTCTAGAGAAAACATGCTTTCAAGCGTCTTAATAATGTACGTTAAATCTATTTTGTTGAACGCAGCATAAACGCGTTAAATGACCTTGATGAAAATCTGGCCATAGGCTCTAATAGCGCCTGATCATGTGTACCAATTTTCAAGTCAATCCAAGGGTTTTTGCGCTTTCTATTCGGCACACACAAATTCTGCCCATAGGACATAATGATAAGAAAATTGTTTGGTGTGCCCCTGTGCACGAACTGCAAACAGGACTACAAACGCAAAAATATACAGCTATTTATGTGTATTTAATGAACACGTGTACCAAATTGCAAGTCAATAACGTGATTTTTGCGGCCGCTATCACGAGAGATACAGACAGATAGAACTAAAAAAATGTTGAGTTTCCACACGGAGGCCTCACCTGACGTTTCGGCAATTAAAGAAAACGAAGTATAGGATTCGTAAAAAAAATTCAATCTTTCGTTTTTCGTGGATTTAAGCGTTTTGAGACATAAAAACTGAAGATGATTTGACCATTTTTTGAAAATGCTCGCCTTTATGTCTGTACGTGTCTCTGTGAATCAATGTGTTTGTTTGCCTTTCTCTTTGCGTGTGCCTGTGACACAACTTTAGTAGAAGAATTAATGCATAAAATTTTATGCAAATTGCACCTTGACATAAATTAGTGCGACAGGACTATTGTTTTCAAACAGCGATTTTAGCGTCGGGAAAAAAAATAAATAAAAACGTATAAGATCTTTTGTTTATTTAAATTGAAAGACAAGAACTTCTTCTTCTTCTTCTTCTTGATCTTTTTTTTTCTCCCTACGCATTTTGTATATTTAGACAAATTGTTGTTTTTTCCTTTTCTCCTCTCGTGTCACGTAGAAAATATTTAAAATAAAATTGAGAATAATCGTGCTTAGACCAAGCGAGAATTAATCTTAATCGAAAAAAAAAAAAAGAAAAAAAGAAAAGTTTTACTTTCAGCGTTATAACGAACCAAAGCATGTACACTAAACATTTCATATTTAAGAAAATTTCCTTGTTGAAACGGAATTACAAATAACATAAGTTCTTTTCCGTTTGAAATCTATTTTAAATAAAACTTCTAAAGAAATACTCAAAACCATTTTCTTTAATGAAAAAATAAATAAAATAAAAATAAAATAAATAAATAAATAAATAAAATCCTAATATTCTTAAACGTGATGCAGCATTATAGAGAGCTTCACATTATGTACATATATTATATTTCGAATTATTTTAATAACTGAATTGTAGAAATTAGCTTTTGAAGCCCAAATATTTTCTAAAAATGTAATGTGAGGTATTTTACTGCTGCAAGTAACACAGGTCTACATCTAAAATTTTATTTTGATAATTTTGGCTGATATTCTTGGCTGTGTTTTTTTGGTGTGCTGAAACCGAAACTGAAGCCAGTTTTTCTCTATCACGTATATATTCTTGTCAATACAGGGTGTCTACCGACACAATTTCTTCAATTGCAGTTGTTTCTAATATATTTCATGATTAATTGAAATTAATTATAGAAACATAATATAAAAGTTTCTATATAATTATAATTTTGGAAGAGCCAAGGAAAAAAAATATGTCGGTAGACACCCTGTATTGGCATAATTCTGTAGATGATAGAGAAAACCTGGCTTCAGTTTCGATTTCAGCGCACCAAAAAAACACAGCCAAGAATATCAGCCAAAATTATTTTCTCTATCACCTACAGAATTATGTCAATACAGAGTATCTACCGACATAATTTTTTTTTCCTTGGCTCTTCCAACAATATAATTATATAGAAACTTTTATATTATGTTTCGATAATTAATTTTAATTAATCATCAAACATACTAGAAACAACTGAAAACGAAGAAATTGTGTCGGTAGACACCCTGTATTGACAAGAATCTATAAGTGATAGAGAAAAACTTGTTTCAGTTTCAGTATCATCATACCAAAAAACACATGTATCAATTTAAAATTATCAAATTAAATTTTGCCAATATGATTTTTGTAGACCAATGTGATTTAATTGATTTTGTGAAATTTCCTGGAATTAAATATTTCACATTAGCAGTATTTATTCTACACAAAATATAGTTATGCTGAACTTTATACAGAATGTCCCTATAATAAGTAATTTTTTAACATAAAAATTTTTTTTTAGGGAATTATTAATTGTTTAAAATTTCATTGTATTCTATTTGCTAGATAGAAATTTTATGTGTATCTTAGTCGAATTGCTTTAATTATCTTTATAATTAGCTTTACTTTAAATCATTACATACTGCTTCCTCTAAGAAGACACGCATTGTTTCTCTTGCAAACAATTAATCACAGAATAATATTACATAAGCATTTGGATTTTCAGAATTGTTAGAAAAGAAACTTTCTATTAAATAAAAACTTCCCCTTTGCTATAAATCCAATAAAATGAATTTAATTTCTAGTGTTGCTTTTCTGCTTATGGAGCAGCTGTTGCTATCCGCAGATGCGAATTTATTGAAGAAAGGTAGCTCAACGCCTACTTATCCATACCGTGATATGAGCAGAAGTTGGAAAAACAGAAACTTGTTAGACACTCCCCACCTACATTATACTTTATAGAGCTCTAAATAAGCAATATGTGCCAAATATAAAACGTATTGATTATTTCAGTGAATCACGAATTGCTTTCCTCGGTGAAGCCTCATGAAGTTTGACTATTTAATAAAAGAGGATTATTGTAACTGACATTCTTTCACAATATATATATAATAAAATATTTCAAATATTTCAAATTTATATAATTTTCGAAATGAACGATAAATTATGATCAATCTCAAAGTTATATTAGACCTGACTCATAATAGATTTACTACATAAGTAATTAAAATAGTCTGAGAATAATTATAAAAGTACGCAATATATTTTATAAATTAAAAATAACTCTGTTACAACCTGCAGGCTAATAATAACTTAATAATTAATTGTAATACAACATAAAATGTGCAATTTGCATCTTACATATATTCAGATTAATTGAGACATTTTTGAAAAAATAATTTCCTTCATGCTGAAAAAAAAAAAAAAAACAGTAAATATGGATAAAATTTTACATCATTTTTTAACATGATTTTATGCTATTTTTATACTAAAAGTTAGAATATACGTAATCTGAAAATTGCAGGTTCGATACCCGAGCCGTCCCAAAAATGCTATGTGCATTGAAAATCGTTGGTGCACGTGAAAACCGTTATGGTTTCCATGTTCTCATTGTTCCATAAAATAAATATTACCTATTGGGATATCGAAGCAGTAGAGCCATCATTTCAGCGGAAGACCAAAAATTGTGATAACACGCCTCTGGACTGTTCTTAGATATGAATCAAAGACCATCGTCAATTGTCCACTGATTGGATCTAGTGCAAAATTTAACCCATTTAATTTTAAACTCTATTTATAAATTTCAAAATAAATAAATAAATAAATAAATAAATAAATAAATAAAATAAAAATAAATAAATAAAATCACAAATGAAGATTATTTATTTTTGCAAAATTTTCTCCAAGTTGCTGGTTGATTTTCACGTCGCTCTAGTGCTTCGTTGTGGACAATTTTTCTCTCCACATTTATTGAAATTTTATTTTTCCGACTGAGTGAAAATAATGCCTGGACCGGGAGTCGAATCCCGGATCTTTGACTTACAAAGACAAGGCTCTACCAATTGAGCTATCCAGGCCGACACTCCGGTCAGCATTACTCACTCAGACAACCTTTAGGCAGAAACATCTCTGGTCTACCATGTAGATAGCTCGACAGAAGTAAGCCGCAGGAAATAAAAAACACGATTAGATAATGGGAGAAACAAATACAATTTTTATTAAAATCACACAATCAGCTGTGGAAGAAAATCATATTTATTGAAATTTTATTTTTCCGACTGAGTGAAAATAATGCCTGAACCGGGAGTCGAACCCCGGAACTTTGACTTGCAAGGTCAAGGCTCTACCAATTGAGCTATCCAGGCCGACACCCCGGTCAGCATTACTCACTCAGACAACCTTTAGGCAGAAACATCTCTGGTCTATCATGTAGATAGCTCGACAGAAATAAGCCGCAGGAAATGGAAAATACCATTAGATAATGGGAGAAAGAAATACAATTTTTATTAAAATCACACAATCAACTGTGGAAGAAAATTTCTTCCACAGGCATTATTTTCACTCAGTCGGAAAAATAAAATTTCAATAAATATGATTTTCTTCCACAGTTGATTGTGTGATTTTTAATAAAAATTGTATTTTCTCTCCACGTTCAAAGATATTTTAACTGTCGAATTTCAAATTAGAACAGAACTCAACCATTTGGACAAAAACTGAGCTTATTCTCAAAAAAAAAAAAAAAAAAAAAAGATAAAAGAAAAATCTCGTAAGAATATTTTGAAATTATCGGTTAACTGAAGTGAATTTTCATTTGGTTTCGCCTTTTATATGTCGAAAATTACTGAGCTATGTCCACTGTTGATATTGCCTTAAAAGTCAAATTAATGACGAGTGAACTAGAGGTTCTTCTCCGTCTACAAGACGTCAATGGCGAGTCAGCTTCTGATTGGTTTCAAACATTTTCTGGCTTTTATCCACATTTAAAAGGGATTTTAATTATTTTAAAGCACTGTGCTCAAAACTGTAGCGGGACTAAAGGATTATTACCCCCGCCTCCATAAAAAAGAAAGAAACCTGTTATTATTATTATTATTATTATTATTATTATTATCATATTTATTTATTTATTTATTTAATATTATAATTATAATTATAATTATTGTTTATTTATTTATTTATTTTTATATATTCAACTAAAAAGAATTCGAGCACAAAAATTTAAAAATTAGCATAATAAATTAAATATGCATAATTATCTTAATCATATGAAAGCAAAAAGTAGAAGATATCTGCTCAATATGAGCAGAGGTAAAGCAAATATATAAAATATATAAAAATATATTATAATAATAATATAAAAATATATTATAATAATAATATAAAAATATATTATAATAATAATATAATATAAATATATAAAAATTTATTCTAAAACTGATGATTTGAATATTTCTTGTTCAAGATACAGTTTCAGTACAGAAGTTTAAAACCAAACCTGAATGCTGCTCGGAACTACATTAGAATCAGAAAACTTTTTTTCAAAGTTTAAATTTAAATGTGTCCACAACTGAAACATAGACCAGTACTGTGGCTCTTACCCTATCGAATGTGAGAAAGTCGGTTAAAATTAAAAAAAAAAAAAAAAAAAAAAAAAAAAAAAAAAACGAATATTATATTGGAGTTGGAAGCCCTAAGCTCCCATACTTTACCTCTAAATCTGTAATTATTTGAATATTATTGTCATCGGAATTACACATTTCAGTTCAATTGCCTGACAGGGAATGGGTAAAAATTCAATTTATTTATTTAATCCAAAAATATAAATTACCACCATTCAAAACATAAATAAACAATATACAAAATTAAACTTGAAAAGCATGTAAAAATAAAAATGTTTCCCTTTCGAATGCTATTTGTTAAACCCTAAGTTGTATGTTTACATTACATTGAAAAAAATCTGTGACACACATTTCGAAACTAAATTGTGGTTCTAATAAAATAAAAAAAAATAAAAAAAATTCATGTCATCCTTATAAATCCTAGTTTCCTTTGTTAGCGAGGTCTAAGAACCCCATGAGAATTCTAGAACATTTTCTTTTATTATCAGACTTATTTAAAAAATATCTGCAAGTAAATCCAAACACAAGGACTAGTTTTAGGAAATATCATTTTGGTTCATGCCCCAATTCTAAGAAATCAAACGAGAATATTTAGCAATATAAAGGATTCATAATATTTAAATTATTCGCAATATAGTTTCACTATCTAGAAAATTATTCGGTTGTTTACATCATATGAATAACTCTGAAATCTACATTCACAGTTTAGGGATTCAGAAAAAGACTACTTATTCGTTTTACATGAAGGTGGTATACCTTTTTTTCCCCCTCTGTAGGCTACATCTTTTTTTCTTTTTCATTACCTATTACTTTTCTTTCATTCGTTTGAAACAATACATAACATTAAACTTTATTTTTCTTAATACATTGTTACACTTACGTAATCTCTTGTTTTCTGTTAAATTACCCTTTTTTAAATTATTATATTCGTTCCACACTATGGATATTTGTTGTTGTTTGTTTGTTTATTACAGTACATCGTTGCATCTATGACATTAAAGTCACAAGTCGTATGGATCGTGCCGGAATTGCGATCACCGTGAAATCAAGGTTATTCCTATTATTAATATTGTAAATATTTTTGAGTCATTCATTTGAATTAGTCACTAATTAAACAAATTAGTTGTGAAGATAAAACCAATAATAAAAGGAACTTCGTAAGCAAAGAGCGAAAAATACACACGCATGCATTGTTTCGAGTTAGAACAAACTAATAATTACGAATATTTATCAGGCAACGTAAGTTAACACGTATGGATTGGAAGAATTTCATGCAATTGAACTAGTAAATGGTCTTTATTTCTTTAAAATGTAATTGTCTAAAAAGTTTATTTTGAAAATGAAAAATTTATTATGTGTAAGCGAAAACAGTCGAAATGTAAAAATAAAACGACTGTTTTTAAAAGCTATTTCAAATAAATGATAAAAATAAAAAGTAAAATAAAGTAAAATAATCTGGTGTGTCACTCACACTATTTCTCTTACTCTGAAATTTAATACGATAAAGGTTGGAGATTAAGAGGTAAGATAACGAGTACTGTTATGTAAACCTGTTAAACAATTTAAATTAGACTTAGGAAGAGTTTCATATGACAATTAGTTCTGTGTGAGGGGGGCTACCGCCCCCCTCAACACCCCGTTTCATTAATTTACAGAAAACAAGCGATGAATATTTAGCTTAAAACATACATTATTTAACATATCTCTACGAGGAATTTATTTCAATTCCCGAAGAAGCTTTCCAGGAAATAGAAAATATTATTAGTAAAGCGCATCCACTAACATCAAATAACTAGTGTGTTGTGGCCACCACACGACTTTCTTATATATTTTCTTATACAAATTCACTCAGTAAAAGCAATTTAAAAAATTATTATTTAAAAAAATCATCTTCCATGAAAATGCACATGGTTTCCATATTAGAGAAGTAGTATAACTCTAAATATCCAAAATAAAGTTGAATTTATTCTCAATATTACATTTTTTTTTGTTAAAAATGAAAAAAAAAATCTATAACTGTATTTTAAGTTATCGCAGATCGATGGTTCAACCATTCGTCTTAAAGTATTGGCGAGCTCTTTTGAAAGGTACCCATCATGAAAATTTACTCCGTTCGAGGGTGGACCCCCCCCCCCCCCTAGTGGGGAGGCGGGGCTCCTACATATACAAAATTATTTCCCAGTTGAGTATCTCTATTACTCAACATATATGTTCTTTTTTTTTTTTTTTTCTTTTTTTCAAATATATCTCTTTTAAAACTCCTAATAAATATTTTGTGAGTAAATATTTCATGTTCTTGCTATACGCTTTTGTGTAAAGAATTATGATCATAAAATTTACATTTTTATTTATTTAGATATATATGCATGTTTCAAAAGGTTTCCGAAAAACTTTAAGGGTAGATCAGACATACCGAAACAAATCATTTTTATACTGAAACATATAAGCAGAACCGTCATGTATGCGTGCTAACGACACAATAATACTAAATAAATCAATGCAGATACGGGTTACAAAAACAGGTTTATTAAACACTGTGTGCATAATGTTTCAGAAGGTGCTCAAAATTCCTGCCTTCTACAAAAATTCAAAACTCACAACGGCGATCCAAGGATTGGCGAACGCATTCGAACAGTCCAGGTATATCACTGACACATGATGCTGCTTCAACTAGCTTCAACAGCTTGTGCATGCTATGAGGGTGAGCACAGGGGACGTAAAACTCTTACTAAAGGCATTTCAAGAATTCCAACATCAAGAAATCAATAAGGGACAAAAACAAGGCGGGCATCGTAAAGGGCAGGCGATGGATCCGCCCCTGCCCATCCATCGTGTCGTGGCTCATGTTGCCCAAGTCCCTTTCGGCCAAACAGCGTCCTCTAGTAACAAAGCACTCAACTACAGGCAGATGACTCAGCCAGATTGCGAATTTTACGCATATATATAAGTCGATAAAGCATATAGATGCACAAAAATTAATATGTGAATTTGTCATTATAAAAGAAAAAGACTAAATTTAAGTGTCGGTCAACGGATGCTGCTGCTATTAAACTCTTTCGGCCGAACAGCGTCCTCTAGTAACAACACCCTCAACTACAGGCAGATGACTCTGCTAGACTGCAAATTTTACACATATATATAAGTCTATAAAGCATATAGAGGCACAAAGTTTAATATGTAAATTTGTCATTATTAAAAAAAAAAAAAAAAAAAAAGACTAAATTTAAGTGTTGGTCAACAGATGCTGCTGCTATTAATCCCTATTTAACATTTTCCGTGTAACTATATCACAGCGTCTGTTGGATAAAATTTTACTTATCTCTATAATATGTCAAATTTTATTTTGAGAAATTAGTTTTTGATACTTATTTTTGTTAAAAGGTAGGTGGCACTGTTATGTACAATGATACAGGAAAAAATTTAATTATGGCTATAAACACTACTAGTACGGAGTTTATTGGATATTTTTGAAAAAAAAAAAAAAAATATATATATATATATATATATATACATATTGTTAAGTGTGGGGTAAAATTTTATTAATATAACACAAATCTATAAAATTAATGTTGGCAAAGAATATTCCTGTGAAATATTTAATTCCAGAAAAATTCACAAAATCAGGTAAATTACACAGGTATACAAAGTAATGTTGACGAACTGTGGTTTGATAATTTTACATGATAAATATGATTTTTGGTGTGCTGAAACCGAAAGTGAAGCCAGATTTGTCTATTATGTATCAATTTTTGTCCATACAGGATGTCTAGAGACATAATGTCTTCTTTGCGTAGTTTGCAGTATTTTTCTTTGATTAATAATAATTAATTATGGAAACATACTTTAAAAGTTATCATATAATTATATTTGTGGAAGAGTCACGGAAGAAATTGTGAGGGTAGACACCCTGTATTGACAAAAATCTATACGTGAGAGAGAAAATTTTGTTTTAATTTCAGTTTCAGCACACACAAAAAAAACATGAAGATTATCGAATCGAAATTTATTGAATCAGATGTACAGTCGTTAGCAAAATTATTCAAACGCTAGCAATATTTCCCATGTTAAAAAAAAGTACACTTTATACTATTTTGTTAAATAAATACTTGTTGAATCACGTTCTTAGACTGACTAAGAATATCATTCGACAAAAATTTATTTAATAAAACAGTATTAAATGTACTTTTTTTTTACATAGGAATTATTGCTAACTCTCGAATAATTTTGCTGCCGACTGTAGAACTGTGTAATTATAAAGAACCGAACACTCAATATAAAGTATTATGCTCAGTTTTATTATTATTATTATTATTATTATTATTATTTTATTATTTTATTTATTTATTCTTTAATTGTAAGTCGAAATTTAAAACTGTTATATAGGATTTTTTTGTAATATAAAATACTTTTTGTACTTGTAAGTATATGAATACAATGAACATTTGCGAGAGGCAGAGAGAGAAAAACCAGAAATTGCACGGATTTAGATCCGGCGAACGTGGTGGACATGGATTACGAAAGAAGCGACTAATAATTCGTTCGTCTGTGAAGTGTTGGACCAATAACGCCTTAACGGACGCATGTATATGTGGGGGCGCACCATTGTGCATGAAAATGGTCGATGTACAGTCGGTAACAAAAGTGTCCGAACACTAGCAAAAATTTCTATGTAAAAAAGGTGCACTTCATACGGTTTTGTTAAATAAATCCTTATCGAATCATGTTCCTACACTGACTAAGAACAGGATTCGACAAGGATTTATTTAACAAAACCGTAAGAAGTGTACTTTTTTTACATAGGAATTTTTGCTAGTGTTCGGACACTTTTGTTACCGACTGTAAGGACCCGCCTTTGCTGTATTTCCTGCACAAGAAACGTCTGCAGCATGTTATGGTACTTGCGGTCCGTAACGGAACATCTGACAGGACCATGTGCAGTTATTTCCTCAAAGAAGAATTGCTCAAGGATGAATGTCGCCGTGAATCCACACCAGACAATCACCCTTGGAGAATGTAGGAGAATTTGAGTGTGCATGCACGGATTTAGCCGAAATGTAGCAATTATGTGTGTTGACAGTCCCACTGAGGGAGAAATGAGCCACGTCGCTCCACAGAATATTCAAAGGCCATGGCAGATCAACAGTCATTCTGTAGCGAAAACTGACCGTGAATGAGAGACGTTGTCGTTTATTCCTATCAAGCAGCTCTTGGGTATGGTGGAACTTGTATGGGAAGTAGTGCATTATGTTTCTGAGCACTTTTCGGACGGTGCTGTAAGAATAGCCTGTCTGTCGAGAAACAGCACATGCGCTACTGCCCCCAAACTCTGATGTCTGTCACTGTGCGGGAACAGTTGTTTTGACGGCATCAACAAGTATAACGGTGTGACAGGTTTACGACCTTTTCCAGGTTGAACTCCTAATTTCCCCGTCCCTTCAAATCACTTAATCATGGTCCGGTTACCTTTTGTAGACATTGTTCAACGCCGTAGGTTCTTTATACGACGAAATTCCCGAACTGCAGCAGAAGCATTCCCCTTGTTTTCGTAAAACAGCTTCACCAATAACGCATGTTCAACTAAAGATACCGCTATCATTACAGACGGAAAAATCGACATAAAACATGACAACGTCTGCAAACGTTTTATACCCTAACCGGTTTTGCATAAAGCTTCCTCTTCCTTCCAAGCATGCAAATCTCGACATTTTTTCCTAGAACTGACAGCTTTTCCTGGTTTTACATTTTATTACGCATAATTCTTGTCCTGGATTGTTAATATTGTTTCTGTATTCCGTTTTGTTTGTTTATTGTGCTAAAAATTAATGTTTTTTCGGAAAAGGCGGAAAATGGTGGATCTGGCGGACATTTCGGAACTTATTATTTTTTTTTTTCGAAATTCCGTGAGCGCATCTTTTGTATAGTCTACACAGCAAACTTCGTTGCATTCCGTTCACCCATTTGCACTGTAGGATGCTATTTATAGGGGAAGTTTAATTATAAACACCCTGTAGAATGTTCTGTTTCCTCTTCCCGTGGTCGTATGACTTCCTCTAAAACAATCTGTACAGTTTCGATCATGTGACCATACCCGCTTGGAATGAAAAAGAGAATTTTTGAATTAGTCTGTAGTTGGTTTTTCAAGATGTAAGTTTTAAGGAAAGGTCTAATTTTCGCGTGATTTGCGTAAGCACTGATTTCATTAAGGTACCAGTTAAGCCAATGACTGTATTTTATTCTTTTTCAATGTGTGCTGCCTTTTTAAATATGACATATACATATGTACATATATATGCCTTTTACGATATTTTCTTTCTAACACAGTAATCTAAAATTGTTTTTCAAATCCTGTTTTCCATTTTTTCTATCTGAAGTCTAAATTAGATTATAAGCAGTTTAGAAAACTTATTTTTCTCTGAACATATTTACGATTTATTTTACTTTAATTTTAACATTTCCTCAGAAACGTCGCTCTGAATTATTCATCAATTGATTTTACGAAAGGCATTGTTTATATACATTCATACATATATATATATATATGAGAAGATATCTAAATACTTCAGAATGATAATCATTATGTGCTAGTGCGATATCATAAGCTGCATAATAAATACAAATGAGAGAGAGCGAGAATAGGTAATTTTACAAATAAAGAAAAACAATAAGTCGTATATTTTCTGTTCGATATACTGAAGTCAAAATTTTTACGGAAATATGTAAATTTTCTAAACTGAATGAAATGTAAATAAACAGAGATATCAACAAAGCAGTCGATAGAATAATTTAACACTAGAACATCATTCAGAAAGTAGTTTTTTTATTTTTGTATTACTACAGTCAATTCAAACTTCCAAAACTTACTCTTCCATCGAATTCTTTGTTTGGATAGGTACTGTTTTTCTTATTTTTATAATTATCGAATGGTATTATAATGCTGTTTACTTTTGTATGCACATAAATTAAATGTTTTTTTTTCTCTCTCTCTCTTTTCGTTCTACGTACGTTTGAGACTAACACAAGCATTTTTTTGTTTGTTTGTTTGTTTCTTCCTTTATTCTTTGAGTTATGAACAAAGTTTTGTTTGCATATAAAAACAATTCACGGAAAATCCTGATTATAGTTTTAAATACATTGAATAAATTTATATTCTGTTTTTCACAGTGTTTACATGGTGTGTTATGTGATGCGATAATGCACATTTTGAGTAGACTTTTCATGTAAGGTATTGTTTGTATTTAAAAGAACAATGAAAAAAAAAACCCTATTGTTTTATAAAAAAAAAAAAAAAAAAAAAAAAAAGTGATCTATTTTTTCCTTGTTTATCTTGTGCAAGTTTCAAAACACTAGCATGCATTTTAAATAGAAATTTTATTAATTAAAATGAGATATGGGTATATATAGTTTCAATATAATGGTGAAAAATCTGAATTTGAATTTCATTTTATTTAGAATATATATTTAGCTTTGGCTTGTTATGATATATTTAAATTGTTGAGCTGTTTCATGCAAACTTCAGTTTCCTTTATAAGTGAGAGAAAAAAAAAATAATTCAGAGAAACTGCATACTTATACTCTATATATAAACACGCAAACACACACACATATATATGTTCTCTTACATATAAATGCATATATTTACCTTTGCCCAATCAATGCGTATTAGTTCTATTTTTGCTTCTATTTGAATTACACTACTAAATTTCAATTCATAAATGTTTTTTTCTTGATTTTCATAAAATAAAATTACTTCATTCACTTTCTGTACTCTTATAAAGCAGTGACGTTTAGTGACAGTGCGTTTTATGTCACTGGATCATCAATATTATGTAGTTTAGCGTTAAAAATGTCATTAATTTAAATAATTTAATTTATTAGAGCTAGTAGTCCAAAGTATTTTCTTTTCTGTACTGAATTTTACATACGTTATATATTTTAGTTAAGCATTATTTCATATTAGGTATTGTGGTGATCGGTGGCTTTAAACCTTTTGTTTTTCTTCATTTTAATATTTTTTTAAAAGTATTCTAATACATACAAGCACACACACATACATATATATAAAGCAATGTCCATATGCATATCTCTGATAGAGTTAAAAATGATTGGACCGACTTACGAGGGGATTTTCATAAAATTGTTCGGGCGTGGTAGCCTAGACGGTAGAGCAGCGGGCTCGTAATTGGAAGATTGCAGGTTCGGTACTCGAGCCTACCAAAGACCGTCGTATACACTAATGGTGGCTGGTGCACGTAAAATCTGTCGTGGCCGCAATGTCCTCCATGTTCCTATCAAAAAAATACCTCAGCGGATCACCGGAACGGGAGAGCCATCCCTTCTGTGGAGGATCAAAATTGTGATGGCATGTCTCGGGATCACCTGTAGGGGTGAGTCCCAGACCGACGCCAATTGCCCATTTCGCAACACTAGTGCGACGAACAACCCAACCAACCAACCAACCAACCAACCAACCAACCAACCAACCAACCAACCAACCAACCTAAAATGGTTCGCATTGTACAGTGAGGGTTTGAAACCACTGAAATACGAAATATGACCAGTAAAATTAAAGTTAGGTGCTTTTGCAAAATGATCTTCATATTCAAGAGAAGGCTATTGAAATCCTTGAATTGACCAGCAGAAAGAAAGTAAGGTGCCTAAGAGTTTTATTCATTATTATTCACTGCTTATTATTATTATTTATTTGGCTGATGAGACATCAATCGCGCATGCCTTCGAAACTGTAAAGTTTAAGGCTGATGATTGGGCAATTATTTAGAACATTAAAAATGAAGTTAGGGACTATAAATACCGTATGATTACGGTTTTAGTTTAGATGAATCGATTAAATATTTCTTCGAATCTCTAAAAATAACAAGAGAAAAGGAGTAGATATTTAAAAATATTAATATATTGCAAGTGCCTTGAAAAATCATGTTACTGGATATTTGGTCGTAGGTAATCGACTGTAAATACTATCCAATCTGCATATCCTATAGGAGAATGTGTAAGGGGACATTAAAAATCGAGGAGCATGGGAAAAAAAAGTAAACTAGTTGGCATAGGTGGACTCTGCTCAGTTCCCCATCATATTTTCTCATAAATTTCTAGTGCGAGACATATTATAATCACGTCAAAGGAAATGAATTTGACCAAAGCTTGATACAGTGACAGAATGAAATCCCCGCCTAATAGGCTATCCACCGTTCATTTCGATATATTTATCTTATACTAATCTATTATTTTATTTTATCAGGGTAAATTCCGTTGTTTAGTTTTCATGCTAGTATTTCTAATGCAATAATCCTCAAAATTCATATGTATATGAAAAATTTACAATTTCGCTATGTTGATAAAATCGTAATTTACGAATAATTTACGAAATTTTCCTATTAGAAAATCTGTATTAAATCATGTTCAAACAAAGATCATAAATGTAATTTTGAAGTTGTCTAATGTATTTATGATTCTCAAAATGGAAGTTTATGCTCCATTTTGCTTCATTCTGACAGGTTAGGTAAATCATAAATTCCAAATAACTTATGGATTTTTTAAATTGGAAAAATCGTAGTCTGTGATATTCATGCCAGTATCCTAAATAATATTTCGAAAGTGGTTTGACATTTTACGATGAAAATATCCCTCAAGATTGACGTTTATGTGAAATTTTGTTCTATTCTGCCATATTAAGAAATTCGTAAATTTCCAATAACTAACGAAATTTTTATATTGGAAATTTCATAGTAATTAATATTCTGCCAGTTTCCTAGATAATATTTCAAAAGTAGTCTTACATCTTTACGATGAAAATATCTCTCAAACTTTAAGTTTATGTGAAATTTTGCCCTATACTACCATGTTAAGAAATTCGTAAATTTCCAATAACTTGCGAAATTTTCAAAGTAGCATATTTAGAGTTACTGATGTTCATTCCAGCATCAAAACGGATATTTTAAAACTGGTCTGACACTTTTACAGTAACAAGTTTCCATTTAATGCAAGTTTAAGTGAATTTTTGTCCTATTCTCCCATGTTAAGAAAATCGCAAATTTCTAATAACTTACGAAGTTTTTTTATTCGAATGTTGCATATGAATAGGGTTCTTGCCAGTGTCGAAAGTAATGCTTTAAAACTGATCTGACCTCTCTGCTATCATTTGTTCGTAAGATATCGTGTAAACAGACTAACAAACTAACGGACTAACACACTAACAGACACCCTACAGACAGGCACCATACAAATTTTGTCATTTTCGGATTCCTCACACCTGAAAACGTGTAAAAAAGTAAAAAACGAGGTCGAAAATTTCCACGATTACCTAAGTTCCCCATACCTATAGTATGAAGGGAAACTAAAATTCCAGCGAGTAAACAACTGTTTTTGGCATTGATATCCAGGACCAAAACTGCGAGAGAAAGAGGAGCTGCCTAAACAATTTGGAATCTCAAGCAATATGTGCAAATTCGTTTCTTTCTAGTGCCCGAGATATGCGCTGCTGTGAGGTAATGTGTATCTCAAGTGAAGTTTTGTTCAAATTGAGTTTCTTTTTTTAAATTTGCTTGATTCTCAAGATCAGATTCACTGATTTCAATTAAAATAATGAAGAGTGATTTATGTAAATGTAGGGACCAGTGAAGCGGCCAAATACATCCAGTTCTAAATAAACTGTTTCTCAATACATTTCTTAGCTATTATTGATGTATTTTGAAAATGTTAAAATACAATGCCTGCTCTCTAAAACCTAAAATTTAATAATCTTCTTTTTATAGAAATTCGGAGTAAGAGGATGAAGTATGAGTGCCAGACCATATTAAATTATTTATTTTGGTGTAATTCAGTTTTATAAATTTTGCATTTGAATATATTGAAAGATTTAACAGTTCCACAATATTATTTTATTTCTATACTCTCGAAAATCACGCAGTCAACATAAGAAAGATTTTGGTTTTGGTTTTCAAATGTATACATATATATTTTAAATCTTTTATTTTGTTTAAACAAATTACAAGCTACATAGCACTATTTTTTCTTTTATTTTTTCTATATGTGTGCGTGTTAAATTAGTACACACAAAATAAATAAATAAATAAAATAAAATATATGTATACTTGTACTCAGTAGTCTTATACCTTCATTCTTCAGTCCTTATCTTAAACGATTTAATTATTAATATTTTTGGTACGATTTAATTTAACTCTACTAGTATTAATTTTAACATTATCATTTAATATTTACTCTGTGTATTTTATCTTTAATGTAATTGTTCTGAAGTATTTTCGATTAATCGATATCTGTCGAGCTATTATTCTAACTTCAATTTAGGTTTTGGCATCAACCATTTTTCCAGTTTGTGTTAACCGTTTTCCATGTGGTTACTCTGATTATTTCATGTTATTACTTTGGTTTCCTTTAAGATTTTAATTAATATTTATTTATTCTTTGTTTTAATTTAATTTTTCACTTTTTTCTCATTCTTTATGGTTTTTTTGCTGCATTGATCGGGGCGTGAGATGATATAAATTGCTATGATTAGCAATATCGTTTTACGAAATCGTTGCAGCTTTCTCTGCTTTATGAAGTATGCGCCCCTTGAAAAGTATGCTTCTAATTTTAAGCATTTATATCCAATTGATTATGTGGTTTATTATCTTTTTTCTCTTTCACAAGTTTAATGGTCTTTTTTTATTATCCTTCAGGTCGGCGTAAGTATTTTAAGTTAATATGGTAACTCATTGGTTCCTTATCTACATCGCAACTTTTTGTGTCATTCTTTCCTCTATGTTAAATTCAGTTCTATATTTTAGTGTGCTGTTATTGTTTTAGTTCTATTAATTGCTAAATTTTAAGATTAAATTTTATTACGTTATCTATTATTTATATATATATATATATATATATATATATATGATATTTATTTTCTATTAAACAGAAAAAAAAAATCTTTGTTTAATGGATTTCCAGTTTTTTAAGATTTACTACTTACATATTACTACGGAGTGAAAATGTCGATTATACTTCCTTTAAAAAAATTTTATAATACTTC
The DNA here is from genome assembly GCA_963930645.1 of Salticus scenicus. Lineage (NCBI taxonomy): Eukaryota > Metazoa > Arthropoda > Arachnida > Araneae > Salticidae > Salticus > Salticus scenicus. Next base: position 103,186,777 of record OZ005649.1, read on the forward strand.
TATATATATATATATATATATATAACTTTCTTCTATATTCAATAGAAGAAAGTATTGGATTCGTAAAAATTTTCGACCTCGGGTTTTTGATGGATTTACACATTTTAAGAGCTGTAGAACACGGTTTGACCATTTTTAGAAAATGTCTGTTCTGTCTGTCTGTGTGTGTGCGTGTGACAAAATTTTGTGGTAACTGTATCTCAGGGCACAGATTTTCATGCAAATTGGTATGTAGTTACACCTGACATAAATTAGTGCCTATCAACTTTTAGTAAAAATTGTCTTACAGGTTGCGTTGCCATCCTGTTTTTTCTAAATTTTTAACATTGTGGTGTAGAACGAAATTTAGTACAAATATGCATAAAGCTAATTATTTTTTAATAATCATTATGAAATTTACAAGAATTATTTATAATAGAGATAGTCAACTGGAACAAAAATTTTGTATTTGGTGAAGCATCGCCCCCCCCCCACTGGGGGGGAGTGAAGTTCCCCCTCGAGGGGAAAATTTTTTCATGATTGGTATCTTTCGAAAGGGGTCGTCAATACCTTTAAAATGAATCGTTGAACCGTCGATCTGCGATAATTTAAAATAAAGTTATCGCTTTTTTTCGTTTTTAACAAATAATAATAATAATAATAATAATATTGAGAAAATAATGAAGATTTTTGGATATTTAGTTTTATACTACTTCTCTAATATGGAAATCGTACTGCATTATCATGGAAGATAATTTTATTAAATAATGCTTTTAACAAATTATTTTTAGTAAGCGAATTTGCATAGGGAAGTATAGAAGAAAGTCATGTGGTGGCCACAACATTCTAGTTTTCGAATTGATATAATAATAATAATAATAAGAAGAAAAATAATGGTTGAAAACATAATTATATATTTGGTAGAAGAAACTCAAACAAGCATTTATAAAAGCTCTCTCTCACACTTCTACAAACCTAAACAACTCGTTCCCGTTCATGGATAGAAAAAATATCAGTTTGATTGAATTTTTTTATTCTTAATTGTTTGGTAGGGGAAAAAAATTAAAAGTTTATTTCTTAGAAAGGGCATTTTCTTTTTTTTTTCTTTAATTACGATAGACTTTTTCCTTGCACGCTAATATTTTGCATTGCCCTCATTTTTTATCTTGCGTATGTCAGGCTGGCTTACCTTTGTTAAAAGGTAAACCATATATATGCGTATATATATATTAAAATAAAGTAACGATAAAAACCGCAAAGGAATTAAAAAAAAAGGAATATAGTAACAATTGCTAAGGAACGCAATTTTATACTTTATAGTAAAAAATTCAATTATTAATTTTACTTTTTATTTATTTATTTACTTATTATTTTTTACGCTTGCTGTATATTTGGACAAATAAAGAAAATTTTCCTTATTTCACTCTCGAATCAAGTTAAAAAAAAATATATATTTAAAATAAAATTTCAAATTTTAAACATAATAATAAAATCATTTCAACCATTATAATCAATTCAATGTTCAATATATATATATATATATAATTTTTTTGAATGAAAGCAAGAAATCGTTTGAAAGATAAGGAACAGCTTTAGTATAGGATCCTTTTCGCGAACTTTAAAATTTTGTACCCAAGGAGTTCGGACGTTTCTTGCCAAGGTCTCTATTTATGCAAATGGGATAGACATTTTAATTCATCGCCAAAATGACAACAAATGTTTAAAGATATCCAAGTGGTTTCATAGTAAAACTGTTTCAAAGAAAATTTATACATTGAGTCGTAACCATTGCTAAGAAACGCAATACAGTTACCGTATTACTTTAATTTAAGAATAGACTAAAAAAAGTCCTGTCGTAATAAATTATTATTAATATTATTTTGTACAGAATTGTATATATATTACTTCAAAAACAAAACTTGGCTTTTTTTTTTTTCATTTTAGTGCTTGAAGTTTGTTTAATATGAATATTTCTACACATTCAGAAAAAAAAAAAAAAAAAAAAGAAAAAAAAAACGAAAACACTAATTTATAAATGGGTATTCAGTGGATTTCTTTCTCTTTCTCTTTTCTTTCTCTTTTCTTTCTTTTTTTTTTTTTTTTTGTAAAATACATTTATTTAATTATTTTCGCTATTCAAATTAAATTACTTGGATATTTTGAAAGATGTATGTGTTTAAAAAAAGTTATTGTATGCTTTTCATTGTTTGCATTACAATAATTCCTGGAATTCTGTCTTATTGAATCAGGTAATCATCGATTTTTGAAAGTCATTGTATTTGTGTAATTTTTTATTTCAATTCAAATGACTTTGAAAATATAGATAATTTATTCTGAGAATTATTTGCGCAAGTAGGAGTTCTCCTTCTACACAGCATAACGAATAATGGTAGTACGAATAATAATAAGTAATGATAAACTCTAAGAACTTAAAGCAATTTTGTGTATTTTATGTTGCATGTTTTGCAGCAAAGTGGGAGTTAAAAATGTGAAAGCGAAGTAAATGAATTAAAAAATGAATAAACTTAGATATCTTTTGAGTAGGCGGAAAATTATGAAATTCTAAAACGAAAATACGATGCATATTTTCATCGTTGAAAGAACTGCAAAATTTGAAAATTACAGAAATAATTCTTCCCGTTTATTTTTATACCTTTTGTATTTTAAATTCTGAGTTACAAAATAATAACGAATATAATTCTCGATTAACATGTAATTTTAGTTCCATTATTATGTGCATAATTTTCGTTGTTTTTGTTTCTTTTTTTAATCAACTTACATTTGACATTCAAACAATAACATTTTATGCCGTTGACGTTATTTGTTTTTCAGTAATATTTATGAAAATACATTGTAATATTTTTTATTTATTTTTATTTTTTAGAGTATTTCTATATACAGCGATAGAATATTGCTATTTAGAGAATTACGATACATTTTATGAAAAAAAATATTCAGATATCGTTTAATTTTAGATCTCAGATCCAAATTAACAAATTCCTTAAAAAAAAAATAATAATAATAAAATAAAATAAAAAATAGTAATTATATATATGAATACAAAATGCTTACATGAATTTCCTTTTCAGGAAAATCAGGGAAAAAAAAAACACTATATTCATTTAGGTTGATTAAATAGTCATTTTATGAATCCTTAAAATAGGAATATAGATTTTTGAGTTATGCGTATGAATTAAGTCAATAAACTGAACAGACGAAATGATAGAGAATTTATGATAGAGAATTTTCTAGATGGTGAAACAATATTAGGAATATTATGAATCCTTTGTTTTACGAGAAGTTCTGGCTTGGTTTCTTTGAATTGGGTTATAAACTCGAATTATAGTTTCTAAAATTAGCCTCTGGTGTTCGCATTTATTTGCAGAGACTTTTAAAATACGTTTTACCTCGATAATATAGAAAAATGCTCCAGAATTTTAGTAGTGGTCTCTAAAAATTGCTTTCAAAGGCGATTAGAATCCCTAAGGATGACAGGGAACTATTTTTACCAGAGCCGCAGATTTGTTTGTAGATGTCAGTCACATAATTTTTTCTCAATGTATTCTATTTAAATACGAGTTATCGAGGTTTAGTAATTTTTACTTTGTACATTGCATTAACAAATGTTTTTTTCTTGATTTACCGTATCTGTATAAATAAAGCAAAGAGTTTGTCGGTGGAACACATCCGGGCGAACCACTCCTATTTTTGATTGGTCTAGACTTAACTACTTCGGTGATGAAATTCGGCCGTTTTATTTTATTTATTTATTTTTTTTTTTTTTAAATAAAAACTGATGTTAAAAAAAATAAAAAAAATAAAATAAAATAATAATAATAATAATACTGTCTAGATGTTATACCTTTTTAAAAGAGCTCTAAAAACTGTTCATTTTTTTAAGGACACTATACGCTTCAAGACATTACGTTGCAAAGTTTTACAACGCGATATCATTCAATTGCTTTTGATGAAGGTCGACCATTTTTTTTTTTTTTTTTTTTTTTTTTTAGTAAAAACTAATGAATTATTTAAAAAAGATACTACATAGATGTTATATATATGTATATATTTAAAGCTCTAAAAAATGTTCATTTTTTGTGAGATATGTACATCAAGTTATTTGATTTAAAGATATTACGATGTAAATTTTCACAATGCAATATCATTAGATTTATTTTATCTTAAAAATAAGAGTCTAATATTAAACAAAAATGCATTATAATATTAAAGAATAACGAATATATATATTTTTTTAATTATCAGTTTTGATGTTCTAAGAGCTGCAATTTTTAAATTACAGCGTACGTATTCCCCATACATAATCGATTAAATTTGTAAACATTTGTTGATTCACTCTTGAGAATCATTCACATAAGACCATAAAGCATTATGGCAAAACGAGTGCAAAACGGAAAAGAAAAATATTTAATTTAATTTAATTTGTAATATGTTATTTTGACTTCTTGTCCTTAAAAGGAATTTTTAATTAAGTTACAAAGCCCAAAATGTGATACAAAAAATAAATAATGATTCAATTCTTTTGAAAATTCCTTTAAATTTAGTGACCAGCGAAGCGCAAGTATCCTGCTAGTTTTAAATAATTCCGCGTAAATCAAAAGTACATGAAACACCTTAAAAAAAAATAATAATTAAATAAAGATAATAATAATAATAATAATAATTAGCATTATTTTAAAGGAATTTATATTTTCTACAGCATATTTAAATCCAGGCTGTGCAACCTACTAACATGTTACTTTGTATATTGAGTGCGATAATATTATCTACATTGAAGATAGTTTTGCTAAAATGCACATTAAATATACATCCATATGTTTACATGCGAGAGAAACCTTTTAAAAGTAAATAGTGTTTTATCCATAAATATGAATTCTCTGGATTTATCTAAAGAATGTGGATAGATTTCTAGCATTTGCTTCTATGCTGGATTATGCGTGTAGGTATTATGCACGCTGTATCATTTAGGCATAAATAAAACTAGAGATTAAAAAAATATATCTTTGTATTATCGAAGTTAAAAATAATAATAGATGTTTTATTTTCATTAAAAGAAAAAAAGCTTAAATAATTCTACTGAAATTTTTAATTGTAGGTAGTTTGCAATCAAGTGCTGCTCAGAAACTAGTATTTTATTTTGTATAGACATGCATAATGCATAATTCCATTTAAATAATACAAACTTTATTAATATTTTTTATACAAAACTTGTTTTTCCTTATAAAATAGTGTTTTGTAGAAGTTAATGTAAAACATAAATTATTTTATAGAAATTTAAAAAGTTTTTAATATATTTTGTTAAATGATGTAAAAATATTTTTACATCATTATCTGAATGATGTGAAAAATATTTTTATATCATTTCTAATATGTGATTCGTATTTATGTTTTTTTATGCAGAATTTTTATGCAGAATTCGCATTTATGTTTTTAAGATTTCTACTCTTTTCTTATTTTCTTTCTTTTCTTTTTACTTTTTTTCTTTCCTCTAAAGAATGAGTGGTTACGCCAACTTTAAAAAGGAATTAATATACTCTGTTATGAAATAAATAAATATATATATATATATATATATATATATATATATATAAATATATATTATAAATTAATAATACTAAGGGGGAATTGGTGAAACTCACAAGCATATGAATTCACTTAAAGGAATAGCTTGCAGCCATATTGCCAAATCTATTATTAAAAACCTATTTATTATAGATAGTAAGCTTTATCATTTTCTTCTATATTCAACAAAAGAAAGCACTAGTCTCATAAAAATAATTTTTGACTTATGGTTTTTGATAAATTTACACATTTTGAGAAGACCTGAACACGATTTATGCAATTTAAGAAAATGATTTGTCTGTATGTGCGATAAAAATTGTGACAACTATATCTCAGAAACTACTGCACATAATTTCATATAATTTTATATGTAATTGCACCTCGACATAAAATAACTTAGCAGAGTCAATCTATGCCATTTATTTTTTTCTTCATTATTGCTTTATAAATAACTGTTTGATTTCAATATTTTATTATAAACAAAATTGAAACTAAATTTTTTTAATCTTTCAAGATTGGAAATCAATTTGTTAATTTTTAAAATGAAAAACATATTTTAATATTTTATATATTTATTCTTGTTTTGTTACGATACCTTTAGAATAGATGCACGATCGCTTTATAATACATTTACTAATTGTCAAACATCCCATTTTCTACATTCGCTGTTTCATTTCCAAATGTCTTACGATGCTAAATAATTTATTTTGACAGTTCTTTGTGCGTGTAAGGAATATTCAAGCTTCGTAAAATGTTTAATGCATAATAATGAATGAGAAGATGGATTCTAGGAGTTAGAAACATTGTCGTACAATTTATATTGAATATATTCATGAAGACAATTGAAATACCAGTGTCTGTTAAATAGAATCAAAGGTGAATTAAGACATGCAATTTTATTTTTTCAGTTCAAAAGAGAGCTTTAAAAATGAAACATGATTCAGTAAGAAATTTTATTGCAATGATGATTTTGCAATTAAGATTCGCGCACATATTCATTTTTTGAATAAGATGAGAATATAATTTATATTTGAGACGTAATCCTACGAATTTATTTCCAGTTTTTTTTTTCTTTTTTATTTATTTATTTAGATAAGTATTTGGTTATTTAAGTATCCAATTTCAAATATCTTCTTCATTGAACATGTTTATAAAAAAATGGTAAGAAATATATTATATTAGAGAAGACTAATTCAAGAACTGCAATGGAATCTAAATAAATACTAAAAAAAATAGTAATAATAAAAGTGAAATGCTTAAAATCAGTTTAGTATTTGTTTGGCAAGAAGAATTCTTATAATTTATCCATAACTATGATATGATGAGGCGTCTACATTTTTAACACATAGAATTTAATAAACGACTAGACAATTACAGCTGACATACACATGTTACATAAACGATTACGTATTGAAGATTACATATTTAAAGTACTGTTGCGATTTTTATCACAGTTAATTGTGTTTTAATTTAACACAAACAGAACAGTTATTTACCATTTCCTCAATGTCTTTATCAATACCTGGCCACCATACAAAACTACGTTCCAGTGCTTTCATTTTAATTATGCCAAAATAGCCAAAATGTAAATCTTGTAAAACTTTTTGTCTATAAACAGTCGGAATTACAACATGATTTCCTTGTAATATGCAGTTATTTAATAATGAAAAATCTTTTGTTTATGTCCGAAAAGTAAGTAATTTGGCATCTGTGTGCCTGATATTAAGTGTTGGTACATTTCTTTCAATACTGGATCTTTTTTAGAACTTGCACACAACATTTTTGTTGTTAAAGGTAAGTAGTAATTTGATGAATAAATAAACAATCGGATTCGTCAGTGTTGCCAAATAAATTTGGTGACAAAGTTGGTGACACTTTTCCTGGTTGTAGCGAATCGGACTACGGCAGCAGTAAGTCTTCACTACGTAATGGAAGACGTGATAGAGCTTTGGCATTTCCGTGCTCTGCAGATTTTTATATTTAATATCATATTGAAATGTCTGTAAGTATAATGCATATCTTTGCATTCTGGCTGCCGAAAGTACCGGAATACTTTTTACGGGTGAAAATATGGAAACTAGGGGTTTACTATCAGTATACAGGGTAAATCACCTACCATATAAAATTTCAAAAAAATTCTTTACTCCAAAAATTATTGATAACGCCTCTTTATCTACCTGACTGTGCCGCTTTTCTGCAGAAGTCAAAGTTCTAGAAGCAAAAGCTATGAGTTTTTCTGAGTTATCTTGCATTGTATGTGAAAGTACTGCCGAAATTCCATAAGGAGAAGCATGAGTGGCTAAAATCAAGGGTAATTTAGGATTAAAGTGGGTGAGAATCCTTTCGGAAGTAATTTCCTGTTTAATTGCATTAAATGAATTCTCGCAATTTTTTGTCCAACGAAAATTTACATTTTTACGTAATAATTCATTTAGAGGATAAGCAATCGTAGATAAATTAGGAACAAATCTAGAATAGTAAGATACTAAGCCTACGAACGTTTTTACTTGAGTTACGTTTTTAGGTGTTGGAGCATTTAAAATAGCAGAAATTTTTTCTTGCGTTTTGTGCATGCCATTTTTATCAATTTTGTAACCGCAGTATGTAATTTCATCATTCATAAAAAAGATTTTTCCTTATTTATTTTAAGATTATATTCATGTAATCTTTCTAGCACTTGTTTTAATCGCTCTAAATGTAATTCATCCGTTTCCCCTGAGATACATATATCATCGACAAAACTGAAATACCCTCTATACCTTTTAAAATTTATTCTATAGTTCTCTGCCATATTGCTGGAGAACTTGCAATTCCGTATGGCAATCGCGTAAATTGAAATAAGCCTTTAGGAGTGTTAATAGTAAGTAATTCTTGTGAATTTTCCTCTACCGGTAAATGCAAGTATGCTTGATTCAAATCACTTTTTGTAAAATGTAATCACCTCCCTAAAGTTGATAAATATATCCTTAATTTTTGGAGCGAGTATTTGTCAACCTTTAAAAATTTATTTACTGTGACTTTAAAATTACCGCATAAACGAATTTTTCCATTAGGTTTTACTACCGGAACAATAGGTGTTGCCCATTTACTAGTACTAACTGCTTTTATTATTCCTTCGTTTTCTAATCTTTCTAATTCTTCATTTACTGCATTCCTTAATGCATACGTAACTGTTCGCGATTTACAAAATATTGGTGATGAGTCTTTCTCTAAATATAATTCAGCTTTAGCATTTTTTATTTCACCTACGTTATTTGTAAACAAATCTGGAAATTCATTCAGTAAATTATTTAAATTTTCCGAGATTTTTACTTTGTTTACCGAAACAGTTTGTAAATTGTTTCGGAATATATTAAATGTAGTTATCCAGTCCCTACCTAGTAATAAAGGAAAATTGTCTTTTTTAACTAAACATAACTTAACATTCCTAGTTTTATTTTCGTAAGTTACATTTACTCTAACAATCCCTCGGGCTGGAAAATTTCTCCAGTAGCGGTTTTTAATTGTACATCCGCAGAAAACATTTTATGTTCTGGAAATGATCTCTGAAAACGATTTATCGGTACAGCGGAAATCGCTGATCCTGTATCTAGCTCCATTTCTCCTTTAGCACTATTTTCTATCAAAACCCAAATTTTTATAGGTTTAGTGCCTTCAGATTGTAATGACAAAATGTCTACAGTATCAAGAACGTATACACTTTTCTTTTGAGTAACATTGTTTTGTGCGTTCCGACACACCTTACTCAAATGACCACGTTTTTACAAAAATTGCAAACTGCATTAATAAATTTACGAACATTTGCTAAATGGGAGCTATTTCCACAACGATAACAATGAGTTTTACTTTTATTTGCACTCGCAGTTTTGTTCACGTTTTGTTTACTTATGTTATTTTGAGAATAATTTTGTTTCGCTTTCCTAGAATGAACAGAAACTTTATTCAAATTCAATTTCTTATTTTGTAATTCTTCCATATCATTTTCAGTGCTTTGCATAGTTACGGCTTGTTCTACTGCTTTTTCAAACGTTAAATTTTGAATCAGGAACACAATAACGAAATACACCACAATCAGCTTATACCTTTCTTATTTACCAGAAATATATCTTTTATAATATTTAATTTCACATAAATTTTATATTCATACTTGCCAACATCCTAATTAATATTCCGTAGAGTTGTTAGTCCCGCCCTTTTTTTCACACCAGTAAATTTTTAGAGTAATGCTCTGGAAATGCAATTACTATTGAATGAGACGAGATTTCACTTACCTTTATGATTAAGAAAAAGGTTTATGAGGGTACATGAAACATTCTTAAAAAAAAAAAAAAAAAAAAAAAAAAAAAAAAAACATACAAATTTATTTTTTATAAAATTAGTTATTTCACTCCATTTATCTAAATGAGACTCTTATACATTACAGACTTAGGAACGGTTAGACTACTGAACAAAAACAAGCATTTCAGCATACAGACGGCCCACAGACGGCAATGTCGATTTACTATCGGCAAAAGCGCACATCTACCAGCGAGTAGTCAGAAAAAAGACAGCAGAAAAAAAAAAAAAAAAACGTATTTCATCATTAACTTTACAATGAGATTTGAAGTCGAGCAGTGTAATTAACATAAAGTATATATATATGTGCGCGTGTGTGTGTGTATGTATATATATATATATATATATATATAAAGAGAGTAGTTAAAACAATTTCTCTGTTGGGCACCTATTTTAACTCTTACCCTTACATTGGTAATATAGTTACCCCTTACTGTATGGTTCCAGCTACAAAAACTCATCCCGGAAATTTTTTAGGGCAAATTTGCGTTTATAAGGTAGCAGAAAAGTCCGTTTTTTTCAAACTGAAAATTTAAAATTTCTTTTAATGTAATCCTGTTTATGAATTCCGGTGGCAGTGTAATTTAAATGATCTGAATTACCTTGCACCGTAAAGGGTTAAAAGGATAAAACAACAAATTTTAACATAAGAAGAAACGTGATCCGGTCAGGAACATTGACGTAACGCGCAATTGGTCTACCAACTGACCTATATTTTTCATAATTACAGACATCATTTTCTGGATAGTTTTTTATGCTCTGTGAATAGAAAAACATTCCCACGCTTGAATTATAAAACCAATTTAAATCAAATTGTATTAAAATAAATTATATGGTGAGACACTCACAAGATATTCCTTTGTCATGCATTTTAATATAGAGACTGATTACAGATAAAAATGTTAGATTAACAGTGCTCTATGTAAACAATGTTTAAAATTGTTCTAAATCGTATTAGAAACAGTTGCACGTGACATTTTCTGTGAGAAGAAATGGAGGCTATTGCCTCTACAATCCTCTGATTTAACATAATGTCTACATTCATTAAAAAACAGTTTTCTAAATTTAAAAGCTTATTCAGAAATTTACTAATATCGGACAAAAGTGTAAATTCGAAACCTCATATAATCTTCAAAACACCCATTTGAATTTTTTGCAATTATTTATTTTACATTATGTTCATAAAAGGCACGCACAAAATTCAAGTGCTAAGAACTTGATCTCCACATCTAGGTTAATTCAAAACGGTTAAGAATAGCAAAAAATCAATGTTCAAACGTGGAATTCAAACTGGTATTTTTTTTTTTCTTTTTTCTTTCTTTCTTTTTTTTTTTTTTTTTTAACCATATGGGATTAATAAAGTAATTGTCATTTATAAGCATTTTATTTTTATATTTTGAAGTTGATGAAATTTAGTAAATCACTTTTATAAATTACATTCAGTGATAAAGAATGCATTCATTTAATTTTAGGTAGCCCTATAGGGTTACAACTCTATTAGGTGGTATAGAAACTACAGGCACACCACATAGTGTATTTTCAACTTATCATAATATGAAAACACAACACATTTCTTCATAGACGTATTTGAATTTTGTTGAAAGCCCTTGTAAACAAAACATTTGTCCGACTTCAGTAAAAAGTTTGGAGCAGCATCCCTATATGATATCAATTAAGAATAATAAGTTTGAACTTTCAGGAAATATTTCTTCTATAATTATATTGATAACAGACACAAAACACACACATAAAATATGAATAGTGTAATTATTAAGAACTCAAGAAATTTTTATATGGTCGAGATTCAACCTTTGAGAATAATAGTTTTTAATTTAACGATTTAATTTATTATTCAAATTGTTATAGGAAATACAAATCTAATAAGAAAATATCGGATTATTATATATATATATATTTTTTTTCTAAAACATCTATTTATTTTCTTTTATTGTTTTCTCTTATAAAGATATTATGAAACGTGACTAGAGTTCATTCTTGAAATATATATATATATATATATATAATAACACACTATTTTCTTTAATTCCATAAACGAAACCCTTCTTTTTATTGCAGCTTTTCGCAGTTTGCAGGAGAAAAAAAACTTCTTTTCATATTAAAATTACCTTTTTTTGTTGTTGAGATATATAAAAACCGCTGCACTACAAACCTATAAATAACAAATTGCTAACCACAAGAGACATTTAAAAAACCCTCCAAGAAATTTTATTATTTATTCATTAGTATGCAACACAGTTTTTTCTTTCTATTCCTAAAGTGTAGAAAAAAATGTAAAAAAAAAAAACTGAATTTTGTTTTCTTTACGATATGTTAATTTTTCTCTTAAGGAATATATATATATTATATTTAAACTATACAAACAGAAAACAGCCTGATTGTGGTTAAAAATACCATCATATGAGAAAGAGGTTCTACATTATTTAAGTTTAAATGGACTAAATTAATCTCTAATTTTGGGGGGGGGGGGGGGGTATATATGGCGTATCAATTTTTTTATGATATTGATGAACAATATAGTTATTTATAAATATATATATGTGCAAATATGGTTTTATATTTAAAAATTATATAAATAATCCATTTATATTAAGAATTATTTTAAAAAAAGCTTAAATTATCAAGTCTCTTAATTTGAAATGTAATTTTCCTTTTTAAATAAAAAAAAAATAATCAACTGAATTATTTTTAGCTTTCAGATTTGTTAATATAGACAAATACACATACATAAGTAAGTGGATATGTAATTTTATTTCCAATATACACTCTAGCGCAGTCAATCGACTTTAATCCACACAAATCTATCCTCAAAGTCTTTTTTTTTTTTTTTTAGGGTGATCTATTCTAGACTTTACTAGTTACTAGTCTAATTATTTACTAGTCTCCTTTCTTATTTTTTAGAAAAACTCTCGCTATACTATTCCTAAAATATAAAACGTATAATATGTTGTTTATACTGCTGAAGTTGTAAGATAATTTGTCAAGTACTTTTTGAGATATCTTATAAAATGACTGAAACCGAAAGTGTCAAATCACTTGTGGGAAAGTAATGTGTGATGCAAATTATTACCGTAATTTTTTGCGTATAATCCTCAGATAAAATATGTCATTCCTCCCCCAGAAAGTTTGTTTAACACAAAAATCTATATTATCTTGAAGAAACATGCTTGAACAAGTTGAACCTTGTTTGCTAATTAAAATTTCTGGTGCAGACCTGACTTACCTGACCTGCGGATTATACACAGAAATTTACGGTAGTTTTAACAGAAGGTTTTGAATACTGTATATTTCACATAAAAACATTTATATCAATATTTTATTTATTACGTTATTAAAGCTTTTTATGATAACAAAAAGCATGATAGCGTAACGGTTTTCGCTTAAATAAAATGTAAATCAATAGTTAATGAAATTTAAAGAACTAAAATTGGTATCCGAAGAGAATTTCTGACAATTGTTTTTATCTTGTGTGTAAAATTACTTCTTTAAAAAGTATTTTTTTATATTCATTTTCGTTATCCAAAAATATCAAAATATTTTTGTGTTGTATTAAAAAAAAAAAAAAAAAAAAAAAGTATTATAATAATTTATTTTTAATTTTATTAATTTTATTTTATTTTAACATGATGGACCGGGCATGGTGTTAAAATAAACTATAATTATTTGCTACCAGGTCTATCGGCATACAAAATAAAATAAAGAAAGAAAGAAAGAAACTTTTTTTAGTTCAATATGTCCTCAGAATATATTCTGGAAATTTGGCTATGTACATATAACTTACGGCACAGTAATTTTACTCCGATTATATAATGCAGATTCTGAATTTTAGTAGAATTTTGTTAATGAAGCTTATTTCGTATACAAAGACATTTTCTAATATTCTAAATAGTACACGATCAAAGCAATTTCTGATTACAAAGGGCATGATGCCGCGACAATTTACGCTTAACGAAATCGTAAATCAATCAGTGATGAAAATATTAAAGTAACTAAAATTAATTATCCGTAAAGATTGTCTCTCAACAATTCTTCTTTGGTATGTAAAATTACTTCTTCAAGAAGTATTTTTATCCTTATTCTTGTTATCAGTAAGAATTTATAAAATGTGAGAGTTGTGTTAGAAAATAGTGAATTTTTTTAATTTCAAATTCTACGACGATAAAATAACGATAAAATAAAAAGAGAAGTTTTTTTATTTATAAGTATTGTATTTTAAAGTATTCTTAGTGGATAGAATTTTAACACCTAAAACTGAACCAAATTTGTAAAATAAATATAAAACAACTACACTATACAGAACTAGTGGATATTCTAAAGGATTTGGTGTAGTTTTCTATGTTAAGAATTTGGCTGACTACAGTTTGTAAATGGATTGACAATATGTAATCAAATAAAATAATACGTAAAAAAAAAAAAAAAAATTGCAACTCATTATGAAAAAAATTTTTTGCTCTAAAGGTTACTGAATATCTCAAAATATATCTTTGTCTGTTGCTATGGGCTTAACAGAATGAAAACTGAAAATAATACCTATAATGAACAATTACATTTGCATGACTTTGTTTCCTGAAATTTCTCTGTTTTTGAAATCACTGAAAAATAAAGGAATAAAAATATTTAAATCTACAGTTGAACCTGATTTATTCTTTTTATTTTCTTATACAATCCTACGGAATTTTCGTTGCTGCGTATTATAAGTTATATCATTCTTTCATTCATTTTTTTTTTTTTTTGTGTGTGTGTGTGTGTGTGTGTGTGTGTGTGTTCTGCTTTTTGAATTCTAATATTTACATATGACACATTTTATTTTTTAATGTATCTTAAAAAGTATTTTAAAATAAATAAATAAATTTAAATATTTCTTTTCGGGATTAAAGTGAGAGGCCTGAGTTTACATAATAAAATAAAATATTTAAATATAGTTTTTATTAAAAAAAAAAAAAAAAAAAAAAAAAAAAAAAATTTCATTAAGATAAAAGGCGACATGTTCAATAAATAAATAAATAAATAAATAAATAAATGATTTGTCTTTTTTATACTAAGCTAAAATATTCCCTTAGGATTAAATGGGGAGGGAAAAAGAGTGAATTCAACAGATGTACAGCTTTTAGTGTTATTAATGGTTTTTCTACAGCTATCTACAATTGATATATAATCAAATAGTAATTCAAAAGATGATTTGAATAGCGTAGAATAGAATAGAAGAGAAATATTTAAAATAGCAAAAATTGCTACAGTAACTACCTACAGTGGGTTGGCAAATTAATGTGGACACAAATTATTATTATTTTATTTTATTTTATTTTATTTTATTTTATTTTTACATTTGCGCGTTTTTGTGTCAATTTTAATTTAAGTTAAGTGGTTCTTATGTTACTGAACCGCATTTTTATCCAATTTTATTATGATAAACATTTTAAACGATTTAAACGAAGCATATTGAGTTTTGCGAGATTTTTGTGACAATCGCATCATTTTATGTTCCAGAGTACTCTCAACATTGAACGTTCATTTTGGATCCTTAGAACTGAGATTTTGTGTGCATTTTGACGCATTTAAGTAAAGTTTGATTATTGAATTACAATTAAATTCATTTTTACTACATTTTTACAACATTTTTATACCTCTTTTTTTTTTTTTTTTTTTTTCAGTATGGTCAGAGAAAGTGACATTTCTCCGAGAAAAAAACCCGAAATGAAATCTCTCCTCCAGCACGCACAGCATTCCCAGAGGAATGTCGCAGATATTGTTGGGGCTTCTAAATCTGCTGTTAATAAAATAAAACGGATTTTTGACAAAAGGTTGTCGCTTTCATCGAAAAGAGCAGGGAAGTGTGGTAGAAAATGTATAACTACGCCCAGAAGAGACAATAATAATAATAATAATAATGACATTTGCTTACAAGACAGGAAAAACAGTGTTGTTACAGAGACTCAGATTTTTCAGGTGTCAGGTATTGCCGTTTGCAAAGTGCAGCAAAGACTGGCAGAAGAGGACCTGGCAGGCCATAGTCCAGTTCGCAAGCCTAAGCTTAGAGAGGTCATGAAAAAGAAACGATTCACCTAGGCTCGAGACCATCGTTGCATGACTGTGGAAGATTGGGATAACGCAATGCATCTCCTTATATTATTAAAATCTGTACGCGTGTGTGTTTTTGTCTGTGTGTGTGTGTGTGTGTCTGTGAGAATCGGCTTGAAACGGAAAAGGCTCCGCCGCTAACGGTCGCACGGACTTCGAACAGGTACCGTCGGACAGAGAATTTATCGCAGATGTACGATATGCAATTTGCTAAACGATGCGAATCTAATTAGCGGAGATATTAATTAAAATGTCGACCATTGTCTAACGAAAAATGACCCAGAATTCATGATTAAATGCTTAAAAAGCGACATTTTTACGGAAAAGGTGGAAAATAAATTAGAAATATCAGTCGTATTGTTACAAACAAGATACCATTGGAAAGGGCTTTTTTTTCTTAAACCGATGGTTTAAACGGCTTATCGATCGTACAATTAGATTTTATAAAAGTAACTAAACTATAAAAAAATATTGGCAACAAATCATAAGAATCTTAGCTTTGCAGACTTTTCGTCTACAGCAGTCTTCAACGGAAACACGTCTGCTATTTAATGAGGTCACGTGTTTCGTACTGCGATTAAAAATTGGAATTTTCTATTTTCTTCAATTTTTCAAATTTTACACATTTTATTTAGTATATAATATTTACACCACAAAACAAACTTGCATTTCAAATTTCATCGATTTTCGTCAATAAACAAAAGATTTACATTTTAATTGCAAATTAAATTTTATCTTTACACGCCGGACATTTTTGCAATATTCTAATACGCGTATTTCAATTTTTAATTACGATTGATTTATTTTTTATACATCATACGAAAGATATTTTAAAGTTCTTTTACATAATTCAAAGTTTTCAACAGATTTACACGTTTTGAGGTCTCCTGAATCAGTGTTCTTTCATGGCGCTGTAATATTTTCAAATTTCAATATTTCAATTTCTAATTATGATTAAATTATTTTTAATGCATCATTCGAAATATATATTAAAGTTCTTTTAAATTATCGAAAGTTTTCACCAGAATTACACGTTTGGAGGTCTCCTGAATCAGTTTTCTTTTATGGCGTTGTAATATTTTCAAATTTCAATATTACACTTTCTAATTATTAAATTATTTTTAATACTTAATTCGAAAGATATTTTAAAGTTCTTTTATATTATCGAAAGTTTTCACCAGATTTACACGTTTTGAGGTCTCCCGAATGAGTTTTCTTTTGTATCTCAGATACTAATTATAATAATTTCATAAGTAATACATCATTAGAAAGCTTTTTTGATTTGGAATCGAACAGTGGAATACAGAAATTTCTACCGCCAGATGGCGCTGTAATTTTTTCAAATTTCAATATTTCAATTTCTAATTATAATTAAATTATTTTTAATGCATCACTCGAAAGATATTTTAAAGTTCTTTTAAATTATCGAAAGTTTTCACGAGATTTACACGTTTTGAGGTGTCCCGAATCAGTTTTCTCTTATGGTGCTGTATTATTTTCAAATTTCAATTTCTAATTATAATTAAATTATTTTTAATGCATCATTCGAAAGATATTTTAAACTTCTTTTAAATTATCGAAAGTTTTCACAAGATTTACATGTTTTTAGGTGTCCTGATTACGTTTTCCTTTGCATCTCAGCTAATTGAGTTAGACCGTTCAAAATTGGTATACGTAGGTTAATTAGGAGGGGCTGAAAGGGTGGGGAAGAGATAGGCGTGCACCGCGCGCGTATCCCCTAACTTGTGCGCGCAGCGTGCACGGGACTGCGAGGCCGAAGGCAGTGGGGACCGATGAGAAATGATTTTTTTCATTTTCTTTTCTTAAGAATAAAAATTTGATTTGAGAAGGAGTATATGCGCGCAGCGCGCGTATACCTTCACACGTGCGCGCGCAGCGCGCATGGGTTTGCGCTGCCGAAGGCAGTGGGGACCCGGTGTGAGTTTTTAACCGATCAGAAATGATTTTTTTTTTAGGGGGCACGAAGGGTCAGGTAAGAAATACGCGAGCGCAGCGCGTGTATCCGTGAACTTGTGCGTGCGCAGCGCGCACGTGACTGCGCTGCCGAAGGCAGTGGGGACCCGGTCCGACTTTGTACCCGATGAGAAATGATTTATTAAATTTTCTTTTCTTAAGAATAAAAATATGACTTTAGGAGGAATATGTGCGCGCAGCGCACGTATACATTCACACGTGCGCGCGCATGGGTCTGCGCTGCCGAAGGCAGTGGGGACCCGGTGCGAGTTTTTACCCGATCAGAAATTATTTTTTTAGGGGGAACGAAAGGTCAGGGAAGGTATACGCGCGCGCAGCGCGTATATCCCTTAAGTTGCGCACGGGACTGCGCTGCCGAAGGCAGTGGGGACACGGGCCGACTTTTTACCCAATCAGAAATGATTTTTTTTAATTTCTTTTTTTAACACTAAAAGTTACTTTTTGTTTCTGTTACTGTTAGTTTTCTTTTCTTAAGAATAAAAATATGACTTCAGAAGGAATATGTGCGCGCAGCGCACGTATACCTTCACACGTGCGCGCGCATGGGTCTGCGCTGCCGAAGGCAGTGGGGACCCGGTGCGAGTTTTTACCCGATCAGAAATGATTTTTTTAGGGGGCACGAAAGGTCAGGGAAGGTATACGCGCGCGCAGCGCGTGTATCCTTTAAGTTGTGAGCGCGCACGGGACTGCGCTGCCGAAGGCAGTGGGGACCCGGGACGACTTTTTACCCAATCAGAAATGATTTTTTTTTAAATTTCTTTTCTTAACACTAAAAATTACTGTTAGTGATTCATTAATTTTAGTGATTCATTTGAAAATACTGACCCGCTAGCGGGCGAAGCCAGCTAGTGATATTTATTAATACTTTAAATGATTTCTTAGATTTTTTTTTTTTTTTTTTTTGCAATTATACCATAAATTATTTCAATTTCAGTTGTGTTTCTCCGACGAGTTAATTTTGAAATTTTAGTCGATAAAACTAGTTTCGTCCGGCGAAGCCCTGGAGAACAGTTCCACCCTGACTACATAATAGAAAGGGTTAAACATATACTTACGGTCTTGTTTTGCTCTATTATAAATACCAAGTTTGTAGGACGTTTATGTGAAACGTGGCCAAAATAAGGAAGTTCCACGAACTCACCTTCTTATACGGCTGGAAGAATGGTTCTTGGAAGGTGAGCATGGTGTTTTTCTTCAGAATTCTTCCCCATGCCATAAAGCCTTGTGTTACTGAAAGTGTTACTTAAAAGTGTTACTGAATTTACGTTTCAAGAATATCGAAGTATTACCGTGGCTTGGAAAAGCGCCCGATATGAATCCCATAGAAAAATTATGGGAAATAATTACAAAAGGGAAATAGCCAAGAAAATGTTAAGAATCAAGATAAAACTGATCGAAAAACTTATAAATGTCTGGCATCACAATCCTTTAACTAAAGAAAATGCAAAATCCTGCATATGCCACAACGCATCGAAGCACTAATATCAGACGAAAGAAATGCCACAAAATATTGAGGCCGTACAAAATGTTAAAGTTTTTTCATTCCCACTATATATTTTTATTATATAGCTATTAAATATATGTATTAACGTTAAATAAAGTAATAAATACTAATTGTTGTGTATAATGTATTTTTATTTAGAAGAAAACCGATAACTTGATTTTTACGAGTATCGACATTAATTTATAACCCACTGTGTTTAGGTACGATTTTCGACTGATTGAAAAGCATATGTCCTCACTTCTTCTATGTCATAAACATACGTAGTCTTTCTAAGTTAAACACGGATTTATCAATATGTTTAGTGCTAGTTTAAATAAATAAAAATATATATACAGGTTCAATACCTACATATTTCTGTTTATTTCATCTGATGATTTTCATTAATTTTCCGTTAAAAAAATTTAAGTAAATAAAAGTCGAAATTTCCTCATTCTTACGATTTTGTACACAATACTTTTTAATAATATTAAGATAATAATTTATTACTTTATTTAATTATTATTGACTCATTTATGTTCCTCCAGAGTAGAACATTGCGCTCAGTATCTTTGGTTTATAGTTTTATCCCCGACTAGTGTTGGCGACTCGTCTTATTTATTATAGAAGCAGTGTTGTGCAAGTTCACGAAAAAAACGAGCTAGTTCAAACTCAAGTTCATCGTGTTAAAAACGAGCTAGTTCGCACTCAAACTCTGTCTGAAAAAAATGAACGCGTTCAACTCAAGTTCATTTTTAAAAAGGAGCGAAGTTCATTAAAAGTTCATTTTTGAGTATTTTTTTTTCTCTAAATAGATCTTCTCGGTGACTCGGTGAACACTTTCATAGGTAATTTACATTTATTAAAATTGTCTATTACCATGAAAATTATTCTTAATTTAGTGTTTAATTAAACTTATAAACATTTAATTCTCAATTATAACTTATTTATTTAATAGTAGTAGAAATTTATTTAGAGGACACTTCTGAATAGTGAACCCACTGTTTTTGTGTATTTTTTTATTCTCAAATTTCCCATACTTTTGTTTATGCGCACAGTGGCGCACCCAGAAATAAATTGTGGAAGAGGCCTGAGTTGAAGAATAAAAAATACTATATATATATATGTACTCAAAGCAATTCCAATCCTATGCCAGTATTTCTGAATATAAATTTTTGTTTTAGTTAAAGCAGAAATTACAAGAATGTTTCTACAAATATTTAAGAAATGTGGTACAGTAGGACAACTTTATATGCAAGTGAATGTGGTATTTATCAAAATAGCAAATATAAACATGTATATGTCGATCCTTGTTCTATAAAATCATTTCCAAATAGAAATTTTTATTTTAGCTTAAAGCAGAAAACTTTCCAAAAGTTTCTCCAAAGATTAATTTTTAAAAGTTATGAAAGAAAACGGGTGTGAAATTATGAGTATATATACAATGTTTATTTTGAAGTATGATGCGTCATGGTCAATATCAAACAAGTCTTTGAAAGTCTGTCATTTCTAGATAAACGAAAATTTTTGAAAGATTTAAAATAATGGAATTATAATCAAAATAATTTTTAAACATTATATATAAGTTATACACTTTAAAAGAATTTTTACTTCCAAAAATATCTAAATAAAATAACATTTAAAAATGTAAATTTAAATTAGATTTTTAAGTTATTTTTGAAATAATTTACTTTGACAATATTTTTAATCTTTTGTTCTATGCAGCTTACTAATTGCTTCAATTAGAACTATGACAAGATTTTTCTTACTCTAACATGTTTGCTCAAGAGCCAGTTTGCTTAAATTAAGAGTTATTTATTTATTTTTGATAACGAAACTAGTATAATATAACATTTTCAAATGACAAATAATAATAATAATAGAAAGAAAAAGAAACTGAGAATATCCTACCCTGTCATTTTTAATTTATAAAGCAGGCTGAGTTTTTATTGATTATCAATAGCATGATATTAAATATGATAAAGAAATTAGTATGATTTAAAATTTAATAATAATAATAAAAAGAAAAAATAAAAGAAATCAAAAGAAAAGAAAAAAATCAAAAGAAAGAAAAAAAGAAAACAAAAATGGAAGAAAAAGAAAAGAAATTTAAAATGTAAAAGAATATACACTATTATCATTTTTAATTTATAAGCAATACGTAAAATTTCATGAAAAATGTAAAAAAAAAAAAAAATGATAATAATAATAATAATAATAATAATAACAAGAATAAGCAGGAATCATTTTACATTTTGCTTAATATAATACATAACATCTCTATTGTATGCAAAGAAAAATCTATATTTAATATATGTTTTTTTAAAGAAAAATATTTACTTCTATTTTTATTTCTAAAGCAGGCTGCGCTTTTATTGATTTGGTATATAAATATGATAAAAAAATTAGTCAATTTATTACTTTCCGAACAAACGTATGAAAGGAAAGTATTGTAATCATGTCAAAAATCCGAATTCGAGATTTTGGTGTTTCAATACGTGCGCTAGCGTCTAAAAACACTTTGCTCGAATGCGCTGTAAGTTGGTACGCATATTGCATGTCACTGTAGCACGAACCCTATTGATTTTGGTGAATCTGGCACTTACATTTTTTTACAGGGACACAAAGAAAAATTCTTTATCACTATGGCCTGTGGGACCAAAATCTTAAAAGTGCGATAGCATCTAAACGCCTCATTCAATTGAGTAAAAATTTTATACATATAAGGTCACAGTTACTCAATCTGTATAGATTTTGGAAAATCTGAAACGAGCAAACAATTTATACACATATTATAGGTAATAGTTTCAAGAACTGCGTAGATTTTGATGAATCTAGCACTTATTTTTTTTACAGGGACACAAAGAAAAATCCTTTATCTTTATTGCCTATGGGACCAAATTTTAAAAAATGCAATAGGGTCTAAACGCCTTATTCAATTGAACAAAAAAATTATACACATATTACAGGTCACAATTTCACGAACTGTATAGGTTTTGGTGAATCTAACACTTCTATTTTTTTTTTTTTTTTTTTTTTTTTTTTTTTTTTTTTACAGCACAGCAAATAATTCTGTATCATTATGGCCTATGGGGTGAAATTATTTAAAGTGCGACAGCATCTAAATGCCTTATCCGTTTGAGTGGAAAATTTATATACGAGTCATATCACACAAACTGAGGTCACCATCACACAAACTGTATAGATTTTCGTGACTAAAAATTGTTCATCATATTAAATTATTTAAAGTGTGATAGCTAGTAAATGCCTTATTCAAACGAACTGAAAATTTATATACATGTTATACGTCACCATCACACGAACTTTATGAACTTTAGAGAATCTAGAATTTATGATTATTTTTACAGGGACGAAATGCAAATTTATTTATCATTGTGGTATATAGGCTCAAATTTTAAAGTGCGATAGCGTCTAAATGCCTTATCCGATAAAGCTGAAAATTTATAAGTCACTGTTGCACTAACTATAAGCATTTTGGTGAATCTAGCATTTGTAGGTTTTTACAGGGACACAGCGAAATATTCTTTATCATTATGATCTACGTGTTCGGTAAGATAGCGTTAAATTAAACTTCGTGTACTATATAAAGAAAAATACTCAAACTACCTAATATAATTTTCTCTTTTGTTTATTTAACAACTCCTCTTACTTTACTTTATCTACAAAACCGTTAATTACTCAATTTTTGGAATGTCGAGTGGAGTCACTCCAGATTTTTTTTTTTTTTAAATAATGACCAAAAAATAAAAGAAAAGAAGAAAAAACATTAGATAAAGGAAAGAATATATTATATTTCAAATAAATAAGGAATCAAAAACCTCATCGCTTTTGACTTATAAAGAATGTAAAATTTTATTAAAAATGAAAAATAAATAAATGAATAATATAGGTAGAAATCATTTTATATTTTGCTTAAATTAATAAATAAATTTCATCATTTTATATATTTTTAATAATAAAAGCTGTATATAGTCTCTAAAGAAAATTGTGTTTTCAATATCTGTTTATAGATAAACATGGAATTTTCTATTCTTAAAGCACGCTGTTGATCTTATCGAATTTCGAGATAGTTAATCATGAAAAAGAAATTTGAATAATTATGATTTAAACATAATAATGATATAAACACTCATATATATGTTCTTTTTTAAATTCTTAATAATTATCATCTCATCAAGGTTTTACTTCCTGGTTTCTATGTACTAGAATGAATGATGAAATAATATAGCAATTTTACATATTTTTAATATGTTGATTAAAGTAATAAATACTCTCTTATTTTCTTTTTAATTATTATTATTATTTTTTTTAATAATAAATACTTGTATTTGAATCGCACTCGAAAGTAAATATTCCTTAAAAATTATATTAAGAATGACTTTCACGTTCTAATTAATAACATATTTTTAATTTTATCTCATAGAGAAGCATAGAAATTAATTTTTTTTGTTGGCTGTTATGTGCTTTTATAAAATTTTGAGGTATTTAAATGTGATAAAAAATATTTTGATTTAAAATTTAACAATAATAAATAATACATAATCAATAATAATTCTTAAGAAACATGTAAGCAAAATTAATTGAAATTTATAAAGAGTATTGTGTTTCATTTAAAAAGTATAATAAAAAATATCGCTAACAATGTTTCAACAACTATTTTTAAATTGTTATCGAATTTCGAAGAATTTAAAACTGATATATATATTTAAATATAGTAATGTAAATATAATATTTTGTAAATGAAAATTAAAATGATAATAATAATATATTCCACATATTTTATATAAAAATGAAATATAATATAGAAATTATATATTATAATTTTTGGAATTCTTCAAGAAATTTTTCAAATCTTATATGGATTTTGCTTTTCTAAAATTCATTTTCTGTTGATTAACAAAAAAAAAAAAAAAAAAAAAAAAAAATCTAAAATTTTATTAAAAATGAAATTATATGCTATTCTTATTTTTTCTTTTAATATTTTTTTTTTTTTTTTTTTAAATTAAAATTGAAATAAAATATCAAAATAGTAATAGTTTAATACACCTTTTCTTTATCTTTTAGAAAGACTGCTTTCCATTATAGTTTTTCATTAGCTTGAAGAAAAATTTTATATATTGATATTTTTCACATGGTCTTACTTTCTCAGAGAAATTTCAGATATATTTGCAAATGACTACGACGGAATGTAAAAAGTGTTAAAAGTGATAGTGAATGACTGAGAAATGAGAATACTCTACTAAAACGATCCCCGTTTTTTCTCCCCCATTTCTTTTTCTTCCTTGAAAATAAATCGAACAGAGAAACATACATTCACTATCCTATCAAATGAGTGAGATGCTATCTGATCTGTAACCAATTTCTGGTTATAAATTTTAGCTTTTTTGTGTGTGTTATAGCTAAACACTATAACACACACAAAAAAAGAGAAAGAAAAGAAAGATTCGCTTTTCCTAGTGTCCCCCTCTCTTTATTTTATTTTGAATGAGGGTATTTAAAAGTCGAAAGTGGTCACCAATACCCAGTGGCTCCAACATCTGGATATCTGATTATAGCCATCAGATAACAATTATTCAAGTTTCAACCAACAAAGATCGGTAAGCCCCCTGTTTCCTGTTTTTACGACTTCACTCAATAGGTGGTCGGGAAGAGTTTTGTTTACATTCTTCTAATAAGTTCAAAGAATGCCGTTTTATATCAGAAAGAAAGGAAGTAAAAATCTGACTGTGAATATGAGAGGGAGTAAAGTTTTAAAATGTTGAAAAACAAAAAGTCTATATTCGAAAAGTATCGTAAAAAAGAAATTCTTATTCATATTTAGATTTATTCTTCGCGTTTATTTATTTTTATTTTATGTCTAAAAACTTAAAGTGTGCGAAATTGGTGCTTTTATTATTTATAATACATTTTTTATTTAAAACACTTTCTAAATTAACTTAAATTGTCGTATAAATAAACTATTTGTAATAGTTGAACTCTGCTCAGATCCCCATCATATATTTGTTCTCATACATTTCTACTTTAGCTCATACTATGTACATGTTAAAAGATATGAAGTCTGTTTATCATTTGGCTCGATTGTAGAATGCAGTTCCTCAACTATTAGGATACCCTCCCGCCTTCCGCTTCAATATATTTATCTTATCCTAATTTGTTATTTAATTTTGTTTAGGTCAGTTTTATATTTCAGTTTTCATGCAATTCTATAGTATTTCCAATCCAATAATCTTCATATAGCAAGTGTTTGGGAAATATTGTCTTATTCTGCCATGTTTAGAAATTCGCAAATTTTGAATAATTTAGAAAGATTTCAAAGTGGAATGTCTATAGTCAAAAATGTTCATGATAGTGTCATAAATGATATTTTAAAGCTGGTCAGATAACTTTACGATTAAAATAATCCTCGTAATACACGTTTAATCGGTCGTTGTCGCAATATTTAAAATATAGCGTACTTATTTCCTATACATAATCCGTTAAATTTGTAAACAATTGTTGATCCATTTTTGAGAATCATTCACATAAGATCATAGAGCATTGTTGCAAAATGAGTGCGAAACGAAAGAAATATATACATATTTTTAATTTAATTTGTAATATGTTATTTTAAGTTTTTGACATTAAAAAGAATTTTTAATTATATTACAAAGCTCAAAATGTGACATAAAAAAGAAATAGTGAAAATCCCCCCCCTTGCCTCCCTTCAACTATATATCATTTACTATAATTTTAACAAAGATTATGTTATATTTATACACAGTTCCAAAGAAATAGTTCACATGGTGATATAAAAACAATCATTTCGCCCCTTTGCCCCCCACCCTCCAAGATATGTGTAACACTTTTGTAATTTTATTTCAATCTATAATAGAGTGGTATAAAAAATTCTCTTTTGCATCTACACAAACCCCTTGTCCCCTAAGCTATATATAACACTTATTATGATTTTCGTAAAGAATAAGTGATAGTTATAATACGGAATATCGTTAAAATCGGTAACAAGATGATATTAAAAAGAAAAAAAAAAATTCAGATCCCGAAGTATGTGTGACACTGCATTTTTTGTCATAAACAGCAAGTGACTATTAGACAAAATTTCATTAAAATCAGTAAGAAGGAGATATAAAAACAATTATTCTCTTTCAATATGCTCCTGGACCCCCCCCCCTCCCCCCCCCCTTCCTCCAAGTATATACTAAGTGAAAGTGGTACCAATTTAATAGATTGAAATTTCTAAAAACATGTTATGAAAATCATTCTTAAAATTCATTAGTTGATGTTTATTGTTTTTGCGATTTGCAAATATCAAAAGTACCCTTTCTTCCGGTGCCCTTTTTTCCAGGTGCCCTTTTTTCTGGGCGCCCTTTTATCTGGTGCCCTTTTTACCAGTGCCTTTTATTACAAATGCCCTTTTTTCCGAGATCCATTTTTCCGAGTTATTTTCTTTTCTGTCCTTTTCTTCTTCTACTTTCCTTTTCATATTTCAGACAAATATTTAATATGAGTTTGAGCTTGAGTTGCTTTTTCACGCTCAAGTTCGTGTAAAAAACGAACTACGCTCAACTCAAGTTCATAATTTAAAAAACGAGCGAAGTTCAACTCAAAACTCAAAATTTTTGAGCTACGCTCACGAACGCGTTCAAATGAACGCGTTCGTGCACAACACTGTATAGAAGTCTCTATTTTACCTACAACAGTGCCATATTTTGGAAGAGTTACCATTCCCTATAGCAAATACCAGGCATATTAGGCATATCTTTAGGCATATCTCTTCAGGCATTTGAAAAATCACGTAAAACATCGAATGACTAGTCCGACGATCTTTAACTGTGCCCTAA
The DNA here is from genome assembly GCA_963930645.1 of Salticus scenicus. Lineage (NCBI taxonomy): Eukaryota > Metazoa > Arthropoda > Arachnida > Araneae > Salticidae > Salticus > Salticus scenicus. The sequence goes on from OZ005649.1 coordinate 103,214,101, forward strand.
TCCTATTACTGACATAAAATAATTTTGATAGTAGGACTTCTGTACTGGAACTAATATAGTTCAGTACTGGAACTAATGTAATATAGTACTAACTAACTGTACTATATTACATTAGTAACCAGTACTAACTAACTGTAGTATAGTTCAGTACTGGAACTAATATATATGTATTAGTTTCACAGTGTTAACAAAAGCCTATCTGTCATATAAATGTAAAAACATGTATATATGATATAAAATAATCAGAATTTATATTAAATCGAAATATATATATGTGTGTGTGTGTGTTATGCATTTTTAAAAATAAAGATACTCTTGTCTTGCAGATTACCTATCCATTTTTGCCAACAGAAATACAATGGACATTTTCTTTAAATGTTATCTTTATAATTAATATTTTAAATTATATTATCCCAAAACAGTTGGACTTAATATTACTTTTATTACATCGTTCAATTTGAAATGTAATTCTAAAAATACATGCTGGACAGAATGTCCAAATGTGATTCTTTTATCATAGTATAGTATGAACAAAAACAGCTTCTAGTTTAATTTTCTTTCACAGAGAAGAAATAATAGAACAGTTCTGCATTTTTTGAAATAACGGACTTTATATTTTGTGCTGTTTTTATTGTCTTACGTGACAACATCAAAAATCGTCATTGCGTATAAGACTCTTTATGGTTACAAAAATATTTTATTGTTTCAGTGAACGTGTTTTTTGTTCTAAACATCAGATTACACAGATGAATGCCCAGTGCCATGCGTTTCATTTGATACAATCTTTCTTTTTATGTACAATAAATAATAAAACGATGAGTTTTCTTGAAAACCAAATGGCAATGTATATATTTATCTTCTCAGGCTTTTTTTTTTAATAGGTAGATTAAGTAATACTGCAATATAATAGGTATACATTTCGATTAATTAAAATATTCTTATAATGAACTACATTTATAATAAGTTTTAATATAGGAAAACACTGTTTTAATGTAAAATGTTTCTTCTTTGAGATTAAAACATTTTTCAGTGGGGGGAAGAAAAAAAAAAAGAAAAAAAAGACAGCTTTCGTTCACCATGAACTAAATAAAATTGCTTATGAAATGTCTTACAGAGTGAAAATTAAAATTTAATTCATTACTGAGTCTAAAATTGTTGAATAAAATGTTAATTATTATTATTATTATTTTTTTTTTTTTCGTTTTAAAAACATTTTTAGAAAATTCATTTGATTTTTTTTTGCTCTTATTTGATCACAAATTTGTCCCACCACACTCATAACAATAACTTAGACCTGGGACCGCAAGATGGGTGATTTTAATCCAAAAACAAGTTTCGCTTTCGCTTTCTCTCAAGTTGTTCAATCGGAAATCAGAACAAGTAGATGAAATTTTCTACATATATGTTCGTTATTATCAGAAGAAAAAAATGAAAATCTTATCTCATATATCTTTTTGTTTTTAACAACTACTCTATAAATAGTAATGAGGAATATTGACACCAAAACATTTTTTTTTCAAACTCATCAAAAGTTAAAAATGGGCTCAAAATGAATTATAAGTTTCTCAGTTTATGTGTAAATAAATAATTCTTCTAACTATAATAATAATAATAATAATAATAATTATTATTATTATTATTTTGATTTCAATATCAAAATCACAGCTGATTCCGACATAAAGTTTCCTATGAATGTTAGCATATATCGGTTTATTCTAATTATAAAGGAAAATTATATATGCATTTATTGCAACATAACCTGGACAAAAATGGTAAAAATATATATATAAATATAATCACTATTCATATGCAGTGTTGTTATTTTTTCGTTTCTAGGTAAAAATTTTAAGCAGGGAAAATATTGGTTATTGTGCAGTTTAGTTATATCAAAAGCGCTGGAATTCTAAATAAATTTACAAACCATTTCATTTCCTAATTACATTGAAATGTAAAACACATTCACTACACACTTTAAGAAAAGGTAAAATAATGGACCAATGTTGTTCGAGTGAAACGAAAATCTGTAATTGTGATGTATGTGTGTAGAAAAATAAAGTATTACAATTTCAAAAAAGAATATATATATATATATATATATATATTTATTTATTTAAGATAGAGATTCAGAAAAAGAGCAAGTCAGTAATGAGTTTTTCCTGCTCTGGCCCTTATGCAAGCATTTTTCGTGTAGGCACTGGTTGATAGATTTTACAGATGTCTTCTTGCTGGATATCATGTTCAATTCTGTCCAAATGGCGCAATAGATCGGCAAAACCTCGAGCTGCTTCTCGAGTTTGTAGGGCAATTTTCATAATACTCCGAATATTCTCAAAGAGAGAGAGAGAGCGATCCAGTGACAATGCTATCCAGGTTAGTGTTGGGTGAGCATTATCATGCTGAAATGTAAGCCTACAATAACGCGATGTGACGAGCAACACAACGGTATGTAGAACGTTACCCATTTACCGCTGTGCTATAAAAGTACTGAGGGTGACAACAAAAGCGACCCTCTGCTATAAAATTAAATGGCATCCCAGATCATCAAACCTGGTTGTTGGGCCGTAAAGCGTGCTACATTCAGGTAGGTTACTACAGTTGTTCTAAATGTCTCAAGATACGTCTTTGCTGATCTTCGGAACTACATTTACTCAGTTCGAAGCGTAAATTACATTACTAAAGATAAGTACATTACTAAAGATAATTCTTCTACCATCAGTAATAATCTAGGTCAAATATGCCCAACATCCCTGCAAACGGGCATGTTGGCGTACACAGGTCAATGGTAGTCGGTGCAAGGGAGGGGGGATGAGATCAGCCCCTTTCTCTGAGTCGCTTATTAATGAGCTTTGCAGTGTTTGTACCTTGCAAGTAGGATGGATGTCATTCATGAATCTTGGGTTTTGGATGCCGCTGTGGTGACTGATCCCCATGTTCTGTTTTTTTCTCTAGCCGACCGCTTTCTTCTTGGTGGTCTGTTCGCCCATGTTTCACCAATTCCTGCCAACATCGTCTAATAGTGAAATTTCTCATATCAAAATGTCGAGCGATTCTTCGATTATACTAACTGGCTTCTTCGATCCCAACTACATGTCATTTTTCAAATTCTGACACCTGAACATATTGTTCGCGCACCTCCACGCGAGACAAAATTACTGTCTACTTAAGTACAAGGAATTGAATTATTAAAGAATTCCTTACGTTGAATCAAAATATTTCTCCTCTTTGATTTCCTACCAGTTAGGCATTTAAGATGTGCTGCAGCGTTACGTGTTTATTCATTAGCCATAAAACTTTAAAACTTTGCAATTAACGTCGAAACCTGTATACATATCAATATGTGTTTAACCACATGACTGCCTTTGTAAAGGGTAAAATTGCAATGTTCTTTTCAGTGCAGAGCTTTTTCAAGGTACAGAATTAATATATTTATTTTCAACTTAAGATGAAAATTGTAACTGTGCACGTGATTATAATCTTTAAAACTACTATTTACGACTTTCAAATTTGAAAAACAAGTTAGATTTTCATAATTATATAAAATGAATTATAAGTGTAGTATTATAAAAAAGAACAGCTGAGTGACCTGATATATCCGTCAGCCGCGGTCAGATGGCTTTAATTTGCTTTACTCCGTATTAATGCGTTCTCTCTCTCTCTCTCTCTCTCTCTTTTTTTTTTTTTTTTTTTTTTTGTCTTAGTCTGTATATAGTTGTAGCTGACTGTGGATGAACTAAATTTAACATTTTGATGAATGGTTTATGGGCGAATTTCGTGCTATTAAAAACATGATTTTGTTTGTATATCAGGCTCTCTATTGCTTAAAAAAATATATCTCTGTAGTGAATCGCAATTCTCTCACTTTTGGTTTGCGCCTATTAACGGACACTGACAGTTTTCAAAGTAAGTAAATGCAGATTCAGAATTATTTCGAAAATGGTATACATCAATATTTACAATATAATGCAAAATTAAATTTGTTGTTATTTTTTATGGTCTGCATTTACAATTTTATTTTCATGTAAATATCACATATAAAATCCTTTTTCTGAATTATGTTTTATATCAAGAATTTTTTTTTTTTTTTTTTGGTTTTAGAACTTCCGTTAATTCTAAATTTATCTCATTATAAAATACTCAATTCCTTCAAGAAATAATTGTATCTATCTATCTATCTATCTATCTATCTATCTGCATCTCTCTATCTCTCTCTCTCTCTCTATATATATATATATATATATATATATATACATACATATATATATATATATATATATATATGTGTGTGTGTGTGTGTGTGTGTGTGTGTGTGTATCATTGACTATATTATAGATTTTACAATTTTAAATTTTTTTATATTTTGCAAAGATAATTATCATTACAGATTTAGTATTTAAATTTTAGACTCAGCTGTTATATACCAAATGTGAAGAATGAAAAATGAAGATGGTCAACCTGTGCGCAACTATTCAAAATATTATGGCACGGGATGATATTCTCTAAATTTAAACTTGTATCTTCTGTAAACGCAGCAAAAAATAATATATCCGCCGTGGATCTTCTGAGTAAATACGCTAAAAACCTTTTCAAACAATTACTAGTAAGAATAAAACGCTATTACATGAAAATATTTTTGATTTAATTCAAAGATATATTCAAAATTCCATTACACTTCAAAGTGTATAGAAGATAATGTAAAATGTCTTAGACTATTGTAATTTATTTACAATGTCATCAAACACAGCTATATATGAAGAAAATGTTAAATCGTTTTAAACAAAATATATGTTTTAGAGTTTCAAAAAACTCTAAAAACAGTTTCAAAAAACAGTATATATCATTGATTTATATATAACATATTTATATTTATGAAACCTAATATTTATCTTTGAACAAGTACAATATTTTCCCTGAGAATTATGATCAAACTTCAATATTCATATTCCTCTAAATTCAATATTCATATATATTTATATTATTTAAAAGGAAAACATTTTTTCTACATATTAATTTCGCAGAGAAAAAATAAAAACGAATATTTGGAAATACGTATTTACTTTGAAGTATTAAAAGTAAAGAAAAATTATATGTCTTTACATTCGAATTAAAGTTCTTAAAATTTTATTTGTTATAGCGAAGATTTATTTTTCTTAACTAGCTAAGATGTATGGATCCATTTAGTTTTCTTATAGTCCAACAGATGGCAATACATGTTTAAACGAAAGAAACTTGAGAAAAAGATTAAGAATAGGTAGAAGAAAATTTCTCTACACTTTTAAAAGCTTCGAAAAAGAAAAGTTTATTCTGTTTTTTTTTTTTTTTTTGTTTTTTCTTTAACGACATCAATTAAATTTCATATTCTAATTCTATGATATTTAGAAATAGCATGAAGTATTATTACTTAAAAAGAAAGTCTTCTTTTTTCTTTTTTTTTATAAAAATATTAATATTGCTTTTGTTCAAGATAATTATTATAAATATTATAAATAAACTTTTCTGAATCAATTATTTTTCTTTAGAAGACAACTAATAAAACAAACAAAAATTTTTATTTGAATTTCTAAATGCTTCATTAAATTTATTACAATTCCGTTACTCTCTTTTTTTTTTTTTTTTTTTTTTTTTTACTACATAAGAAAAACAATTTCATTTTCAAATTTAAATAAAGACATAGTTTATATTTATTTATCATGGCGAATTCTGAGATTTAAAAACGCATAAATATTTGTGGAGATATTAGTAATTATTTAAAATAATTAAATAAATAAATAAATAACTAGTTGGCATAGGTGGACTCTGCTCAGTTCCCCCTCATATGTATGTTCTCATAAATTTCTTGTACAGGACATATTATATTCATGTTAAGAGAAATGAATTTGACCAAACGCTTGGCACAATGACAGAACGAAATCCTCACCTAATAGGCTACCCACCATTCAGTTCAACATATTTATCTTATTCTAATCTATTAATTTATTTTTTTGGGATCAATTTCGTAGTTTATTTTTCATGCTAATATTTCCAATGCAACAATCCCAAAAATACATATTTATATGAAATATCGCAACATTTTGCTATGTTGATAAAATCTTAAATTTCGAATAACTTACAAAATTTTCCCATTAGAATATTTGTAGTCAATCATGTTCATTCAAGTATCATAAATGTTATTTTGAAATTGTCTAATATATTTATGATCCTCAAAATGGACGTTTGTGCTCGATTTTGCCTTATTCTGCCATTTTAAGTAAATCGTAAATTCCAAATAACTTACGATTTTTTTAAATTGGAAAATTCATACTCTATGGTATTTATGTAAGTATCCTACATAATATTTCAAAAGTGGTTTGACATCTTTACGATGAAAATATCCCTCAAGATTTGATGTTTGTGCAAAATTTTGCCCTATTCTATTGTGATAAGAAATTTGTAAATTTCCAATAACTTACGAAATTTTTACATTGGAAAATTCATAGTCATCAATATTCATGCCAGTGTCCTAAATAATATTTCAAAAGTAGTCTGACATCTTTACGATGAAAATATTTCTCAAAATTGACGTTAATGTGAAATTTCGCCCTATACCACCATGTTAAGAAATTCGTAAATTTCCAATAACTTGCGAAATTTTCAAAGAAGTATATTTATAGTTACTGATGTTCATTCCGGCATCAAAACTGATATTTTAAATCTGGTCTGACAATTTTACAGTAAAAAGTTTCCATTTAATGCACGTTTAAGTGAATTTTTGTCCTATTCTTCCATGTTAAGAAAATCGTAAATTTATAATAACTTGCGAAGTTTTTAAAATCGAATGTTGCAAATGAATAGGGTTCTTGCCAGTGTCGAAAGTAACATTTTAAAACTGATCTGACCTCTCTGCGACAATTTGTTCTTTAGATATCGTGTACACAGACTAACAAACTAACGAACTAACGGACTAACGGACTAACGGACTAACAGACACCATACAAATTTTGTCATTTTCGGATTCCTCACACCTGAAAACGTGTAGAAAAGTCAAAAAACCGAGGTCGAAAATTTTCACGATTACCTAAGTTCCCCATACCTATAGTATGATGGGGAACTAAAAATAAAAATTGCCGCATATTCTAAAAAAATATTTTCCTTATATTATCAGGTTAGTTCTTAATACCGTAAACTGAAAAAGTATTTGTAATTGCATATGCCTGGGATGTTCTGCTTTGGAAGCAAGAAGACAGAGGCTACTGTATTCGATTATAGGTCACAGTCGTCAGTCGTTTAAAGGTTTTTTGTGTTTTTCTCCAAATCCTGCGTATATGCGGATTAGGACACCTTAAAACCCTTGCAGAGAGTAATCTAACCTGGCTTAGTGGAGGCAATTGGCTTTAACAATTAGATTACGGCACACTTCCAAGATGCCTTGTTAAATTTATTACAGTTTTAATAAAGTTATTTAAATACATTTAATTTGAATTTTTGGAAAATAGACAATTTATTTTTGTTTTACCGAATTTTGAGGTTTAAAAATATACAAATTGTGTTAATTGAGTTATTAGAAATAAAAATTTTCTAAAAGACATTTTACATTTGATTATTTTCATGTTAGTTTCAATTTCACTAAACTGTAAGATGCGAGAAAGTTGTTTGTAAAAATTTTTATTACGTTTAAAATGAAAACTCAAGTGAAAGCAATACTAGTTTATAAGAGATTATTATTGAAATATTTATTTATAAATCCAATAATCCATCTCAATTATTTTTCAAAAGTTAAACGTCGTTTATAATTACACATTTGAAAATTTTTATACCTTACAGTTTTATTAGTTGACATATTTTAGGTATAAGCGATAAGTGGCATCCATATTCAAACTGTTTTATACAAATTTGGTTAATAAAGATAATTTTTCTTTTATAAATCTGAAGTTGAAATAAATAAATAATAAATAAATTGATTTAGTATTAAAAATAAGATATGATTATTTGCGGACCTGATAATATTGCATGACACACAGGGTTTCATTTAAACACATTTTATTGTTAGGAAAAATATTTTTTGGAATGGAGTGAGAGGAAGAATTTCATTGATAAATAGAAAGAGAGACTGCCGTCTACATTGGAGGGCACATTAGTTTGATCTAAGCAGTGATAGTGCAATTGATAAATAAGCAACCTTTATTAAAAAAAACCGGTTTAAGACAATGAATTTAGACGTTAATTATCAAAATATCCTAAAATTAACGGCATAAAGATCATGTTATAATTTATATGTTTTAATGAATATTTTGTCCTGAGGAGAAAAAAAAAGAATAAATCAAATGTTTAAGATAACTCTGTTATGCTACATTATCAATTTTACTGTCGCATATGATTATGTTTTTTTAATTATTCATATTCATAGGAAAATAGCACGAATACGTTAAAGGGTATATAATAGTTTCTTTTTCTTTTTAAAAAAATGCAAGATATTTAACACAAATCAATAACATTTTTACGAAATTTGATATAAGCTGATTGTGCCTAAATGCGACGTGATTTTTTGGTAAGCTTATCGCATTTAGGAAATTTATGATATTTTAGTAAATAAATAATAATAATAATAATAATAATAATAATAATAAGAGAGAGAGAAAATGGTTGAACATTATTAGTTCTAAATTTGTGTTTTATGTCATTTCTTTTCAAAAAATGAAAAGATTGTCTGCATTTTAAGAAAAAATATACCAGCGTCTTATTTAAGAATTTTTTGTCGCATTTAAATTACTGTATCCTAAATGCGATGTTAGAACTCTCTGATTGAGATAGTGCATTTAATACATGGGAATTATTTTAATGTTATTTTTTATCAGTTTACAAAACGCTTTATGCAACATAAATAGTGTAAGATAAAATATTATGTATGCCTTTAACAGTGTGTGTGTAACTCTGTGTGTAACTCTGTCATTTTAATAACAGTGTTCGTGCCTTATTACTAAGTGTGTGTGTAACTTTGTGTACTTTTTATTTACTTTGCGTGTAACTAACAATGTGTGTACAACTCTGAGTATAACGTCGCATTATTACTAACTGTGTGTTTGTAACTCTGTGTGCACTTTTTACTAACTTTATGTGTAACTTCGCCTTTTACTAGCAGTGTGTGTGTGTATCTGTGTGTGTAACTAACTGCGTGTTTGTATGTCTGTGTGTAACTATGCCATTTTACTAAAAATGTTTGCGGTGTAACTCTGTCTTATTACTAACAGCATGTGTAACTCTGTGTGTACTTTTCACTAACATTGTGTGCAAAGGTTGTGATCTTTGTGAATGTATGTTATTACCGAGATTTAAAATAACTTAACAGTCTTGAATTCTATAAAAATGTATTTACTACATTGAAATACAGGGTTGAAATGAGGGGGGGGTAACCCCCTCATACAGAGTTATTTTAGTACATAGTTTTTGTTATCTTATCCTTAAATCTGCAATTTGTATTTATAATTTTTGAAATGCAGGGTGTAATAGAAAGTCGCGTGAGTGCCACACCAGATTATTATTAATGAAATAAAAACATTTAAAAAATGACTGACGATTTATGTTCCTTCAAATTCAGTTTAGGGAGAGTAATTGAGTCCCAGTCTGCGGCATGATTATAGAATAAACAATTTCCTATAAAATATCCCAAGAAAATTCATCCTTGATCTCTTTTTGAAATTTCTGTAAATTTTAAAGACTGTGTTTAATTTTTAAATAATTAAATTAAACTCTTTTTTTTTCATTTATTGCTAGTAAAAAATACATACTATATCATTAATAAGTAGTATATTTTAATAATTATTAAATTTAAATTATTAAGTTGAGATTAATATTGAGTGAGTTTAATTTCGCCATAGAATTACGCAGCGGAAAATTCTCGATGATCTGGCACTCACCCATAGAGGTGTCCGCAGTGGTCACAATTTTGATTCTCCGCGGAAGTTATGGGCTGCTTTTGTTAAATATTAGCGGAACAAAGAGGATGCTACAGTCAGTCGATTTTAGGCATACCAGCCATTATGAATATACATGACCTGCTCGGATAACCTATATATTCTGGCTAAATATTTATGATTGCTTCTTCTCAAGTATTAAATTTAAGTGGGGAGGGGGGATATCCATGAAAACTAATAATATAAACACACACACACACTAATGCTTAAAAAGTTCATTCAAATTGTTACTTCTTTTTTTTCCCGAACTATCATCAAAGCATTCAAAGGAAAAAAAGTCTAAATACCTGGGGACGATTCCAGTGTATGTATTGTGAAAAACGATTTGGTGTTGTTTAATGCTGTAGATATATTTTATCCCTTCAGTATAAACCAAAAAGGTATGTGTAAGACTGCTAATTTCATTCAAAAAAAAAAAAGAAAATTTGCATATAATCTCTACTTAAAATAATACTGTAATCATTTTTTATTTATTTCAATTACATTTTCGGTGCTTATAAAGTAACTTATGTAATTGCCTACAGAGAATTTTAAGAATTTGAATTATTAAGTAATCCCGTTTCTTCATTATTTGCGTTGGTAAACTCTACTATTATCACTTCACAATCGTGAAAGGCGGTAAAAACTTGGGTAACCCCCCCCCCCCCCACCAAACCAACCCACCTTTACAACCCACTCAAGCACATTAAGGGGGGGGGGGCTTTTTCTGCATTTGACTGTGTCGCAAAAAAATATTTTAAACAGTCATTTTTTTCTATTTAATTCAAATCAAGGTATGTATATATTTTTTTATCATTAAAACCGTGGATATGTATAGTTCATTAACCTGTTATACTGAAAAAAAAATCTATATTTTTATCAAATTATGTACAAAAGTAATATATTTTTTTATTAAACATAAAGCTGTTATTGTAATGACAATTATGGTATTTTATTACGCGCGCATAGGCACACCATTTCATCATTAATACCTCTGAATATTTTCTAATGTCGTCTCCCTCCCAATATTTTATGTTCAGGGATAATATGACAGCATTTATTTTTTACTTTTTCTTACCATAAGGTAGAGAAAGTATTGTTTTTGGGTCAAATTTTCGAATGCGAGATTTTGTTATATTTACATGTTTTGAGGTACCATAATACGAAAATCATGTTTTTAGGAAATGGTCTGTGTGTATGTCTGTGTGCCTGTGTATGTGTCTGTGTGTCTGTGGGTGTGTCTATCTGTTTTCAGCATATCTCAAGAACAAATAGTAGCAGACATTCCAAACTTGGTATTATAAATGTGTATCATATATAGATGCTACTGTAAGCTTTTCGTTAAGATCAAGCAAACGGTTCGTGTACAGGGACAATCAAGAGAATTCTAATACATTACGTCTATGAGGGAAGTTGCAGGTAAGTAGAGTTTAACGTCTATAGACTGCATTAAACCAAATGAAACGAATTTATATATATTGTAATAGAGATAGTCAACTGGAAAAAAAAAATTGTGTATGTAGGAGCCTTGCCTCCCCCCCTGCTGGGGAAGTCCCCCCTAGAGGGAAGTAAATTTTCATGATGGGTATCTTTCAAAAGAGCTCGCCAATACCTTTAAAACGAATGTTTGAACCATCGGTCTGCGATAATTTGAAACAAAGTTATCGATTTTTTTTTCTTTTAGATTTGAGAATAAAAGGGACTTTTTTTGGATATTTAGTGTTATACTACTTCTCTAATATGGAAATCGTCTGCATTATCATAAGAAATATATTTTTTAAATAATAATTTTAATAAAGTATTTTTTAATAACCGAATTAAATTTTATATAAATCTTGGTGCATTAATGAAACGGGGAGTTGAAAGGGGCGGTAGCCCCCCCCCCCCTTACACAGAATTTATTATCATATAAAACTCTTCCGAAGCCTAATTTGAATTGTTTAACCTAGGTTAACATAACGTCGTTATCTTACCTCTTAATCTCCAACCTGTATTTATAGTATTAAATTTCAGGGTAAGAGAAAGTCGTGTGAGTGACACACCAGATTATTATTTATTGTTTAAGAAATGAATATCACTAATTCCAGTCTATTAATCAATAACTCAGTTGTAACCATTTAATGTAACTGTACGGAAATTTCTATTTTATACGTTATGATTTATTAGTTCAATGAAATACTGTTACTCACAATTTTTATCTTTAAACATATACATATTTAAATAAAACTTAATAAAAAACTTAAAGTAAATTTTAAGAAGAAAAAAAAAAGCTTGCAGTACCCACTGATTACTAACACTTTCCAACTGTACGTACTTGTTGTATCGTGTAGTTTTCAGTGTTACTTTCCTACGTTATAACACTACCGACAGACAGAAGCACTGAAAAGCAAACAGATAGACTAATTGAATTCATAATATCTCTTAAGCATTCTTGAAAAGTGTTGAAAATGTTTAATAACAAAGAAAACGCAGGTCTTAAATTCAAATTGCAGCCGTTAATGAGTCTGAATATTTCGATGTAACCCTGTAAATCTGAAAGTTAACCGTATCATACTCTATGGAAACCATTATTTTAGATTATTAACAATAAATGTGAATTTATTTCTCATTTTATAATAGAAAGTTATTTGAATGTGATTTAAAAATGTCTCCTATAAAACGCAATGCATTTATACATTTTGGATGTCCATGTACACAAAGGGGTTGAGGACCTATTAATTCCATTTTAAATAGAGAACACCCCATAGTAAACTTGAATAACATATATCCTTTTTTTGTTAGATGTATTTAACAACATGTATGAAAACTTAATGCAAATGTAAAAATTCAGAAGGATATCGTCTGTACAATATAGTGAATTTCTCTTCCTCTGTCTTTCGAAAGAGAATGAGGGAATTTAAGAAAACGCTTAAAAAATTTTATCCACGTTTATTTATAATATATGCATAGTGCATACTATATTTTTAAACATGTATAGAAAAGCTAAAATTTTGATTTTTATTACGATGATAAATTCTGAAGTTTCATGATATTTGCTTTAAGTTTTGATATAGACCGTGCAATATATTTGGTAATAAAAATGCTAAAGAATTGCGCATGCGCAATTAAGAGTTATTCAGAGTAACATTGCTCATCTTTCATCGGAATATTAATACTTTTATTTTTTATTTGCAGTATGCTGAGTCAAATATACACAGTTAGAAAAATGCAAGCAAGATTGCGGGCAAAAACCGGCAGCAGAGATTCCAAGCAAAGCCCACACACACACACAAAAAAAAAAAAAAGTTTGCACCTTAAATAATATATACTTTAAATTAAATTCACTCAACTTTGAATTAAATTAAGAAAACTTTTTTTTTTTAAATGTCAATCGCTATTTATATGAATGTATATGTAAACTCTCTTAACCAATAAAAATACAATTATATTTTTAATTGAAATGTGATGTGATTCTTATATGACATCACTGAAAAGCTAAAACTTTACACTTGAAGGGATTTGAACATAACAATATACTTTCATGGCAAATTTGAGCAAATTACGTAGTTTAACGGTTTTTGCCTGTAAAAAATGCCAGTAAAAAATTATGTTTCACATAACATCAATTTTAGAACGATGACCGTTTAGCTAGCAAAACGGTCATTTCCCATAACATTGTGCGGTTAAAATTACGGAAAAAAATTATTTATTTATTTTATTAAATAATTAATTAATTAATTAATTTAGTTTTACAGTGTAGTGTGTGAAATAAAAAACATAAATTATATTCCTCCAGATGGAATACCATGCATGTTAAAACAAAAATTCTTGATATTTGAACAAGTTTTTTTTTTTTTTTTTTTTTTTTTTTTGTTTTTAATACACATATCTTCATTAATATACGGCCCATTTAGACGCATACGAAATTAGATAATTATGAAAAACCTAATTAATATGAGCTGAAACTTTACCGCATTTGAAGAGTTGCATTTTAAATGGATCCTGAGGACATTCCTAAAATCTTGATGTTTTTTTGCAAAGTTTTTATTGTGAAATATTTTATATTCGTTTCTATGCACTACTGCCTTTACCTGAAATATATACCTTTAAATATTTGTATATAATATTGAGTTATATGTGTATAAAGAAATATTGCATTAATTGCTATAAAAACACCAGCTCAGTTATTGTATTATTCCGTTTTAGATATCTAAAATGTTCAATGTATTTCGTAATGCATACTATATGTGCATTGTAAGTTACAACATTGATATATTAGTAAATTATTTATTCATTTATTTATTCAATTTAAGGTCGTTACTTAAAATTTTAATTTATATTGGATCATTCATCTCGCTCATCATTGTTTAACTAAGCATATTTTTTTAGTAAAGAAAAAAAAAAAAAAAAAGATAGTACTTAGATTACTTATAATTAATATTTATACACTGCTATTGTAAAAATCAGTGGTTTCACCAAATACATAGTAATATATCAGAAACTAATATACATCTAATTGGTATTTTTAAAATTTGATTCTGTTTCTGTAAACAGAGGTTTCTGCTATAAGGACACTTATACAATGACAAAATTTAGCAGCAGCTTTCGAAAATGAACTGTTGTAGCAATAGCCAGTTCGTTTTCGTGAAATGTAGAACTTTGTTTCTGAAAAAGTAATTTTAATATGACAACAGATTAATTTAAAGTAAAAATCTTCGAAAAAATCGTGGATAAAATTGGTTTTCGTTACTACAGTAACAACTAATTTAAATCAATATTTATGTAAATATTTTGCTGTAACAATTTTTATTTTAGATAATATAATGATATAATGCAATAATAACTTATATTTCCCAATATGTTTAGTTAGCAAATATTTTTAAATGATACAGTGAGTTTATTTCTCTTCCCTAGAAAATAATCAAGTAATATAATCAAATGAAAAAAATTCACGTCTATAAATCAAAAACAATATTTGTCTAGTTATTATTAATTTTTTTTCTGTATTAAAATATATATTTACAGTCATAATCGTAGAAAACATTTTTAACATAATTTATATTTATGTTACAGCTAAACTCTGAAAGCTTTAGTCATTTCCGTGAATGATTTCTTTGTTTTTAACATGCATTACAGTGACATTTATTCATAAAACGATTTTAAATCGCTACCTTGTTTAGAGAAAAACTGCTATTTAAATTTCAGACTTGAGAATCTCTCATAAATATAGAGCATTTTATGCACGAAATTCAAAATAAAGCTACTTTTGTTTTGAAAAACAAAACAGATAGAAACATAAAATATGTATGATTTAGTTTTTCAACTCAAGGCTGTTAAGCGCCTTTTTCAGCGAGGGCAAATTGAGCGTAAACATTTTAGAATGTGTTTGAATATTTTACGACATTGTATTAGAATAAGACAATTTAACTGAATATTTTCCTTGGAATAGTCGTAAAGGTTTTGTATGAAATACTGGAGTGTGTTACTTCATCCATAAATTCAGATATATATTTATAAATTTTTTATGAAAGTTTTTCCTTAATTTAAAAATATGTATTTTCTGAAGTTAAATATGAAATAAGTGATGCATTAAATTTAATTATTACAATTGCATATTTTGAAGTATTGAAAAAAATAAAAATAGGCGCATATTTTTATTTTCTTATTTCAAAAGAAAGTAAAATATTTATTATTAAACTACGCTATTTTTTTATTTTAATATTAAACTTTGTCTACAAATAAAGCTTCAGTAAATAGCTATTTATAAAAATAACATTACATTTATATTGATAAAATGTATAAGAAAACAACTATTATACCTGAAAACAATAATAATTAACCATTTAAGTGCTATGGGCGCACATATGCGTCCAGCGAAATTCATTAATATAGACTATGGACGCAAATACGCGATTAGCAGATGTTATCAGTATGTAGTATGGACTATGGACGCAAATACGCTCCCGGCAAAAATGATCAGTGTATTATGCAACACTCGCATAAAGCGCGTCCGCGATAAGAATGAGACAACTAGTCAGCGCCAACCGCGCGCCGTCCGTATGGACCGCATAGGCCGCGAGTATTCAGCACTCAAAGGGTTAAAAAAAAATATAGTGAAAGAAATCCTTGTTTTCTTGCAAGCTACAATTAAGCGTTATATGAAGATGTCAAATTCACTTAAATTCAGATATAACACTTTATCCATACGCCAAAAATATAATGTATAATGTACAAGCTATAATGTATAAATATAATGTACAAGCTAATGATAGAACCCGCAATGATGTTGTTATGAAAGTTGTCAACATTTTTGCATGTAGTTAAGTTATTTTCGAAGACATAAGTAGGTTCAAGTCGACGAATGCATTTTATTTAATGAATATTCAACCCGCAGATAAGCGCCCATAATGATATTGTTATGAAAGTTGTCAAAATTTTTACGTGTAGAAAGTTATTTTTTAGGACATTTTAGAATATTCAGTGCATCGTCTAAGATAAAATAAGAGCTGCTTCTTATACAGTTTCCCTTGAAACTAATTTTCCCCTTTTCCTCACAGCACATTTAACTCTCTTATCCTTTCCTACTGACTAGTCATATTTTTAAAAAACTTTTCTCGACATGTTCCAATTTCGTAGGTTTTTCCAGCGCCGATATTTTCAGAATGCAACTGAAAAAATTACTACTGTTTTGATCACCAGATCACCTGTAACGATTGATCTTACCTGTCTAAAGACATGGCAAAGAATGATTTTATTGTATGGAATGTATGACCTGAAAATTTATTCATATAAAAATAAAATTAATTATATATCATTTACCAAAATACATTACAAAATTATAGATAATTTAAATTGTTACTTATTTTTTATTGAGGAAAAAAAAAAAATAGCTAAATGGATGTTATTCCATTTTATCAATAAATTTGATGTGAAATGATGTTAGTGCTCAATCAGCTTACAAGGGAGGGTCACCAAATGGCTAAAAGGTATTTAAACATGTTATGCATCCTCTTAAAACTCTAACTGAACTGATAATAAAAATATCCATCTTATCGGCAAATGCGCCTCCTAGCGTGAGTTATTCAAAGCCAATTAAAGTTTGTAAATTGGAGGCTCTTCAGTAATGTACTTTGAAGAAATTCTGTCATTAGAATAAATTTTTTAACAAAATTATGCTAATTATGACTATTCATATTGTTAGTAAAGTATTTTATTATGTGTTTAATAATTATTTTGTGACAACATTAAATTTATAAATCTAATACATTATATATGCAGCCATGCGTAAAATATTTACAATCCGAAAGATTTTCCAGTACATCGACGTTATCAATATTTTGGATATTGACATTGCATGAGGGAAAAATAAAAGAAATTTAATGCACTAACATATTAATGGAGGGGAGAAATAAGCAGAAAAATAAATTTCTACTTTTAAAAAATTAATAATTATATTATTACCTACAACATAATATTTTAATGAAAATGAATTGTATAAAGTAATAGTTTTCTTCGTTACTTGAAAAATTGCGCTAGCTTCTTTTTTACTTTAATTGTTTTTTTTTTTTTTTCTTTTCAATTGCGCGGTACTTGCAAATAAGCATTGAATGTGCAGTCGCTGAACTGATAACCATTTGTGAAGGAGTACCCAGTGGGCGGCCATCGCCACCACTTACAGGGATAACAAATTTATGCTTTGTCCAGGATTCAAACTGTGAAGGAGTTAGGGACGCTAATCACAGGGGGGTGATTGTTATTGAGAAATTATCGCATTTTAAAAATCAAAAATTTTGCCTTTTTAAAATGATACATTAAAATTTCAATAATTTGTATGATATGCAAAATTGTTAACAGTTTAGTAAAATTTGTTGTAATGATTTGACTAAAAATGCCGTTAAGTTGTTGGCAGAAAAAAAAAAAAAAAAAAAGAGAAAAAAAAAAAGAGAAAAAAAATCATATCCATCAGATACACCAATATCAATTGTAAACATTAATAAAATACATAAAAAAAAAAAAAGAAAAAAACCAGAATTTAAAGGATTTAAATTTTTTTTCCAAAACAAAAGAGTTCTCTCTCGGACTGTGTAATGTAGTTATTGAAAAAAGTAATGATATTTGTCAGATAAGACAAGAGTAACAAAGTACTAAGTGTTCATTTTGTAACCTATTTCAGTACAATGTCGCACATAAAATTTCCTTAATTGGTATGGGAAAAATCTCAAAGTTCTACTATGTTTTTGAAGAAGCTGCATATGTCTTTAGAAAGTCTTTTTTTTTTTTTTTTTTTTTTTTTTTTTTTAATCAACACTCATGAAAAAAAAAAAATCATTAACACAAAATCTTTAATGTGTTAAGGTGTTTCTGGAAGTATACATGCCTAAGGAGATATTTATTTTCAAATGTTACAGATTTTTAGGGCTTTGAGACACATTTGGCATACTGATTTTTTTCTTTTTTTGATAGAACAATTTTTTTGGAGGAAAAAAAAAAAAAAAAAAAAAAGACAAACCATTAACGCTTAGGGTTGCATTTTTGCAACACTTAAAATGTTCAGAATTTATGATAATTAATAACAGTAGTTTTATTGAAAATTTTATGTTACAAAATAATTTTTAAAGTTGTATTTAAAAAGAAATTCTCCCAGTAAATAATGATGAATAGGCTACTTTTTTACACATCCCTGATTTCATTTAGTTACTTTATGCACTCAATTGTCAGATTACATCATAGTGGCTTGAAATATGGGTTAAAAAAAAGAAAAGAAAAACTTAATTCTAGTGATGATTTAGTGAAACTTTATTCCACTTAGTTAGGCTATGAAGATACAAAGTAAACATCCAAATAATTTTTATTTACAGTTTAAAATAGATAACATGAGCAAGATACCAACATTATTCAGGGCAAAATGTCTATGATGATGATATCAATTTGATGATATCAAATTTATTCATACAATCTTCTTTACAATGATACATGTTTTTATTTTACATACTTGCCAACTTCAGAAATGGAAAATATTTGTTAATAGAAAAAATTTGCATGCACCATAATTTTACATATATCAAATCTAAAATCATGTAATAGGAAAAATTTGAAACAAGAAACTACCATAGCAGTTCAATGAGGCAAGAAAATATAATGAAAAAAATCACAAAAAAACATTCAGTTCAGAAAATACGATATACAAATATATAAAATAAATGGATTATATATAAAAATACTTCCAACTCAATAACCTTTTTTACAATAATAATTTAATAACAAACTACCATATCAGTTCAATCAGGCAAGAAAATATAATGAAATAAAAAAAAAACATTCAGTAATGTTTTGAACGATATACGAAGATATCAAAATAATGGGATATGCATAAAATATTGCTAATTCTGTAACAAACTAATCACGAATTGATTTATTTTAAGTAAAGCAGCTTCTCTAGTATATTATCCAACAGTTGTTAATATAAAAATCAAAGCACATGCGGCACACGTGAAAAGTTACGAATGATACGAAGCCAAGATGGCGATCCAAAGATGTTGCCACGCAAAAGAAACACGTACTTACTGAATTCAGAAAATTTTTTGCCCGGAAACTTATTTTTCCCAGGAATATGAAAAAAACCCGGGAAAACCAGGAACGTTGCTTGAAATAATGCGTAACGTTACGGAATTTTCTTATAGTGATTGAATTATATTTTAAAATAAAATTATATTTTTATATTTTATACGAATAAATTTATATTAAATAATATAATTGAATTAAATTTTAAAATAAAATTCTATTTTTATATTTTGTACAAATGAAGAAATTTATATTTTTAAAATAAAATTTTTAAAACATAAAAAGAAAATCAGCCTGAATAAATATAAAATTTTGGCAAAATTTTCGATACGTAACGCATGAGTGAAAACTTTAAGAACTTACAAAATTAATAACGTATATTTAAGTAAATTTATTTATCAAACACTATGCTTTATTGCGTTAATAGCTCTTGAAAATAATTTTATTCACGATTTAAAAAATCTTAATTTTAATTACAAATTTTAAATGACAATAATGGTCTTGATATTCAATCATTAGCCACAAATGATTAACCACTTGTTTTTGAGAGCAATTGAGAGAATTTCGAAAGAAAGTAACTATCTTCTGTTTCTTGAAAAATTATTCTGAGCTGTTAATTACAACATGGTTTTTAAAAAGATGAAGCTTTTGAATAATTACACTGGTGAAAGAGTAATTTAAATACAAAGTGCTTAATTCAAGAGAGTGTAGTGCACAGCTTTAACACTTGAATATTCCTTAATTGTTCAAGCTGATAATAGAACAATATATTTAATAATCTTTGTAATAATTACTCCTAGAATATAGGAATTGTATATTATATAGCGAGAAAATTTGAAAGTAAATATGTAAAAAAAAAAAAAAAAAAAAAAAAAAAAAATCAACTTATGTGAAAAAAGGGATGAAGGGACTCTATCTATTTGAAAGATTCATTATCTATTTCCCTCGGTGTTTTCTTTCTTTCTTTTTTTTTTTATATATAAAAGAATTAGTGACAGCTTTAACATCCAATTAATTCTGAATAGGAATAGTGAAGAGCGGGATAATAATTTCAAGCAATGCAGCAAAAGATAAAGTTAAGTCCAGTTGCTTGATTATACCCAGTTTAATTAAGAAAAAGGTAGTGGGCTTATCATAAAGCGTTATTTTAGTCGTGTAGAGCGCTTGGCGTAATTTAGATGCAGCAGTAATTGAAGAAAATGAATTTTTGATTTTAAGCTTTAAGTAAGCTTTAACGTAAGTAGGGGTTTGGCAAAGAGCACGAGAGGCGACATTGTCGAACCAGAGTTTTGCATCTCCCTTTAGGAAGTAATCTAGAAGGTTAAAATTATTTACATCTTCAATTTCAGACAGTTCAAAAATTTTTTTCAAGTTGAGTAAAGAATTCGTTTACATTATTTGCACCCATGAAATAAACTTTAGCGGAAGGGGGGGGGGGGATCGAGCAGATTAGGGCACCACTGTGGGGTTTGAGTGGCTGCAAACTCCCTCTTAATTACTTAACTAATTAACTATATAGATAATTAAAGAGTACGAGACTTGAATATAAATTATAAATGAGCCTTTTATTTGAACTTAAATCAGGGGGATTATTTGTTCCCGGAACTCAATCAAATAATTAAATAAATGAGCTATTTAGAGAAACATAGATCTTAATCTTACCCAGCAGAAGTAGTAGAGATCTAGAGAACACTGCACTTAGTTTACCCACTGAACTATGCTCACTCGAGAATTCACGACAGGATTCCCTAGTCCGGGAATACCTTTCGCGCAACCTCCAGATATCTATCTACACACCGTAACGCTCACCAACTTAGAAAACTCCAATATAGAATAACTTCATACTCACATAAGAATCTAGCCTCATCAACACCACACTCTTTAATATAATACCTTGATATTTATCCTTAATCCAACCACCTCTAATCACTTCACCAAGCAAAACTTCAAAAACTTGTTCATATCCACTTCACACCTCGCAAGTTACTTTCCCCGTTGCAGCTCTATGCCGACGCAAAATAATCCTGACTTTATCTAAAACTTCGCCGACCGTTTTCGCCGACCTCCCTAATCTCCCAACTATTGCGTCACCGGAAGTCGCTGGATCCATCTCACTTTTAAAACTGTGGTGATCTTCCATGATCTCAACCTTACAAAACGAGCTCAATTTTGCAAAAAATTGTACTATACAATGCTTCCGTGAATATTCTGAGTTTATGAATGGGCTACTTTATATATTATCAATAAACATAATACGCAATTAGTATATATATATATATATATATCTTTATATATATATTTCTTTTGTGCGTGTGTATGTCACTGAACTCCTCCTAAACGGCTGGACTGAGTTTAATGAAATTTTTTGTGTGTCTTCAGGTGGATTCGAGAATGGTTTAGATTTACAAATGAAAGTTGTAACTTAATTAGTTCTTTCTTAATTAATTTTTAACCAACAGTTTCAACAACTTTTCCACCTAGATGGCGTGAGTTGTCGTAAACACGATGTCAGAATTTATTTAATGTTGAAATGAAAAATGAATTTTTAACCGTATCTTACGAAGTGTTTAAAATATTTTTTCAAAATTAATATTTTTAGTATCGTAACCGTATCTTACGAAGTGTTTCAAAGTTAATATTTTAGAATCGTAAACGCGATGTCAGAATTTATTTAATGTTTAAATAAAAAATGAATTTTTAACAGTAAGTGTTTAAAATATTTTTTCAACGTTAATATTCTTAAAATGTTAAAATTAGTTAAAATGGTATATTCTTTTAAAAATTCGTCAATATCCGACGGAGTTATTTTATGTTAAAATGAAAAATGAATTTTTAGGCCATTATTATTTGTGCAGATGGAAAATGTACTAAAAGTTTTCCGAAAAATTTCACGATCACAAATGTTGACGGATACCCAATATATCGTCGAAGAAATCCCGATAATGGCGGACAATCTTATCATCTATGGCGGTCGTCATAGATATTGACAACAACATAGATATTCAACAACATAGTCATACGTCATATGTCATAGTCATATGTCAACAACATAGATATTGACATTGATAACCGTTGGGTGGTCCCATATTCGCCTTTGCTGAGCAAAACATTCAATGCTCATATTAACGTTCAGTTCTGCAGTTCAGTGAAGAGCATCAAATACATTTGCAAGTATGTGAATAAAGGCAGTGATATGGCTGTATTTCGAGTTGAAAATACCAATGTGAATGCTAGTCCGGTGAATAACAACGATGAAATAACACTTTATTAAATTGACCGGTACGTCAGCTCCAATGAAGCTGTTTGGCGTATCTTTGGTTTCCCAATTCATGAACGGGATCCAGCAGTTCTTCATTTAGCCGTCCATCTTGAAAATGGCCAGCGCGTATATTTCACGAGCGAGACAGCGATTGATCGTGCTAAAAATCCACCAAAAACTACACTCACCGAATTTTTTGAATTGTGTAATCGTGCGGATGCTTTTGGTGCTTTTGCACGGACATTACTCTATTCAGAAGTACCACGCTATTTCACATGGGCTCCAACAAAAAAATGGATGCCCCACAAGCAAGGCACGCAGATTGATGCATGTCCCGGTTTATTCAAATCAAACACCTTGGGACGAGTATTTACAGTCAATCCAAGGCAGACTGAGTGCTTTTATTTTCGACTGTTATTGGTTAATGTCATCGGCCCTTTGTCATTTCAAGATTTACGTAAAGTGAATGGACAACAGTATCCAACGTATAAAGATGCATGCCTTGCACTCGGCTTGCTGGAAGACGACAACCAGTGGCTTGCTGAAGTAGGACTGAACTGTACAGCAAAACAAATTCGTCTATTATTCGCTATAGTGTTGACTACATGTTTCCCGGCTCGAGCAGAGACATTATGGGATAATCATAAAGATTCAATGACTGATGATATATTGCATCAACATCGTTCACGGTGCAACGATCTAACGATAGTATTCAGTGACGCTATGTACAATGAAGCATTGATTGCTATTGAAGATCTTTGCATTATCATTGCCAACTTATCACTCAGTCATTTCGGTATGCATTCAACAAATCGAAATGCATCTGATTTAATAAGCACTGAATTGAAACGTGAACTACAATACAGTACTGTAGAAATGGCAGCGATTGTTGCTCGCAATGTCCCACTAATGAATGAAGAACAAAGAACCATTTACGACCGCATCATGCTCGCAGTTTTGGCAGGACAAGGTGGATTCTTTTTTTTTTTTTGGGGGGGGGGGGTTGCACCAGGTGGAACTGGCAAAACATTCCTTATTTCGCTAATTCTCGCCGAAATACGATCAAATAATGGCATCGCATTGGCTGTTGCATCATCTGGCATTGCGGCAACTTTATTGGATGGAGGCAGAACAGCTCATTCATTATTTAAACTGCCACTAAATATTCAAAATAACCCAGACGCAGTGTGCAACATAAAAAAACAATCGTGCATGACCACAGTGCTGAAATAGTTCAATATTCTTATCTGGGATGAATGCACTATGGCACACAAACATTCGATTGAGGCATCGAACAGGACATTGAAAAATATAAAAAACAACGACAAACTATTTGGCGGCACTCTGTTACTCTTTTCAGGTGATTTCAGACAAGCACTTCCCGTTATTCCGCGTTCAACATACGCTGATGAGATCAACGCGTGCTTAAAATCATCGTCATTGTGGCTTAATGTTGAAAAAGTACAAATGAAAGTAAATATGCGCGTTCAAATGCTTCAAGATCCATCCGCTGAAAAATTCTCGAAACAATTGTTAGATATCGGCGATGGAAAAGTTACTACAGATGAAACTGGATGCATAAAATTACCGACCGATTTCTGCACAATCATTGATTCTCAAGATGCTCTTATTGACCAGATATTTCCCGATGTACACAGACGATACACAAATCATGAGTGGCTGGCAGAAAGAGCAATTTTAGCAGCAAAAAATGTGAACGTCAACGAATTGAATCTCAAGATACAACATTTGTTACCAGGAGACTTGGTGTCGTACAAATCTAATGATACAGTTTGCGATGCCACCGAAGCTGTAAATTATCCAACAAAGTTTTTAAACTCATTGGATTTACCAGGCATGCCACCGCATATTTTACAACTGAAGGTTGGATCTCCGGTTATTTATTTGCTTCGTAATTTGAACCCACCACGGTTGTGCAACGGCACGCGATTAGTCATAAAAAAATTAATGAAAAATATTATCGAAGCCATCATTTTAAATGACAAATTCCAAGGTGAAAATATATTACTACTGCGAATCCCTATTATACCCACAGATGTGCCAATTCAATTTAAACGCCCTCAATTTCCAATTAGATTGGCATTTGCAATGACTATCAATAAGTCTCAGGGCCAAACGATGTCTGTCTGTGGCTTAGATTTGAGTGAGCAAACCATCCAGTTTGTTTGTATTGTCGAAACATGGGATAACAAAAAATATTGTACACTCTGTTGCATTAAGGGATTGATGTTGTTTTTTAGTAATACTGTTATAAGTAGCGATATGTATATAATTTTAAAGAATCAATTTTAAGAAATTAAAAAAATAAATGATTGTTGTTTTGTTATTTTTATATTCTTTCACCGTTCACAGCGCTCCATACATCTTCCACTTATATACCACATCGTCCTTACACACTTTCAATAAGTTAGTTATTTTTTTCTAGCAAAATATTCTCTAGAAATAATTTATATGACAAAACAACGTTTGTCGGGTCAGCTAGTATACATATATAATCTTAAATATAAAAGTTTCCGTAATCGTCATTATAATGGCATAATTGCAACAAACAAGTTGTACAAAACTTTCTGTTTATTACTTTTCAACAGCAGTTCTCCTGTGTACTTTTTACTAAATTTATATAAGTTTTTAATTTTTATGATATTCATATTTATCAATTTCATATTTATGAACGTTTTTTATCACATTTATTAAATATGCCTTAATTAAGCTAATAAGTTTTACTTTTTTATTTTATTTATTTATTTATTTATTTATTTCAAAAAATATCGCATTTCACAAGCATAAAGAATTCACTAAACGAATTACAGTTTAGATTACCTTAAAACTATTTAATGTTTAAAAAATATTTTATTTTATGAAAGTTGCGAGGTATTCAGGAGAAAAAAAGTATATAATTTCAAATTTTAATATAAACACTTTCAATCTATGCGATATACTTATGATATACATATAACTGACATTATTATAACTAATTATGTTACTATATTCCAGCATTTAAACCAATTTAAACGAATAGAAATCTAAATCTTAGTTTTCGATAACTTTAATTTCCTTTAAGAAAATAAATTTTTTATCACATTTATTAAGTATGCCTTAATTAAGCTAATAAATTTTACTTTTTATTTTATTTATTTATTTATTTATTTATTTCAAAAAATATCGCATTTCACAAGCATAAAGAATTCACTAAACGAATTACAGTTTAGATTACCTTAAAACTATTTAATGTTTAAAAAATATTTTATTTTATGAAAGTTGCGAGGTATTCAGGAGAAAAAAAGTATATAATTTCAAATTTTAATATAAACACTTTCAATCTATGCGATATACTTATGATATACATATAACTGACATTATTATAACTAATTATGTTACTATATTCCAGCATTTAAACCAATTTAAACGAATAGAAATCTAAATCTTAGTTTTCGATAACTTTAATTTCCTTTAAGAAAATAAATTTTTTATCACATTTATTAATAAATATGCCTTAATTAAGCTAATAAATTTTACTTTTTATTTTATTTATTTATTTATTTATTTATTTATTTTTTTTGTTTCAAAAAATATCGCATTTCACAAGCATAAAGAATTCACTAAACGAATCTTAAATGCTTCATCAAAGACTCCTATATCTACATTTCCTTTTCAAAGCGAAACTGAAAGGTTGTAAATTACCCTCTGATTAAGTTTTAGATCTCGGAATTTTCAACAGCTGTGTTCAGTCCGAAAAATTTTATTCATGAATATTGATCTCCGTTACATCTCATACAACTTACTAAAATCTGCCTTTGTAACATCAAAGACATTAGAGAAAATTTTGCGCAATACTTAGCAAAAGTTTTAGGATCGTAGAAACGGTTTGTAAAGAATTGGAGTCATTCATATTACAGTTTTACAAGGATATAATATCGATATCTTGTTTCCGGGTATTTTTATGGTAATTAATTTAAGTAAGTTGCAGTGTTCGTAATGCTTTCAGAATGCGCACTTGGGAACAAAATGTTTAATTTGTTTAAGTTAAATATAGAGTTAGAAATAGTTAATAAAATATGATGTTTAAAATTATTGATATCCGTTCTTTAATGCAGATGTAATTATGCACATTCGTCTTTAGTAATCAAAAGAAGATTAATCTAAATGCAAATTTTAGGTATTTTTTAACATTAATACATATTAACGCTCTTGTTAAATAACTGTAAAATTTATGTTACGTCTTGATTTACTTTAAATCATGTTATTAAACATTATGTTAACTACGCTACTCAAAACATGAAAACATTGCATTTAAAGTTATTTTGATATTCTGATACACTAAAAGATTTTACATAATATGTTATGTAGGCTTCAATTTTGTAAACCATGAAAATGCAGCGATATCGACTCCTGAAAACTCTTAATTTTAAATATTAAGTTTTCATTTAATTCGTGTTAAACGAATTCGTTACACCTACTTAGTAAAATAAAAATTTAACTAAACAAAACAATAAAAACAATTATAAATTACATAAATTACGTGTAACACCAAAGTTTTGGAGGAGCTAAATTAGAAAAAAACTCATAAGGAAACATTCAAAAGGTGTCATCTTCAAAAAGTATTTTAAAAAATATATGTGATTCTACTCTTCATAAACACCAGAAAATGAAAAAAATTATCGGCTGAAATTAATTACAGCGACCACAAAAAATGATTAAAATTAAGCATATTTGGCGATTTTACACTGCTAGGCGATTGATTTAGAGTATTTGGCGGAAAAGCAAAACACGGTTCTGTTCGTACACGGCAATCTTGGTGCTAGCAAACGTATCACCTAACAGCGCTAAATCGCCAAATATGCATAATTTTTATTATTTTTTATGGCCGCTGTAATTAATTTCAACCGATGATATTTTCATTTTCTGGTGTTTTATGAAGAGTAGAATCACATATATTTTTTTCAATGCTTTTTGAATATGACACCTTTTGAATGTCTCCTTGTCAGTTCTATTTAATCTTCTTGAATTTTTGGGGTATTTTTCCACGTCTGTCCTTCTTCCATTATTTTTATATCTTTTTGTACATTACATAAAACTTACAAATTATTTATAAAGATATTTCGCTGGAGAATATTGCTGTTATAATGCTGTTCTTTGCACATGCAGTATAGTAAAAAACATTAAATATAGATAAAAGAAACAATAAAGTACTTTGTGAAAGATAAGAGACATAGAAAAAAATCCACTATTTAATACTACAACGAAATTGTTTTTTATTGGTGCAGATAAAGACGTTCATATAACCCTATTAGTGTAATTAAAAACGGAATTTTAAACATGACAAAACCACGGAGTACATGTACATATATATTTGTAAAACTAAAAATCAATTAAAATTATACAGATAACATAATAATTTTTGAAATTTCATTTTTGTTTACAAAGAAATAAATACTTATTGACATACATGTTTTCTCATTTTCGTTGAACATTTTTTAATAAAAACATATTTGGATAAAAAAAAAATGATGATTCATGACATTTTTGCAATGACCAATGATAATTATACCTTAACAACGATCGGATTTGTTTCAAACACATATTAATTACTTTTCCCATAAGAACGTAATCTAGTTCCAATGGACATCAGTGTATGCCAAAACCTTTTCAAGGCTTT
Organism: Salticus scenicus; assembly: GCA_963930645.1. Classification (NCBI taxonomy): domain Eukaryota; kingdom Metazoa; phylum Arthropoda; class Arachnida; order Araneae; family Salticidae; genus Salticus; species Salticus scenicus. The sequence goes on from OZ005649.1 coordinate 103,242,500, forward strand.
TTCTCAATAAGACAATGCACTAAACGGCTTTTGTTAAGAGTAAAAATCATCTCCTGTAAGTACCTACAACGATTTACGATAACCTGATGACTTTAGCGATAATTTTGTTCAAAGAGTAAAAAAAAAGTTTTCTCTTTCGAAAACTTTTAAAGTATGAATAGATTTAGAACAGACTCTGTAAAATTACGTAACTTAAAGATATTTATCTTTGATAGTAATATATTTTCATCGATTTTTATTATTTTCCATGTATTTCCTGATATGTAGGGTAGACGGGGTTTCTCAAAGTAAAAATGAGGAATGAATCGAAATACATTATAAAATATGTTGTTTCCATTCAACAATCAGTAATATTGAAACTATTTTATTTATTTAATGTACAGGAAAAATATTAAACAATATAACACAACATTGTAGTTATTGATTAAATCAATTTTACTTGCCTAAAGTTGTAATCAAATGTTATATCTTAAACTGTTCAGAGGAAAATTATTTGAAATTAAAATTCTTATTTATTTATTTATTTTTGTTTGTTTTGTTTTGTTTGTGTTATGTTTATCTAGATTTTTTATTGTATATATTTTTGTTTATCCTACACGTTATATTATCTTTTTCTACAATGACATATTTTGAAAATTCACTCGTATAAAACTAATATTAAAATTATAGGGTAAAAGTATTAAATATATATTTTAATATCAATCTTAAGTGTTTCATACTCGCTTACAGGCTATTTATAACTCTTTTTATAATAGCCTGTAAGCGTTTATAATAGCCTGTAAGTTATATTTTGCTTAAAAAAAAAAAAAAAAAAAAAAAAAAAAAAAAAAAAAGCTTTAAATGGTGGTAAAATCAGGGCTGGTTTTGAATTTCACTTTTGAGAAAACTGCTATATTTAATACTTTAAAAAAACTAAAATTTCTTCAACTGGCAGTGAGATGCTAAAACATATAGTTTTAATCGAATAAGAATGTTTATATAGATTTTGGATTTATTTAAATGTGATAAACTTGCTAAGAAATATTTAAATATATATATATATATATATATATATATATATATATATATATATAATATTTAAATAATGATAAGTGATGACATGAAAGTAAAATGTAATAAACAACAAGAAAAATTGTAAAAAAATGTTAATAAACAAGAAAATTAGTTAACGTTTAACTCTATTTAAGCTAGAAAATTAAATCATGCTGCTCCAATCTCCTCAGCAGGTGGGAGCACAGCTATTAATAACTATGTAGTACTAGCAGGTTTCAAAAGATATGCAGGCTAGCATACTCCAAATATATTTCAAACTGAATAGTAATGAAAAACTTAAAATTGTAACATATGAAAGGAGAATTAAAAAAAAGTATTTTTATTTCTTGAATATTAAATATTGAAATTTGAAAACTATATGTTACAGCTCATTCAAACCAAAAAGCTGTCTATAATAAAGCTTATTTATAAAGAAATTTATATGACAATGCTAGCCAAACATACCCCCCCCCTCGAACCTGCCAGGAAAAGAAGAAATATCACCACCTGCAAGAAACAACAACTGCAAAATCCATCCTAGCTCAAAAAACATTTAAACATTGAAATTATCTATCCATATCCATAGATGTCCAAAAAACTTTCCACGTCAGGCGAAACAAAATCTTTTTATATATAAATATATATAAATCTTTTTTACATATATAAATCTCTTTATATATATATATATATATATATATAAATTCAATTTTTTTTTTATTATTATTATTAAATGATACTAGTTTAAAAATTTACCTTTGTTTGTTGTGAAATATATAGCAGATAATAAACCTTTTTATTTTTTTTTTCTAGAAATTTCTTGAATGCAAGTATCTATACATGTAACTCGTTGTTTTCATTTTTAAATTAACTAATTTTATCTCCTATTGTGTGCACTAGCAAACTTTGCCCACTTCGCTGGTTCATACATATTTGAGTTAATTTTGAAAAAAATAAATAAATAAATAAATAAATAAATAAGTAATTGTTTTTCTTATGACACTTTATATACACTACTCAACATTGAAAATGCAACACCAAGAAGGAATGATAATAACGGCATGGAATTTCTTGGACACATACATTATAGTAGGAAGAACAATTGATTAAAATTTTAGGAAATTTGGAGTAGTATGTACTGAGAAAACAGTACATAAAGCAGCGACATCTGTGAGCAATAACAGTACATATCTGCCTAGGCATTGAATCGAACAGCGATTGGATGACATGTACGGGTAGAGCACTTCATGAAGTTTTAACACGATGCCACAATTCATCGATCAAAGTTACTGGTGAGTGGTGGGGGGCCAGTCGCTTTTCAACGATTAAACAGTCATTTTCATTGGTGCGAGATCAGGAGAACGCGCTGGCCAGAGCAACAGTCGAACACATTCGGCATCAATGAAGGTCCAGACAATATGGACAACTTGCGGTCGTGCATTGTCCTGCTTAAATGTTGCGCTTCGGAGGCCTTGAATATAGAGCAGAGCTATGGGCCTTAACTCGTCAGAAATGTAATGGCAGGTATTCAGAGTGGGGATAATGAAAACAAGAGGTGACCGGGACGTGTATCCAATGGTACAACATACCATCAATCCTTGCGATGACTCAGTATGCGGCTACCAGAATTCTGATTACCCTCAAAACTGCATCACTTATATGGGCGCCATTAATGTGTGATCAACGATGAACCTGGACGCAGGAATAGCGTGAAGTCACTTTTCAGACAATCACAATCCTGTTTACAGCATCAAGATTGCCTTATCCCTATTTAACGGCATTATGAATAATGCACATTGCCAGCTGGGATTCGACACCATCATGCTGTCCATCATTTGCAATGATGTTATGGTTTCCCATTGGATACACGTCTCGATTACTTCATGTTCGTATACCTGGCACTCTGCTCTGGCCAGCGCGTTCTCCTGATCTCGCACCAATGAAAATGACTGTTCAATCATTAAAAAGCGACTGGTCCCCACCACTCACCAGTATTTTCGATAGATGAATTGTGGCATCGTGTAGAAGCTTCATGAAGTGCTCTACCCTTACATGTCATCCAACTATGTCGCGCGGGAATAATGTTCTGGCGAACCTTGTAATTATTTCCTTTTTTTTTTTTTTTTTTTTTTAATAAACGTTCCGGAGTAGGGGCCTAGCATAGCTAGAAGCGCTCGACACCACTCTTAGAGCGGTGAGCGGCACCTACTCCTTGTTAAATCCTTGTTAAATCGCTGTTCAATTCACTGACTAGGCAGATATAGGCTGTTATTGCTCACAGATGTCGCTGCTTTATGTACTGTTTTTTTTAGTACATATTACTCCAAATTTCCTGAAATTTTAATCAATTGTTTCTCCTACTATAATGTATGTGTCCAACAAATTTCATTCCGTTATTATCATTCCTTCTTGGTGTTGCACTTTCAATGTCGAGCACTGTATAAAAACAACAAGGAATTACATTCAAATCGAGTTAAACTTCTCTTCGGGTACCCACTTCCTACAGCAACACATTTCCCACCCGCGATGCATGGATTGCGTGTTCCGACTGTCTGCTGAAACATCTTTCCAGGACTTTTAGTTTGAGTATTTATTGAAGACAGGTGGATCTACTGTTATTTAAGAAATACGATTTAAAACTAACTGCATTTCAGTATCTATTAAATATCTTAGTTTTGACATCATGTATTTTAAAGCCCTCGTTCTTTTCCATATATTAACATTTGATTCCGAACAATGTAATCAATAAAAGAAAAATAAGATTTTCTTTTAAAGGGAATTACATAAATAAAAAATAAAATCAGATTAAACTTAAATTTTAATTTGTTTAATCCTTTGTACTATATTACGATTTTTACCGATGAATATCGTAAATACATTTATATAATATTCTTTCAAGCCGTTGCTATGCTACACTAGATTGAATTGAAAATTAAAAATAATAAGATAGTGAATAAAGTTGAAAAAAAATTACAAAATTCAAATTCGAAAACTGAAAAATTCCTGATGAGGTTTATCTCTGCAGGATTTCAAGTTTTGCGACACTATGATCAGTAGCCTGAGTTACAGAGCGTAAATAAATACATATACAGATACTTCTCTTTATTTCTACAGAGTATTTTACCCGCAATAAAAAAAAAAAAAAAAAAAAAAAAAAAAAAAAAAAAAAGAAATTTAAATGAAAATGAAAATGAAAAAAAAAAAAAAAAAGAAACGTGAGCTTTATATTTTACATTTTTTTTTCAACTGATGTTTCAATTAAGGTATATATATATATATATATATATATATATTTAAAAAAAAAAAAAAAAAAAAAAAAAAAAAAAAAACTTTTCTGGTAATTTCAGATAAGTACAAAAATTACATACCAAAATAATTATTCATTTAAAATAATTTACAAATTGCATGGAGCATTTTGAATTTCCACCTGCGCTAGATATATATATATATATATATATATATATATATATATATATATATATTAAGAATTAATACAGAAATAATAATAATAATAATAATAATAATAATAATAATAAAAGTAAACGAGTTGCATTTTAAGTCCCTTCTCAATGTTTAAAAAAGTTTTAAATTTTCGCTTTAAAAGCATGACAAATAAAGGTAGTAAAATATTTCTTTTAACATATTTTTTTTCTTTTACGTAAAGGTGAAAAAAGCATCAAATTTATATACAAATTTTAAAAAGTTCCTCATATTTTACTTTACGCCTATAAACATTAAAGGTATACTGCAATTTTTATTCTACTTGATTAGCATGCATGCTGTAATTTGGAAAACGTATAATACTCATAAAACGCATTAAGCTTTGAAAAATTGTTATCCTCTATTAATTAAGTATTGATACACAATATAACTTTAAAGAATTTCTTAAAAGAAGATGTGGATTATAGAAGTCTTTATTTCTTTCTTCAAAGATTCTTATTTGTGGAAAAGTTTGATCTTGGTAGACAAAAAATATTCTTAAATGTATAATTTGTTACCTTTAAATTCTTTTATACGAAAACTTTTAACACTTTCTATTATTAATCAATACTGATTATTTTTAAAAAGAAGAAAATATTATAAATTATATGTGCTCAACAAAACGTATTTTTAAAATTAAATTTTAAATGTCGATTACCATTTATTATTCTTAAGCTAAATTATTTTAAGCTAAGAAAGGACACTACTTCTGTTATTCTTTCATATATTACATATTTATATGCGTTTTATTGTTATGTTGTTAAAAAATAAATTTATATATTTTATTTTTAAACTTGTATTAATACATTTTCTTTAAGATATATATGCACATACAGTTATAACTTCTCTCAAAGCCAACCATAATAAAAACCAACAATTTTTAGTGATTTTTTTAAAATCTCTATTTAAAGCTATGTATCCAAAGGGTCTATATTGTTTTGGAGGTAGATGAGTAGTATATATGTACGTATAGGTTCGTAAACTAACATTCATATGAAAATAGCCACACTTTCTTAATAAAGATTTGTAATTGAGTAATTTCTTCAAGTACGTAAAAAATTGTAAGTGTATGTTTTTTTTTCTTTCCTTTAAATAACATTTTAATAGACCTAAAGTATATACACATACATGCATATATATAGGTATGTGTAATGGCAGGATATTTAAACATAGTTAAAGTTTCTTTATAGACTTGTTTTATAGAGTTGAATAAAAGATTTAAAAAGATAAAAATATATGTATTACATACAACTTAATATTAAACGTAGAAAGTTAAAACGTAATTTTATTAATAATCTTTCTCCAAAACGATAATTTAATTTAAAAAAATCAAAGTCAAAGTTCTTTGACTTAAGAACATCAAAGTACTTTTAATTTTCACATTTAATTAAAATTTTATTATAATTACCTTTTATTTTGAATATATTAAAATTTTATTTAGAATTATTTTCAATGCCGTGTGCCTGACTCTGCATCAAAGACTTGAAGGTTGAGAGGTTTCTTTATAACTTTACGTCTTAGAAAAAAATAGTGTATCTCACAGTTGAAGTATGGCATAAATATGCTTATAAAAGGAATAAAAAAAATGAAAATATCATTTCTTGTTATCCAAATGGAATTCAGTTATAAAAACGTAATGCCTAATTATTTGTGAGTTAAGTACTGTCAAGAGATTATTTTGTTTCGATTTCTTAACAAAAATGTAGTTTTTTATACATGCAAAACTAAATTGTATGCATAATTTTGTGTGACATACACTTTTTCTTTGTTTAATAAATGAGTTATACCTTTTTACTCAAATATTAATTTTTAACAATTAATTATTGTGGTATTACAATTAATTATTGTGTATTGTGTATTGTGGTAATAGGTCATAATTTTAACTACGGAAAATATTACCAAACAGGGGGTTTTTTCGTTTGAATATTTTTACGAAATATTTTTAAATCGTCTTATTTTGGAAGGTTTGGAAGGTTAAAAAGTGAATAATAATTTTATTAGTTTTGTGTTTCGTGTACATGTGTTTGTCTGTGTGTATGAACCATTTTAAAACCCAAAGTTATTTTTATCTGGTAGTGAAGAATTATTTACAAAATTTTATTTAAGATGGCGTTTTTCACTGATTTTAGAAAAAGAAAGATCAAGGATTGCTCTATTGCGATCGTCTGTTGGAATGCTTTTTGAAAATCATTTATCATCTAAAACACTTTAAAAAACCATTAGTGCTGTCCTTTTCCCATAAAATAATTTTAATATATATATATAGAGAGAGAGAGATATCTTTTCTGTACTTCATTTTTGAGATCATTTCTTCTTTTGCAATATTTGAAAAGCTATTTCTAGTATATACAGAGCTCACGTAGGATAATTTTATTTTATTATTTTCGTACAACTACTTCCACAACATAAAATTTATAATAAATTTATCTAGGCAAAGTGCAGATTTACCGGCGTAAATACAGTATATTTTTAATTTAATGGAAAAGCGGTACGAAAAGAATATAAAAAAATGTCCCTTGAGGCTACCTGTTATCTATCTATCTATCTATCTATCTATCTATCTATAGATACATATATATATATATATATATATATATATATAGGTATAAGAGGTTGGTCAAAATGGTACCTGACATCAATGAAATAATCCTCCATTTTACACATAACTTAATGGATGTCAATAATAGAATCCATAAAGTATAAAATGTTTCTACAACTAATTTCCAATATTGCATAATATATATCTATCAGTTATTATATTAAAAAAATATATTATAAATAAATAAATATATATATATATATATATATATATACAGTTGATATCTGTTCAATGAAATGGAAGTGTAGGAGAGTAAAGAGTAATAGAAAATTCAGAAGAAATTTAAATTTAGTTTTATATATCAATTGTGCCCTCACACTTTCTAAGTGTTTTCTTTTTCTTTTCCTCTTTTATTCTATATAACCTTAGTTGAAGTTGAAGCCACGAGCTTCAAAGTAATAACTGCTATTTATTACGCAATAATGGAAATGAATTTAGAAGCACTTTATTCTTTATTTGAAAAATTCTCTTGTTTAAATTTCGAAAACAAAAGTACTTACTTATTCTGGTTTAAATTTACTCTGTATATAGTATAACTTTATACTTTCATTATTAATTTTTCAGTAATTGAAACTTATGTGTGTTTTGAATTTTTTTTTTTTTTTTTCAATAAATATAAAAAATAAAAACATACTAGTTTCGTTTTAAAGAATATTGAAATAATGAAATAAAAATAAAATCATGTCTGCTATATATTACTGTCCAACTTCATATAAGCCTGCGAATGAATGCAGCGTTTCTTTAAAATAAAAAAACAATTTTGCAAGAAAAACATGAAATTCACCTTGTTAATTATTATGAAATATCCATACCGAACCAAATAAGGAAACATATATTAGAAAATGTCTTGATTGCTGATTAAAATGATATTTTCTGTGTATAGTATTTAATCGCATGTGATTTCTTGTACCTCAACGCATAATTACTACTGGGTCATTTTCGATGTGTATTAGTCATGTCCCTGGGTTGTACCAAACAAATGAAACATTTTATTTGATAACTAATCCTGAATAAAACTCTTTGTGATACTGAACAATAACATCGCAATCAACATTATGTTATGTTTTGCCGGTCTTTTACACTAGAATCTTAGTATATTCAATATGATTTGGAGCTTTTGTTTATCCGTGCAATTATCAGTTACTCTTCACATAGAATATATTTTGTGATTGAATTCAGTGCAAATTCCTGTCAATCTTCATAGTCATTATTACACTGACTTTGTACCGTTGTAATCACAATTTGATGCAACTGTAAAAAATGAATTTAAGCATTCATTTGCGTAATTTTACAGTCTATTAATCTTTATCAACTTAGAAGGTAAAGTAAATAAATATGCAAATAAACCTCTTTATCCACTTTTTATCTGTTCTTGCAACCTTCCTTTAACTGTTATTTTCCATTGACTGAAATGTTGCTTAATTTTCATAAAAATATTTCTCTTCTTTAGTTGTTTATCTTTCCTCTGCAGTCGCAAAAAATTATATATCTCATTACTACTAAATATACTAAATGAAAGAAAAATGTATTACATACAAAATATATTATGGATATATTTTATTTGTAAAAATATATATTACATAAATAAAAAATTGATTATTATATATATATATATATATATTACTTAATACTATTTATAAAAAAAATATACTCTATAACAAAAAAAAAGACGCACCAAGAAGGAATTACCCAAATGAGACGAAACTTGCTAGATGTGATGTACATGGGAAGAAAAACAAATGAGTACACTTTCAGAAAATTTGAAAGGTTTAATCAGGACAAACGGCCTCACAGAAGTAAACAAGTCAACAAAACATTGGTCCTCTTATGACCCTTATGTACGCAAATATTCGGCTTGGCATTAATTGATAAATTTGTCGGATATGCTCCTGCGAGATATCATGCAAGATTCTGTCCAATTGGCGCTTTAGATTGGCGAAATCCCGAGCTGGTTGTAGGACCTTTTTCATGATGCTCCAAACGTCCTCAGTAGGAAATGAAATGACATTCCTGCTATGAAATGAAATGACATTCCAGACAATCACTCCAGGTTGTTGGGCCGTATAGTTGGCGACAGTCGGGTTGGAATTCCCCCTCTTTTCGAGGCGTCTCCATACGCGTCTTCGCTGGTCATCCGGGCTCAAATCGGAGTGTTACTGATTACTGAAGAGAATTCTACTCCATTTAGTGACATTCCAGTTCGAACGGATTTTATATCACTGCAAACGTGATTGTCGGTATACAAAGTTTCATAGTAGTCAGCGCAAATGGCTCCGTGAGCTCAACCCCATTTCTCTGAGCTGCCTATTAATGGTCTTTGAAGTCACAGAAGTACCAGTTGCACGTAAGATCTATGATAATGATGAATCGGGCTTTAAGTACTGCTCTGTCGATTGATCTATTCTCACGTTCTGTTCTTTTTTCTAGTCCGACCGCTTCCTCCCTGACGCTGTGTTCGGCTATAATTCACACATTCCTGTCAATATCATCTAATAGTGGCATCTCTCCTATCCAGTTGTCAAACAATTCGCAAAATAAACCAACTGATCACTTTGAGCCCAACTACACACCTCTCTCAAACGCTGTCATATGCGCATATTGTTTGCGCACCTGTATGCAAGGCATAGTTACTGTCTACCTGAGTAGACGGAATGAAAATCTCGAAAAATTTATGACGTGGAATCAAAATTTCTCCTTTTTAATATTCTGCGCAGTTAAGATGCGCTGCAGCGTCACATGCTCATTCGATGGCTGCGAAACTTTAAATTTCTATATTTTCCATCGAAACCTCTATGATTGTCAATTTGTGTCCAGTTTGCATTACTCCTTCTTGGTGCGTCGTTTTTTTTTTCTTTTTGTTATAGAGTGTATATGAAGTGCCCTTGCGAAACGGTGGTCTAATTTTGAAGTTATGCTGAAAATGAAATTAATTGGAAGTATTTTGTCATTTTTTACTTGTGAAATGTGTTGTCTATTTCCAATGCCGGCCATCTCCTTGAAATCAGAAGATGCGTTTTTCCAGTTTTTAAAATATATAAGAAAAAAGTTTCCGCCATCTGGAAAACACGATAACACTAACCTAACCAATAAGTGAGCTACTATATTGTGGCGAGTAGGTAAGAAACACCGGTTGACCATCATGAGGCGGGTGCAAGGGTGCAAGGCGGAGCGAACGGAGCCGTGCGGATGCCGCACCATCCCCTGAGGGGTCTAGATGGGCTGGTATCGTCGTTGAGGCATCCTCTGACTTAATTGTGAAACGTGATGAGGGTATTAATTAAGGTTGTTAATGAATTAATTTTAATGAATAGCGTGAAAGATGATGATGGTTTTAAAAAGAGAATTTTTGTGGAGTAGTGTAAAGACTATTGTTTATGAGTAATGAATTATAAAAATTTAAAAAAATTTAAAAATTTAAAAAAAAAATTAAAAAATTTAAAATCAAGAAATAAATAAGAAATTAATAAAAAAAATATGAATTTAAGAATGAAGGATGTTGATGTGAATATATTATGAAAGAAATAGAGAGATCTGACTGAGGTTCGAACCCGGCACCTTGTAGAAAAAATATTTTAGCAGTTTTCGCGTATGTGTGAGTGATTTTTCTATTATATACCTGTACAAATCTTTTTAAATCTATGAATGCAATTATTCGAAAATGATATTAATTACAGAATAATAATTAAAAAAATATTAATTAAGGATTTCCTTATAAAAATTCACCATATGTTTTATGAAAAAAAAAAAAAAAAAAAAAAAAAAAAAAGGACAATGTACATGAAAATTAAATAGAATGAAAGAAAGAAAGCGTAGAAACATAGAATATGACTGAGATTCGAACCCAACACCTGCTTGAAGTAAAGAAACAGTAGTTTGCAAGTACTTTAACCACTGTTCTTTAGAAATATGCATACGCAGATCTTTTTAAACCAAAGAATGCTGTATAATTACTTGATTGATAAATATTCGTTTTAAAATAGTTTTCCCGTAAAGTTTCTTCATTTCAACCCAATTGTATATATTTTAATCTACCTCACAATAGATAATATTTTAAATGGGAGATATTAGATAATTCAAATTTTTGATTTTAAACAATTTTCAGCAAAAATAGTTTTTTTACAATTAGTTAATTGTATTTAACAGTTTAAAATAAATTCTTAAAGTTTTTTCACGCCTAACTTTTTTCAACTTGTATCGTGTTGATCTAAAGTAAATAAAACAATAAAGTTTTTAGCTGACTGCACCAATTTAAAACATAATTAAAAAGGATTCCCACCAAGACATTTACTAGTTCTGTGCTAACTTGTTTTCAAAAGATGGTTTTACAATAGCTGAAGAATTTTTCCCCTTAAGGCTTCTCTAGGTGACATTCAGCAATACAGGAACGGACAAGCGGAGGGGGAGGCTTTTGTATCTGCTATTCAAACAATGTTACATTTTTTGGCAAAACACATCGGTTTTCTTATAGAAGTTTTAAATATTTTTATTTCAAGTCTTATATTATACTACAAATCCTCCAACACTCAAAAAATATCAGTTCATTGAATTCATTTAACTGAGTAATACAAACTTTCCTTTAATATTATTTGATCGTACTTGAAAATTTTTCTTTCACATACAATAAATTCTCTCTCACTCTTTAAAAGTATACAAGTTTCCAAACATAGAGATTATTAGAAATTTACATTTATTCGTTTCAAACGCGATCTGCCTGACATTTTCCGAAAATTTTTTGTAATTAATTCCCAACATTAGTTATTTTAAGCTATATTTCCTAAGAAATATTCAACAATCTGTCTCAAAATAAAGAGTTTTTACCACTTTTCACTACTTTCTATCACTTTAACATAGCGAAATACTCCACCTTTTAAGCTACCCTTCACTCAGTTTTTCTTTACAGTTAGCAAGTTTGCAAGTACTTTAACCACCGTTCTTTAGAAATATGCAAAATATTAATATATGTTTTTTAAATACATTCACGTTCACAGATACATACTTAGGTTTTATAAAGTGTATTTAAACATACTAAAAAAATATTATAACCAAGTATTGTCGATTACAAACATATGTACATAAACTGAAAATGTTTTTGTACAAAGTATTTTAGAAATTTAGATAACTTATTCTTGAATAAAAATATAAGAAACTTATTTTTTACATTAATGTGATTGAAAATGTATGATAAAATCACATAATTACCAGCTTAAGAGGTTGTAGATATTCGAAAAAATCACGAAGTCAACAATTTTGGTGTTTACAACACATCTTATTTTACAAAGTACTAAGTTTTTTAAAAATCATTTATTTTGAAGTTTTTCAGACATATGCTTATAAACTGAAATTTTTGTGAATGAAAATTTTTTACACAAAGTGTTTTAGAAAAATTTGTCTCAGAAAATTTTACAAAACTTTTCGATGACTTTTATTTAGAATAAAAATATAAGAAACTTATTTCTTCTAATGATAAGAATGAAAATGTAAGATAAAATCGCACTCTTACCAATTTAAGCGACTGCAAGTAATTGAAAAATCATGAAGTATGGAATTTTAATGTTTCACATGTGTTAATAACGCGTCTTATTTTACAAAGTACTAAGTTTTTTAAAGTCATTTAGTTTGAAGTTTTTCACACATATGCTTATAAACGAAATTTTTTCTAAATGAAAAATTTTTACACAAATTATTTTAATACAAATACTATCTCAGAAAAATTAACTTTTTCTTTTTTAGATTGAAAATGTAAGATAAAAATCTAACACTTATCAAATTTAGAAGTTGCAGATGTATAATGAAATCATGAAGTATGGAATTTTAATGTTTCACATGTGTTACTAACGCATCTTATTTTACAAAGTACTATGTTTTTTAAAATCATTTAGTTTGAAGTTTTTCACACATATGTTTATAAACGAAATTTTTGTGAATGAAAAATTTTTTACACAAAGTATTTTAGAAAAAATATCATCTCAGAAATTAACTTATTTATTTTTCGAATAAAAATATAAGAAACTTATTTTTACTAATGATAAGAATGAAAATGTAAGATAAAATCTCATTCTTACCAATTTAAGAGACTACAAATATTTGAAAAATCATGAAGTATGGAATTTTAATGTTTCACACATGTTAATAACGCGTCTTATTTTACAAAGTACTAAGTTTTTTAAAGTCATTTAGTTTGAAGTTTTTCACACATTTGCTTATAAATGAATTTTTTTGTAAATGAAATTTTTTGTAAATGAAAAATTTTTACACAAATAATTTTAATACAAATACTATCCCAGAAAAATTAACTTTTTGTTTTTTAGATTGAAAATGTAAGACAAAAATCTAACACTTATAAAATTTAGAAGCTGCAGATGAATGATGAAATCATGAACTTGAAACTATTAACAACCTACCTTCTTAGAAAATACTAAACCACGAGTTTCGACAAATCTATAATCAACTGTTAAAAAACATAGATATTAGAATATTTTTTACCCCCATCCATAAAAATACAGAGTGAAAGTGTACAAATTATCTGCTTAGACATGTTGATAATCTAGACTTTTTCGCAAGATTCGAGTATTATAGCAAGGTATGAGATAATATTTGGCTAAATTTCCACTAATATTGGCGATAGTTATAAAAATTTGACATGAAATAAGAAAATTTGGCGTTAATTCTTAAGTAAAACTGATGAACGAAGAAAAAATTTGAATTAGTTACAATCTTTTCTCGCTGTAGAATTATCTAAGTTCTCATACTTAGTAGTTTTTAAAGTTTTCCTTTTAGAGTGATTTTTTTATACTTTGCTAAACTGAAGTACAAAATGGATAATACTTTACCGTCTGAAGAGACTCACGTTTCTGTTCAACAACCCCCTTCATCAACTTTTAAGGATGAGAAGTTATCTAAACTTTTTATTTGTCCAATTTGCAATAAGTCATTTTTAAAAAAATCCTATCTTACTAGACATGTGAAGGTTCACAATGACATTAAACCTAATATTTGTTATGTGTGCGAGAAAGGATTTGTTACTTTACATCGTTTAAAAAGACATATAGAAACCCATAGAAAAATTTCCATAAGATACAAATGCGAATATTGTATTGAAAATTTCAATCGCAAGCGTGATTTATTTAAACATAAGAGATTATTTCATCAAAAAGTCTTACCTAAACATCTATGTATTATTTGTAAAGATGCTTTTGAACACAAGTATGAATTAGAAAAGCATAAGAGGGTGCATTATCGTAAACCTGAGTATATATGTGAGGAATGTTCTATAACCTTTCCAACTAAACATGCTTTTTTAAACCATAAGCGAGAAAGTCATAAAAAGACTTTACATACATACTGTTGTAACAAATGTACTGTTACATTTTCAAACAAACGACATTTTTTAAAACATAAAAGAAATATGCATGAAAAATCTTCAATGCAAACTAGATGTGATGAATGCAGTGAAACTTTTCAGTTAAGAATGAATTTTTGCAACATAAGAGAAAGAATCATCTTAAAGACTTTAACATACGTAGAAATTACAATGAACGAAGTACTAACAATGAATTACCAACAGTTAATAATGACAGTGAGAATCTGGACTTGTTAAATTTTTTGGATAATTTTCACACTGAATGTATAAATGATGTTTTTGACTTACCTTCCAACAACTTTCAGAATGAAAATATAGACTTAGACTTCAAAAATTTTTTGAACAATTCGAATGTAGAATATACAAGTGAAAATAATGTTGACGACTTTATCTACCAAAGTTGAAAATAAGGACTTAAATAATTTTAACCTGATACAAACTGATTTACCTCTAGTAAACTATGTCAATGAAAATCTGAACTTGTTAACTTTTTTGAGTAACTTTAATCCCAAATGCTTGAATGATTTTTCTGCTAACAACAAAAATATGAATTCGAATAATTTTAGTGCGAAGGAAAATGAGTTAGTGACAGATAACTTTAACGACGAAAATCTAGACTTGCTAAATTTTTTGAATAACTTTAATGCCGATTGTATGAACGATATCCCAACAATATAGATTTGCTGTTTTGTATTATTGTGAATGAGTTTCAAATAAAAAGATTTCAATGAAAATGGTTTGTTTTAATTTTTATTACAAAATCACCTTTTATATAATATTTTCTATTAGAATACAAACTTAAGCGTCATCTAATTGAAATAAAGCATGTAAAAAGTTTACTTGGATATTAGAGATATACTTTTTTAATTACTGTAGAATTATTGTTTGAGTATAATATTTAAACACTAAGTAAAATTTATGCACAATAGTAGTTTTATAAACTATCAAACTTACATCGAAGAAGAAAAAACTTGTAAAATTGTTTTACCACTCAATTGTAAAGTACTTGTAAAAATCTTAAATGAATTTATCTTATTAACAATTTTCTGAAAAACTAACTTATAAAAATTTTTAGATATACTTATGAAGTTAGTATTTTCCTAAGTACCATATTTGAATCTTACTTTGAATATGCATATTCAAAGTGATTTGTACTTTAACTAAAATCACAATCTCTATCCCAAAGAGTGTAAAAATAATGTTATAGTAACAACTTAATCTTTTATATATAGATACTTTCACGATTGTATTTTAACTTTTTTATTTTTAGAATACAGAAAATATTTTGTAAGAATTGTGAAAGCTTAATTATAGAAGTTTGTGAAATTTTACAAACATTTTTTAAACATTTTTTTATCAAATGTTTTCTTCATGTCACATCACTTAGAAAAATTAATTGTTTTTAGTAGAATTGCTAACACAAGGTTTGAAGTTAGAAAATTTGTAGATAAAACTTAAAAAGGTACGAAAAACCATATGTGAAGTAATAACAAAAATATATATAGTTTCAAGTTTAAACATGGTTGAACAAGCTTGAGGAGACGCTAAAACCTGTTGCTGACGTCATAACGCGTGTGACGGAAGATTTTAATCATTGCATATGAGTTCCCCCTAATACACTACGTCACGAACCCATGATGTGACAAAAACAACCATTTTGCTCACACTTCTCACCTTTGTTGGTCTTATATTATTTTACTCTGCATATTAACGATAATCTGTAAAAAAAACTTTGTCGTTTTTACACTTTGTTGTAAAAAGTTTTCGTCTAAACATCAAATTATATATTTTAGACATCTTTTCAGTATACGGAAAGTTGATACTTTTCTCATGTATAGTAAAATTATGATTAATCGAAATCCCGATATGACTTAAACCACTGTCCTATAGAAATATTTCAAACATATGTGTTTAAAACACTGATGTTTTACCCCAATGAGAATAATGAGTGTGATTTAGAAGTATTTCAATCATATATACAACCTCATGTACATGAAAAACTTAAGTCTGAATTAAAAGAAAAGCATACCCTGAAGTGGTATATGGTTATGAAAGTATCCTTGGAACGTAAAAAAACCTGATGAAGACATCGAAGAGACACATACATATTTTAGAAGTTCTTGCATTATCGAACTTATTGAAGATACTATTGAACAGCATATTAGCGAAGGATATGCAAAAATTAATATGTCCTTAGAAGAATTCATCAAAAAATTCACTATTTGGAACTAAAAATGGTTAAATACCATCCTCTAGCTGCTAGTAGCTATATTAAGCTACCTTCAAAACTTGCTTAAAAAGATTTGGGGCGTCACATATTTCTACAAATGTGACGAGTGGAGGTGGGACCCCAAATAAATAAATTTAAAAAATTTCTATATATCATTCAAAAATAAAACTCAATCTTGAAAAATAGTAGTGTGAATTTGTTTAAGTTCATACGTAAGCACTTGTACACATATATGTACCTTCGTGAATTAATATGCACTAGTTTTACATATTACTGAGTTATGTTTTACTAATTTCAAATTTATCCTTATCTGTCACGGATACATAATTTAACAAAAAGTACTTATGTTTACCCACAATTCTTAACTTATATTATTTTACTTTGTGTATTAAACTGACGACCTGTAAAAAACTTTATCGTTTTTATACACTTTGAAGTAAAAATTTTCACTCAAAACATCGAATTATCTTTTACAAACATGAATTGATATGTATTTGTTTTAAATATCACTAAGTCACATTATACCAAAGTATATTTTCTAATATTTAAACAATTTTCATTTTACAAAAATTAACTTGTATGCATTTCTAGGTCTTTAATAAAAATCTTTTAATTTTTTTCTCTCAAAGACTTTAAACTATTGGAGATGTTTGTACTTTAAGTACAATCCAATACTATTTGCATAAGAATGTGGAACATCATTTGTTAAGAAAATCTTAAATTTTGACTAAGTTGCAAATCTCAGTGAAAGTATTTTAAGATTACTTTGCTGAAATTTACTAAGTATTACAATATTTTTCAGTTATTAAACGAAAAATTGTGTAAAATTTACTGTTTCACTAAAGAAGAGAATTCCACAAAAAAGGTTTTGACAAGAAATACTAAATTCACTAAGTCACATACACATAATATAAGAGAAATCTTTAAAACATTATTGCAAAAACAATTTTTTTCAATTGTCAATTTTAGATTCTAAAAAATATTTAACAATATTTCATAATGATTATAATCACAAGCATGTTTTAAACACAGTCAGTGTTTGTTAATGTCAGTGTTTTAAACACATATGTTTGAAATATTTCTATAGGACAGTGGTTTAAGTCATATCGGGATTTCGATTAATCATAATTTTACTATACATGAGAAAAGTATCAACTTTCCATATACTGAAAAGATGTCTAAAATATATAATTTGATGTTTAGACGAAAACTTTTTACAACAAAGTGTAAAAACGACAAAGTTTTTTTTACAGATTATCGTTAATATGCAGAGTAAAATAATATAAGACCAACAAAGGTGAGAAGTGTGAGCAAAATGGTTGTTTTTGTCACATCATGGGTTCGTGACGTAGTGTATTAGGGGGAACTCATATCCAATGATTAAAATCTTCCGTCACACGCGTTATGGCGTCAGCAACAGGTTTTAGCGTCTCCTCAAGCTTGTTCAACCATGTTTAAACTTGAAACTATATATATTTTTGTTATTACTTCACATATGGTTTTTCGTACCTTTTTAAGTTTTATCTACAAATTTTCTAACTTCAAACCTTGTGTTAGCAATTCTACTAAAAACAATTAATTTTTCTAAGTGATGTGACATGAAGAAAACATTTGATAAAAAAATGTTTAAAAAATGTTTGTAAAATTTCACAAACTTCTATAATTAAGCTTTCACAATTCTTACAAAATATTTTCTGTATTCTAAAAATAAAAAAGTTAAAATACAATCGTGAAAGTATCTATATATAAAAGATTAAGTTGTTACTATAACATTATTTTTACACTCTTTGGGATAGAGATTGTGATTTTAGTTAAAGTACAAATCACTTTGAATATGCATATTCAAAGTAAGATTCAAATATGGTACTTAGGAAAATACTAACTTCATAAGTATATCTAAAAATTTTTATAAGTTAGTTTTTCAGAAAATTGTTAATAAGATAAATTCATTTAAGATTTTTACAAGTACTTTACAATTGAGTGGTAAAACAATTTTACAAGTTTTTTCTTCTTCGATGTAAGTTTGATAGTTTATAAAACTACTATTGTGCATAAATTTTACTTAGTGTTTAAATATTATACTCAAACAATAATTCTACAGTAATTAAAAAAGTATATCTCTAATATCCAAGTAAACTTTTTACATGCTTTATTTCAATTAGATGACGCTTAAGTTTGTATTCTAATAGAAAATATTATATAAAAGGTGATTTTGTAATAAAAATTAAAACAAACCATTTTCATTGAAATCTTTTTATTTGAAACTCATTCACAATAATACAAAACAGCAAATCTATATTGTTGGGATATCGTTCATACAATCGGCATTAAAGTTATTCAAAAAATTTAGCAAGTCTAGATTTTCGTCGTTAAAGTTATCTGTCACTAACTCATTTTCCTTCGCACTAAAATTATTCGAATTCATATTTTTGTTGTTAGCAGAAAAATCATTCAAGCATTTGGGATTAAAGTTACTCAAAAAAGTTAACAAGTTCAGATTTTCATTGACATAGTTTACTAGAGGTAAATCAGTTTGTATCAGGTTAAAATTATTTAAGTCCTTATTTTCAACTTTGGTAGATAAAGTCGTCAACATTATTTTCACTTGTATATTCTACATTCGAATTGTTCAAAAAATTTTTGAAGTCTAAGTCTATATTTTCATTCTGAAAGTTGTTGGAAGGTAAGTCAAAAACATCATTTATACATTCAGTGTGAAAATTATCCAAAAAATTTAACAAGTCCAGATTCTCACTGTCATTATTAACTGTTGGTAATTCATTGTTAGTACTTCGTTCATTGTAATTTCTACGTATGTTAAAGTCTTTAAGATGATTCTTTCTCTTATGTTGCAAAAATTCATACTTAACTGAAAAGTTTCACTGCATTCATCACATCTAGTTTGCATTGAAGATTTTTTATGCATATTTCTTTTATGTTTTAAAAAATGTCGTTTGTTTGAAAATGTAACAGTACATTTGTTACAACAGTATGTATGTAAAGTCTTTTTATGACTTTTCCGCTTATGGTTTAAAAAAGCATGTTTAGTTGGAAAGGTTATAGAACATTCCACACATATATACTGAGGTTTACGATAATGCACCCTCTTATGCTTTTCTAATTCATACTTGTATTCAAAAGCATCTTTACAAATAATACATAGATGTTTAGGTAAGACTTTTTGATGAAATAATCTCTTATGTTTAAATAAATCACGCTTGCGATTGAAATTTTCAATACAATATTCGCATTTGTATCTTATGGAAATTTTTCTATGGGTTTCTATATGTCTTTTTAAACGATGTAAAGTAACAAATCCTTTCTCGCACACATAACAAATATTAGGTTTAATGTCATTGTGAACCTTCACATGTCTAGTAAGATAGGATTTTTTTAAAAATGACTTATTGCAAATTGGACAAATAAAAAGTTTAGATAACTTCTCATCCTTAAAAGTTGATGAAGGGGGTTGTTGAACAGAAACGTGAGTCTCTTCAGACGGTAAAGTATTATCAATTTTGTACTTCAGTTTAGCAAAGTATAAAAAAATCACTCTAAAAGGAAAACTTTAAAAACTACTAAGTATGAGAACTTAGATAATTCTACAGCGAGA
The DNA here is from genome assembly GCA_963930645.1 of Salticus scenicus. Classification (NCBI taxonomy): domain Eukaryota; kingdom Metazoa; phylum Arthropoda; class Arachnida; order Araneae; family Salticidae; genus Salticus; species Salticus scenicus. The sequence continues at coordinate 103,262,811 of OZ005649.1, forward strand.
AAAGATTGTAACTAATTCAAATTTTTTCTTCGTTCATCAGTTTTACTTAAGAATTAACGCCAAATTTTCTTATTTCATGTCAAATTTTTATAACTATCGCCAATATTAGTGGAAATTTAGCCAAATATTATCTCATAACTTGCTATAATACTCGAATCTTGCGAAAAAGTCTAGTTTACCAACATGTCTAAGCAGATAATTTGTACACTTTCACTCTGTATTTTTATGGATGGGGGTAAAAAATATTCTAATATCTATGTTTTTTAACAGTTGATTATAGATTTGTCGAAACTCGTGGTTTAGTATTTTCTAAGAAGGTAGGTTGTTAATAGTTTCAAGTTCATGATTTCATCATTCATCTGCAGCTTCTAAATTTGATAAGTGTTAGATTTTTGTCTTACATTTTCAATCTAAAAAACAAAAAGTTAATTTTTCTGGGATAATATTTGTATTAAAATTATTTGTGTAAAAATTTTTCATTTACAAAAAATTTCATTTATAAGCAAAAGTGTGAAAAACTTCAAACTAAATGACTTTAAAAAACTTAGTACTTTGTAAAATAAGACGCGTTATTAACATGTGTGAAACATTAAAATTCCATACTTCATGATTTTTCAAATATTTGTAGTCTCTTAAATTGGTAAGAATGAGATTTTATCTTACATTTTCATTCTTATCATTAGTAAAAATAAGTTTCTTATATTTTTATTCGAAAAATAAATAAGTTAATTTCTGAGATGATATTTTTTCCAAAATTCTTTGTGTAAAAAATTTTTCATTCACAAAAATTTCGTTTATAAACATATGTGTGAAAAACTTCAAACTAAATGATTTTAAAAAACATAGTACTTTGTAAAATAAGATGCGTTAGTAACACATGTGAAACATTAAAATTCCATACTCCATGATTTCATTATACATCTGCAACTTCTAAATTTGATAAGTGTTAGATTTTTATCTTACATTTTCAATCTAAAAAAGAAAAAGTTAATTTTTCTGAGATAGTATTTGTATTAAAATAATTTGTGTAAAAATTTTTCATTTACAAAAAATTTCGTTTATAAGCATATGTGTGAAAATCTTCAAACTAAATAACTTTAAAAAACTTAGTACTTTGTAAAATAAGACGCGTTATTAACACATGTGAAACATTAAATTTCAATACTTCATGATTTTTCAATTACTTGCAGTCTCTTAAATTGGTAAGAGTGACATTTTATCTTACATTTTCATTCTTATCATTAGAAGAAATAAGTTTCTTATATTTTTATTCTAAAAATAAGTCATCGAAAAGTTTTGTAAAATTTTCTGAGACAAATTTTTCTAAAACACTTTGTGTAAAAAATTTTCATTCACAAAAATTTCAGTTTATAAGCATATGTCTGAAAAACTTCAAACTAAATGATTTTTAAAAAACTTAGTACTTTGTAAAATAAGATGTGTTGTAAACACCAAAATTGTTGACTTCGTGATTTTTTCGAATATCTACAACCTCTTAAGCTGGTAATTTTGTGATTTTATCATACATTTTCAATCATATTAATGTAAAAAATAAGTTTCTTATATTTTTATTCAAGAATAAGTTATCTAAATTTCTAAAATACTTTGTACAAAAACATTTTCAGTTTATGTACATATGTTTGTAATCGACAATACTTGGTTATAATATTTTTTTAGTATGTTTAAATACACTTTATAAAACCTAAGTATGTATCTGTGAACGTGAATGTATTTAAAAAACATATATTAATATTTTGCATATTTCTAAAGAACGGTGGTTAAAGTACTTGCAAACTTGCTATCTGTAAAGAAAAACTGAGTGAAGGGTAGCTTAAAAGGTGGAGTATTTCGCTATGTTAAAGTGATAGAAAGTAGTGAAAAGTGGTAAAAACTCTTTATTTTGAGACAGATTGTTGAATATTTCTTAGGAAATATAGCTTAAAATAACTAATGTTGGGAATTAATTACAAAAAATTTTCGGAAAATGCCAGGCAGATCGCGTTTAAAACGAATAAATGTAAATTTCTAATAATCTCTATGTTTGGAAACTTGTATACTTTTAAAAAGTGAGAGAGAATTTATTGTATGTGAAAGAAAAATTTTCAAGTACGATCAAATAATATTAAAGGAAAGTTTGTATTACTCAGTTAAATGAATTCAATGAACTGATATTTTTTGAGTGTTGGAGGATTTGTAGTATAATATAAGACTTGAAATAAAAATATTTAAAACTTCTATAAGAAAACCGATGTGTTTTGCCAAAAAATGTAACATTGTTTGAATAGCAGATACAAAAGCCTCCCCCTCCGCTTGTCCGTTCCTGTATTGCTCAGTGTCACCTAGAGAAGCCTTAAGGGGTAAAATTCTTCAGCTATTGTAAAACCATCTTTTGAAAACAAGTTAGCACAGAACTAGTAAATGTCTTGGTGGGAATCCTTTTTAATTATGTTTTAATTTGGTGCAGTCAGCTAAAAACTTTATTGTTTTATTTACTTTAGATCAACACGATACAAGTTAAAAAAAGTTAGGCGTGAAAAAACTTTAAGAATTTATTTTAAACTGTTAAATACAATTAACTAATTGTAAAAAAACTATTTTTGCTGAAAATTGTTTAAAATCAAAAATTAGAATTATCTAATATCTCCCATTTAAAATATTATCTATTGTGAGGTAGATTAAAATATACACAATTGGGTTGAAATGAAGAAACTTTACGGGAAAACTATTTTTAAAACGAATATTTATCAATCAAGTAATTAAACAGCATTCTTTGGTTTAAAAAGATCTGCGTATGCATATTTCTAAAGAACAGTGGTTAAAGTACTTGCAAACTACTGTTTCTTTATTTCAAGCAGGTGTTGGGTTCGAATCTCAGTCATATTCTATGTTTCTACGCTTTCTTTCTTTCATTCCATTTAATTTTCATGTACATTGTCATTTTTTTTTTTTTTTTTTTTTTTTTTTTTCATAAAACATATGGTGAATTTTTATAAGGAAATCCTTAATTAATATTTTTTTAATTATTATTCTGTAATTAATATCATTTTCGAATAATTGCATTCATAGATTTAAAAAGATTTGTACAGGTATATAATAGAAAAATCACTCACACATACGCGAAAACTGCTAAAATATTTTTTCTACAAGGTGCCGGGTTCGAACCTCAGTCAGATCTCTCTATTTCTTTCATAATATATTCACATCAACATCCTTCATTCTTAAATTCATATTTTTTTATTAATTTCTTTTTTTATTTCTTGATTTTAAATTTTTTAATTTTTTTTAAATTTTTAAATTTTTTAAATTTTTTTAAATTTTTATAATTCATTACTCATAAACAATAGTCTTCATACTACTCCACAAAAATTCTCTTTTTAAAACCATCATCATCTTTCACGCTATTCATTAAAATTAATTCATTAACAACCTTAATTAATACCCTCATCACGTTTCACAATTAAGTCAGAGGATGCCACAACGACGATACCAGCCCATCTAGACCCTTCAGGGGGTGGTGCGGCATCCGCACGGCTCCGTTCGCTCCGCTTTGCACCCTTGCTCCCACCTCATGATGGTCAACCGGTGTTTCTTACCTACTGTGGCGCAACAAAGGCGCCATTTATCAATTTTAGAGATAAATTCCATTGAAACTCACCAAATATAGTATTCGATCGTTTTTGAAAAACATTGTATTTTTCAAACGCATGTGACAATTCAACTTCCATTATTTGCAAATTTTTAATTACTATAATAGTCATTTTTTAATTATAAAATTGATTGAAATTATTTTTACATAGTTATATTAATATTCTTTTCTTTTACATTTTTATAGTTCCTACCAAATACCGACTTTTCTTGAAAATATATTTTTTATGTAAACATAACCATTTAAACGTGTTTCTCTTTTTTTTAGCTCTGTTGAAAGATTTTTCTTTTGTGCAAGACATGGGGGGGCTTACGAAGGGGGAGGGGGGATGGAATCTGTTAACATGCTAAAACTTCGACGTCCTGATACCTCCTTTACATTTCTCTGAGGTCTTGATGAAATAGTTATCCTTGTTCTATTTTCAAATCACCTAGATTTTACGGTAAATAACTCAGTTGGGAGTTCAAAATGTTAAGCCTTCAGCACAAAAAACTCCATTTTTTACCAAAACTGTACGTGGTAGAAATTTTTGAATAATTTTCTCTTAATCAGCATAGCAAAATGCACTAGAAATGCACATCACATTGAAGAAGGATACTTCATCACAGACCTGTATTACTAGCAACTATGGTTAATATTTTGATTCATAATTTTCTGGAAATTTCAACTCATATTTCATCTGGATATTTCACTCCCTAATATAACATTTATTATGCATACCTGTCGTGCATTTCTACTAAAAATGCAGTTAAACCAATGTCTCTTCGGTTTGTTTATTTGACCATTTTATAATTATTTTCTTTATAATATTTAAACACATTAGTCGATCTGAACAATACTCATTTTAGTCTGAAATGTACTATAGTGAATTAATATATCATAGTTCGCTTTTACAAATGACATTTTTTTTTTTTTTTTTTTTAAACACTAATTCATATGTTACAGTAGAAAAAAAATTCTTTAATATTAAATGTCCGTTATACAAACAGTGGTTTTTATGAATTTCTAAGTTTTATGTTAAAAAATTTTATGTAAAAAATAAATATATATATAAATAAATACATTAATAAATTTAATATTTTAGAACTTTATAAGATGTAGCAAAGAGTTTTTTTTTTTTTTATTCGTTAATCTTTAGTTGATAATGTACCCGCTTATAAAACATAAATGCATTTGACCCAGTAAACTTTTTATTGATTTAATAAGAAGAATACTCGCAAATAAGATCCACAATAAAGTAAACTATTAAAAATCATAAATGTTTTTGAACGAATAACTGAAAAAATATTTTGGTGTTTTATTAACGAAAACCTTAAAAAAAAAACACCGTCAAACATTGTATTAAATTTAAAACCTCAATTCAAGTGTTTTATTTTTATTTATTTATTTATTTAATGAGACAATTATTATAAAAACAGGTATGATCTTTTCTTTCTTTCTTTCTTTCTTTTTCTTTTTATTACTTTATATCGAGCTTTACTATGTAATTTAACTTATGCATCTAAAGAAAAAATAGATTTTGATGAAAAGAACAAAATTATTAATTTACTTTTTTAAATAAAATGGTTTTCCAGCTAATTTTATTGTATTATACAGATGTAAGGAAATATATATGTATATAAATAAATAATAAAATTTCCAAACCTTAATTATGAAACCAACCTAATTAAATATGAAATAACGACGAAAATTTCTATATGCAATGCATATATGCAAAGTTATAAAAGTTTATATGGAAAATCTGAGCTTCTAATTAAAATGATGTTTTTAATTAAACTTAATTAGCAATCAATATGCTATACTGTATTAATAACTCTTGAAAATAGTATTATTCACCATTAAAAAAAATAATTTTGATTACAAAATTTAAGTAACAACAATTAACTTGTTATGCGATCATTAGGCTTCACAATATATTAAACACTCGTTTCGAGAGCAATTGTGAGAATTTCTAAAGAAAATAAAAATTCTCTGTTTCTAGAAAAGTATCTGGGCCGTTAATTATAACATCGTTTTTGAAAAGATGGAGTTTTTGATCAATTACACTACAGAAAGAGTAATTTAGATACAAAGTGCTTTACATAAGAGACTAAATAGTGTACGGTATTAACACTACGACACTCTCTAATTGTGCAAGATGATAATAGAACAATAGATTTTAAAAATCTTTCTAATAAATACTCTTAGAATATGGGAGTGGGGTATTATATAGTGAGAAAGTTTGAAGATAAATATGTAAAAACTAAAACAAAATCCTTATTCAATGTATGGCAAAAGAAGTTTTTATATTTTTAAAAGTTTCATTAATTATCTATTTTTTGGCAAAAGGGGATTTTTTTTTTTTTTTTTTTTTTTATTTATTTATTTTTTTTTTTTTAAGAAAAATAGAATTTATTATACAGTTTCATTTTTAAGTTTTCAAGTATAATAAAATATGTAATGATAGTTTTAAAATTTATACGAAATGTCTAAACAAAACTTTTACATTTAATACAATGTTATGTATTTAATTTTTATCTATTTACTTGTGTTTTACATTTCATCTTTAAAATTTTTAATACTAACAATATCAAGTATTTTATTTTCTAATTGTGTTCAAATAATGAAAATAAACTTACTTTAAACTGTTAAATTTTTCAATAGTCAGAGAAAAAATGAAACATAATTTTTTGAATTTCATATATCTCCTTTCAATTACTTTTCGAATGCACGTTGAATTTTAGAAAACTACATAATTAAGTATTTTATATATATTGTAATGGAATCAAACTAAAATAAAATGTATCATATTTAATTTTTATGTTTTGTAACAAATAAAATTTCAATAAATATGATTTTCTTCCACAGTTAATTGTGTGATTTTAATAAAAAATTGTATTTCTCTCCCATTGTTTAATGGTGTTTTCCTTTACCTGCGGCTTATTTTCTGTTGAGCTATCTAAATGATAGACCAGAGATGTTTCTGCCAAAAAAGTTGTCTGAGTGAGTAGTGCAGCCCGGGATGTCGGCCTGGATAGCTAAGTGGTAGAGCATTGACCTTGTAAGTCAAAAGATCCGGGGTTCGATTCCCGGTCCAGGCATTATTTTCACTCAGTCGGAAAAATAAAATTTCAATAAATATGATTTTCTTCCACAGTTAATTGTGTGATTTTAATAAAAAATTGTATTTCTCTCCCATTGTTTAATGGTGTTTTCCTTTACCTGCGGCTTATTTTCTGTTGAGCTATCTAAATGATAGACCAGAGATGTTTCTGCCAAAAAGGTTGTCTGAGTGAGTAATGCAGACCGGGATGTCGGCCTGGATAGCTCAGTGGTAGAGCATTGACCTTGTAAGTCAAAAGATCCGGGGTTCGATTCCCGGTCCAGGCATTATTTTCACTCAGTCGGAAAAATAAAATTTCAATAAATATGATTTTCTTCCACAGTTAATTGTGTGATTTTAATAAAAAATTGTATTTCTCTCCCATTGTTTAATGGTGTTTTCCTTTACCTGCGGCTTATTTTCTGTTGAGCTATCTAAATGATAGACCAGAGATGTTTCTGCGAAAAAGGTTGTCTGAGTGAGTAATGCAGACCGGGATGTCGGCCTGGATAGCTCAGTGGTAGAGCATTGACCTTGTAAGTCAAAAGATCCGGGGTTCGATTCCCGGTCCAGGCATTATTTTCACTCAGTCGGAAAAATAAAATTTCAATAAATAACATAAACTTTGTTCGTAGGAAATAGTCCACTGTGACGTACAGCTGTATTTGTATCCCCAAATTCTTATGTACTTACTGTCATTCAATACGGTATGTTTGTGAATCTCAACATAATTTAATTGTTGCCATTATTCCCCAAAGATATAAAAAAAAAAAAAAAAAAGTACATTTATTTAAATTAGGAAAACAAATTAGAAAAATCAGAAAATAAATTTGAAATATCAGTCGTATCATTAAAAATAAGGTACCAAATGTAAGGGAAAATTTTTATGAATCCGATGGATTAAACAACTTATCGATAGGACAATTAGATTTTTCTTTAAATTAACTAAAGCATGGATTTTAGGTGGCAACAGCAGAAGATTGTATGGAATCCGTTAAGAGAAAGAAATCTGCTTCACATGTTATATATATACATATATATATATATATATTCTTCCTCTAGAATGAATAAAAGGTCATTTTCTAAATCCCTTAACTAGAAATATAGATTTCCAAGCTATGCGCATAAAGCACGCCAATAAACTGAATATACGGAATTATCAAGAATTTCTAATTTACACATTTCTAGATGGTGAAACAATATTATGAATATTCCGAATATTCTGAATCTTTTGTATTGCGAGAAATTCTCACTTGATTTTCTAGAATTGGGTAATAAACCAAGATTATAGTAGCTGAAACCAGCCTCTTGTAGTCTCATTTATTTGAAGAGATTTTTAAATAACTTTGCCCTCAATAATATAGACAAACGCTCTAGAATTCTAATAGGGGCTTCTAGAACTCACTTTCCAAGGTAACTAGAAGTTATAAGAATGACATGGAACTGCTTTTTCTAGAGCAACAGTTTAGATTCTAGATGTCAGTTACAGAATTTTTCCTCAGTGTAGAGAAGAATACAACTCTTCAACCAGAACAAATGGCTACATAAAATGCATAATATGCCTGACGTGGTTCCATTAATTTATGATTAATTATGTAAAATGTGTTATTTTTTACTATTTAACTTCATTTTTTCTTACTTGAATTGCATGTCTATGACTCCTCGACTTGCAGTAGAGTTTGCCATTTTAATTCCATATTAGGTTTACCTCTTTTTATTTCAACACTTGATTATTTTTTACCAAATATACGATGAGCATATCTATGAGAATATTAAATACACATAAATATTTCTTATATATGTATTCTAAGAATTTTTATTTCAACCTTTGAAAGCTATGTACTTCTATCCTAGATTTACCGTAGATTACTTACTGATTTGTGAAGAAAAGATTTTTTAACAATACCTTTCGAAAAAATAAATAAATAAATAAATCTAAAGTCCTGTTGTTTAATTTTATGTGAAAACCTAGGAATATTATTTAAAAACTCTGTCATAATTCGACACACACTGTATATTATTTTAAAGGTACTTTCAATTTAAAATCAAATGCAGTACTATAGTTACGATATTGAATTACAAATTTTATTCTCTCTCACTCCTTCTGTTTTTCTTCTTCGCATGAAATGCAAATTAAAATTAGAAGAGATTGTATAAATGCAACAGTTTAAAAACGAAAATTTGTATATATATATATATAAAGTATTCATATAAAATATCAAAAACGTTCATCTTACACGATAACAGAAGTATTATCCATAAAACTCCTATTGAATTTAAACCAAGATAAAATTAGAAAATTCAGTCAATAACATAGAATAAGCTGCGAATCTAATGAAAAAATCTTTATTTGGGTGAATGTATTGCTCTATAGTATTTTACTTGTTTATACCTCATATTACATTTTAAACATGTCTGTGTACAATATATATATATATATATAATTTAGATAGAAAGAAATGATTTAGTTTTTCACTGTAATTAAAATAAATGAATAAATGTAGATAAAATAATATTTTGTATTATATATATATATATTTCCTTTATTAATTTTTTATAGAAAAAAAAAAAAAAATATTTTAAACTATAAAATGATTCATTCGAAGAGTTATTTCATAAATCATTAAAAATAAAAATGACTATTATCTGATTACAGGCTATATCAAGATAATTTTTTTATAATTAAATTTAATAATTAAAGTCTTACTAATATTTCATATTTAACAGTTTCATTTATTTAATGCTATTGAAATTATTATTATTATTTTTTATTTTTTATTGATCTATTAATCTATCTCTCTAACATATTTTGATAAAAGTTGTGTTGATGCTTAAAACTAGTACCCTAACCAAGAGGTCTCAACTGACCGAAATTATAACATCTAACAGTTCGTTCTGATAAAAATCAGGTCAGACGAAGCCTTGTCCATACAAAAATAAATAAATAAAATAAATAAAAATAAATAAAAATATATATTATAGAAAAAAAATAATAATAAAGAAAAAAAAGCATTCATTTCTGTGAAATAGTTTTTTTAGTACTTACTCTTAGGAGAATTTATATAACTGAGCAATGGATTATCCATTGACATAACTGACCATTTAAAAATCAATTATGCATAAACTGAAGTTTATTATCCCTTACGGACAGAAGGTACACGGACAGACAGAAGATCAAACTTAAAATAATTATATTCAGAAAACAAATTCAATACAATTGATACAAGGATACAATTCAATACAAGGTATTGAATATGGATAATACTACTAAAAATCATCTCTCATATATTTCCTCTTACAACCAATAATGTATACAAATTATTTTGTGTGATCTAGTAATCATAACATTAATTCTTATCGAAACATTTTCAGTAGATATGATCACTTTTCTTATCCAAAAATGATGATAATTCCATTACATTTATTTCCCTAGAAAGTAGAAGAAATGTTCTTAAAAATATCCATCATAATCCCTATACTCTACAGACAGAAGGATATAAAGCCTCATAGATAATAATGTATATAATTAATTTATTTGGATATATGCGCAAATTAGTAGCAACATGATTACTATTTTGAATAGGGAACTTGCTTTTATGACTTTAAATATCATATATCGGTTTCGAGAAATATTAAAAATATTTTCACAAATCAAAGCTCAAACAGACAGACACATAGGCAATCAAGGTGAAATTATAAACTTTTTTTAATAAAACAAAATTTCATACGACATACTAGCCTAAAATGTTATGTGAAATAAGTGAATAAACAAAGGTGTTTATTATTTACCTTCTTTATTAATTAACGAGGAAAGTGAAAAAAAATTTCCAGCTAACACGGGCCGAAACAAAGTTTGAGCCGATTAAAAAAAAAAAAAAAAAATAATAATAATAATAACTTCGACCTGAAACGACACAAAATTGAGAATTTCAACCCGAACCTTGCCTCAAGCCTAGACCTACTTCCACCCTACCCTACAATTCCCACTGATGTTTTTAAATTCGAGTAAGCTTTATTTTTTAAATTAGTTACGATTAAAGTTATTACGATTATCAGTTCTTTTTGGGAAAACATATCTGTAATTATAAGGTAATAATTTGAGAACAAATATATTATATATATATATATATATATATATATATATATATATATATATATATATATATATATAGATTATCTATACATACTAAGCATTTTACTGTAGAAATCAACAAGTACATACACACACACACAAAAAAAAAAAAAAAATGTTTATTTTCTATAGCTAGAAATAAATAATTTTAGTTTCTCAACTTTAAACACTCGAGGTATTACTCAAGCCGGAATTTAAAACATAATCAATGTTTCACTGCATTTTTTTTTTTTTTTCGAAATAGTAAATCACTGTCGCACTAAAGAAGATTGCTTTGATTTTTTTTTAAAATACAATGAATAAACCTCAAATTTTTTTTTTCTTTTTTTGGTGGATGAAAATTTAATCTTTTTTTTTTTTTTTTTTTTTTTTCTGTCACTTTCTGTTGTAGGCATTTCCTCAGAAAGTTCACCTAAGTTTTCTGTTCTATCAGATGTTTTTTTTTTTTTTTTTTTTTTTTTTTTGACTACCCATTAAAAAAAAAAAAAAAAAAAAAAAAAAAAAAAGTGAAATTCTTTCATATATAGCAGAGATAAAATAAATATCTATGTAATGTACATAAAATATTTATAAATGCTGATAAAATCTCATAAAATAAAGTATATATAAAGTCTCATTTTTTTTTTTTAAATAATTAATGTTTAAAGCTATAACATTTTTATTATATTTTAGGATTAAGTGATTATATATTTTTAAAGACTTTTTTTTTTTTTTTACTTACTTACTTACATTCTTTGTCATAAACCTTCTGCCGAATACGATAAATAATAAATTAATAATTACAATAAGTAATAAATTAGAAATATCAGTCCTATAGTTACAAAAATGGTTCCAAAAGAAAGGAGCGATTTTTCTGAATCCAGGGGGCAAACAGTTTTTGCACACGACATTCAGATTTTTTAAAAATAACTAAAGTATGCAATTTAGGTGCCAACACATCATTTTAAACTTTTCATACATTTTAGTGCGAATCAAGCTAATAGAAAAAGCCTAACTTTTTTTTTTTTTTTTTAAATATTTTCTATCTTGCGTTTATTTTCTTGTGGGAGTGTCATAATCAAGAAAAAACAATTAAAGTTTAAGAATATTTATATAAAAGTTTTCTTTATGGTGATATACATACATAATTAACGAAATTACTTGATACCAGTATTTAAAAGCAATAATAATATTAATAATAAATAAATAAATAAATAAAACTGCGTACTTTTTCGTTGCCTGTAATACTCATGAGCATTGATTAAAACATATATTAAATATGCATTAATTGATAATAATTTGTCCCAAAACATATTTAACATCTTTATATTTCTAACTAAATACAGAATAATTTTCAGTTATAATTTAAATAAGGATTCAGTAAGTATAAACCATACATTCTACATCAAAAGCTTTCATACTTAAATTTCCTTTTCAAAGCGTAAATGGAAAGTTGCTGTAAATTAGTATGTAATCAAATATTAGGCCTCGGAAATTTCAACAGCTTATACTAGTCCAAAATTTTTATTCATGGATATCGATCTCCATTATATCTCATAAAACTTACCAAAATTTACCTTTGTAACATCAAAGACTAAGAAATATCTGCGCTATACTTAGCAAAAGTTTAAGGATCGCAGAAAAGGTTTGTAAAAGATAGGGGTCATTCATATTTTAGTTTTACAAGTATATAATATTAATATCTGGTTTTCGGATACTATTAGTGTAATTACATCACGTAAACAGCGATGATCATGATGTTTTGAGAAGGTGTAATTGCGAACAAAATGCTTAATTTGTTTCAGGCCAATAAAGAGTTTAAGTTAGTAAATAAAATAAATATTTTAAATTAATTGATCTCCATACATTTATGCAAAGGTATTTAAATGCTTTCGTTTTTATTTATCATTAGAAAATTAATTAAATGTAAATTTGAAGCATTTTTAAAAATCATAATTTATTAAAGCTCTAGTTCAATGGTTGGGAAATTTAAAATATGGCTCTATATATTTTAAATCATATGGTTAATTATGGTATTAATTACAATATGGGTGCTAAGAAAATATAATATTATGGGACATTCTGATACAAAATTATTATAAATAACATTTTTAATACGCCCAAAATTTGTAAAGCTTGAAAATAAAGGTATCTTGACTAATCAATGTTTAATTTCATTCGTAAAAAAAACGAATTTTTTTTTTTACTTTTTTACGAATAAAACACACACAATAATGGAAAGAAACTATAATGACTGTAGATCTTTCTGAATTTAACGGTATATATTTCTTCAAGGATTGCCTACAGGATTATAAGTAAATCAACAATATATATATATATATATATATATATATATATATATATATATATATGTGTGTGTGTGTTACCGCTAAAGTGCAGAAATCAGTTAATCTGCAAATTAGCTATGTCATCTGCACATTAACTAGGGTAATCCGTTAAAGTGAAGAAATTTGTTTAATTTCTCAAATTACCTAGATAATCTACGAATTATCTAGAGAATCTGCACATTACCTACTAGGCACTCGTTAAAGTGAAAATAAGATCTTTGGTGCTGTAATTTTAGAGCACTCTGTGTTCTATTTCTTTGATTTTCATTCGGAAAAAAAAAAAAAAAAAAAAAAATATTTTCTTTCTTTCTTTAGTTATTTTAATCTGCATGTGTTTTAATTTTTGTCTTTTAAAGTTATACTTGTTTTATTTGTTTTTATTTATATACTCATTTTTATTCTGTCAATATAAGTTTAAAGATGTTATGCATCTTTAATATGAAATATAATATCTTAAATAGCTTTCAATAAATTATATTTTGTAAATGAATGTTAGAATTGCAATACAGTAACGATTTCTTTTCAAATAAAAATATTTAACCATTTAAATTACAAAAAAAAAGTTTTATTAACAACTTATATTGCTATTATTATTATTATTATTTTTAGTTATGCACCAATTTTTAATTCCCTCAAATTAGACATATCAGAAGCATAATTTAAAAAGGACTTCAAATAATTAAAACTGCTTTAATATTTTTTAGAACACATAAAAATTAAAATGACAGTTTTCCAATGTTTTATTAAGCTATATTTTGCAGCATACATACGTATATCTGTACAAGTTTAGCAAATATATTAATTTTATAATAATAAAAATAATAATAAACTTTATTAACACACTTTACGTGTTAAACTACAACGAAATTATCTGAAAAAGCGAACAAAATAAAATAAAATAAATAAATAAATAAATAAGTAAATAAATATATAATCATAATATATAAAATGTATAAAGGAAACTTAAAAAAAAAAAAAAAAAATTGCAATGAGAAATGCTAAAAAATGCACAAAAATTTCATATTAAGTATTTAATAAATAATGCCATAATATCTTTCAAAGTTAAATATTAATACTATTTTTTTCTGTAACTAATAGTAAATTAAATCAACTTTTAAAATAAATTTGTTTTAAAAAGTTGTGGTTCAAAAGTTTTATTTCGGGAGGAAATAATTACTGTGTTATATATTTAATATTCATAATTCAAAATGGAATTTCACGAGAGAGAGAGCTTTTATTTAAGATTTGATTTCCTTAATAAAATGCAGACCCTTATGAAATTGATATTGACAAAATTAAAAAAGAGAAGAAAAAAAAAAAAATAAAAATAAAAATAAAAACAATTATAACTTACTTGTTACTTTAAATTTTGTGTTTGTCATAATAAGAAACCTAGGGTGCCTATATTACTTATATCTTATCCTTATATCTTATCGAGGCACCCTAAAGAAACCTAATCATGAATCGCTTCCTACACGTTTTGCGTAGTTTATCATAGCGGAGCGGAAGGGGTAAAAGTTTTTCTTTATTTTTGAAGGTCATTCGCCTACATAGATATAGCAATATATATATATAATAGATCTATCATCCCCATGTTATTTAACAAAAATCTTGATGCCGAAAAAGAGTTCTAAAATCAGAAATTAGAGAGTATTGAAAAAAAGAATAAAAAGAAAAATGAATTTGAAACTGTATCTGGAGTTTTTCATTCACCTTTAGTAAATACATTATTCATCAATTTTATTTACTAAATTATCCGTGTGTATTTCTCTGTGTGATTTACTCGGGGAAAGGCAGCCATTAGAGTGACTTTTCCCGAAAAAAAAAAAAAAAAAAAAAAGGAACATTTTTACCCTCTCGCTGATCAATCTATGTCTTATTACTATACCTATGATTCGCCTATCTGTATCACATGACTGTTTGACATCATTGTGAATGTAAAAAAAAAAGGCTCTAAAGAAACATTTAAACTTTAACGATACGGAAGCCGCTACTGTGCAGATTACCTAGTTAAAATTCGGAAAACTCTTGATTCCGCAGTTTAACGGGCCATAGTTCATCTGTAGATTACCTAGGCAATCTGCACATTAACGGATTTCGAACTTTAACTGTAACACACACACACACACACACACACACATATATATATATATACATAATTGATGTCAACAAGGATTGTATTTTCATTTTATAAATTAGATATTTTTTATATAAAAAATGATTTTATTAGGGGATTATTATTTTTTTCACATTGAAATAAAAAATAATAATAAACAAATATTGCATTTTGGACACTTTTTTTTTCTATTTATACCTCTTTTTGTTAAAACATTATGTATAAATACTAATATGAAAAACCAAAGGAAGTATGAAATTTAAAATGAAAAGAAAAAGTCATTAAATTTAGACCGATAAAAAAATTTAAAAAAATTCCTTTTTGCGCACGCATATGCAAATATGAAACCGAAATTAACTTTATTTAAACGATAAATTAAAAAAGAAAATGATAAAATCCATAAATTTTAAAATTTGATTTGAATATTTATACCAAATATTAATATATATATATATATATATATATATATATTCCTTAAATTTCTAGAAAGAAACGAAATCTTTTATCTCTCAAATTTAAGCACTTGAAATATACCCAGGCCAGAATTTAAGGTTTAAAACATAATCAATGTTTCAGTGCATTTTTTTCCCTCTTCCGATATAGCAAATCACTATCGCACTAAAGAAGATCGCCGAAATGCTGCCTCTGATTTTTTAAAGTAAGATAAATCAGCCTAAAACAAACATTTCTTTTGTGGATGAAAAATTGACCTCTTATTTTTTTGTCACATTTTGTCGTAGGAATTTCCCCAGGAAGATCATCTAAGTTTCTGTTTTGTCAGCTTTTTTTTTTTTTTTTTTTTAAGAGAAATTCTTTGATATACAGCAGAAATAAAATAAAAATCTATAATATATATAATATATATATAATATATATAACATATGTGAAATAACTATAAGTTCATAACCTACTCATAATTTTAAATGCTGATAAAATCTGATGAAATCAAGAATATACAAAAACTTCAAAACGTTTTTTTATAAATAATTAATTATTAAAGCATTTGCATTTATTATTAACTTATAGTGTTAATTGATTATATATTTTATCATCATGCATTTATTTTCTTGTGGTGTATTATGAATCAGAAAAAAAAAATAATAATTAAACATATTTATATAAAAATTTTCTCTCAGAGTGATATTACTATATAATGATTGATCCTATTTTATACCAGTACTAAAAAGGCAATAATAATAACTGTTGCAACATCAGTGCCTTCCCCCTATTTTCCCCCTGTCTTTTCGCCACCTGTCGCGACAGAGGAAATGCTTTTTTTGTTTTTTTATTTTTTTCTTTTGATTCATTAGAATAAGAAGCACTTTCGAAAGTGCAGTGTTGAAAGATGTAGACTAGATATAAGAAAGGCACTTTTCCTGTATCTTAAAATTTATTATTATGATTTAGTTAAGATAAAGAAAAGGGAAAACAAAATATTAAGTATTGAGAGAATTATTAATACGTGAATAACAAATGAATCGAAATAATTTTGAAATTAATACTTTTTGTAAATATTTCATAGCAGTGTAAATACATCATCTTCATTTAATTAAATATGTCAAAAACCAAAGTTCCAGAAATATTATTTTGTGTCATCGATATGCAGTTGTAACTCATCAGGTTTCAAGTCGGCCGAGAACAGGAGAAAGGGTGAGTACCTTTTCGATAGTTAGTTGATAAATAATGATGAATATGATTTTCATTTAAAAGATATTTATTGCTAGTTATAATCTAATTTAAAAAGAACCCAAGAATATAAAGATTATATTAAAATAACAACAATAACAACAATAATAATAATAATAAAATCTCCGTACATTTTCGTTAAGTGTAATTCCCATGAGCATTGACTAAAACATATATTAAATATGCATTATTTGATCATGTTTTGTGTCAAAATATATTTAACATATTTATATTTGCAATCAAATATGGAAAAACGTGTCAATTATATTTGGATAAAAAAAATCACTGAAAAAATATTTATATAAACCGCACATGCTACAACATAAGACTTTATAGCTACATTTCCTTTCCAAAGCGAAAATGTAAAGCCGTCATAAATTACACAGTAAAGTCTCGGAAAACGCGGTGGAAGAGATAACAAATAAATAAAACTGTTTTATTTTTTAACACCACTAAATTTTTAGAATACCAATCTATTGCTTCATATACTCGATTTCGTTTTTGTATAAAGCAGTTGCTTTGATATAAAATTAGTGGTGTTAAAAAATAAAATTGTAATATTCATGAGGCAAACTTGCACCGACGTTGTACGAGACTTTGCTTTACTCTCATGAACCATTTGGCCGCTGAAATTTCTACAGCTGTTAGTAATACGAAAATTTTTATTCGTGGATATCGATCTCCGTTACATCTCACAAAACTTACTAAAATTTACCTTTGTAACGCCAAAGACTTTAAAGAAATATCTGCGTTATACTCAGAAAAAAGTTTAATGATCATAGAGAAGTTTTATAAATTATTGGGGTTATTCACATTATAGTTTTACACGTAAGCAATATTGATTGGTTTCCGGACATTTTTGTGGCAATTACATCAGGTAAGCAATGATGATCGTAATGTTTTAAGAATGCTTAATTATTATTATTATTATTATTATTTTGTTTTCATTGAAAAAATAATAATAAAATATTGCATTCTGAAAACTTTTTATTTATTTTTTTTTTATTTTTTTTTTTATTTTTTTAATAATATATTATATTGAAATATTAATATGAAAAATAAATGGGAACATAAATTTCAAAAGAAAAATTAGGTAGTTGTTAAATTTAGACTGACAGAAAAATTCAAAAATTTCCTTTTTACGAACGTATATCCTAATACAAATCCGAAATTAAATGTATTTTAAGTGATACATTTGATAATTCGAAATATTGTTTGAACCACAATTTAATGTTTGAAACATAATCAATTTTCCATTGCATTTTATTTTTGATATAGCAAATCACTATTGCACTAAAGAAGATCGCAGAAATCTTACCTCTTATTTTTTAAAGAAAAATAAATGAACCTAAAAAAAACATTTCTATTTCTTTTCTGGATGAAAAATAGACCATACATTTTTCTCACATATTGTTGTAGTGATTTCCCGGAAAAATCATCTAAGATTTCTGTTTTGTCAGCCGTTTTTTTGGACCGCCTATTTTTGAAAAAACCTCTTATATATATACATATATATATATATATATATATATATATAGCAGAGATAAAATAAATGTAAATGACATATGTAAAATTCAAGCAATTATCTATAAGTTCATAGTTTGTCAATAATTTTAAATTCAAATTTAAATTTATGAACATTATAGTGTTCACTCTATTTAATATTTAATAGTATATATATGTATATAATGTATAATACAAATAACATATATATTATTAACAATTAATTATTCATTTAAATATATCTAGAGTTACCGAAAAAGTGCAATGCCATTTAAGCGAGTTTTATAAACTTTTAACTATCCCCATTATATTATTGCTAAACATAAAGTACTAACTATAGGGCTGGGCGATGTAGCGAGTCTATAAATCGATTTATCTTCCATCTAATATCGCGATATAGAGATAAATAGATTTAACACTGATATAGAAAATACACCCTCCCTACCCCTCCTACATATACAAGTCTTAATCAATAGCATAATGACCGAAATAAACAACGGTGCTATTACTCATTTTCTGCAATTTCCCAAATCGCTATAACTCAGCATATATGGCTTAAAATTACACCAAACTGCATAATTTAAAATTAAAATTTTAAATTAAGCAGTTCAAGCTGTAAAGTTTTTATTAAGAAAAGTTATATTGATTAAACATTTCTGTATATTAACATTAAGGGGAGTTGTTATAAATATTGATATTAAAAAGAGTTTTAGATGGCCTTTGCCACAACATTTTTTGGAATATGCATTGCAAATTGTTTGCAGCACTTGGGCCTACATTGCTCATTTGACGATGGGTCGTGTGTTATTTTGACTCGAAAAAATTTTTGCTAAATTTTGCATTTTATGGTATTTATTTAAAGTTGTTAACGAATTACTTTTCAACCCAAGCCTTTTGATGCATTTTTGTTATTGTTATTTTTATACGTTATTTTTTTTTTAATTAATTAATTAATTTGTGTGTGTGTGTGTGTGTGTTCCTGATATATGATGGGATATTGTACTTTGTATTTTGATTTATATGTATATATATATATATTTTACCACAGTCAGTAAATTAAATTTCGGATTTCTTAAAAATAATAAAAATAATAATAATAATTATTATTATTATTTTCAAATCGATTGATAAATTCCACGAGATAATTTTGAACCAACTGCCCAATTAAGTAATAATTTAGTAAAAAAAATTTGAAAGCTCTTTCTCAAATTTTTTATCATATTACAAAAATCTAACAAAATTTCCGCTTTTTTGTGTCATATTGCCGAAATACGTTACTTTCCGGCGGCCAATATCGAATCGTCCTATAAATAAACCAAACATCATTCTGAAAGAAAAAAAAAATCAAGACCAATTTGTTCGTTAGATGAAATAGGTAGCAGAGTTTGAAAAGGAAATTTTATTTTAAACGATGAAAAAAAAAATTAACTCTATTTCCATTTAATAGTATTTTAAAGTATTAACATTGTAGATGTTAATAACTTCAGTAAAGTAATACAATTTGAAGCTTATTAATGGTATTATAAAGAGCGTAATAAAAAGTACGTAATTAGGACGTACGTAATAAGGAGCATCTTTAACAGTTATTCTGTTCATTCTTTAAAAATCCCCTCCCGCTCTCTTACAAAACACGAATAACAGAAGTATCAGACAAAGCCAAATTATTGAATAAATAATAATAATGAGAAACAGATATATCGTATTGCATTATGAAACTATTTTTATCGTGATTTACTGTATTCTTAAATTTTGTAAAAAATAAATTTATTTTCTATTTAATTTATTAATATATATATATATATATATATATATATATATATATATATATGTGTGTGTTAATATTTATTACAACAGTGCATACTGTAATTGACGAAAATAATTACTTATTACAAAAAGAAAGAAATCATTACTTAGCAAACAAATTGGAATCTCCGTAAAACCGCAAGAAGTTAAAAGTTTGGAACAGTTACGATTCATCTAAAATCGTATTTACTTTTATCCCCGATTTAGCGTAGCGCAAGCGCAGCACTTCGCCTCTCCTTTGGAATAACCGGAGCACACGACAGGCGATTTAAGCGTATCGTGTCTCTGGTATCTCTTTGAAATGAAAAGCCGGCACGTAGCACAATTAATATTACGATAAATCGTAAGACGGTTTTTGCACTTATTGTTAAATCGTTTTCGCTAAATCGATAACACTTCCCTTGATGCATTAACTCGCAAGCGTGACGAGGAAACTTAATGCTTAGCTAACATCGGATATTTATCTCTCAACCGGTGCAGCATTACATCGTCTAACATCGTCATTCCGAAAATTCGTACTAGATGTTATCTTTAAATCGGATCGTCGATTTTAGCTATAAATCGATTTTACATCGATATAACGCCCAGTCCTAGAACTAACATGTATAATATTTGTACAAAATCTCCGTTCCTTAAATGTAATTGGATTCTTAATTCCAGGATATTTCCAGGATTCTAAAGAAAAGAAATATTCACTGACTTATATATCTGCTCATTTTTATTGATTAGTTATTTCTTAAACGTGATTTTGTATTTTGTAATTTTTTTTTTTTTTGCCATTTTTCCATTGATTAGTGATAATTATGCGTTAGAACTATCAGTTTTGTTACAAAAATGTATTAATTACTTTTTCCATGAACGCAATCCAGTTTCAATGGGCTTCGGTGTACGTCAAAGCCTATTCAAAGGTTTTCTCCAATAAGACAATGCACAAAACGGCTTATGAAAAGAATAAAACTGTGAAGTATTTACAACGGTATACAATAATTAGATGACTTTAGCAATAACTTTGATCGAGGAGTGAAAGAAGTTTTATCTTTTGAAGTCTTTTAAAAGATGAATAGATTTAGAAGACACTGAGTAAAATTACATAACTTAATAGGTTTATGATTTATAGATATGTATTTCTGTAGATTTTTTTTCATCATAATATGAGAGATAAACAGATAAAAAAAATTACGTTTCCTTATGTATTAAAAAACAAGTCCTTCAGGCTTATTCGGAAGGGTTGGTTGATTTCTTTTTCCTTATCAAGTAGCCATCATTTTGTTTCAAAATGGCGGCTACAAATTATTAATGGACTAGAAACATTGATGTATACTATCTACATATGGAG
Organism: Salticus scenicus; assembly: GCA_963930645.1. Lineage (NCBI taxonomy): Eukaryota > Metazoa > Arthropoda > Arachnida > Araneae > Salticidae > Salticus > Salticus scenicus. The sequence goes on from OZ005649.1 coordinate 103,284,442, forward strand.
TTTTAAGCAAATTGGTTCATAAAGTGGCTTGCGAATGGAATCAAGATGGTGGGCCAAGTTGACAAATATATCAAATGCATTTGTGAGATAAGACTACTGTACAAATATAGTTGGAATTAATTCAGAAACTCAAAATTCATCGTGTTGAAAAATTAAGTGGCTGACTCTTGGATCAAAATGGCAGAGAAAGTTGCTCAGTGAACTAATAATTCTAAAATAATGTAGCAAATTTGAAAATAATTCTTTTTTTTTTTTTTTTTTTTTTTTGTCGAAATTCTTTCAAAGAGGCTTAGTAAGTTAAAAAAAAGTTAATTTTCTGCATTTCTAGATTGTTTTCAGGTTAAATAGCCTAAATTTCCCTTAGAAACGCATTAAATGCCCCAATAAGGCAGGTAATGGATTTGGCAAATTTTCCCCCTTGGCGAATTTTCGCGAGAAGATTCTTATTATCGATATACCAAAGGTGGACGCTGTAACGTGATTGATTCCCCAGTTACGTGAAATTTCTAGATTTTTCTGGTTTCGATAAAGGGGTATAAACGGTGGTCAAACGTGCCAAGTCAGTCAGTCGCAGTTGACTTTCGCCAAACGCTTGTATTGCTATTGAAAGAGTTCTGAGCCTCTTTCAATGAGCCTTGCTTTATGTTAATGCTTTGATAGTGTTTTCACTGTGAATTTGTTGTTGACAGCTGCTATTTAAGCTGTGTTTACTGGTGAAACTGAAGTTGTTACCTGGTTTATAGAGCTGTAATTTTCTAGAATTTTCTGTAAATAAACTACTGAACTTTTGCAATTTTCGCCTTTTATTCTCGGAAAACTTACAAACCCGCAAGTACGCAACAATATTTGTAAAATAAGTCCGCTGTCCAGCTTTGGTTCAAATAAACTCAGTATTTCAAAAGTTATTGTGATAACAAAGTCTCAAGTGGCATCGTTCAAGTGGATGCAGCTTGGAAATAAACTTGCCCACCTAAATCATAGTGATAAATCCATTTTTGAACTTTGGTTTGAATTGATTAAGTATTTCAAAAGTTACCGTGATAACAAATTTTCAAGTGGCCGCCACCTAGAAACAATAGAGTGGAGCAAGTTGCCGAGCAAACACATTCAAGATATTTAAAGCATAGGCTCACTGTCCAACTAAGGTACAAATCAGTGCAGTGTTTCAAAAGTCATTGTTCTGGCAAATATTCAAGTGACAGTGTAAGTGGCTGCAACTTCGAAACAAAATGACGAAACAACTTGTCCAATTAAATCAACAATATATTTGTACGATAAGTTCATTTTCCAGTTCTACAAATTGAATTTGAAATTTTCAAGTAGTCTCCACTTGAAAATAAAATGTTGGAGCAACTTTGTTAAGAAACTCATCCAAGGTATTTATAAGATAAGTTAACTCACAGTCCAAATTTAGTTTCATTTGGAGTATTATTTCGGAAGTTATCATGATTTTAAATTTTCAACTGGTAGCCTGATTTCAAGTGGCCCCGCTTAGCTTAAGCCACTTTATTAAAATTGGCGGATAAAGTTCATTGAGACACTTATGACATCTATGTATATATCGAAATTCAAACAAATCATTTTTCAGTTATTAATTGTGCTGTAGTGCAATTGATATATGTGTGTGTGTGTGTGTGTGTGTGTGAAACATAAATAAGATAAAATTGCATTCAATTAAAATATATATATATATATATATATAATAATAATAATAATAATAATAATAATAATAATAATAATAATAAATAAATAAAATAAAATAAAATAATTATCATATATTATATGTGAAATCGCACAGAAATAGTCTTTGACTATATTTCTTTCAAATATGCTTCTCTCTACGCATGCACTGACTCAATGAGTCCAGAGTTAAAACTAGTATGCTGTGGCCACCACAAGACTTTCTTCTATATTTTCCTATACAAATTCACGCAGTAACAATAATAATAAAAAAAAAAACCGATTTTTTTTCAAAGTTTTTTTTCGTTAAAAAAAATAAAAATCGATAACTTTGTTTTAAATTATCACATATTTATACTTCAACCATTCGTTTTAAAGGTATTGACGAGACCTTTCGAAAGATACCCATCTTGAAAATTTTAACCCCCCCCCCCCGGGGGGTACTTTCCCCTGGGGGGGGGAAGCGATGACCGAGAATTTTTTCCTAATTAACTACTACTGTTATCAATAATTCATATTAATTTCACAAACACAGGTTAAGAATAACTCCCATTATGTACATTTATACGAAATTTTGTCCTATACTGCCATGTTAAAAATTTAGAAAAAATACGATCACAGCACCACCTGTTCAGGGATTGATCCCCAAATCTAATCAGCCCCAGTTTATGTCAGGGGCCAACTAAATACCAAGTCTGGTTAAATTTCGTTAAAAAAAAAAAAAAAAAAAAAAAAAAAAAAACGATTTTTTTTCTAAGTTACTTTTTGTTAAAAGTAAAAAAAAATCGATAACTTTGTTTTAAATTATCACAGATTTATAGTTCAACCATTCGTTTGAAAGGTATTGACGAGACCTTTCGAAAGATACCCATCTTGAAAATTTACTCCCCTCGAAGGGGGACTTCCCCCCCCAGGGGGGTTCACGAGGCTCCTACGCATACAAAATTTTTTCCCCAGTTGACTACCTCTATTATAAATAATTCTTGTAAATTTCATAATGATTACTAAAAAATAATTCTCTTTATGCACATTTATACAAAATGTTGTCCTATATCACCATGTTAAAAATTTAGAAAAAGCGGGATGGCAACGCAACCTGTAAGACAATTTTTACCAAAAGTTGATAGGCACTAATTTATGTCAAGGTGCAACTACATATTAATTTGTACGAAATTCTGTGCAGTAGTTCCTGAGATACAGTTGCCACAAAATTTTGTCACACACACACACACACACAGACAGACTGACAGACAGACAGACAGACAGACAGACAGACATTTTCTAAAAAGGGTCAAATCGTGTTCTACAGCTCTCAAAACGTGTAAATCCATCAAAAACCCGAGGTCGAAAATTTTTACGAATCCAATACTTTCTCTATATTACATATAGAAGAAAGTAATAAGGGAATCAGCCGTAGCGGTCGAGGGAAAATACATGGTGAGAGAATGGGGAATGACTGGATGATATTTACAAATCTATATTTCTAACCCCCCCCCCCCCCTTCACACACACACAACTTTTTTTTTCTTTGAGTGTTTATACAAGTTTAGAAATAAACATATGAAACACATTGAAGAAATTAAGTTTTTATCATTTATGAGGGATCCAAAATAAAGTAAAATTTTGTATAATAATAATAATGATAATAATGTAAAACTTATATTTTTATTTATTTATTTTTTTTTCTAAAGAACACTTATTACAAATTTTGAATTTAATAAAACTAAAATCTATTAAAAAATTAAATTTGCAGTATTTTTATTGGAGTATTATGAAAGCAAATTTTGTCACCGTTTTACAAAACAAGCATATTAAAATCATAATATAAATTTATGTAATGTAATGTTCTTGGAATTATTTTTTTTTTCTTAATATAAATATTACTCATCGTTCTCATTTATAATATTAGAAAAAATCGAAAGAAGTGTTGCATTTGTTAATTATATAATTAAATTTATTAATTCTCAACTTTGAGTTAAAAGATTATTAAAAAATATATTATTTTTAAATTCTAAAGCAGTTGCTTTAGCTTAATTTGAAAACGTATGAATATAACTAGAAAACTTTGTTATGCATCGTATTTTATTGTAATGATATTTTTAATTTAAAAGCAAATACAGTACTATAGTTTCAAGCTTGATTTTTTTGTAATGTATACATTAAACCTAATTAAGTATGCATCAACGCAATAATTTCATACGGTATTTTTTTTAACCGACTCAATTTAAACCGTATGTTTTTTTTTTTTTTTTTTTTTTTTTGTTAGCTTATAACTTCTTAAAGGTTGCTCGGATTTTGATGCATTTTATTTGTTGCTGTTGTAAAGGTCTTGGTCTGAAACAGGTCCCATTGTCATATATTTACGATCTAAACAAAGTACAGGGTGCCAACAAAAGTCACTCCCAACTCTTTTAACTGCTGAATGGCTGTAGTCATAAAAGTGGTATGTAAGCATATAGACAAAATGTTACGAGATTCCATCGCTTACAGTGCGACCTGGTGGAAAACAGCAGAATTAGCGTACCTATCCCGTAAACGATTCAAGATAGAAGACAAAATGGAATTACAAAGTTGTAGAGATTCATCGATATAGTACGAAAATTCAGTTTTCTACGAAAATCATTTTTTTGTTAGCTCATAACTTCTTAAAGGTTGCTCAGATTTTGATGCATTTTATTTGTTGCTGTTGTAAAGGTCTTGGTCTGAAACAGGTCCCATTGTCATATATTTACGATCTAAACAAAGTACAGGGTGCCAACAAAAGTCACTCCCAACTCTTTTAACTGCTGAATGGCTGTAGTCATAAAAGTGGTATGTAAGCATATAGACAAAATGTTACGAGATTCCATCGCTTACAGTGCGACCTGGTGGAAAACAGCAGAATTAGCGTACCTATCCCGAAAACGATTCAAGATAGAAGACAAAATAGAATTACAAAGTTGTAGAGATTCATCGATATAGTACGAAAATTCAGTTTGTAGACATTAATGCTAAAATAGAATGCTTAGAACGAACATTTGTTTAATAGATTTTGTTTAATAGATATGTTTAATGGATTTATTTAATTTGTCCCATTATGTTTCGTTAAGATATAATTATATTACATGGTACCCACAAATGTCCGTTCTAACTCTTTTAAATGCTGAACAGCTGCAGCTACACTCGTAAAAATAGTATCTCCTTATATTATTAAAATCTGTGCGCATCTGTCTGTCTGTCTGTCTGTCTGTAAGAAATGCCGTGTCATCGCTAAAGCTCCGGCGCTAATGGTCGCATCGCCTCGAAACTGGTGTCGACAGACGCAGAATGTCTTCATCTCGACATCGCGATAATTCGCTAAGCGATGCGACCCTAATTAGCGGAGATATTAATTAAAATGTCCACCCATGTCTACCGAAAAATGACCGAGAATTCATGATTAAATGCTTAAAAAGCGACATTTTTATGGAAAAAGTAGAAAATTAATTAGAAATATCAGTCGTATTGTTACAAACAAGATACCATTGGAAAGGGATTTTTTTCTCAATCCGATGGTGCAAACGGCTTATCGATCGGACAATTAGATTTTTTTAAATTAACTAAACTAAAAAAAAATGGTGGCAACAAATCACAAGCATTTTAACTTGGCAGACGATCTTGAACGGAAAGAAAAAACATCTGGTGTTTAATGAGGTCACGTGTTTTGGTACTGCGATTAAAAATTGCAATTTTCTATTTTCTTCATTTTTTCAAAATTCGCACATTTCAATTAGTATACAATCTTAACACCACAAAACAAACTTGCATTTCAAATTTCATCGATTTTGGTCAATAAACAAAAGATTTACATTTTAATTGCAAATTAAATTTTATCTTTATACGCCTGACATTTTATCTGTCGAAAGAGGATACCAATTTCAAAACGACACAAATACACTTAGGGTAAAAATATTTCTTTTTCTATTTACTTCCATTAACCAACTACCGTAGATAATGGAATTCGAAATTTCACCTGACTTACAGGTTTTGAGGTGTCATGGCGCTGTAATAATTTAAAATTTCAATATTTAAAATTCTAATTATGCTTAATTTTTTTTTTAATGTGTCATTCGATACACATTTTAAAGTACGGTTACATTATCGAAAGGGGAATTCGAGATTTCACCCGATTTACACGTTTTGAGGTCTCCTGATTAGGTTTTCTTTTGCATCGCAATAGTGGAATTCGAGATTTCAGCTTATTTACACGTTTTGAGGTCTCCTGAATGGGTTATCTTTTGTATATCAGCTACTAATTAAAGTGTCAAAAGTGGAATTAGAGATTTCACCTGATTTACACGTTTTGAGGTGTCCTGAATGGGTTTTCTTTTGTATCTCAGCTGCTAATTAAAATAATTTCATAAGTAATACATCATTTGAAAGCTTTGTTAATTTGGAATTGAATAGTAAATTACAGAAATTCGATATTTCGACATTTCTCCTGATTTAAACGTTTTGAGGTCTCCTGAAAGGGTTTCTCTTTTGTCTCAGTTACTAATTAAAAAAATTTCATAAGTAATACATCATTTGAAAGCTTTGTTGAGTTGGAATCGAACAGTAGATTAAAGAATTTTCTACCGCCAGATGGCGCTGTAATATTTTTAAATTACAATATTTCTATTTATAATCATGATATTTTTTTTTTTTTAATGCGTCATTCGATACACATTTTAAAGTACTTTTACATTATCGAAAATGGAATTCAAGATTTCACCAGATTTATACGTTTTGAGGTCTCCTGAATCAGTTTTCTTTTGTATCTCAACTACTAATTAAAATAATTTCATAAGTAATATATCATTAGAAAGCTTTGTTGATTTGGGATTGAACAGTGGAATACAGAAATTTCTACCGCCAGATGGCGCTGTAATATTTTCAAATTTCAATATTTCAATTTCTAATCATGATTAAATTATTTTTAATACATCATTCGAAAGATATTTTAAAGTTCTTTTATATTATCGAAAGTTTTCAGCAGATTTACACGTTTTGAGGCGTCCTGATTAGGTGTTATTTTCCATCTCAGGGATTGAACAGTGGAATACAGAAATTTCTACCGCCAGATGGCGCTGTAATATTTTCAAATTTCAATATTTCAATTTCTAATCATGATTAAATTATTTTTAATACATCATTCGAAAGATATTTTAAAGTTCTTTTATATTATCGAAAGTTTTCAGCAGATTTACACGTTTTGAGGCGTCCCGATTAGGTGTTCTTTTGCATCTCAGCTAATTGAGTAAGACCGTTCAAAATTGGTATACGTAGGTTAATTAGAATGGGCTGAAAGGGTGGGGAAGAAATAGGCGTGCACCGCGCGCGTATCCCCTAACTTGCGCGCGCGCAGCGCGCACGGAACTGCGCTGCCGAAGGCACTGGGGACCCGGTCCGAGTTTTTAACCGATGAGAAATAATTTTTTTTATTTTCTTTTCTTAAGAATAAAAATTTGATTTGAGAAGGAATACGTGCGCGCAGCGTGCATATACCTTCACACGTGAGCGCGCATTGGCCTGCGCTGCCGACGGCAGTGGGGACCCGGTGTGATTTTTTACCCGATCAGAAATGATTTTTTTAGGGGGCACGAAGTGTCAGGGAAAGAATGCGGGCGTGCAGCGCGTGTATTCTTAAACTTGTTCGCGCGCAGCCCGCACGGGACTGCGCTGCCGAAGGCAGTGGGGACACGGGCCGACTTTGTACCCCATGATAAATGATTTTTTTTCTTTTGTTTTCGTAAGAATAAAAATTTGATTTGAGAAGGAATATTTGCGCGCAGCGCACGTATACCTTCACACGTGCGCGCGCAGCGCGCATGGGTCTGCGCTGCCGAAGGCAGTGGGGACCCGGTGTGAGTTTTTACCCGATCAGAAATGATTTTTTTTGGGAGGGGGCAGGAAGGGTCAGGGAAGGAATACGCGCGCGCAGCGCGTGTACCCCTTAACTTGTGCACGCGCAGCGCGCACGGGACTGCGCTGTCGAAGGCAGTGGGGACCCAAGATGACATTTTACCCGATCAGAAATGATGTTTTTTAAATTTCTTTTCTTAGGACTAAAAGTTACTGTTAGTGATTCATTTGAAAATACTGACCCGCTTGCGGGCGAAGCTCGCTAGTTTATGTATAAAAATTGGTCGTGAAGTACGGCATGCGACCGCTTACATCGCCACCTGGCGGAAATAGTGAGTTAACTTTTTTATCTCGAGAACAGAACGAAGTAAGGGAAAAAGTTTATGACAAAGTTATAGAACATCATCGATTTAGTACGGAAACACACTTTGTAGACATTAATGATAAAAACAGAACGTAAAAAAAGTACATCTGTTTCTTCGCAGTTTCCTACACTGAAACGTGCCGAAGCGAACTTTAAATCGAAAAGACCTATGTTTCGATGTTTAAAATTATGTATGCGAGCTGCAATGCATATTTGGATTGGTGCTTGAAATTTACGCTGTGCATATTCTACCATAACTGGTGACACGTACTCTCTGTAAAATTCAATCAGAATCTAGATGTGCATTACAGTTGATGCTATCATTATATCGTTTCTATGCCTGTTTTATTTTAGTAAAGATATACAGTGTAATATTTTCTGTTGAGCCTCATTTGGTAGCCTAATATGAATAACAGCGAGTATTCGACTTTTTCAAGCTGCTTCTCTTTTGAAAGATAATATATATTTATTGACATTGGATACTTTTATATACTAGGTGCCTAACGGGATTTTTAGTTACGGATGCAGCGCATCCATCTTTACATTTTTAAGGCCTTTTTAATTTAGTATACGTGGATTCAATAGTTAGTTTTTTCTCATAGCGCATTAAGGCAAGAAAAGTGGAACAACTCAAAAACGCAGTAGTTTAGAAAAATCAACTTAAAAATAAGACATTGATTGGAATAAAACTGACACGACTGCCTCTCGAGTGAATAATTTTCGAGATAGAGATGTAAAGTTTATTGTGAATATTGGGGCATTTCATTTATTTTTCAGTTACATAAGCTTAACATTGCATTTTTTTTTTTTTTTTTCTTTTTTTTAGCTGTGACACTTTCTTGTAGGTAGCGATGTGTGAATCCGTGATGGAATGTCTTCTTGTGATCTAGCTATATGGATACATTTTCACTGAAAAGAAAAAAAAAAATATTTTTGTAAAAAATACAGAAAAAACTCCTAAACGCAACTATCATTCAAACAACTAAAAATAAAAGGAAAAGGTGAAAGTGTAAATTGCGCATAAAAGTAAAAAAATAAAAACTAAGTACAATTACTCATATCTTTGGAAATCGGCGTAAAATTAAATAAAAATCATTACTTTTTTTCAATACAAAAATCAAATTATACTCAAAATATTCTTAGGTATTTGAAAAACACAGTCAAAAACTTCTTTGATTCAAATAAACAAATGAGATAACGTAAGCTGTATATGTTTGTAGGAATAACTCTAATAATTTCATAGAAATATAAATATCGAATTGCGAAGGATGTTCACTGTTCTATATAGAAGTTATTAATGGACCAATTGTACAGTCGGCAGCAAAATTATTTGAGCGCTTGTCTAATAACATGATTCAACAAGGATTTATTTAACAAAATATTATTAAGTATATTATTTTCATATAGGAATTATTGCTAGCGTTCGAATAGTTTTAATGCCAATAGTATACAGTAATAAAATAGTAAACGAATGTATAAAGATGGATTTTTTGTAATAACATCGTTTGTAGCTATTGATATAAAAACAGTTTTATAAAACAAAAGAACAATAAAATTTTATTTAATTTTGCGCCAATTTATAAAGTTATGATTAATCGTAGTGTTTATTTTGTTTGAAGAAGGAATTTATTTTATACTTTTAGGAGCAATTTTTACAATATCACTTTATGCCAATTTTACTTTTATTTTTAGTTGTAAGAATGTTAGTTGCTTTTTGCAGTCTTATATATATATATATATATACATATATAAATATTTTAGTTTCTATTTAGTTTCTAAAATATTAGATACATGTATCTAACAAAACAGGATTAATATGATTCTGTAAAATTCCCATTGATACTAAGAGAAGATTAAACTAAAGAACTTGGTATAAAAAGGAAGATGATATAACAATCTTTCTCAATCGAATAATTTAGGTCAAGATAGATTTCATAAAATCTTTCGTAAATTACATCCTGAGCATAGATGTATGAAGCTTTCGTAGCTAACTATATAATATTTTGTGATAGTTTTAAAGTTTTGACTAGTATATATTTATATGTATTTGAATTTTTACAGAAAAAAATAACTATTTTGTTTTGCAGTAAATGATTCATTTAGGAAATTTATCTAAAATTGTCATTCTTAACTAATTTTAATCAATAACTTATTATCATTTAATTTACTTATTACTTACTCATTAATCTAATTATCATTTAATTTACTTAAAAAAAATATCCTTTAAAAATCAATTTACCTGCAGCCTGTTTTGGAACGCGGTACTTTGAAGCCGCCGAAAACTTATCTTATTACAACTCTATATATCCCGCCTGCATATATATATATATATATATATATCTGTTTATTGAAAAAATATCTTATAACGTTTAGGCTAATATCTTAACAAGGTATTTTGTTGCTGCACATGATTTGTACTCTTTTATATGTTTTTGATAGTAAAAAAAAAAAAAAAAATTGGTTTTGTTCCAAAATATGTTTTACATATTCATATTATAAATAAAATTTTCAGAATTTTGGAGTATGCTGTTCGTTTTTTGACAAACACACACACACACTTATGTATATATTTCATATTTTATTACGTAAAACAATAATTACATTCATGCCAAAATTATTCAAAAACACTATATATTAATATTTTAGGGTAAATGATCTTTTCAGTCTCACCAATGTGACCATTTTAAAATATTACTTTAGTCAGAATTTATAGTTTAAAACATAATCAATGTTTCAGATAATACTTTTCCGATATGGCAAATCATTATTGAACTAAAGGGAATAGCAAATATTCTTCCTCTGATTTCTTAAAGTAAGATAAATGAGCCTAAAACCAACATTTCTTTTGTGAATGAAAAATTGACCTCTTACATTTTTGTCGTATTTTGTTGTAGGCACTTCCCCAGAAAAATCACCTAAGTTTTCTGTTTTGTCAGTTGTTTTCTGACCACTTTTTTCTTTTTTTTTTTTTTGATATATGAAACATATTTTGATTTGTAGTAGAGAAAAAATAAATATCTATATGACTAGACTACAAGTGTTAAAGTATTCTTCTGTATTCATTTCCTTTTAAGAACTTAATGCTTTTATACTACTACTAGCAGACCCGGCCACGCGTTGCTGTGACTAAGTTATACGTTGAATTATACGGCTGTAAACTATTTAGTACAGTCAAATTATTATTTACGAACAAAGACGAAAACGTTGTAGCCGATGTAAAAACCCACAGGGTTGTGATTTGAAACTTAGGTCAAAATTTGGAAGCGATTGATAAAAATTTTCGTAGTGTTGATATTAAGCACAAATTAATTTTATTGTAGGGTCCTATAAATTTTAATGGAGAAGTGATGTATATTATTTCTAATGCTACTTTGGATAAAATTGCTAAAATGACTAATATATAAATTAAATTCTATTAAAATTCTATTAAAATAAAAGTATAAAAGAAACAGACGATTTTAAAATCAATTTTTATGGAGGAGTGAAATATAATATATGCTATAATGGATAATTTTACTATAAAATGACCTCATCATTTTGAACATTTTAAAGAGGGCAACAGCTGTAGTTATAAAAAGGAAAACAATAAGGCTAAACCAGAAAAATAAGTAAATTTGATAAATATTTTAAAACTTTAAAATTGGAAATCTTATGAAATATTGGACATTTAAAGTAAATACATGAATCATTTTAAATAGAAAAAGATTTTGGAAAAGTTTAGTGTATTTTAACGAAGTGATGAGAAGTTTTTGAGTATGTTAAAATTTTAATAGTAAAAGTTAATAAAGATGGGAAACATTGAGGATTAAGATAAGAATAATTATAAGATTAAAAAAAAAAAAAAAAAAAACTTTTTATATACCATGCTTTTAAATTTTAATATACTAATAATATACTAATTAAAAGGAAAATGATAAATATTCTATCATAGTTTGAAGTCAAATTTGTTTTCAAATGTCTAAATAAAATATCTGATGTAAGATACTAATATTTTGCAGCGGAATAGATTTCATTTTTCATTTCTGTCATCCTTGGCGAAAAAAAAAAATCGCCAAATTATCTGGCGAAAATATTTAATTCCTTTCAAAAATCATGGTTATTTTAACAACTTATATTAAAAGAGTAATGAATAATATGAAACAATATTTCGAACAATACATATTACATGTCATACATACGTACAATGAATAATACATATTACATTTCGTACAATGCATACATCTGGCATGTATATTTTCGTGTTACGCTTTTGATCGCCAAATAATAATAATAATAATAATAAAAAAAGCCAAGGGCGACAGAGTTTTGAAATTTAAAATTAAAATTTTGTCAATTTGACAGCAAAATAATTCAATCTAACACCCGCGATAACTAATACATATCTATACCCAAATATAAGGATTAAAATCGGGAAATAAATTTCCTCGATTTTTAATAATTTCTTACAAAAAATCCAGTGGGCAATTAACATAGGAAATCTTTTTCTTGGCTGCACAGACGGTCAGTGAGTCACACTTCGCTTGCGTATAGAACTCATAGATATAGTATAGCATATATAGAATAGAGTGATCATTGGGGAGAAAAAAGTTATTCCTTTTCATTTGGGAAAAGACGACGTTTTTACCGAAATATGGCCGTCTTTCCCCGAGTGAATACACACGGGAATACATACTAATATTTTAGCAAATAAAATTTATGAATAATTTATTTGCTAAAGGGGAATGGAAGACTCCAGATACAGTTTCAAATTCATATTTCTTTCTTTCTTTTCTTTTCTTTTTTTTTTTTTTTTTTTTCAATACCACTTAATGGCTGTTTCCAAAGCTTTTATTTATTTATTTTTTTTTCGGCATCAAAAATCTTTGTACGATAACATGGGGATGAGAGATTTATATATATTACTATATCTATGATAGAACTACATTAGCACTTTATCAATGTGTATAAAATCTTTAAATTGATTATGACGTCAATTTTCGTGAGATGCATAATTTAACTTTTTATAATTTTTTAACGTTCACGTTTGATTAAATGTATTTATTTTTATGTCGAAAGAAAATGAACTCGTATTTTTTTTTTTTTTTTTGGCAACAATTAAATTAATGGAATTCACAGATATTTTGGAGCAACTTTAATAAAGGTCTAAAATTAACAAATAATTGCAATAAAACAATATTGTGACAATAAATTGAGATAAAAACTATCCTATCTCTCAAGTTGGACCAAACTGCACACAGTGTGCAAAATTTCATTAAAATCGGTTCCTTAGTTTAGGAGTTTACCCCGGACAAACATCGTGACACGTAATTTATATATATATACAGATATGTAAAGAAAGAAAATTGTGAAGAGAGTTCAAAAATAAAATTAAAGGTAAGGAATATATTTGTTTTTTCTTTTTTTTTTTTTTTCTTTTTTGAATCTAGATTTGGTTTAATGTTTAAAACGTTAATTAAGTATTTATAAATACAGGTTTAAGATGGATCTTCTACAAATAATTTGTTTAAAGCTTATCCCATAGTGCAATCCCATAGAAAATCTAAAAAGAAAAAAGTAAATAGTTTTAGAAAAACAATAATAAATTTAATTTATTATTATTATTTTTTTTTTTTGACTAATATTATCATCGCCGTTCAGTCTATGCCATCTTAGATATCGAAGGAGAAGCTTAGCTTTAATACAAAGTTTATCAATGAATATAAATATAGTGTTGTTACAGAACTGTAAATAGTTGTGTTTATTTTTGTATAAATTCTTTCAAAGAGGCTTAGTAAGTTGATAAAGTGCTAATTTTGTGCATTTCTAATCGTTTTAGCGTTGAAATAGCCTTATTTTCCCTTAAAAACGCATTAAAAAGCCCCAATAAGGCAGGTAATGGATTTTGCGCCAAATTTGGCGACTTTTTCCCACATTGGTGATTTTTTGGCGACCTTGGCAAGAAAATCCTTATTAGAGATATACCAAATATGGAAGCTCTAAACTCATTGGCTGATGAGATACGGAAATTTCTGTAACTTTTCACACTTTTCTACAGGCTATATAAGGGCTGTTTTTTCGCCAAGACGGTCAGTTCAGTTCAGTCTGAGATCAGAGTTGGTCAGTTTCGCCAATGCTTGCATTGCTTTGAGCCTCTTTGAAAGAGACTTGCTTTATGTGTTATTGCTACACAGTTTGTACTGTGGATTTGCTATTGACAGCTGTTGTTTAAGCTGTGTTTACTGGTTGAATTGAAGCTGATACTTGGTTTATAGACCTGTATTTTTCTGGAACTTTCTATGAATAAATTATTGAATTTTTGTAAATTTCGCCTTTCATTCTCGGACAACTCATGAACCCCCATGTACAGTCGGTAACAAAACTCTCCGAACACTAGCAAAAATTCCTATGTGAAAAAAGTACACTTAATACAGTTTTGTTAAATAAATCCTTGTCGAATCCTGTTCTTAGTCAGTCTAAAAACAGGATTCGACAAGGACTTATTTAACAAAACTGTATTAAGTGTACTTTTTTTATATAGGAATTTTTGCTAATGTTCGGAGACTTTTGTTACCGACTGTACGCAACATTTCTGGTGTCAGAAGTGGGATTGTCTGTGAATGGTGATAACTAGAGCTATATAGTATGAAATGAAGAAGCTTCTGGAAGGTCTAACTACCCAGATGAATGAGTTACGATCTGGATTGATAAAGAAAATAGCAACAGGACAAAAGGAAGTGAAAGACGGCTTGACTGAAGAAATGAAGGAAATGAAAGCAGTTCAGGAAAAGATGGAAGCCAGTTTGACCGAAGAAATTAAATCTAATGAAGATGAGATGACGAGAGAGCTTTCAACGGTGAAAGAATCAATAAAGGCTAATTTAACGGTGAAGGAAAACAGAATAGATGGAATAGAAGAGAAAGTTATGAAGATAGAAGATACTTTTGAGGAGAAATTTAAAGAAAACTTTGATCAAGAGCTGAAGGGAAGGTTTTCAGAGATAGAAAGCAAGTTTAAGAGATTGGAGGAAGATCGTGAGAGAAAAATGAAAGAAGAGTGGAATGGAGAAGTAGTAGGGAATGAACTGCAGAGCAAGATTCGGATTCTCGAAGAAAAGTTAGAATCCGTACCTCAGAAAACTGAAAAGAGAGATAAAAGAAGCCAGAATCAGGAATTTATTAAGCTATCTACCTACGACGGCAGTTCCTCCTGGCATGAATATAAGACGCAGTTTTCCATCCTAGCTGAAGCTAACGGCTGGGACTCTACTGCCAAGTCAGTCCACTTAGCAGCAGCATTACGGGGAGATACAGCCGAGATACAGAGAAATGTTTCTAAAGAAGAAAGGAACGACTTTGAGGCCCTGACTAGAGCACTGGAGCTACGGTTCGGGAGAAGTGTTCTAAGGACTATAATCGCCTCCAGCTAAAATCCCGTTACCAGAAAACAGGGGAAAGTTTGCAAGAGCTGGCAGCGGACATTCAGAGACTGTCACACCTAGCATTCTCAGACTGTCATTCTGACACTCGAAACGACTTAGCTCTTCAGTACTTTATCGATGCTGTTCGGGATCCAGAAATTCAAAAAGCGCCGAGACTCTCCAACATCAGACACGTAGAATCACTTAGAATAGAGGCAGCCCAACAACCCTCACTTAAAGACCGCCATACCATAAGAGCAGCCTCATTAAATGATACGCCTTCTGATGAAAATGAAATGAAAAGAAGTCTCGCAGAGAGCTTAAAGAGATTGCGCAGCCTGGAAAATAATAAAGAAATAAAGGATCGGAATATAAAGTGCTGGGGCTGTTGAGGGGATGGTCATGTGAAGAGGAATTACCCTGTACGACCAACTAAGGGAAATCATCCGGCTTCACCATCACTGCAGGAAAACTAGGGAAGGCCATCTCGCGGGGCGGAGGTTGCTTGAAATTAAAGAGCCCCAATTTACAGTATTTCATGTTTCATCGATGAGTGGCGGCGCTAATGGACTTTATGTCTAAGGCCAAGTTAACAACACCACCTGCTGGATGATTCTGGACACGGGAGCCAACGTGACCATCATTAGAACGGATTTGGCTCAAGAACTAAAAGAGAAGACCATTCGGACGCCACCCTGCGTTAAACTCTAGACTGTGACCGGAGACGAAATTAAAATATATGGAAAAAAGAATTTGACCATCACTTTTGGGAATGCCAGTTACCATCATATGGTATATGTGGCTGATATAAGAGATCCTCTAATCATTAGAATTGATTTCCTAAGAAAATTTAACTTTAAGTTGGACTTCAAGAATAATGAACGGCATTCGAGTTCGGAAGACATAGCTGTGTTCAACACTGAAAATCAAGACAGTCAGCTAATTTGCCAGATAACAGCCAAGTCTGAAATTTCCATCCCTCCACACACAGAGACAATAGTTTCAGGAACACCTCCTACCAAACAATACTTCCGCTATGGACTAATTGAATACCCGAATACAGACAATAGCCCAAGAGGAGTTCTGGTAGCTTGATCTCTAGTTGATCTCTCAAAGAGTACTATTCCTGTGAGAGTCGAAAACATCAGCGATAAGGTCCAGACAGTAAAGAAGGATGAGGTGTCGGCAACCTGCACTCCTGTTACATGCATCAACCGCCCTACGCAAGCAACCGAATACAAGTCTTCTGAGCAATTAATAACGAACTACTCAAGAATGCAAAATAAGGAAGTGAACAGAGGTGTGCTGCGGAGAAACTACTCCAAGAATTTAAAGACCTTTTTTCTCGAACACCTGAAGACGTCGGGGGAACGAACATCATCCAGCACAGAATTGATACAGGAAATCATCCTGCAATCAAGTAACATCCAAGAAGACTTCCATTTGCTAAACAGGAAGAGGTCAATGAACTTCTAAATGAAATGCAGCGCAATAACGTCATCAAACCATCAACGAGTCCTTGGGCCTCTCCCATAGTACTGGTGCGAAAAAAGGATCGTTCAACAAGATTTTGAATGGATTATCGTCGTTTGAATTACATCGCAAAGAAAGACAGTTACCCTCTTCCCAGAATTGACGACACATTAGACACACTTGCTGGCATTAAATGGATCTCGACTTTGGATCTGAAGAGCTGATGATTGTGAGAAGAGTCCATTCACCACGGAACAAGGACTGTGGCAATTTACAGTTATGCAATTTGGATTATGTAATTCACCTGCCACCTTCGAACGCCTGATGGAGACGGTGCTAAAAGGACTTTCCTATGAAGCCTGTCTGGTGTATTTGGATGATGTTATCATTGTGGGGCGCACCTTTGAAGTCCATCTACGAAACATCCGAAAGGTGCTAGAGAAATTCAGAATGGCTAACCTCAAATTGAAACCAGGCAAGTGTAACTTGTTCCGTCGTGAAGTGAGCTACCTCGGACATATCATCTCTGCCGAAGTTGTGAGAACTGATCTTGAGAAGATTTCTGCAGTTGAGAACTGGAGTCGACCTGAAAATGTACTCCAACTATGAAGTTTCCTCGTGTTATGCACTTATTACAGGAAGTTCGTCAAGGGTTTCTCAAACATTGCCAGACCACTCCACAAGCTGACGGAAGCCAAACAGAAGTTCCTGTGGACAGATGAATGTGAAAAAGCGTTCAAGCGAATTAAAGAGGCCTTAACATCATCGCCTATCTTGACGTATCCGCAGACCGACAAACAGTTCATACTTGATACAGATGCCAGACATGAGATTGTCGGTGCTATTCTGTAGCATGAAATTGATGGTCAAGAACATGTCATTGCCTATTGGAGTAAATGCATGTCTAAACCAGAGCGAAATTACTGCACCACCAGGAAAGAGTTACTCGCAACCGTAAAAGTCATAGAACATTTCCATCATTACCTCTATGGCAGAAGATTCCTGCTCCGGACTGACCATGCATAATTAATGTGGTTGCTCCAGTTCAAGAACACGGAAGAACAGTTTGCCAGGTGGATACAACGACTCCAAGAATATGATTTCGAGATACGTCATCGAAAAGGGACTCTACATGGTAATGCAGATGCCTTGTCCTGTAAGCCCTGCTTGGAAAACTGCAAGTACTGCTCTAGAGCCGAGCAGAAATACCTGCCGATAAATCCGGTTGCCTGCCAAGTTACTATCTCAACACCATCAGAACAAGATCCCGACCCATGGAGTGACGAATAACTTAGACAAGCCCAGTTGGAAGATCCTGACATAAAGCCAGTATTACAGTTGAAGGAGACGACCAGCAACAGACCTACCTGACAGGACATTTCCAGATTTAGTCCCATTACGAAAAGTTATTGGGCACTGTGGGACTCTCTTCATATCAGAAACGGCATATTATGCAGAAAGTGGGAATCTGATGATGGGAAAAGCTTCAGATGGCAGATTGTATTACCAAGATCGAAAATTCCAGATGTTTTCGAACAACTGCATAGTAGGTTTACCGGAGGCCATTTTGGGGTAATGAAGACTCTGCAGAAAGTTCGGGAATGCTTCTACTGGTGCAAGGTAAGGGAGGACGTGGAGAAATGGTGTAAATTATGTGATGCTTGTGCGGCACGTAAAGGCCCGCAGAAACGTAGTCGAGGTAGTCTGGAATGATATAACGTGGTGGCACCATTTGAAAGGATTGCACTTGACATCTTGGGTCCTTTGCCACGGACCTCCAGTGGAAATAAATACATCCTCGACGTGATGGATTATTTCACCAAGTGGCCTGAGGCATATCCTATTCCCGATTAAGAGGCATGCACAGTTTCGGAGGTCGTAATGCAGCAATGGGTATCAAGATAGGCACGCCCATACAACTTCACACCGACCAAGGTACGAACTTTACCTCTGCTGTTTTCAAGGGACTGTGTCAATTACTCGGCATAGACAAAACCCAGACGACACCGTTACATCCCCAATCGGACGGCATGGTCGAGAGGTTTAACCGTACCATCCTGAATAACCTCTGTCTTCTAGTATCAAGGATAAAGCAAGATTGGGACTTGAAGTTGCCATTGTTCCTGCTGGCTTATCGAAGTGCTGTCCATGAAACCACCGGCTATACTCCAGCCCAGATGCTGTTTGGACGTGAACTTCGTCTCCCATGCGATCTCATGTTTGGTTGTCCAGCCAATGCGCCTTCATCGCCTGAGGAGTACATCCAAGATCTCCAGGCACGATTTGAAGACGTACATAACTTTGCTCGGGAGCGGATTCACATGACAATAGAGTAAATGAAGGCAAGGTACGATCTAAAGGTTACACCACATAAGTTTCAGGAAGGAGACAAGGTCTGGTTGTGGAATCCTGTTCAACGCAAAAGACTCTCTCCCAAGTTACAGTGCAACTGGGACGGACCGTACACAGTCTTAAAAAGGCTATATGATGTAGTAGTGCGGATCACTAAAACACCTTCTTCAAAACCGAAGGTGGTGCACTATAACACGCTAGCCAAGAACCCCAATTATCGGTAATATTAAAATTTGAAATGTAAATACTGGTAAAATCTGCGCATGCGTAATGTAAATATTTGTATATAATTATTTGTACATACTTGTGAATTTTGTAAATATTTCTCACTTGATTTATATTTCTATTTTATCGTTATATGCAACTTACTTTTTGTATTTTAGATTGTGTAGATTTGTTTAGTTTTGCCTCTTGACCAAGGGTTGCACTGCCCGGGACGTGCAGTCCTTGGGCATTAGGTAGTGTTACAGAATTGTAAATTGTTGTGTTTATTTTTGTATAAATTCTTTCAAAGAGGCTTAGTAAGTTGATAAAGTGCTAAATTTGTGCATTTCTAGTCGTTTTGTCGTTATTTTCCCTTAAAAACGCATTAAAAAGCCCCAATAACGCATGTAATGGATTTGGTGCCAAATTTGGCCAGATTTTCTCACCTTGGCGATTTTTTGGCGACCTTGGCGAGAAAATCCTTATTAGGGATATACCAAATATGGAAGCTCTAATCTCAGTGGCTGATGAGATACGGAAATTTCTGAAACGTTCCACACTTTTCTACAGGGTATATAAGGGCTGTTTTTTTCGCCAAGGCGGTCAGTTCAGTTCAATCTGAGATTAGAATCGGTCAGTTTCGCCTTTCATTCTTGGACAACTCACGAACCCCCAAGTACGCAATAATATATTTTCAACAATGAATGGCTTCCTTTTTGTTTACAGAATAAGTACAAAATAGTAATTTCTTACTGAATAAAAACAAATTTGATGTTTTCTTAATTCCTATATTTTATTATTTTTGTACATTAAAACATAAGAAATATTCATATTTTTCTACATATTCGTCTATATAATTCTGAACAAACATAAAATATAAATTTCTTTCATTCTGAAATTTAAATACATAATTCGTTCATATTTTTAAATATTAAAAGAAACAAATGAAATTATATAATAAAAAGTGTTAGAAACTTCTTAAAGTATAATTAATGATTCAAATTATCATGTGTTTTTCAAGATCGTATTATAATTCAGAACAATAAATTTAAAATTTAAATTTTACATATGTTTAGGTTTCTTACGATTATATATCTATATAATTAAAAAATCTCACTTACGAGTATTACCAATATTTAAAAGCAATTGAACAAAATCAGTTATACACTTTATTTTTAAGTGTAATAACTATGAAAATCTAGCCTAGTTGTTTTAATTGGTGTTTCAATTTAAGAAAAAAGAAAAAAAAATCATTCTCGTGAAGGGATTTTTTTTTTTTTTTTTTTTGTAATGAAAAAAATATCGTTACATTTTTTGTTGACGATAGTTCAACAAGTAGTTAAACTTTTCGCATGGATGTGAAAGAGAAATATGCAAATGAAAGTCTTACGAATTCCAAAGATTTATTTTTCATATTTTGCCTCCTACTTGTGCATACATGAAGTTTTAATTACGAAGCTGGCTTGGTGCATGAAGCATTATTGGTGAAGATGTTTTCACTGAGGTAAGAACCGCCTACTGACGCTGCAATTAGCAGTGTTTAAACTCGTTTGAAAACTGTAATTTATGGTGTCGACGGACACATAGAATATAATTCATACGTCTGTAAACATTTTCATGCGAATAAGTACAGTTTTTCATGAAAATATATGATCTGGACACGCACAATGCCCTCTATTGACAAATACGTTAATTATTATTTTTTCTTTACCAAAAAAAGCCCCCTTCTCGAGACTGTTTTTTTTTTTTTTTTTTTTTTTTTTCGCAAACTGCGTTCGATTCTATTAATTCATTCAATAGTTATGAATCTTTAAAATGTCTACAAACTTATGGAGCACTCTGTATATATATGTAAATTATTATGAAAGCAAACATGAATGAAACGTCGCCGTAAATTACTCGGTGGTAAATAATTAGAACTCGGATCTTACAATAGCTATCAGTAATCCTAAAAAATATAGTCATGGATATCCCTATCTATTACATCTCTGTTACACTTGAAACAGCTTACTAAAATTTGTCTTTGTAAAGGCATTAACGAAAATTTGGTGCAATATTTAGCATTCTTACTTTCTTCTATATGTAATATACAGAAAGTATTGGATTCGCGAAAATTTTTGACTTTCGTTTTTTGATGGATTTACACGTTTTGGGATGTCCAGAACACGAATTAATAGTTTTTAGAAAATGTCTGTCTGTCTGTCTGTCTGTATCATTTTATGTGGACGCTGTATCTCACGAACCAATGAATGAAATTTAACCAAACTTGGTATTTAGTTGCACCCTGACATGAACTAGTGCTGATTAGATTTGGGGATCAATAGCTCAACTGTGATCGCATTTTATGCAAACTTTTAACATGGCAACATAGGACAAAATTTCGTATAAATGGGCATAATGAGAGTTATTTTAAACTTATGATTGTAAAATGAATATGAATTTTTGATAATAGTAGTAGGTAACTAGGAAAAAAAATTTGAGCATGTGGGGGCATCGCCCCCCCCCCTCCCTCGCGGGGTGAAAAACTTCAAGATGGGTATCTTTCGAAAGGTCTCGTCTATACCTTTAAAACGAATGATTGAACCATAAATCTGTGATAATTTAAAACGAAGTTATCGATTTTTTTTACTTTTAACGAAAAAAAACTTTTTCTTTTTTTTAACGAAATTTAACCAAGCTTGGTATTTAGTTGGTCCCCGACATAAACTAGTGCTGATTACATTTGGGGATCAATCGCTCAACAGGTGGCGCTGTGATCTGATGTTTTCTAAATTTTTAACATGGCAGTATATGACAAAATTTCGTATAAATGTACATAATCAGAGTTATTTTTGACTTGTGATTCTAAAGTTAATAGGATTTATTGATAATAGTAATAGTTAACTAGGAAAAAAAATTGTGCATGTGGGGGCATCGCTTTTTTTTTTTTTTTTTAATTTTTTTAAATATTGTTACTGATTGAATATGTATAGGAAAATATAGAAGAAAGTCCTGTGGTGGCCACAACATACTAGTTTTCAATAGAAATTCTCTCACGTAGGTACAAAAGGTTTATCAAATTTATATTATTATTATCAGTATTTATTTATATTGAAATCAGAAGATTATTTTCCGACAGAAGTATCACATTAAATGTTCAAAGAAAGTGAAACGAAAACTATCTTAAAAATTGAGTTTTTTTTTTTTTTTTTTCTTACGTAGAAAATTTTGATTTATTTTAAATTGACACAGATCAATGATTCAACCATTCTTCTTAAAGATATTGACGACTTCTTTTGAAAATTACCAATCTTGAAGGTTTTTCGGCCTCGTGGGTTTCTACACCTTACCGTGGATTCACTGGTCCCGCGCGACAGAAAAAAAAAATCGTAGTTGACTATAACTAGTATAAACAATTCCTTTTTAATTTCAAAATTATTCGTGAAAAATAATTGTTTACATTTAAAGGAAAGTTTGTCCTATACTGACATGTTAATAATTTAGAAAATTCGTTGCTGCAGCGGCAAATGATTGACGGTTTTCTCTAAACGTTGATAGGCACTAATTTATGTCAGGGTGCAATTACGTATCAATTTGTATAAAAATCTGGGTAGTAGTTAGTTCAGCGATACACTTGTCACAAACCTTTTGTTAGACACAAATACTGACAGACTAATATTTTATGAAAAAAGGTCAAATCGCGTTCTAGAACTCTCCCAAATGTGTAAATCTATCACAAACCCGAAGTCGAAAGTTTTTTTTAGAAACGAACACTTTCTTCTGTTCAATATAGAAAAAAATTTATAATTTATAAAATCTCTATAAGATTTATCGTTAAAAATTAAACAGTTTAAGGGATTTTGTTTTACTTTTTACTTTTTCTGGAGATATAGTGCATTTTTAGAGTGCGAGAGCGAGATTTTATGGAATATATTTTGAACAAGAAAAGTTTTGGCGTATGACCTTTCTCTCTTTCTCTATATATCAATACCATCTTAAGCATCATCAGTTTCAGATTTTATTATTCCACTGGAGGAGGAATTTCCTGCGCTATATGACTCAATCATTGCTGCTTTCTTAAATTCTCTTCCATTCCTCACTTCCAAATTAGACAATCTAATCTCTCTAACGACACTGTGGTCACTTCCTCGATTTTTTCTTATCTCTTTTGGAATGCAAAATAGAACATTTTTATTCTTACTATCATCGTTTCTTCCAGCAAGGTGCGTAGCACAACTCCATTTTAACTTGTTTATTCTACAAATGTCATTATTAATTTTGGTTTGATGTTTATAAAGGAGTTGAGTATAGAAGGAGACCACTTACATTGGGGTGATTTTA
This sequence comes from Salticus scenicus, assembly GCA_963930645.1. Classification (NCBI taxonomy): domain Eukaryota; kingdom Metazoa; phylum Arthropoda; class Arachnida; order Araneae; family Salticidae; genus Salticus; species Salticus scenicus. The sequence continues at coordinate 103,308,094 of OZ005649.1, forward strand.
ATCGAACAATAAGCAGTGAATTTGCCAAAGAGAGATTATGGATAAAGGTGTAGATAACTATTTCTGAACGGGCTATATTTGGCACTGTGATATACACAATCTTTCTTTTGTTGCATGTTAAATGGAATCTCTCTTGTAGACGCAAAACGCATTTTATATTGTTGTCAAACATGTCACACTAAAAAAGTTTTATCATAGTTCTTCGTTATAGGCAAGAGTTAGTACATTATTTTAATATATATATATATATATATATATATATATATTAGATATTTTTTAATGATAAATATCAATAATATAATCATGACTTTTGCATATATATATGCATTTTATATTAGATAAATATAAGTTTACTGCACCGAAATCATTTGAAATATAATCTCGATATTTTTCAAACATTAATTTGTAGTTGATATTTCATAGTCATGTGTAAAACCTAATCTTACTTTTAAAAAGTAATTTTAACACTCACATCAAAAATATAGCACGGGAATTAAGATAATATATTTACAATATTAAAATGATGAAATCACTATGTTAATTCAACAAATTTATTTCAAATTTGATGCTCAAATTCCATTTTTTTTTTTTTTTTTTTTTTTTTTAGAATTATCTATTGTGATCAGTTCTATATGATCTGTTTTCTTTGCTTTCTTATGTCGTTTTATTATTAATTTGTATCATGATTCACCATGTGATTTTTTTTTACTTGCATACCTAAAAAAATAAAATAAAATAAATAAATAAAATAAAGATAAAGATAAAGATAAAGATAAAGAATAAAAATTAAAATGAACTGTATTACAAAATTAATTTACATTTTACTAAATATTAATTTATTTATTTATTAAAATGGAACTTTATATATATTAATAAATAATAATTTTTTTCAGTCTTAATAATAAAAAATAGACTAATATAATGACAAGAAGTTTATTTTGACTTGGAATGCATATGTGCAAGATTCAGTAAAATTAAGTAAGTTGAGAACTTATAAAATTAATAGGGTATTTCTAGTTAAACTTACTTAACAAACACTATACCTTATTGTATTAACAGCTCTTGAAATTAATTTCATTCACCGTTTAAAAAGCCTTAGTTTGGATTGCAAATTTTAAATGAGAAAAATGAACTATTTATTCGATCATTAGCCTTCACAAATGATTAAGCACTCTTTTTTGAGAGCAATTGTGGGAATTTATAAAGAAAATAAAAATCTTCTCTTTCTAGAAAAATACTCTAAGCCGTTAATTACACCATTGCTTTTCAAAAGAGGCAGCTTTTGAATAATTACACTGGTGAAAGAGTAATTTTAATACAAAATGCTTAATTTAAGAGAGAGTAGTGTATAGCTTCAACTCTCGACAATTTTCAAAGTATGCATGCAGAAAGCAAAACAATAGGTTTTAATAAACTTTCTGATAATTACTCTTGCATTATAGGAGTTAGGTATTATACAGTTATTAAGTTTGAAGATTAAAAGGTAAAATAAAAAACAAAAACGTCTTTCAACGTAAGGAGAGGGTGGAGTTTTTTTTTTTTTTTTTTTTTTTTTTTTTAAGATTCATTATTGGTTTGTAAAGAAAAAAAAAAGAATCTTCTTTTTTTTTTGGAAAGAAATTTTTAAATTGTTATCTTTGCAAAGTTTAAAAAGTAATCAAACATGTATCTATCTATAATTATATATCTTAAACGGAATACCTAAACAAATTATTTACATGTAATATGATGTTTATATACTTAAATATTTTTGATTATTATTTATTATTTTAAATTGATAATACAAATAATATCTATTTTTACTTTCTCTTACCCATAATATTGTTTTTGGGTCAAATTATGGAATGTGAGATTTTGTTATATTTACACGTTTTGAGGTCGCCTGAATACGAAAATTATGTTTTTAGCGGTTGGTCTGTGTGTGTGTCTGCTTTTATCAGCATATCTCAAGAACAAATAGTAGCAGACATTCCAAACTTAGTATTCTAAATGTGTATCATATAGTGATGCTACAGTAAGCTTTTCGTTAAGATCAAGCAAATGGTTCGTGTACAGGGACAATCAAGAGGATTCTAATACATTACATCTATGGGGGAAATTGCAGGCAAGTAGAGTTTAACATCTATACACTGCACTAAACCAAATGAAACGAATATATATTTTTTGTAATAGAGATAGACAACTGGGAATTTTTTTTTTTTTTTTTTTTTTTTTTTTTGTGTAGGTAGGAGCCTCGCCTCACCCGCTGGGGGGGATTTTTTTTACTTTTAACAAAAAAAAAATAAATAAATAAAAATAAAAATAAAAAACTTAGAAAAAAAGTCATATATCTTTCCTTTTTTTTTTTTTTTTTTTTTTTTTTTTTTTTTTTTTAATATTGATAATAAAATGGACTTTTTTTGGATATTTGGTATTATAGGGGAAAGTTGGAGAAAACGGTATACCATTCTTGTTTTTTTTTTTTTTTTTTTTTTTTTTACTACGAAAAATATGTTGAAGAAAACCACACTTTTTTTTTTTTTTTTTTTTTTTTTTTTTTTTTTTTTAACTACAACATTTATTGAAGCACACACAAAAAAAAATTAACTAACTGTAATGATTGTAAAATAGTAAAAAAAAAAAAAATATTTACCAAACTCTTACACATCGCGTTTTAGCATACCTGGGTTGGATAAAACGGGATAGGGATTACAATGTTTAATTTTTTGTGTAAAACTAACTGAAAAGCATAATTAACTGACAGAAAACTGTAAAGCAAAATTTCCACTTGAAAGAACAATGTCTTCAGTAATCAGATACTTAAAATAAGAGTTTTTTTTATGTTTTTATTTACAAAATGGGAAAGTAGACCTTTTATTTTGGCCTATAGCAGAACAAAAGTCTCATAAAAAGGCATTAGAACACGTTTCGTGAGCCCATTCTTGGCGTCCAGAACATTGTATCCAACCTTCACCAGCCTTAGAATCGACGTACAGTGTATTACAGTATATGCAGGTTTATCCTCCCTCTGTTTCATCTTCAAAAAATGACGACATGCATTTTGGCTGCTTGCTGAATGTTTATTAAACTTTTCTATTTTTTGAGTTTTAACATTAGGATTAGGCGTTCTTTTGTATTCTTTTATATGCCTACTTTCAGGTTTGTCTGGACCTGGTATCTCTTTTTCTTCCTTCTTTCCATTTCCTTTTCTTATAAACTTCTTTTAGGAATTTTTAGAAGAATTTCTTAGCAGTATTTTCTTTCATTTTCTTGGTTCTTTCTTATAGTTTTATCATCTTTTCTATTTCTTCTATTTCTAACTTACTCTTATATGGAGATGATGTTATTACTACAGTTTCTTTTTTCTCTTATCAGCCTTGTTTTCTGGGCGAGGTTCTTTTACTTGAGGTACAGGTAGAACAAACTTTTGAGAGATGGAAAAGGGTAGTTTAGGTCGATAACAAGAGAACTCTAATCCTTTCTCCCCTGAGGATGTTGCAGGTTGGTCTGTCCGTAGGCTGTCTCTTGGCAAGTTTGTTGGTTGGTCTACTCCTACGATGTCCTTTGAGAAAAGTATATAAAAAACTGTATCCCGTTTTATCCAACTCATAAGTGTCCCGTTTTGTCCAACTCGTACACTTTTCAAGATAAACATTGCTGCTGCCTAAATGTGAAAGGAAAATTAGATAGACTACACATGAGAATATTCGTTAATAAATGCTTAATCAAATATAATATTCACCGGAATTGTATTCCCATACATGTAGGCAGAATAATGTAGAAAACAACGCACGTAAATGTAGAAAGTGCCAAGAAAACAGAATAAAAAATTTCTAAGAACTACAACTTTCCATCAACTAGTGGTCTCGAGACGGGACGAACTGACAAGTATGTATTGATGGCCGAGAACAAGTTTCTGTCATCATCCGCTCGATAGCAGTACTAGCCGGGACCATAGGCGACGTATACTGTTTTGTTCGACTATCCCGTTTTATCAAACTTTCCCCTACTACTTCTCTAATATGGAAATCGTCTGCATTATCATAAAAGATATTTTTTTTAAATAATAATTTTAATAAATTATTTTTTTTTAAACAGAATTATTTTTTAATAACCGAATTAAATTCTGCATAAATAGAGGTGCATTAATGAGACGGGGTTTGAGGGGGGCGGTAGCCCCCCTGACACAGAACGAGTTATCGTATTAAACTCTCTCGAATCCTAATTTGAATTGTTTAACATAGGTTTACATAACATCGTTATCTTACCTCTTAATCTCCTACCTGTATTTATAGTATTAAATTATTGGGTAAGAGAAAGTCGTGTGAGTGACACACCAGATTATTTTTTTTTTAATCTTTAAACAAAGAAAATAAATACATTTAACTCCTAAATTTTTTATTTGTCTAGAAAATATAAAGCATATTTACTTGAACATTACACACACCCCTCTATTTCTTTTTTTTCTTTCTCTCTTCTTCTTCTTCTTTTTCTTTCTTTCTTTCCTTCTTTTTTTAAATATTTATACAAGTTTAGAAATAAACATAAATAATAAAAAAAAATATTCTGATATTGTAAAACTTTTTCTAAATAACACCTATTAAAAATTTTATTTGTAATAAAACTCAAATCAATAAAAAATTAAATTTTCAGCATTTTTATTGCAAATTTATGCAAGGGAAATTTTGTGTATGTTTTGCTAAACCATGCAAATTAAAATCATAATATCAATTTATGTAATGTAATATTTTTGTGTTTTTTTTTTTTTTTTTTTTTTTAATTGAATGATAGAAATATTACTCATAATTATCCTTTATAGTATTAGAATAAATCACAAAAAGTGTTGTGTATATTAATTGTAATTAAAGGGATTAATTCTCAGCTTGGAATTAAATTATTATTAAACAATGGATTTTGAAAAATTCTAAATTAGTCGCTTTTACTTAATTTGAAAATATATGAATATTATTAAAAAACTCTGTTATGCATCGTATTTTATTGTAATGATATTTTTTACTTAAAAGCAAATGTAGTACAGCAGTTTAAGGCTTTATTTTTTTTATAGTGTACACATTAAATCTAGTTAAGTATGCGACAACGCAATAATTCTATGTGATATTTTTTTAACTGACTTCAAAAATGAAATGGTTCTCAATTTAAACCGTATGTTTTTTTTTTTTTTTTTTTTTTCTTTCTTTTTTTTTTTAGCTCATGACTTCTTAATGGTTGCTCGGATTTTGATGTTTTTATTTCTTTTTGTAAAGTGCTTGGTCTGAAATAGGTCCCATTGTCATATATTTACGGTCTAAAAAAAGCGCAGGGTGCCAACAAAAGTCAGTCCGAACTCTTTTAACTGTTGAATGGCTAAAGCTATAGTCATAAAAGTGGTATGTAGGCATAGTATATAGACCATATGCTACGAGATTACACAACTTACAGTGCGACCTGGTGGAAAACAGCAGAATTAGCGTTCCTATCCCGAAAATGGTTCAAGATAGAAGACAAAAGTGAATTACAAAGTTGTAGAGCGTGATTGATATAGTAGGAAGAGACAGGTTGTAGACATTAATTCTAAAAATAGAATGCTTAGAACGCACATCTGTTTAATAGATTTTGTTTATTAGATTTGCTTAATTTGTCCCATTACGATTCCATTATGATATAAATATATTACAAAGTGACCACAAAAGTCCATTCTCACACTTTTAACTGCTGAACAGCTGCAGCTACACTCGCAGCTCCCCCGCGTATTAAAAAAAAGAAAAAATCCCAGTTGACTATAACTAGTATAAACAATTCCGTTTTAGTTTAAAAAAAATTCGTGAATAATAATTGTTTACATTTAAAGGAGATTTTCTCCTATACTGACATGTTAATAATTTGGAAAATGCGTTGTTGCAGCGGCATTCATGTGTTGGGCGATTTTCTCCAAATATTGATAGGCACTAATTTATGTCAGGGTGCAATTACAAACCAATTTGTATAAAAATCTGGGGAGTAGTTCTGACAAACACTTGTCACAAAACTTTTATTAGACATACACACTGACATACTAATATTTTGTAAAAAAAAAGAAAAAAATAGTCAAATCGTGTTCTAGAACTTTCCAAGCGTGTAAATCTTCCAAAAACCCGAAGTCGAAACATTTTTCGAAATGAATACTTTCTTCTATTTAATATAGAAAAAAATCAATAATTTCTAAAATCTCTATAAGATTTATCGTTAAAATTTAAACAGCTTAATAGATTTTGTTTCACTTTTTACTTTTTCTGGAGACATAGCACATTTTCAAAGTGCGAGAGAGAGGGTTTATAGAATATATTTTGTATAAGAAAAGTTTAGGCGTGTGACATTTCCCTCTTTCTTTTTATGTAAACATCATCTTCACAATCCTCAGTTTCAGCATTTATTATTCCACTACAGGAAGAATTTCCTCCCTTATATGATTCCAGTCGGCCCTGTTTACTGGAATTGTTCTGTATTCTGTTCCTCCAAACTTGACAATCTAACCTCTCAAACAACACTGTGATGTTGTCTATGATTGTTTCTATCATTGTTAACTATCATTGTTTCTTCTAGCAAGGTGCGTAGCGCAACTCAATTTTAACTTGTTTATTCTATAAATGTCATCAGTAATTTTGGTTTTTTGTTTAAAAAGGAGTTGAGTATAGAAGAGACCACCTACACTGGGGTGATTTTCATGGAACTATAAGCAGTGCATTTGCCAAAGAAAGATTATGAATAAAGGTGTAGATTACAATTTCTCAACAAGCAATGTATCGGCATTGTGGTATGCATAATCTTACTTTTGTCACATGTGAAATGGAATCACATTTGTAGATTAAAACCGCATTTATATTGTTCTAAAACATGTCACAGTAGAAAGTTTTATCATAGTTCTCTGTTATAGGCAAAAATTAGTATATTATTTATTAAAATTTATATATATATATATATATATATATATATTTTTTTTTTTAATGCTAAATATCAATAATATAATCATGACTTTTCCATAAATATACGCATTTTATATTAGATAAGTGTAAGTTACTGCACCGAAATAGTCTGAAATATAATCTACACATTTTTCAATCATTAATTCGCAGTTGATATTTCATAGTCATGTGTAAAACTTAACCTTATTTGGAAAAGTAATTTTCACTTTGACATTACAAGTATAACACTAGAGTTAAGATCATATATTTATATTGTTAACTGACGAATTCACTATGTTAATTCAGAAAAATATTAAAAAATTTCTTTCAGCATCGTTTCTTTCAGCAAGGTTCCATTTTAACGTCTTTATTAGAAGCTTTTTATATGAAATTGACTTCGTTATTGTGTCTTCGTGTCACGCTAATAAATAAGGCGTCTCCATTTTAAAGTAAATATAAGCAGTTCCGTTTGTCGCTCCTTGGCGTAGGTGGTTAGACCGTCACAAAGCGGTGGTTGAGAGTTCGATCCCCGAAGGTTTTGCGTGTTATTTTAACAGATAATTAGTAGAAAAGGTGTCAATTGATAAAAGATAACTTTTCGTTGGCAACTTTTTGTTGAAATTGGATTTTGTCATCGTGTTTTCGAGTGACACAGAAAAACAAAACGCCTCTACTTTAACTTAAATGGTAGCACATTTTTTCGTCACTTGCTAGCTCAATTGGATAGAGCGTCATGCTGATAACGCAGTGGTTGTAGTTCGAAGACCGATGTGTTACTTTATTGCTTGTAATTAATATGAAAGATGTAAAAGTATAAAATAAATAATCTTCGTTGTCTACACACGGCCTTAAATATTTTTTGATTCAATTTTTTAAGAAGCTTCTTTTGTTACTAAAACGCTTAAGAATAAAAAATGTAATTAAAAAAAAAAAAAAAAAAAAAAAAAAAACTGGAAGTTTTTATTGTGTAGCCCTAAAATGCATTTAAAAATGTATTCTTGCAAGGACATGCTATAAAAAATATAATTAAAAGTTTCAACAATAACAAGATTGTTGAAACACAAAAATATAAATATTTAAAGAAAATATAAATATTTCATTTTGATAAAGATAAAAAAATAAATAAATATATTTAAAAAAAAAAAATAAATAAATAAATATATAAAAAGCATTCGAGAACAATATTACTTTTGTATAAGTATCTGTTGGAATCTTTTAGCATGTTCTATGACTTTTCTTTACTGTTCTTTGATTTTTGGTTAGAGCGTGTCGTGCGTTTGATTTTCCAAAGGCCGATGTGTTAATTTTTGCAGATAATTAATAGAAAAGGTGTCAAATGATGAAAAAAAAAGAAATCTTTCAAAGTCTACATAGTGTCCTAAGAATTTTCTATTCGTTTTTTTTTTTTTTAAGACTTTTCATAACTAAAATGCAAGAAATAAAAATGTAATTATAACAACATTTTTTAACAGTGGAAGCTTTTTATTTTGGAGCCCAGAAAAGCATAAAATAAAAAATTATTCTTGCAAAATCCTGCTATCACTAAGTGAAAGTTTTAACACTAAGAAAGTTTTTGAGAAAAATATAGATAATTCATTGCAAGAGATGAAAGTTTTTAAATATTCAAAATATTTTCAAAAGCTTTCGAGACCTTTGAAATTTATGGTTTAAAAAATACTTTTGCAGAAACTAATGACTAAGAATATTGGTCTCGATAATTCACTTACTGATAGCATGTCTTTGCAAGAATAAATTTATATCTTATGCTTTTCGTGGCTCTACAATAGCTTCTACTGTTAAAAATTGTTTTTTTACTTACATTTTTATTCTACGAATGGCAACAGTAATTTTAGTTTGCTGTACAAAAGGAGTTGAGTATAAAAGGAGAGCATCTACACTGGATTTATTTCCATCTAATTATAAGCAGTGCACCATTTGCCAAAGAGAGATTATGGATAAAACGCTAGATAACTATTTCTGAACAAGCGATATTCGGTATTGTGGTATAAATAATTTTACCATTGTCGAATGTTAAATGGAATCACATTTGCGGACTAAAACCACATTTATTTTGTTGTCAAACATGACACTGTGAAACGTTTTATATAAATTCTTTGTTATAGGCAAAAGTTAATACATTATATTAATAAAAAAATATATTCAGTTTTTTTTAATGCTAAATATCGGTAATATATTCACAAATTTTCCATAAATATATGCATTTTATATTGGATAATTATATGTGTACTGCATGAAATTATTTTGAAATGTAAACTACATATTCTTCAATCATTAACTTGCATTTTATATTTTATAGTTGTGTGTAAAATTTAATTTTATTATTACAAGTAACTTTCCTTTTGACATTAAAAGTTTAGCACTGGAGTTAAAATTGTATATTTATAATATTAATCTGATAAATTCACCACGTTAATTCAACAATGTACTAAAAAATTTAGCGATTTTTTATTAAATAACTCAACAATGTATTTGGTTTTTATAAAGAAAAATTTTTATTACGTATAAAAACGTAACAAACTTTATATCAAGTTGGAAACCCAAATTCGTGTTATTATTATTATTAAATAATAATAATAATAATCATAATAATAATAATTATATATATATATAATATATAAATATATAAAATAATAATAAAATAATAGTAAAATAAATTTTTATTTTTACATTTTTAAATTCTATAATAATAAAAAAAAAAAAAAAACTTTATTTATTTTAATAAATAGTACCATTTCTAATAATTAATAATAAAACCAACCTAATTAAATATGAATGACAATAAGTTAATTATATCTTGTAACGTATATGTGACAAACTAATTAAGTTTATGTAAATAAGTTGAGAACTTACAAAATTAATAAGGTATTTCTAATTAAACTTACTTAACAAACACTATACCTTATTGTATTAACAGCTCTTGAAACTAATTTAATTCACCGTTTAAAAAGCCTTAGCTTTGGTTGTAAATTTTAAATGACAATAATGAACTTATTATTCGATCATTAGCCGTCACAAATGATTAAGCAATATTTTTTGAGAGCAATTGAGAAAATTTCTAAGGAAAGTAACAATCTTCTGTTTCTAGAAAATAATTCTAAGCCATTAATTACAGCATTGCTTTAAAAAGACGAAAGCTTTTGAATAATTACACTGGTGAAAGAGTAATTTTAATACAAAGTGATTAATTCAAGAGACAGTAGTTAACACTCGACAATGCTCAAATTGTGCAAGCAGATAATAGAACAATAGATTTTAATAAACGTTTTAATAGTTACTCTTGCATCATGGGATTTACGTAGTATATAGTTAAAAAGTTTGAAGTTAAATCGGTAAAATTGTAAACAAAAACCTCTTTCAACGTAAGAGAAGAGAAGGGTTTTATCTTTTTGAATGATACTTTATCTGTTTTTAAAGAAAAACATTTTTTATTTTTATTTTTGTTTACGAAAGAACTTATTAAACTTTTATCTTTGTAAGGTTTCAAAAGTAATCAAATATTTATCTATAATGATGTATCTTAAACAGAGTACCTAAACAAATCGTTTACATACAATATGATGTTTACATAGTTAAATATTATTTTTTATAATTTATTTTTTATAATTTTAAATTTTTAAAACATGTAATATCTGATTTTTTTAAATTATATTTAAACAATGTAAAAAAAAAAAAAAAAAAAAAAAATATCACTCATATTTTTTTTTTTTTTTTTTTTTTTTTTTTTGTCTAAGGATAATAAAATTCATTTAATTGAACATTGCAACATTGCTTACCTACTCCCCCTTTAAAAAAATAAATAAATATTTGTACAACTAGAAATAAACAATTTGTAGAAATAAACATACTTTGAAATAATTAAGTGTTTATCATTCATGATGGAGCAAAACTAAAATAATTTTTTTATTTATTTATTTAAAAAAAAAACTGTAAAACTTACATATTTTTTTTCTAAAAAACACCTATTACAAAATGTTATTTTAATAAAACTAAAATATATATTTACAGTTTTTATTGAAGAATTATGCAAGGGAAATTGTATCTACGTTTTGCTAAACCATGCGTATTAAAATCGTAATAACAATTTGTGTAACGTAATATTTTTAGATTTTTTTTTTTTTTAATTCAATAATAGAAATATTAATTATTGCTCTCCTTTATAATACTGTAATAAATCACAAAATGTGTTGTTTATGATAGTTTTCTAACTAAATGGATAAATTTTCAGCTTTGAGTTAAAATATTATTAAACATTGTATTTTGAAAGATAATAAAGCAGACGCTTTTACTTAATTTGAAAACAAATGAATATTATTATAAAACTCTGTTATGTAACAGTATGTATTGTGTTTTATTGTAATGATTTTATTTTTAATTTAAAGGCAAATGCAGTACTATAGTTTTGAGCTTGATGATTTATATTGTATACATTAAATCTAAGCATGAATAAATATTAGCATAACTAGCTAAGTATGAATCAACGCAATAATTTCATGGGTTTTTTTCTTTGTAGAATCTAAAGCATTAGAAACATGTATCTAACATGATAGTATAAGAATGTTTCGGTAAGATATCCATTGATACTAAAAGAAGTTTAAACTGAAGAACTTGGTACAATAAGAAAGATAATATATTTCTCATTATAACTATCTGGGTCAAGATTGATTTCCTAAAATCTTTCGAAAATAACATCATGAGCATGAATATATAAAGCTTTTGCAGCTAACTATAGACTATTCTGTGTTAGATTTAACGCTTAAAAAAAAAAAAAAAAATGTTGAAGTTCTACAGAAAAAAGAACGTTTTGACTTTCAGCAAATGATTCATTTAGGATATTTATCTGAAATTAATATTCTTAATTAAATTTAAAAATAATTTATCCTAAATTATTAGTCAATTTACTTTAAAATTATAAATATCTGTTAAAAATTAACTGACCCCAGTCTGTTTTTGAGCGCGGAATTTTGAAGAACCAAAAATTATGGTATTACAACTCCATACATACCTTCATATATTATTATTATTATTATTATTACTGTTGTTGTTGTTTATTGAAAAAAATATTGATCTTAAAATTTCTAGGGTAATATCTTAATAAGGGTTTTGTTGTTGTACGTGATTTGTACAGAATTATATGCTTTTGATCATAAACTTTAATTGCCGAAACGTCAGTGGAGGCCCATACGTTGAGAGTGGGAACTCAAAATGCTTTTGTCTGTGTGTCATTGGTCTGTCTGTCTGTATATATGTATGTATATTTTGCAATAGCAACCGCAGAAATCCCTCAATTCACTTGCAATTTGGTACATATGTTCACCAGCCTTTCAGAATTAGCTGTATAGTTTTTGGTGGGAATTCTATATGTAGTTTGTGTAAAAGGAAACACCAAAGTTTTTCTTACCATTACGGTCTATGGGCGGAATTTGCATGAATTTCTAGAGCAGCCACAAAAATCCCCCAATTGACTTACTAATTGGTACTATTTATTTTTATACAGAAATAGCTGTGTAATTTTTGTTGTACATATCATTTTTTTTTTTTTTCGTATACCGAGACACAAGAGTGTTTTTTTTTCCATTATAGTCAAAAGGCACATTTTCGTTTGAAGTCATTTTTACATGGTTACACTACATTTAACAAAATGGAATTAACATTCATCATTGAGATGTTTTGAAGCATGCTTTCGTAAGAAAATGTGTGTTTTGAAAATAATTAATGTACAGGGCCTTACAAAAGTCGTCTGAAAATGTAATGTAATCATCCAAATTATGTAAAATTTCTTTATGTTAAATTTCTTTTATATTTATTCAACTTACTGGAATTAGAATACTTATTAAGATGATTAAACATACGTTTTGTCTAGACAAAAAATATGTAAATTATTTATTTACAGGACAACGTACAATAATTCCGATGGCATTTTGTAAGCATACAAATGATGTTAAAATTGGATTGAATTAATGAATTATAATTGGATTGGATTAATGAATTATAATAAATTAATTGTATAGATTTTATATAAACTGTATGGTTAGTATATAGGAACACATAAAATAATTTCGTACCATTACAGTCTATAATCTTATAACACATATAAATGAATTTTAAAATGTTAAATATAATGAGATACATATATGTTTTTAGAATGTTTGAAGCATGGTTTCTATAAAAAATAATAAACATATAATTGGTAATTTATTATCCAATTATTTGTCATGAAATTTGATAGAAGTATTTATGAGTTAAAGGAATATGTACAAAGAGATATAGAGAGACAGATACAACGGGGGTTGAGGGGGCTATCGCCCTTCCTTTAGAAATGTATTTGTTTATAATGCGAGTTTATAATCATTTATATATATAATTATTTTAAATGATATGGAATAAATAAAAATGATCAGCTGATTAACGAGTGATGTAAGTAGGATGTTGAGGCCGCTGATCTGCAGATCCACTAGTTTCAGTTTTGGTTTAGTTGCAAAATAAGTTTTACATATTCATATTATAAATAATAATTTAAAAATTTTGGAGTGCACTGTTTGCTAATGTATACTTAATATTTTATTAGAGAAATCAACTAGTATATTTATGCAAAAAATACTAAAAAACAATATATCTTATTTTTTTAAAGAAAATGATCTTTTTAATTCTTTTAAATGTAAACTTCTTAAAATATTACTATACTCAGTACTTATAATATAAGACATTGTCAATGTTTCAGATAATATTTGTTTCGATATAGCAAATCACTATTGCACTAAAGTAGATCGCAAAAATTCTGCCTTTGATTTTTTTAAAGTAAGATAAATGAGCCTAAAACCAACATTTCTTTTGTGGATGAAAAATTGACCTCTTACATTTTTGTCACTTTCTGTTGTAGTCACTTATCCAGAAAAATCCTCTAAGTTTTCTGTTTTGTCAGCTGTTTTTTGACCACATATTTTTTAAAAAAGAGAAATATTTTGATTTATAGTAGAGATAAAATAAATATCTATGTGACTACAAGCATTAAGCTATCCTTCTGCATTCATTTTCTTTGAGGAACTCTTTGCTTTTCCACTTCCATACGCCAAAAATAAAAATTATGAAGAAATTTAATGGTTAAAATCAAACGTAAAATGTAATTTATTTTAAAATATTTATTTGATTTAGTGTTTAAAACGTTAGATAATTTCTTATAAAAATAGGTTTAGATTGTTTATTTTTACTAATAATTTGTTTAAAGTTTATCGCATGAAGCAATGATTTATACGATCTAAAAACTAAATAATTTTAGAAAAACAATAAATAAATATATTTGATTTAAGTTACTATTTACACTAATATTATAATCGGCGTTCCGTTTATACCACATTAGGTTTTGAATAAAAAGCCATGCTTAAATAATTATAATCGGCATTCAGTTTAAACCACATTAGATATAGAGTATGAAGCCTTGCTTAAAAATAAAGGTTATCAATGAACATAAATCTCTATTTTAAACGTATAAGAACTCTTTAAAAAAAAAATAGTTATTTTCCCTTAATTTAGTATCTTGCTTCGCTCTCAAAACATAAAAAGAGAAAAAATAACAGACTAGTAAAACTTAAAAAACAACGTAAATCCCCCCCCCCCCCCCGAAAAAAAACAACAACAAAAAAAAAAAAAAAAAAAAAACAGAATACACTATTTTCACTTAAAAACAAAATATTTTACTTAATTTTTATTTATTCATTTCCTTATTATTTCCTTATTTGTTTTTAATAAAAATATGGCATTCATGTATTAAACAAGGAAACATTTACCATTTTTAAAATTTAAAATAGGTAACAGAATGTCACAGCTTTGTAGATTTTCAAAAACTATTTATTTCACTGAACTAAGTTCTTGGCTATAATGTCGCTTTGTCATTTGATTGCTAGAGGAAGTTTGGTTGAAGATTCAGCTTTCAATTAATATTAATAATAGGGTACAACTTCGTTTTAATATATAAATAATATTAATACATGTAACACTAAGGATATTTTTTTAATTAATTATCTTCTGTCATTGACAGATTTATTTTTGGAAATCTTAGAATGCGTAAAACTCAATACAATTAATTAATTTGAATTTTGTAGAGATTATTTCTTGCATTTTCCTCTTTCTCTTTTTCTTCTTTCTTTTTGTGTACTATATAAAATTTTTGATAACGTATTAATTCATTACGCTGGGGAATATTGCCATTGAAAGGAAATTTTATTTCCCCACCATACTATAGGTATAGGGAACTTAGGTAATTGTGAAAAATTTTGACCCCGGTTTTTTTACTTTTTTATACGTTTTCAGGTCTGAGGAATTCGAAAATGATAAAATTTGTATGGTGTCTGTCTGTAGGGTGTCTGTTAGTGTGTTAGTCCGTTACTTTGTTAGTCTGTTTACATAATATCTCATGAACAAATGATCGCAGAGAGGTCAGATCACTTTTAAAATATTACTTTCGATACTGGCAATAACCATATTCATTTGCAACATTCGAATTAAAAACCTTCGTAAGTTTTTAGATATTTACGATTTTCTTAACATGGGAGAATAGGACAAAAATTCACTTAAACGGGCATTAAAAGGAAACTTTTCACTGTAAAAATGTCAGAAAAGTTTTAAAATATCCATTTGGATGCCGGAATGAAAATCAGTAACTATAAATATGCTACTTTCAAAATTTCGCAAGTTATTGGAAATTTACGAATTTCTTAACATGGCATGTATAGGGCAATGGCACATAAACGTGAATTTTGAGAGATATTTTCATCGTAATGGTGTCAGACTACTTTTGAAATATTATTTAGGACACTGGCATGAATATTAATGACTATGAATTTTCCAATATAAAAATTTCGTAAGTTTTTGGAAATTTAAGAATTTCTTAACATGGCAGAATAGAGCAAAATTTCACATAAACGTCAATCTTGAGGTATATTTTCATTGTAAAATGTCAAACCATTTTCAAAATATTATTTAGGATACTGGCATGAATATAATAGACTATGATTTTTCGAAAAAAAAAAAAAAAATTCGTATGTTCGAACATCCGTAGGGGTGCGTCACAGACCATCGCCAATTATCCATAGCGCAGTAATGGTGCGACGTCAAACACAACCTACCTAATTATCTACCTACCTACAACCAGGGATCATATTTGAATTATCTCGTGTAAGAAAATTAATTTTCTAAAAGTAGAGAATAAACGTTGACATTTACTTTCTTTCTTTTTTACACCTAATTCTTCGGACCGCGTTACCCTAGTCGATAAAGCGCCGAGCACGCAATTGGAAGATTACCGATTCGATACTTGAGCCGATCGAAGACCGTCGTGTACACTTATAGTGGCTGGTGCACATAAAATCTGTCGCGGCCGCAAAGTCCTCTATGTTCCCACCCATACTCTATACCTCTGGGGATCACCAAAGCGGGGGTATCATCCCGTCCGTGAAAGATCGATGTCTCATGAACATCTCTAGGGGTGCGTCCTAGACCGTCGCCAATTACCCATAGCGCAGTACTGGTGCGACGTTAAATCCAGCCTATCTGCCTACCTACCTATCTACCTACATACAACCATGGATCATATTTTAATTTTCCCGTGTAAAATTACTTCATGACCGAAGAACAACGTCACTGGGAGAAACATTTTTCAAAATGGCAAATGGAGTACCTTCATAAACTTGTCGTTTTTAGTTGATAACTTCTTTAATTAAAGTGATAGAAATTTCTAAGCATCTGAAATGTCTTCCTTGGAGTAATCGGAACATATTGATACCTCTCATGACATGAAGGACCCTGCCCTCCGTTAGAAGATGCTGTCGCAGACAAGAAAATTTGACGCCAGTGACAGTAACTTTTATTTAATATATAGAGAAATAATCAGCTTTACTCGTAACTAATTTTTATCCTTAATATTAGCTTTATTAGATTCTATAAACTCCGGATCTAATTTGAATCTCTCTTTTTTTTTTTTTTTTTTTTTTTTTTGTCTTTACGTACCTGATATAGAAATAATCCTTTTTTTTTTTTTTTCATTGGAAAAGATATAAATTTTCGCCTAATTCTTCTAGTTGCATTTCATACAAAAGTGAAATTTTAAATATAATAAAAATACTGAGATCCTTTTAATATGTAGATACTTATAAATTTATGTAGGTTTTCTTTTTGTAAAAAAATATCTCAAATTATTCTAATTAATTTATCAGATGAAGCAATGTCGTTGGATGTTGGAAGTTTCATTCCCGTGTCTAAAGAAATAAATATTTATTGACACAGATATTTGCTCAATTTTATTGAAAATTACTTTCTTAAAAGTAAACGTGGATAAAATAAAATATGTTAAATCTCATTTTTGTATTGACTAGTGATAATTATACGTTAACAACTATCGGATTTGTTGCAAAAATATATTAATTACTTTTCCCATAAGAACGCAATATAGTTACAAAGGACTTCAGTGTACGTAAAATTCTATTCAAAGCTATTTCTCAATAAGACAATGCGCTAAACGGCTTTTGAAAAGAGCAAAAATCATCTTCTACTGAAGCTTTTACAACGATTTACGATAACTTGATGACTTTAACGATAATTTTGTTCCACGAGTGAAAGAAGTTTTCCCTTTTGAAGTCTTTTAAAAGATGAATAGATTTAGAAGATTGTAAAATTACATAACTGGAAAAAGTATATGTTTTATAAGTATGTATTTGTATTGATTTTTATTAGTATTTCTTGTCTCTTCTTTGTGTGAAGATAAAATACGATTTTAAAAAGTAAAAAAAAAAAAAAAAAAAGTTAAATGCCCCCTTGTACATAATAATGTTTGTAGCATTTCTTTTTCAATGAGTTAAACCCGGCTTAAGTGTTCGAAATAAACAAATCATTTTTTTTTTTTTTTTTTTATCGAATATGGGGTAGGTTGGGGCAAATCAGTAATGGAGTAAATTGGGGGTAAAATTATTGTATGTATATGTATATATTATAATTCATTAAATAAGTTTTAATAAGGGCAAATTGTTCTTATAATAATAATAATAATAATAAAAATACTTATGTTCAAATACTCATTACATACCAAATTAGAAAAAATCAAAATTTTGTATCTGTTCTTTTATTATTGCGAACCTTATTTATTTATTTATTTATTTTTTTTAATAAAACAAAACATATTATATACCACACACATTTTGAAAAGAAAAAAAAAAAAAAAAAAAAAAAAAAAAAAGGCAAAATATGTTCCGCAAGAAAAATATTATCCAAAGCTATAATCATGTATATGTTTTTTTTTTTTTTTAAATGTTAAGAGGTAAATGAAAGGTGGGGAGCTAGAAATTTTACCTACGAATTACCTCATGTGGGGAAATTGGTGGGATTTCTTTTTCTTTTTATTATTAACAGCCTTTTGTTGCTGTTGTTGTTTGAGCATTGCTTCTACCTCCATTTTTAACATGAATATAAATAACATTTATTGCCGTAACTTCAAATTACTTCCCCCCCGTCAATTGGATATAACTTTAATTTTATTTTGTTATTATTTTTATTGGAGTAATATATATATATATATATATATATATATATATATATATATTATTTATTAGGATTCTTTATTTTTTTTAAATTGGGTACTTTCTTTCTTTTTTAAAATTTACTCTACTGTCCCCTCCTCACTTCGCTTAACGACCCTCGACTCGCTTCACTTCGTAATGCCTATGGGCCTCTGTCGTTTATTCACTGCTTTGTCGTACACTGAATAGGAATATTAATAGTGCATAACACAGTACAAAAGCATAAAAATGTTATAGTAACTGCCATAATAATTGTTAAATTAAAATACATAATATTTAATACCACTTTTTCTTTAATGATTTTTTTTTTTTTTTTTTAGAATAGAAAGAATTTTGTAATATCTAGACGATTTTGTGTTACAACTTTGGTATATGATCATCATAGCGACGTTTAAACTTTTGTCATTATTTGGCGAGGAATTGATTCGTATAATTTCTAATTAAATAAATTAATTAATTAATTAAAAATAATCTACCACCAATTTTTTTGTAATGCCTATGCTTTTTATTATTGGATTTTTTAGTTAATTTAAGGCAGTATATAATAGCCTATAATATTTCTGATGTACAGATAGGTAATAATTTTAAACATTTGAAAATATCTGCAAAGAAAAGAGGTTTATTACTAATATTATTCTTTTAATTTGAAAAATTTCGTACAACTTCATTTTTTAATTTTTCCTACCTATTTCTTAAAATAGCGAAGGAAAAATGTACTCAATTTTCTATAAAAGTTTTAGGTGAGGAATTTTTTTAGGTGAAGAAATATGAAATGTATTATAGAAATATCTCATTCTAAAATGCTAAAAATTTCCAATGCTAAATTATAAGATTTACAAATAAGTTTGAATTTTTTTTTTTTTTTTTTTTTTTATGCCAAACTATATTCGAAGTATTTTAAAATACGTTTTTAAATAATAAAATAATGATAATTAATAAATTATACATAGGCTTTAAACACAAAGAGTATGTTGTCAATTATACAGACACTACATTATTGCATTATTTAGGAAAAAAAAGTAACTTATAAAAAATTTATAAACTATATAATTGATTTCCTGTAAGAAAATTTATTTTCTAAAAATAGAAAAAAAAATGGTAATTACAGACGAAAAATTACTATTTTAAATTCTTTTTTTTTCAATAAAAATATCTAAAATAACGCTTTCTATTTATATGAAGACGAAATATTTCTTTGTTATTAATAGTAACATTGACATTTATTTAATTTTTTTTTCACACCCTAGATTACATTTTATTTTTCATGTGGAAAATAACGTCATGAAGATAAAACAGCTTCACAAGAGAAACGTTTTTGTAAATGGTAAATAGTGTACCTTTATTAACCCGATGTTTTTAATTAATAACTTAGTTAATTATGATGACAGAAATTTCTAAACAGCTGCAATGTATACCTTGGAGTATTTAGCACACGTTGATGCCTCGCATGACAAGAAGGACTCCGCCGTGTTGGTAATACGTGTACTAGATTTCAATTTAGTGAGATACTCTAAATTAATTATTTTTAAATGCTTGAAAATTCTATAAAAGAAAATTATATTTAAAAAATATATATCTTTAGCAAAATGCGAGATTGCATAACAACTAAGGTAGACATAACACATTTTGGAATTTAATGTAATATTAAGTAAATAGCATACGGGAGTGCACTATAATATTTTCTACGTTGAAAACATTGGTTTTAGAAAAAAAAAAAAAATGAGTATAAAAATTTCCCTCCACATCGTAATACTTGTCCCCCTGTTTCGTTTATACAGCATTTTTTGTAGTTTTGCTATGGCCACAAACATCTCTAGATTTAAATCCTCTTGATTCTTATTTTTGTGAGGATAAGATTGATTATTAAAAATATGATTATTATTCTTATGGGACATTATAAAGATCAAAGTTTCTTTAAAACGTTACTATATTATATATACATATATATACATATATATATATATATATATATATATATATATGTGTGTGTGTGTGTGTGTGTGTGTGTGTGTGAGTGTGTTTGTTTGTGTTTAAACCAATTAAATTTTATCGTCGACTATCGATGCGGCATTTTTTTTTCATACTGACCGATAGCATTTAATGAATTAATCAAGAATATGATAATATTTAAAAAAAAAATAATGTACTGTTTTAGAGGAACGCCTAAAGTAGGAACTAGTCTTTGCATTGGATCGAGTTAGTTCGCGACTGATCAACAAAGCGTTAAAACGATTATAACGCATCTAATCTAGTCTTGCAACTAGTGTGGATTGAATAAAAATATGTGGATTGAATAAGACTACAGTTTGTATGTGGTTCGAATCATAAAAAGTGAGTACATTACAAGATTTAGTAGTAAATTTCAAATAATAAATGTTTCTTATTAGTTGTCTTGTATAAAATCAAAATTTAGAAAAGGAAATCTTGTGTCATACTATTACATTAATAATGAATTTAAATATCATTTAATTGGCTTTTTTATTTATATCATTGGCTTCTATATTTTGATTATCAAAACAAAAGAAAAAAAATCTAACATTAATTGCTTAAATGTGTATTTCCTCACAGGAGAATTTACTGGAAATTTATATAATTATAGAGACCTCTTTTTCTTCTCAGAAATGATACTAATATGAACAATGTATTCCAATATATAAAAACATTCTTGGAAACAAACATATTCATCAGAAAAAAATTAAATGCATATATAAATTAATATTAAATTGTAATATAAAAGCAATATTAAATTTTATTGCAAAATATTTTGCACAAAGAAATCAAATTTGAATAAATAAAATCTTTTTTTTTTTTCTGTATGATTAATATGAAAAATAAAATATAAACCTTTATAATTTATACAAAATGTAAACATTTACCGAATTATGATATTCTAAAAAAACTTTATGATAAACTCATGTATACATTTATGTATGTATGTGTGTGTGTAAGTTTTAGATATGTCATAAAAATGATATATGTATATATACACGCAATCTTATCTATATACATAAATAATGTTATGTGCGTATGGTTTTCTTAAATTCGTAAAACAACTTTTTTATTGTTATTAAATATGTTTTTTTAGTGAAAGAGATTAGGTAGAATATACTTTTTTTCTATTTAAAGTATTTTTATTAGTGCAAATATACATATACAAGAAAATGTGGGATAGAAACATTTAAGAGAAGTAGAATAGATACTTCCTACGCACACACACTTTTCTTTTTCTTTTTTTTTTATTTGTAAATCAAATTTCATAAAATGAACTGAAATGTCAAGGTTTATATTCAGATATACGAGGAATTATACCTAATTCATATTTCTTCACTGACTTGTTTTACAGAGATTAATAAAAGATCAAAAAGAAGAAGATATGAGTATTAAAACCTTATCTGACGTACAAAATAAAAACGTAATTTTATTAATCATCTCTTTCTTAACATTAATTGAATTTTAAAACAAAACATAAATTACTCTTTGATTTAAGAACATTAAAGAACTTTTAATTTTCGCATTCAATTAAAATGTCATTAAAATTTCTTTATAATTGCATTTTACTTTGAAGTTTTTAATTAGAATTATTTTCAAAGTCATATGCCCGCCCCAACATGAAAGGCTTTACGGTTGAAATGCTTCTTTATACTTTTATATTTTATACAAAGTAGAATGCATCGTACAATTGAATTACGACATAAATATACTTAAAAATGATTGAAGAAAATTAATATTGAAAATTTTTAGAAATTCCATTTCTTGTTATTCAAATGAAACTTGTCAATGGAGACATAACGACTAATTCTTTGACAGTTAAATATTGTTAAAATATTTTCTTCAACATCTTATTTGATTTATAATATTTCGACGTGTGAAATAAAAATTTGTGCTTAATTTTGTTTTAAGAATTTATATTTTTAAACTTATAAGTTAAAGAGTTTATTCTAAATTTATTTTTAATCCATTAATGACAATGTAGTTTATGTTGATTTAATATAAAATTTGGTTAAAATTCCTTTTAGGTTGCTTTTTGCTATTTTTCCAAAAACAATTGAAAATCTACTTATTCTGTCGGCGATATCTTGCTACAGTTTCATACTACTCCTTATTATTTTTTTAAATAAGATTATTGCTATACATTTTGCTTATAAATTAGGCAGCTGAAAGACTATAATAATTATATTGCTTAAGACTTTTGCTAATTTATCATTTCGGTCTATAATTAAATATTTATCCTCATATTTATCCTCATTCTCACGGTGATATCGTACTGTTGTTCACAATATATATATATATATATATATCTTTTTTTTATGAAAATTTACTATACATTTAGCTAATAAATTAAGGAAAGGACATATGACAATAGTCTTTCTGTTAATTCGTTTACCTTCTGAGGGGGGAGGGGAATTAAGCAATTTTTAGTAAACTTCATTATACTTCGTCAGGTAGTTAATATTTTTATATTCTGATATGCATTATGTTTCTTTACTTCTGCTAATTTTTAAAAAATCGAATATCTTTGGTTTGAAAACTCTTCATATTACAAACAGAAAACATACGAATGTTTTCGAATTTGTTAAATGCTCCACTGGTGGCCGAGGGGTTCTGCCTCCAATGTTGGCTGGCAGGAAGTGTCTAGGTCGATCTCAGGCCACGCTCGTTGAACTAGCAGATCGGAGTTTTCAGTTGTTTTCTTCGAATCACCCTTAAGTACTGTCTAAGACTCCTTTGAAAGTCCCCCACGAAGAAAATAGCAACTATAGGCCTAGGACACTAGCGTAGTCAATCGATCTTATGTTCACATACACAAACATACAAGTTGTTAAAGAAAATTTTCTTCCTCCACAAATATTCGTGCTGTTTTCATGTAAATGAATGCAGATAACTAAAACAAGATCGATAAGCATAAGTTACAGCTACAACTCATTTGAAGGATTCATCTTTACAGGGTGATTCTAAACGTTTTTTTTTTCCCATAATTTGTAACTTTTTACTCCAGAACCAAACGTTCTGCAATGCTATAATATGTTCTTTAAGATCCTAGAATTTCGTAATAGTTCATCAATTATTTTTCTAGATATTTGAAAAGTAAATCTAAGAATAAAAGTGTCTGTTTTTTTTTTTTTTTTCCTAATCTCTAAGTAGTGTACTTTGAACGAAATATTTAATTTAACATAAATTTAATTATTTTAATAATGAATTTTTAGGAAAGTTCTTACATTTTACGATTCACATATAAGTCATTCGAAGAGAGTTGCTAACACATGAATATTAAAAGGAAGTAAAGTTTTATTTAATTCTACATTAAAACTACTTGTAATATGTATTTTCTTTTAAATCAATACATACGAAATAAATTGAACTTCCTTGTGACAGTCAATTCTGTGTTTTCAGTCACCATCTAGATATAATATTTTGTGTAAAATATAATATCGAGATATAAATACATAAAATGTTTGTATCTACGCGTTATTAGACATCCCATTCTAAAAAGAATATTTTCAAACGTATTTACAAATTTAAATTTGAACTGATATTATCAGAACTAGAATTTTTTCTGCATTAAACATTTAATTTGTTTTAGTTTATAAAGACTGAATTTTCATGCAGTTTATTCTGCTTATAATTTTCATTTTCAACGATATTTTGATATAGTGCAGTCACAGCTTGAACGAACGAATGGTATATATAAGGAACATATTATATGAAAAGATTGCAAGTCGTATCATTCCCAAATATAATTCAGTAGTTTATTGATAACTAGCAGGCTTTGCCCGCTTCGCTGGTCATTATGTTGAAATGAAGTCTCAAAATACCACATCATTAATAATAATAATAATAATAATAATAATAATAATAATAAAATCATTGAAATCAGTCAAAATCTAAGTTAAACTTCTCGATACCTTCGATAGAAGTTTTCCCACTCGCCACACTTCACAAAATCCCTTTATAGTGCATGTTGCATACACATAGCTAGCCCACATATTAAAAAATCGGGATTCTAAGATTATTTGAAGCAAAGTTATGTTTTAAAACGTGTTTTTTAGTCCCTCCCCTCTCGGCCCACTCTTAACTGAATACATGTCCCCCCCCCCCCGCTAAGGGGAGGTAGGGTGGAGTTTCACAAAATCAATTTATAGTGTGTGTTGAATTCGCATAAGCAGTCCACGCATTAAAAATTGCCATTCTAAGATAGTTTGGAACAGAGTTACGCAAGAAAACATGTTTTAAATAACCTCCAACCCTCAAGGGGGTGATATCACGAAACTCCAAAAAATCCCTTTGTAGTTTGTATTGAGTACGCATAACCAATCAACCTATCAAAAAATCGCTTTCCTGAAATAATTCGGAGCAGAGTTACTCTTTAAAACGTGTTTTTGCCCCCCACCCCCCACCCTGCTTTTAAAGGTAGGAAAAGGAAAATTTCACAAAAATCCCCTTATAGTGGTTGTTGGGATCGCATAACCAGCCCGCACATAAAAAATCATCAAGATAATTTGGAGCAGAGTTACGCATGAAAACATGATTTTGCCCCACCCCACCCCAAGGGGGATAAGGTGGAATTTTACAAAATCCCTTAGTAGTGTGTGTCTTGAGTACGCATAACCAATCGACATATCAAAAACTCGTTATTATGAGATAATTTCGACCAGAGTTACTCGTAAAAGCGTTTTTTGCCTCTCTCCCCGCCTTTGAAGGGGGGAAGAGTAAAAATTTGTAAAATCCCTTTACGTTTACTGTGGGTGTTGGAAAAGCATAAACAACCCACATATACAAATTAATCTTACTGAGATAACTTTAAAATAATTTTAACATGTGTATTTATTGCCGATAATTATTATTACTTATAACGTATGTACTATATGGTAATTTTAACAGATTTAAATTTACAGAAAATAATTTGAGTTAATATGTAAATTAACTTTAAAATGTACATTGTTCAGTGCAAATACGAAAGAAAAAAAAACTTGTACTATTACAAAAAACATACATTTTGCATAAAAATTCTCAACTGTTTTATTAGCATTAGCATTACTTATTTATTTATTTATTTTATTGAAAGCGAATTACTAAAATTAATTTTAAACTTGAGAATTTCTGTAAATTAAATTATTTTTTTTAGTTTAAAGAGCTATATTTAACGATGAAATAAACGCAACGAAGTTTAAAATTTATGTGCAAAAAGTAAAACTAAAAAGTAAAATAAATTATTTGAAGTTTTCTTCTGTTTAAAGTATAATTTGAGTTCTACTACTAAAATTAAGGGGGGTGGGAGGTGGAATTTCTGTTTTCTTTTTTATTATTATCTTTCTTGCATTTATATATAATATATATATATATATGTTTCAATATAAATACAATTTACCTGATTTTTTCGTAGACTGTTCTTTTCTTTTATTAGCGAACCAAACACTTTTGTATCAGGGATATTTATGTAAGATGATAATAGATGCATTTATTTTCATTTATTTACTATAATGTTTGGTTTAAAAGTATTTTTGTAAAAGTATTTATTTATTTATTTTTAATCAATAGAGCTATTCATCAATTAAAATCATTATTTTTTATTCATGTAATTACATTTAAATGGTATAAGGAAACTGCGTGTAATATAATAGATAACCATTCACTATTTTTTATGTAATTTAATGTAGTGTTTAAATTCTTTTTATTTTTTACCGAATGTACCATCAATAAAACATTTTTATTAAACCTTAAACACATTCATTACTTTGGTCGTTAATTATATCAATATTGACATATTCCTTGAATCTGCATAATATCCTAATATTCTTAGCTCTTATGATTAATATTCCGCTACACCAGCTGTTGTACAAGTACTTCACATATCTCGTGCAAACTTTTCGCACAAGATGAAACAAAGAAAATAGTTATGTAAGCATATGTTCTTTTCATAACACAAGTTTAAAGGGCGTTTACATATTTTCTCGGCTTAGGAAATTGTAAAATTATATTTTTCTTAAAATTTCACTATTACCGTTTTAAAGACCTGTGTCTTGTGTGTTTTTCCATTATTATCATGTGGATCTCAGCAACATAAAAAGAAGTTTCAACTACATATATATTTTAGCTAATTAAGTTGATTACATTTTTCTTTCGTTAAATTTTAAATTAAAATATTTGCTATAAATATTTTGAAATTGTGTGTTTTTGTTACTTTTCATTATTTCTTTGTATTTATCAATAACTTTAAATTTATAATTATTGATTTTTTAAATATAAATTACCTTATTCATAATAAAATCATTATTATTTCATTATTATAATATATATATATATATATATATATATATATATATATACGTATATATATCAATTAGCTTATTACAAACATTTCTTATTATTTTTAGTTTCAAGTTTATATTTCTAAAAAGGAAAAATGAGCGTAGTTATTTCTTAAACTATTACAGCAAATTTAATAATATTTAATTAATGTATACATTATTATTAATTTCATTAAAATCGAAGTACTTTTGTTTGAAAAATAGCCTTGTATCAATAAAGTTATTTAAATATAATAAGCCTTTTTTCAAATATTTCGTTCAGGGTGACAGAACTACAAAGATATGCAAACATTTTTAATATGATTCGGTGTATTGTCTCGCATAATATCGGAAATTAGTCAGAAATTATTGACAAAATAATTCTGGGTTATTCTAATTTCGTATTAAAAATCTTTCATTGTTAAACTCCTTATTATTCAACTATGAACTATGATCTATTTATCGAATAATTAATTTAATATTTTATTTAAATAATTCTTCGTGTAATGTTGCTTCATTAGCTTTCATATCCTTTTAACATGTTTAAATTTCGTAATTTCACAAGTCTTGTTTTTCTTTTTTTTTTACTTTTTTGAAAACAGCAGTTTATTAAGCAGTTTGCTACAGTTTAAAATGACCATTTCAGGTCATATAACAGCTTATTCACATATAGTGAAAATAACTTTATTGAAAAAGTTAATCGCAGTAAATTCCCACTCAGCAGCTCGTGAGGCTGCCTCTTCCCGTTTCAATATCTGAAACAGCCTGTTCACTCAACGTGTTATGATCTTTCAAAATTCTGCCTTTTGCAAAGTCCCGCTCGGTGGCGCCTTATCCCCATTTCATAACTTTTAACAGCTTCCTCGCTCATATCGCAAATAGCTTTGAACATTTTAACTGTAGCAAATTCTCGCTCTGTGGCAACTAAGGCGCCGGTTTACGTTTCATTGTTTGCTCACTATATAAAGGTCCTTTGAAAATTCTGATCGTGGCAAATCTGGAACCTGGTGGGGCCTGCGGTTTCCCAATCTCCTCCCTATAAGTAATTTACTCATAATCAGAATTGAATTATTAAAATGTTAAAGCGCCCTCTGGCGACAAAGATTTGCAATACGTACTCTTCAGTTTTAATTAAAATGACTTTTAAAATGATATTTTTCCTATGAAATTATGCTAATTAGAACCTGGGATACAAAGGAAATATAAGCATTGTTATAAAAAAAAAAAAAAATAAATAAATAAATAAAAAAAAAAAAAAAAAAGTGTATGAATTTTTCATGGGTTTTCTCTGAAACTTGCGTAAGTGCGGGCTAAATAGTGTTAAAAATCCATAGTACGAAATAAGAGCGGAAATTAGAATCCAAAACTCTGAAAAAAAAAAAAAAAGGCGTTTGGGGTTTCCCGTTGTTTTCTACAAAACTCTCGTTCCCTTTCCGTCCCTCCTAATAATTTTACACTCGGAAATATCCGCAATCAATTTATCATGCCTTAAAACATAATAATACCAATTTCAAACGTTGTAACTCTTTTTTACCCCTTTCCCTTCCCCTTAAGCTCTTCCTAATATTTCTATACTTTCAAATATATTTACAATCCAATTATCGGGCATTAAAATCAAATACTACGAACTTTCAACGGCATATCCCAATGAAAATGTATTTATTTATTTATTTATTTTGTGTGTGTGTGTGTTTATTCACATATTTTCATGAAAATTAAACAGTAATTTTATAATATGCTGTCTAGGCTGAATATTAATTTAAGTATGCGTGAATGAAAATTTGAAGAAGTTGAAAATTGCAATCCCCCCCCCACACACACACACACTATAAAACACGTGACATCTTAATTGGTTACAATCATTTCTTTTTTCATCGCAGACAGTCGTCTGGCAGTTGAAATGATGTTACCATCTAAGTTTCCTACTTTAGTTAATTTTAAAAAATCTAACTGTTATATCGATAAGCCGCTTGCATTCTCAGAATCGGAAAAGTCGCCCTTTTCATTTAGTACCAAATTTTTTACGATCGGACTAATATTTCTAGTTTATTTTCCCCTTTTTCTGATTTTAACTCCGTTAAAATATCGTTTTATTCAATAGCGGCGAATTTCATCAGTCATTGAGATCGCTTTTTGGTATAGGTCAACATTTTAATTAATATCTCCACAACTAATTAAAATTTTTAAATTCTTTTTTGACTATCCCCTCGTGAAGGTTTTTGAGCAGCAGTATGTCAAATTTTGTACTTCTACGTCCAGTAGAGGCTGAACGTATAGATACTCAGACAGACAGACAAGACACAGACAAACATCTTATTTTATTATTTTTATTATTATATATTATAGATAAATAAGGGTGGACTGATTTTTTTTTTTTTTTTCCAAAAATGCTATACCGCGGAAAACTTACCTCTGGGGTAGATAAGTGAAATGCAAACAAAATAATTTTAAGATAATAAATCTTTCGATAGCGCATCGATTTTAATTTTTATAGAAAATAACCTATAACTGCTGTAACTTGAAAACAAAATGGCGGAGCAACTTAAGGAGTGAAATCATCCGAGGTATTTGTATAATATGTTCACTGTCCAACTTTGCTTCAAATTAATTCAGTATTTCAAAAATTATCGTTATAAGAAATTTCACGTGGCAGATGTGATTCCAAGTGACCCCCACTTAGAAACAAAAAAGCTGAGTGTGATGCCGAGCGAAATTATCTGAGTTATTCTATAAAGAAATCCACTACCAAAATTTGATACGAATTTATTCAGTATTACAAAAGTTATCATAATGAAAAATTTTCAAGTATCCGCCACTTGGAAATAAAATGGCGGAGCAAGTTACCATGCGAACTTATGAAATGTATTTGAACCGTAAATTCACTATCCAACTGTGGTATGAATCAGTTTAGTATTTTAAAAGTTATCGTGATGGCACATTTACAGTGACAGCCTGATTTCAAGTGACCTCAACTTGGAAACAAAATGTCGGCATCAAAAATATGTCTTACTTTTTAAGACACCTTTTTGCATCTGGAATTGAAACATTACAAATATCTTAAAACGCCACCTTTTTTTAGGTTTA
Organism: Salticus scenicus; assembly: GCA_963930645.1. Classification (NCBI taxonomy): domain Eukaryota; kingdom Metazoa; phylum Arthropoda; class Arachnida; order Araneae; family Salticidae; genus Salticus; species Salticus scenicus. The sequence continues at coordinate 103,337,962 of OZ005649.1, forward strand.
AAATCACTGCCATGTCAGGTGTTCATACTAACGTTTTTAAGAGATTTTAATAAGTAAATAAATAAATAAAGATGGCGTGTGATTCTACTTTTCTATTATATATATATATATATATATACATATATATATATATATATATATAAAGAGAGAGAGAGAGAGAGAGAGAGAGAGAGAATTTTTTTGCGCACAAATAAAATATCAATAATAAAATAAATAAATAAATAAAAACTCGGCACTGGAATCGAACTCAAAACGTCCATTGAACCCAAAAGGTGGTATCGGTATCAAGCATCTTAACAATTATGCCACCACGTAACACAGCAAGAATCTTTTGTATGATAAAATATACTCCAGTGTTCACGAAAACCATCGCAGCATTATGTTTTATTCCGAATGTTTTGCTATAAATTACTCATAATATAATACTGTAGTACATTTAATGAATATCATTATTTTAAAATTCATATCTATAGTTTTTTTTTTTTTTTTTTTTTTTTAATGCATAACAAGTATGCGAAAGTTGCAGTCGTCAAAGTTTGAATATTATCATCATTTTTTATTTTTTTAATTGATATTAAAATAATAATAATCATGAATACCAGAAAATTTGTTGTTTTACATTTAGATGCAGGTAAATATGTGAAAGAAAACAGTTTTTAAATCAATAATAATAATAAATAAATAAATAAACAGTTATGCACAAATTATTCATGATTTTTCTCACTTACAATTTCGCTTTTCTTTTCTGTACAAATTACTTGCTACGTTTATATTTATAGTTTTTCGTTTAATATGAGAAAGCTTTAACTTTTTTCTTTCTTTCTTTTTCTTTTTCTTTTTTTTTTTTTCTTTTTTTTTTTTTTTATAGCAAATAAGTTTTCTGTCTAAATAAACGTCTTGTAAAATCACGTATAACATCGGCTGTACGGAAATTTAACAAATTCAAATATTATACCTAAGCATAGAAATAACTATGCGTGAAAGTGGTAAGCGTCTCAAGTGGTCTCAAAAGTTCTTCGGTTTATTAAGATTATACGTCTTTCTTTCAAGATATTCAATAAGTTTTTCAAAGAAATCTTATAACAAATTATCCAAATCAAGTAAAGACAAGTGAATACATTTAATTACAAACTGAAATTTTAAACAATCTTATTATTATTTATTTATTATTTTGTGTGTGCGTGTCTTTCAATGACAATTCGTCAATTTTTGAGGGGGAAAAAAAAGTGTTTTTTTTTTTTTTTTTTTTTTTTTTTTTTTTTATGTGTGATACACTGGTAACAAATTGCGAAATATACACTTTTTTTTTCCTATCTTTTCTGTATCTATTTACCTTTTCTGTATTTTGATGTGCTAAAATAGTCGTATAACTACATATTTTAGAAGTTATTTATTTATTTATTTTTTTTTTTCATTTATTAGAAAAATTATGAAAATCGTATATTTTCGAAAATTTTAAAGTCGAAGCGCTACTGCCAGATTTATTATTTTTGAATTATTTTTTCTTGAGTTCACTTATCTGTACCAAAGGCAAGTTTTCTGTGGTATTTCGTTAAAAAAAATAAAAAATAAAAATAAAAAAAAAAATATATAAAAAAATCAACCCACCCTAATATATATATATATATATATATGTATATATACAGGGTGATCAGTTTAAAAGAGAACCCGTTTTTTTTTTTTTTTTTTTTTTTTTTTTTTTTTTATAAACCTTAAATCTGACTGTTGTGGCAACTATTCTAACATTGATGTAGGATTGTTTGAACATTGTTTAAGTTTGTGAGACAATTTCTAACATTGTTGGAATGTTACAAGTTTATTTGTGAGGTAAAAAAGAAATGGAGACACTCAATATTTTTATGTAATAATTTTATTTTTAAAAAACGTAATTTAATTTTTTTTTTTTACATTATCATTCCTCACAAAAAATGTTGAAAACATTCGCCACCATTTTGAATGCAAACAAGAACACGTTGAACCAGGTTTTTGACTCACTTCGCAGCATTGTTGGTGTTATTGACGAGATTTCTTCAGTTGTGATTTAATGATGTGTTTTAATCCATCGATGTTTCCATGACTTCTCTGGAAAAGCCTGAGAAAGGATAATGTAAAAATGATAATGTAAATGTAAATACAATGTAGAAATGATAATGTAAAAACAAAATAAAGTTAATTAAAATTTGTTTTTTATAAATAAAATTATTACATGATTTAAAAAAAAAAGTGTGCGTCTCCATTTCTGTTTTACCTCACAAATAAAGTTGTAACAGTCCAACAGTATTGGAAAATGTCTCCCATACTTGAACAATGTTCAAACAATTATAGTTCAGTTTTAGAATAGTGTCCTCATCCGTCATATTTAAGGATAATAAGAAAAACCAACGGGTATTCTTTAAAATTGATTACCCTGTATATGTATATATCAAGAAACCCTTTTCAGTTTACATTATTTTAAACGTTTTTCCATATTTAAAATCTATCTAAATGTGTCATAACAAAGATAAAGTCCATTGACACTATAACGATTAAATGAGTTTTATAAACTTGTTTCACAATAGAAATAAACCTGTATGACTTTTCGTTCATCTTTAAATATAAAAATCATTTGTGATATACGGTATGTTAAATTTAATCAATCGGTGAAATTTTATTTTGACAAAATTAATCGCTTCCCCTCTTTTTTTAAAAAATATATATTCTTACTTAAAAATGTAACTAATTAATTGTTTTATTAATTAAAGAATGTACACTTTTATTACTATTTTTATAGTCATATATAGTTAAATGATATTAAAAATATATTTTTAACTCTTGCACAATTTAATAATTTTATTTTTAAAAAACGTAATTTAATTTTTTTTTTTACATTATCATTCCTCACAAAAAATGTTGAAAACATTCGCCACCATTTTGAATGCAAACAAGAACAGTTGAACCAGGTTTTTGACTCACTTCGCAGCATTGTTGGTGTTATTGACGAGATTTCTTCAGTTGTGATTTAATGATGTGTTTTAATCCATCGATGTTTGCATGACTTCTCTGGAAAAGCCTGAGAAAGGATAATGTAAAAATGATAATGTAAATGTAAATACAATGTAGAAATGATAATGTAAAAACAAAATAAAATTAATTAAAATTTGTTTTTTATAAATAAAATTATTACATGATTAAAAAAAAAAAAAAGTGTGCGTCTCCATTTCTGTTTTACCTCACAAATAAAGTTGTAACAGTCCAACAGTATTGGAAAATGTCTCCCATACTTGAACAATGTTCAAACAATTATAGTTCAGTTTTAGAATAGTGTCCACATCCGTCATATTTAAGGGTAATAAGAAAAACCAACGGTATTCTTTAAAATTGATTACCCTGTATATGTGTATATCAAGAAACCCTTTTCAGTTTACATTATTTTAAACGTTTTTCCATATTTAAAATCTATCTAAATGTGTCATAACAAAGATAATGTCCATTGACACTATAACGATTAAATGAGTTTTATAAACTTGTTTCACAATAGAAATAAACCTGTATGACTTTTCGTTCATCTATAAATATAAAAATCATTTGTGATATACGGTATGTTAAATTTAATCAATCGGTGAAATTTTATTTTGACAAAATTAATCGCTTCTCCTCTTTTTTTAAAAAATATATATTCTTACTTAAAAATGTAACTAATTAATTGTTTTATTAATTAAAGAATGTACACTTTTATTACTATTTTTATAGTCATATATAGTTAAATGATATTAAAAATATATTTTTAACTCTTGCACAATTTAAAAAACTTAATTATAATATTTTTTAAATTAAATTAAATTAAATCACCAGCAGTATAATTAGTTATACTATTTTTTTTTAATATAAATGTATTTCTTAACTTTATACCATGACGATAAATTATATATTTTTTTCAAATAAATTGACTTATATTTAATAACAAGTTATTTTTCGTATTATATATATATTTTTTAAAGAATTTATTTGTCTAATTGGCATTTAATTAAAATAATGTGTTTAATCGAAATATTAAGAGCTGATTTTTAAAATAAGAAGTCTCTATTAAAAATTTAGAGTTGATTCATGAAAGAACTTCATCCAGTCAATTAAATCCTTAAGTCATTCTATTATTATTATTATTTTAAGTATTTTCTAAAAAAGAAATAATTTAAATGCTGTTATTATTATATTTGACTGTAATAAATACGAACATTATTTTCTGTATTTGATAACTAATTAAAATAGAAAAAAAAATCATTTATATAGTATTAGAAAAAAATATATATATATTTTCTTGGATACGAATAGTATATTTTCCATTTAAGTTAAAAGAAAAAAATAAAATGCATATACAAGAAAAGAACATAATAATTTTAAAAAGAATTGTTTACTTGTTTTCATAGGAACATTTTCAGGGAAATTATCGCTTTTAAGAAGACTTTTACTAGCCGCCATTCTTTTCTGGAAACATTTGTGGAGGAGAAATTTTAGCCATTTTTACCAACACTATTTTTATGCACCAATCTCTATAATGTTTAATCACGACACGTAATTGTAAAAATAAGATAAATATTTCTGTATGAAAATTTCGAAAACAGAAAAGACGCAAATCTCTGATCCCGTAAAGCGTCCTGAGAAAAAAGAAGGGGTGTATGGCCTGTATTTAATCTGTGATTATTGAAGTGTTACATATCAATAAACTCAAATCCTATCACAGAATAATTTTAAAAAGCGCTTAAAAAAAAATGAAATTTTATACGCTTAACCCTTTGCCGTTCAGTGTTCCACTACATGGAACACCTAACTTCGCTAGCTTCTCCAACCGTTAAATTCAATTGCAAATGCATAAAAATAGGTTTATTTTTTACTTTGAACTTTCCTTTTCATCCATAGATGGCATCACTACACAAGGCAATCCATGATATTTAGCTGGGACGCGTTATTTTAAATCCTCGTATTTACAAGAAATTTTGTTTATTTTTTTGTGATACAAAAAAGATTGCTTGAAAAAAGATATCTATTTTATATCGTTGGCTGTACTCTAAATTATTTATTCTGTACTATTTTTAATTTTTTATACAGGGAACGTACGAGGAATCGTTGAATAAAATAAGGTGTTCTATCTCCTGGAACACTGCGACACTGGCGCTTTTCATATTATGCAACCGAAAACAATGATGAGAGAAGACAGCTGTGTTTACGTGAGATGCTGTGGGGGAGGGTTGGTTGTTTATAAAAAAAAAAAAAAAAAAAAAAAAAAAAAAACGCACAAAACTAGTTTCATGTGCAAAATCTGCAATGTTGGTTTGTGCTTCTACCAAAAGAGTGTGACGTGCTTCCAAAAAATTCATAAGCTAAAAAATAGACTAGTTGTGAATATTTTTGCACATAGGACTTGTATATATGTATAATAACTGTAAATATCAAATTATTTCATAAAAAATCATATAACCAAGATTTTTTTTGGGGGGGGGGAGCGGGGGAGAATGGGGTTAGAGTAGCAGGCCTCCACGTGATGCACCATGGGTCATGCTAAATCTACTACGCAGGTATAATACAGTGTTTTTTAATTCATATGCAAAACCTTCTACTCATTTACGCGCTTCACTGCGATGCTCTTAGACGCACTTTTCAGAGCTCTAGTGGCGCAGTGTTCCCGCTGATGAAACACCCACAGATTCAAAATGGTAAGTACTATCTATACAAAATTATACCTGTGTACTCCTTTAGACCTAAGTAGATAGCCTACAACTTTTTTTGTTGAAATTCCAACTTTAAAGGGTAGTGCGCTGTAAAGGGTTAATTAAGTTAAGCTTGCTTTCTATAAAATGACGTCATTATAAATTGAAAGACAAATAATAATAAAAATTAAATAATACAAAATTTAAAAAAAAATAATAATAATAAACCACCATGTTTTTTCTGAATTTTATTTCACGATTTTTTTTTTTTTTTTTTTTTTTTTAATTTCTTAATTGTAGACTTTTTTTTTTTTTTTTTTTTTTTTTGTTTTTTTTTAATAATATGTTCTTGGTACGAATAGTATGCTTGTCATTGAAATTAATTAAGCAGTTTTTAACACTTTCCAACAATGTTGAAAAGTGTTAATGACTTCGGTTTGTCAACTGCTTTCGGTTTGTCAACTGCTTACAGCGTAAAATACAATGGCGATTAAAAAAAATTCCTTGAGCGGAAAACCTGACCAACCCGGAAAAAAGAAATTTAACTTTTAAATTAAATTGGGGACCCTTTACAGCTGGAAACTCCGAAAAAAAAAAACGCCTCAACAAATATGTTAGCCCAACGAGTACTGCGGGGATTTTAAACATCTTTCTGTTAATACAGAAAGGTAAAAACTTAATTTTAAACTCATTTTTGTACAGGTGGGTCGCTTTACATAAATGCGACATTCAATAACAACGTGAAGAAAAAAGTTTATTAAAAAAAAAAAAATCTTGAAATTCCTTTTGAAGTCAACCATCTTTCGGAACTTATTAATTTCCTTCAGTCATCAGAAAGCCAGTCTAGGCCCATAAAAATCAGTTAGTCGAAGTAACTTGAGTGTAGATTGAAGACCTGCGACATCAGAATACGGCAGGCATCAGAATAACACTTTGGACATCAGATTAGTTTGAAAGAACTGTCCAATCAGAGTTTTTCTAAAATGAAAAGACTTGAACAGTATAAAAGAATAGACGAAATTAAACTGCGTCTTGCAGACAGATAAACGAGACAAATTGTCTCTGAATACATAATATGGTTTATATACAATAATTTTCCCTCGTGGGCTATAGCATGCGAAAAGACACAGTAATTTTTTAGTGGTTTTAGTTAAAAGTTAAGCGTGATTTATGCATATAGCCAAAAAAATATTTCCGCACTCAAAAACATATATATACAGAGAACTTTTAGAATATATACAAAAGTTTACAAATATCAAATTTCATTTTATATATACAAATACAATATTTACAGAAATACGAAAAGGGGGGAATTTTTACAAAGGATAAAAAACCTTTTATATTACTCGCTGTGCAGGTGATGGCTACAAAATAAAAGAACTTAGTGTACATACATAAAATATATATTAAGAGAGAACAAAAATGTTGACATTGAAGCATAAACATGAATTTCGATATGAAAGTTCATGCACTAATTTAAATTTGACAGTTTTTAGTTTAAGAAAGTCCTGTGCTTTCATACAAAAATGGGAAGCCCAAAAGGCTTCAAGGCATGTCGTACATTTTGGTACAGCTATGACACAGAAACACTTTAGAAAAAATAAAATAAGGAACGATACGACCTGACTGAAGGTTTTCGCTGTAACAGCATTAGCATTAAACATGCTAGTCCTGCTAGCCATTGCACTCGTCTCAGAAATCACAAGCCTGGAGGCTTGCAGCACAAGGTCAGGCGTTGCAAAGGCACATTCCTGAACTGGGATCGAACCCGGCACACTGTCGCTGTACATAGTGTCAGAGGATGCAGCTTTGCTCTCTATTCACACATTTGGAGGTCCTGGAGGGCTTACACGCTTTTAAACAGTTCAAAGCAGTAGTGGAAATCACATCATTTTCTTTTAACTTTGCAAAGAAATTGTTAGAAGCAGCGTTATTTAATAAATCATTTTCAATTACAGGATTTTCAGCCAAAATGCGTGACTCTGTCAACTTGACAGTTGTAGAAAATAAATTTAATGCCTTAACATAGAAATGTTTTAATCTGTCACTTTCTTTTTCTTTTACAACATTTTCTGCGGAAATAAAGGAATCTGTCGACTTAACTGTTTTAGAACTTAAATGTAAATTATCAGGAGATGCATGTAAACTATTAGATAAATCTGTTGGCTGAACATAATGAAAATAAGAGTTGGATTCATTTAAGAAAGATTTAGTACCAACATTAATTTTAACATCATTTTCTGACACAATTTTTCCTGTTATATGCGATAAATTTCCGGACTCGACCGGTTTAGCATTTGCGTAAATTTATCAATAAAAATAGCAGATTCTGCCGACTTGACAGTTGTAGAATTAAACTGTAATTTATCAGGAGGTGCATTTAAACTAGTAGAAAAGTCTGTTGACTTAACAGTTTCAAAACATAAATTTCATTTCTTGACGAAAGGATTAGCCGCAACATTTAATGGGCTTTCATTCTTCTCTAAATTAGAAGGTAACGGAGAGTTTAAATTAGAGACTCACTGAGAAGAAGAATATAATTGCGGCAAGTTTACTGGACAAATAGAAATAGAATTTAGAAATAGAGTTTGCACTTCGGTATTATGTGAGCTCGGTTGATTTCTTGCAATATTTCCAGGTTGATTTAAATGACTGGGTCTTGGCTGGGAAAAGTTAGTATGTTGCAGATGATTGAAATTAACATTTTGAGGGGGGGGCGAAATTTTCTCGCTGTTCATTTTAAACATTTACGGGTTCCTGCGGGTGACTGGATTTATTCGCAGGTTTAGCAGCGTGACGTGCTTGATATTTATCCAGAATTTGAAAAAGAGTATCAACAGATGCGGTTGGCTTTAAAGCTAGAAAATCTTGAATTGGGACAGTGAACAGCGGGTTTATAATATCAAATACTTCCAAGAATAATAAATTTAGTTCCAGTTGTTTAATTAAATCGAGCTTACGCAGGAAAAAGGTTGTCGGCTGGTCAAATCTAGACATTTTCGTTGTATACAGTTCCTGCATCAATTTTGCTCTATCGGTACTTGAAGAAAAGGTGCTTATAATTTTGATTTTTAAATCGTGATAAATGGGATTTTGACCCAAGGAATGAGAGGCAATAAGGTCATACCACATTTTAGGTTCTCCTTTTAAGTAGTATTTTAGCCAGTTAAATCTGTCAGCAAGATCAATTTTACATACATCAAAATATCGTTCAAGAAATTCGTGGACGCCATTGATCTCAATTCCTCAATCATAAAGTTAACTTAATTACTTAATTACTTAATTAGATAGTAATAAGAGCTCGAGACAAAGTTAAGCAAATAAATAAGAGTTTATTTAACGTTCAATATCAAGGAGGGTGTTGGGCTAAGTCAATTTTAAATCAAATGACCTCAGATATTAACTTCAACAGAGCATAAAATAAAAGGTAATTTATCTCATCAATACTGATCTTGTCGGCCGGATTCCCGAGGCGCGACAGATACTTGTCTTACTTTATGCTACAACACTACACCTCCCTACCATCATTTAACATACGCATAAAACTATCACCACCAACATTACTCTTAACTCCACCTCCTCACACACTAATCAGCTACCATTCTCTACCACTACCAATTCTCTACCAATTCACTATCAATTCACTAGCATCTACCAAAACAATCTCCATCTTATGCTATATTCTACAAACTTCATTTTCCTTCATTTCAATCGAACTTTTTAAAATCACTTCTCATTCATCTAACTCTCAGCACCTAATTCTTTCATTGCAGCACCATGTCGACATAAAACTAACTCGACCAAAACTTTCGCCGAGTCACTAGCGACGAAATGATTTCCATCCCAACTTTGGTGATGGTCTATTGTCTCGACCTCACAACGTAGACCGTACAATCTTTAAAGATGCTTTTCCTCTTGAAACAGTTATTTGGAGCCAAGTAGCTCATCAAAAATATACATAAATTATAAAATATTGTTAAAAAAAGAAAGAAAGAGAAAGAGAGAAAAAGTCACAATAATTTAGTAAATTGTTTATCTTTGTCTGACTGTATCATTTTATTGGAAATTTCCTCATTTAAGAACAGAAATTTTATTTCTACAATCACTATGTGAAACCGAACATTACATTAAAATATGTAAACAGAATATGAAATATTTCTACAAATTAAAGAAAAAGTGCAATTGGTAAAAATATTAGCAAAATAAATATTTAAAAAAATTCCTTTTTTTATAGAGGAGAATATAAAAAAAAATAAATAAAAATAAATAAAATACAATGCAATAAAATGAAATAAAATCTATTGTCAAGATGGCGACAAGAATTCAAAAGTCTCCAAGAAAAAAGACTACAGGGGAGAATATAATATTGCTGTACCATAATCAGGTTTACATATTTTTTATTTGTTTTTCTATACATCAACCGCTTTTAACTAAACATAAAATATTTTAAATGAAAATTTTTTATAGCTACAAAATAATTAGTTCCATCATAAGATATAAGTAGTATTCATAGCATATTTTAACATTATATTTGGCGTAAAATACCAGATATTTTATGGCTAACTGGATAAATCAAATAAGGTTTTTCGAATGACGTAAACATATATACTATGTATAGTGCATTCAGTGTTGTCCATATGTAATTGGGATTTAAATATATCAGGGCTAATATTTCGGATATTTCGATACTGTCCGTTTTGAAATTGTCATCCCATTAGTCACAGGTAATGCATTATTGTAGGATTTATACTGAGAAAAAATATATACCGCTTTTATCTAGAACGAATAAGTGGTCAGTTTCTAAATCCCTAAACTAGAAATATAGATTTTCAAGCTATGCGTACAAGGCACGCCAATAAGCTGAATAGACAAAATGATCGGGAATTTCTAGTTCATACATTTATAGATGGTGGAACAATAATCTGAATAATCTGAATATTCTGAATCCTTTGTATTTCGAGAATTTCTCACTTGATTTTCTAGAATTGGGTCATAAACCAAGATTATAGTTGCTAAAACCCGCCTCTTGTATTCAGATATTTATGCAGAGATTTTTAAATAACTTTGCCCTCGAGAATATAGGCAAACGATCTAAAATTCTGATAGGGGTTTATAGAGTTCGCATTCAAAGGGGAATAGAATTTATAAGCATGACATGGACCTATTTTGACTGGAGCCACAGTCTAGAGTCTAGATGCCAGTTACAGAATTTTTTTCTTAGTGTAGGTACATGTGCCCGAGATTATGCGGAAAAGAAAGGCGCAAACGAAAACAAATTTTGAGCTATTTCATTAGAATTTTTTTTTTTTTTTTGTCTATAAATGGATATAAATGAAATGTTTCTGTTTTATAATTCATTTATATATAGTGACCAACAAAGTAGCCAAAGCCTGCTAGTAAAGTATAATAGATAATATTAGGAATAATATTTTAATATTGTTCAGTTACACAGACATAAAAATATATATAGTATGTTAACATTTTCATGGGCAAAAATATATATCTTTCTTTTAGTCTCTTTAACTGAATAATAAAAATAAATAAATTAATTAAAAAAAAAATTATACAGACACGACATTATTTCATTATTTAAAACATGAAAATCTGACATTGACAGATTTTAATTTAGTGCCAGAGACCTACTGCTAAACTTGTTAATATCGACAAATTCTTCTTTAGTTAATTCGTGACGATCTAAATTCCATGATAAAGTTTTCATTAAATCAAACCAATGTGTTTCAGCTGCAGATATTGTAACAAATAATGTTGGAAGTCCAAACTGTCTTATAGCCGCAAAACAACGTTTTTTCTCTTTTTCCCAATGAGGGGGAGGTGTGCCTTGGGGGGGACTCATGTCAAAGGTGTGCCTTGGGGGGACTCATGTCAAAGTTGTACCTTGGGGGGACTCATGTCAAAGTTGGGCCTGGGGGGGACTCATGTCAAAGTTGGGCCTTGGGGGGACTCATGTCAAAGGTGTGCCTTGGGGGGGGACTCATGTCAAAGTTGTACCTTGGGGGGGACGCATGCCAAAGTTGGGCCTTGGGGGGACTCATGTCAAAGTTGAGCCTGGGGGGGACTCATGTCAAAGTTGGGCCTTGGGGGGGACTCATGTAAAAGTTGGGTCTGGGGGGACTCATGTCAAAGTTGTGCTTCGGGGGGACATCATTCAATAAATCGCCATTCAATAAACCGACTGAAATAGGCCCTTAGCACTATTAAGAGTGTATTATAAAAATTCGACAACGCTGTACCGACTGAAATAGGGGTACCTTGGTGGGGGGACTCATGTCAAAATTGTGCCTTGGGGGGACTTCATTCAATAAATCCCCATTTAATAAACCGACTGAAATAGGCCCTTAGCACTATTAAGAGTGTATTATAAAAATTCGACAACGCTGCACCGACTGAAATAGGGGTACCTTGGGGGGGACTCATGTCAAAGTTGGGCCTGGGGAGGACTCATGTCAAAGTTGTGCCTTGGGGGGACTTCATTCAATAAATCCCCATTCAATAAACCGACTGAAATAGGCCTCTAGCACTAAAAAAAAATTAGCATACAGGCACATAAATCCACGCCTGCAAATGCTCAATTTGTGTTGAAAAAAATTTATAGATAGTTTAAATTTCGGTCTTAAAAACATTACTTAAAAATATTTTACTGTTATAATTGTTTTAATGCTCCATATATTTTATTAGTGCTAGAGGCCTATTTCAGTCGGTACAGTTGTCGAATTTTTATAATACACTCTTAATTAGTGCTAGAGGCCTAATTCAGTCGGTTTATTGAATGGGGATTTATTGAATGAGGTCCCCCCAAGGCCCAACTTTGACATGAGTCCCCCCCAGGTCCAACTTTGACATGAGTCCCCCCCAAGGTGCCCCTATTTCAGTCGGTACAGCGTTATCGAATTTTTATAATACACTCTTAATAGTGCTAAGGGCCTATTTCAGTCGGTTTATTGAATGGGGATTTATTGAATGAAGTCCCCCCAAGGCCCAACTTTGACATGAGTCCCCCCCAAGGTGCCCCTATTTCAGTCGGAACAGCGTTGTCGAATTTTTATTATACACTCTTAATAGTGCTAATGGCCTATTTCAGTCGGTTTATTAAATGGGGATTTATTGAATGAGGTCCCCCCAAGGCCCAACTTTGACATGAGTCCCCCCCAGGCCCAACTTTGACATGAGTCCCTACCAAGGTACAACTTTGACATGAGTCCCCCAAGGCCCAACTTTGACATGAGTCCCCCCAAGGCCCAACTTTGACATGAGTTCCCCCAAGGTACAACTTTGACATGAGTCCCCCCCAAGGCACAACTTTGACATGAGTCACCCCCAGGCCCAACTTTGACATGAGTCGCCCCAAGGCCCAACTTTGACATGAGTCCCCCCCCAGGCGCAACTTTGACATGAGTCCCCCCAAGGTGCTCCTATTTCAGTCGGTACAGCGTTGTCGAATTTTTATAATACACTCTTAATAGTGCTAAGGGCCTATTTCAGTCGGTTTATTGAATGGGGATTTATTGAATGAGGTCCCCCCAAGGCACAACTTGGGCATGAGTCCCCCCCAGGGCCAACTTTCACATGAGTCCCCCCCAAGGTACAACTTTGAAATGAGTCCCCCCAAGGCCCAACTTTGACATGAGTCCCCCCAAGGCCCAACTTTGATATGAGTCCCCCCCAGGCCCAACTTTGACATGAGTCCCCCTCCAAGGTACAACTTTGACATGAGTCCCCCCCAAGGCACAACTTTGACATGAGTCCCCCCCAGGCCCAACTTTGACATGAGTCCCCCCAAGGCCCAACTTTGACATGAGTCCCCCCCCAGGCCCAACTTTGACATGAGTCCCCCCCCAAGGTACCCCTATTTCAGTCGGTACAGCGTTGTCGAATTTTTATAATACACTCTTAATAGTGCAAAGGGCCTATTTCAGTCGGTTTATTGAATGGGGATTTATTGAATGAGGTCCCCCCAAGGCCCAACTTTGACATGAGTCCCCCCCAGGCCCAAATTTGACATGAGTCCCCCCCAAGGTGCCCCTATTTCAGTCGGTACAGCGTTGTCGAATTTTTATAATACACTCTTAATAGTGCAAATGGCCTTTTTCAGTCGGTTTATTGAATGGAGATTTATTGAATGAGGTCCCCCCAAGGCACAACTTTGACATGAGTCCCCCCCAGGCCTAACTTTGTCATGAGCCCCCCCCTAGGTACAACTGTAAGGTAGGGGGCAGTTTCGCAAAGTACGAGTCGCGAAACTGTTTTCAGGGTTTTACTTTCCCTACTAAAGTATTCTAATAAGGATTTAGGATTTAAAAAGAACTTGCGTATTTTACGAGATTCGCAAGGGAGTTTTAGTGCAAGCGCGGTTAAAAGGAAAGATGCAAATTAGCAAAACGTATAAAAAGGATGAAGGTATCGTGCTCGGGGATGAGGGAAGGAGGTGGTTTAGGTGTGAAGTAGCTTCTGCCGGGAAGCATAATTCTGGCCACGAGTGCGTGTAAGATATGTAGCTGTTTGAGAGATCATCGAGCTAGTAGTCAAGTTTTTTCAAGAGTGGTAATATAGTATCGTTTACTGATTTATGTTATGATAGTTAAGTTATATTTTTGCTAGCTAGTAAAAGTATTTAGTATCTATAATTTTACGAGGAAGTTTGCACAAATAATTGTATTTCAAAAGGTTGTTTAATGGTGTAGTCCCATGCTCCCTTGAATTGAGATTTAATTAAATATAATATTCAGTTTTACATTTGTCTCTGTTGATTACTTTCTCTCACTACTTCATTAAGTATGACGTTGGAAGACAAGACAACGTCTTTACATTGGCGCCCAACATTTTTCGATACCCCTCCCTCGAGAGACAAAGCATATCATGATAACCTTCCTTCAAGAGTGTATTTTACCGGCTCCTGCAATGTCAGTCACTTTTTTGATGAACTAAACGAATATTTTGATCTAAATAAAATTGAAGATGCGGATAAATTTAATATATTAAAGTATAGTTTAAAAGGAGATGCCAAGATTTGGTATAATACTGTGGCTTCAAGGACTTTAGGAGAAAACCCCAGTTTTACGGATTTAGAGCGTAGTTTAAGAAATTCATTTTCTCATACGATTGATAAAACAAAACTAAATCAGGAATTGTATGGCCGGAGCATGTCATTTTTTGATAAACCAACAAAATTTTTGTTGCGTAAATTGGAAATTATTAAAGAGCTAAATTTGCAATTATCTTTTGATGCTGTAGTCGACATAATTATCCTACTTTTCACTATACCTCTGGAAGATTTTTTAGATCTGCAGGTTATAAATTCGTATGATTCACTTTTTCAAATACTAAGAAAATACGAAAACCGTCATTTTTCTACAACTGGTAAAGAAAACGAAGGAAACTTTGGGCACAAACGGAACATTTTCCGTCCTCAAAATTTTTCTCGTAACTATAATGATCACGAACATGAAACCGCACAGCATCCCAGAAATTTTCAACGTAACTTTTCTAGAAGTGATTTTTGACGTAATGATAAATACCAGCGTAATTTGCCTAGAAATACATACAACGTAGCTAGAGCACCAACACACGGAGTTAGAAATAATTCTGCAAATCTTCATAGTATGTCAGTTAGTCCTGTGAATTGTTTATCTTCATGGACTGTCCATTTTAGAAAAACTGATCAAATCAAACTACCCTCATCGAATGAATCCGCTCTTAAACCAAATGAACAGACCACAAATTGTTCTAAAAGTGTACTCCCTGTATATAATTCGGGTTTAAAACTACATGAATATTTAAAAAGTGATAATGTAACTAATGAAAGTGAAAATTACCTTTATGACTCAATTGATATTTTTGAAGAAAATCTGGATAATAAGTGCATAAATAATGTTAAATTATCTAGAAAGCTTAAATATGATTGTAAAATTGAAAGTTATTTACATAATGATGTTTAGGGAAGTGATGCAAGCATTTCTAAAAATTTAAAATGTGAAAGTGAAATATATTTTGAGGAAGCCATTGATATTTTCAAAAAAAATTCTAATATTCAGTGTGTAAATGCAGATAAAACTTCGGAAAATTTTAAATGTGAAACAAAAGTTTATATACATGATATAGTTGATCCTCATTTAAATATTGCAAAGTGTAAAAATGATCCTAAAACTGTTGATAGTTTTCAATGCGATAGCGAAAATACAACTTTCTTAAATTCAATAGATATGTTTGATGAAAATGCTTCGATTAATGACGTTGAAAACTTTAAACTTTCTGAAGTTCAAAAAGATAAACTAAAATGTTTCAACAATATTAAACAGTTTAATTGCATGGAAGGGGAAATTGTGAAAGTGTATTCTAAATTTGTGGATGTTAAGTGTAATGATATTTGTGACAAACAAATTTCATTTTCTTTACATGATTTTCATGTAAATGGAAGGTCTGCATTAAACCTTGGTCTAAACGACTTTTCAAATATTTTAAACGTTGGCGATACCGTTACTTTTGATGGTTTCGAAGTAACAAATGATCTAAAAACCACTCTGTACAAAATAACTAAAGCGTGCAAAAGTTCGAAAACTAATTCTTCAAATGAAATATTCCCAGAGAAATTTATTGAACAAAACGAGTTGTCGAAAAACAGAAATTTCGATGCAATATTTGACGAAATTCTTGAAAGAAATTTCCCACCTTCAGTTAAAATTTCCGATACTGATATACCTACAGAAAAGTTTCCTAAAAGAGGAACACTCATCGTAAATTCAACAGCACCACTATTGCATGATAACTTTATTTTTCTTCCACCTAGTAATCCTGTATTGCAGCATTCCAGCAAACGAAAATTGAAGCGCCCCCTCCTCCAAATGATGACTGTAATTACAGAACCAGGAAGCGACCTAGGAAGGGCTTTCAAGCAAGAGTATGGACAGAGGTGGCTACCCCCCCCCCTTATGTTGCCAGTGCTAGAACAGACTTGAACAGAAAAGAAAAGCCCCCTGACTGTCTTGTACCCCAAATTTCGGATGCGACCCACATCCCACAGCTGCCAGTGGTCTAGCAGACGATAATCCACACCTGATGATGAAGACAAGCTATATAAAAATCAGGTGATTACGTTCCATTTTTTTTTTTTTTTTTTTTATTTTTTTTTTTTCAGGTGTATTATTTTTCAGGATAAAAGGAAAAATCCTAAAAACTTTGAACTTTTATTGGAAATGAACTATACTTTATGACTATAAATTTGTCTATTGTTTACCTGTCAAGCTGATAAATTTTTTTACAGCCATCACCTGCAGATTTTATACTGAATCTCGTTTAAAATGTATATAATCTATGAAATATTAATTATTGTATGATATGCTGTTATATGGAGGAAAATTTTTTAATGTATATGTATCCGAATATATGTCTATCTGAGTTAAACTATTTTAAAATGTAGCTTCAAATTATAACTGGGTAAAACTGAAATTTTGTATAAATTTTATAATTATTTGCTAAACCTACTAACACTACTCGCCTAACTTAGCATTTCAAATGTAAGCAGTTTTTGCTTTAAGCTTCGAATTAAATAAGTTTAAAAAAGAGGGGAAATAATGTACGTGTAAACATTTAAGTATGTTATATTGATATGTTCACATTACTGTTGATTTGAGTTGCATCTGCTAACTGTAGATATTACAAAATGTTTTTTTTTCTGTTTTTCAGATAAAATGCTAAGCTTTTCATCTAATTTCTAAATGATATAAATGTAAGAAGAGTTATTTTTTTATCATCTCAAGGAAGCTGAAGATCTTTTGTCAATTCTACTAAATTTCCATTGTAAAATTTTGAATATTTGTTAAACAAAATGAATTCCCAGATATAGCTGGATGATTGTAATTACCTCTGTAAAATATGGGACTACACTAGAGAGTAACTTTAAAATATTAACGAGCAATTTAAGAGAAGGTTTGCTTTTCGAAATGATGACATTTTATATTAGTTAAAAGTTCTAAAAGTGCGTGTTTAAGAAATTTGGTAAAGTTTTTTTTAGTATAAATACGATATTAAATTAGTTTTTTTTTCCTTCCCCATATAATGTATAAAATTTAACGAATTGCTGTAGATTAGGATTATAACGTTAAAATTATTGAAATTATAGATTTAAGAACTTAGTTTAAATGTTTGAATCACGCATTCGGTATTAAAAAGTTTGCATTTCGAAATTTAATTACGTTAGTGTTTAATGAAGATTTTGCTAGTTTAAGCTTAAGTATAGAGGCGATTTTTTTTTCTCTTAGAGGTAGTTAGTTCAGAATTATTTTAGAGGGAATAAATAAGTTTATTAGGTATTTTGTATTTAAATTTTAAGAAGCTGGAAGCTAGTTGATTTAAAATTATTATTTTAAGTTTGAAAAATTTTTTGAAGGTTCGCTTAAAAACCTTCTAACAAAATTTTATTTTTAAAGGGGGGAGCTGTAAGGTAGGGGGCAGTTTCGCAAAGTACGAGTCGCGAAACTGTTTTCAGGGTTTTACTTTCCCTACTAAAGTATTCTAGTAAGGATTTAGGATTTAAAAAGAACTTGCGTATTTTACGAGATTCGCCAAGGGAGTTTTAGTGCAAGCGCGGTTAAAAGGAAAGATGCAAATTAGCAAAACGTATAAAAAGGATGAAGGTATCGTGCTCGGGGATGAGGGAAGGAGGTGGTTTAGGTGTGAAGTAGCTTCTGCCGGGAAGCATAAGTCTGGCCACGAGTGCGTGTAAGATATCTAGCTGTTCGAGAGATCATCGAGCTAGTAGTCAAGTTTTTTCAAGAGTGGTAATATAGTATCGTTTACTGATTTATGTTATGATAGTTAAGTTATATTCTTGCAAGCTAGTAAAAGTATTTAGTATCTATAATTTTACGAGGAAGTTTGCACAAATAATTGTATTTCAAAAGGTTGTTTAATGGTGTAGTCCCATGCTCCCTTGAATTGAGATTTAATTAAATATAATATTCAGTTTTACATTTGTCTCTGTTGATTACTTTCTCTCACTACTTCATTAAGTATGACGTTGGAAGACAAGACAACGTTTTTACACAACTTTGACATGAGTCCCCCCAAGGCCCAACTTTGACATGAGTCCCCCACAAGGTACAACTTTGACATGAGTCCCCCCAAGGCCCAACTTTGACATACGTCCCCCCCAGGCCCAACTTTGACATGAGTCCCCCCCAAGGTACAACTTTGACATGAGTCCCCCCCAAGGCACATCTTTGACATGAGTCCCCCCCAGGCCCAAGTTTGACATGAGTCCCCCCAAGGCCCAACTTTGACATGAGTCCCCCCCAGGCCCAACTTTGACATGAGCCCCCCCCCCCAAGGTGCCCCTATTTCAGTTGGTACAGCGTTGTCGAATTTTTATAATACACTCTTAATAGTGCCTATATCAGTCGGTTTATAGAATGGGGATTTATTGAATGAGGTCCCCCCAAGGCACAACTTTGACATGAGTCCCCCCCCCAGGCTCAACTTTGACATGAGTCCCCCCAAGGTACAACTTTGACATGAGTCCCCCAAGGCCCAACTTTGACATGAGTCCCCCCCAAGGCACGCCTTTGACATGAGTCCCCCCCAAAGCACACCTCCCCCTCATTGGGAAAAAGAGAAAAAACGTTGTTTTGCGGCTATAAGACAGTTTGGACTTCCAACGTTATTTGTTACATTATCTGCAGCTGAAACACATTGGTTTGATTTAATGAAAACTTTATCATGGAATTTAGATTGTCACGAATTAACTAAGGAAGAATTTGATGATATTAACAAGTTTAGCAGTAGGCCTCTGGCACTAAATTAAAATCTGTCAATGTCAGATTTTCATGTTTTAAATAATGAAATAATGTCGTGTCTGTATAATTTATAATTATTATACTATTTATTTTCACCTATAAATGTGTAGTCAGATGTAATATTATTTTGTAATACATCATTAATGAAAAATAAATTAAAATAAAAAACATCAACGATTTTATACATACAATGAAACTAGTGAAATACATCAGATATTTATTAGGTACATCTTTCTTCAAGAAATAAAATTTTTCTTTAGAAAGTTTATTTATTAAACCTATTTCTATCCAGAAACAACAGAAACCACTTAAAAGTTCTTTGATCATTTCTTTCTCCATGCAAAACAATATATATATAAAGGTAGAAGAAAGAGAAGAACCCAGAAATTTTTATTCGATTCTGATATTTTAGTAAGAACATTTCAAAGGATATGATTTTCAAATATAAAACTAAGGGATTTTTCTTTTCGTTTTGCATAAAGTAAAAAAATATAGAATAAAACAATTTTGTCTTTTTATATAGACATGTAATAACTTTTTTTTTTTTTTTTTTTTTTTTTTCATATTATAATTATATTTTGTTACACAGTAATGTACGTAAGAAAACATAAAAATATATGAAACAAAATTCTAGCTGTTAGATTTACGACATTTAAAAATAAAATTCCTTAGTGATAATTGAATTAATTTTACATTAAAGGTCTTTGGATTCTAATTTATAACATATGCTCAAATATTAATACAATTCTAGCGCAAGCATATTTACTAATTTTATTAGAGTTTAAATTGCAAAAACTTTTAGTAATTTTACTTATCTTTATTTAAAATTTTATAGACAGAAACTTATTTAACTCATGAGAGTTAAGATTATTAATTTATTTTTAAACTTAAATATTAAAGTTTTTTACAGAAAATCAAATTTAATAAATAAAAAATAAAAAAATAACAATAGACGTTTATTTTCAATTTTACACAAATTGATTGGGGAAAGAAAATTGTACTATATATATATATATATATATATATATATATATATATATATTATGGATAAAAATAGTGTCAAAACAGCGAATTACAAGATTTAAAAAACATGTAATATACTGGAATCTTATATAATACTTAAAGTTTATTTATCTTTCGTAAACACTCGCAGGAAGTTGTTAATATAGAAATCATTCTTTATTTACCGGTATTTAAATATTATTTTTATTTTATTATTAGAGCATGTCTGGTATCAATCAGCGATAACATTTCCAAATGTGTTGTTGGAATATGTGACGATAAATATATGCTTTTAAGGCTCACATTTTAATTTTGATAAAAACGATATATATATTAACTGAAAAGAAATAATAATAAGAAATTCAAAAATTTAAAAGAATACACTTTTTTTTTCTTTTTTTTTTTTTTTTTTTTTTTTAGCAGGTCTTAAACGTAGCAAAAAATTAACACAGTTATCTAGGGATGATGAAATCGATGCTGATTAGTAGAAATGTATAGACAATATCAATAGTACATCATCATTAAATTAGGCGTGGAGTTCCTAAAAAAACTAGCTACACAGAATTTTTATATTATTTCTTTACTTTCAGACTAGGAAACATTTAAGTCTCTTCTGGAAGATATGGATTTTACTAAAGCATACACCACACACACACACACACACACACATATATATATATATATATATATATGTACATGTGTGTGTGTGTGTATTTATAAAATTTTCGTAATGAGTGATGTAACGTAATGCATGTATTTTATTTAATTAAAAAATATTCCTTTTTTCTTTTGAAAATATTTATCCGTAGTATGCATGTATCGTTTAAATATATGATTCATGTTTACAACATAAATACAACCAACGAATTTCAAAAAATCTTTATTAATAAGGATGGATATTGTGACTACATTATAATCATATGCACAAAAACTTCTTATGTGTATAAAAATTATTATAAAAAAAAAATATATATATATATACAGACACGACATTATTTCATTATTTAAAACATGAAAATCTGACATTGACAGATTTTAATTTAGTGCCAAAGACCTACTGCTAAACTTGTTAATATCGACAAATTCTTCTTTAGTTAATACCTGACGATCTAAATTCCATAATAAAGTTTTCATTAAATCAAACCAATGTGTTTCAGCTGCAGATATTGTAACAAATAACGTTGGAAGTCCAAACTGTCTTATAGCCGCAAAACAACGTTTTTTCTCTTTTTCCCAATGAGGGGGAGGTGTGCCTTGGGGGGGACTCATGTCAAAGGTGTGCCTTGGGGGGGGATTCATGTCAAAGTTGTACCTTGGGTGGGACTCATGTCAAAGTTGGGCCTTGGGGGGACTCATGTCAAAGTTGGGCCTGGGGGGACTCATGTCAAATTGGGCCTTGGGGGGACTCATGTCAAAGTTTTACCTTGGGGGGGGGGACTCATGTCAAAGTTGGGCCTGTGGGGGACTCATGTCAAAGTTGGGCCTGTGGGGGACTCATGTCAAAGTTGGGCCTTGGGGGGACTTCATTCAATAAATCCCCATTCAATAAACCGACTGAAACAGGCCCTTAGCACTATTAAGAGTGTATTATAAAAATTCGACAACGCTGTACCGACTGAAATAGGGGTACCTTGTGGGGGTCTCATGTCAAAGTTGTGCCTTGGGGGGGACTTCATTCAATAAATCCCCATTCAATAAACCGACTCAAATAGGCCCTTAGCACTATTAAGAGTGTATTATAAATATTCGACAACGCTGTACCGACTGAAATAGGGGTACCTTGGGGGGGCTCATGTCAAAGTTGGGCCTGGGGGGGGACTCATGTCAAAGTTGTGCCTTGGGGGGACTTCATTCAATAAATCCCCATTCAATAAACCGACTGAAATAGGCCCTTAGCACTATTAAGAGTGTATTATAAAAATTCGACAACGCTGTACCGACTGAAATAGGCGTACCTTGGGGGGGACTCATGTCAAAGTTGTCCCTTGGGGGGACTTCATTCAATAAATCCCCATTCAATAAACCGACTGAAATAGGCCTCTAGCACTAATTAAGAGTGACCTATAAAAATTCGACAACTGTACCGACTGAAATAGGCCTCTAGCACTAATAATAATTTTGCTTTTATATTGCATTTAACATGCATTTAAAATTATTAAAAAATATGTGGTATTTAATGTATATAAGAAATTAAAGGTCTACAATTCATAAAAACAAATTAACATAATAAGTATTTTTCCATGACTGATATGTCAGAAAGATAAGAATTCCATCGATTGATTTATTTGGAAAAAACAACAATAACAACAACAACAACAACAACAACAAAAAACTGATAGTTAAATAACACAGTTAGAGGTAAATTGTTTGTTATATATTCAAACCTTTTGTTTCTCTAGGCAGAGATATATTTTATTTTCAGTCAAAATCAGTCATGAAATAGGATTCGAAGATTTCCGAAAAATTTTATTTAAAAACATTTTTTAAAATGTAAATCATCTGAATACGCTAAATAATAATTATAGACAAATAAAATGAACCACACTTTTTTATAATAGTGTTAAATAGGAAATTATACGGATTATTTTAATCTTATGCGAATTAATGCCCTTTTTTTTTTTACTTAACTAGCCAAAATTTCAGTACGATGATGTTATATGCAGCAAAAAAGGACCAATTTTTTATATTTTTCTTCTTTAATCTTTTGAAAAATCAAACGTAGAATTATTTTCCTATTTACCATTATATACCACATACGACTTTAGATACAATTAGATTTATATGTATATAGTCATGGTTTTAACTGAGAGCACAGTTTCGAATTTGAAGGTTTTTTTGTCAAATATCTAAAGAAATATATTTTGGACTACTTTTGATAATATTTAGTAAAAAGTCCATGTTACTTCAGTATACCCCAGATAAAATTTTGGCACAATGTTAAAAAGGGAGTCAGTTACAAATTTAAATTTGTATACTGTAAGAATGGTCTCTTAAAAAATAATGTTAGATCAAAATTCGTTAATTAGAAAAATAATTAGATCAAAATGTTATTTATAATGATATTTCTGCGATAACTCAGGGAAATTGGATACGTGAGTTAAAAAATAAAAGAATCAATTTAACTGACATTGAAAATTCTGAGCCTATCGAAGTCCTTTTTAGGAGCAGACGTCGTGAGTAAATTATTTACTGGTAGAGACGAGAACAACTTAAGTCAGGCTTAGTAACCATGGAATCGAAATTAGGATGGATTTTGATGGGAAAAGTCCCTCAGAACAGTAGTTGTAGAGATGTAAATATGTCTGACATGCTTTCTCAAGAAGACATACCGGATTCGAAATTATGGGATTTAGAACTCCTTGGCATTAGAGATCCTATAGAACAAAGTAGTAGGGAAGACATTGAAAAGGCTGTTATAATACATTTTAAAGAAACAGTCAAACAAAAGCAAGATGGAAGATATGAGGTCCATTTGCCGTGAAAAAATGAGCTTGTTTGCTTACTGAGCAATTATGAATTTGCAGTACAAGGATTAGAATCTACTGTTAAAAAGTTAGAAAAAACTGGATATCGTAAAAAATACAATGAAGTTTTAAAAATTGGATTGATGATAGAATTATTGAAGAAGTTCCCGTTGAAGAATTTCTACTTGCTAATTCTTATTACCTTCCTAATCGTCCAATAATTAAGGAAACATCATCAATGACCTCTATGAAAATTAGGCCCGTTTTTGATGCCTCAGCTAAGAAGCCTGGTTATCCATCCCTAAATGATTGCTTAGAGACTAGTATTAACTTTATTGAAACCATTCCTTCGATTTTAACAAGATTTCGTTTACATAAAGTTTGGGTTATTTCTGACATCAAAAGAGCATTTTTGCAGATAGCTCTGCTTGCAAAAGATCTAGATTCCTCTGGTATGATGACAAAGATAAAATAAAGGTTTTCCGTCATACCCGTTGTGTTTTTGGGGTAACCAGCAGCCCTTTTTTACTCATGGCAGTTATTCATCACCATTTGTCAGCTGAATCGTTGAAAATAAAGTATTCTGAAAAATTGCTGTAAAGACTGCGTGGCAGTTTCTATGTTGACAATTGTGTGACAAGTGTACATAATATTTCAGAATTAGATAACTTTGTGAAGTCTGCCACAAATATTATGAAAGAAGGGAAATTTGATCTTAGGGGCTGGGAAAGTACAGCTTTTCCAGAAATTCCTTCTCAAGATTTTAAAACAGGATTCTAAACAAGATTCTGACACTTTAGAAATAGATTATCTCCTTATATTATTAAAATCTGTACGCGTGTGTGTGTGTGTGTGTGTGTCTGTGTGTGAGAAACGGCTTGATGCAGCAAAAGCTCGGCCGCTAACGGTCGCACGGACTTCGAACAGGTACCGATCGACAGAGAATTTATCGCAGATCTGGGTTATCTAATTTGCTAAACGATGCGACCCTAATTAGCGGAGATATTAATTAAAACGTTGACCATTGTCTACCGAAAAATGACCCAGAATTCATGATTAAATGCTTAAAAAGCGACATTTTTACGGAAAAAGTGGAAAATAAATTAGAAATATCAGTCGTATCGTTACAAACAAGATACCATTGGAAAGGGCTTTTTTTTCTCAATCCGATGGTTTAAACGGCTTATCGATCGGACAATTAGATTTTTTAAAATTAACTAAACTATAAAAAAATGTTGGCAACGAATCACAAGAATGTTATCTTTGCAGACATTAAGTCTACAGCAGTCTTCAACGGAAACTCATCTGGTATTTAATGGAGTCACGTGTTTCGTAGTGCGATTAAAAAGTGTTTCGTAGTGCGATTTCGCAGCGCGTGTATCCCTTAAGTTGTGCGCGCGCAGCGCGCACGGGACTGCGCTGCCGAAGGCAGTGGTGACCCGGGCCGACTTTTTACCCAATCAGAAATGATTTTTTTTTTTAAATTTCTTTTCTTAACACTAAAAATTACTGTTAGTGATTCATTAATTTTAGTGATTCATTTGAAAATACTGACCCGCTAGCGGGCGGAACCAGCTAGTGAACTATTAAAATTTGATAAGACAGAAAAACTAACGAAACGAAAAATTTTGTCATTTATTAGTAAAATTTTCGATCCGACAGTTATATTGCCCCAGCTTTATTACAACCCAAAATTTTGCTTCAAGCAATTTGCAAAACTAAAGAACATTCGGATGCGGAAGTTATTGATGAAATTAAAATGAAGTTTCATGGTTGGGTAAAAAATTTACGTTTTTTAAAAGACATAAAAATACCTAGATGGACTGGTGTGACTGAATCGTCACTTCTAAGTTTGCATACATTTGCAGATGCGAGCAAAGATGCCTATGCCGCATGCGTTTTTCTAAGGTCTGAGTCCACTGATGGTGTGGTGAACATTCATTTATTGTAAGCTAAATCTCGAATAACTCCACTGAAAAAATAACAATTCCTCGTTTAGAGCTCATGGGAGCTACTATAGGAGCAAGATTGCTCAAATCAGTTAAAGATGCTTGGAAAATGGAAAAAAATAGAATCCTATTTCTGGACTAATTCGTCCACAGTACGCAGTTGGATTAAGCGGCAAGAACAGTGGTCAGTTTCTGTAAATAATCGCATAAATAAAATTAGGAAACTTACTGATACTGAGAATTGGTTCCATGTTTCCGGTAAATTGAACCCTGCTGACCTTTTATCCAGAGGATGTGGAGCTAAACAGTTGTTAAAATCTCAGTGGTGGCTGGGACCGTCCTGGTTGAAGAATCCAAAAGAGCAATGGCCTAATTCAGTCATAAATATAGATGAAGAAGAGATTGCTCAGGAAAATTGAAGAAAGTTTCTGCAAATAATAGTTGTTTCCGCAACTATTCGTAGTTTCTGCAAATAATATTGAGTTTGAATCTGTTGTATCCCCATTAGCAAACAGAGTTTCAAAATTTTCAAAGATGGTTAAAATCATAGCTTGGATACTACGTTTTCAACCGAAATCTAAAGATTTAAGAAAACGTCCATATATTACATCTGAAGAAATTGCAAATGCTCAAAAGACACTTTTTCGTTGTGTACAGACTGAATGCTTTACAGATAAAGAAGGCAAAAGATCTTTCGTAAATTTCCAAACTTATAAAGATGATGAGGGAATACTAAAACTGAAATCAAGACTTATACACGAAAATGAAAACTCTGATTTTATTTTTCCTTTGGTTCTTCCTTTCAAACATTCAGTAGTGAAAAGACATATCGAGCAAGAGCACATTGTCAACAAGCATGCTGGAGCGTCTGCTCTACTTGTTATTTTGAGAGAACGATTTTGGATTTTAAAGGGAAAAAGAATTATTCGAAATGTCATACTTGAGTGTGATATCTGTAAGAAGCAAAAGGTTAAACATCTTGAAGTACTATTTCCTCCTCTTCCTGAAGATCGAACGAAATTATCAGCAGTTTTCCAAGTCTCAGGATTTGATTTAGCAGGTCCTCTGCTCACCAAGTCAAAAGAAATGTTTGGATTGTACTATTTTCTTGTGCGGTGTTTAGGGCTGTACATTTAGAATTGATTTCATCACTTAGTAAGAACGCTTTCATTCAGGCTTTACGAAGATTTATATCGAGAAAAGGACGTAATTCTGTGTTATACTCCGACAACGGTACAAACTTTACTGGATTAAATAATGCATTGAAAAGTTTGGATTGGACTGAGATTCAACGAACGTTTGAAGTAAAGGAAAGTAGTTTCAAATTTAACCCACCATGAGCCCCATGGTGGGGAAGGTTCTGGGAAAGACTTATACGAATTCTCAAAGGTTTGCTTCGAAAAAACTTAGGAAGAGCCTCTCTGACACAAGAAGAACTACATGCGCTTGTATGTGAATGCGAATCTATAATGAACAATAGACCGTTAACGTACATATCTGAAGATCAAGAACTAAATGTTCTAAAGCCTCCATTGTTCCTTCAAGAATTACGAAGAAGTGATTACCTGACTTGGACCAAATTGAGAAAACTGACGTTGTTGAAAGATATAGATATATTCAGAGAGTAAAATAATCTTTAAAGCAAAGATTCAGAAGAGAATATCTGGGTTTTCTACGTTTTTCGATCCCCAAAAGTCACGACATAGTACAAGTGGGTGATATAGACTTGATTGGCAGCGATGACAAGAAACGTGTATGTTGGCCCTTAGCAAAGGTCATCGAACTCTTTCCTAGTAAAGATGGAATTGTAAGACTGGTTAAACATGAAACATCGAAAGGAGTTTTACTACGACCAATCCAGAGACTTTGTCCTCTTGAAATCACACAAAGACTTGAACAGCATGTGCCAAATCCTGCAACGAAAACAAATGATAACACTGGTGAGAAGCCTAATGATGGAGCTCCAATTAAGACTCGTTTTGGCAAGGTAGTGTGACCAGTAAAACGTCTTGTTGTGCATGACTATATAAACATTTTTTTCTTTATAAATTGAAATCTATTTTTTTCTTTTTTATTATTATTAGATGTTTAATGTAGTTCATATATATATTGTCATTTGTTAACCTTTCTATTAGTATTTTTCAGTGTCATGATTTCTGTTGAGCATCTTTCAGAAAGCTCAAGTGGGGAGGATGTTGCAAAGCTAGAGCAGTTGGAATAGTTCCTTCCCCAAGGTCAGCAATAACTGCAGAACAACTAAACTCCGCTCCAGTTGAAGCGGGTGAAACGGAATGGTGCTCTGTTTACCGCTACCGGCGAAGTTAGAAGTAAGTTCTGATCGTTATGTCTCTACTGTGCGAATATTTTTCGAATTTACATTAATTTTTGGGTCCTCTGTATATAATATATTCCTATAGGTGTAAATACAAATATTTATGTTCAATAATATCTGTTGATCGTAATTTGTGAAGTGTGTGTGCAGTTTGATTAAAAATATTGAAATTATTTTATCGTTCTGAATGTTTCGTTTTCTCCAGCTTGATTTATTTATTGAAAAATGAAAAGAAAATAAACAGAGAGGGAGAGGGAGAGAGATAGGTATATGTACTCTAAAGTTGAAGGAATTTGTAAATGATTAATTGTTGTTCAAATAAAAATTACTTAAGAAAAATAACAAAACATTTAAACTTTCTAAAATGTAAGTATTTAAATATATATATATATATATAATAATTCTAAAATATAAATATTATTTTTATTATTATTATTATTATTATTATTATTAATATTTTACAATTTCAAAGTAAATTAAATATAGAGAAATACATATGATGAACAAAATTAGATAAGAAACATCCTATAGATCTTACATTTAAAATATTAAGTGCTAAATGCTGATTCCTTTGAAAATTCTATAATAAAATAAAATGAAATAAAGAAAAAGGATCACTCACAATTCGTTAATGCATAATATGTTAAATGTAAATTCACATTTCTTTAGAGATTTTAGCAAATTTGTTTTCAATTAAGATCAAAGAAATTACTTTTTACTTATCTGCTTTACAACAAATTAATGAAAACAGAAAACTTTATTATTAAATAAATCTAGATTATATGAAATAAGTAAGACAGCGTTTTAAAATGTGTAGTCTGCTGCTATATATTTCGAAGTTTTTGCAGAGTAATTCTTAAAAAAAATTAAATGCGTTAAAATTCCATTTTCCTTAAAAATTATTAACATAGGAATTTCTTAATTGAATCATGTGTATATATATATGAATATATTTATATATATAACGTATGTATGCAATGATTTAAAGCCGTTTTTAAGTATTTTGAAATATTTAAAAATATAAATGAAATAATAATTCACTTTTAACGTATTATGCACAATTTTAGTGAGCTATTTAATAAATGTATGTTTATTCATATATATATATATATATGTATAGTTTTAATTTTTATGACTGTAAAATATTATTAGAAGGTAATGTATTTTCAGAGAAAACAAATGCAGACTGGTAAAAAGATAATGTAAGCAACAAATAACGTAAAATTGCATCATGAATATTTAAGTACATTATTAAGGTATCAGGTACGGCAGTGAAACGGGTGATTTTAAAACCCTGGAAATAGTAAGATATGTTAGGAATCAGAAAACGAGAGTGGTGCCATCTGGATAACAAACCTTTGTCATTGACCCTGATATCGGTGTTCAGTCGAGATGGCGGAGTGCACCGGTGAACAATGCGCTTTTGCTTTAAAGACGTTTTTACAAAAACAAAGACAGCTACGTGGCCGCGCAGCGCTATCTCCCACGCCATGCCCCAGTTCCGTTGGCGCTTGCTATCAAATTGTGGGTACAGAACTTTGAGGAAACGGTAATGTGAATAGAAAGAGGGGTGGAAGTGCGAAACGCGTGTGCACACCAGAGAATTTTGTGATTTGATGTGATGGATATTTTGTGTCGTGACATGTCTGTGCAAGAAATGTGCAAGTTGTTCAGAAACATTACTCCAAAATTGCAAGCATTGTAAATTCATGTTGTAATTCTTTTATATCGCTGTGAATAATTTTTTGTCGCCACTGCAGGTTTCAAAATCGCCCGTTTCACTGCCGCACCTTTTTTCCCCCTAATCTGTAGAGTAAGACAAAGACCAATATAAAGGTCGTTGGTATACAAAGTAAATGTATAAAAAACATAAAAAAAACTTAAAAAAAACTTTTAAAAAAAAAGGCAAGAGGGTAATTACGTAAGTTTGCATATTTACCTACCAAAAAAAAAAAAAAAAAAAAAAAAAAAAAAAGGTATGTCAAAATTAATTTTGTCGCCTTTTCAAAAGACTTTAAAAAATTCATTATTTGGCGTCCTATCGCTTTTTTTTTTTTACTCTAAAAAAAAAAATAAAATAAAAATAAAAAAAATAAAAGATTTATTTCCTCAGAAATGATCCTCAGAAATATTTAGAAATCAATACAGGTCATAGAAGCTAGGGAAATGATTGATCTCGGGGCCCTGAAGCTATCGTCGATGTTTTGTACGTCTCACCTATTATGTCACTCGGCGGTGGCGGGGATGGTTGGGTGGTGGGAGTCACCGCCCTTTAGAATATAAATATAAAATGTTGGTTGATTGGGTTATACGTCACACTAGTGCTGTGCGGTAAAATTCGAGGGATAAAAGGCTGAAAATCCATAGAATAAAACATGAGACGAGAAGGAGAAAACCAAAATTAAAACCAAAAACTGGCGTACAATAAATAGAAAGATATTAAAACTTCTTCACACACCATAAATTTTAAGTCAGCACAACCGGTTTCGAAAGGACGTAGACTTTTTTCATCAGGTGCAAAAAAAAAGAAAGAAAAAAAAAAAAAAAAAAAAAAAAAAAAAAAACGTGCTGCTGCTTTGGAGGCAAAATCAAGACTGTCTCGCTTTTGCCTCCAAGGCAGTAGCACGTGTTTTTTTTTTTTTTTTTTTTTTTTTTGCACCTGATGAAGAAAGGCTACGTCCTTTCGAAACCGGTTGTGCTGACTTAAAATTTATGGTGTGTGAAGAAGTTTTAATATATTTCTATGAGAAGGAGAAAAGCTCACAATGTTAAGTGTGTAGGGGAATAAAAAAGGGTAACGCCGGAAGGAATTAAAAGTCAATTTTCACTAGAAAAAGTCATAGAAGCTTGGGTGCCTGAAGTTATCGTCGATGTTTTGCTACATCACGCCTAGTATCATGCACTCATTTGCTAAAAACTTTATATAATATTTGCAGATGAATTTTTTTATTAAACTAGGGGGCTCTGCACCCTGCTCTCTCCACTCACCAACCCCCGAAAGAGGCTTCGCCTCCTCCCCTACTCACTTTACTTATTAACACATGCAGAACTCTGCCCGCCTATTCGCTGCTTTCTTTCACTGAAAAGGAATATTAATAGTTCATATTACAAGAGAAAATCAGAAAATTATTATGGAAATCCTCATATCCAATGTCAAATTGAAATATATAATATTTATATATATATTTATTTAATAGA
Source organism: Salticus scenicus (assembly GCA_963930645.1). Taxonomy (NCBI): domain Eukaryota; kingdom Metazoa; phylum Arthropoda; class Arachnida; order Araneae; family Salticidae; genus Salticus; species Salticus scenicus. The sequence continues at coordinate 103,369,393 of OZ005649.1, forward strand.
AAGAAAATCATAATATATAGACCATTTTGCATTACAGCTTTAGTATATGACACTTTTTATTTATTTTTTACAACCTGAAATCCGGACAAATGTACCCCAGTCGGTAGAGCGCCGAGCTCGTAATTGGAAGATTGTGGGTTCGACTCTCGAACCGACCGAAGACCGGCGTGTACACTAATGGTGGCTGGTGCACGTAAAATATGTCGTGACCACAATATCCTCCGTGTTCCCATCAAAATTATACATCTGGGATACACCGAAGCTGGGAAGCTATCCCCTTCGTGTAGGATCAAATCTATGGTGACACGTCTCCGCGTCCCAGACCGTTGCCAATTATCCATAGCTTAGTAATGCTGCGACATCAATCACAACCTACCTAATTATATACCTACCTACAACCATGGATCATATTTTAATTTTCCCGTGTAAGAAGATTATTTTCTAAAAGTTGAGAAAAACTGATGATATTTATTTTCTTTGTTTTTTACATCCATAGTTTTTCGGGCCGTGGTACACTAGTCGGTATAGCGTTGAGCACGTAGTTGGAAGATTGCCGATTCGATACTTGAGCCGGCCAAAGACCGTCGTGTACACTAATGGTGGCTGGTGCACATAAAATCTGTCGTGGTCGCAAAGTCCTCCATGTTCCCATCCCTTCTCTACCTTTGGGGATCACCAAAGCGGACGGGGTTCCCCTCGGTGAAGGTTCAAAATAATGATGACATGTCTCCGGAACATCTCTAGGGATGCGTCCCAGACCGTCGCCAATTACCCATAGCGCAGTATTGGTGAGACGTTAAATCCAACCAACCTACCTACCTACGTACAACCATGGATCATATTATAAATTTCTCTTGTAAAAGGTCTTCATGACAGAAGAAGAACGTCACTGGGAGAAACTTTTTTCAAAATGGCAAATAGAGTACCGTCATAAACTTGTCGTTTTTAGTTAATAACTTCTTTAATTAAAATGATAGAAATTTCTAAGCGGCTGAAATAACCACCTTGGAGTACTCGGTACACATTGATACCTCGCATGGTGCGAAGAATCCTTCCCTCCGTTAGAAGATACTGTCGCAGAGAAAAAAAAAAAAAAAACGCCAGTAACAGTGACTTTTTTTTTAGGTTGATTTCTTTAGAAATCGACCTATTGCAATCACTTCGTTTATCTATCTATCTATCTATCTATCTATATATATATAATGAAAATTTTGTCATCACGATAACTCCCGAAATAATACTCAAAATTGGACCAAATTTGGACAGTGAACTGATCTTATAAATATCTTGGATAAGTTCGTTAACCAAGCTGCTCCGACTTTTTGTTTTCAAGTGGCAGCCACTTGAAAATTTCAAACCGACATTGAAAAAAGTATATTTAAAGCAAGATTTGCTTGAATTTTGTTGTAAGTACAGGCCACATAAGAGTCTCGGTGAAGTTTATTAATTAAGTTTATCCGCCATTTTTAATAAAGTGGCAGCTATTTTAAGTTAATTGGGACCACTTGAAATCAGGCTACCACTTGAAAATTTAAAATCACTATAACTTCCGAAATAATACTCCAAATTGAACCAAATTCGGACAGTGATGTTATCATATAATTATCTTGAATGTTTTCGCTGGGCAACTTGTCCCGACATCTTGTTTCTAAGTTCCAGCCACTTGAAATCACACTGCCACTTCAAAATATGCCATCACGATAACTTTTAAAATACTAAACTGATTCAAATAAAAGTTGGATAGAGAACTGTTGGTTCAAATATCTAGGAAAAGTTCACTTGGTGACTTGATCCGCAATTTTATGTCCAAGTGGCTGCCCCTTGAAAATTTGTCAATATGGTAACTTTAGTAATACAGAATCAATTTGCATCAAATTTGGGTAGTGGATTTATCCTTCAAATATCTCAGATAAGTTCGCTGGGCATCTCATTCCGCTTTTTTTTCCAAGTGGTGCCACCGGAAAATTTCTTATGACGATAATTTTTGAAATACTGATTTAATTTTAACTAGAAATGGACAAGGAACTTATACAAGTATACTGGATGATTTCGCTGCGCAAGTTGTTTTGCCATTTTGTTTCCAAGTTGAAACCACTTAGACTGCCACTTGAAAATTTGCCATAAATTAACTTTTCAAACACGGCACTGATTTAAACCACAGTTGGACAGTGAACCTATGCTTCAAATATCTTGGATGTGTTTGCTGGGCAACTTGTTCCACTGTATTGTTTCCAACTAGCGGCCACTGGAAAATTTCTTATCACGGTAACTTTAGAAATACTTAATCAATTCAAATCAAAGTTGAAAAATGGTTTTATCATTCAAACAACAAAAATCTAGAAAATTCACGTAACTCGTGAACCAATCACGTTATTGCGTCCATCTTTGGTATATCGATAATAAGTATTTTCTCGCCAAAAGTCTCCAAAAAAGTCGCTATAGGGGAAAAGTCGCCGAATTTGGCGCCAAATCCATTATCTGCGTTGCTGGATCTTTTTAATGCGTTTTTAAGGAAAAATTAGGCTATTTTAATGCTAAAACAAGCTAGAAATGCAGAAAACTAACATTTTATCAACTTACTAAGCCTCTTTGAAAGAATTTCTACAAAAAAAATTATTTTTCAAATTTGAAACAATATTTTAGATGAGGAACTTTCTCTGCCATTTTGATCGAAGTGCCAGCCACTTAATTTTTCAATACGATGACTTTTGAGATTTTGAATTAATTCTAACTATATGTGTACAAAATAACAATGAAACCAGACAGACAAAAAACCAAAATAAGCATTGAGGCTATCATCAGCGAAACCCCTCGAAGTTTTTTCGTTTTAAATATCTTGGTGATTATTAATCGTTTAATTCTTTCTTTTTTGTGTTTTTGTAGTTTTTACAATCCTTTTATAAGTTTCCCCGTGTATACTTGTATATTTTGATGTTTATTTTTATTTTATTATTATTTTTTTTTTATTTTTGTATTATTATTTTTATTTTTGGAATTTCGAGCTGCAGTGTATAAGGATTTTTTTGTTTGGGTAAGATGAAGAAAATAAAGATACTTTTAGCATTTGTTACTATCTTATGAAATATATTGCTGTTTTCTCAATCCGGCTTTTGAGGGGGGTCTCTCTGGTAATAACCTCAAGACTTTTTGGTTTAGTATATGTCTGGTTTCATATATATATATACAGTAGAACTTGGATAATTCGAAGTTGAAGGGACCAGAGAAAATTTCGATATATCCAAAAATTCGAATTACATATACTATTTTGTCAAAAAGAGATAAATTAAAAATATAAAACTCTATAATCAAAGTTTTAACACATAAACTTTATATCTAAAAATACTGCATCATTATCCCCCTCCCATTAAATGAATATTTTTTTACGATCTTAATTATTCAACACTTTTTTAAAATAGTTAGATGTTTTTGATTGCTTCTTTAAGTACAATCTTTGTGTCATAGCATATGACTTCAACCCTTCAATTGATATAAAACAAAATCTTCTACATTAGACATGTATTTCAATTTAAAAAAAACCCTCGAAGTTCATGTATATGGACCATATCTTCTGATATAACACTGTAAAAAATATGTCCTATTTGCTGCCAGAAATTCTCTGTAATTTGAGAAAATACGCGTAATTTACGAAAAAGTTACGTAATTTACGAAAAAGTTACGTTGTCAGAACGTATTTTCTCAGAGAATTTCTGGCAGTAAATAGGACATACTTTTACAGTGTAGCTAGGAAATACTCTTGTATTTCCTTATCCTTGTTTTCAAAGACTGCTAAAAAACATAATGCACTTTAGCTGAGAAAAATCTCGGGAACAAATTTTACTGTAATATTTTAAAGGGAATCGTATGAAAAATTCGAATTATCCAAAATAGAATTCGAATTATCCATGATTTTTTAACATTACTTTAATACAAAATGCAAGGGACCGACTAAAAAATTCGAATTATCCAGAATTTCGAATTAAACAAGTTCGAATTATTCAAGTTTCACTGTATATATATATATATATATACGTATATATAAATTAAAATGGCATTGCATTGCGTAGAATAACTTGCATGTTATAATAAAAAAATGTAATTTTTATTTGAAAGTTTTAATTAAACTGTTATATTTTAATGAATTTTAGTGAAAATAATATTTTAAAATAGCAAAAAAACTCAGTTTATGATTATTGGGTAGCGCGGAAAGTATTTATATATAAATATTTCGCGACAGAAGTCTTATTTGTAATTTTTCACTCCAAACGTCCTAAATATTAAGTCACATTGGCATTATGCATTTTGATAGCTCATATAGTAAGGCTCTATTCTGAGAAAGTTTGTTTGGATCATCAGAATCGTTTTCGTTAGGTGCTCTATCAAGTATGGAAAATTAAATCAGCATTTTCGGCATATTTTGATTTTTATAGCAAAATATCATTTAAAGCAAGAAAAAAAATATCTGATGTGTATGGGAAAGATGTATTGAAACATATATTTTTATACTGTAAACATAAATATATACAATATATATCAAATTTCCATTTGATTTAAATGCATTAAAGTGCCCTGATTCTAAAAATAAAATAAAATAAAAATAAAATAAATGTGCTTTTTGGCGATTGGTCAATCATACGTGTGTACGAGTAAGTGGAGAATTTCCTGAGTTACATACCTTCAAAATTTTTAAAGATAAAGATCGTCAACAAACTTAGGAATTAAGAGATCTTTAGTGTACAGATGACTTTTTAACATGAAAAAGGAAAATTGAAAGAGGGACCGTAGATCCGAATCTCAAAAGCGGTTCTAAAGATTTTCGTCGAAATTGCTATATAAACATACTTTTCCCTACAAACACACTTATCCACAGTTCATCCTAAAGATATCCCTTTTATCCACATTAAACACTAAATATGTCTATTTCGTGGTTAAATGTCCTATAAATGTCTTGGAAAGAAGATGGGTTTGTGGGGTTTCGTTTGTACCAATTTCTTATACAAATAGGCCAATTTTTGTCTTCTTATATGTTTTAGTATATGTTATGTAGTATTATTTAGTATATGTTAATATACTTATATGTTTTAGTATTCTCTTCAATAGTGAAAAGCGCTTTCCGAGTATAAAGTTTTGCTTTATCTGTATAATACTTTCTTATTAACCCGTTAGTAGTCGCTAGTTGGTCGATTTGCCGCCCATTCTTCTGCGTTGGCAGATTTTATTATTCAATAGCTACCAAAAATTTTTAGAAGTAGCATTTGATATACATAAAACGCGGATAAAATCGAAGGAACGTTAATCACATCGCTTCTTAAAATTATTGGTGAGAGTTAAATAAAAAGTGCGTAATCTGTAATAGGTGGCGCTGTCTATAGCGACTACTAACGGGTTAACATGAGAGTTCTCCAGAAAGAATTTTCAACCGCAAAGAGAAGATAAACCACGCCCCCTAAAGTAATGATTAAACAAAGATTCCAGATGGAGGAGAAGGAGGAGGTGAGACACATAACAAGCTAGCAGAAGCTTATATATACCACTATATATTCCAGATGACAAAATATTCGCACCAAGCAAATTTTGATTTCTGTATGGCATTTTTCAGCTGTCCTTTAAATAGGACAGTGGGATAAAATGGGTTAACCCGTTAGTAGTCGCTATAGACAGCGCCACCTATTACAGATTGCGCACTTTTTATTTAACTGTCACCAATCATTTTAAGAAGTGATGTGACCGACGTTTCTTCGATTTTATTCGCGTTTTATGTATATCAAATGCCAGTTCTAAACATTTTTGGTGGCTTTTGAATAAAAAAATCTGGCAACACTAAAACATGGGCGGCAAATCGACCAACTAGCGACTACTAACGGCTTAAAAATGCTTTACGAAATTTATACAAACTCTTCACATTAACTCGTTTTAAATATCTTTTTCGTATGTAATTGTTAGTTTCTGGTAAACAGCGAAGTAAAATGCGGCAGTGACACCGAAAGTCAGTATCTCCAAAACTAATCTAAAGATTTTTTTTTTCCAAATTTGCTAGAGATGTATTTAGTATAAAAAATTGGTTATTACAGGAAAACTCACGCATCCGGATTACTAGTTCGGTTATAGATCATTGAAATGAGTACCTTAAAAAACGGTTCTAACGATTTATTTTTAAGCACTGTATTATATATAAAAAACTATCTTTTATATATCTCCACGAAGTGTGTATCAGATTGATGTTACAGGGAAATTGTTAGGTGTCTAATTTGTTAAAACAATTTTATGTCTTCTGACCACATCTTTTCTAAAAATAGTATATAATATACGTAGTAATGGGTAATGGAAATCTTGATATTGTTACATGCAAGATTTTCTTAAATGTTAAAATGCTGTGCAGATTGTTTTGATCTAAATATCAAGAATTCATATAAGAAAATACAGAAGAACGTTTTGTGATAGAGATTGCATAATATTTTTTTTTTTTTTTCGTAAGTTATTTGTAATTCTTAAGTCATTGGAGTTAATAATTGTTTACTTTATATCTTCATGTAAAATTAAATAATTCTCAGATATTAATGAATAATGAGAGTAATTACATAAACTTATTCTGAATATGTTTAGTACGGTGTGTTTTAATTCAGTATAGCGCTTATGGATTAAATTATGTTATGTAATATATTGCTTAAAAAAGAAAATTTTATATAGTTTAATTTTAAAAAAAATTCTGAACGTTTAGATTTGAAAAAAAAAAAAAAAAAAAAAAAAAAATGGATCTGCATTTGTTAGAGTAAAATTTACGTTGTTTCCTGCACAAGTGTTGTCAAAATTTATTGGCAGATTATATATATATATTATACGTTATTTATTAGAATGTAAGTTTTTTTTTTCTTTTAGCGATGAATTTTCCAGTTATTGAATTTAAAATAGCTTTGAATATTGTTAATGTTTATTAATTAAATTTATACTCTATCTATTTAAAAAAAAACATAATTGTAGATTATTTTTGAAAACACGTAACTAATAAATAATAAATATTAATCACTTTATATTGTTTTAAAAATGATAATAGTAATAAATAAATAAATCTCTTTTTCACAGTTTCAATATCAATTTCTATCCAGAAACATGGGAATTCACTTAAAAAGTCCTTGATCAGTTCCTTGCACTATGCAAAACAAAAGAGAATGAAAGGAGAAATTCTTCCTTGAGTAAGTGGTAAATTTATGAGAAAAAATATTTCTATAGAATATTCTGTTTTAAATTTAATAAAAGATAAAACTTCATACTACAGCTCATATGTTTTAAAAATAAGAAGAAATTTTTTATTTGTAGTTTACACCTACACAAATTTGACATTACAATGTAAAAATAAAAATGGCTGTCATTTAACAGACCTAATCACCCACAAAGGTGCCTTAAAGTAACTTTATTAATCTTTTAAAGGTAAAATTTAAAACACACACACACACACATATATATGTATATATATATATATATATATATATATATATATATATATATATATATATGTATGTATACAGGGTGGTTATAATTAAACTTCTCCTATAAACACAGCACAAACGAGTGAATGGAGTGTAAAGAAATTTGGTATATAGAGTATATACGGGGTGCGCTCACGGAATTAAAAAAAACAAAAGTGTTTTAAAATATTCACAAGAGGACGGATTTTCCGGAAAAACATTAAATTTAACACAATAAACGACAAAAACGGAATACAGAAACAATATAAACATTTATTGACTAGTTCCGGATAACATTGTCATCGAACCGCATTAAATAGAAGTAAGGAAAATAAAAAACAGTACGCTGTTTGGGAAAAAAAAAGGTTCAGTTTGCAGAAACAAGACCAGATTAGGACGAAATTGTACAAGGGGAACAGTTGTTAATCGTGTCCAGGAAGATGTAGGGAAAGGTGCTCCATGAGGACACCCTCATTCACCTGCAAAATTTCAAGTCGATGGACAGTGTGCTCAACAGCAGATCGTAACTGATCAGTTGTGGTGTTTCGCACATGAAGCTTTATAAAGTTATTTATGTCAGTTAACGTCTCTACACCTTCACGATACGCCACGTTTTTTAAAGTGACCCTATAACAAGAAATCGCGCAAATTTAGATCAGGCGAACGTCGTGGTCATGGATTACGAAATTAGTAACTAATAACACGTTCGTCTCTGAAGTGTTGGAGCAATAGCGCCTTCACGGACTCATGTATATGTGGGGGCACAACATCTTGCATAAAAATGATCTATGTAAGGACCCAACTTTTTTAGTTGCAGCACAACAACATCTGCAGAATGTCATGGTATCGGCGGTCCTTAACGGAACATGTGACAGAATCACGTGCATTTATTTCCTCAAAAAAGAATTGCCCGAGGATGAATGTTGCCGTGAATCCACACCAGACAGTCACGTTTGGAGTACGTAAGGGAATTTCATTGTGCATCCGCGGATTTTACTTAGCCAAATGCTCCGATTCTGTGTTTTGACTGTCTTATTGAGGTAGAAATGGGCCTCGTCGCTCATGAGAATATTTTAAGGCCATGACAGATCGACAGTCATTCTGTTGAGAAAACTGACTGCGAATGAGAGACGTTGTAGCTTTTCCCTATCAAGCAGCTCTTGGGTATCGTAGATATTGTATGGGAAGTAGTGCATTATGTTTCTGATCACTTTTCGGACGGTGCTGTATGAATAGACTCTTTGTCGAGAAACTTCACGTGCGCTACTGCCCCTAAACTCTGAAGTCTCTGACTGTGCGGCAACAGCTGTCTTGACGACATCAACAAGTACCGGTGTGACAGGTTTACAGCCTCTTCCATGTTGAACTCCTAATTTTCCCGTCCCTTTAAATCTCATAATCGTGGCCCGGATAATTTTATTAGACATTGGCCCACGCAGTAGACTTTTTATACGACGAAATTCACGAACTGCAGCAGAAGCGTTCCACTAGTTTTCGTAAAACATCTTCACTAATAACGCACGTTTAACTAAAGATACCGTGATCATTACAACCGGAAACATCGACATAAAACATAACAACTGCTGCAAATGTTTTATACCCTAACCTGTTACGCATAAAGTTTCCTCTTCTTCGCAAGTATGCAAATCTCGACTTTTTTTTTTTTTTTCTATAACTGCCAGTTTTTCCCGTTTTACATTTTATTACTCATAATTCTTGTTCTGGATTCTTAATATTGTTTCTGTATTCCTTTTTGATCGTTTATTGCGTTAAATTTAATGGTTTTCCGGAAAAGGCCTCTTCATGGACATTTTGGATTTTTTTTTTTTTTTTTTTTCGAAATTCCGTGAACGCATCTCATGTATGGTCTATATACCGAACTTCGATGCATTCTGTTTACCCGTTTGCGCTGTAAGATGCTGTTTATAGGGAAGTTTAATTATAACTGACCTGCATATTTAAGTATGTTGAATCATAAGAAAGTTTTAAGTGCAGATAAATCATTTTCTTGGGTTTTAAGATATATATATATATATTTATTTTGGTTTATGTTTTATGCTATACTCATATTATTATTATTATTATTATTATTATTATTATTATTATGTTTCATTTTTATACCAAGAAATTATATTTAATTACATCTTTTTAATATCGTATTACAGAGTTTACAAGTCTAAACAATTAGATTTTCAACCTTAGAAGATGATCAAACTGAAGAAATTTTAGATAAATGTTTACAATGCGATAGTGTTATACGCACCAATATTTTGGTAAGTTTAATAAAAAAGTTCTGAGTGGCAAAATTATTCTACGTAATTAAAAATCAGAACCACTACAAAATGATAAGTAGAGGGTAAAATAATAATAAAATTGAGTGCGGCGAATAATCTAAATGTGTAGGACTGGCTAAAATAAAATATTCAGACAAGCCCAATATTTGCAATTCCTTAAATGTTAGAAAAGTCTTAAAGTTCCAAAATTCTACGAAATATTTTGATTAAAAAAAGTTAAAGAAGTTTGCTTAATATTTCTAAAATATTTTTAATATGAAATAAATATTATAAGCGGTACTTTGTTATAGTATTTCGTCTCAAATGATGAACAAACAGGAGATCATGTTCCCTGTACAGTGCTGTTAACCCTCCAAATATTTCCATATATCACTTTTTCGAAAACCGTTTTTTTTTTTTTTTTTTTTTTTTTTTTTTAATTGGCCTAAGCATTTTCTTTACGAAAAAAACAGAATTTTGTAAAAAAAAAAAAAAAAAAAAAAAAAAAAAAAAAAAAGATATTTTAATATACGAATTGTTAGCAACAATGTCTATAAATTCGCACAGTTCATTTTGTATGTGCTTTTTAAGAATACCTTTAAACAAGAATAATTTAATATTTCATTTTCTCTCTAGCAGTAGACAATGTGTAAAACTTTTAGTTTCTCATATCTTTTAATAAAGATCTAAAACAAAAATATATTTAAACAATATATTATGTAACTAAACTTATACATCTTTGAACTATTTTGTAATAATGCAATTGTAAATATATATATTTTATTTTCTATGCACTATAGTATTTATTAGAATAAAGATGTATTTCGAAATGTTTTAAGAAAAACCATACACTTTATTATTTTACAAATAACAATAATAATAATAATTTTAAACAAAATGTTTTTTAAAAATATAATTTATGGTAGTATCTTAATTACTTTTGAGCAATTCGCCACAAATGTATTTCCTAATAAAGTCCGCATTTTTAGTTATATTTTGTTATAGTTTAATATTTAATTTTTTTTACGTATTAAGTATACAATTATTTTACATATTTTTATTCTACATTTATTCCTAATGAAGTAAAAGGCAGTTTTACTTTCAAATTTAAAAAAATAAAATGTAAGTTTTTGTAAATTTTGAAAATGTTTAATACATATATATATATATATATATATATATATATATATATATATATATATATATATATATATATATGCATATATTTTGTTGGTTGTTCTTTACAGTATTTCAATATTTCTTTTACATATGAGTTGCTTTTAATTTTCTTAGTGAATTAAAGCATTGAATTGCTTAAATCATACTTTCTACATGCACTTAAAAATAATTAGTTTTACAAAATAAAAATAACAATTACTTAAAATATTTTAGATAATATATCAACAGACATGTTTTTATTCATTCGAAATTACACATAAAAAGGAGTATGAAAAATACAAACTAACGCATAAATCTAATTTACTTAGACAAAGTATTTCAAAATATTTAAAGTTATTATCTCTTTAAAATCATTTTAAAGTATTAATTTGTATTCGAAGTGAAGAAATAAAAAAATGATGTATCTCAAACGAGAAAAAGTATTTGAATATGACATATAGTTAACATTGTTTATTAATGTAAAATTAAAAAGTTTAATTCTATTAAAAATTTCTGTTATAATATGCATTTATTTTGCATGTAAAAAAAATAATTATTTTCTACATATCGACATTATGACGAGAAATCAGTATTTAAATTTTTAAGATAAAGAAATATTTATATAACAAAGAAAAAAGTTCGACTAAGTTTGTTAATTTTCTAACAGAATTGTATATTCTAATACAAATATAACTTTTTTTTTCAATGGCGAGGCACTTGCGACTAAGCAGTACAAATATATATGAAAGAAAATATGTTTCTACACTTTTTCCCCCTTTTATACAATATGTGTACAATTAAACCTTCTTCTCCGGACAGCCCTACCTCGACCTTGGTCTTGGTATAGCTCAACACCGCTCTTCGAGCGGTGAGCTGGGGCTGTACCGCTGTTAAATTAAACCTAGAGCACATAGTGGCCGAAAGATCAGGCTCTATGATCGGATCAGGAAGAAATTATAGCTCCACTCTAGCTACATTGATGGGACAAATGTTTACATAAAAAATAGATTTAAAATTTGGTAACAGGTGGCGCTTTTTCGCTTACGGGGATGGTGAATGTTGAAAATCATTTGCTGAAATTATTGTCCTAGTGTTGTGAACGATGGCACACACGAGCATTGGAACGCATTTATATTAAATATATTAAAATTTTTCGAAAACTATTGAATAAATAAAAAAAAATAAAATTCGACATTTTAATTTTTTGAAAATTAAAAATACTCTATGCTATTTTTTTTTTTTTTTTTCTCCTCGATCTTACATTAATAAAGACTACCAGTATATTCTAAATATATTTTGTGTTATTTTCTGGACTTGTATGTTTGAAAGCAAAAATTCCATGTAAATATTTTAACATTCGAATTTTAAACTATTAAATAAATAAACAATTCATCATTGAGTTTACAACCTAATACACAAATATGTTTAAAGTGTATTCATAAACTATAACAATATAAAATCGTGAGGAAAAATTAAAGACTAAATGACGTGGAGAATTTGAAAATAACTTTAAAAAGACGAAATTTGAAATTATTATTATTTTTATTTTATTTTAATAGTATTTAAGAAATTCCAACATACTTTATTTTGATACGTTTTAACTTATGTATATGCAGCTTTTAATAGCTCTATGATAGCAATGAAATTATATACACATATGAAATAATACATTCACATTAACTCTGCTATTACAGACCTTTCAATAAAAACAAGTGTTTGCAAACTGTGTCAAAATGCGCTGGAGTGTGTCGTAATCAAGTGCATCAATCTCACTTCTGATAGCCAATTTTCGGTCCTTTAGTGAATCAGGGCTATTCCTATAGATTCTAAACTTGATGTAATCCCATAAGAATAAGTCGCACGGATTTGGGTCCGGACTCTATGGGGTCCACTCTATCCCGTGCCCCGTGAATTTCTCTGCATCCAATGCAATCAAACTCTCACCAAACGTCGTTTCAAACCACGTGAAGACGTCAGAAGTTTTTTGGAGACGAGCCCCATCTGGCTTGAACCAGTACCGGCGTGTCCTGTTGAGATGGCCCGCATCAGGGCCAAAGTGACGCTCTAGCAACTCTCGACACTTCACGCCTGTGACCACACCATAAATAAATATCGGACCAATTATCTGCTTCGACGATATGGCACACCACACCATGACCCTTTGTGGATGCAGTGAAGAGATGGCGCTGAGATGAGGATTTTCCGTACCTCAGTGGCGCCAGTTTTGTTTGTTCACGAAACCATTCAACTGAAAATGGGTCTCATCACTGAACCAGATCTTGTATTCACTGATGGCACCATTTTTAAGTTCCTCGATTATGTGGTTTGCGAAATCTCTCCACTTCACAGTATCCCCCCCCCACCTTTAGCGGCTGTCACATTTGGATCTTGTATGGACATAATCCTACTGCTTTCATTAGCCTTTGTAATGATGTTTTGGATATGCTTAATTGTTGGGCCGCCTGTCGAGTGGAAGTGGTTGGCTAATCCTCAAAGTATGCGCGCGCAGGCTCCCTGATGTCGTCAGTAACAACTGCTGATTTTCCTCCCGACGCCTTTCTTTTTGCATCCTAAACACTCCCTGTAGATTTATATCTGTCCATCAACCTGTAAACAATGAAAATCAGTGGGAGATTAGGACCATTTCATCAGTCATCTGATGGCTTAACAATCACTGCGACTTTAGAGCGCTATAACTTACTGCGCGATTATCTCTTCACTAAGCGTCCTTTTCATTTTTAACTCTGAACGACATGCCCGTTGAACGGGGACATTACATCGGTTATTCTCATAAAATTTTCCTACGATATATAACCGATCTTAAAAAGTTTGTGATTCTATATTGCTTTTTCTTTATTTCCGGTAATTAAGCATACAACTGAAATGTCACTATATGTGCTATTATAATATGGAAGAATTGTATTTGCATCAATACATTTGAAATCAGAAACTTAAAATACTTTCTATCATGTGTTTCTGACCACCCTGTATATATATTTAAATTTTGCTATCTAAAGAAAATGAAACATGCACAAAACTTTACAAGTATATTTTTATTAATCATACCTATTTATGAAATCTAAATAGGACACATTTTAAGGTAAAAGTATCGCTAATATGTACTTATTAAAATATATATATATATATATATATATATATATATATATATATACATTATTTCTTTATCATTATTACGTACTAATTTAAAAAAAAAAATCTACTTATTTTTTCTATTTTTAGTATGCACTTATTTAAAAAAGTCTAACAATTTAAAAAATAATTCAATTATGTTTAAATAAAAATTTTAAGAGTATATTTAAATATATTTATATATGTACCGTACAGTTTTGCAAATAAATATTTTGGAAATAAAAACCATTCTGTTAATTTTAAAGAGGAGAAATTTTCTAGAAAAATGTTTATTTAATATTGGGTAATATATTAGAAAATTCGTTGATGAAATTAAAACAAAAATATCATTTTTATGAGAAAAGATAATTAGCAAAATTGATCTTTTGAGAAAAGTTGTAATAGAAACGCAGATAGCTATTTACTTAAAAGTTAATCTACTTGTAACTGTTAAAAAAAAAAAAAAAAAGAAGAAGGAAGAAAGGAAAGAAGTGATAAAGGCACTTCGGCTAATTAATAAAATGCCATAAATTGTTTTATTTTATATTACTAAAATAATTAACATGCTACTTTAGTTTTTTTTTATTTTCACATAACGTTTCAATCCAGGAAAAAATTGGCATGCATAAAATAATTACAGTTTTTCATTTAATGTTATACTTATTAATATTCTAAACTGTATCTTCATAAAATAAATTACTTTCAAATGTAATTCTTATAAATAAATTTCACATATACGTACACATAAAGAGAAAGTGAAGAGTAAATTTGTTTTAAAGCAGGGAGACAATGTATGAATAATATATTTTGTTTTAAACAAATTATTGAAAAGGAAATGGTGGTTGAAAATTAAATTCATTTTCTATTTATTGATATTAAGAAGACATACGATAATGTCCAGATCGTAAAATTATCGAATGCACTAAAAGAAATAACCTTAAACCCAAAAATTATTAGAGTGTTTCAGGAGCTTGCAAAAAATCAAAAACAAACATTAAACCAGGTCAAAAATTGTCATAATGTTTCAATGAAAGCAACTAATTTGGCATGATCATATTAAAAGAATGAGCGATGAAAGGTTGCCTAAAATCGCTTTAAACTAAAAAACGAATCAAAAAAGGAAATAAGGAAGACCAATAAATAGCTGGATGGATGATATAAAAAAAAGCGATGAAAGATAGGATTTTGGAAGAGGATTAGACCCTTGACCGTAAGTTCTAGAATAGATTTTTTGTAGATTCTGTCGGAAGGCAACACTTGACGCCATGAACTTATAATTTATAAGATATATGTATATTATTATATATAATGTGTATGTATATATATACAAATATGCGTACTTACATATATACGTACATATAGATCAGGGGTGGCCAATCTTTGTGGAAAGTGTGCCACTTTCAACATTTCCAACATACTAAAATTATTAAAAAGTAGATTCCTTATCGGTTTTTGTACGCAAGTAGCACATTTATATCATAAAAGTCTGAATAGTGGAGGCTTAAGTTTTTGGCACAAAGAACTAGTTAATGGACAATGATATTTAAAAACTTATCTTCCTAAATATTTTTCAAGCTGTATAACAAATCGATGGCATTTTATTCTAAAGTTCCCAGTTTCTAATCGCTGACTGGATGGGTTTCACCCATGTAAAATTAACAGAACCAGTTTATTAATTTTTTTTCTTGAAAAGTTAATGCATCTCTATGAACTATTGCAATCTATTCTACTTGTCTAGTGTTATTCAAATGAATTTTTTAATAATGTTTTACTTGATAAAGTTTCTTTATACATGTTATATTTAATACATGAATGCCACATTCGAGGCAATCAGTTTTTTTAGTCCCCCATTATACTGAAGGAATGAAGAACATAAGTTTTCGTAAAAGAAAAAAAAAAAAAAAAAGCCCTCAGTTTTGTGACTTTGTTACACGTTTTGAGGTGTGAGGAATCTTAAAATCACAAAATGGAAATGGTGTCTTTCTGTAGGGTGTCAGTTAGTTGTTAGGGTGTTAGTGTGTTAGCGTGACAGTTTGTGAGTCTGCTTTGAACACAGTATCTTAAGAACAAATTGTTATAAAGAGGTGGGACTTATTTTAAAACATTACTTATGACCCTGGCAAATATCTATTGATGTTCAACAATTTCATTTAAAAACTTCGTAAGTTATTTGGAATTTACGATTTTCTTAACATGGGGAATAATCGCTAAATTTCGTTTAAACGTGTAATAAAAAGAATAATTTTATCGTAAATATGTTCGACCAGCATAAATATTATTATTTTATGCAACATTGAGTAATATGAACAAATATCGAATTTGAGGCTAGGATGAACATCACTAACTATGAAATTTCTGCTTTGAAAATTTCGTAAGTTATTCGAAATTTGCAAATTACTTAACATGGCAGTATAGGGCGAAATTTCGAATAATTGCGCATTTTGAGGGAGATTTTTATAGTAAAGTTGTCAGAATACTTTTAAAATCTTATTTATGATACTAGCTCGAAAATAATTGATTACGAATATTATAATTTTAAATTTTTGTAAATTACTCGAAATTTATTCAACATTGTTGAACAGAGCAATATAAACTTGCATATCATTGCCTTGGAAATAGAATGAAGTTGCACGAAAACTAAAATATTAAACTAACCATATTAAAATTCACTGAAAAAAAAAAAAAAAAAATGTAAACGTATTGAACTAAACGGTGGGCATCATATTAGGTGGGGTATTTCAGTCTGTGGAAGTGTCAAATGGTTATTCAAATGCTTTCCTCTTATTATCCATATAGTACGCCCTACAGTAGAAATTTTTGAAAACAAATATAAGGCGGGAACTGAGCTTACACCAACTATGCCAACTAGTATCTATTTTTACTTTCCGAACACTATAGTGAGGAAAGTATTGTAATCATGTCAAAAATCCGAATTGGAGATTTTGATGTTTCTATACGTTTCGAGGTCCCCTGAGTTCGTTTCCACTATTTTTGAGATGACGTATGTATGTGTGTGTATATGTGTGTATGTGTGTATGTATGTGTGTATGTCTGTGAGTGAACACGCTAGCATCTAAACGCTTTGTTCGAATAAGCTGAAAGTTGGTACGTATATTGTAAGTCACCATAGTACGAACCCTATAGATTTTGGTGAATCTAGCACTTATAGTTTTTTTACAGGGACACAAAGAAAAATTCTTTATCATTATGGCCTATGGGACCAAAATCTTAAAAGTGCGATAGCATCTAAACGCCTTATTCAATTGAGCAAAAACTTTATACACATATTATAGGTCACAGATACTCAATCTGTATAGATTTTGGAGAATCTAGCACTTATAGTTTTTTTACAGGGACACAAAGAAAAATTCTTTATCATTATGGCCTATGGGGCCAAATTTTTAAAAGTGTGATAGCGTCTAAACGCCATATTAATCTGAGCAAAAAATTTGTACACATGTTATAGGTCGCATTTGCACCAACTGTATAGATTTTAGTGAATCTAGCACTTACAATTTTTTTACAGGGACACAAAGAAAAATTCTTTATTATTATGGCCTATGAGACCAAAATTTTAAAAGTGCGATAGCGTCTAAACGCCTTATTCAATTGAGCTGATAATTTATATGAATATTATAAATCACTGTTGCACTAACTATAAGCATTTTGGTGAATCTAGCATTTATAGATTTTTACAGGGACACAAAGAAAAATTCTTTATCATTATGGCCTATGAGACCAAATTTTTAAAAGTGCGATAGCATCTAAACGCCTTATTCAATTGAGCTGATAATTTATATGAATATTATAAATCACTGTTGCACTAACTATAAGCATTTTGGTGAATCTAGCATTTATAGATTTTTACAGGGACACAACGAAAAATTCTTTATTATTATGATCTATGGGCTCAAAGTTCAGTAGCGTTAAATAAAACCTCGTGTGATATATGGAGAAAAATACTCAAACACTCTATTATGGTTTTCCCTCTTTTGTTTGTTTAGCAACTCCTCTTTCTTTATTTTATCTACAAAACTGTTAGTTACTCAATGTTCGGAAAGTCGAGTGGAGTCACTCCAGATTTTTTTTTCTACGAATGTTTTTATATAGGTATAACTGCATTATAATGTTTGCACCATCAGAAACAGTAAATTCTTAAATATGCTATTTCCTACGACAGTCACACTATATTAGTTGTTCAAGTTTAAGTTTCAAAATTATAAAAGCAAAATAATATATTATATATAGAAAACATGATGCTTCCCTATATAAATATCGTTAATAATTTATCACCAATAATTTGCAATATCCAAATAATTCGCAACTACAAAATAGGGAAGCAATTAAAATTTACCATTTAAATATATACAGTTATAATTTTCAATATTTTGTTAAAATTTTTGAAAAAGATTAAAGTTTTAATATTATTACTGCATTAAAATTTAATAAAAAAAATTGTCCTTTTTTTATATTAGGTCTTGATCGTTAAAATATGGAATTTAACCATATAAAATTTAAAAATCTTGTTACCTTAATTAAATAAGATACTTCGAAAAGGACTAATTTTTAATTTTAAAAAGCAAAGTAAAAAACAAAAACTAATAGGTTCTTTTTAAAAGGTTGAAACTCAAAAGGTTTTGAAACCTTTTCTTCCCAAGAACAAGAGAAATCACTTAACATTTTTCTCTTTTCAACAGTTCTTTGCTGTATGTAAATCCAAAGAGGTTAGAACAATGAAAGGAAAATTTCCTTTAGTATTTTAAAGAATACTAGTCATGAAAGTAATAAAAGTCATATCCATATATTTCAAAGCAATCTAGATGAATACAATTTATCAATTTTCTCCTCATAAAACAAAGGATTAAAAAAAAATCACGTAAGTATTTACTCACTTAATATAAATATAATCAGTTGGTGTTTTCAAAAATCTATATTAATAATTTATTTTCTGGTTTGTTAATCATGGAACCAGTTAATTTAAAATTAAAATCATTTTTTTTTTCAAGCGTTCAAAAATAATTAAAAATAACTATTTTAAAGTTATTTTAATCCTGCATTAATAGAACTGATTTAGATAGTATATTTTGGTGATTTACATGTACGCAAAATAAATAAATAAATAAATAAAAATAAAATAAAATAAATAAATAAATAAATAAAATTACAACATCACTTAAAAACATGAATATCATCTGAAATTATCAGGGTTCATATATGGTGGTGATAACGAAAAAGAGTTAGTTAAACAAGGCAAATTATGATAGAAAAAAATCGTTTATTCAAAATTTAATGGCTTTCTTTTCGGGCAGTTGTACTGACTGTTAGTTCAGGTATAATATTAATGAGATCTTGGACGGTTACTCTAGAGCATCTGTCAGTGTCGATTCCATTTACTGATCTTGTATAGTTTGTATAAGTTTTGCACGTTGTATGCAGTATTATGTAGGTTGATAGGCCTTCTCTATACGGCTGGTAAAAGGACAACTCCACCGTGTACAGACGAACAATCGACAGCCTGAACTATAGTCACGTTATTTTGGTTGACATAAAAACATCGTTGCACTAATGATAATATATACAAAGCTATTGACTATCTGTACACGATTTCATTCCAAACTGCGTAAAATGTTGTTCATTTAACACGTTTCGCCATGTAAGCCATTCTAGATTCAAGACAATTTGTTATATAGCTTTAAGTAGAGAAGTAATCAACTTGAAACTTTTGCAGTGTGCAGAACACGTTATACTTCAAACATTTCAGTGAAAATTTTACTCTGAAAGTAAAAGCAGTACCAATAAAAAATTAAAATGTTGAGCGCCATGTCAGTCATCGGTGGCTGACAGTGTCAAATATGATATCATACTTGCCAACTTTTCCGGTTTTCCCGGAAGACTTCCGGTTTTTTAACGTATCTTCCGGTCTTCCGGACAGATGATGAGATCTTCCGTTTTTAAAAAAGTCGCGGATATCGTTTGTTTTAAAAAGAAACCCCAAATGTTCTACGAAAACTCCTGATTCCCAATCTTTTTCCATCCATAACATAAATGTCAATATTCATTTCAAACTTGCTTTATGAGATTCTAGAACATGTAAAGAAATAGAATTGTTAAATATTTCTTGCTGATGTAATTATTTTTACCCCCCCCCCCTCCTTTCATTTATTTCCAACTAGTGATCAGCAATCAAATATTATACAGAAGTCTTTTGTTTTCTAATCTTTATCCATCTGCAACATAAAAGATAATATTAATTTTAAACTTCTTTCATTAGATTCTAGAAGTAGAGTTGAAAGAGTTTAATACTTCTTACTCTGTAATTATTTTTGTATCCCTCCCCCCCCTTTCCCCAGATTGTGATCAATGATCAATTCTAGAAACAATAAAGCAATGGAAGTGCTCAATATTTCTCACATATGTAAAATGTAATTATTTTTAGATCTTTATTGCTGAATTTAATGAATCTGTTTATTTTTCCTCAATTAAATTAAATATTTGTATGTCATATTTATACCAAATATGTAAACATGGGGAAAAAAAATTAAGAATAATTTTTTCAGGTAGGAAATTTTTTTCCAAATCAATTTAAGAAAATTAATACTTAGTTGGTTTTATGCATGTTTGAAACTGATTAGCTACTGCTACTTTTTTTTTAATATGTATGATTAATGTACATACACAAAAATCATATTCTATTTATTTAAAAATTTAGTCATACTTTAACTTAACTAAGCTTTTTGTCTATTGTTAAATAAATTTCTTACAGATTCTGTTTTGTAGATATTTATATGTTGAAGAGGAATAACTTCATTTAAAACTTTTATATATTTAGTATAATCAATCCATAGTAAAACGTTTCTATAGATTGCTTTTAAATATTAAAATTGTAAAACTGTATTTTTTTTTTTTTTTTTTTTTTCACTATTTGACGTAATAAACAAGTAAAAAAATAAAATCTTCCCTTTTCTTATGAAATCTTCTGGTTTTTCAACAAAAATCTTCCCTTTTTTTATTAAAATTGGTTGGCAAGTATGTGATATAAAGCCGCGTCAACCATCGGTGGCGAGTATAAAATAGGATATAAAACTAAAAATATTACATTTAATGATTGAAAATTTATTAAAAATTTGCTTAATTTTTATTTATTATAGGAGGAATCATTATAGAATTTTAATGGATTTTAAGCATTTGCGTGGCACTCAACGTGTTAAGGTGCTTAAAAGTATTAGCAAAGAAATTTCAGAATCCAATCTTAACAATAAAAACATATTTTATTTTTATGTGATGTTTTTCAAAGTTTCCTTACTGATATTTACCAAACTAAATTAAGATGAGTTTATCAATGGGTCAAACAATGAATTAAATTCTAATGCTTTTTTCCGTGTTTTCAATCGTTCCTTATGCTGATGAATGAATTTAACACCATAAACGTCGAATCTTTCGTTTTTCAAGGGAGACGAAATACCGGATATTTTTTATACTTGTTATCGGTCTATTTAATAGGGGGAAAATATAATTCGAAGCTTCGAACAGTAGAATAGTTAGTAATTTTAACAAATTAATACGAATGTGCTTAAAACTACTTTTAACTAAAACTAAAATGTGTACTTAAATCTAAGATATTTTTTACACTACTTTTGTAAAAAAAAAAAAAAAAAAAAAAAAATCTTATGAATTTCAGTACATAAAATAAAAAGACTAACAAATAAATTTTCAAATTTTACATTGTTTATATAACAATATTTTTAAATGCCCATAAAGAAACTATATATAGAAATATTAATTATATTTACAAAATTCTCTTACACTTAAAATAAATGTAAGAACAACTTTTTCTTTTTATATGTGCATATACAGGTCTCGCATCGTTCCAAAAATTTTGCAATCATTTTATTATATTGCCACCCGTATTTTAAAATAATGTACTTTCTCAAGGATTGTATACATATGCTTTATCGTTAAGACATTTAAGAAAAATTAGTAATCATAGTGGTGACAATAAAAGAAAACAGGAGTAAAAAAATAGGAACACTGCGAGGCCTTATTAAAATAATAATTTAAAGCTTCCTTATTTATCAGAAATTTTATTTTTGTATTTAATATATACGTATAATTATGAAAATAAATGTACGCAATTATATTAATTATACATTAAAGATATACACGCATATTAAATTATAATTTTAGCATCAGAGACTAAAATGATAACGAACAATAAAGGGACAATATTTACTTTTATGTGTATTGCAAAACAAATGACAATTGTTTATCTATTTAAAATAATCATGAGTTGTGTAAGAGAAATTATGTAATATCAAACAAATTTGTTAAAAGTTTTCTATAATGATTCTAAGAATAAATAATAACAAGGCGCAAATGAATATTCTCAATGACGAATCAAACAAAAACAAAATAAAATATACTTAAAACATTTTATTTACTTAACAATTTAATTTCGTTGTGTACATAAAAGAGTGAATAGGTTGTTTATTAAACATCGCATTATTACAAGTATTTTTCAAACATTGCATTTATTTATCATAAAGATATCTTTCATAAAATTTCAAAGTATTCAAGATTTTGCTTAAGTGATACACAATATTTAAAACATTTGTTTATTATTGTTAATAATTATATAGTTGAGATTTAATAAAATTTATTCTGTGAAATAATTTTATTTATTTTTTATTTGTGTTCGATTCATATTTTATTTATTTCTATAAAATATAATTAAACATCAATGTTTAAATTTATGTTTTATAAAGCATGCATAAATAATTATATTTAAAATAATATTTTTTATCTAAGCATTATCACATTTGAGCTAATATTTTATTTCTTATAGCTCGAATAATCTGGTGTTGTAAGACGGCTACTTTATTTTATTTAATATCAAAACTGAAGGTATAGAGAGGTATAAGGTGCATTGAAACATTTTAAATATACGTTAAATAAATTTTAGTTTGAGAATGAATTTTCTTTTTCATATGTTTCTGTGTAAGGTAGAGGAAACTTAAAATATATGTTTCTGTGTAAGGTAGAGGAAACTTAAAATATATGTTTCTGTGTAAGGTAGAGGAAACTTAAAATATCGAACTATGAATATTGTATTTACATCACAAATCATTTAGGATAATAACTATTTTTTTAAATACATTAACAATTCTTCTACGTCACTCTTTAACACATTCGCTGCCACCAAAATTTATATATCCATCCTCAGAAGCCGAATTTAAAAAAAGTGTTTTAATGATTAAAAACGTTGGCTGCACAAAAAAAAAAAAAAAAAAAAAAATTAAACACAAAATATAAAAACCACGCACTGAAAATATAAAAATAATGCTTCACTAACGTGCCACAAAAACCTCATCGTTCAACCTCCAAATCCGAACTAAAACTAAAGCAGTTTACTTATCATACTCGATTGACGCCCCAGAGCGTCACCGGCATGGGAGGTACCGCCATGCTGACGCGCCAGCGCGTCAGTGGCAGCGAATGTGTTAACTAAAATAAACGAAACAAAAATCTATATTTCTCTCTCTCTTTTTCTATATGTATGTATATATATATATATAATGAATAATGAAATAAATAATAAATATATCCTTATCTTACATTAAACGAGTACATCGCGTGACTTCTGATATAAATATTATATATATATACATATATATATATATATATATATCTTGGAGGATTCAGGAACGGCTGTAACAATTTTGATGAAACTTCGGGATGAAGGAATTTTTTTAAGTGAAAAAACGATTGGGCCAGTCGCCATCTACAGGAAAATTCAGCTTCGCTATTAACCCTCTATCGGCCATTTGCAAAATATGGCAGAAATTAAGTATTCGGAAATGATAATAGCGATTCTGATAAAAGTTTGACGTTAAGTGTTTTTGGGGTGCTAGAACGGTGGTACTTATCCTCATCTTCAGAAAAAATTGTGTTCGCTGTTAGACCTTTCTCGTTCAGTTGCAACGTATGACAGAAATATGCTTCACTCGGAAGTGGATATAGCAATTTTGATGCAAGTTTGAAATCAGGGATTTTTTTATATGAAAAAATTATTCGGCTTATCATCATCTTCCAGGAAATTGGCGTTCGCTGTTAGCCCTTTATTGGCAATTTACAACGTATGCAGAAATATGGTTTACTCGAAAATGAGTATAGCAATTTTAATGAAGGAATACGGCTAAGTGTTTGTTGGATTGCTAAAATTAATAAAATTATCTGATCTTCAGAAAAAATCGAGTTCGTTGCTAACCCTTCATTGGTCCTTTTAAACATATGCAAAAATTAGATTTATTCAGAAATGGATATAGTGATTTCGATGAAAGTTTAGGGGTAAGTAATTTTGTGGGTGCTAATACGATTGGACTTATTTTTATCACCACGAAAACTTTCGTATGCTTTTGTGCCTGTATCTGCCTGTAGGAACACGTGGCAGAATTTAGATTTACATGGAATTGATGTAGCGATGCTGATGAAAGTTTGGGGTTGTAAAACGATTGGGGTTATCCTCATCTTCAGAAAAATTCACGTTTTCAGTTAATCCTCTATCGACCAGTTCCAACATATGGCAAAAGTTCGGATTATTCTGAAACGGGTAGAATGATTTTAAAGAAAGTTTGTGGTTAAGAGAGTTTGTGGCGTGCTAAAGCGTTTCTTGTATACTAATCTTCAGAAAAAAATCGCGTTCGCCATTAAGTTTTTGTAGACTAATTGAAACATATGGTAAAAATTGAATTTACACGGGAATTGATATAAAAATTTTCATGTGAGCTTGTTGTTAATTGTTTTTAAGGAGTTACATTGATCGAACTTATCGTTATCTTCATGAAAATTTCCATTCGCTGTTAATCATTTACAGGCTAATTGCAACATGTGGTACAAATTGGATTTACTCGGAAATATATATAAATACTTCCCCGAAATTTTGTTGTTAAGATTTGTTTGGTGAGTTATATCGATCGGATATATCGTCATCTTCAGGAAAATGCCCATTCGATGTTAATCCTTTATCGGTCAGTTGCAACATATGGCAGGAATTTGGTTTCCTCGGAAATTGGTTTAACGATTTAGATGAAAGTCTGTGTCTAAGTGTTCTTTGGGGTATTAACTTGACTGGATATATCCTTAACTTTAGTAAAATTCGATGTTAACCATTTGTCGACTGGCTCCAACATAAAGCAGAAATTTGGTTTATTCGACAATGGATCTAACGAATTTGATGAATGTTTGAGGTAAGTATTTTTTTTTTGAGTTGTTAAATTGATTGGATTTTTCTTATCTCCAGGAAAATTCGCGTTCGATGTTAACCTTTATCTACCGTTAGCAAATTATGGCAGAATTTGGGTTTTCTCGGAAATGGATATAGTGATTTTGATGAAAGTTAGGGAATAAGTGTTTTTCGGGTGCAAAATCAAATATACATATCTTCATGCAAAAATTTGCATTTGTTATTAACCCTTTACCTGCCGGTTGGAAAATATGGCAGAAAGTTGGTTCACTCGGCAAAGGATACAACGGTTTTTAAGGAAAGTTTGGGGTTCAGAGTTTTTTCGGATGAAAAATGAATTAGGCGTATCCTTATATTCGGAAATTTTCGCGTTTATTATTAACCTTTTATCTGCCTTTTGTAAAAAATGACAGAACATGTATTTTCTCGAAAATAGATTAAGCTATTTTGATTAACGTTTGGTTAAGCTTTTTTAGATTAAAAATCGATTAGACATATCCTCATCTTCTTAAAATCTGTGGTACGCCGTTAACCCTTTATTTGTTGGATACAAGATATGGCAGAAATTGAGTTTACTTCGAAATGGATAAAATAATTTTGATGAACTTCTGGGGTTGAGAAATGTTTGAATGAATAAATAATTAGACATCTTCATTTTTTGCGTTTACTGTTAACACTTTAATTGCAGCTTGCAAAATATGGCGAAAACCTAGGTATATTAGAAAGTGAATATAAAGACTTTCAGGAAAGATTGGGGTTAAGTGTCTTATATGGCGAAAAATCGATTGGACACCTTCAGCAAAATTCGCATTCTCTGCTGCTAACTCATCACACGCTGGATGCAAAATTGGCGGAATTTGGGTTTATTAAGAAACAGACCTAACGATTTTAATACCTTGCAGTTATTAATGTTAATTGTTAACCCACGCTCTGCCCGAAAAAAAAAAATATATATATATATATGTACGAAATATAATTGTCTGTAAACAAATCACTGTATCTGCATTTTGAATGATTTTTAAAATGAAACCGAATTAGCACTGTCATCCAAGCAGTAAATAATGAAACGTTGAATAAATGTTTTTCCGTACAGTAATAATTATTTTTTATGACATAAATATATCTCTGAGATATTTATGTCATGAGATATATTTATGTTGCGTGATATAGCAATGTGTGATATAACAATACAAAAATCTTGACAACTTTTCAATACCATAACATTTTTTTTTTCGTCGTAAACGAATCTGTTGACATATTTTGCATAATCTGTCCTATATATAAATTAAAATTAAAAGCAATACTGACATAAATAGATAAACTGTTTTATATTTTGATTTCTGAATTATCACTCAGTAATATTTCTTAATTAATATAGCAATAAAATGAATACAAAATACGTGTATATACAGCCTGAGAAGAAATTAGACTTTATATATATTGTTTTTTCTAACAAAATTTCTTGAAGGATTAATATTAAGGATTATTCTGTCAACTATATAAGGATTTAAAACAAGTAATATACTTTTTTTTTTTTTAAATAAAAAATTATAACGGGTTAAAAAAAATGTTAAACAAAGAATTTCTTAAAATGTGACATTCAATATAATAACAAAATTTACAGATTTATTATATTTTTAAAATAAATTTCTTATCAAGTTTATCATTCTTCTGCCAAATTCTTATATATTTAGTTTTTTACTTTATTAATCTTTATCTAAACCGCGTTTTGAGCGCTCCATTAAACATGCTGAAACTTTTGAACAACTAAATTCTTCAAAGTTAAATTTTCTCTTCGCATCTGAGGCATTCGAGAAGAAAATTTAATGCATACTTCATTCATTCAATATTTTCTAAAAACACTTAAAACTTTTGAAAGTTATCTACTTTTATAATTAGTGTCATATGATTGGTGTAAGAGGAATGTTCAATGTTTATAGAATGTGTACTAAAGTCCAGAATGAGGGTTTTGTAAATATTATTTTAGTAAGCATATGTAGATTTGGAATACTTTAAACTTTAAAGGACAGTATACTATTTTAAAATTCCAGAGCAATATAATAAAAAATAATAAAGATTTCTCCATTATATTGAAGTTAAACATTTATTATTTTCCATTCTCTTGATTTTTTTTTTTTTTCGATTAAAAATGAACAGCTGAACTAATTTAGTTTATTAATGTTATGAATTAAAAGGTAATCATTTACATAAAAGATAAATATTTAAAATTGTATTAAATAAATATTATATAAATCGGTGCCTTATTCTCGCTTTTCGGCGTAAATCGTGTATATGTTTCGGACACCTCCCTTTAAAATATACCAACAATAATTTTTTTTTTCCTTTTCAGTTTTAGGGGATAGGCAAAAGAGCCATTTATTCTACTTAAGCACATATGAATATGAATATATAGATTATTTATTAATAAATAAATAAAAAAAAATAATCGTGTGCCTATTTTACTAATCCAAGGTCTGTGAAAAGGTGCTCAGTATTTATTAAAAATTAAATTCAATGGTTTCTTAGACGTTTTAACAATTAATATATATTTTTTAAATTGTTTGAAAATTTGAATAAAACGACAATATATATATATATACATATTTCAAAAACTTTTGGTCATAAAAATGCATTTACTTAGGTTAAATTTATTTAATATAGTTTAGTACACAGACTTGAAAAAGTTTCATGAAAAATTTTATCCAACTAGTGTAATAAAAGTTAACGATCAGAAACCTCCAATAATTAAATATTAATGTGTTTGCTATGCTAAAAGGTGAGCATTTGCTTTGAGTTAGAAATAATTTTTATCAATTAAGATTTTGTTCTTAACATCGAACCTTCAACTCTTTATTATGAACATAAAAACAAGCGCTCTTATAATCGACTGGAATTTCATTATATGTAAAATGTGATCTGTGTTCTTTTAAAATTATTCTAAAAATATTTTTATTTCTATTATTATTTTAATGACCTTTTATTTTGAGCTGAAACACGCAAAGATCATATATAAAGCTCACTCGATATTTGTTCAAGTGTTACGAATTGAACAAAAGTTGTACGTACGATCGTTAGATTTCAATTTAAACACTTAAAAAAGTCTATAGTATAAGTGTAGTTATAAAAGTATGTTTCTTTAACGTAGACATTTTAAATTAGTTTTACGAGAGATATATACAAAAATTATTTTAAACGTTGTTCATCAAAAATCAGTTTTATGTCAAATTTCGTTTGGTCGACAAAAAGTACGCATTCAATATTTTTTTCTGGACGATATGCACAAATTCAGAAGAAAATTTTTATAAACCTCAAAAAGTTCCTGAGAAAAGTCTTTTGTAATTTTTTAAAACTTTTCTGTGTGTGCACATACTGCCAGTTTGTGCACGATATTAAATTAATTTCTTAAGAAGTTACGTGAATCAGTATTATTATTATTATTATTATTATTATTTTGAAAACCTGATAAATTTATATATATATATATATATCGTAAATATTTATTGATTATTTAAAAATTCTGTAAATATTTGTATAAAATATATATGTTAACGGTTTCTTATGTATATAAAGATATAAATTAAGGATCTTAATTTTGATTTCTTTTTATTATTATTATTCGGGAAACGCTATGTTGAATTAACCCAAAACCGTCAATCGCGAAACACAATTAGACGTTATAACAAAGTTTTGATTATTACTATAAATTAACTGAAATTAGCTGGATAAAACTTATTTTACATCTACTGGTATTATTTACAGTTTAAAATTTAAAATGTTAAAAAGTTTAAGATGTCAGCATATGTTTCAGTACATCTCGATATCTTTCTGAAGACTGATTTAGTAGTCATTCGATTTAGATGTGGAATTCAGTTATGATTTGCGAAAGTTTCGGTCTTGTTTCACAATTCTACCATGTGTACATGAACAATTTTAACTGATTTTTTGAATAACTTTTGCGCAATAGAGAAAAAAAAAAAGCTGAACTTATCTGAGAATACGTAGATGACGTTGAAAGGAAAAATGAAATGTAGAAATAATCGAACTTTTTTATTGGTAATTAAAAAATCATTCTTTAAAAAGATGCTGAGAGTTATTGAAATATAAGGTGACATTTTATCATTTTAAATTTTAAACGTCATTTTCTAGCAAATAGAACCGATATATTCCTATGCTGTGTGCTTTAATTATATTTATCATATGTGTTAGACAATTCTTGTGTGTATATTTTTTAAAGAAAAGCGACCAATAATGAGAAGTTTAAAGACATCGCGCATGGAAGTATGTCAGATCTATCATTCGGCGGTCTTCAAAAAATGAAGAAACTCTGATTAAATGATAAAACCGTGAATGATTAGATAAGCCATCGAAGCCTTAAAAATTCTAAATAAATATTAACTTTCTATCTTAATTTATTTCCAGTAATATTTACAACTCTAACAACACACTTATTCTCATCACATCCGCATGATGTCCTAAGGATGTCATTTCATTCTAACAATAGCCTATGGATGTACTGGGGAGAAGATATGCTGTTAGGGAATCTGATGATAATCCATCAGTATTTTAACCATGATAACTTCAAAAAAAAAAACTACATTTTTAAATTGCAGGCAATTCTTCAATGTGCTCTTGTATTTCAATTTACACATGTCTAATAATATAATACAATTTATTTCAGAATTAAATTCCGATTTATTTCAGCTGAAAAAAAAGGAAATTAAAGGGGACTAATGTGCAAGTTGTACCTGACGGGACTAAAGTGAAAGTTGTACCTCAAGGGACTAATGTGAAAGTTGTACCTCACGGGACTAATGTGCAAGTTGCACCAACGAACAAACTATTTCTTTCAACGAAAATGCCTACTAACCCTGGACGATAGGTCTAATATATCGTATCATATTATATATCGTATTTATCGTAATATAACTCAATACTTATTTCGCTTCCTTCTTCGACTCGTTTTAATACGCATTTTTTATATGCATGAGCAGCTCCCGAAAAACAAAAACATTAAATCATTAAATTCATTTTTTTACTTATTTTTATTTCATATTATTTCACGCGCACTTTTTATTTCCTAATTCAAAATTATTAAAATAAATTTTTCGATATCGCTTGTAACGATACTGAGTATTATTAATTTTCTTTTCTTTTTCTTTCAATAATAATAATAATAAAAAAAAGATTTTGATGAAATTCTGGCAAAAGCAGAATTTAGTTTAGGACGGAGGACTATTAGTTTTTTTTTCTTCGCGATTATAACATCGCTTTCAAATTTTTCAATTATATTTTCGATAAATTTTAGATTTCGATATATGTCCAACTATTGAAAAATGATTTCGACAAATGTCCAACTATCGAAAACGACAACTCAAAAATCCCAGATTGAGACTAATATGCCCTCAGTCCTAATAATGAACGTTAAAAGAGAAATCAGACTGAAAACAATCAAATTTTTCAGCAAATGAAAATAGCCATAAAAAGCTATGATTTTAAAATTTTATTACGAATCAAATGAGAGATTGTAAATGCAATAAAAAAAAATACATTTTTAGTAATTTTTAAGATACTTGTAATGTGTTAGCTACTAAAAGTATCCACTCAAAAATTGAACTTGATTTAATTCAGAAAGAAACGTATGTATATTTTAAGAAACAAAAGCAATATATAGCTATGGAAATATTTTATTTTTATCACTTACTGAAAATTTCTCACATATTCTTTAAAACACTTAAAGAACTTGTAATCTTTCTAGTTAACTTTTATTAGTTCTTAATCTGTATTCTGAGTGAACACTTCATTAAACAGCAAATGTAGAACAACTCTAAATTTTGAACTTTAAATTACACATTATCTGTCATGCAGCTACGCGAAAAATTAAGTGCATACTTTAAAGAATGGATTCCTTTGAAAAACACTTAAAACTTTGCAAAACTAAATTCTTTACTAATTAAAATGATTGTTCGTATAATGTCTGAAGTAAAAGATATTTTCAAAATGAATAATAAGACATTTAAAGCAATTATAAATTTAAATATATATATATATATATTTAATAATTTATGATTTATATCAAATGGAATGTTTGGAAATATTAAAATTACTCATTCAAAAAAATAACAAATTTTTATAATAAAATTTTATTTTAAATTTATTTAGTATCGCAGTATATTAAAACATATTGCACTTTTACTACTTATATAACTAGAAACAGAATTTTTTCAGTGAAACAATGTTTCAATATTTTAATGCCAACAAGTAATATCATGGTTATTATAACTCATTCTTTTTTTCTCACTTATATGTACCAAAGGATACATTTGGGGGGGGGGGTCTTATAAAATGAAGA
The DNA here is from genome assembly GCA_963930645.1 of Salticus scenicus. Classification (NCBI taxonomy): domain Eukaryota; kingdom Metazoa; phylum Arthropoda; class Arachnida; order Araneae; family Salticidae; genus Salticus; species Salticus scenicus. The sequence goes on from OZ005649.1 coordinate 103,401,001, forward strand.
GTTAGTCATATTAAAGTTTTAAAGTCACATGAATTCAAAAATTAGTTTTAGCTGATAGTGTCTGTGTGTGGGACTGTTATCAGCGTAATTTAATAAAAAATTTGAGCAGAAAGTTCAATGTTGGTACTATAAATTTAGCATTATATAGTAATGTTATTTGAAATTATTTATCAAAAACGGATAAATGGTTTGTGAGTCAAAATTTACAAAATTATTCAAACACAATATACTAAGGGCGAAATTTATGTTAAGTTCAGTTTAACATATTTAGACAGCATTGAAGAATAAGAAATTATCTTTTATTCTACACAAGCAAAAAAAAAAAAAAAAAAGTTTTACATAAAGTATAGTAATGAAGATAGCTTTACTTCTTTTTGGCAGTGCCATAAAAAAACTAGTATGTTGTGGCCACCACGAGACTTTCTTCTATATTTTCCTATACAAATTCACTCAGTAACAATACTAAAAAAAAAAAAAAAAAAAAAAAAAAATACCAAGTTTTTTTTTTCGTTAAAAGAAAAAAAAAATCGATAACTTTGTTTTAAATTACTACATATTTATAGTTCAACCATTCGTTTTAAAGTTATTGACGAGATCTTTCGAAAGATACCCATCTTGAAAATTTACCCCTCCCCCGGGGGGGGGGGGAAGCGATGCCCCCACATGCACAATTGTTTTTTCCTAATTAACTACTACTATTAGCAATATTTCATATTAATTTTACAATCACAGGTTAAGAATAACTCTCATTATGTACATTTATACGAAATTTTGTCCTATACTACCATGTTAAAAATTTAGAAGAAATACGATCACAGCGCTTCCTGTTGTGCGATTGATCCCCAAATCTAATCAACACTAGTTTATGTCAGGAGCCAACTAAATACCAAGTTTTGATAATTTCGTTAAAAAAAAAAAAAAAAAAAAAAAAAAAAAAAAAAAATTTTTTTTTTTTTTTAAGTTTTTTTTTCGTAAAAAGTAAAAAAAATCGATAACTTTGTTTTAAATTATCACAGATTTATAGTTTAACCATTCGTTTTAAAGGTACTGACTAGACCTTTCGAAAGATACCCATCTTGAAAATTTTGCCCTATATCACCATGTTAAAAATTTAGAAAAAGCGGGATGGCAACGCAACCTGTAAGACGATTTTTACCAAAAGTTGATAGGCACTAATTTATGTCAAGGTGCAACTACATACCAATTTGTATGAAATTCTGTCCAGTAGTTCCTGAGGTACAGTTGCCACAAAATTTTGTCACACACACACACAGAGACAGACAGACAGACAGACAGACAGACATTTTCTAAAAATGGTCAAATCGTGTTCTACAGCTCTCAAAACGTGTAAATCTATCAAAAACCCGAAATCGAAAATTTTTACGAATCCAATACTTTCTTCTATTGAAGATAGAAGAAAGTAATAATTACGATGTATTACTTTGAAGTTTGGAAATTCCTCAACATGCATTATAAGTTATGTCGTGCTTTCTTTTATTCCGAACTAATTTTAATAAGTTGTTTGGTAATTATGTAGAATATACAGTCTTCTCAAAGCTATCCTAATAAATTGTAAAATAGTGAGACCCCACTCGTTCGAAATCAAGCTGGGATTTTATTACTTTCTTCTATCTAAGAAAGTATTGGATTCGTAAAAATTTTCGATTTCGGGTTTTTGATGGATTTACACGTTTTGAGAGCTGTAGAACACGATTTTACCATTTTTAGAAAATATCTGTCTGTCTGCGTGTGTGTGTGACAAAATTTTGTTGCAACTGTATCTCTGGAACTACTGCACAGAATTTCATACAAACTGGTATGTAGTTGCACCTTGACATAAATTAGTGCCTATCAACTTTTGGTAAAAATCGTCTTACAGGTTGCGTTGCCATCCCGCTTTTTCTAAATTTTTAACAGGGTGATATAGGGCAAAAATTTTCAAGATGGGTATCTTTCAAAAGGTCTCGTCAGTACCTTTAAAACGAATGGTTGAACTATTTACTTTTTTTTACTTTTTTTTTTTTTTTACTTTTTACGAAAAAAAACTTAGCATTTTTTTTTCTCTCCCCTTAATTTTATCAAACTCCCACGGTTTCCGTGTTTTGACAAACTTAAACTAATTTTTGCTTTTTCCCCTAATTTTGTCAAAGTCCTACGGTTTCCGTGTCTTGACAAACTTTAACATATTTTTGCATTTTTCCCCTAATTTTGTCAAAGTCTCACGGTTTCCGTGTTTTGACAAACTTAGAATAATTTTCACATTTTACCCAAAATTTTGTCAAAGTCCCACTTTTTTTTTTTTTTTTTAATTGTTACTCAGTGACTTTGTATAGGAAAATATAGAAGAAAGTCTCGTGGTGGCCACAACATACTAGTTTTAAACTTGTACATGGAGAGTTTGACTAATTGAGATTGAGACGTCCATTCAGATTTCGTTTAGTTACTGTTGGTTTTGGAGGAAATGTAAATTTTCAATATTTAGATTGGTTAAATGAGAGTAGATGCAATAAGAAAATCCATTCCAGTTTCTTTTAAATAGCGTTGGTTTCCGAGGAAGTGTGAAAATTACTTGGAGCATGGTTATGGAAGTTTGGAACATTCACAGTTTACTTGTTTATAAATATTTTCAGTTTAGAAGTTTTAAAGTGAAAAATTGAAGCAATTATCTAGTTAAAATATTTCTGTATGTATATTAATGTGTGTTTTTGAGGAATGTAGAGAATGCTCAGAATGTATGCGTGCATATTCAAGCGTTTCGTGTGTTAATTTAAACCACATCTCACTGATTACATATAAAAAGCGTTAGCGCGTAAATGTTAAGAAGTATTTATATATATATATATATATATATATATATATATATATGTATACATAGGTGATAGAAATCCTCCTCCTTTTTAAAGTCTCTAATAATATATATATATATATACATATATATATATACAACTGGCTCTTCTTGGTTTTAGAAAATTAAAGCAGTTAAGACGGGATATCATAAAGCAAAGTCTAAAGTAGAATGAACTACAATCTTCTAATAATTAAATAGTAAAAAATAAATAAAATTTATTTAAAGTCTGAAATGTTTTCTTATTATACGGGAAATAAATAAATTAATAAATAAACTGAGTATGTTTGAGGCAGGCGACAGCACATCTTAAACAATATACCGAATAAAACAGTTTATAATAAAGTTTGTCGTATAATATACTTTGAAAAATTCAAATACAATATCTAATACGTTACACCATAAATTGTAATAATAGGTCCACAGTAAAGTAGTTTAAGAGAATTTATTGTAAACGGCGCGTCAGAATATTTAAGTAAATTTTGTTTAATGAAATTTTATGATCTAATTATACTTAATCTTTGAATAAATATACTACCAACCAAACATAACATAAGAAGTTATCAAATTTTCTCAAATGTGTCTAGTTTTATTACACAGAAATAAACATATATTTATTTCTGCGTAACGAAACTATACAAATAGTTTAATGACATAAATATACGATACATTTTTTTCCTTAAGACGATGTGTTTTTCTGGTGTATTTTTGGATGTTGATTAAGTAAAAAATATTTAAAAATTTAAATCACGTACTGTTTTGATCAAAAATGAGATTTTTGGAGTTCAAAACTCCACTTTTTCAACTTCCATCTAAGTTATTTCTCGTAAAATCTAGCTGAAGTGAAGCTTAGTGAAGAACATAGAGATATATTTCATCAAGAGACCAAATAAATCTATAGGAGGCATCAGAGGTGATGATTATTCTTCGATGCTGCATAAAGAATACCCTCCCCCCCCTTCCAAGGCTACAAAGCAGAGCACAGCAGAAATAATCTCTAAAAGGAGCTTTGAAATAAAAGACACATTTAAAAGGTAATAAGCAAATAATAGTCTATTTCAATGTGTTTAATACATAAAAAAGCTTTCGATCTCCATTCTTACTTTATGAAACACACTTACACGACAGGTTCAAAAGAAAAGAATTTGTGAATTCAGCGTATCAAAACACATTAGCGACACCCAAAATAGTGTAAAAAAAAATGGAAATTACGTATTCTCTGACCTGTGAAACTTATAAAAATCTGTATTGTAGGATTTAACAATATTTAAACTCATAACGTGTCAATTTCATATCAGTAAAGCAATTTTTTTTAAAGATAATAACAAACCGGAATTATCCTGTATTGTTTTCTAACAAATTAATAATTATTAGGAAAACTGTGACATTTTAGGCAAAATGCACTTATTTAAATAGACATTTTTTTAAAATGAAAAATGACTGTTTCTATTTTTATTTGATTAAGAGTTTAAGTAGTACAAATTTTTGATAAAGAATGAATAATAAAATGCTTTGATAAAAATGAATTCTGTTTTATTATCAATCTAGAATGCCGACTAAACATTTAAATTTTGAAAAAAAAATGTATTTAATGGAATTGAATTAAATCATTTATAAAATAATTTATACAATAAAGAAATCTAAAAATTTACATTAATTACAAACTTTTACAGGGAAGTAAATATTTCTAAAATTATTATTATTTAAAAAAGTAACATAAATTACTAACGAGGGGAACTTTATAAATTTGTGTATAAGAAGCTTTATATTCATGAAAGTCACACGCTATATGATAAAAGTTTTCATTGAAATTTATTCCTCTTTTATTTATTTACCTTTTTTCAACATACCCATTACAAATGAAAACTTTTATTTTCTATCCCAGCTAAAGAAAAATGTTTTAATACGTGTAAGACTTTACAGCATAACAATGGCATCATAAAAGCGGAAAGAAAGCGTAGTTCTAAACTAATCATCATCAATCATGTCAAATAAAGACGTTTTCAGCGTTTAATCCTTTGTCTTTGTTAATTACGTGTTGATATTTTTGAATTTTGGAAACTTTTCATAAAAAAAGTAAGCAGGTGGTATAAGTATGCATTTTATCATTTTAGTTTTAAGAAATTTCTAGTAAAAGATAGATTTCACTAAATTAATTAAGGAAAACTTAAATTTTGCTTAAGACTTTGAACTTTATATACATATATATATATATATATATACATGGATTCTTAAAATGACAACGGATTAAGAATATTGTTCAAATTTAATTCAATTAATTATATCTAGATAGCTATTATAAATTGTATGAAGTTTTTATATGTTTTATGAAGTTATCGTTTATTTATGTATGAAGTTAGGGGTTTAATGTATGAAGTTCCTTGTTCATCATTCTACAGTTATTTTTAAACATTTTTCAAAACTTTTAGAAAAAATTAAATTTCGAATTAATTTTCTTTTGCTTCCAAGTTTTGAGAATAATTAATTATTTATTCTGCGAACTTATTTTTACACCCAACGCTTTAAAAAATTTGTATGAGTGTAAATCCCAAAGGTAGGCATTTATTTTAAAAATCAAGAAATACAGTATGTCCCAAAAATATAGACAAAAGTATAAAATGCAATCCACAGTCAAAATAAGAATGGGAGGAAATTTTTTTTTATGTGTGTATAATATGCACTGAATGAAGCACAAGCTAGGAATAATTTTATTATAAAACACAACAAATTCTAATTCTATTTAGAAAAACCAAAAATAGGTTGCCCCATAATTATAGACGATATTTGTTTTATGGATTATATTTAAGGTTCAGGAATACAATTACAAATATAGTATTTATTCGTGTTTCCATTTCCTTTAATTACATGAAATACGCGGTTTTCCATGGAAAGTACTAAATTTTACATTACTCAAGAGACAGTTCATATCATGACTGCTCTATCGCTGTTGTAATGTCCTTGGTTGAAAAATATTGATGTCTATTTTCATATAATTTTCGTGCCAGATGTCCCCACACGTTTTCAGTTGGATTTAGGTCTAAACAAAGTGATGGCCAGACCATGGCGTTGATATTGCCCATATTAAACCACATCTTTGTTGAGTTAGACGAATGAATAGGCGTCTTGCCTTGTTCAAATACACAGCTTGGCCTTCCCAGCAAATTCTGTAGTGGAATGAAATGATCCTCTAAGATTTGCTGATAGTCCTGAGAGTTCATTTTCGTGCTAAAAATTACTGAAAATGTTTGTGCATTAAGACCAAGAGCACCCAAAGTCATTACAAATCCTCCACCTTGACGTTTACTAACAAAATTTCTAGTTTCGCTTTGAAACTCATACCAGTAAAATTTATATCCATCTGGTCCATCTCGACTTTTTCTGGTCACTAAATGTTCTTGACAGCCATTTATCACCGTAAGATATCATTTCCTTTGGTCACTTTAAACATATAGTTTCGTGGTGTACTTTTAAGTATGATTTCTTCAATGATTTCTTTAAAGTTATTCGCTTATAGATACCAGTATTCTTCTGTGAATGTTATTTTTTTTACACTTCAAATTTGGATGCAAATTTTCGCAATGAAGTATTTTTTCTAGATGCCATGCTTAGAATGATTCTGTCACTGCGCACGGATGTAATTCTTTGTCGACCTGGTCATTTTTTTATAGACCAGTTGTCGTCATTATGCAAAATTCTGTAGACGCTCTTTGAAGATCTCTTTAAAATAATAACAGGAGACTTGGCGCTGGAATATTAAAACCCGAATAAATTACTACGTCATAAACGCAAAAAGAAAAATATTTGCGATACATACAGCTGTTTTGATAGCCTTCAGCGCACCGTCTTCAGTGCAAAAAGAAGACGGTACGTTCTTTTTGCACTGAAGACGGTACGTTTAAGGCTACCGAAACAGCTGTATGCATCGCAAATATTTTTCTTTGGCGTTTCTGACGTTGTAGTTTATTCGGGTTTTAATCTCTTTAAAATCTTGGATATCGCTTTCGGTTTTTTAACTTGAAGTTTTCAATCCAAAACTTTGATGATTTTCTCTTTACTTTTAGGCATTTTATCGAGTTTATAAAAATATCGATTTGTCAATCGAAAACAAGCCAAAAAAAATATTTCAAACCAAAAAAAAAGCAGGAAATCAGACTATACATACCTTCGAGAAATGTAAATAAATATTACAATTTTAAATATTTTTTACTTAGTTTTTATGCGTTTTCTAATTCTTTTTACAACAAATCTGAGTAAATAAATTACAAAAATATATCTGAATCATTTCTGTAATTACATGGAAAGTATTTTAGATTTGAATGGCATTTTTGTCTTGTGTCTATATTTTTGTGACACACTGTTAAAAATGCTTTCTTAAAAATGAACTAAATTGTCTCAAAATAGCTCCGAAACAATATATACTTTAATTTGAAAACACATGTACTATTTTTGAGTATACTGACATGCCAAACATGGGGATATTGGGATTCTTATTGGTCAATTCTATTTTTGAGCATGTCAATATACTCAAAAATGAGTACACGGGTTTTCAAATTTAAATATATATTGTTTCGAAGCTGTTTTGAGACAATTTAGCTCATTTTTAAGAAACCATTTTTTACAGTGCACAGAGTAAAACTTTCAAATTCAATAGAAAGATAAAATTTTATTAAAAAATTAAATTTTACATTTATTTATTTATTTATTTATTTTTGTGTGTGTGTGTCTGTGTCTGATTTTATAATTGAGGTATAAAAAATTAAATACCCATATTTTTTCAGTGACATACAACAAACGTATCGCAATATCATTGGAGAATCGAAAAGGAAAAATTAGAATTTTTATGAAGCTATTTGATATTAGGTATTGTTTTGTATTATTCTCCATATAAGAAGCCTTAGCATATCTATAATTTATTTTTTATTTCTAAACTACGCTTTATGTGTGAAAATATTAGATTTCGTGGTAATACATGATGTAAAAATGATAGAATGTGAGACAAGAAGTCCTCTTAGTCAGACTTCTTAGGTAAGAGTATTATAAAAGAATTTATATCAATGAAGTAAACTTATTATGTTGTGGATGTTTTTTTTTTTTTTTTTAAATCCAAATTCAACGGATCATACGTTTTTGAAAAACAAATCTATTATAGAAATGGAAATTTACATTTGCAGAAATAATGTGAATCATTTTCTTTCTTTATTTTCTAATTCTGTGAAATATCGTATATGCTAAACTGAATAGAACAAATTAATTAATATACAATTTTAATTTTTTTGATGTTTTTTGTAATTTTGTAATTATAATATTATGCTTCATTGAAGAAAAGGAATATTTTAGTAATGACTTAGTTATCGGCTAAATACTGACAACATATATAAAGTGAATTTCTATGTAATTCTTTAAATACCGATATTTATATTAAGAATTTAAGATTTTAATTCATAGAATGTTTTTTATACATTTGAGATAATTTATAATCTTTTGAAAAGGCGTTTATAATTTCATAAAATTTATAAATAGGAAAACTAGAATTTGATTTTTAATTTCCTATGGACTCACTTTGTTCGCATTGTGGACAAGCAATGAATTTATACCTTAACATTTTCTCATTTTGGAATTTCATAAATTAAATATATAAAATAATTCATTAATTGTACGAAGTTCCAGAGAATAAAGAAAATATTATCTTGGTAAATTTAAAAACATTTTTTTTTCTTTGTTTAAAGTGCTGTATGTTTAAAAAAAAAATTAAAAGTCGTTAGTTATATCATTCTGGCATTAAACAATGCACATAAAAAAAAAAAAAAAAAAAAAAAAAAAAAAAAAACTCATAATATAAATTTAAAAATGTAATACGGAGAAACATAAAAAAATAATCTATTATAAGAACATTTTATAAATTTATATTTTATATGGTGTCTAATATAAAATAAATGCCTTTATATATTTTATGAAATGAAAAATTATTTAAACAATATTCTTAAGCGTTTTACAGTTGCCTAAAAAATTAAAATAGTTATTCGTTTAATACTTCAAAGAATTTTATTAATTATGTTAAAAAAAAGTAACAGTTTTGTGTAGCAAAATATATATTTGCACCAATATTAATTGTATAACGTTAGTAAAAAAAAAAAAAAAAAAATTGAAAATGTAGATACGATGTTCTGTTAATAATATTTAATGACGTCATCATATTTAAAATAGAAAGAAAAAAGCTAAGGTATGAAAAATATACATTATAATTCTAAATTCCATATTATCGAATAGAATAGAAACAACAATTAAAATACTTACATTAAATCAATGAATGCTATACCAAATTAATTGTTCCAAGATATTTTTATTTCTTTATTTTATATATAATTATTATATAACAGGTTCCCTTAAAACCCATACATTTAATAAATCTATATACCATATTTCTGGAACAAAGCCACATATGCGTAGAGTGAGTATGCTAAATAACTAATTTTGTGTTTTATATTTGTTGTTGCAGTAATAGATTTTTGCGATCTTTACTGTACTTTCTGTATCTCTAACACTATTCTTAGGTTACCAGAATTCGTAAGATACTGCATCTATATGACTATTAAATCGCAGTATATATTGTGTAAATTTTACTACCGATGTTTCTCTGATTTACCTATTTAGATTTAAAAAAATATATTTTGTTTGCGTTTGAATGCTTGTTTCTTGTCTCGGTGTACCGAGTTAGTACTAGCAGAATTAGCCAGAGTGGATTGTATTACGATACGTTATGTATTATGTGAGGTAATCACTGATCTATTTATTTATTTATATATTATCTCATATATATACATATTTAAGAATTCAGTAGCGTTATAAAATTTAGCGTTTGATAGATACATGATAATACCAACACCACAAAAATAAAACTGATTGTAACACAGTTTAAAAGCTAGTACAGATATTTTACGATTCATTTTTAGTCTAATTAAAAGACAAAATCAGTTTCAATTACTTACGCCAACATGAGTAAAAAGGACCATAAAACTTTGACGGGGAAAATTTGATAAAGGTTCTCAAAAAATTTATTGAAAATGTACTTGTAAATGAGATTTAATTAAAAAAGTATGAAAAAAAAAGACCATAGGAAATAAGAATTCGATTGATAAATACTTAAAAATAGAAGTATAAGATCATCAGGAAACATATACTTCCATAAGCAGAATAAGCTGCAAGATTCCGTAAAACGGTTTAGCTAATTCTAGCCAAAAATACAGCTCATGTTTCGATCTGGAAACAAAACCATTTTGAAAGAGGAATGAAATAAAATATTAAAACAAACCTTCAAGGAATCCAGAAAGAAAAAAGGAAAAAATAAAAAATCTATATAGTATATACATATATATATGTGTGTGTGTGTGTGTGTGTGTGTGCAATATTACTAGGTACATATTATTATTGTTATTATTATTATTTTAGGAAGAACACACCTATGGGATAAATCATAGAAAGAGCTTAAGTCCATGAAACTAATTTTTGAGAAAACTGTAAAAAAAAAAAAAAAAAAAAAAAAAAAAAAGTATTTCTCGTAAGTGAAAAAAATCTGAAATAAATAAGAATTGCGGTATGGTACGAAAGAACGTTTTTTGAAATCGTTGAGAATTTAATCACTTTAACAAAATTTAAGCCATATAGAAAGTAACTCAGTCACTGAACCGAAGCTCTATTTGCACGCATGTAGTAATGCTGTGGATTTCTCCCGATTTTTTATGATATTTTAAAATATAATCTTAAATATTTATCTTTATTTTTTCATTGATGATGTATTTCAAAGAATAAAACATTTTTTAAACATATTTAACTGTGAGTAATGACAAGTGAAAGAAGTTTTGCATACATTTTTTTTTAATTAATTGTTGAAATATCGTTAAGTAGTAAGGTCGTCAGACCAAACATGAAGTCCCCTTGGATCACAGCAAGATAATTGGCTCCCCATCCTTGATAAAGTAATTATTAGACTGATGTCTTGTTTATATTCAATGATGATTATATCTATGATGGAGAAACGTCTTGATAATATATCTTGACCATGTCGAGTTTTTGTCCCAAGCTCGTAAGCGGCAGTTGCAGGAGAAATGTGAATTGATATCTGTAAATTAAGTAAGAATTTAACGTCAATTCGGATTTGAGACAAGACAAAACTCCGATAACTGATATCCATTTAAATTACATTGTTCATATAAATGTTTATCTTGAAAGCAATCTATTATAAATCACAAATCTTTACTAAATAATTTAAGTTCGATTAAATTTCTAAAAATAATCTTCAGGACGTTAATATTAAAGTTTTGGAAAGCCATTCTGATGGTATCGTTTCAAAAATATTTTTTAGAGACAACGATAAAAAAAAGTACGTCACGTCAGAACGAGAAAAAGCAAGCTAAATAACTATATTTCGCGCGACTGCTTGGCATTTAAAAAAAAAAAAAAAAAAAAAAAAAAAGATGAAACAAATTTTACACTTTCTATACGGGAAACCTATAGTAGATATGGATTATATTTCAATTATGTCGTACGATATAATTAATTTTTGTCAGGATTCCAGGAAACTTCGCAATTTTTATTGATTAAAAAAATGTCAGTCTATTTCATGATTCAATGGCAATTTTTCTACTTTTCAGACCGGAAATGCGAAAGATAAATGATTTTAAAATATTTAATAAAAATAAATAGTTTTTTCTTTCTTTTGTATTTTTATTTTTTATTTATTTAATGATTATTTGGTAGAAGTAGCAGTAAAGAGAAGAAAAAAGTAGTGGTTTGGAATTTTTAAACAATAAATTATGTGAAATTACGGATTAATGATATAGGAAGAATAACTGTAATTGCTTTAAACCAGATTAAATAAATTGAGCGAAAATATATTAGACCTTTTTAGAATAAAAGATATATAACTTTTGCTTGCATTTCAAATAAACAAAATATAATTTTAGATAATCACTATTTATTTCTTTTTCTAAATAAAAGATATGTGATGTTCTCAATATTACAGCACCATCAAAACTGCAGAAACCTCTGCTATATCAATAATAATAATAATAAAAAATTGGACTGAAGCCCTTTCTGCTCGCACTTTTTTACTTGTAATTGCTCGAATCTCGACCAATTTTATTTCAAGTAAGAATTCAAATAATAAATATAAAAATTCAAAATATATGTGTAAGCAATGCTTTCAGTCACTAATATATCCTAAACAAAAAAATTCAAAATATATGTGTAAGCAATGCTTTCAGTCACTAATATATCCTAAACAAATGACTATCAGCAAATTTATTTTTACGACGATACATACACACTTGTGTGTTTTTGTTGCCTTTATCATATAATTTATTTAAGATTAAATATTTTCGCAAAATTTATGTTCCTAAAATGTATAAGAAAATTTTTTTAAATGTCTGCCTCTGTTTGTATAGACATGGAAACAGGCTCAAATATTTGAACATGTATTTATATTTATATGAATAGGTTTAGTTTAATATCATGACATTTTAAGATTCTAGCATAAAAATTTTCCTCATCTATTTTAATTTAAGTTTTCATATTAAAACTGTCTCAGATTTTTTTTTTTTTATTTAAACTTTCTTCCGTGAATGCATAATAGTGACGTTGTGTAAAAATTTCGGTATTAAAAATAGCAGCGAAATTTATTGCACCCAGGAATTGTTAAAAGAAATATTTCAAAAGGTACATCAAATTCATATGAATGGATATCTGTTGCATAGTTTGTTGCAAACAAATGTCATTTAGAACAAGACAAAAAATTTGAGAAATTTCCTATATTTTAAAATTAATAAATATACCTACCAAAAAAAAAAAAAAAAGAATATTTTTTTAATTGTTTTTTTAAAAAGAAGGATTATAAATTATTTTTTTAAATAAAATATATGATGAAACAATAAAATAACAATTATAAGTAATTTTTTAATTATTTATATTTACTTCAGCACTGACAGCGAACTGGTTTGCTGCACGTAAGAATTGTTAAAAGATTCAAGATTTACATCCAGTTCACTTGAAAGGATACCTGTTGCCTAGTTCCAGTGTTGCCAGATTTGGGGACTTTTTTATTCAACATCCACCATTAAATTTTTATAGCAACAGTTGCCTAATCACATCGAAGATTTATCGTCTATTATGTATGTCTAATTTTACTTCTCAAAATTATTGGTGGAAGTTGAATAAAAAAGTCCCCAAGTCTGGCAACACTGCCTAGTTCGTTGCAAACAACAAGACGAATTTGAAACAAGATAAACAGTTTGAGAAATTTCCTATTTGTTTTAAATTATTAAATATATGTATCGAAACTTTCTTAATCGTACGATTTACAGTATTTTTAAAGAAAAGGATTATTAATGAGAAATATTTCAATAAATGGTTTGATAAAATAATAAAGAAATTATTGCAAACAATTTTAACACACTTTTTTCTTTTTCAACACCATATTTCATTTAGGAATTTTGCATTCACTGACATTACTCACTTTTGATGAATATGTATATATGTGTGAGTGTGTTGTGAACGTATGTATTTATTTATCTTTCCAGATATTTTCAAGAATCTCTAAAAATGGTCACCAAGATTTAGGGTGTTTAACACTTTTTTTTTTCATTCGTTTTATTTAAAATGGTAATACAGAAACATAACTTTCTAGGAAATATTATGTATGATAATTTGCTAAAATAATAATAATAATAATTAATAAATATAAATAAATAAATAAATTAAATAAATAAAACTAAAATATGTTTTGTATGAGATTAGAATGACGTTTGATGTACCATGGTGTTTCAAATTCAGTTTAGCATTAAAAAATATTTTTCTTAGAAAGCAAACAAAGAGATTTAAAAAAAAAAAAAAAAAGTAGTTTATTTTTGTTTTTCTCTTAATATGGTTAATTATAAAAGAATAATATTAATAACATTCGGATAAATGCGATTTTGTGTAAATGTATTTTGTTATTAAATTTTTCTATATTTCGTTATTTTTTCTTTCTTAACATCGCTATTTTTAAAAACCAAAAGAAAACAATTCTACGCATTGTTAAAGCTATTTTTCACTCGAAGCAGATTTATAGAAACCAATTACTGAATGAAAGTAAAGATATTGTTAAAATATCTTTTCGCATCAACTATTGTTTTGTGGTGATCAGATACTCGATAAAAATTCAATTAGAAATGTACTCATTAATACCTCCTGGGATTATCTGTTAAAGGTGTGAAATCCTATTTTTTGTTAACGAATATTACTTCAGGGTAAATCTATAATTTTGTTATATTACTAACTTTTATTGGATATCAATGTTTTCTGAAAAGTCCAATATTATATTTCAGTTTATTCACTATCAACAACATAAACAACAAAAATCAAACAACTAGTTACTGAACAAAAATATGTTTAAATATATTTTTTGTGATGTGTATTTTCTTATTATTTAAAATATAAAATAATTGTTACCAAAAAAAAAAAAAAAAAAAAAAAAAAAAAAACATTTATCTTAGATTAAAAATCACGTGCAATTTTCTTTGAAAAGTCGATACATTATATTTCACATAAAAGTAAAATATAATTGATATCAAATTTACTAGGCGAAAAGATAATCTGTAAATTAATTGACATTTTTTTTTTTTTTTTTTTTTCATTAATTTTGAAAGTACAGCTATAAAAGTAAGTACGGTGTGTTTCTGAAGCAGTAGATTGAAGTGAACAAAATCTTTCATTTCCCAACGTTTACTATGTGCAACATAAAATTTGGATAATTAATAATAATTAATCTAAATATATGTGAAAATGTATTTTACATATCAACTGATATATATGTTTCTAATATTTGAGATTGGTGCTTTAATTTTGAGGTGTTTGGCTGCAGGAACTGTATATTTAAGTATCAGACTGTGCCCTATTCAATGATTATATCCTTTGAAATGCAGGGAAATGTTAGAAGAACAATAAAACATTGGACAGTGATTATGCAATCACACACTTTAAAGATATAAAGAAAAAAACTTTCTATGTGTATTTGTTTAGTAATATTTCAACTTTTACAATAACAAATCACAATTTTACGCATGCATGATGAAAATATTAATAATTAAAAAAGCATTTAAAACACATGTAGAATAATTCTATGAAAGACATGTTTAATATCCACACCTTCCAATCTATATTAATAAAATCAGACTTTTGTCTGTAAATTTGTCGGAATTGAAAAATTTTGCGATATCTTCACGTTTCACACCCCATGAAAGCCGAAAATGACTTCAGAAAATTTTACCTGTGTGTGTGTGTGTGTGTGTGTGTGTGTGTGTCATCGTGTCCGTATGTCGCTTTTTTTGTCCGGGCATCACTTGAGAACGGCAGGCCGGAATTCAACGGCGCTTGGCAGTGATTTAGGTTTTCACCCAACTTAAAATTATATCTATCAACTTTTCAGAAATTCCCCCCGTTCCCCCCTGGGGGGTAAAAGACTAAAACACGTTTGTCCGGGCATCACTCGAGAACGGCTGGACGGAATTCAACGGCGCTTGGCAGAAACTCAGGTCTTCACCCAACTTAAAATTATATCTACAGAAATTTTCAAAATTCTGATTAGTGTTTAAATTGTGGGTAAAAAACGCCTGCGCATGCGCCACAAATATGTTTTCACTAAAACGCTTTGAATGGAAAAATAAAATGCAAAAATAAATTTTTAAGATAAAGACTTTTTTTATTCGCGTGATTCGCACTACAAATTATGAAAAGATTGAAATGAAGTTTTGCCATCTGAGTTTCATACTTTAGTTAATTTTAAAACATCTAATTGTCGTATCGAAAAACTGTTTACACCCCAGGATTCAGAAAAATCACCTCTTTCATTTGGCACTGAATTTGTAATGATAGGTCTGATATTTCTAATTTATTTTTCCTTTTTCCGTTTTTCCGTTCCCACTTAAATTTCATACTTTAGTTATTTTTTAAAAATCTAAATGTCGCATCGAAAAACTGTTTGCACCCCTGGATTCAGCAAATTCGCCCCTTTCATTCGGTATCAAATTTATAATTATAGGTCCGATATTTCTAATTTATTTTACCCTTTTTTCGTTTTCAACCCAGATTCGATATGGAACAGCTTTAGTATTGGATCCCTTTGGCAAAATTTTAAATTCGGCAACGAAGTAGCTCGGACGTTTCTCGCCAAGATCTTTAATTACACAATTGAGATAGCCAATTCAGTTCATCTCAAAAATGGCTTAAAATATTTAAAGTCACCAAAGGGTTCCCATACTAAAGCTGTGCTTTTTGTATTTATTTATTTATTATATTTTCTATTAAAGACTTCTGTGGTGACGAAATTTGGTGCGTAAATTGTTTGTATGCATCCGGCACTTATTGTAACTGGATTTCACGAAATTCGAAATCCCCACCCCCCACCCCCCACCTCGTCGGAGTCGGAGGGCAATAAACATGTGTAAAAACATGTTTCTCCGTTTGAATTCGTTTTGAATTTTGTTAAAATGGCGAATTTTCGTGTGTGGATATTGATTAAGTGTACGCATTATGCACATTAGTGGGATTTTGCAAAACTTCGAACTCACCCGCTGGGGGTGGGGAAGTAAGAAGTGGGTAAGTTATTCCGAAGACAGTGGGGACCCAGACTCCTCACGTTGAGAGCGATTAAACCTCTACCATTCACAGCGAGAACTTAGGTTATTAATAAAAATATGGGATTTTGACAACTGATTCAAGTTTAATGTCCAGCTAAGCGGGGAAAGCCTGCTAGTAAACATATATAACTGTTACATTTTATGATTTTTGAGTCTGCACTATTTATAAAATAAAGGATTTTAAATGACCGATTATGATTTTATTATTAATATTATTATTACTAGTATATAACCCCGTCAAAAATGACGGAATGTGAACGATAAATCTTGAAAACAATGTTTAGATCATGAAGATTGCCACGTGATCATTTAAATGTAGTTTCAGTTTTTGTTTATAAATCAAATGTGTTTCGATATTTTATAATTTTCGTTCTGAAATTAAAAAAATTCTACCCGATCAATAAATATGAATGACAATAAAAAAACTGCTGTTTGACAAAAAATATAGGCCCGAAAACACAACAGCAACAACACATCCCAGTGTTCCGTTAAGTGCTCGATTTAAAGTCCTCATAATAAGAATAATCTAGTGTGTCCCTCACACGACTTTCTCTTACACTGAAATTTAATGCTATAATTAATGCTGAAATTTAATGCTATATAATTTAATGCTATAATAATATAAGCTTGGAGATTAAGAGGTAAGATAAAGAGTACTGTTATCTAAACCTATGTTAAACAATTCAAATTAGGCTTCGGAAGAGTTTTATATGATAATTAGTTCTGGCCCCCCTCAACCCGCCGTTTCATTAATGCACCTACATTTATATAGAATTTAATTCGGTTATTAAAAAATAATTCAGTTTAAAAAAAATAATTTATTAAAATTATTATTTAAAAAAGTTATCTTGTATGATAATACAGACGATTTCCATATTAGAGAAATAGTATAACACTAAATATCCAAAAAAAAGTTGAATTTATTCTCAATATTAAAGTAAAAAAAAAATGTTAAAAATGAAAAAAATCAATAACTTTATTTTAAATTATCGTAGATCGATGGTTCAACCATTCGTTTTACAGGTATTGGTGAGCTCTTTTGAAAGATACCCATCATGAAAATCTACTCCACTCGAGGGAGGACATCTACCCCAGGGGGGGAGGCGAGGCTCCTACATACACAAAAAAAATTTTCCCAGTTGACTATTACAAAAAATATGTATTCGTTTCATTTGGTTTAGTGCAGTCTATAGATGTTAAATTCTACTTACCTGCAATTTCCCCCATAGACGTAATGTATTTGACTGTCCTTGTACACGAACCATTTGCTTCATCTTCACGAAAAGCTTACTGTAGCATCCCTATATGATACACATTTAGAATACCGAGTTTGGAATTTCTGCTACTATTTGTTCTTGAGATATGCTGATAACAGACACACAGACAGACAGACACAGAGACCATTCGCTAAAAACGTGATTTTCGTATTCAGGGGACCCCAGAACATGCAAGTATAACAAAAACTCACGTTCGAAAATTTGACCCTAAAACAATACTTTCTCGACCCCTATGGGTAAGAGGAAGTAAATAACGATTCACTTCATTTTACCAAAATACATTTTTTTAAGACTATCGAAGGTCCTGTTTCCAAATACGTAAGCGAAGTGTCACGTTACTGACCGTCCGTGGATGCAAGAAAAAGATTCCCTATATTAATCGTCCATTGTATTTTTTGTAAAAAATAATTAAAAATCGAGGAAAATTATTTCCCGATTTTAATACCCGTATTTGGGTATAGATATGCTATCGTATCCCTGTGTTAGATTGAGTTATTTTGCTGTCAAATTGACAAAATTTTAAATTTCAAAACTGTGTCATCTTTGGCGTTTTTTGTATTTGGCGATTAAAAATATACTACGAAAATATACATGCCATATGTTTATTTTCGTAATATGTATTGTACGAAATATTGTTTCATACAATTCATCGCTCTCTTAATATAAGTTGTTAAAATAACCATGATTTTTGAAACGAATAAAATATGTTCGCCAAATAATTTGGCGATATATTTTTTCCGCCAAGGATGACATATATTAAATCTATTCCGCTGCAACATATGAGTATCTTATATCAGACACTTTATTTAGACATTTGAAAACAAATTTGACTTCAAATTATAATAGAATATTTATCATTTTCCTTTTAATTAGTATATTAGTTGGATATTTATTGTGTAAATATCATCCTTTGAAATGAAATGCTTATGTTTTCAATCGAATATGGAAGTTTGCTATTTTATTTTTCTAAAGTTTTGAAATTTAAAATTTAGATTTTATCAATTTTACAGCAAAAACAACTTAATCTAACGCATGCACACAATAACTAATACATATCTATACTGAAATATGGGAATTAAAATCGGGAAATAATTTTCCTCAATTTTTAATAATTTTTTACAAAAAATCCAATGAGCGATTAACATAGGAAAGCTTTTTCTTGCATCCACTGACGCCTAGTGACGTCATCACTTTGCTTGCGTATTTTCTAACTAACTATCTAATAATTACAGACACTCCATACTAACCCAAATTCACCTCTACTCTATACTCCCAACCAGCTATCTCACCCACAACATCGCCAAAATATCCAGGATCCAGCTAGGGACTTTCTCATTCTCAACCGAACATTTTATCTTGACTCGACATTATCACCTTAGACTACCCTACTTTCAATACTCATTTCAACTGGTGACCTTTACTTGCCCAACCCAACATTCTATCCCAACTATAACTTTACACTAATTTCAAAACTAAAATCAACTGGCGACATTTACGTACTGAACTCGACGCCAATCATACCTTACAATGTAAACAAATAATGAAGCTTGATAAAAATATTTAAAGACTTTAATATGTTTTTACAAATATTTTAAGATTTTTAAGGCTTTAATGGACCATATTCCCACTTTGGGTTCCAGGCTACAAGAATATCAGCTGGTTAGGCAAACAATCCTCAACTCTACCATAGAAAAGCATTGTGGCTTGAAAATTTTTATCTTGCAATATTATTTATAAGAGTTACAGATTATAAGAAATTGAAGTAAGAGTGATATAGTGATACCTTTGTTTTGTTTTTAATTCAGTTTTAGTAATATACTTTAATATTAATCAACATATGTAATATTAAAAGTTGCCATGTGAACTGTGGCGATGTTAACAAATTTAAATGGATGTTCCATTTAATAAATTACTTTATTAAAGTGATTGAAATTCTAATTATTTAAGCTTTGATGTCTATATATATGCGTGTCTGTATAAAATGTTCTTATTAATCTTTTATCCATTATATATATATATATATATATATATGTGTGTGTGTGTGTGTGTGTACATAAAATGTTCTGCAGTTTTACGATATGGAATAGTCTTAACTTTTTCATTTGATTCAGTTGTTTACATTTCTCTTTTGTTCTTGTTTGAACAGATATCTGATTATTAAGTTTCACTGGAGAAATATTTAGGAAAATGTTATGCGTAACAATAAAATAGCATCTTGAATCTAGTTTGTTTACAAAATATCGGCCACGTGTTCGGCGATTTTACCTACTGTGACGTCACAGGAATATTGTCTATATGTTTTAGAAATATTTTAAGCGTTTCTTTTAATGAAACAGTCAAAGAGTCGTTCATTCGCAATTAAAGAGTTGTCCATTTGGAATTTGTATTTTCTGAATGGCAACAGTTTATGTTTGTTTTTATTTGACATTGTGTTGTTTATAATCATGAAGTTACATAATTCTATTTATAGGTTCATGTTTGTAATAGCCAGTGATCCGTTATATTAAATTAAACATTTAAACATTACAATTGAATAGTTTTTCAAGGTTTTAGAGGGAAATAAATAACAATATGTGCGATACAAAACATGTATGAAAATGATATGTATGTTTTCGTAAGTTAAATTGAACAAACGGGGAAAAAAAATGGCTGCCAAAAGTCTCTGTTTTGAAGCGGTGTAAACCGGAATCGTGAATGACAGGGTCATTATATATATTAATTATTATTATTTATAATAATGGACTATCTTTCTCCTTCTTTTTTTTTTTTTTTTTTTTAAGCAAACAATTTTAAATAACGCTAATCATACCATTTGCATGTAAATTAAAATTTTAGTAAATCTCTCTCAAAAGTAAAAAAATTGTTTGATTTTAGAAAATTTGTAAATTCATCACAACAAACAAAAGGAATATATAAATAATATAAAAAAAAAAAGTTTTACTTATTTGCTTACGGAAATTTTATTGCAGATTCTTTGAAGCACTTAAAATATATGAAATAATTCTAGTTCATTTTATTCTTTCTTAATCTGTATTATTTGCGAACACTCAAATGAAAGTAAAACAACTCGAAACTCTGCACTTTAATTTATACATTATGTTTAAGTTTGCGAAGCGAAAAATTAAATACATGCTTTGTAATATCGTTTCCTTTTAAAAACACTTAAAATGTTACAAAGCTAAATCCTTTACTAATTTAAAGCGTCTTTTATATAATATCTGAAGCAAAAGTAATTATTGACATTAATAACATACATTTTACTGCATTTACAAAAGAAAGAGTAATACAAATGTTAAAAAAGGGATTATTAAGTAATATAAAGAAATTTATTGATCGACAGTTTAGAAAATATCAATAATTATTTCGAGAAGTAGTAAGTAAATATAATTATTTTTATTAATATTTATTTTCATGTTATATATATATATATATATATATATATACTTACATATACGAGGGTAAGCCAAAATTAATCCACAATTTCAACTCTTCTTACATTGTTCTTATTGGCCTCAGTTCTCATTTATTTTATTGTTATGTTTCTATGGTCATGCGATGAAACTTTGGTCCTGATTCCTCCATTTGTCTTCCTTTTGTTGCAGATATATCAGGACCGGTCCATTAGAAGTTTGCATCAAAGAGGAAAATGGAGCACTAATTCTGGTTCTGCAGTCGGAATGTGTTATCAGTGCCCGAAATCCATCAGAGGTACAGTACAGGAACAGTTTCTGTCACAACGTAGTGTCTACGAATGGATTAAAAAATTCAAAATTGGTCGCTCAAGTGTTTTGCATGAGGAAGGAGCCGGGCGACCATCTACGGCCAAAACTGATGACTACATTCAGTGTGCATGTGGCATGGCCCTGGTAGACAGACGAGTGACTATCCGTAAAGTGGCATATCGACTGCAAATTAGTAATGGTTCTGCTTGGGTTTCAAAAAGTCTGTGCAACATGGGTGAGAAAACAACTCACAACGTTGTATAAATAAAAGCCAAGCATGAAGCAATGACTCATCCTTTGTATTCTCCTGAGTTTACTTCTTCGGAACACTACTTGTTTGGGCAACTCAAAGAGGGATTAAAAGGTCGTCACTTCACTGTGGACCGGGAAGTATAGGACGCTATGCAATAGTGGCTCGCTGCTGAACCAATAACCTTCTTTTTTGAGGGCATCAGGAAGTTTGTGAAACGATGTGCAATGAAAAGAAAGGGGACTATACTGAAAAATGATGTTAACGGGAGTTTCCTATTTGTATTGCAATGAAATGTTAAAAAGGGATTGTTACATAAAATAATGAAATTTATTGATCGCCAGTTTAGAAAATATCAATAAATATTTCGAGAAGTAGTAAGTAAATATAATTATTCTTTATTAATATTTATTTTGATATTATATATACACACACATACACACACACACACACACATATATATATACATAGATAGATAGATAGATACATACATACATACATATACGAGGGTATGTATAAATAATCCTACATTTTGACATAACTCTTTTGACATTGTTCTGTTCACCTCTGTTCTCCTTTATTTAATTGTTATGTTTTTATGGCCATGCGATGAAAATTTGATCCTGATTCTCCAATTTGTCTGTTTTTTGTTGCAGATATATCATGGCCGGTCCATTAGAAGTTTGAATCAAAGAGGAACATGTAACAGTGATTCTGGTTCTGTGGTTGGAATGTGTATCAGGGCCTGCAATCCATCAGAGATACAGTACGGGAACAGTGTCTACCACAACGTAGTATCTACGAATGGTTTAAAAAATTTGAAATTGGTCGCTCAAGTGTTATGCATGAGGAAGGAGCCGGACGACCATCTACGGCCAAAAATGATGACTACATTGAGCGTACAAGTGACATGGCTTTGGTAGACAGACGAGTGACTATTCATGAAGTGGCACATCATCTGAAAATTAATCATGGATTTGCCATCCACAATAGACTTGAGTTTCAAAAAGTCTGTGCAAGATGGGTGCGAAAACAACACAAAACTTAAGTTTGAAGTAATGGCTCCTCCTTTGTATTGTCCTGAGCTTGGCTCTTCGGACCACCACTTGTTTGGTCCACTCATAGAGGAATTAAGGGGCCGTCACTTTACCGCAGACCGGTGCAATCGTGGCTCGCTGCTCAGCCGATAATTTTCATTTTTGAGGACATCAGGAAGCTTGTGAAAGGATGGACCATATGCGTTGAAAAGAAAGAGACTATACCGAAAAATGATGTTAATGCGAGTTTACTGTTTGTATTGTAAATAAAATGTATAGCTACATTGCGGATATTTTTTGACTTAACCTCGTATAATATATTATGATGAACTTATATGCATTTTTTTTACCCTATTTTTACTTTTTATTACGTGGCAGGGAAAGGAATATTGTTTTATGTAGAGACCATTGTAAATTATCATATATTTTTCTTTGAATATGAATATAAGGTTAATACGGTTGGTCTGTGTCCGTACAACTCTAGAACAAATATAACCAGGACATTTAAACTATTCGGTATCCTAAAGCTCTATTTATGGAGATGTTAATTATTTTTTTTTCATTGTCATCGTTCAAATCCTTCGTGTACAGGAACATACAAAATTTGTAAATACATCATGTGTTAATGCAAATTTTCTGACGGATGCATACATTTTATTACTTAATATGTTTAGACTTCACTAAAAAATGAAATTAATATGCATCCTATATCTGCACTACTACATTTTTTACATAAATTACAGTAAGAAAAATAACTATTCTGCCTTTTTACCGGTCCAATGAAATATGTCCGATGTGTTAAAGTTTGAAAATGGCCTTATATGTGCCTCAAGCTATGTCATGATTTAATTAGTACTTTGCTAAATTCAAATAAACAATTTGTTAATATGTATAATTACTAGCTAATGTAAAGAGTAATGAAAATCGGTGTAATAAAGTTCAGAGAACATTTTAGGTAGATATTTTCTGAAAAAGTTGAAATATTTTTTAATCTTTAATAATAAACTTATGTGCATTTATTATGAACCTTTAATTAAATGTGTTTAATATAACCTTTAATAATTTTGTTAATAACTTTAAACGGATGGGGCATATATCTAACATTAAAAGGTATGTTAACTAAGACTTCCTGAGATTATTTGAATTACTGTATAATAAACATTCGAAATGTTCTAAAACATTTCATCATAGGTTCCACCAGCTGTAGTAATATATTTTCAATAATGCAGGATAAGAGAAAAATGTTTGTGTATCACACAAGACATATTTTTTTTTAAACTGGATTCAGTAAAATTTAAAATAAATTTTCTAGTACATTTTTAAATAAATGTACTATGAATATAATGCAAAATAATAATTAATCAAATTTTCTCAATTCATTTTGCTTTTGTTACGCAGAAATATATGTATTTTGGAGAATTTTAAATTAATTCTTAAAACGACTACAATATTATTTGATAATTATTGGGTTGGCAACTAAGTTCCAGCCGTTTTTAATAATGTTTGTTAATGTTTATTTTTCAATAAACATGTACAAGAAGTTAATCAAGAACGTTTTCTCCTTTGTTGTTTACAACGTTTTCGAAACGTGTTTGACACGGATTTTTATGCAAAATGTGGTTCAATCGCTCTTCATTGAACTCAACTTGACTCCAGAACGAGGTGCGTCTTTGAGGTCAAAATTTCATTTTTTGAACTTTGCATACCAATCACGGGCGGTTCATTCAGCTATAGTACCCACACCATACACAGCACAAATGTTCTGCGGTCTTAGGACCTTGATTAAAGGTTTAAAAAAAAGGAGGTGTCAAAAATGCTCATTCTTTTCAACTGGACATTCCATGTTAATGATCTGTAAATAACAACAAATGTATCTTAGTAACAACGAAACATATATTTAGGTAGAACAGTACATTCTCTTTCCAATGATGTACAACTTCGTGCCAAAAGTATTTAATATCATACAGGATTTTCCAAATAAAAAAAAAAAAAAAAGGCGGGAACTTAGTTGCCAACCCAATATTTATGCAAAATTTCTCTAACAGGTATTTATTTCCATTTATTTCTTCAAATTTAATCTCCTTTTTCTTTAATTATACAATTATTATTTAAATCATATTGAAAAAAATTCATAGAACATATGTTTCTCTTTCAGAAGTTAAAGGTAATCATGCAATCTAGTAACACCTTTATATTTTCCTTTGTAAAAACGACATTGATGAAAAGCACTTACATTTTATTATTATACTATTTTGTAAGATCCATCTTCTGCTAAAAATGAGAAAAAGTCTTAATGTTTTCATAATTCTTATAAAATTTCAGTTTAATGGTTTTTTAAATATTATTATTGTACGGTTAAACACATAATATGTTAAATAAATTTTGAAAACGCAAAACTTTATAGTAATAATAATATATACAGTATTTTGTAGTTGTTTTATTTTAAAATTTAAACAAAAGCAGATTTAAAATGCTTTTATTAAATTTATTTGTAACTATAACTGCTAAACTGTAAAAAATAAGCATAATATATTCTCAATTGTTTTTCAAGATTAAAATAAGGTCAAACTTTAATAACACAAGTAATAACTATATTCAATAATAAAATTTTAAATTAAACTAAAGTAGTAAATCTGTGTGAATTTTATGTTATTAAATAATAAAACATGAATCAAAAGTAAAAATTAACTCTATATTTCTTTCTATAAATATTGATTGTAGAAATTTGTAATACAGTAAATACTGTGGAATAAAAATTAAATTCGTGTTGTTAAAAACTGAGAGAAAATCTACAATATATAGTAGAAATATGTAATTGTTGCTTCATTCGATTTTTTAAAGGAATATTTGCAGTTAATTTATAGTTACCGATTGTTAGTATGTTGGTGATATCCAGTGGCGGCTCGTGCCTACTTTCCCAGGTGGGGCCTGGTCCATTGCACGACATGGGAAATATATTCATAATTCAAACGTAAAAAGAATAACTTATTTATAGGGGAAAATTATCTTTTTTTTTTAAATATATATATATATTCGGGGTGTTCTATGTATATTATTATTATTATAATTCATTGTGAATATTATAAAATGTTACAATGTTACAATGTCAAAATCTTTAAACTGACATTTTTCTACACATTTTTTTTTTTTTTTTTTTTTTTTACTTTTGTGCATAACAACTCTAAATCTCTTAAGTATAAACTAAAACTTTATATATTTAATATATATGTTTCTCGTACGTTTGTTTTTAAAAGCACAGCCAAAATATAAGAAATTAAATTCAAATTAGAAATTTCATAAACGGTACTTTAAAAATGTGTACATATTTTTAAAATGTCGAATTTTTAAATTAAAGTGTTTGTGATTTTACTTTTTTATATTCTAGCTTATTTAAAAACAATGATGTACGCCAAATGTACATAAAATTAAAAACCTTTAGGTGATTTTGTAATGTATATCAAAATTAAAAATTAAGCCTGTACAGAAAATTTAGTTTTAAATTTTATATTCCTTCAACAATACAGAATTTTATAACTGTCCCAATAAAAAATTAATGCCTGACATTTTATTTCTTTGCAGTTTTTTGCATAATGTCGAATTAAAAATATGCAAAAATAGACACTTTAAAAATCCATCGCTATATTAAAATAAATGTGTGTGGATGCATATATATATATATATATATATATATATATATATATATATATATATATATATATATATATATATATATATATATATATATATATAAAGGATTGATTTATCCCTTAATAATAATTTAGAAATATATTTTTTAAATAACCAATATTAGTTTATGTAAATGCGATTATTGTTATTAAAAATACTTTAATCAAATAATATTTGACTGAAAATACAATAATTATAAAAAGTATTACACTAAATCGCATGAAAAAAATAAATAAATATATAATAAAAAGATTTACAAATTTAGTCAGCCAAAAATGTTCAAGTATTTAAATCTGATTTATCTTTATTTATACAAAAATAAATATTCTGCTCACCGAGTTTTTTGTCGAGGAAACCTTCCAATTACTTTCTCATAAAATTCTGGAATTTTGAAAATAAAGTCTTTGTGGATTGCGAGAACGCAAGTGCATTTAAACTTTCCTGTCCCATAGAATTTCTCAAAAATGTTTTAATCCTTTTGTCAATAAATTTTCAACAGAATTCCTTTCTATCACTGTTAATTTTTAAACAAACATAGATTTATATGGGAAAAAAAAACATCGCAAAAGTCTCCTCTTTTTCACTATCAGTAGAAAAATAAATAAATAAAAAGTACTGTGAAATTCTTGCCAAATCCTTTCCACGATCCGTATGGTTAATGCATCTTAAAGGAGACAGTTATTTTTCATTAAACTACGTTACATGGGCCAATTCGCCAAGTGTCCCTAACACTTTAACAGTATAGGAATATTAACATTGATAAAGCTCTACTTCGCCAAATGTGTCAACCCGGTATTCCATGCGCAAAGCAATAAATACTATACTAATTAATGCGCGAGATCGGGCACAAATCAAAGTGCCCAAACGGCTGAACTCTGAGTAGGAACTAGCTGTAATTCGGTAAAAGAAAAGCGGACAAAAGGACACACAAACTTTATGTCCGAGAAGAATAAGAGGAAATTTGGATGCACGTTTCTATCTTGATAGATACATTTTTACAAGCGTTAGAATTAAAAAAAAAAAAAAAAAAAAAGAAAGAAAGAAAGATATATTACTTGATTTTTAATAGAGAGAAAAATTCAAGCGGGGCCAGGCCCAGGTGCCCTCAATGACGAACCGCCACTGGTGATATCTATTACTTGTTTTAGAATGCGCCACAATCGTTGGAACTCAAATGCTAAATATAGACGCACCCAATAAGTTTCTATAGATTTTTTTTTTCAATCAAGAGAAATATTACTCATGATTAAAAAAAAAAAAGATTTTTTTTTTTTTTATTATACACTGAAAGTACCTACGAAATCATTTGTCCTCCTTTTAAATGTTGATAAGCGCTTAATAATAGCAACATTATACAGAGATGTTGTAAGTTTCTTTTTTGTGTTTCTGTACCCACGTAATAAACACTATAGAGTTTAAAATGTGCATTTAACTGCATGTAATTTGTTAAGTAATTTTACAAAATGTAATATCAATGAATAAACAATGAATCGGAACAATTTTAGATCGTCTGCAAATGAATTACTGCGCCTATTTTTACCCACAGAAACTATCATTTGAAACGTGCTAATACTTAATATTAAATACGTTATTATAAATATGCTTTATAAAAAAAATGAAATAGTAAATTCTAATTGAATTAATAAATATTCAAACACGTGTGTAATTTTATACAAAAAAAAAAAAAAAAAAAAAAAAAAAAAAAAAAAAAATGCATTACTTTTTTCAATAATAATATTTACGCATCGATGTATGGATTAATAATGGATTTTAAAAAGTCCCAATATAAACTCACTTTTTAGAGTATTATAATAAGTGATTATAGTAGATGCATAACTGTAAACATTTATTTTAGAAGTATAACATTTCTTCAATTAAATTTTAAACTATTTTAAAATCTTTTTCTTTTCCTAAAAATACTTGCAATATTCATACTTCTGAAATACTTGTACTTCTGCGCAATTTCTAATAATATATTTCTTATTTATTTCTAATTGATATATGTTATATATATATATATATATATATATATATATATATATATATAGATAGATAGATAGATAGATAGATAGATAGATAGATATTAAATGAAGCTCAACGTCATATTCCTACAATTGTGCATAAAAATTATACTACATCTGAAAATAAATTAAATTAAATGATCCACAGTCATTTTAATATTTATGTTTTGATAAAATTTATTTCTTGATATTACTAATAAATTAAAATGAATTTTAGAAGAAGTATATTTTCATAAAAACAGTTCTAATCATTTAGACAAAAAAGCACTTATACTTCATACTACTTTAAATTCCACATTTTTCCTTTCTAAAAATATTTATTGAATATTTTAAGCAATAAAATTTATTAAGTGTTTTAAGCTATAAAATTTATCTATGCTTTTTTATGTAAAATGATCTTTCTTTAATTAAGTACTATATCGACGACTAAACATTTTATTTCTTATTTAATTGAAAATGAAGTAAGTATTCCACTAAATTAAGCATTAATTGTTTTTTAAAATAAATGACATTCATTTCAGCGTTAATAAACAATGAAATTAATTCTTTTATTATTCTTAGTATATGCTTTTAACTAATGCATTCCATTAAATAAATACTTTGCCTTACTAGTGTTAAGTGGCATTTTATGTAAATTGTTTTCGTTTTACAAAATAAAATAATTTACTTTTATGATTTATGATATAAAAGTTTTAAAAAGCTTGTAGAAATCTTATATTGATTTTTTTTTTTTTTTTTAAGAAAGGAAAAAAAAAAAAGAAAGTAATACTACCCTTTAAAATTAAAATTTTTCAAAGTACTATAATATTTAAGTTTTAATTAACAAAATAATGACTAAAAATATAATTTTAAGTTACTAGTTTGAAACACTATTAACTTAAAACTATATTTTTAGTCATTATTTTAAAACTTGTATGTGTCCAACTTATGACTTTATATAATTTAATGTATCGTTTTATGTATATGGAAAAATAAAGAAAATATTTTTAATCGTAAGGGAAAAAAAAGGCAGTTAATTGATTGACCATGTTAATCTTATAGTTTGTTAATTTTTTTAATATGTGTTTTTCAATCAATGTCTTTCGGACGACCTGCATTCTATGAAATCTACATAAAAAATCTTTTTCTCACAGATTTTAACGTACTTTCATTTTTATATTATTTTTAATTAAACTAATTTGATATCAGGATTTCATAAAACTATATCCTTTTAGTGCACATACTCAAGTTTTGAAGATACTGAATTTCATTAATTTCGGTACAGAATGTACTACAAATCTATATATATATATATATATTAATTTGTCACTTGTATTTTCTTTCTTATAAAATTTCTAATTGAAAAGAGTGTATGGATATTTTTTTTTTTTTTGTTTTTGTTCGGGAAATATCAGTGTTAATGTCTGCAAAAGTCATTTGGCGGAGGATGTTTTTGTCACTTTTATTGGTTTTTTAGAGTGTAATACAATATACTAATTAATTAATTTATTTTACTATTTGTGTAGATTAAAAAAAAGAGAATTGTATATATATATATATATACAGACAGAGAGAGAGAGCGAGATATCACGTGTACTAGTAAGTATTTTTTCTAGTTTCTGTACCCTCCATTTTATCTATGTATTAAATTTATATTGTTTTCGTGTTACATTGGTTAAGTATCATTTAGATGAATTGGACGCTGTTACTTCTAATTTTTTGCTGTCTTACGATTATGCAGATATACATAAATTAACCTGTTATTTGCAAATAGTATTCAGTCACTGTTCCTGAAAAAATATATTTTAATTACACGCTTTCATGCTTGGATTTTATTAATAATTTTTAATTGAATCTTGCATTCTTTCGCATGATTTGAACTTTTTTTTCCGATAAAATTTTGAAAAGGTTTTTCATTGTATATATATATATATAGTATGTGTGTGTGTTTGTATATATATATAACTGCTCTTGTAGCTAATATTTTGGTTATTCCAGGGTACTTTATGAGCCTTTTAAATTTCGTTATAAAAACGCATATAGCACATATATAATGAAAATGACATCTGCAACGTTGTTGTCTTACACGTCATGATAAAAATTATTACTTAAGACACAAAGAAAAAAATCAATAGCATTACATTTAAGATGAACGAATTATATAAAAATGTCGAATATAGTATCTTTACTATAAAATGTATTATTTTCCAAAGAAAATACTCTTTTATGGTAAATTGAGAGTAAAGAAAATGACTTATTTTGTTTGTAATAAGAATACAGAAAATGTCTTTATGTGAAGCCATTTTATCTATTTATACATATGAATAGCAATTTATAGCATTTAATTTAAATATAAATTACGTTAAATATCATTTTACATCGAATATTAGTTTAGTCAAAAACATTTATTTTAATAAATAGGTCGTGCAATGCTTTTAATTAAAATTAACTATCTTTAAAAATAAAATAAATAAATAGATATTAGTAGTAAAAATTCATTAATTTCATTTTTAAAGGTTAAAAATACTGAGAGATTATTACATAGAACAAGTAATATTGAAAAAAAAATATATTTGTAAGATTTTATTAATATTTACAAGGTTTGCACAAACTCATAAATTTCCTGTTTTTATATATATCCTTTTTACTTTTAGTAGCAAATGTATGATTTTTTATCATAGTTATGGACTGTAAATTTATTGTCAAGTGATATTTTGTTACTGTGGAAAACTCAAAAATAAATAAATAAATAAAATAAAATAAATAAAAAATAAATAAATAAATAAAGAGAACCGTTTCATAAAAAAAAAATATTTATATCATCTTCGCAAAAATTATGCATCGTAATTATAAAAGTTATTTTTTAAAATAGTAGGCTATAAAAATGAAAACCCCAAAATTTAATAACGAAAGATAAATATTTGCAATAATATCACTTTAAAGTAAAATATGCATTTTCTATAACTGCGCTACAAGATATCCTTTATTTATTTTAAAATATTTTCTGCTTCAGTAAGCATTTTTCTTTGTTTGCTTAACGTAACTGGAAATGTGAGAAGCAAGTTTCATTATAACATAAATTTTCCACTGTTTAGTGTAACAAAGCATTTTCTATAGGCTTTTTTATTCGAATATATTAACAATTTATTCTAAAAATAAATACATATAAAGAATTTAATATCAATATTTATTGATTTACTTTTAGAAAGTTCCTATAATTGAATTTTATTAAAAGAAATATTTTTTCTTGTATATGAAAAAGTAAAATATTTGATCTATAAATTTCGGAAATTTAGTTTTACCTTAGTGCATATGCATTATCTTTGATAAAATTGTGTACAAGTATTTATGCTTTGTTAAACTTTTAAAGACTTGCGAAGCATAAGTAATGTTTAATATAACTCAATGTTTTATCTGAGAGAATTCAACGTCAAAATCTTCTATCCCATGCACTGTGTGAGAAAACTCCCTAACATCCTTTTTCTCACCAGAATTCACACAAAAAAAGAGACACTTTCTCTCACACATATGTTATAAGCATTAATAGTTTTATTTGAGAATATTCCTAAACATTTTGTCCTACATTTTATATGCTTAACTTATTGTTTTTTTTTCCTCTTAAATATAACATTCTTTTACTCTTTATAATTGATTGTTTATCATTTTTCAAAAACTGAAATTGTGGACTCAAATTTTTCATTAAACTTGTATTTATTTTTTAATGACAAGAATTTTAAACATAACATATTAATATTATAATCAACATGTTATCGTTTGCTTTTCTAAACTATATAATAAAAATGTACTTTATTGGACTGTAATAACGATTCGTGGTGATTTTTTTTTCTTTTTTTTTGTATGTGCATAAGAACAAGTCTGATTTAAAACAATTGAAACAAAATAAATTATATATGTATATTTGAGAAAACGATACTGCAGGTATATTTGAAAAATAATAATAATAATTACGATACATTAAAATTTGCCATTTGTGTATGTTTTGAAATATGGTAACAGACAAATTGTAATATAGGTAATTGATAATTTTTATTCTCACTGGAAAATAAAAAAAATCTGCACATGAATCAAACAAGATATGCCATGCTTATGGCGAAGGTTTTGTGACTGAAAGTGCTATGTTGAAGTCGTTTGCTAAGTTTAAAACTGATGATTTCAAGCTTGAATATCAGGAACGGGCGGATAGACACTCTACCACAGGGGACGATAAAAATAAATGTATAACAAATTATGAATGTCGTGCAGTTCAATTTCCTTCAAAATCTGCAAACAATTCCAAGAAAACGGTATGTCCTCGAATTTCTAGTATACATAGTAACCATAGTTTATAGAGTAATGCTTATTTTAAATATTGTTAAAGAAAAATTATTATAAAATGTATTAAATTATTTTATTATTAAAAGTATATTTTGCTCATACACATTTAAAAAATAGAATGAAACATTAAAAAATGGTTACTAAAATACATGATTTAAAAAGTGGTTAGTTTTACAAAAAAATATACAATTATCTGTTGATGCAGACTTTTCTATTATTTATGTGCAAAATTAAAGACTACAAAATTCTTAACTAGTTAAAGATGTAAGAACATTATATATATTTATGTTTTCAAAACATATATTGTTAATTGTACTAATTATTCACATAAAAATTTACAAAACATAACAAAAATTTCAAAATACATTTCATTGAAAGTTATAAAAATATATAAATTTCATACTATTCTTATATAATATATATATATATATATATATATATATAAACTGCCTTTAGAAATGTATTAAATTATCTATTGTGGTACAGCAATTTTTGAATTCGTAAAACAAGTCATAAAATGTTTAAGTCAATTTATTTTGAAAAGATGCAAGTTTGCGCAAACATCCCTTTACATGTCATTAAAATACACACTTTCAGGTGTCATATTATGATTAAATAAAAAATTAAGGAAAATCACTTTCTGTAACATTACAGTGGAAACTTATTTTCTGAAACATGGTAATAGACTGATTTTGCAGTCAAAAATGGCACATGCTGTTATCAGTTGTGTATGTGAATTATAAATAATATTTTTAATCTTTAGAACCTTCAAAACAACTAAAATATTTCTCCTTGTTAAATGGGATTTTTTTTTTTTTTTTTTTTTTTGTTATCAACGGCTTACAAATTAAACTTTAATATATGTCTAAATTAAACAAAATATAATTTGGTTCGTTGTTAAAAACTTAAAATAAAATAACAAATGAATAATAATAATAATAATAATAATAATAAAATAAAAATATGTATTCAATTTAGAGTCTATAACAATTTTATACACTGCTTAAATGCTTAGCATTTCTGTGATTTATTTACTCTCAACAAAAATGATTTGATATAGAAAATAATTGTAATGAAAAGAAACAACAAAATAACTAATTTCTTATCATGAATTCCTTTATAATAGGGATAAGATGATATTTAAAAATCGAACAATTGTCAGAATTATGTTAAGTTTAGTAATGATGGATCAGGGAATTTCATCGCACTCTTCAAAGAGAATAATTTCCAGCATTGGAACTGATTGTGGGGGAGGAACGCAAATAGGTCTGCCTAACATATTCCAAATATATTCTGCTCATTTTGGCTAAGCAATATAATCATACAATTTTTTATGTTTAAACAAAGTTGTTCATGAGTGGAGGACATTGTAGATTGTATCTACCGTCCATTAAAACGAAAATATCACATTGTAATGTGATATTTTGTAATGTGATGCGTGTATTTATTATTTTGTAATGTGATGATTTATGTGATAAATTATAATGTGATTAAATAATGTGATGATTTATGTAATGTGATGATTTTTTTAATGTGATGATTATTTTGTAATGTGATTTGTGTGCGAATGTTGCGTCATGAAACCCACGTGACTTGGTACCCAATAAAATTTAGAAAAACGTAGTAGTCAGTAAATGTCCTTCTTCCCAAAAAGGTTCGCAGAGTTTTCGTCTGCGTGATTATTCTTTTTGAAATGTTCTAAAGTTAAAAGTGTAATGCTTATATTCTGTATATATTGTGTTTATTTCTTCATTAACCTTTGTCATGTGCTAAAATGGTTGAAGAATATTTGAGTCTTCACATTCTTATTCGACGCCTGAAATTAAATTGGTTTTATGGAAAAGCAAAATAATTAAACTTATGTTCATACTAAGTGCTCTACCAAATTAGCCAACAACACAACGTATCATAACTGTGTAAGTGAATACAGAAATTGAAAGTATTTCTTCTCTGTATTGCTGAGCCTCTATAAAATTGTTCCAAATGGTATAAAAGTCGAAGGTACGATTAAATGAGATAGCACAACAGATAGACATTTCATCTGTTTCACATTTTCTATTTTGTTGCATAAATTCATTTTGTTTTTTTTTTTTTTTTTAACACTTCACACTCAAGTTTAATTAAGACAAAAATATATCTACTATCAATAAGAAATATAAAACAGGACATTTACTCGGATAAAAAAAAAAAAAAAAAAAAAAAAAAAAAAAACTTTTATCTTCATTTATTTTCTAATTCCAATGTTAGAGCATTATGACGTGCATTTAACGACTCATATTCCTTAGATTTATCAGTAGATACAGATAGAGTTAAAGTATCGAGCCGGTTTAAGACAGTTTGACGAGAAACATTGTTTTGGTGAACAAGGGGTTTGTTCAACGTTTAATTTCTTCTTGTCGACTTTCATAATTATATCAAAGTCTTGTACATCATGAAATTCGAGATAATATGACAGTAATGCAGCTAATTTTGGAGCACGCTGGGCATGCGTTTCTCGTTATCGCTTGTTTATGTTCTGGAATTTAATCAAACACACTGGTGTGCGGTTGGTTGAAAGTATTTAAAAACAATTTTTTTCACAATTTGATACGATTTAATTTCTTCATCATTAAGATATAGTAGAATATTTTCCATTTTGTCTCCAAGAATATGAATAAATATTTCGATACTTTGTACTGGAATTTAGTTCGCATTGTTTTTAGTGTAAACGCGCGTTATATGATTTATATATATATATATATATATATATATATATATATATATTTCTTTTTTTTTTTTTTTTTTTTCAAAATTACTATTTTCAATATTTTTTCGAAACCAATAATTTAATACGTACTTCATTATAAAAATAAGAAACTATAAATATTAACAAACTATCCTGAGTTCTTCTTGGCTATTTACAGAATAGCTTTAAAAAATAAAAGTATAATAGAAATTTTCCTTATTTAGTCTGTAAATGATTAAGGTGTTTCATATATTAATTTGTATGAGAATATATACTTACAGAGATTAATAATCTACACCAGAGCAAAATTTTCGAAAGTGTTATGTGTATATCATGTAGAGTTTTCAAAAAAAGTGGTATCTCCCTATGAGAACAACAAGAGCAAATATATATATATATGTATGTGCTCTTGTATATAATATATATATGAGAGTATATTGTATACTCTCAATACATATATATATATATATATATATATATATTGTTTTGGAAGATTACATACAACATACTGAGTGTCCCATACGTCTGTAGACATTTAAAAAATTCATAAAAATTGAAGGATTTGGTTGATTTGAACGTGGATTGTTAAAAAGATATTTTCATAAATGGGGATATATATATATTTTTTTTTTCGGTAAAGAAAAAAATAATTGTAAAAATTTTCATCTATAGAGGGAGCCGTATGCGAACGATTCGCAAATGTCCATGAAAAATTATTTTTTTTAAATTCAAATCTTTACAGGCATTCTATGTATTCGTTATCACTACAAGTTTAGCTCAGGGAAAACATCTTCACTAAAAACGCTTCATCCACCACGTCACTATCGCACATAAAACTTCATGTATGCACAAGTAGGAAGAAAAATAAATCGTAAAACCGTACAATTTATAGGACTGTGTTTCCATACGAGTCCGGGTACACTCTCTGTCAACAACAAAAAAAAAGCGTTCAATTATGTCACAATTTTCCGTTTTTATGTATTTTTAGAATGTCTATAACTTATGGGTCACTCGGTAGTTTCATTATAATAAAAACATAATTAAAAGTTGATGAAGTGACAGGTTTTTGCTAAACAATCTTTAAATACGCATGCGAAAGTATTAACGAGGTATCTGTTGTGTAATTTTATATCAAATCATATAAAAATATTTTTATAAAATTTTGAAAGGCATAAACAGACAGAGTATAAATTCAAATAATGGTCTAAAGCAGCAAAATAATAAAGATTTCCAACTTTTCCTTTTTGAATCAAGATACATTACATTAATGTTAATTAATTCAAAATAAATGTCTGTCCCCACACTGACTTTAGGACATAATATTCGCAGAGAAATATATGAAGAAAAACAGTGATATAGCAAATATTATATTTCTTAATGTTATTTTTGTTCACCGTTTTGATATTGTTGCAATATGTTCACTGGCATACATGTGATACTTTGAGTTATTCATTCCAATGAAATTTTAAACGAATTCATTAAACAATTGTTTTGATATTTGAAAAAAATCTAAATAATATATATGTATATATACATACATACATACATATATATATATATATATATATATATATATATATATATATATATATATATATATGAAATTATAATATATGTTTTCAGTCATATAAAAGTTGAAAATATGTAATAAAAATAACTAAAGAAAAACTTACGAGAAAATTAATAAATGTGAAACAATGCATATACATACATATGTATATATATGTATATATCATCGTAAAGTTTATATTCATATATACATTTTCTATAAGAAATTTATAAAACTCAAAATAGTAATTTAAGCAGCATAGCTATAAACACTATTTTCTAATTTAAAATATTCTTGAAGAAAAGTTGCTGATTTTAATTTTCTTCAATTTTAGACGATATATATTTTGTAATAGCGGTACTAAGTGTTCTTAAAGAAGAAGAAGAGAATTTTATGAATTCGTCTATAAGAAATTACACATTCCTGAGAGCTATACCCTAATACACTACATGTTAAAAGTTTTATTTTTTTTATTTTTTTTCTACAGAAAAATGGTTTAATAGACTTAAAGTTTTAAAGCATGACAATGGCATAAAATACAGAAAAAATCCTAACTAATCATCATAAATCATGTCAAATAAATGCACTTTTTATCATTTAATTCTTTGTCTTTGTTAATTACATAACGATTCTTTTAAACATGTAAAACTTTTCATATAAAAATGAAGCAGGAGACTTAGCAATGTCATTGATCGTTTAAGTTTTTAAACAAATGTTAAGAAATTATAAATGATGTAGAATAATCTACGAAAATAAATCACATTTTGTTTAACAGTTTCAATTTTAGTTTTAATTTATGAGTATACTTTCGAATATTAAATTAATAATATTATAAATAATTTTGTATGATTGAAGTAAACATAATACATAGTATAAGTTTATTTTAATTTGGTAAATAAAAGATTTTTTAAATAAAACCCATGTATATTAATAAAGAAAACTTACAATTATTGAAAACAATTGGATCACTTTTATTAATTTTTCTTTTTATTAAGTACTATTTATGTAAAAAAAAAAAAAAAGAAGAAGAAGAAGAATACCATAAATTACACCATAAATTTTGTGACTCAAGAGAGATAAAAATGTTTTTTTTTTTTTTTTTTTTTTTTTTAATTTCTGATGTCTAAAAGATTTACCATAAAATAAGGTTACTTGGGGCAATTTGTTTTAGATATCAGATGTTTTTTTTTTTTTTTTTTTTTTTTTTTTAACTAATATAAAAATATGCTGGTCCTGATATTTGATTTTTTTTTTTTTTAGCCTATAGTTACTTATTTTTCAATTTATAGCAATTATTACTTTATTTCTGCATTTAATAACACACAAAATAATTGGGATCGTATAGCCCGTACATTGCATTAGTTGAACAAATGTTTTATTTCGTATATTAATGCATTATACACTGTCAAAAAAAAGTCCTGTTTGCTGCCAGAAATTTTCTGTAATTCAGAAAAATTCTTTCTATCAGCGGAAAATTAATAAAAATCAGCGGATATTAATAAAAGTCATGTCTCGTAAATCACATCTTTCATCAATATTAAAAAAAATATATATATTGTTTTATTTCACATTTGTTTTCACTTCGTGAAAACAGCACACGTCCGTCTTCGTCTGCTAGTAAACTTCTTCTGGCACACTAGTCTCGTTGCCAGATTTGCATCTGCTTCCTTTTGCTTGGAGTTGAGGTGTAATTCACCGAGTAGCCGTAATTCCACCGTTTCCTAGCTATGGAATTGAGGGACAGGTGAACGCTCTGTGGCTTCCGTTTCCCATATATATATATATATATATATATATATATATATATATACCGGGTGATTCAAAATAGATGTTACAGCGATTATCTCGTAAACTAAGAAAGATAGAAACATACTTCCAATTACAAAATTAGAGCAAATTAAGAGTACATTTCAAATATGGCATTTACTTGTACAAGGGGCTGTATACATATTAAATACGAAATTTAATTTTTATACGGCCCCTCCTATCATGTGACTTATATTTAGAAAATTATTCTCCGTGCTCTGACAAGCAAAATAAAAAAAAATCATCTCTCTAAGTCAAAATCTCGCTGAGTTATTGCAATTTGAAAATGATGACTTACACCACTTTTTTTTCAATTTTGGCATCTATTTTTCAACGCCAAAAGGCACACTTTAGAGGTTATCTATGAGATGAGAAAAATTAAAAAAAGATCCTTTATTTTAAAATAGCAACTAAAATCATTCAAGCACGTGAAATCAACAGCTTTAAGAACTTAATGCAAATTTACATTATTTCGTATTGTTAAAAAATTTAATAGTTAAATTTCTTAGGGGTCAACTTCAAATTAAAACACGTTAAGAGAGGAAAAAAATTAAAAGTGTAGCAAAACCGTGTGGAATTTTCGCGCTTTATTTTTACCACTTTCCATCATAATTGAAAAATTTAATGACTTCGGCTCTTTAACAATTCCAGCCAGGTTGAAAAGTGTTAATGACTTCGATTTGACTGTCTGTCCATTCGTCTTTCTGTGTGTCCGCGCTCTAACTCCCGTGAATATTCATAGAATTTCCTGAAACTGATATATGTTATTTGAGTTCACTATCGGATGTTCCTTATTAAAAATGGAGTGAATACCTCTGCTAGCTTTTGCACAGGGACACCCGAAAGTATTCCAAAGCATTGTGTTCTACGAGAGGTATTTTTATAAACCATATTTTAATACCTTTAATTTATGCATATATTAAAAAAAAATGAAATACGTTATTAAAGTTTTCTATCGGATATTTTCTATAGAAAATGGAGTAAACACCATCACTGGTTTGTACACAGGGACACCCGAAAGTATTCCAAAGCATTGCGTTCTATGTGAAGATATTTCTATAAACCAAATTTTAATTACTTTGCATAAATCTTAATGAAATTGAAATATGTTATTCATATGCACAAAAGAATGCTTTCTATAGTGTACTGTACGATTAGCATTAGATTTACAGGGCACACAAAAATATTCAGTTACGTTAAGGGTTATTATTGGACATTTGCTGGAATTGCATTTTCGTTTACATTAAACATTTTTTAACAATTTTTAACTGTGAATAGGATTTCAATTTGCATATTTTTTTGTCTGACTGTCCATCTGTCCGTCTGCCCGCCCCCAGCGTCTGTAAATATTTTCAGAAATTTTCAGAAATGATATATGTTATTCAGGTTTACTATATGATATTCCCTAACTAAAATGGCATTAATTAATTCTCTACAATTGGTTTATGTACAGGAACGCACATAAAATGCCAATGTATTGCGTTTTGGGACAGACATTCTTATAAATTACATTTAAATAACTTTATACTGTAAAAATCATAAGGAAATTCATATTTATTGTTAATATTCTAAATGTTTTGTATAGAATATGATATCGTATAGATGTATAATTCTATGTCAGGGGGTTACTGCCATTCTCAACCCCCGTCTAATTATAGTGCCTATACTTATCAAAACAAAAATCAAGTCTGTTATCAATTTCTTTGAAGCTTGCAAATCTTGATCAACTTTTCAAGTGGCAACTAGATATGGAATCCGAAGTACCAAATTCGCATTTCCTGTAGTTATTACTTTCTCATACCCATAAGCTAAAGAAAGTATTTTTTTTGTGCCAAATTTTCGAAAATGAGTTTTTGTTATATTTACACGTTTTGAGGTCCCCTGAATATAAAAATCGTGTTTTTAGCGGTTGGTCTGTGTGTGTGTCTGTCTGTTATCAGCATATCTTAAAAACAAATAACAGCAGATATTCATACTTGGTATTCTAAATATGTATCATATAGGGATGCTACACTAAGCTTTTCATTGAGATGAAACAAATGGTTCGTGTACAGGGACACTCAAGAATATTCAAATACATTACGTCTATAGGGGAAATTGCAGGTAAATAGAGTTTAACACCTATAGACTGCACTAAACCAAATGAAATGATTATATATTTTTTATATGCATAAAAACATGCCTCATGTAGAATATGGCAGGGAAATCATTCACTGTTCATTTACAGGGCTACACAAAATAACTAGATTATAATGCGACAATAGCTGAAAATTGATGGAAGTGCATTTTAGGTTGTGCCGTATATTATTAATATAGGTTTATATTTAGGTTCACTTGTGGTTTGTACATATTCTTCAAAAGATATACAGGGTTGCAAATATTTAAGCTATAATATTCTTTTTTATTGTTAGTGAAAGTGCTTTACTATAATATTTTACCATGTCCAGGAAAACTGCTCAGGAATGGAAATGAATTCCTCATAGACATATGATAAATAATGTATGTTTTAAGCTAAATATGCATCGCTTTTTTTTTTTTTTTTTTTTTTTTTTTTTTGTGTGTGTATTTACACTTTTTGAGGCTTCCTTATTACCAAAGTCAAGTTTTTAAAAGTTTGATCATTACCTGCGTCGAATAATTTCAGGAAACGAATAATTTTATGAGATCACCCCTCACACAGAACTAACTATCATATAAAACTCTTTCGAAGCCTAATTTGAATTATTTTAACATAGGTTTACAGTACTCTTTATGTTACCTCTTAATCTCCAACATGTATTTATGGTATTAAATTTCAGGGTAGGAAAAAGTCGTGTGAGTGGCAAACCAGATTATTTGTTGTTAAATTATGCTGATAATTCATATATATACAGATCAACCAATAAAAATTTACCTTTCGTATTCAGGATGCCTCAAAATGTGATATTATACAGAAAAAAAATCGCTCTTCAAAAACTACTTTGTTTAATGTATGGGTATGAGAAATTAATTTTCCGTTCTGTGTCAGCAGTGTTCTTCGAAAAAAAAAATAATAATGCGGCAAAGCACTTACACCAATTACATTTAATAGTAATAAAAAAAAAAATTAACCTTCTTTTTCGGTAGCCCTGTATGTTGTCTATAAACTATATACAAATGACTTTGTGTACGTAAATTTAGTGTTATATGTAAAACATGTAACATAAATTGAAATACACTTCCAGCAATTCCCAAGTATAGCTCCAATATATCAAAATACTCTGGGTAACCCTGTAAATGAATGATGAATGATTGCTATACCACAATCTACATAAAACATGCTTTTATGCGTATAAAAAATCTGTTCTTTTCATTTTGTTTAGTGCGGTATATACACTTCGCACTGTACATATGAGAAATATCGCTCACAGACGTAATGTATTTGAAATCTCTTGGATGACCCTGTAAACAAACAATTGTCTGATCGCAACGAATACTTCAGTGTAGCACCGCAATATGATACGGATTTAGAATATCGAATTTGGATTTTCTGCAACTATTTGTTCTTGAGATATTCTAATAAAACAGAAACACACACACACACACACACACACACACACAGAGAGAGAGAGAGAGAGAGAGAGAGAGAGAGAGAGAGACCAACCGCTTAAAACATGATTTTTGAATTCAGAGGATCTGAAAACGTGCAAATATAACAAAAGCTAACTTTCGGAAATTTGACTCAAAAACATTTCTTTCTCTACACCGTGTATATGAGTCAGAGATTGTATAAAAGAAAAGAAAGAAAAATGAATTTGAAAATTCCCTTTTAGTACATAAATTATTCATAAAATTTATTTGTTAAATTATCAATGAGTATTCTCTTGTGTATTCACAGAGACATTACAGGTTAAAATAGCCGTCTTCCCTAAATGATTTTCTTTCCCCCCCCCAAACGCTGATCAACGTGTGACTTATAACAAAAGCTATAGTAATTACAATTTCTCACTTTTGATACAACCCCTTAAGAT
Organism: Salticus scenicus; assembly: GCA_963930645.1. NCBI lineage: Eukaryota > Metazoa > Arthropoda > Arachnida > Araneae > Salticidae > Salticus > Salticus scenicus. Next base: position 103,443,890 of record OZ005649.1, read on the forward strand.
TTGGCGAAAAATGCTAGAATTTTGAAATTGCAATAACTCAGCGAGATTTTGACTTAGAGAGATGATTTTTTTTTTTTTTTTTTTTTTGATTGATAGAGCGAGGAGAATATTTTTCTAAATATAAGTCATATGACAGGAGGGGCCGCATAAAAATTAAATTTCGTATTTAATATGTATACAGCCCCTTGTACAAAAAAATGCCATATCTGAAATCTACTCTAAATTTGCATTAATTTTGTAATTGGAAGTATGTTTCTATCTCTCTTAGTTTACGAGATAATCGCTGTAACATCTATTTTGAATCACCCGGTATATATATATAAAGTCTTTTCTTAAATATCTATTGAAGTTTAAGCCTCTTCATGATCATGAATTCATAAAAAAGTGCAAACTGAGAAAATGAAATTTAAGTATTTAAAATCGGACAAGTATGTATAAAAACCATAAAAAATGTTTTGCTAGAATAAATATGTTTATAAACAAACTTAATATGGTTCAATTTGTAAATATTATTATTAAATATAAGCTTTTAAAGGAAATCTTCATTGGTCCAAAGTCAAAAGAGCCATGCCCCCTTAACGATGGTTAAATTTAATGCAAAACAACTTCTCTAATAACTACTAAATATAAGGATTAATTTAAAAATATGCAAAATAAAAAATATATATAAAAAAAATTGAGCTGTAGTTCAAAAAATTGTGTTTTTCTTTTTATTGTATGTTATACAATTTTTATTAGTAATTTTATTCATTTCATTTTATTGCAGTTAATTATGTAAAATGAAGACAAAAGAAAGTATATTTCGAAAAAGGGTGTAAATGCTCTGTTCCAAGAACATAGAAGATGGAAGAATTCCTACAATAAGACATTTTATGAACGAAAGTACGTTTCAATGATATTTTATAGCATTTCGAGAAAAGAGTGTCTGCTTCTCGCAAATCAGGAGAAAACACTAATGATAATGACCCGAAGAATATTGGATGCTTTACGACGTAAGTTTCATCACAAGGACGAGATTTCGAAACGTCAACTTCAAAAATTTACCTGTGTTCTCCTGCGACCTTTAGTAACACATTAAAAACTCTAAACGTTTTATTTCGTAAAAAGGACTATGCCTGACTATTCCGACAAAAATATGCAGCGAAAAGTTTTGTAGTCAAATTAGCAAAAGATCTCGAAATATTCGTGGATCTTACGAATCGTAATTTTCCCTATCCAAATACGAATCTATCTCGATTAGAATTTTTATTCATCCAAAGTGTTCATTACGCTTTCTACAGGCAAAATTTCAATAATCATAAATGTTAAAAGAAGGAAAAATAGATAAAACATTTGTACATTAGATGGTAGAAATTACGGAAAACAGGATCGATTATATTCACAGACATAGGTTAGTCAAAAACAATAAATGACATTGTATATTACTTAATTTGTGTTATTTATTTATTTATTTATTTATTTTGATTAACAAAGGACCAAATAGACTGAATTTTATTCAGTATAGTCCCGATTTTTAGTAAACATCCCTTATATAAAAATTCTAACAAATATAACTATTAGTACGAAAAAAGCTACAAGAATCTGGGGTCTCTAAATTACTCTACATTGGCAAAGTGTACTAAAGTATGTGCCATTTTTACTTTCTCTTATCCATAAGGTAGAGAAAGTATTGTTTTTGGGTCAAATTTTCGAACGCGAGATTTTGTTATATTTACACGTTTTGAGGTCCCCTGAATACGAAAATCATGTTTTTAGCAAATGGTCTGTGTGTATGTCTGAGTGTCTGTCTGTCTGTCTGTCTGTGTGTCTGTCTGTATGTCTGTGTGTCTGTCTGTGTGTCTGTCTGTCTGTCTGTTATCAGCATATCTCAAAAAAAATTATGGCAGAAAGTTCAAACTTGGTATTCTAAATGTGTATCATATAGGGATGCTACAGTAAGCTTTTCGTTAAGATCAAACAAATGGTTCGTGTACAGGGACAATCAAGATAATTCTAATACATTACGTCTATGGGGGAAATTGCAGGTAAGTAGAGTTTAACGTCTATAGACTGCACTGAACCAAATGAAACGAATATATATTTTTTGTAATAGAGATAGTTAACTGGGAAAAAAATTTTGTGTATGTAGGAGCTTCGCCTCCCCCCCGGGGGGGGGGAAGTCTCCCCTCGAGGGGAGTAAATTTTCATGATGGGTATCTTTCAAAAGAGCTCGCGAATACCTTTAAAACGAATGGTTGAACCATCGATATGCGATAATTTAAAACAAAGTTATCGATTTTTTTTACTTTTAACGAAAAAAAAAAAATTTTTTTTTTTTTTTTTTTTTTTTTTTTTTTTTTTTTTTTTTTTTTTAATATTGAGAATAAAATGGGCTTTTTTTGGATATTTGGTGTTATACTACTTCTCTAAAATGGAAAAAGTCTGCATTATCATAAAAGATAATTTTTTTAAATAATAATATTATTAAATTATTTTTTAAAAACAGAATTATTTTTTAATAACCGAATTAAATTCTATATAAATGTAGGTGCATTAATGAAACGGGGGGTTGAGGGGGGCGGTAGCCCCCCTCACAGAGATCTAATTATCATATAAAACTCTTCAGAAGCCTAATATGAATTGTTTAACGGAGATTTACATTACTGTACTCGTTATCTTACCTTTTAATCAGCAACCTGTATTTATAGTATTAAATTTCAGGGTAAGAGAAAGTCGTGTGGGTGACACACCAGATTATTTCTGTTTGTATACACATAATGTGATTACTAATAGGTATAATAAAAGGAAACATCCGGAAGCTGGAGCGCTAGTCCCACTGCCAGATTCGAAGCCGCGTCCTTTCGCTTTGAGTTGAGGTGTTATCCATCGACTGTTCGCTGGCTGTGGAATTGGGGAACAGGTGAACGGTTTGCGGATTCCGTTTTCTGAATGGGCCATCTCTGACCATTCTAGGTGACCCCATCTGGTGACCCCATCTGTGTAATGGAACAATAGAAGTATTTCTGAAAGGAAGGGGAAAAAATGCAGCAATAACTGTTTCATATTGAACTACAAACACATAAAGAATTGTCGTCTTATGATCAGGCTGTGGACTCTAAATTTACTTCGTCATCAAATGCTCTTCCTTCGTTAAAGGATTCCACATCAAGATTTGCTCTCTTCCTCCTTTTTTTTTCTCTCCTCTTTTCATATTTTAGCAGCTTTTTTTTTTTTTTTTTTTTTTTTTTTTTTTACAATTCTTCCCTTCCACTTTTCTCATATTAACAAAATAGATTCAAAGACATTTAATATAATTATACACTTGAATTTTTCATGGAATAAAATAGAAGAATTCTTCCAAAACTGAAAGTAGTAATAATAAATGCGAAAACAAATATAAGAAATGACGCTCATCACACGAGAGAATATATATATATATATATATATACATATGTGCACATTAAATTATATACACAATACTCTTTACGTTATATCAGGCCAAGGTTTGAGGTACTCGTCACACGTGTTAGTACGTATAGGCATTTCAGTGAACCCAGTTTTCTGAACATCATATGTGGCGTTGCTTTGCACCTTTGTGATTTAGTACGGACCCAGGTATTTCGCTTTTAACATCAGTCCGGGGCTTTTTCGTCTGAGGATGTAATATTTTCGGTTTTTTTTCTTTCACCTTTTGAATATGTTTTTAATGCTTCGCTGGAAAGTAGAGTCCATTATCTGTCGAACGCCATTTACGTGCAAGTACCATTTAACGGAGATTTTTATGGAGAGTTTGGATAAAATTGAAATGATGATGGAATTACCTCTCTCTATTTGTCCATTTGGTCGTGGTAATAATGTCGTAACATGTATGCTTTGTATGTTTTCTTCGGCACAATAGTCTTCGAATTCTTTTGATGTGAAAGCTTATCCGTAATCAAAAATGATGCGAGTTGGATTCCCAAATGTAGTATTTCTAGTTTTGAGATAACTTCTCTGGCATCCGATGATTTTGTTGGATATAACCAAATAAATTTAGTAAAAGAGTCTATAGCATCAAATATTTCTTTATAATTTTTATTAGTACTTTCTAAGGGACCTAAGTGATCAACATGATATGTATGTAAAGGAATGTCATTTTTCTCTATCAGGTGTAGCATACCTTCCTGTTTGGCGCGTTTGCGGTTTGTTAGAATACATGGAACACAACTTGTTATACATTTTTCTATTTTTTGTTTAATTCCCGGAATAAAAAATTCATTTGCCAGACTCTCTTCGGTACGTTTTACAGCGTAGTGACTTTTTTCATGAGCTATTTTAATGATGCTTAACTGCATATTCTCCGAAACTACAATCAAATCATTACCGTTAACACTTATGTATAAAATGTTATTTTTAACCAAACAGTCCTCGGAAAGTTTAATGTTCAAAATTTCTCTGATTGTTTTAATGTTTTCTTCGTAATCTTGACTTGGGCTATTTTAAGTATAAGGGTATCTTCTATGGTCATGCAGACGCGATTCCTACTGAGGGCATAAATGAGACGCATTTGTGTACCTGTACAATGTTTAATTTTAGAGTCAAAATCCGAGAGCATCAGAGCAACTTTAGTACAGACATATTTTTTGTCCATGGTCATTGCAAACGCATTGCAATCAGTCACAATTTTGAATAGTATTTCTAGTACATAAATCCGAAATTTTTCTATCACTGCTAATGTTTCTAATTCATAACTCGAATATTTACGTTCACTATCAGGCGTTTTCTTACTTATGAAGAAACAGGATGAAATTTATTTTATATTATAGAGCGTTGAATTAGTACAGTGCCTTAATCCTCCTTACAGGCATCTGTGTGTTTTTATGTTTCACTTTTCGGGTTGTATATAGACATAACTGGTTTGATGGACAATGCATTTTTGAGTTCCTGAAAAGCGTTTCTTTCCTCAGTTCCAAATTTAAATTTAGTATCTTTCTTTAAAAAGTCGCTTAATGGTTTGGCAATTATCGAATACCCTTTAATAAATTTCCTGAAATACCTCGTTAATCCTAAAATGATATGTACATCATTTGTACTCTTTGGCTCTGGAAAATTCTGAACAGCTTTAGTTTTGTGCAACGAAGGTTGAATTTTACCGCTTGATATTCTATAACCCACGAGGTCAATATCACGTTTCAAAAAATAACATTTTTTAGATTTAGTCCTAAGCCACATACCGAAGCTATTTGAAGGTCCAAGATAAAATTTCTATATTTTAAGATTCTATTTCAGATGCAATAATATTGTGATCCATGTAAGTAATGACAACATTATCTTTCAATAACTGGCGATAAACATTATAAATATAGCGCTGAAAGACAGTAGGGGAATTTGTCAAACCAAATGGACATTTAATAAATTCATATTCCCCCTCATGCGTAACAAAATTAGTATATTTTCGGGAACTTTCTTCAACGTCAACGTGAAAAAATCAGTTTTTAAGATTTCATGATGTGAAAACATTACCAGGGTGTAATTTACCAATATCATCGTCAATCACCGGTAACGGAAAATATTCTCAAACTGTTTTTTTATTGAGACGGCGGAAATCGATGCATATTGTATGTGTGTTATCCTTCTTTTCGACAAGTACAGTGAGTGAAGTATAATCTGAATAACATTTACGCATTATGCCCTAGTTTAACCATTCCACAATCAGGTTTTCAACAATCCTCTTTTCAACAGGTGGTAATCGTCGGGGAGAAGAAACTATAGGAATGTTATCGGTCAAATTAATTTTCATAGTTATATCGACTCTTTTGGTTTATTTAGGAGTGTAGTTTTTAATTAGCGTAAATAATTCAGACAGAACCACTGACATGATTTAAATCAACATCAACATTTTTAACTACATTTGCCAAGTTAATTAGAAAGTTATTTGTAACCGTTTCATTTTTACTCAATAATACTTCACCTAAAGAAATTGTCAAAGTACCATGATTTAACACATCTCTTCCCACAATGAAATCGACACTAATTGCATTATCTGAAACAACTTAAATACATGTAGAAAAAAAATCCTTATCAATTTCAATTTCTGTTACAAAATATCCCAGGGGCTTGATTAACTTTTTTCCAGTCCTGTTAAAGAAATATAAGTATCTTCTGAATTTATTGTATTTTTAATTTTCTCATAAACATTGTTCTGAAGTTTTTTTAATGTTTTTTGTGAGCCAGCATCTATAAGTGCGTCAACCTGCACTGAATTTTGATAAATATTTTTAAAATGCAATTTTTGAGAATTTGCAGTATTGACGTGTGTTGTAGCATTTCATGGTTCCTCTTCTTTTTTTTTAGTACATTCGGAGGACTTGTGGTCATAGCTGGAACAGCGGAAGCAAAGGGGGCCTTTATGTTTGTTTTTACATTCGTTACTTTTGTGGTTATATTGACCACAGTTGTAACAACGTAGTTGTTCATTTTTTTAGTTACTTTAGATTTAATTTCGTCTTTTGGTTTATCGACTTTAGGTTTACTCTCAAACTCATATATATATATATATATATATATATATATATATATATATATATATATTTGGTTCGGCCTTCTCAGTATCTCTACACATTTTTTCGTAAATGCGCAATTTTTCTCGAGATTCTGAAATAGTTTTTCATCCATATAAAATTGATTTTGTATAAGCCGAATCGTTTATTGCTTGAATTGCATATTTTATTAGACTTCTGTCATCTATATCACCGCGAGAACATTTTTTTTTCCAGGAAGTATTCATCAAGCTTTTCATCTTCTTTCATTCTACGATGCGTTAGCATATTATGCAAAACAGCCGTAAAACAGTATGTACTAAATTCTGGTAATAGGAGATTTTTTAGTTTATCCCAGGATAGAATTTTTTTCTCGGCTTATATCATTAATTGGGCTTTGCGCTTTACTAGTCTTTATCCATATATTAATTTTGATAAATTAGAGAAATTGGATGAATTAGATAGTAACTCAAAATTTTCAATCTAGTTCTCAACATTTTCAAAATTATTACCCTCGAATGTCTATACCCAACCATTTAAGTCAGTAAATTGAATTGCATTTTTAAACGTATCATGAATTAGAACTGGAATTTGCGCTATTAATTTTTATTGCACCGGAGTCATTACTTCCATCAACAGTATTATTCATGGTATTGTTTATCATGTCACTAGATAACTTAATATCTTTTCAGAATCGAACTGATTATCATCACCATTATCCTTGACGATATTACTTTTTAATTTGTTTAAGTAGTTTAACGAAGTAACGACTCGGGTACCTAATTCGTCCAAATTGCCTTGAGTGCTGATATTCAAAACACCAGCTATACTAATTAATTCATTAAATTTAAAGTTTTTTTTTTTTTTTTTTGTCGTATTGATTTTATTAACAAGATCTGGGCCATTAAGATCAAATAAAAATTCGGTGATTTCTCGAATTCGCTTTCGATTCGAACGGTCACCACTATCACCGAACAATAATTTATGTAGTAATTGCACTTTAAATGCTTTTTCTTTTTTTAGAGCAACTTCCAGTTCTTTAATTTCAACTAGTTTCATTTTAAATAATTAAATAATGAACAATATCACTTGTGAAACACGTTATCCAACTTGGAAGCAGAAAAAGGAGGGCGGCTGTCTCGCCAAATTCGTATATTATTTTCATTGAAGATCAGATGTCGCCGAAAACTTGATCATTACTCACATGATTAAGAAGTGTTTCGTCGTCAAATAAAAAAATATGGCATCATATTGCAGTTAATAAGTTTATGAATCCATGAATAAAACATTATCACACGTTTGCTATATTCTGTCACTCAGATATATGTTTTACATATGCAGCTTCAGAAAGTCATAAAGTCAGTCATATTAGGAGTAGGCGATTAATTATATTCCCTCGAATCCCTCTTCTGGGACCACTTTTAAGAAATTAAATGTCACATCACCATTGTAAATTAAACGTGCACTTAATAATTAACTTCTACTTTAATGAAAGCGCTAAGTTACTTAAAAGAAATTATATATACAGTATTTACATATCAAATATATAAATAAAAGTCACGCCTCGTAAATTGCATGTTTCATCAGTATTAAAAAAAGTTATATTGGTTTATTTCACTTCTGTGTTCACGTCGTGAAAACAGCACACGTCCGTCTTCGTCTGCGAGCAAACGTCTGGCTCGCTAGTCCCGTTGTCAGATTCTCAGTCGCTTCCTTTCGCTTGGAGTTGAGGTGTAATCCACCGACTGCTCGCTGGCTGTAAAATTGGTGGACAAATGAACGCTCTGTGGATTCCGTTTCTCACATATAAAGTCTTTTCTTAAATATCTATTGAAGTTTCAGCCTTTTCATGATCATGAATTGATGAAAAAGTGCAAACTGAGAAAACGAAATTTAAATTTTTCAAATCGAGGAATTATGTATAAAAATAATTAAAAAGTGTATTACCTGAAAATATATTTTATAAACAAGCTTATTATGCTACAATTTGTAAATATAAGCCTTTAAAGGAAACCTTCATTATTCCAAAACCAAAATGTCCTTGTTCCCTTACAGATAGTTAAACATAATGCAAAACAATTTCTCTAATAACGAGTGTTTACTAAAAATACGGACAAATTTAAAAAATATGCAAAACGAATATATATATATATATATATATATATATATATATATATATATATATATATATATATTGGGCTGTAATTCAAAATAATTGTTTTTTTTTTTTTTTTTTTTTTTTTTTTTTTTTCAATGTATGTTATACAATTTTTAATAGTAATTTTATTCATTTCATTTTATTGCAGTTAAATGTAGAACAAAGTCAAAAGAAAGTCTATTTCGGAAGAGGGTGTAAATGCTCTATTCCAAGAACACAGAAGATGGCAGATTTCCTACAGTGAGATATTTTATGAACGAAGGAATTCCCAAGATTACGTTTTTATGATATTTGAAAGCATTTTAAGAAAAAGGTGTCTGTTTCTCCCAAATCAGGAAAAAACACCCGAAGAATAGTAGATGCTTTACGACGTACGCTTCATCACAAGGACGAGATTTCGAAACGTCAACTTCAAAAATTTACCTCTGTTCTCCTGCGACCTTTAGTAACACATTAAAAACTCTAAACGTTTTATTTTGTAAAAAAGACTATGCCTGACTATTCCGACAAAAATATGCAACGAAAAGTTTTGTAGTCAAATTAGCAAAAGATCTCGAAATATTCGTGGATCTTACGAGTCGTAATTTTCTCTATCCAAATACGAATCTATCTCGATTAGAATTTTTATTCATCCAAAGTGTTCATTACACTTTCTACAGGCAAAATTTCAATAAAACATAAATTTTATAAAAAGGAATTCCCAAGATTACGTTTTTATGATATTTGAAAGCATTTTAAGAAAAAGATGTCTGTTTCTCCCAAATCAGGAAAAAACACCCGAAGAATAGTAGATGCTTTACGACGTACGCTTCATCATAAGGACGAGATTTCAAAACATGGACTTCAAAAATTTACCTCTGTTCTCCTGCGACCTTTAGTAAGGCATTAAAAACTCTAAACGTTTTATTTTGTAAAAAAGGACTATGCCTGACTATACCGAAAAAAATGTGCAGCTAAAAGTTTTGAAGTCAAATTAACAAACATTTTCGAAACATTCGTGGATTTTACGAATCGTGTTTTTCTCTGTCTAAATACCAATCCACGACGATTAGAGATTTATTCATCCAAATTGTTCATTACGCTTTCTAAGGCAAAGTTTGAATAAAATATAAATTTTAAAAGAAAGGGAAATGAAAAAAAAAAAAAAAATCTACAGAAGCTGACAGAGATTACGGAAAAAAAGGATTTGCTATATTCTCAGAAATAGGTTAATCGAAAAACAATAAATGGTATTTACTTTGTATGTTACTTAATTTGTGTTATTTATTTTTCTTTGTAATCAACAAACAACTAAATAAACTGAGTTTCATTCAGTTGTCCGGATATTTAGTAAACACCCGTTATTTAAAATGTATCACAAATGTAACTATGAGTATAATAAAAGCCACGATAATTTAGGGAGGTACGTTTCTATATTACTCTACACTGGTAAAGTGTACTAAAAATGTGAATGTACTAATGTGTATGTTTGTATACACATAATGTGATTACTAATAGTTATAACGAAGGGAAAGATTCGGAAGAAAATAAAATAACTATTATTTAATAATATTATTTATTTATCTCTGAATTCTTATGTATTCACTTTTTTCTAGTTAACAAACAGAGGTTTAGAAATTTTAGAAAAATATTTTTTTTTAAATTTATTTCAGATTTGGAATGAACAGAAAATGTTTGATTTTAATAGTAATAGTGATAGGTATATAATAATTATTTTACTGTGTTTGCATGTATATACAAATATATGCATACTTATAAAAACAGAAATTAATAAAACAATTGCGTGAATAGAAAGTTTAAATTACTTTTTCCACATTTTCTATATATTATCCATAATATAATTAAAAAATAATAAAATTTTTGGAAATCGTTGTTTATTTATCGAAAATATAAAGAAAGATTTTTAAAATACCTGTACATGCCTGTTATTTTTATGTACATGCACATATGTATGCACATGAAACATGTTTATGCATGCACACACTTATTACTTATATCAACAGCTTAAGCTATACATGGAATTATTTGAGTGATATTTATAATATTTAATGATACCTCATATTTTTAAGAATGCAGTTTAAAAATTATGCTTTATCTATTTGTTTCAATTTAACTTTTACTAATACAACTGTTCCATTATTCTTTGATTTATATTATACTACAGTATATGGTACTAACATTGTTTAAAATAACTTATCTAAAAATAAAAGTGAAATTTCTACGGAACTTAGAATTCTTAAAGGAAGTATTTCAAATGCTATATCGAATTCAGTATAGATCGATATTAGAAAAGAATATTTGTTGTATTGTTAGCTGCAAATAAATGTCTTTTGAAATAAGTTGACATAGTTGCGAAAGTTTGTATATTTCTAAATTAATAAATATGTCTGTGGAAACTGTTCTTTTAAAAGTTTATACTGTTTCAAAAAACAAGTATGGAATATTATATTACTAGGCAAGTCTGAAATGTTGAAATGCCGTACATATTGTTGTTATTTTAAATCACGGTTATCATTATTATTACTGCTATGACTTTATAATTAATACATTCTTTTTCTAAATTATTAAAGAAACATGATTATTTTAAATACTTAAATAAATATTTAAAATATGAGGATTTCATGAATACAATTAGTTTTTTTTCTTTTTAACATTTTAACACTCTCAATTACACAGCATAAATATGTAGCTAGAAAATACGTTTAATTCGTACGATATTCATACAGAGATAAAAAATCTATTCTTTACAAAACATTTCTGGGCGCAACATTTGACAGAAAATATCTGTAAGGTATTGGAATTAAATTACATTGGAATTACATAGTATTGGTATTACATTGGAATTACATAGTATTGGAATTACAGCAAAAAGACATAAAATTTGTCTTATTTCTCATATACAAAATACGTAACCTTCATATTGATTTTATTTTCACATATCATATTAATTTTATTTTTCACAAATGTTCGTTATTTAAAGTGTCTTAAAAAAAAAAAAAAAAAAAAAAAAAAAAAAAGAACGAAAAATCATGCAGTACGCATTGATTATTAAAACTTGCAAAATGTACGCAATTGCTCTATCGTATAGTTTTCAATACTCTTTTCTTACGTAATCACTCAACGGACAGACATAAGGACTGAAAGGTATACCGATACCGATAGATTAAGTTAATTCCTAATCATTCTTAAACATTGCTAGAAAGTTTTAAATGTGCTTGACACAAAAGAAAACGCAGCCCTTATGTACTAATTGCAGCCCTTATGTACTAATTGCAGCCCTTAATGTATCTGAATATTTTAGTGTAACCCGGTAAATCTGAAGATTAACAAAATAATATTCTATACAAAATATTATTTTAGCATATTAACAATAAATGCCAATTTCTTTCTGATTTTTACAGTAGAAAGTTCTATGTAATTTATAAAAAAATTGTCTGTCCTAAAATGCAACGTATTGACATTCTTTGGGTTGTCACTGTACACAAACTAGTTGCACAGGACCTATTAATGCCACTTAAAATAGGGAACATTCCACAGTGAATTTTAATAACAAATATATATATATATTTAAATTTTGAAAATATTTACGGACGCTGGGGGTAGGAAAACGGACAGATAGATATATGGACAGTCGGACAGATAGATACACAAATTCAAATCACGTTCACACTTAAAAAATGTTAAATGTGTTAAATTGCTTAATGTAAATGAAAATGCAATTCCAGAAAATTTCCAATAAATAACTTAATATAATTGAATGGTTTTCTGTAGCTCAGTAAATCTAATTCTAATCATACTACGTTGTATACAAAGAATTCTTTTGTAAATATGAATAAAATATTTCAATTTTATTTAGATTTGTACAAAGTAAACTATTAAAATTTGGTTTATGAAAATACCTCTTGTAGAACGAACGCTTTGGAATACTTTTGTGTGTCCCTATACACAAACCAGTGGTTATATTTATTCCAATTTCTATAGCAAACATCCGATAGAGAACTTAAATAACATACTTCAATTTCATTGAAATTTGTGTAAAATAAAGGAATTAAAATATAGTTTATAAAAATACCTCGCTCTCGTAGAACACATTGCTAAGGAATACTTTTGGGTGTCCCTTTACAAAAGCCAGCGTATTCACTCCATATTCAATAGGGAATATCCGATTGTGAACTTGAAATCATATATCAGTTTCAAGACATTCCATGAAATTTACGGGATTTAGACCGCGGACAGACGGACAAACCAAAGTCTTTAAAAATTTTCAACTTTATTGGAAAGTGTTAACAAACATTTAGGATGTAATATAAACTATTACGATAAAAAACGAAAATGCAATTCCAGAAAATTTCCAATAATACCCATTAATGTAGCAGAATATTTTTGTGTGGCCCTGTAAATCTAATGCTAATCATACTGAATTTTAAATTTGGTTTATAGAATTACCTCTCGTTTAACGCAATGCTACGGAATACTTTCGGGTGACCCTGTATACAAAACAGTGATGGTATTTACTCCATTTTCAATGGGGAACATCCGATAGTAGACTTGAACATATTGCGATTTCATTGAGATTTGTGTAAAACAACGGTATTAAAATATGGTTTATAGAAATACCTCTCATAGAATATAATGCTTTGGAATAATTTCTGGTGTCTCTGTACACAAACCAGTAAAGTTATTCACTCCATTTTCTAAAGGGAACATACCATAGTGAACTTGAATAATATATATCACTAGCATGAAATTTCAAGAATATTTAAGGGAGTTAGAGCGCGGATAGTCAGTCAGACAGACTGACAGACAGATGGGGAGGCAGGCAGAAAGACAGACAAACCGAAGCCATTAACAGTTTTCAATATTTTTGGAAGTGTTAAAAAATAGTTTTTTAAAGTGATCTGTTTATAACTCCCTAAAGCGATAATCGATATGTGTAACGTCTGCAAATATGGAGGTCTATAATTAAGACAATGAATAAAACTATCCACGCAAAAAAAAAAGTACACACACACACACACACACATATATATACATATATATATATTAGGGTGGGCCGAAAAAATTATTTTTTGAAATTGATTTTGGTATAGTGCGGAAAAGTTGTGTAATAGGGTGGTTCGAAAAAAACCTTTTTTTAAATTTGAGATCGCTATAGTGCACAAAAGTTGTCATTGGTATAGACATATAAAAAGCACTTATTATTATTTTTTTATTAATTTGTCTTCCGGTCGCGCAATGCCATCGAAGTTAGCAAAAAAATGTGAAAAACCTTAATTTTTCATAATTTTTTTAAGCAAGCCAGATGGTTTTAATTGCGTTCCTATACCATGAGTTAACTACTAAAAGTATGTAAAATCAATATATATGCACTTTTTATACATTTGTTTCATATCTTCCGGTCGCGCAACATAGTACAAAATGAGCAAAATTAGTAGTTTTTGCAAAATTTGAAAGTTTGACTGTTTAGAACATTTTAATCATATGATTTTTAGAGATGCTACAGTTTAATTCTATTACAATCATATATTTAAAATCCAAGCATATAAGATAAGTGGCTATATGATAGGCGTGGCGTACGTGACGAATGCCAGCGATGCGCGCGCAGTGCAGCCAGTCGCAGCCATTATCGTTTCCCGCTATTTTCTTCAGTCTGCTCATGCCGCTAGTTTTAGTCAGTACTAGATTGTGTTGTGCTTAAGTCCGTATTATACATTTGCGTTCAGTGTTTGTACTTGAATACGACAGTTATTGACACAATGGATGTACCAATGAAAGTTGGCATAAGTATAATAACTAGAAAATATTTTGAGTGCTCTATTTTTGGTCACCCTCGAGATTTGTTGCACAACAAGCTTCCTACTGATGAAAATGTCCTTCGCTGCTTCTTTCAACAGAGATTGAACCTAGCTGTGGCAATAAACAACAAGAGTGTATCTTTTTCTAGAGTAGCTTCAACAGTAGCAAAGAAAATTATCGGTTTATATGTAAAAGCTTCGATCCCAACTGTTACGGAGTACAGAGTCATCCAGCTAATTAGTTCTTACTACGAAGCATACAATAAACTCAAAAAGTCGTTTCATCGTGACAAAGATAAACCAGCATTCAAACTTAAACTTGACAATTTCAAGAAGAAAAGATGCTCTCTTTTTGATATCGTGGCGTGTAAATGTATAATTGTTGCTAATGACTGTTCATATAAGAAATCTCCAGATACAAATGTATGTCCTCTAAGTGTGAACTGCATTTGTGAAAGAAGAAAAAAAATTCCACTTTTGGAATTAAGATTTATGTACTTGCACATTCACACGCCGTGACATCAAAAAGAGAGCATCCTTTCTCCTTGAAATTGTCAAGTTTAAGTTTGAATGCTGGTTTATCTTTGTTACGATGAAACGACTTTTTGAGTTTGCTGTATGATTCGTAGTAAGAACTAATAAGCAGGATGACTCGGTACTCCGTAACAGTTGGGATCGAAGCTTTTACATATAAACCGATAATTTTCTTTGCTACTGTTGAGGCTATCCTAGAAAAAGATACACTCTTGTTGTTTATTGCCACAGCTAGGTTCAATCTCTGTTGAAAGAAGCAGCGAAGGACATTTTCATGAGTAGGTAGCTTGTTGTGCAACAAGTCTTGTGGATGACCAAATATAGGGCAGTCAAAGTCTTTTCTAGTTATTGTACCTATGCCAACTTTCATTGGTACATCCATTGTATCAATAACTGTCGTATTCAAGTACAAACACTGAACGCAAATGTATAATACGGACTTAAGCACAGCACAATCTACTACTGACTAGAGCTAGCGCCATGAGCAGACTGAAGATAATAGCGGGAAACGATAATGACTGCGACTGGCTGCACTGCGAGCGCATCGCTGGCATTCGTCACGTACGCAACGCCTATCTTATAGCCACGTTTATCTTATATGCTTGGACTTTAAATATATGATTGTAATAGAGTTAAACTATAGCATCTCTAAAAATCATATGATTAAAATGTTCTAAATAGTCAAACTTTGAAATTTTGCAAAAGCTACTAATTTTACTCATTTTGTACTATGTTGCGCGACCGGAAGATATGAAACAAATGTATAAAAAGTGCATATATATTGATTTTACATACATTTAGAAGTTAATTCATGGTATAGGAACGCAATTAAAACCATCTGGCTTGCTTAAAAAAATTATGAAAAATTAAGGTTTTTCACATTTTTTTGCTAACTTAGATGGCATTGCGCGACCGGAAGACAAATTAATAAAAAAGTAATAATTAGTGCTTTTTTCATGTCTATACCAATGGAAACTTTTGTGCACTATAGCGATCTGAAATAAAAAAAAAAGTTTTTTTCGAACCACCCTATTGTGTAATGGGTCTGTAAGAAACCTCTAAAAATTTTATCAGTTTTGTTTAATATTTAACCGCGCCCCTTTGGCGCTGAAAAACTGAAAAAAAAAAAAAAAATAGTTTTTTTCAAAAAATTAAATTTCAAAATTAATTTTGAATTTAGTTCTGGTATATTGCAGAAATGTTACCTAATGAATCAGTTAGAACCCTCAAAAACTTTCATCAATTTTGCCAAATATTTAGCCGCGCCCCTCTGACCTAAAAAATTGAGAAAAAAATGAAAAGCCGGGTTTTATGAAAAAAGTATATTTAAAAAAAATTGAAACTACTTATACTATATAACTAAAATATTACATAATACGTTACTACGAACCAATCCAAATAAAATTCAAATAATTTTACTCTATTTTTATTCGCTTATTTAAAAATAATAAGCATACATATGTGCACATAAGAAATTGAAGCTTATCTTATACCCTACTTTCGTTTTTGTTTCTTTTCGTTCAGATTTCAAACGATAGATTGCGTTCTACTGCTCCCATTGCTTCCAAGGTCAATTTAACTAATAGATAAGATAAAATATTGGATTTCGTTTCATTCTACGTTTGTTTGTCAAATGAAACGGTTGTTATGGAGAAACGTGTAATTAAAAAAGTGACGCGAGCAAACTCAAGTCGTCCGCTGTTTGGAACAGGGAAAGATTTATTCCCTTCTGATGCTGTTTATCTCCCAACTTATGAGGACATAATAAGATGTTATCAGAGTATCAGATTGCAAATAAAGGGAGACAAAAGTCAAGAACCTCTTTCAAGAACTGTGGCCGCAGCGGTAGCAAAAAAAAATTATTGATATATGGAAACGTGCTTCGATTCCTGTTGTATCATTAAAGAGAGTTACTGCCATGGTTTTATCTTACAACTGTAAATATAAGAACGTTATAAAACCTGCTAAATCTAGGAATACGCCGTTTTTACAATCGAAATTGAAGAAATTTAAAGCAAATGCCGCAAAATTGTTCGACATTTGTGCTTGTAAATGCAAAGGTTTATATTCGTGCAATTGCGAAAAAAACTAAAAGTTCCTGAGAGAGAAAAAGAATTTTTAATTGATCAAAGGACAGTTAGAAATGTGGCTATTGGAAATCTGGATATAGTAACAACCCACCAACTAAAAAAACGAGTACGTCGAAAAATGGAAATATCCGATTGTCCAAACAAGAATAAAATGTCAATGCCCAGTACCAGTGGATTTCAAAATAAAGAATCACATAACATTTTGAAAGATAATGAATTAGAGATTGAGTCAGAAATGGATACAAAAAATGCGGATCAAGATTTCAAGTGGTCTTATCCCCTTTTAAGAAAACATAAACAAACTGAAACGCTATCAAGGTCGTCAGATCAAATGAGAATTTCTATGCCTCATGCAGCATTGGCTGCAGATTTAACTGGTGCCTCAAGTAGAGCAGTGGTCAAAATTACTACTGCAGTTTTGGCTGATTTCAATTTAGTTTCGCCTGAGCAACAAACATATATAGTTGATAAAAACAAAGTGAGAAGAGAAATAGAGAAGAAAAGAAAAAAAGTAAGGGAAAATGATTTAAGGCTATTTGAAGAAAAACCTATTAAGAGTTTGTATTTTGATAGGCGCAAAGATGAAACTATTCAACAAATACATGGTCATCGAAAATTAACATCAGAAGCGCATGTAGCATTAATAGAGGAACCAGATAGCAAATATATGGGTCGTATATCGTTAACTGCTGGTGAAAGTGCAAAAGGAATAGCCGAAGGTATTATAGAATTTACAAGAAAGAATAACATAAGTTTGCAGAACCTATCAGTTATCGGATGTGACGGAACAAATGTAAATACGGGATGGAAAGGTGGAGTAATACGTTTGCTTGAGACAAACATTGGAATACCACTACAATGGAATGTATGTTTGCTTCATACCAATGAGTTGCCACTAAGACACCTTATTCAAGAAATAGACGGTTGCACAAGGGGACCATATTCACATTCTGGACCTATTGGATTGCTTTTAAAAGACTGTGAGAAACATCCAGTAGTCAAATTTGATAAAATGGACTCTACACTTCAGCATTTCGATCCGCAAGATATTAGAAAGCTAAGTACAGATCAAAAATATTTGTATCGCATCTGTCAAGCCATAAAAGATGGTACTAGTTCTCCTATGTTGACTTACAGTAATCCAGGTAAACTTAGTCATGCACGATGGCTGACTACCGCAAACCGTTTGTTGCGGTTATACATTAGCACACCAAGCCCATCAGAGAATCTTATAATACTTGTGAAATATGTAAAGCTGGTTTATGCTCCAATGTGGTTTGAAATAAAAATTAAATCGCATCGCCAGTATCGTTCCCAACATTTTTGGAAAATGATATCCCTTTCAAAGCAGCTTCCAGACAAAGCTAAGAAAATTATTTTTAAAGTTTTGTCAAACAATGCATATTACGCGCATCCCGAAAATTTATTGGTAGCAATGTTGCATGATTCCAGGAAACACATCCGGGAACTAGCAGTTAGACGCATTCTCGGCGCTCGACAAATAAAAATGAAGAACTTGAATGGTTTACGAGTTTTCAAGCCTCCTCAAGTTAATTTCGAAGCAGACGACTACATTGGTTTAATTGATTGGTCAAACTGTGTTGTAACAGAGCCACCTCTTACAATGCATTTAAAGGATAAAGACTTGAAAGAAATGTGCAAAAAAGAAGAGAATCAATTAATGACATTCGAAAAATTACCCTGTCATACGCAATCTGTTGAACGATGTGTTAAATTAGTATCTGAAGCTGCAATGAAAGTTTGTGGTGAGATTGCAAGGGATGGCTATATTAATAGCAAACTTCAAGCAAGAAAAGAACTCCCAACGTTTGACAATAAAGGACAAAATTATTCGAGTACCTAATATTCAATAAGCAACAGGTATTATTAAATCCAACATAAATTTGTATATTTTTGCTTTAATCTTTATTTTGTTACTATGTAAGAGAAAATATGCTTATATACACGAGAAAATATGTTTATAATAATTAACCAAGTAAAAAAATAAAAAAGTAAAGTTATAGTTATAGTTATAGAATTTTTATTTATAATACTAATTAATTAATCAGTTATGTCAATACTAATTTAGAAAAATAATGAATAGTTTATCATAGTACAGGTTTTCAGAAAATCCGATATTTCTTTCATTTTTCTCCAATTTTTGATGTCAGAGGGGCACGGTTAAATAATGAAAAAAAATTATAAAAATTTTTATGGATTCTAAGTGACATATTATGTAACATTTTTAATGAATGTCTTTAAATATTTTGTATATTTTTTCAAAATATATTTTTTTACAAAAAAAGCTTTTTCCGTGCTTTTTTTCCGTTTTTCAATGTCAGAGGGGCGCGGCTAAATATTGATTAATTTTGATAAAAATTCTTGTGAGTTCTAATTGGTCCAGTACACAACTTTTTCATTCTATACCAAAATCAATTTCGAAAAAAAAATTTTTTTCGGCCTTTTTCCAAAAAAGCTTTTTTCTCTTTTCTTCGGTTTTCAATGTCAGAGGGGCGCGGCTAAATATTGATTAATTTTGATAAAAATTCTTGTGAGTTCTAATTGGTCCATTGCACAACTTTTTCATTCTATGCCAAAATCAATTTCGAAAAAAAAAAAAAAATTCTGCCTTTTTCGGCCCACCCTAATATATATATATATGATAATCACTAACATTTTGTTGAAACCAGAAATCACTGTCTAGTTATTATCTTCAATGAAAAAGAAAATATATATATATATCGTTGCAACGAAAGTTGTCAGTAGAATTCTGTATATTACGATAAAAAATTCCAGACAGAAACATTCAAAAAACGTACACAATATATATATATAGATACATGTATATATATTATGTGCACATTGAGAAAATAACCCACATTATATGTATATATATATATATATATATATATATATATATAACACCTTTTCATCAGGCAGGATCAAGCTGAAGCCTTCCGCTCAGTAGGTGAAGATTCAACTGAAAGCCACGGAATCATGTTTCACTCTGACACTTTGCGCTTCCCAAATTTTTTTATACCAAGTTTTCTGTACGTAAAACAGAAAAAAAAATATGTACCCAGCGGATAAAATCCAGTGGTTACAGGTTTTATCTCTTCAGAAAAAACATGTCTATTGACAGTTTGGTATGTATTTTAAACTGATTTTTTTAGTTTTAGGGAACTGAAACTTTCTGTAATAAATTTACAAACGTTTTCTGATTTTTAATATATGTATATATATATATATATATATATATATATTTCAGTGAAACATGGTAAAACTGGATTTGCATTTCATTGTTTTTAGTCGCTGTCATAGATATTATATTTAATTTCCGAATAATTATTAAAATATTTAAAAAACCCTACATTTCAGTTTTAGTGCCATCGAGGTTTAGAAAAAATGATCATTTTGTTGTTTATGTGCTGAAAATGATTTGCTCATTTACATTTAAAAGCTTTTTTTTCCGGTAGATACTGCAGAGAAATCTTTGGATAAATATTTAATGCGAATTTGAGAAAGTTAATTTTCCATAGTAAACAGTGTAATGATTATGCATAACTAATGTATTGATTTATGGAAACCTAAAACATAAATTAAAAAAATAAATACTAAGATACATATATATATATATATATATATATATATATATTATTTAAGAATATTTAGCAAAAGGTTTTGTAATTTTTTACCAGAGAATTTAATTTTGCAGCAGAAATATTTGTAACTAAAGTTTCACATTAATATCACCAAAAAAATCTTCTATATCAATATCATACTTTTATTTAATAACAAAGATATTATTTTAGAAATTCACAGATTTTTTTTTTTCTTTTTCACAAAAATTTAATAATAGACTCGTCACCCACAGGGAATGGTGCTGTAGAGAATGTTGTTAAATGTAATTGTGCATAAAGACATCCGTTGTAGAATTTGAATGACTTAATAAACAAGAACGTTTGGAAAGTTATCCAGGTAGTACAAGGATATCGACCAATATCAAAATATAATATTGCAGAACATAAAACGATACCTTTCTGTAGAATATTCACAGATAATATTTTCTAATATCTATTAATATTGTCAATATTTTCTGAGAATGATAAATATTCCTTTTTGGCATCCCAAAGGAGGCGCGTGCTTAGATGACTACTTTGATTCTATCCAGTCTCTTGAGATCCTGCACGTGTTCTGTGATAGTAAAAATTCAGTGACTTGAAAAAAAAAAAGTAAAGAAAGATTAGTTAAGTAACTTTATACCCCATGAATTCTACTGCTTACACATTACAGTGATGTCAAGCGTTATCATTCATGAACGGGGATTTTGTAAACAGAGAACCTCTAACTAAATGAACATTACACAGAGAAAAAATATATACCGTCTACATCTAGAATGAATAAGTGGCCATTTTCAAAATCCCATAACTAGAAATATAGATTTCCGAGCTATGTGCATAAGACACGCCAATAAACCGAATATACGAAATGATGGAGAATTTCTAGTCTACACATTTCTAGATAAGGAAACAATATTCTGAATATCCTGAATTTTTGTATGGCGAGAAATTCTTGCTTGATTATCTGGAATTGGATCATAAACTAAGATTATCATTGTTGAAACGAGCCTCTTGTATTCTCATTTATTTGGAGATATTTTGAAATAGGTTTGTCCTTAATAATATAGAAAAACTCTCTAGATTTCTAATAGGGGTTTCTAAATCTCGCTTTCAATGAGTATTACAATTTATAGTGATGGCATGGAGCTATTTTTTCTAGAACCACAATTTAGATTCTAGATGGCAGTTACAGAATTGTTTCTAAGTATATTTGTCAGAACATCGGTACAACGTTCCACAATGCCTAAATTTCTACGATGATTTCAAAATCAGTACTTCTATCAAACGCAAAAAATAAAATAGGCTATTGATGTGTAAATTATTCGCAATTTAAGCAATAGTGTAAATTAATTCATTGCATCGTGACTGTTTGATAAAATCCTGAAATTAAAAAACGCCTTTATGAGCTGCTGATGTGTGTATAATATATTCCTGCGACAGTTCCCGTATTAAATAAGAAGGATGTACAGTAGAACACAGAAACTATAACTAAATGGATATTAATTGTCAGAACATCGGTACAATACCCTCCCACAATGCCTAAATTTCTTGAATGGCTTCTAAATCAGTACTTCTACCGAACAAAAACATACTATATGTTCTTTTTCTTTGATTTTTAGGGATGATTGCATATTCTCTTTGTTCTCCAGATGTTTATACGTATAAAATGTTTGATTTCACAAAATGAGCCTACATTTGCCATCACAGAAACAGCTGTCACTGGTCCGTTGGCGTAAAATTAATTTACCAAACTTGTCACCTATATATAGATAAGGTTTTTCAGCCACAGTAAAGCACGATTTTGGATATATATATTCGTTTGCTTTGCCATTTTTATCTAATTATACGTTCTGCTCTGCATGCTTTTGCTGCCGTAATTGCATGTGAACAACTATTGCTGCGCATCAAATAGAACTTTCTTACATTGTCTGTAATTTTTTGGCTCGTTAGTGGATATTATTTCAAATATCTCATAATTTGGTATTAATGGTACGTCGATTAAAATTCTCTAAATAATGTCTACAAGATAAGTTGATGGTCACGTCATATGGCAATGAAAAATTCACATAATTTTAATCAATTTGTAACCTGCAATATCAATAACTGAATTTCTAATCGTACAATATACTCGTGTTTTTATTCTTCTGTAACTTATCACTCTCTATGTAACGCACTTTATAAGAGGATCTGCTGTATCGGTCACTATTCAATTTCATAATTGATATTTTGATGTATTATGTTGCCTTGTCCCAAGCTTATTTGTTTTCTGTATCCTCGAACTTTATACACCAGTGTAGAATAAACGTAGTATAAAAATTTATGTTATTCATGTTTAAGTTTTGAAAAAACACCTAAATGATTTTATAATTTTAGAAACAATGTTTACATGATAAACATTGTACCAAGAAATACTTTTGTAAAAATTAGTATGTAATAATAAAAATATGAACAACATATCTAATCATTTCAAAGCACTTTAAATAGCTAAAGAAGCATCTAAAATTCTAAAGACATTTAAATATATTCAACATTTTTTCCCCTAACAAAAATGTTTATTAAATTAAAGTGGAATCTTCTAATTGTCTCCTAATTCAATATAAGGATAATTAATACCAAATAATAATAATAATAATAATAATAATAATAAAGAAAAGAAAGGAAGAAAAATGTATTTGATTTAAAAATATGTTATGTATAATTTGCATTTTAAAACTTTTTTTTACAAATATTTTAGTACTATTTACATGTCTTTTAGATATTTCTTAATCTTATATAGAATATCTTTTAGATACTTAATATTAAAAATAACTACAAGAAACAAGCTATTAAAAACTTTAAACTATATTCAAATATATTACATTAAACAATGGAATTGTTTATTAATGCAACAATTTTATCATTTAAAAACCGTAAACGTTAACCTTATATTAACTAAATTACATTTTCACCAGCTGTTCAAGAGCATTTCAGGTGCATGGAGACTTATTGAAAGCCAAGTTTACAGAGATCTTTCAAGTGTTAACAAAAATTAATTAAAATCAAACGTATTTAAAAGTGTTTACATGGTTTTCAAGGGCAGAAATATTGAGAACAAAATAAACATCCATTATGAAAATAGTTTGTAAAGTTTTCTAGAATTTTAATTAGGCAATGTCTTTTCACATATTTCAGGTATAATGGATATAATAGTTTATTTAAATAGCGTACTTAAGTATCATTGTTTTCATAGTAAAAATACTAATTGTTTCTTTTCTTCATTCAGTCTATAGTTAATTAAATAATGAATCAATAAAATCATTTTCTGCTGAATGTAGCTTAAACTATTTCAATAATTTTATGTCTAAAGAACTTCCTTTATGTTAAAATAATCAGCTTAAAATGTGCTTTTAATATATTTTTCAAGAAGAACACATACAGAGAAATATAATGAAATAACCAAATTTTTATATTGTAAAATATTTACACATAATAAGGCTAAGCTTCACCAACTCTCTCTTACGCATGTGTGGAAGAGTTGTGTTTGATATTCAGAACATATATATATATATATTTCATATTAATATGTGTTTAAATTTGCTAAAACTGGGAATCAAACTTTTAATTTATAAAATAAAAAGTACCAGATGAGAGTGAAATGTAATTGAACTGAATAATTTAATTTAATTTAATTTTCAGAGATATAAATGATATAAGAAAAACTATTTTAGCTGTTTTTATTCGAATAATAAACAGAAAAGAAATCTAGTAATATTTTATATCTACACATTTTGTATCATTAGACCAAATAAAAGACGTTTTTCCTTGTTTTAATTTCGCATTAAGTTAAAAAAAAAATTAAAATTAAATTGAGAAAAATCGTGCTAATGCGATAAAACAGCTTAGATTTCTTAATGAAATTTTAAATTTTGCACCTCAGTAGCTCGAACGTTTATCGCCAAACATTTGACATACAGATTTGAGATAGAAAATGTAATTCATCGCAAAAATAACGAGACAAATTTTAAATCCGCCATAGGGGTCGTACATTAGCTGTAAATAAACAACGAATCACAAATGAATATAGAATATGTTGTTAAGCAACACAGTTCTGTTATTGCATGGCATTATATAGAGAAATAGGCCAAAAATATGTCCTGCCATACAAAATTAAATTCTGTTTTCTGCATAATTTTATTATATCTTTTACTTAGAAAACAAACAAACAACAACACCAAAAAAAAAAAAAAGCCTTCGTATGTTTTTATTTTTTATTTATTTATTTATTTATTTTCATTTGAGATGCGGAGATTTTTCTTTTAAATCATCTAAAAAACATCATTTTTTTAGGCCGTTTTATATTGATCTTTTGATGTTTGTAAGCAGTCAGAATTCCAATGTCAAACTCACATTATATTATAATAGTTATAAAATTTTATATTAAAAAAAAGGCTAAAAATGATGGTTATGTCTTCAGAATATCATAACCTTTAAATTCAGCTGACGTTTAGAGATATTAAGGTGTAATAGTAATAGTAATAATAATATTCAGTAATCCCTATGTTGACATTTTTTATCTTGAGATCTAGCATTTGTTTAAATGAAAACTAGACTTCCAAGACAAATAATATTTAATTAAATTCAACCCCACTAAAAATAATCTCCTGATTTTCTCTAAAAGTATCTACAGATTATCTTAATTTATTTGGCCCATTCATAAGAAAGTTTACAGATTTTTTTTTTTTTTTTTTTTTTTTTTTTTATATTGTCTTAAAAATTTCTGCAGCCATTTTATGAAAAAAGATAAATCTTCAAAATATTTTAAAATGTTTGAAGATATCTTAAGAAAATACTATTTTCTCAAGAATATCTTCGGATTATTTTTAGTGTGGAATGTTTGGCAATTTTGTAAACTTATTTTTACACTTGTATAATTAGTTAATTAGTATTATATCAACCACTTAAATTCTTTCCTTGATAAACTCTGCATCTCTTTAAATCAGTGCTTGAAGTGAACTAGTTTAGAAATACACGTTTTGAAAGATATAATGCTATATACATAGTTAAAGATTTTTTGTGATATTATAAATTCAACTTTAAAGAAATTTCATACTGATATAGCAATATAAAGCTGCCTTATCCTGTTAATATACATATGTTTCTTCATCTAATTCCATTATTGGAATACCCAAAATTAAAATGAATCGTATAAAGGAATAAAAAGTATTTTTTCCTTAATATAAAGTGGTTTTTTTTTCCCTATGGCATGTGAGAAAGATCAAAGAAAATTTAAGTGCTTTTCCTTTTTCATATATTCAAATCAATTTTCGAATGTAAAGGAAAATATTCATTTCTTTACCCCAAACAGTTTTCAGGCGAAAAAAGGCAGCATTACATAAATCCTCATTCAATTACTATTTATTTAAAATGAATTGTTTTGGATAAAACATATTGCTTTTAGCCCATTGTAAAAATAACAAAATAAATAAATAAATACTGACTTACATTTCTATATTTTCATACAGTTCATTCATTCGTATATTTTCATTCACAATTATAATAAATTGTTAAAAGCTCTAGGGCAGCAACTTACACGAAATAACAATAAGTATTTTTAATATTTTTCCTAAATTCGGGGTGTATATTTTAAATATTTTTTTAAACACAAAACTTGGAGAATATTTAAAATGTTCTCTTAAATAATGCATTGTAGCATTTATTTTCCTCCTATTCTTATGGTATTATTTGAATAGTACAATTCATAAACTATTCATATCACTGTTAAATCATTGTATTCAGATCACTGTTAAATTTTACATGTAAAACTTTTAAAAATATTTAAATGTATTAAAAATAATAATATCATTAAAAAATATTATTTTTAATATATTTCCAGATATATAAGGATAAAGATTCCATAATTATTTCCCAATTTTAATTTAATGCTTAATTAAAATTTATTTACACCAGCTGTTTCATGTACACTAACATTTTCATACAAGCCAAGCACTCAAAATTATTTTCGATGATAAATGTTATAATTAATGGTAATAATCTTATAAGCATAATTAATAAAAAAAAAAATTGGTGATATTATAAATTTAATTTTGAAGCAATTTGATACTGATATAGCAATACAAATATTTTTTTTATCTTTTTAAAATGTATAATTTTCTTCATCAAATTTTATTATTGTAACACCCAAAATTAAAATATATCGTAAAAATAAATAAATATATATGTATATCAGCATATATAGTTACGCTCATCAGTGCCTGACTCTGTCACACTTCAGGCTTGAGAGATAGGCTTAAGAGAGATTTACTTGGACTGTGTGTGAACGCAAGTTGCCACCTACATTTCATACTTTAGTTAATTTTTAAAAATCTAATTGTCCGATCGAGAAGCTTTTTAATCCGACGGATTCAGAAAAGTCGCCCATTTCATTTGGTACCATAATTGTAACGAATGTTTGATTACATTTTTTAAAAATTAATTAAAATATGAAAATAACACCTATAAAATAGACATTTAAATTTTTAATTGTTGCCTTTTTTTTTTTTTTCTTTTTTTCAGCATAAAATGAAATATGCTTTCACGTGAAAAAAAAAAAAATAAATAAATAAAAATAATCATGCATATGGAAAAATGACGTCGAGATAAATAAAGTGCGAAAACGTCGCACGGGCATAGCAGCAAATGACTTATTTGAAGTGAGAAATAAATAAAATGAAATGATCATTTCTCAAAGGGCGTCTTAGTCGCCCTGCAACTAACTAGTATATATATATTCATAAAAATAGCTTATTTTCTACGATATGTGGAAATGATCAAAGAAAATTTAAGTGCTTTTCCTTTTTCATATATTTAAACAGTTTTTGAGTGTAAAGAAAATAATTCCTTTCTTTACCATATACAGTTTTCAGACACAAAATGCAGTATTACATAAATTCTCATTCAGTATCATTTATTTAAAAGAAATGGTTTCTGGGAAATCATTTTACTTTTTTTTGTCCTTTATAAAAATAATCATATATATATATATATATATCTATATATATATATACAAAACTTGAAGAATATTCAAAAAGTACTCCAAAATAATGTACTGTAGTATTTGTTTTCCTCGCTTTTTATTTAAAAATGCATACATGTAAAAAACATGAATATTTGTCTAAATAAGCAGCTTTATAATAAAGTAACACAGTTTGTTTTCTCTTTTCTTTTAATATATTCCCACAACTATTGTATGTAATTTTAATTTTGCGATATACATTTTGCAGCGAAATTAGAAACTTTATAACATTTAAAACTGAATTTAAGAGTATTAGTATAATCTTTAATTGAAAATATAACTTTATATTCACTTTTGAATTTTTTTTTTAGAATTTCTTAACATAAATTATGGAGTACATGAGATATTATACTAGTGTTTTACTTCATTATACATTTAAAATATATTATATTAGTTTATATATAATATAAGTTCTTCTTTAATGTTACAGACAAATATGATTTTCTCACTAATTTTTTATGCTGAAGATATTTGATTTATCTTTATTAAAATTATTCTCTTTAAACTTTTTTTAATATATAATTATTGAGTTTAATATAAAATATGTAACATATTTCATCGTACATTTAATCCTTCTTAATGAACGTTATTGCCAAAAAATCCCTATTTGTTTCTCTTCTTTAACACGTTTTTAATAACGCGCTTTCTCGTCTGTGAATCTGTTCAGGTGGAATTCAGGAATCGATTTTAAACTAACTTCTCGATGAGCTAGAGATTTCAAACTTTAAAGAAACCACATAACTCAACGACAATAGATAATCCAACGTTTGAGGGAAAGAACCATGCGCCCTAAAAGTAGTTTAAATATGATTTCGAATTAGAACACGTTTCCTATCATCCGACTGATCTGAAGTTTTACATACTTATATATATCGAATGCAAATACATGCTCCATTTGAAGCAGACTAAGGAAGGCCCCCTTGTGAGACATGGACCCCCAAGTTCAGTGAAATACAATATCTAATTTTAGATTTCTTCTTTCCACCCAATTAAGCTAAAATTTTGCATACGTGAATAAATCAATGGCAATATTTGTTCAAACTACAAAATTCTTATGAACAG
This sequence comes from Salticus scenicus, assembly GCA_963930645.1. Lineage (NCBI taxonomy): Eukaryota > Metazoa > Arthropoda > Arachnida > Araneae > Salticidae > Salticus > Salticus scenicus. The sequence continues at coordinate 103,472,697 of OZ005649.1, forward strand.
GCACTTGGGGGCCCTTGACCCTAAAATCCAGCTAAAATACGATTTCAAATTTTAATCTGTTCCCTCTCATATGATTGAGCTTTTGGAATACATATCTTATTTCTACAAGTGCAGTGTGAAATACTGCACAAATTTACTGGGGTTGACAAACAAATGGTATTATTTAAGCGCTCAAATGACGAACAGTTCTTGAACTTTAGGATGTAAAATAAAAGTATTTCAAATATCATAATCATATCTTTTTAATGAAGATATGATTATGACAAGAATTGAGAAACGACAACATGCTGAGTAAAACACACAATATGGTATTTACGATCACCACGTGAACTGATCTCTAAGTAAAAAGATCAATTGTCTTTGTGTAAAGATTGAAATGAATTGTACCTGAAACAGATAATAATAAAGATTCAGTAAAATTTACTAATATACTGTTCTAAGATCATTGGGAATTTTAAAAACTATAAGTATTTCTTTCTTAATATATATATATATATATATATATATATATATATATATATATATATATATATATATATATATATATATATATATATATATATATATATATATTATATATATATATATATATATATATATATATTAAATATATTTCTGTCGATCTTCAGAAAAAAAAAGAAAGAAAGTAATGTAGTTTTAAAACAAATGTATCGAATGCTACAAAAAATATTATTAAGTTGAATATTTTAGCTGCGCATGTGCGAACGATAAAGAAAGTCCCTTGATTTTATGCAGGATATAGTAGTTTGTCTTATTTCATAAAAACTTTTGGCATATTTTGGAGATTCGCTGGGGTTCGTAGGTACTCTTAAATGAAGACCTTCATCATCGATTTTGCAGTAGATTTAAATGTGAAAAGATTTAATTCTGAATGTGAAGAGATTGAGGATGAAATCGCTTCACATTGAAGAGGATCTTCAGCCTTTGAACTAGCATTAAAGAAAATCTATGAGTAGGGAATATTAGTTATACCGGTTGATCGCATACCTAACTCTGCCGACTAGTTTCACAGGGTTAACAAACATAAGATCGATGTTTAATAATCCGAAACATCAGAAACAAAAGATTAAGATACATACATATAACCGTAGTTAACTACTCATGCACACATCGCCCCAGTTTCTTCTGTATTTTTACCTGATTAAAAATATGTACCATGAAAAAAGTCTGGCGCACTAGTCAGAAAAATTATTAAACAGAGATTTTTCGTTTTTTTTTTTTTTTTTTTTTTCATTCTTGACGCTTCCAAGTTGACTAACATCATTGTGGATGGTACACTTATACATGCACACCTCACTAGTAAAATAACATTGCTCTACTTTTATAGTGCAGATAATGACAGATGAATCTTTTTACACGTGATGATAAATAACCTCTGTCTCCCCTATATATAAAATTATATTTCGTAGCATAAATTATCAGCTTTGGCATGGCTTTTTATGACGATTGTTTTATGACTGGTAAACTGATGCTATTTTATGATTTTTTTTTAATTAAAAGCTATAAAGTTACGATATTCTGTAGTCTTATTCCTTTCTTAATGAAGTTTAATTCGAAAATAAATTGTTAAGTAGTTTATTTTATTATTATTATTATTTCTTTTTAATATTTCTACTTAGGATAATAAACGGCACTTTGAAATGTGAAGCAACTCGACCTCCATATTTGAAAATTAATCTTTATCAGAACATGTGAAATGTCGTGTATTACCATAAAAATACTTTTTAAAAACACTGTATAACATTTCTAATCTATCGTTCTATTTAAACTACTATTTGTTTTCTTTTAAAAAATAATTAAACCGTATATTAATAACTATTTATAATGAATTATGCTTGCTTTTGTTATGATTTTCGAAATGTGTTAATAATTCAAAAATTGCAAAGAAATTTATACAATAAAGTTATAATCTATGTCTTTTTTTTTAAATCACATATTACCCACTGAATGAAGGGAAACAGTACACTTACTTAGCATATTAAAGGATTGAAAAGTTTTTGGATTAAAAGAAAATATATGTAACAATAAAAGATTTCTTACGGCATTCTCTATGTAATGACAAGAATTTACATAATGTAGTTCAAAGTTGGCTTTGTACATAAATGTTATACGGTATTTAATTTTATTAATATTTCTTAAATTGAAAAAACAATAATTTGATTACATTTTTTGACAAGTCAACATAAAGAGCAATCTCTAATTTAATTTATCATTTCATCTATTGCTAAGTTATAGATTTAATTAAATGAAAAAATCAACTAAAATATGTCTGCTATATTAAAAAAAAAAAAAAAAAAAATTAAGATGATATAGATTGCGAAATTCTTTATAATTTGAACGATTATTTGAATTCTGAAAAATTTTATTGAAAAAAAAAAAAAAAAAAATATATATATATATATATATATATAGCGAATGATATATTTTGATTAAAATATGTACAATTTTTTTATTCATGATGTCAGAAACGATTATTAAGAGATAAGTTTTAATACATCAGTGTTTGGATTATTATTTATACTATGCATTAAATTTATATTTCGATATACAAAAGTGAAATAGTAAAATGACTAGAAAATTTATATCGATTGAAATTACTTTTTAACTTATCCTACATCAAAAGAAATATTTTTATTTCTATATCAAAGAAGGAAGAACAAAAGTTTTACGCTGCATATAAAAAAATATGAGTTCTTCTTCAAAACTGAAAAATGCTTATTGGCTTGTTTCATAGCCTTTGAAGTTTTTTTTTTTTTTTTTTTTTTTTTTTAAATTTGTATCACTTTTTCTATTTTTTCTTTCTTTCTTTCTTTTACATTTAATCTTTTAAAAACCGTTATAAAATCTACCTTTTGTGGTTTAGAAGTTGATCTGATGAAATTATCATTTTGTCTTTAGACATTTAAATCTGTTTTATATTTTTTGTGAAATTTTATGACTATAGTATTATACAAATCTTTAAAAATTATTAAGCATTTAAAAAATATATATTTAATAAATATATATTGAATAGTGAAATATATATTCATTCATTTCTCCATTTATTCATTAAATTTTTGTCACATTAAATACAAAAAATTTCGACTCGCAAACTCTTTTATAATTTTTATACAGCATATATTTATGAGTATAAATAATTATATATAATAAGATTTTCAGTATAAAGTATGAGGGAAGATAGCCAAAACTGGTCCTAGCGGGCAAAATGATCCACATATGTTTTTTTTTTTTTTTTTTTTTTTTTTTTTTTTTTTTGAAACGGGTAGCGCTTTATACCAGGTAACATATGAACTAGTTGCACCAATAATAATAATATATAATAACAGGAGACTTGGCGTTGGAATATTAAAACTCAAATAAACTACTACGTCAGAAACGCCAAAACAAAAATTTTTGCGATGCATGCAGCTGTTTCGGTAGCCTTAAGCGTAACGTCTTCAGCGCAAAAAAGCACTGAAGGCAGTGCTTTTTGCACTGAAGACGCTACGCTTAAGGCTACCGAAACAATAGTTGCATAAAGTCAAGAAGAAGTAACGGTGGCATTCACGCGATTGCAGTATTACGCATTTGAATAGAATTCTTTGAAAAATCTGGCTTTATAAAATCATCACTAACTTTCATATTTATGTTTAAATACAAAGTCGTTTATGTGCAGAAATATGACTTGGTTTACTTAATAAAATATATTTTTAGGGGTATATTACACCTGCTAATTATGTTATGCTTTTCGGCGTCATCCAGTAATATGACCTAAAATGGATGGCGATGTTGTCGGGTAAAATTATCCTTTATGTGACTAGTTTTGGATCCATTATGTGGATCGTTATGAATCCATTATTTTGATCGGATGTCGCGGAAATAGGTATTATTTAATTTATTTCTGATTTTATTGTGTGTCCATTATTATATCTATTATTTTTGGACAATAATTTTCAAATATTTCTTTAAATTGTATATTTTTTTAAAAGTTATTCGATAAACTTTTTTTTTTTTCGTTTTAATTTCATAAAATAAATTATGTATGCTATTTGATCATAAAAGCTATTTTATTCCATTATGTATTATCGTGATTACTTTTATATCCTTTATTTTGCATATGAAAAGCAATTTAAAATTATTTTTAAATGAAGGATAATTTTGCCCTTTGGTAAAAAAATAAAAGGATCCTTTGGACCCCTTTTCAAAAATGTATTTTTTTCATTACTCTATTTAAGTTAAAAATTTGAATAACTTAATTAAATTTTATTTTTTATAGTATGTTTATAGTGAAAAATGTAGTGTAAAACACACTGGCAAAGGGCCAGAGATTTATTTAAACAGTTATATTGTTTTACTCAAGTTTTTTCCTTAAAGGGATCATTTTAGGCTACCTTCCCCTACCAATCCTAAGTGTATTAAGAGTATTGATACTGCATACAATTAGTTACATTTTTATGCTATTAATTCATTGTTACAGCATTATTAAATGTGTTGAGCAAAATAAACATTTAAAACTAAGTTTAACTAAGTTTATAAAAAGGACAATTAATTAAACGATTAATTTACTAATTTATTTTAATTAATTAAATTATTTATTTTTTACATTATTTTTATAAATTTATATATATATATATATATATAAATATATATATATATATATAAATATATATATATATATATATATACTAGCAGGTAACGCCCGCTTCTCTGGTCCCTATTTTTAAATGAATCACTAAAATTACTGAATTCTCAGAATTGCATTAATTTTTATCACATGAAAAAAAAATTGAAACAAAATCTAACTAGGAAAAATGTCGCACCGGGTTTTCACTGCCTTCGGGAAAAATCCCCAAAATGCTCTAACTCTTATTTCTATTATTTTCCCCCTTCACCCCCCCCCTTTCCCGTCTATCCTAATAATTTTACAAATTCGAAAATATCCGCAGTCGATTTGTAAGTATTAAAAAACTCTATGCACCAGTTTTGAACGATCTAACTCTATTTTATTTTTTTTGTCCCTCCAACCCCCCCTTCCCGGCCCTTCTAATAACTTTACACTTTCGAAAATATCCCCATTCGAATTGCAGGCCTCTAAAACCTATCTGTACCAATTTTGAACGGCCTGACTGTATTTCTATTTGATTTTGCCCATAGCCTTCCCTTACCGCCTCACCCCCTTACCGTCCCTCCTAATAATTTTACAAATTCGAAAATATCCGCCATCGATTTGTAAGTATCGAAAACCTCCATATACCAATTTTGAATGATCTAACTCTATTTTTATTTTTTTTGCCCTCCCCTCCCCCCTTCTCGCCCCTCCTAATAACTTTACACTTTCGAAAATATCCCCATTCGACTTGCAAGCCTTTAAAACCTGTCTGTATCAATTTTGAACGGCCTAACTGTATTTCTATTTGTTTTTGCCCATAGCCCCCCCCTTCCCGCCCCTCCTAATAATTTTACAAATTCGAAAATATCCGCAATCGATTTGTAAGTATCGAAAACCTCTATATACCAATTTTGAACGATCTAACTCTATTTTTATTTTTTTGCCCCCCTCTCCCCTCCCCCTTCTCGCCCCTCCTAATAACTTTACACTTTCGAAAATATCCCCATTCGACTTGCAGGCCTTTAAAACCTGTATGTACCAATTTTGAACGGCCTAACTGTATTTCTATTTGTTTTTGCCCATAGCCTTTTGTTCAACTATCATGAGTTTTCAGTCTTGAGCAATAATGCTGTGTTCACAGTCGTTAGTTGCCAGGGGACAGGTTAGTCAAAACAACGGATTAATCAATTATTAGTTCAGACAGGTTAATCAATCAGGCAGGTTAATCAAACAGGTTAATCAATCATTAGTTCTATTGTCAAATTAAAAACTAATTATTTACCATAATGTCTTTTAAAGCACTTTCGGTACTTCTTCGTGGCTATCTTCAGTAATGCTGTAGCTTTGTTTACCCTCAAATTAAAAAAAAATAATTATTACTCCATATTGGCTTTTAAACCACATTCGGCACGTCTTCGCGGCCATCTTCAGCAATGTTCTAGCTTTGATTTCACTTAAATTAAAAACAAACTATTTACCATAATGACTTTTAAAGCACTTTCGACACGTCTTCGCGGCCATCTCCCGTAATGCTGTAGCTTTGTTTACACTACTGTAATTTGTTTAATGCTGTAATTTTGTATTGCTTTGTTAAAACACAGCATTACTCATCATGACTGGCAACCCATTATAGACGAACTGAAGAGAAGTAATGAAACAAAAGCAGATAAAAAGCCGGAAAAGCAATAGGGATACTAACCTGTCCCCTAGCAACTAACAACCGTTAACACAGCATTATTCCTCAAGACTGGAAACCCATGATAGATGAACTGAAGAGAAGTAATGAAACAAAAGCAGATAAAAAGCATGAAAAATTGTAAACAGAGCTACAGCATTACTGAAGGTGGCCGCGAAGATGTGCTGAAAGTGCTTTAAAGTCCATTATGGTAAAAAAATAGTTTTTAATGGTTAAAATTATTTAAAATATATTAAATATGATAATGCCGTTAAAAAACTGTTAATTTAAAACTCTCTACAAAAATGTAAAGATAAAGATTGTATAATTATTTAGGATACGAGTTTTAAAATGTTAATTCTTAAAGAGAAAAGCAAACTATTTTACTTCAATGCTTAATTAAAATTTATTTACACCAGCAGTTTCTTGTACACTGATATTTTCTTTGAAGCCATGTACACAAAAGCATATTCGATGTTTAGAATCATAATTAAATATGAACAAAATTTTACAAATGTTTGTATAGTTTCAATTTAGGTTATTGAAGAAAACAGTGTAAATACCCGTAAAGCAAATACTTTAATTTTATAAAATAATGTTAGGGCTTTCAGGCTTTTAAAATATAACTTTAATTAAAATATATATAAGTAGCGATTTATTTTCATCATGAAATTAAAAGTTTAATTTTTTAATTTAAATTTTAGATGTACCGATTGCACTATTCTTAAATTAAATTACTTTAAATGTTTTATAAATAAAATGGTTTTAATAAATTTGTTAATTGCATTTTTGTATTAGTTAAAAAAAATGAATTAGTTAAAGTTACACATTGAATGATTTATGTAAATACATATCTAAGTACACAAAAGAAAAAAAAAACGGTAGTTTATTAACGGTAAGTTTACGAAAAACTAATGAAACTTATATTTTAAGCATGTTGATGCATTCTAATTTACAGTAAACTTTTATACAAAGTTAGAGAAAATAATTCAAATGTCACTATGCAAAACTATTTCTACACTGTTGTAAACAGCGTTATACAGATTGTGAATTGTGTAAAAGTGTGTAAGCTTTTAAATAAAGCCATACGTACTGAAGAATAACCAACAAATTTAATGTATTTTACATATATTGAATGAACACTTGGCAACAACAACAACAACAACAACAACAACAAAAATAAATAAATAAAATAATAATAATAATAATAATAATAAAAGACATTTAATTAATGTTGTGTTACCACAAGTGAAATTTAATAATTTAATTTTCAGTCTATTTTGAAATGTATTTTTCAAATTAAACCAAGGTTTCTTAAGAGCCAGCATTCTTATAAAGACTCTTTTAGGTTTAAAAACATATTTTATTCCAAAACACTATATAAAATTGGAGGTAGCTAAATATATGTACTGTACAAGTCTTAGTTGTACTGGAATTTAAAATAGATGTTATGGTGATCATTTCTTAAAATGTAGATAACAAATTATATGTCTGGTTTTTAAAAATTATTATAATCATAAATAAATGTCAGATATAGAAATTTTTGTAGAAAAGAAGGTAAAATAATAAAAACACAAAAATAAACTGTATGTGTATTCTTCTTTTCAATGAATGCATAAACTAAGCGAAAAAAAAACGCGCTTGAATATTTTTCTTTCGCCTTCTGCAACCGCCAATTTTATTGTTTAAAAAGCAAATTTTCGTACGGATTTTATTATGTTGTTCTCCACAAACACTTTATCCTCGGGTCCAGTGTTAAAAATAAAATGCAATTGTCAGTAAAATTGTAATTTTAGATATTATTTCGAAAATGGTAAGAATAATGCAGTTAACGACGCCTCAAAAAGTATAAATTTTGGAATGAAAATCAAAAAATATTTTAATACATGAGATGGAAAAATAATTAAATGTTAACGAAATATTGGTAAAAAGGTTTTCAGCAAGATATAAAATATTTTGGCCGTTTAAACTGGAAATTTGATTTTAGGCGGCCATGTTGCTCATCCAAGCGAGATGTCTGTAACTTAAAAATCCATTGCTTATAAAACCTGTTTGTATAATATTTAGAACATAAAAGAGATTCAGAAAAAGTGGTTAGCAGCATAACTCCGTTAACTACAGTACAGCAACTATTATACAAAGCAGGTTTAAATGACAGAAAATTTGAAAATATTCCATTCTTAGTAAAGAGAAATAGGAAAGCGAGACCTCAGTAGGCTAAAAAAATGATTAGTTAATTATTTGGCAGCCATGGTTCTCTTTGATGAGTCAAGTTTAACTTATTTCGAACTAAAAAATACAAGCCGATCTGACAACGAAAATATGACCGACTTAATGAAAATCGTACTTTTAAAACAGTAACACATTGTCAGTACATTATGGTATAGAGGTGCATAACTTCAAAACGGACAAATTTTTATGCTCAAGGGATCCATTAACTCGAAATAAAACACAATCTTCATAAAAGACTTCCTGACCGACTATTTTGGAGGTATCTTGAACATTTCCTCAAACAGCATTTCAAGATGATAATGCACCTTACTAAACGGCATCTGTGGTTATTTTATTCACTTCAAATTGTCAAAATTTCTTATCCATTCCCATGAGCAGCTATAATTCTGTAAATAAATATAACTTTTTTCACTTTAAGTTAAATCCCACAAATGATATAATAGAATTACTTCTTTACCAGACATGGAAATAGTCCTAATCGCGATCCGCTTGAAAATTTTTCGTCTATAAAAAGGCGGGGGAGAGGGGAGATGAATCGAAATTTGCAGCCTATAACTCTGCCAGAACTAGATTTTTTTTTTTTTTTCAGCAAGCACAAAAGTGTTTGAGCCAATCCTCTTTAGACAACATTCTCCATTAGACAATTCGTTGGACCCCCTTCCATGGAGGATCAAAATTGTGATGGAATGTTTGAAGACCAGCTTTGTGCTGGGCAATATGACCATAGACGAACAAGGAACTCTATAGAAAACGAGAAACGAAGGATGAAGTTGTTTGAGTTATGCAGTAGATAATTGGCGACGATCCAAGTGTTGCCGTTTATTGATAACATATATACATCGATTTGTATGCTTGACTTGAAGTCCGAATGTAAATCTTCGTCAGGTAAAGACAGATAGCACATGACAGAAATACAATACGAAGAATTGTAAAAACAACCAGGGTCAGCGCGAGATTAGAACCCACTCTCATTCGCTCGAAGGCAATTAGCAGTATGGTTATATAACCACTAAAATAAAAATCATCCTCTGAGTTCCCGGCCACGGAGGGACCCCAGAGGATGATCCGGAAATATGCATCACAATTTCGATCTTTCATGGAGTGAATCACCCAACCGGTGACCGAAAGATTCTGCGTTCAAAGCTGGTAGACGGAAAGTATCTGGTTACATCCCAGGTCACGCTTGGTGAGTTAACGGTTTTCCATTATTTCATTCTGAATATGGATAAAAAAGGTTTAGGAAACTATAGAAAGATCTCCACGGTGGGCACACCATACAGGCCTGTCATCCTCATGTATTGAGTTGACTTTCACCACAACGCCACCACCACTACGGAGGGCATGGAGAAAATGGATAGAGATTGAAGTTAAACTTTGAAGTTGACGAGTGAGTTTAACGTCACACTACAGCTAGACATTGGACAATTAACGACTGCCTAGGATTTCCTACAATGGGCAGTCTGGAGACATAGCATTGTTATTAATATCTCCTGTGAAGGGAATCGAAAAAAAAAAGTCTAATAGTTTTTTATTTATTTATTAATATTTTTTTTTTTTTTTACGTTCTACGAATTGTTGCATAGAAGGTGTTTAGAAATTACGTCATTGTTTAGATTGGTTTTCGCACATTCTAATGGTGCCCCCATAGTTTCGATATATTATTTTTAAGCTGTCAAAAAATACATAAATTTGAGATTTTATTTTTCCCCTTATTTACAAGAACTTAGAAAAATATATTTTAGAATTTTCATTTCGAATACAATTTTCGTTAATTTTTTTAAGAAAATGTGAAGATACGTGTCAGAAGGGCTGAAAATGTGAAGTAAGAAGTTCCGAACTTCTTGCCAACGCAAACTAAATGTTTGGCAAAAAAGTGAACATAAATTGTCTTCCTTGCATCTAGGTTGATGTTTAGATTTAATAAGTTCAACGTTGCACTAGAGCTACACAATGGGAAATTGGTGACGGTGTGGGTTTCATCCCTTAGGATTTTCCGGAGGCATGCCATCATAAGTTTGATCCTCTGCGGAAGGAATGGCGATTTGGTAATTCCCCCACAGGGATACAGTCAGCAATAAAGTTAAACGAGTGCTAGCAAAAATTCCTTTATAAAAAATTTACACTTAATAACTGTTTTATTAAATAAATCCTTGTTGAATTATGTTCTTAGACCGAGTAGGCACATGAGTCGAAAAGGATTTATTTAACAAAACAATATTAAGTGTAATTTGTTATATAAGAATTTTTGCTAGAGCTCGAATAATTTTGCTGCCGTCTGTAGATAATACCAGATTACTGTATTTAGGTTCCTTGGCATTAACCGGGAAGGATAAAAAATGTAATGGCATGTTTCCGGACCGCCCTTATTAGTGAGACCCAGACTGTCACTAATTGCCATTGTATTGCAGAAGAGCGACGTAAACCTCACTCAACCTCAAAATTGGCATCAATAAACGAAGCTTAATGTAATTAGGTAACTTTTTAGAATTTGGAGATGAAAACGTAAATTCAATACTTTTTCTGCGACTTTTCTGTTGTTATTCCGCAGCTTAAACTTTTACCAATTAATTAACTATAGTGTCGACGATTTCCTGTATCTTAAAAAAATATATATTGGTAATTAGAACTCGAAAGATTTTCCTTATAAATCATGTTAGTTAAACAGTTTTCTCAATAAGGCGTTTTTGAAAAGACGGAATTGTTTAAAAAACTGAAATGAATTTGTTAAGACAGTGTCATCTGGTGGTAAAAAATATAACTAATATTTTTTACTTACATATATAAAAAAAAAAAAAAAAAAAAAAAAAAAACATGTTTCTCTGCGCATATTAATGGAACCAGCGTGGTGCAATGTTCAGCATTTTGAAATCATACATTATTTATGTTTTCTGCAACTTTTGAAAAGTATATTGAAGCATTTTTCTGCATTAAAATATCTTCAAAATCTGAAGTAGTTGTTATAAATAATGTCTGATAAATTATTATATCTGTTTGTATGTTTATATTGTGTTTTTTTTGCGTATACGGTGCTGTGTTATACTATACCTGATATGATATTATTATATGTTCTGTTTTTCTGTTATATTTGATGAATTTGTTGCAATACTGACAAAACTTAATGTTACTAAAAATATGATGTAAGCATGAGATCTAATGCTAGATTACATGCAACAAAGGAAAATATTATATTATGCTTTTAAAAAACATTATGTTCAAATTAGAAATTCTTTACAAAAAGTGTTATACTACTTTGATCCTGAACAAAATTTCCTTTTCATACAAAAAAAGCCTCATGCTGTATGAAATTCGAAAATATTTGCATAAATATATATATCATATTTTATTGACTTGTAGTTAAGTTACACTTTCTGAATGTTACATTCTGTATTGCAAGATTGATTTACTAAGAAACTGAAATAGAATTTGTAATAAAATGCTTCTTTATGTGTTGCATATTTCTCACAACTAGTTTTTCAAAGAAAAGTATAAACAAATAAAAACTGAAATTTGCTTGACTTATGAATTATCAATATTTTACCAAAATATCAAAATAAAATGTGATTCATAGCGATAGAAAACATTAAAAAAAAAAGAAAAAAAAGAAAAAAAACTTGTAGACTTTGATTAAATAAAAAAGGAATTCTAAATTTTATAACATGAAATAAAATGAATTGCATAGAGTTTGTATTTTATTTATTTCTATCGTATTTAATATTTTTAAAACACCATTATACAGTTCTTTGGAGTTCTTTTAAATAAATAAATTCATAGTTTTTAATTTTAGAAACAATATAAAAAATGATGACTGTACATTGTGTGTAATTTCTGTCGTTAATAAAATTAAAATAGTGTAAATGCTTAAAATGAATGACACATGTTCGTTTCTAATATTCGATGCCGGAAATATTAATACTAATAGTAATAAAAATAATAAAAATAATAATAAAATATATTCTGTTTTTTTATGGAAATGGTGATATTTTTTATTACAAATATCTGTATAAACTATTATGTTTATATTTTATTCGTACAGAAGCTTAGCAGCTATCCTTGAAAAACTTTTATAAACATACAGATCGATTCTAAGCAGAAACTCACATGTGAAATGTTCGAAAATAATACATTAGAAACTATTTATGTAAAGATTTTTTAGGTATAAGATACGTATTATTCGTTAGATTAAACGAAAATTAGGTGATCAGTAATTGCAAGCAACTTTTAATTTTATCTATTGAACTTTTCTATTTATTTTCTATATATATATATGTATATATATATATATATATATATATATATATATATATATATATATATATATATATATATATATATTGTTGTTGTTGTTGTTTTTGTACCTTAGTAGGCATTCTGTTTTAAATTTTCATGGTTCCAAATATGATAATAGAGAATTATTTTTTAACACAGGGCAAAATTATGACAGTATCTAATAAATTTTACTATCCAATGAAATTTTTCAACTTGTATATAAACATTTTGTAAAATAGATTTTAAATATCCAAATTATACATAAAGGAAACAGTACTTATAAATTAATATAATAGACTACAAAGATATTACACTGACATCCAGAAAACGTACAAGTAACATTATTAAAACAAAAAATAAACTACTACGTCAGAAACGCCAAAAGAAAAATATTTCCGGTGCATACAGCTGTTTCGGTAGCCTTAAGCGTACCTTCTTCAGTGCATAAAAAATTCTGAATCTGGAGAAGTGCTCGTATATATAGGAGAGGGATCGAATTTAGTTCAACCAATAGGATTACGGGAACGGTGGAGTGTGTGGCCAATAGGAATTTAAGAATGTTAGCTGTGTAAACTGTAGAAAAACGCTGTATAAACAGTATATTTTTCTACTGTTTACACAGCTAACATTCCTAAATTCCTATTGGCCACACACTCCACCTTTCCCGTAATCCTATTGGTTGAACTAAATTCGGTCCCTCTCCTATATATACGAGCACTTCTCCAGATTCAGAATTCTTTATGTACTGAAGAAGGTACGCTTAAGGCTACCGAAACAGCTGTATGCATCAGAAATATTTTTCGTTTGGCGTTTCTGACGTAGTAGTTTATTCGTGTTTTAATATTCCAACGCCAAGTCTCCTGTTATTATAAGTAACATTATATTTATGAAAAATTGCTATCATGTGTACAGCTAAAATTATTCATTAGACTAAAACTGATATCTTCGAGAAATCGAAATGTCACCCCTATGTCCACACTACAAATTTCAATAAAAATCTAATTTAAATAGAAATCTTCATATCAGTCAGAAAATGACTGTATATATGCTCTCAATTCCAAGTACAACACTCTAAAAGTAAACAAAGAAAGCAGTAAATCAAACACCATGTATATGACAGAAATTAATATTTAAATGGTATACTTCAGTGCATTTTTGTTTTATGATAATACAATGTAATAAAACAATCGTCAGACTTTAAAAACTGTGGTTATTAAGCATAAATTTATGTTATTTTTAGAAAGGTGACTGAGGATTTCTTTGCAAGAAAAATCACTAATTTTCATTACATTGCAGACTATTTTTTTTTTTTTTTTTTAACAAAATTAGAATTTGATAAACATAGATATTTTACAAATATCATCTTAAGTATCATGGTTAATCAGACTTCAATCTGTTGTTGCTAAAATAAAATTCTCACTTAAATTATAAAATGTTAAACATAGCGTTGTATCTTATTGAACTGTAGGTATGAATGTTTATTTATTTTAGTATAATATACTCTAACTTATATAAGTTAAGTTAAATGTTGATAATCTAATAACCATATTACTAAGTGATAATTATATTATATATGTTTTTGGATAATATACAGGAAACTAAAATAGTAAAATTTTAATATGTACGAGGACAATTCAGAAAATAATGCCACCAAGCCCAGTTTTTTGCCAATAGCATTGTTAACTGTTTATCATTAATGAACTAATATTTAAGCTGTAGAATGCCACTTGCTTCCCCTTATCTATTCTCGTTTAAGAGTAATCGAGTAATCCATGACATCTAAACATAACATCCGATTGAAACAGCAAGGTATAACTGAATTTCTGACTTAAGTCTGTTCTACACCCATCAACATTCATAGCTGTTTGACAACAATTTACTGGAATACCTTAGTTAACGTCAGAACTGTGTGCAGGTGGGCAAGCATGGTGAAAAAACAAAATCCAGTGTCATGAAATCTTTAGGATCAGCAACGAAGGGGAGTTGCTTGCCACGCACTCTGATAAGAATAAACAAAATGAGGTGAATGAGTTCACTCGGGGAAAGGGCATTTAAGGATCACCTTGAGGGTCAAAGCTACTGTTGTGACATAGAGGTAGAAGCAGCAGTTCAGCAATAATGCCGTCAGCAGCCACCATAGTTCTTCGCCGATGGCATGCAAAATATTCTTTCATGTTCGATCGAGTGTGTTGATTCTAATAAGGACAATGCTGTAAAATGATGCTGGAAAATTATTTGCAGCTGAATTATCATGATTTCCACTGATACCTGTACAGGCACTATCTGCCAAATACAAACAGAGGTATTGCTTTGAAAGCATTACTTTCAGAATCACCCTCAATCATATATAGTATAGGGGAGACCCGTGTACCTAGGGCCGCTTTTATTCAATGCCCAAAAACAGGGCTCTTGACCTGTTTAAAATCATCAAACTGATTTGTACATAACTTTAGGACAAATTACTTCCAATTGGGATTAATATAAATACCTTAAATAATAAATTCCGACAAATAGAAGGTTTTTAAAAAAAAAACTCCACTCGTTGCTCTAGGTATAACACGCTCATTGTACCTGGGAGAAGACCACATTGTACCTAGGGCCTTTCTCACAGATTTAGATTTCTCTTTGTAATGAATAGAAAATAAGCATATAAACATGTATTTTATAAAAGAAATAAGATTAAGTAATATATTTATTTACCATATAATAATTATTATTTTGTTGCCTTAATTTGAAACACAACAATTTTCTTTCATTTTCTTTTTTTTTCTTTGGAATATTCTGACAGAATGTTTTTTTTTTTTTTTTTTTTTTTTTTTTTTTCAGTTTCTATTTTTTTTCTGGAGTGTCTCTTGGGTTTCTAGATCTCTCTGATTTTCGGTCACATCTTTTCTTTGATGTGGGAGGTTTTGCTTTAGGTAAAGATTTTGCTTAGGTTCGTACCTTTTAAAGCATGACACACGAAAAGATGTTAGAAGTTGAAGGTTTCAAAATTTCAACAGGACACGGAAAAGAGGCATCCAGTTCTATCATTGTTGGATCATTTTCTTCCTGGATTTTTTTTTTTTTTTTTTTATGGAGGGGATCTTCTCTTTCAATCACATTTGAACTTAAATATTCATCCTCAGTGAATATGTTTTGATTCAATGGCCATATGCCGGATACACGAAAGCCAGATAGAATGTTTACAGGAGTAAAGGTCGACGGATAGGACTTGCCAGCATTTTCAGAAGCGTCATCTATAGTGATTGGTTTACCAGGGTTTGCCAGCATACAATTACTGTAGGCTGCACTGTGTTTCTTAACACTTTCACGACCACTGACGTAGATTCACGTCATTTGAAAATACGAAACTCTACCAGTGGGCGTTTCTTTTGCAATTTGTATGTTATTTGTTTCTAAAAATATATACAAATATTCATATTTGTACAATCAGTATAGTATGGATGCAAATAATTTGATTAGAGAGAGTATGATTATAATGCATATCCATTTGTAATATAAATGTGAATACGGAAAATTTTGTTTTGAAAAAATGTAACTTATGGGAAAAACGCCCACAGGCGCACCTTACTATCAAAAAGACAAAAACATGCGGTCGAGAAAGTGTTAAAGGGTCCAAACACACTGGCCCTTGGAACAAGTTTTGGTAACTTCATTTAAAATGCATTCCACTAAAAAAGCCACATGCAGAAATGACTAATTAAATATATTACTCAATATAACAAGCAAAATCATACACTAGAAATGAAAGAAAAATATTTGACTTGCCTTTGTAAAATAGCAAAAGAGATGATCTGCAAAATTTTACTTCAAACCATGTAAATTAGTTTTCTACGTGTAGATTGTCAAAACTTTCTCCTCAAAAGTTCCAAAGTAGTTGCAAAAGTAGCAGTTGGTGTTGTTACTCGCGCAATTGAGTAATAAAACTTAAAATTAAATATTATTCAAATAAAGTGGGGTGGCCCTAGGTAGGCGTAGTTTTTCAAGATGTCATTTATGTTGAAAAAACAATGTTAAAAAAACACTTTGAAACACATAGATTTAAAGCATATTTAAATAAAAGAGTTACAGTCAGCAGCAAAAGTATCCGAGCACTAGCAAAAAGTCCTATATAAAAAAAGTACACTTAATACAGTTTTGTTTAATAAATCCTCGTCGAATGTTCTTAGTCAGTCTAAGAATATTAATCGACAAGGTTTACTTGACAAAACAGTATTAAGTGTACTTTTTTTATATAGGAATTTTTGCTAGTGCTCGAATACTTTTGCTGCCAACTGTATTTATTATTAAAATACATTTCAAAGCTTTTTATTGTAACTATCAACGTATCATCAGGATCATCAATGCATCATATTTTTTTTTTTTTTTTTACAATTGTGCTTCTAAAGTGCAGCTCTGATGTATCACAATATTTTCTATATATAGATACATTTAAGCTTGATGTAGAAATTTTTTTAAATCACATTCAAAAAGTCAGTTCTGGTCTAATCACAGGAGTAGATTAGTTCTGGAGCTTTGTTGGTCCAAAAGGAGACAACTATAGATATAATAATTTATATATATTTATCATCCCAATGTTATCGTGCAAAACATTTTGATGCCGAAAAAAAGTTTTGGAATCAGCCATTAGAAGTTATTGAAAAAAAAAAAAAAAGAAAAATTAATTTAAAACTGTATCTGGAGTTTTTAACTCACCTTTAGTAAATACATTATTCATAAATTTTATTTGCTAAATTATCCGTTTGTATTCCTGTGAGTAATTTACTCGGGGAAAGAGAGCCATTAGAGAGACTTTTCCCGAGTAAAAAGGAATCACCTTTTCCCTCGCACAGATCAATCTATGTCTTAATACTATATCTGTGGAGGAAACGTGCAGTATTTGCGGTTGAGAACAGATACTTGCTTAGATATTCGGAGAAGCTAGCGGATGGAAACTGGATAGGTCGACCCGGTGGTAACCGTTGTGGAAGAACTTGTATAGTAGATATCGAGGAGTCTGTAAACATTTTGTTAGAGCTTGTAATGTTTCCTGTATGGAGTCACACAGAAGTCTTGTAATAAGATTTTGGTCTTCTAAATAATAAGTATACTGGGGAAATAAAGGAAAATTAATTAAATATCTGGTTCTTAAAGATAATGCTAGCTCTTTGTATTCTTCGACCACAATTTTTAAACTATAGAATCGTCATCGCAAGTGCTGACTCAACGAATGCAATGTTGAAATAGGGGTGATTTTCATATGATTCAGAGAAAATAAGGAGTCGAATTATTGAATATTTTCCAAATCCCAAACAATCTGTCAATCCCTCCCCCCTTTCTAAGCTTTTAGACTAAGCTTTAGCACTAGTTTTAGGAAACGTGGTTATGCTATAGAATTGCTTAATCTTTAGATTTAATTGCTTTTGGCTTTTTATAATATTACCAGCTTCGGAAATAATTTGTTCTTGAAGATTTTGTGGACTAGAAATTATCTTTGCATTATCTCAGATAGATGTTGTGCCGGAGTTATTATAAATATAATTAGCTAATATAGAACTTTTTTCTTCTTTAACGCTACAAATGGGCTTTTGAATTCGTTTATTCAGAGTTCGTTTAGTCTCGGACATATAGTACAACATATATCGTTGCATTCCTCCCCCTATTGGTATTTTATATATTCCTCCAGTATGCCCAGTAGGATCGCGGTAATTTAATATTAATTATTTAATTGTGACAGGAGAAATAAACGGGATTATAATGTTAAATTTTCGAAAAATATAATGTTTAAATTTGTTGAATCAATTACAAAGATGAAAACTGTTAGGTAATTTAACTTTAGGGGTTAATGAAATACTGCTAATTATTGGAGGAGAAAAAAGTTTTTTTATTTATTTTTTAATAATTTTAATTATAGTAGTTTTATTGTAACCACCGTCAATAACAATTCGAATAATTGTATTTGGTTGTCTATATTCAATAAATTGAAAAAAGTATAATTAATGTCTCGGAATACATAAGAATTGAAAAAAGTATTTTTAAATTCATTTCTATGGGTAGAAGAAGCAGTGATGGATAAGGGAAGATTTTTTTTTTTTTTTTTATATAGTAAACGTGAAACCAGATAGAAGAATTATTTTTGCTACAATAGATAGAGAGATCTAAAACAGGTAATGTTTGTTTGTTTTCACTTTCATGTGTAAATCATATGATAGTAAATTGTTTACTAAGGATGTCGGTAAAACAAAGAAGGGAATGTTTAAGATATGACCAAGAGATAAATATGTCATCGACCTATCGTGGATAAATTATTGGTTTTAAGTTTAAACTTTAAAATCCATAACACCCAATAATGAACTATAAATAAATAGCAAATTTTGTATTAAACTCTAACACATTTAAAAATTTCATATAAATATCATTACCTTTTAAAATTCATATATTTCAAAGCCATTACAAATTAAAATATATACATACATATTGTGATTTTTATATCATTGATCGTAAATTCATTTTTTGTTAAAATATATATATATATATATATATATATATATATATATATATATATATATATATATATATATCATGTTTCTTGTGTGACTTTTAATAATAAAAATAACACTATAAAAATAGATTTTACACGCATATTAAAATAGTTGGTTTCCGTAAATCATAAACTTAAACTGTAAACTACTTCATTGCTTTAAAACACAAAGTTATTCATTTAAAAATTATTGAAATTGTCCACTATTGGGAAAAAAAAAAAAAAAAATCTGTTATTAAAATAATAACAAAATCTGCATCAGAGATTGATTATCATAATGTACTATTTTTATTATTATTTTTTTTTTCCTTTACATGTGAAATAATATCTTACGACAAAGTTAAAAATAATTTACTATCCTTAAATCTATACTGTATTACAATGCATAAAAATTAAGTAACTAAAATGAATTAATTGATTACCAATAAGAGTTTTAACAATTCACCGGCGTAAATTTATCTTTTAGATATGATTTCAAAAGTAAAGACATTTTCAAGGATTTAAGAAATGAATCCTAAAGGTATGAATGAATGTGTTTCTGATTGAATTTTTCTAAACAATCCAGTTGATTTAGACTTTTAGTTGAAGCGAAAAGTTATTTACAGGTTATTATTATTTTCTTTTACATTATTGGTTTCCTGAAATGTGCCGAGAGGTAGGAAAGTTTGTACAAATATAAATGCTTGTTTCTGATTTTTGACAACGGATTAAATAGAAATAATAAATTTTTATATTGTTATTTTATAATATTTTGAACTCGGAATATTATTTTTCCTAAATTAAGTTTCTTGAAAGATTTTTGTTCTGTCAAAAATTGTTTGTAATACTTGTAAATGTATATCTTTATGTAGATCTATTTATCTATTCATTTATCTATTGTACATATACAAACAGACAGATAGATATAGACAGATTAATAGATTATTTTTTGTCAGTAAATTATATATCTATAGATATTTGTTTTATGATTGAAAAACGATAATGAGATATTTTATAGTTATTTAATATTTTTTTTTTTTAATTTAAATGAAATTTAATAACAAACGATATTATAATTTATTGAAAATTTATATAAAAGGGAATAATGTATACCGTGGTTTTGTAAAAAAAAAAAAATTTCGGACCTCATTTGCTTCAAACCCAGCTTTTGTTAAATGAGCAACATGGATACTGGCCTTATCCTGGCTGAAATGTCCATTTTTATGATGTAACTAGCTCAAGCCCATCGTAAAACAGGTCGATTTTTGGAGCCTTGAAAAAGGGCACTTGTTCTTCCTAGGCACTTGCATTTATCATATTCTGAAGCATTATTATTATTTTTTTTTAACACGCTTTTATTATATTCACCTGTATGTATGTATGTTTGTATGTATGTATGTATGTTTGTAACTGCTCTGGGAGCAAACAAAAAATTTATTTTGTAAAAAAATACTCTCCCTACGTGAACGGTGTGGCGTTGAGGTAAGGCGCCGCACTATGAACCTAAAGGTCCAGTCGATCCCAGTAAGGAGAGATTTTTTTAAAAATGGTTTTTGTTTAATTCTAAGTTATTTTAATTAAAGATTTAAATGTATGTAAATATTATTGGGTGTCACTCACACGATGTTCTCTTACCCTGCATTTTAATACTAAGATAGATGCTTTGTGCTTTTTTAGTTCACATTTCTATAAAAGCGTGTTCTTTAATTTTTTTTTAAACTATAATATATTATTATTTTTTTTAAATAAACTACCGTTTTAGACCTACACATAGACCTGACATTAGCTGCATCACTCATTCCACTTGCATTCATTCCAAGGATTTTCCCGTATTCTACATCAGACAATTGTTTCTAGCTCGTCATCGTTGTCAATAGCACACAGAGAAAGTTTAAAGTAACCCTAAATGCTGTGTTAGGTTGCCTTTTATATTTCGTGCTTTCTAAGACCACTGAAAATTTGTATATCCCTCCAAAAATTTTTACGACCTTATACTTTTTCCCACCGAAAAATAAGAGTAATATCTAATAGGGTAATTAGATCGTTTAATTTAAATTAGATTTTAATTAAAATGCATTATAATTAACAAATAATTTGCGTACTTTGTATTTTTGTTGCCTTCCAATCCGACTAGTTTACATAAATCCTAGTTTAACTGGCTTTTTAATCGACCTTTTAATTTTTTCCAGGACCTTATATAAACATATATATATATATATATATATATATAAAGATATAGGTAGACACCAACATTCTAATTTATTCATTTAAAAATACAAACAAAATATTTTGTTAGGATTTTTTTTCGATTTCTTTTAAATTCAATTTCTTGTACACGTTGCATTTTTTTTCTTCCTACATCTTGTCAATTGTAAACCAATTTATCATATAAAATATTAAAAAAAATTAAAACATTTTGAACAATATGTATCTGAATTTAGCAGAAATAATGGGATAGAAAGAAGCAATTTAAAAATACTTTGTCACTCCGAACTTTATATATTTTTTGTAGACGTATTTATGTTTATTTTTTACAAGAAGGAATTTGACATTTTTATCCACTTATCATCGTAAGTATTGTTGATAGCTTGTCTTTACCGTTCGACAGTTTATAAAACGCTTTAGGTTGTAAGAAACATTTCACCCCTAAAATGTATAGATTATTTTAAAGTATAGTACTTTAAGGGAAACTTATTTTTTCCTCTCTAGAAATAAATGAAAGATACAGAAACAAAATATTATTAAGAGAATATTTTTATATGTAAGAAAAAAAAAAAAAAAAAAAAAAGAATTTCAAATGGAATTCAGTATCCTGAAAAAAAAAAAAAAAAAAAAAAAAAAATACATCCTTCTGGTACAAAATATTAAAATGAAAATTTGCGCAAACAATTATAAATTATGTATTTTTCATACGGTAATCTACATGGTAAATGATAGGATAAAATATTAATTAATATATATATATATATATAATATTAGGGTGTCCCTTAAATACGAGGTTTTTTTTTTTTTACTTTTTTTATTTGTCCTTAAACACTTTTTAGCAAAGTATCAGCTCTCTGGGATAATTTTAACACGTGCCGAACTGACGAGAAAATCCTAATTTAATATTGTCCCGTCAATTCAGCACGTGTTAACACTATCCCAGAGTGCTGTTATTTTAATAAAAAGTGAAATATGAAAGTTTAAAAAATGAAAAGTTAATAAATAGCTAAATTAAAAATGTTAATTCACATACTCAGTGCACAAGAAAGGACCAGAAATAGAAGATATTCAAATAAAGTTGCAATGTAAAGAATAAATAAGCTAAATTAAAACTGGTAATTCACATACTTAGTGCGCAAGAAAGTACCAGAAATAGAAGATATTCAAATATAATAAAATGTAATAAATAAATAAATAAATAAATAAATAAAAAGTAACGAAATTTTAAATGTCAGACAAAATAAAATTTATTATAAAAATGAAACCATAAAAAAATATTAATTAACACAAAAAACACTAAGATCATCATCAGAGGAACCCCACAATGCAGGGTAGAAAAAGATGTTATACTTATGATTGAAAAGATCTTGAAAAGATGTTTCAAGAGCTACTAGCAA
The DNA here is from genome assembly GCA_963930645.1 of Salticus scenicus. NCBI lineage: Eukaryota > Metazoa > Arthropoda > Arachnida > Araneae > Salticidae > Salticus > Salticus scenicus. The sequence goes on from OZ005649.1 coordinate 103,495,583, forward strand.
AATCAAAAGGGCTACCAGCAATATCTTGAAAAGGCGTTTCAAGAGCTACTAGCAAAATCAAAATGTTGCTTAACTCATTGTATCGCACAAAGACGAAAATAAATGTTACTGCAGTGCTGAATACAAAATGGAAAGTATGTTAGATACATCAGAGAATGTTTTAAATTTCCACAAAAATATATACAAAAAAAAAAAAAAAACTTATAATCTAACCATTACAAAATATTTTATAAATAGAGGGTAGAACAAACTAACGGTCACACCTACAAAGCGCGCCAAAGCAAATAATTATGTATTTGCAGTGTCGGCAAAGGGCGAGCCGCAAGAGGGCCCCTGCCTTGTGAAAATGGCGAATAGAATAAAAACGAATAATAAAGTACAAATAATCTGTATTATTAGAAATATTACAATAAATGCTGATAGTAACGATAACCAGCTGCAACAGAGACTTCTTATCGGTGACGGAGTGGAAATCATAGAAGTTGACAGCATATGAAGTTTGCTTTAATGTTTCCAACAGCGGCTTTATTTCGGGTGACATGGTTCTCTAGTGATTCGAGAAGCGCATTTAAATAATGCTGCATTTCTCCAAAAAGAAAAAAAAAAGAAAGAAAGAAAGAAAAAAGAAACCTGAAAGCGTTTTCTAACTACTCGCTCTTTACTTAACAGTCCTACATACAGTCGGCAGCAAAAGGTTCAAAGCACTAGCAAAAATTCCTATATAAAAAAAAAAGTACACTTAATACTGTTTTGTTACATAAATCCTTATCGAATCATGGTCTTAGTCAGTCTAAGAACATCATTCGACAATAATTTATTTAGCAAAACTGTATTAAGTGTACTTTTTGTAGCATGATGAAAGTTATTTGTTTTGAAAAGTATTATAAATCTTTAAAGTTGTTACCATTCGTTTTGTTACATCCTGACTATATTTGTACTGGTTATCACAATTAAATTATAATGAGAAAAACAAATGTTCTCACTAATTTAATGTTATGACCAATGCTCGATGCGGCAATTACATAAGTAAATTAAACGTAATTTAGCACAAAATTGCGAATAAACGCATACATTATTTTCGGAAAGAGACAAATTCAGTGATTGACAATATGGTGCGCAATGTATGCATGTTGGAATTGAGGTCTGTAGTGATATTTAAAGTGAGTGTGGTTTCTGAAATGAATCAATACTCATTGTTTATGGCTCAAAGACTTTATTTAAGCGAAGGTCAAGGTTGCGAATAATTTTTAGAATCTAGGAAGGTCAAGTATATATGGAAGTCAACCAAGATTTGAATATTCCTCAAAATGCTATTTCAGGAGTTTGTACACACATTTAAAGGGCTGGATCATTTGACAGACAACATGGCTAAAGACAACTAAAAGCAACAATCCAAAGGCCGTTTTCTGTGGTTGCCGAGTCGAAGAAACTGCAAAAAGACTACAAGAGATTTTTATTTAGACCCTCAGTGTGTTACAGGAACTCTGATTGGTCGTTCTACTGCCGCACAAAAGCGTTACAAGCTTGGACTATATGGAGAAAAAACAATACTTTTTGTCCCACTCACTCCAGCTTCCAGAGGGACCACTGCATGACCCTCCCCCTTCCCCAAAACCATTAAATTGTGGTAGCGGAAACACGATATTTCACGGGCAAGGAAAGGCACGTTGCATGTTCTTTTCTCTTTCCAAATCAAAATACATCTAAAATCAGTATTAAGACTACATTTGGATTCGTCAGTAAACAATACAGTCGGTAACAAAAGTGTCCGAACTCTAGCAAAAATTCCTATGTAAAAAAAGTACACTTCATATGGTTTTGTTAAATGAATCCTTGTCGAATCCTGTTCTTAGTCAGTCTAAGAACATGATTCGATAAGGTTTTTTTTAAACAAAACCGTATGAAGGGTACTTTTTTTAAAAGGAAATTTTCTAGAGTTCGGACACTTTTGTTACCGACTGTACTCGGGCTCAAACTTCTTGGCTCCATTGAATATGATAACAGCCCCAAATTAAACGAATCCCTCTGCAAACTGAACTGAGAGGAACACAGACTATTGTTTTTCTCATACACAGTCGGTAACAAAAGTGTGCGAACACTAGCGAAAATTCCTATTTAAAAAAAGTTCACTTCATACGGTTTTGTTAAAGATATTCTTATCGAATCCTATTCTTAGTCAGTGTAAGAACATGATTCGATAATGATTTATTTAACAAAACCGTATGAAGTGTACTTTTTTACACAGGAATTTTTGCTAGTGTTCGCACACTTTTGTTACCGACTGTACAATTCAACCTCGTTAAAATTCCTGCAGCACAGGAACGACTAATTAAAAACCATGTGGCAGCTTGAATGTCAAAAACAAATCTCTTGCAGTCGCTTCGCTGTTCCTGCAAGTCGACAATGAGAGAAAACGGTCTTCGGCTGCAATTGTAACTCTTGGTCGATCTTTATTAAGTTATCAATCAACTAATCCGGTGTTTAAAAAGCGACTCCAAACACTTGATATGATATTCAAATTTTCGGCAACCTCAATTTGTGTTTAACCTCCATACGTTCTACAAATTATTCGCCACTATTGGCCTTCACATAAGTGAAGTCAAAACTAATGAATACTAATAACTCTCAGAAAACTCATTCACTTTAGACAACACTAAAGATCAGACTTTCAACATGCGTTCATTGCACACGGTGTGCAACACACCACATTGTCAATCACCGAATTTGCATATTTCCTGCACTAATATATGCGCGGAAGTTCAATTTTTTGCTCAATTGTGACCCAGTCGGGCACTGGTTGCAACTTTAACTTACTGAGCACATTTTGTACATTATCCTTTATCTTTGATGACTAGTGTATTAGTGTGTGTATATGCAAAAAATTAAGGGTTTGCCTTGGTTTCGTAGGCTGAAAAAAAAAAAAAAAAAAACATATTTTATCATTTTATAATAAAAGAAAAAATAAAATAATTCAAAATTTAAAGTACATAAAATAATAACATTTCGAAAATTAAAGTTACCAATAAATTTTTTTGAAAATTTGGCAGAAGTGTCTTAGATTACGGAGATCTTTCAAAAAAAAAAAAAAAAAAAAAAAAAAAAAGAAAACGGAGGAAATAATTTGTCGAAAACTAGTTAACGATCTTACTGAATCTATGCCCACATCTTCAAAATAGAATTATTGACTAGTGCTTGAGTATAGGTTTAAAAAAATGGAATTTGAATTTTTGGCAGAGTTGTGTAAAATGCAGTACAATTTTTGATATATTTTCCCCTAATTGCAGTTTTGTAAAAATTAGCTGTAATTGAAAAAAGAAAAATTCTTCGTTCAAGCCCTAGTCAATCTTTTTTTGAAAAAAAGTGTACAAAATTTCGATAAGATCGGTAAATTATTTTTTATGAAATCTTGTTCACTGATTTTTTTCATGGATTTTCGTAATTTAGGACCCACCGGCCGAATTTTCCAAATTATTTTAATGAAATTTTTATAAAATGTTGTTACAATGTTGCCCTTTGATATTCACAAATAATAATAATAGAAAATTTATATATCATATTAAAAAAAAAAAAAAAAAAAAAAAAAAAAAAAAACTTTTATTTAGCTTTTGAAACCATTGTAACTTCATTTATGAAGCCCAAAATATAAATTACCTGAATCATTCCTGTGTTATAAACTCATTAAATATTTAAAGCGTTAAATTTTTAAACATTTTACCACAAATTAAGCTTCAAATTTGAAATAGAAAAGACATTTTGCTTAATATTTTATCCTTCAAATGTAAAAGAAAGGAAAAATATCCATATTAATAATTCATATTCCTTCTACGTAAAACATTCCAGATTTTCCTATAATAAAGGATATTTTTTTTTTCTTTTCAGATACTAATACGTTAGAAAAATGAAAGTGAGTTTCATCTAATTTAATTAAAGTATTATAATATATGTGTTTCTCTTTCTATTACAATTGTAATTTACTCGGGAATATATATATATTAAAAATTATTTCTGAATAATACTTTTATCACTAAACCTTTGAAAAATACACCTCTTATTAAAGTAATCTTTTCTATCGTTTCACATATTCCTTAGAAATGCATCGTATATTGACACTAAAAGTAAAGTTTCTCTTTTTACTTTTAAATATATTCTTTAGTAATGTATGAACTACTATCTTACATAAAAATCTACATTTTTTTTTTTTTAATCATTACTTACATAGTGTTATAGATTAAAAATTTATTGTGAAACCCACGAAAAGTTTTAAATTTTATCTCTTATCATAATTTACATTTTACTTGTGAGGTTTTTTTTTTTTTTTTTTTTTAGTTAAGTTCTAACGTCAATAAATATTAATATCTTAAATTTATCAGATAATTTATTGCCATCAAAGAATGATATGTGTAAAGTAATGTATATATTAGAATGTATTAAAATAAATTTATTTTGCATCAAATTTAAATTTATCTTTATCTTTTTTTTTTTTTTTTTTTTTATTTAATATATCACACGTGACAAACAATATTTTTATCTCCAGTAAAAATAAAAAAATAAACAAATAAAATATAATTAAAAATACATTTTTTTAATAGATAATTGATATTTTGAATAACATAAAAAGAAAATTAATAATCAGAATTATAAAAATAACTTTTTTTTCATACCACGTTTTTAAATTTTCTGTTGAATCATATAAACTTGAAAATTCTATATATTAATAAATACTTTATTTTATTTTTATTTTATGGTTGAATTATTCTATCCACTTGAAAGAAAATTCAATTCTGCATAAAGATTGCTAAAAGGATTAAAAGAATGCATTGCCACTGTGTTCTGAGCTATTCTAAAAGTTTCAAATGCCTAGTTATTCTGGGAATTATCTAAAAATCGATTGCAAAATTTGTACTGGACAAACAAGAAAGCGAGTTTACAAAAGTGTAATAAAATTCTCTCTGTGGGTTGTCATATATTTTAGAACATTTATATGCGCAAAAAACAAAATAGTTTACTCTGCATGAGTTGCCGATTATTTGCCATAAATTTAACTAGTCTGTAAAAAAAAAAAAAAAAAAAAAAAAAAAACATATGCGAGTTTGATATATTTTTCTCGGGACATCGTCAAAATTACAAAAGACAAAATAGCTCCGACAAAACAGCCGTGACATCAAAATAGCCCCGACAAAACAGTCACGAGAAAATAGCCCTGGCAAAATAACCCTGACAAAACAGCCCCGACAAAAAAGCCCTAAAAAAATAGCCCTAGACAAAGTCGTCCCTGTCAAGCATCCCCAACAAAACATCCACGAAAAAATAGCCCTGTCAAAATAGCCCCAATAAAATAGCTTCTACAAAGCAACCCCGATTATACAGCCCCGAAAATATCGTATTAATAGAATAACCCCAGGCAAAACAGCCCTGATAAAGTAGTCGCCATCACAAGACAAATTAGCCATGATAAAAAAGCATCAGGACAAAAAAAATGCTGTTAAAACAGTCCCGACAGAGCAATTCCGGGAAACATTAACCCCGTTAAATGAGTCCAAATATGTCTGGGACAGAACTAATATTTTTAATTAGACCTGAAAAAACAGCCTCATGAAAAAAAAGGTAAACTTGTCCCGATAAAATAGCTCCTTGTGAAAATAGCCCTATGTAAAATATTCTCAGGTCAAAATAGCCCTGCGAATTTAGCAAAGATCCCCCCCCCCCTTCACCTTCAAGGTAACCCCAGACAAGTTAGCTTTAAAAATATCCTTGATAAATTAGCCTTAAGACAAAATATACTTATTAAAATAGCCCCAATAAATTAGCAACGACAAAATACACCCCTGACAAAATATCCATTGACAAACCAGTGTCAAGACAAAATTGCCCCACAAGATAGACCCGACAAATTAGCTCAAAATAATAGATCCTAGAAAATATTCAGAAGAAAAGGGCACAAAAAAAGTCCGAATTAGGCCGAACCGCGGTCATTTTTTCTTATGTAACCCTACTTGATGGCATATAGGAACGATTTTTTTACTGGAACGCTAGAAGTTATATAGTGCAATAATGTATATGTATGTATCATGCCCGTGTTCTCGACCACAGATATTTTATTCCAACTGAAGAATCTGGCAACAACCATCACAGTTGTGGTAAAAAAGAAATACTTGTTGAGTGAATGAATGGTAAATAAAAATTTTATAATATTGAAGTTAAATATAATTTAAAAACGCAATTTGTTTAGGAAAGCTCTTATTTGTTTATTTCTAATTTATTTCTAATTTAATATTTAAAAAAAAAAAAAAAAAAAAAAAAAAACTTTTTTTTTCTTTACTTTTCTCTTCTTTTCTTTTCTCTTTTCACTATTTTTTTTCTGTGATTTATGTCAGCTTTAATTTACAGTCATTTTTTAATGTAAAGTATAATGCCTTTTAATCAACTGTAAATGATTATTAAAAAAAAAAAAAAAAAAAAAAAAAAAAGGATTTGTTAGGTTCTTCTATACATAAGAATAAAAATGAGGGATATGTGAAAATTTTCTATTTAACGTTTTCCATGAATTTACACGTTTTGAGATTTATTAGATTCGTTTCGACTATTTCAAGAAACGTCTGTCTGTGTGTACCTGCAAAAATTTGTGGTCTCTGTAACTCATAAACCACTGAGCAGGATTTCACATTAACTTTTGTCATAGATCACTCAAAGCATAGCACTTTTATGCTACTATTAAATTCATTTAATAAAAAGCAGCTCAAATCTTACACTGTACCAAGCTAAGTGTTTAATATGTACATTATGAAAATTCCTGCTTATTCAGTTTGGATGCACGTCGACCGAAAAACTCCGCTGCAATTCTGAATTTGAATAGAAAGCCATATCTCGGTTTCTATAGCGTATAAGATTGAAAAACTAGGTATTTGGTATTGATGCTTTAAAAAACTAAATTGATGCAAATTAAGAGCATGTCTGTCGACTAGTGATGCTGCTAATCTTCCGTATTTTTTGTTTACTAAAAAATTATATCTCAATTTTTGTGTTATAAAAAATGCATTAAACTTGGTATTTAACACATTATGGAAAATTATGCTTATTTACTTTTAATTTTAAATGTTCTGTTTTAATATATATCGAACGACAGATAGTGTTTTTATTCTGTCCTGCAATTTTTTAGGTGGCTATACTTCAAAATTTATTTAAAAATTTGCATATGTAAAATGTTAATTGTGAGAAGTTTTGCTAAATAATATTTTGCGCATGTTAACCGGTAGTTGATGTTGTTACAGAGAATTATATAGATTAAAGCTTTGTGATTGCCAGAACATACTAGTTACTTTCTACATACACAAGAAGAATATAACAGTGTAATGAAAATTGTATATTTATTGTTTTCGTTCAATTTACTGGTTTCAGATGTCCTAAATAGTGTTTACCCCTTTTCAGGTATTACTGTCTTTTTGCGAGTATGATGATTTAGTAAAACTTTGAATCTCACAAACCTATAGACGGAATTTAACTAAGCTTGATATTTGGTTAAAGATTGACTTAAATTAATGCTTATTAACTTTTGAAATATATCGTACGATAGGTGGTGCTGTTAATTGCGATTGACCCGGTTTCAAGAAAGATTAGATATCAGCAACTGTAGTATATAGATGTCCCAAATTACTGTTTAAAAAATTACTAATTAAAAAAGAAGTAGATGAAAACAATGTTTTCCCGTTTGCAAGTTTTCTTATTTTTAACAACTTATATTTTTGCGTTTCTAAAAATACTTTTATTAAAAAAAAAAAAAAAAAAAAAAAAAATCTTCGTGTTTGAATCAGATAAATTTTACCTGCAGTAATCGATACTCTATGCGTCAGTGCCCTATATATATGTCGATGGCACTTAATGGGTTAAATGCACTTATACATGGTCCTTTTGTCAAATAACGTAACGCCAAATGATGGGGCTTTGCTGATGAAAATGGCATCACGTTGATGTCACAGGACGTGCAGTAGTTAATATTTTTGTAAATGTGACATATTGGAAATGGCATAATTCACTAAACATCAGCGCTATCCGGAAGATAGGGACTGCATGTGAAACTGTAAAGTGAAACTGCATGTTTAACTTTCATCGTTTTAACCCCCCTCAGTAATTTATAAATCTTTCATATATTTTAGCATCTGAAACATTTCCCTGCATTTTGATGTATAACTATAACTAGCTCCATCATACGTCATCCACCTTAATGAGCGTTTGTTGCCGAGTGAAGAGAAATCAAATTTTGCAACGCAATGATCAATATATATCGAATACTATATATATGGGCTAGAACTCCATAGGGTGTTCGGGGCTATTTTATCTTTATGGGGCTGTTTTGTTGACGATGTTTTGTTTACGCTATAAGGAAAGGGCACGTGACGTCACTCGCAGTCAAGTTATGGGTAAAGTAGCATAACATTGGCTAGAGCCCCTTAAATAAATAATAGGCCGGCGCATCACCGCCATTTTTTTGCCTCGTAAGAGGACAGCATTTCCGCTTGGCGATTTTATCGCTTCACTGGTGGTTTTAAGAAATTTTCATCTAAAAATAAAATCGACCAAAATGATAAGCAACACAAGTAATCTGTTTCTGTTTCTTAAATAATTCATAACATTTGAATGGGGGAAAAAAAAAAGAGCGTACCAATTAAAATTGGAAAGTTTTTTCAACGACCTAATACTATCAGGACACGGAAACAAGACAACTTTGGCGAACCAAAAAAACGTCGCCAAGACTTTACAAACACACAGTAAAAAAGCGTTTCTTAAAATAATTTATGGTTATTAAAATACATATTTAGATTTAAATAATACTTTTTTTTAATTTTTTTACTTTATAAATGTCAGAAATGCAAAGAAAAGTATAAGTGAATAACAATAAAACTTACTATGCAAAGCTGTGCATTAAGTCCCGGGATCCAAGAATCTGGACGACAATTCGCAGCCCATTTTCTCCTTCTTGCATTATCCGAAGGAAACCTAAACATTTTGTATCCTGTTCTGGAGTGTTTACAGCAGTTTGTTGCTGAACAACCTCCCATATTGCAGTTTATTTCAATAAAATTACGAGCAAGACGGTAGAAACAATGGATGCCGTTTGTTTATCACGCTGGGTACATGCGGCAACCCTAAGGCAAAAAAATGTCGGATGCGCCAGCTCGTATATAGAGGAGCCTTAACATTGGCATTTCCACCAATACAGGTTGATATTTTGTCACTCGAGAGTGGCAAAGATTGATTGACGGAGCGTTTGTTTGTAAACATGCCCTTTCCTTATTATGAAAGGGCTAATTTGCAGGGACTATATATTGGGGACATTTTGTCGGGGCCGTTTTGTCGGGGGTGTTTTGCCGGGGCTATTTTGTCGGAGCTATTTTGTCTTGGGATATTTTGTTGCGGCGGGTTTGGAGGGGCTGTATCGTCGGGGATGTATTGTAGGTCTGTTTTGACGGGGATATTTTGTCTTGGGCTATTTTCCGGGACTACTTTGTTGGGGACATTTTGTCGTGGCTATTTTGTCTTAGACTATTTTGTCGGGGTTATTTTGTTGGGGATACCTTTTTGGGGACATTTTGTCGGGACTATTTTGTCTTGAGCTATTTTGTTGGGGCTATGTTATTGCGGCTATTTTGTTAGGGCTATTTTTTGGGGGACATTTTGTCGGGGCTATTTTGTCATGGGCTGTTTTGTCTGGGCGGTTTCGTCGGGACTATTTTGTCAGGGTTATTTTGTCAGAATATATTAAAAAATATATTTTGCCATTTTTAATTATTTTATAAATAAATTTTATAAAATAATGTTTCATACATATGTTGATTTTTTACTTGTGTAGAAAAATTAGCGTAGAATTATACATATATATATATTTCTGGATTTTTGAAACTATACTATTTTGTTAAAAAAAATTAATTAACATTTTATTTAAGATTTAAAATTGTAATCGGTAAAGTGCATAAAATCTATGAGAGTAAAAGTGCGTTCGGTATCACTAGTTTGCTGTGTAATATAGAATTTTGAAAAAAAAAATAGCATTTCTAAATTTTTAAATTTATATCGTTTTACTTGTTTTTATTTTGTCTTTCTTCTTTTATATTTACTTTTTTCAAATTAAATCAATAATCATACATTAATAGAAATAATTAATTTTCGAAAAATACTATTAGCGAAATTGTACGTTAGGATAAAATTAAAAATCAAAAAATCAATATAAAATTTCAATTTAAGAAGAACAATAAGAATTAGAATAATATAATTTACTCATCAAATGTCTTCATATCATAATTTATTATAACATTAAATTATTTTTTATATTTTTCAGATAATATTATATATATATATAATTTATTTTTTGGGTCAAGTTTCTGGCAATTTTTTCACAAATCAGTGACAAAAGTCTAAAAACTAGAAGTTCTTCGCTGACTCTGTGATGCAGTTCGGCGCAAAAGACCGGGCCTATGAATAGTAAAAAACTAGCCATTGCATCATGACAATGCGCCATAGCATTCATCACACTTGATTCAGACATTCTTGGTGAAGTAAAGAATTCGATTCGTCCGTCAACCTTCCTAATCTCCAGACTCGGCTCCTTGTGAATTCTGGATGTTCCTGAAATTGAAAATGCCATTGAAATGATACCGTTTTCAGAGTAGAGATAAGATAGTGGAAAAGGCGACGGTGAAGTTGAACACCATTCAAAGAAGCCTTCCAGAAGTGTTTTATGCAGTGGAAGGAACGCTGAGCTGCGTGTATGAAGGCACAAGGCACTTATTTTGAAGGGGATTAGGATTCGATTCCCGCAAAGTAACTAATATATATATATTTTTTTTTCTGGCGAAAAATCGTACACTTTTTGAACAGACCTTATACTTAAAAGATAATTCGAAATTCTTTTAGAAATAGTTTTAATTCACTTATATTTTTGAGTGAGAGGGCTAAACTATTTAAACCACCATTGAATAGAGTACCTACATTGAAAAACATATTAAGGCTCTTAGTATATTTAAATTTTCTTTTTAAGTTATTCAGACAGCTTTCCAACACACACTTTGAAACTTATAGAATGTTAGTTAAACATTTTAAGTAATATTCTCATTTGATCCTTAAAATACCAAATTTGCATTTTCTGTAATTATTTGTTTTTCTTTATAGAAGACATTCATGCAGATTAACCTCTAAAAATTTTGTTTTCGAATCTACAGGATCTTAAAACCATGAAATAGAGTAAAAATTCGGCATTTAAATATGGACAATTAATATAATAAATTTATGAATTTTGTATAACATATAAGAATGAGAATAATTTATTTTCTAAGAAACTTTATTAAAAACATATAAATCAGCTTGAAATAAATATGACGGATGTTTTATGTATAGTCTTAATATATTTGAGTGTTTTTTTTTTCTTTTTTTTTTTTTTTTTCTTACCAAAATTTTTACCCTAGACCTAATGTATTTATTTATTTTTTATGCCGCTTTACATGAGATCTTTATTTCCTCTTTAAAAAGAAAAAAAAATCAAGTACCATTTTTATGTTATACGACTTAAAACACATAGTTTCTTGCAAATTTTAATTCTTGATCTACGCTGATAACTCATTTACAAACAAACATACACACACCGAGATATGCAGATACACATACACACAGACAACCGCTCAAAACATATTTTTTAGATTTATGCCTCCTAAAAACTTTTAAATGTATTAAAATCACAATTTAAAGTTTTGGACTCAATAAAAATGAGTTCTCTATTATACACGTCAGATAACTTTTCATTTTAAATTCCTTTTTTATTCATATACAATACTGCAATTATTTTATTTCAATTATTTGTATCAAGAAAGGTAATTATTAATAACTTTTAGAAAAATTATATTACGAGAACTCAAACATACATTCATTACACAATTCACACATTTCTAAATGTATACTTGAAATCAGAAAATAAGAAATATAAACTATGCTTTTTGCAGACTATTTTCCTCATAATTTTTAATTAACTAAAATCTTGCTAAAATTTTTCTATATTTAATTCATAAAAACTGTATAGTATATTTAGTCTTACAAAATTAGTAAATACAAAAGCCTAAACATTGAAGTTTGTTAAATTTCCAACATGAAAATATCTTTTTTTCAATATTAATCTTCTAACGTAAGTTCTATTTTTCACATAAAAAAATCCACATCTAAACTTTCATGTTGCGACTTTTTTATAAGTCGAAAAACTTTTTGATCATCAAAGCTATATAACATTGCATTTTCTGCCCTTCGAGCATAATATATAGCAAAGCAAAGAGCATTAAAATAAATCTTTTTTAAACTAAAAATATTTCTTATTTTCAAGACTTTCTTGTTAAATAATCTTATTTTGAAATGTAACATTTTAAAACAATAAGGAGTTTTGTAACAATTTATAGAAGAAGAAAACATTAATAACTGTTAATTATTTTATACAATTTATAACGCTGTACTATTTTAGGCGAACTTTTAATTAAACACAATTTGGATACATAGATCTACATAAGACTACTGCAAAATTATTATTGTTTCAACATTAACATTTTAAAATACTTTTACATACCTATCAACACTCTAATTAATATTCCGTTGCTCTGTTAACACTCGCTCCCCCCCCCCTTTTTTTTTTCATAACACATTATCTTGCGGGTAATTTTCTCCAATTGTAATTATTATTAAATAACAAGTAAAATATTCTAAAAAAATACTGGTGTGAAAAAAAAAGAGTACTAACAACATTGTGGGATATTAATTAGAAGATTTCCATGCCTGTTTTTAAATTGTCCTTTCTAAAATCTGCAGAATGCTCAAGCAATATTGTTAATTATACTTAAAGAGTTATACTTTAAAAAGAATATAAAAATGTTATAAATATTCAATTTTTTTCTGTCTATTCTTTTTTTTAATGGATTAAAATGAAATATTTTCTTCAAAAATTATAATTTAATTTTAACCCTTAGTGGTCGACACATTTTCTATTTTGAACAAAAAAGCCCCGCCTGTGAAGGCGTATCTTCACATATACAAAGACTTATTTACATTTTCAATTAAATTTAATAATTAAATATTATATTTTCTATAAATCAAATTTCTATTAAAATATCTAATGAAATCGTAAATTATCTTTTATATTTAAACACATTTGCCTTTCTATAAATAAGTATCTCAATTTAAATAATATTTTATCTGTTAATCTATTAAATAAATCTGGTGAGAATAAAAACGTAGTCTTTTAAATTAATAATTTATTCTTGGTAATGTAATTGCATTATTTATTAAATGAAATGTTCTTGTAAACCTAAAGAATTTTATTAAAATAAATAAATAAATAAAAATGATAACCGCTGCTTATCTATAAATTACAATTCATTCTTTTAAATTACGCAAGTTTATTTTATTATAGCTCAATTGAGATATAAATGTCCGTTCTAACATCATTAGAATGGTGATTTACACTCCTAAATGACAGGATGTCGTAATAATTCATAGTCTTTCCGTATCCAATGCCGCAGACGATTTTGTGGTGAAAAAATTGGCATAAGTGATTGGCGTAAATTTTATAATGGACTCTTTAAATTCAAAATATTTATACTATTTTAACAAAGAAATGTATTTAGCTATGTAATTGGCGATATTTTTCTAACTTTTGGCTTATTTCGCACAGTCTGATTGAGAATGTCATTAATCTACGCACTTCGCACCTAATCTCCTGCACTACTAATACGCATTTTCGAAAGTTCCTCTCTCTCACCCAATTTACCTCAGCCTACTGAAAGTCAATCAGTGTTATATAAAAGCATTGTAAAAACGTATTTGCATCTATTCCCACAGTGCATGTGGATCTTCAAATCTTCAAATAAAATAATTTTATTGGACATGGTGAAGTTGTCTATTTGTACTGCTGTTATTTTTACTTTACATGTGGTATTGCGGTCTATTGCAAAAAATTCCATTTTAAATCTTGGTTACCGTGAACTCTTCAGAGCGGTTATGAGGTGAAAGAGAGAGATGGGTGGTATAAAAATAAATTTTTCTCTGAAATTGTTCGATTCCCTATAAAAGAACTGTTTGTATGGCAGTAGTATAACATAATCTTATCGTAAATAAAGCTGTTTTATTAAAAAAAAAGTGAGCTATTGATCTAGATATATGTTACGCCATCTACATAGCTTTAGAACATTTTTTCGTAATTGTATTTAGAATAGAATCTACGTGAATCAAGTATCAATCGCTTCTCAGCGGAATATTGTGAATCATCGTTTCAAATAATGCTATGCTACTTCGGTGAACCAAGCCGATACGGCTATTCCGACTTCTTTGGTGTCAGTTCGAGTGACTGACTCTGTCGATGATGTTGGCGATTCAAGCTGGCGGTTGTCCTTTTTCATTGGTCTTTTCTGGTATCTTGCATCTTTACTGAGCAGAGTGCGGGAAATCATCGCGTCACCTTATGCTGCGTCGGTGGACCAGGACTATTCTGTGAGTCCGAATGTCTTTGATATTAGTTCCCGTTAAGGCTTCTATATATACGAGCTGGCGCATCAGGCATTTCGTTGCCTTAGGGTTGCCACATGTACCCAGCGCATTTCTCTAATAAACAAACGACAAACATTTTTTTTATCGTCTTACGTTACTTTAGAATAACTTGTTCTATTATATTTCATAATTTTAATTAAGTAAACTATGATATGGAAGTTTGTTTAGCGATAAATTACTATAATCATTCAAGAAGTGAATATAAAATGTTCACAGACTTTCTATAACTGTGAATTTGAGTTTTGGCGGCATTTTGTAAAACAAACAGAAACCGCCCTAACAACGCATCTTACCCCAGTACATCCATAGGATATCCTCAGAATAAAATGACATCCTGAGAATGTACTGTGAAAAAAATGTGTTTTTAGGAATATTATTGTTGCTTATTGCTCTTATCTTGACCGGATTAGCTTCAGATGAAGATTTCTTAAAATCGTTAGGGAAGTGATAAGGACGCCAAGCGGGAATGCTGTTCTCTTCGAAGGCAAAAAAATGGCGGTGATGCGCCGGCCTATTATTTTATTTAGGGACTCTAGTTCCCATGAGTTCCTGTGAATGACTTGTCGGTAACACAAGCCGACGGCCGTCCTTTTCCTTGTCGATTTCTCGAGATGGGCCGGTGCTTGCATCACGTCAGCGAGTCACCTTCCGGGCCGGTGTTTCTACTGATCGTCAAAAAAGAAAACGCGATCCACACTTCTTCTTCAATTACTGTGAGCTCTGAAGGCTCACTCGTTGTGTTTGAAAGTCATATTCATCTGCAGTGTCTTCATTTTTCATTCGTATTTTCCAGAATTGTAGCTATTGGAATATTGTGTTTGCTATCTTACTTAGACATTCCCATATTCATACAGGGTGAAAAGTTTTACGCGTGTGAATGTTTGGTCAAGTGAAATATAACATGTTTGAAATAAATAAATAAATAAAATAGGACTTCTGCGTAACTAGACTGGAATAAGCTATTGATAGAACAATAATTTTTAAGTGTGTACGCGTAAGCTATTCATATAGGTAAAAACCCATATAATTTTAGCATGGCATGAGAGACGGAAAGACTATATTATTACGACATCCTGTCATTTAAAAGTGCAAATTGCCCGTTTAATAATGTTATAAAGGACATTTATTGCTCAGTTTAGATATAATAAAATACACTTGCGCAATTTTAAAGAATGAATTGTAATATATAAGCAAGCAACGATTATCAAAAGATTTTTTTTTTTTTTTTTTTTTTTTTTTTTTTAACATGATTTAGTTTTGCCAGTTAGAGTTATTGAAAGAACATTTTATTTAATAAATAACGCATTTAGATTACAAGGAATTAATTATTAATTTTAAAAAGAATATGTTTTTATTCTCAAGAGTTTTGTTTAATAGTTTAACAGATGAAATATTATTAAAATTAAGCTATTTATTTATAGAGAGACAACTGTGTTTAAATATAAAAGATAATTTAGCATTCCGTTAGATATTTTAATAGAAATTTTATTTATAGAAAATATAACATTTAATCATTTGTTTTATTTGAAAGTGTAAATAAATCAAATGTAACGGTAATCCTCCACATTTACTTAATGTAAATAAAATTAATGTAATGTGAAAATATTCTTTCACACCTCCTTCGTTTTTTTTTTTTTTTTTTTTTTTTTTTTACGTCTTAAGAAGTGGCTCGAATATTTAATGCCGCAGAAAAAGCTGCATTGGGTTGAAAAGTGTTAATGAGTGATAATAGCGCTTATCTATTAAATATTTCCAAATTGCCAGAAGTAATTAATACATTTTTGAGAAAACATGTTTTTGAATTTACGCAAAATTTCTCTACATGTTTACGGTCAAACGAGTTTAAAAGTATTTTTATCTGTTTCGAAAAAAAAAGAAAAGAAAAGAAAACGCTCTGTATGTATGTCGTAACGAACTAATCACTATGATGTCGATATAGCGTTCGTTAGATATAGAAAACGTGCACAATAATAAGATCATTCCAAATATAATGACATAAAAAGAAGCTGAAAAAGAATAAAAGAAGCCTCGGAATTTATCTTTTTTATTTCTTTTGCGTTTAATATTAATGAAATTCTCTTTTTTTTTTTTTTTTTTTTTTTTTTTTTTAGTTTAATCTAAATATCAAATCTAAAGTCTAATCTAAAATTCGATTTATTTTCTTTTGAATTTGGAACATTTTTCACATCTTCTTCTTTGTATTTTTTTTTCCTCACATACATATATAAGATACCAAAATATGTTTTTAATCATGCAATATTATAAAAATATTAAACAAAAATAACTTACAACAAACTCACATGTAAACCAAAACTTGTATCTGAAACTGTATCTGAAATTGTATCTGAAAATGATCTGATCCAAAAACATGGAAAAAATGAATTACACCGCCGAAAATGGCTGCTATGTCTTGTGACACATGTGCGCGGTTAAAACATGCTTTTATATGACCTAATGTCTACCTCTAATCAGACAGGTTACAAAAAAAAAAAAAAAAAAAAGCATATATTAATATAATGGCAATAATAAATATGGAAAAGAAAAATAAACAAATGATAAATTCACTACAACAACCCACAAAAGCCAATTTAGTAACTTGTTAACTTGATTATTACTTTTTAAACATTTTAATTTATTTCAAAAAATAAAGAATACTCACTTAAAAAAAAAAAAAAAAAAAAAAATCCGATAGGAATATAAAACATTCAGAATCATTACAATAAGGAGCTTTAAATTTATAATAATTAAAATGGTTCTAATTCAGTTGACAATAACAAAATTATGAAAAAAATGAAAAATGCTGTTTTTGTGGAACAAGATACAAGTGATTGAATAATAAATAAATTAAATGTCTCAGAATACGGAGGTAACTCGTCAGGAGTTTCCACACCCACGTTGAGCTAAAATATGCAATGTTTCATTTTTTGGCAAGCGATATTACAAAAAATACTCAAAATCGACTCTGTAATTAAGATATTATTTGTAATGGAATAGAATAAAATAAAATAAATTATATCTTTCAATTAGAATAAAAAAAGCTTTACCAAAAATTAATTCAAAAAGTACACCTTGGAAGCCACACTATTCGTAAGTAGTGCGAAATTTCCAAGCAAACAGTCTAGTTGAAGATTTCATTAAGACTTCGTAATTATTATTATTGATTTAATTTACTGTTAAAATTGTGATTAATCTTAATTACAATTAGTAAACCAATTAATATTAAGTTCGAATTATGATCAGCATAATGATTATTTATCAAATATTTTAAACCCAATTATTAAAATAATTACGATATTTTTAAATTACAGATTTTTGATTTTAATTTACAACTCAGGTTATAATTTTTTGACTGCAATGCTGCCATTTATTTGGCAATATTAAAAATGAAATGAATAGAAAATTTGTTAGATTAGCACAAAAAAGAGTTGCATATTATAGTTACAAGATTTATAATTAAATTTACTCTTAACTTACCCTAATTAAATTTTCACAGAAACATTTAAGTTAAATATTAAGAAAGATGAAGGAATATATATATATATAGATATTCCTTCATATTTATAAAGGATATATTAGACAGCCTTTTCAGATGTATTGGTATAAATATAAATCAAAAAATCAAATTATATTTTGCAAAAGGCGAATAACCATGAGAAAAATTCAAATGGTGAACATTCCTGCTAAATTCTGTGTTTGTTTACGTATTGAATAACTCACATTTGTAGATTCGAGTTTGATGTACACCTATTCATATTGTATAGGTATTTGTATATATACAATATCAATAGGTATATCAGTAGGTATATGAATAGGTATATCTCATTTATATCTCATTCCCTTGCAAGTCGGCTCATGGATCTATTAAGAAAGAAGAGGGCCGGCGATGTAAGTCAGGTTTTTTCCTGGTTATAACCCTTCCCACTCTATCCCATAAAGCTTTTATATTTGGGCATGGTTTATTGTCTAAATAACCTAATATCCTTAGATATCTTTAACCCACGTTTGCCACTTATATCTTTTCTTCTTCTTCTTCTCATTATTATTATTATTATTAACGATAGGAGTTGAGTGGTCCATCGATTAGAGGGCAAGAAAAATTTGAAAGTTGATAGAAAAAATAAAGAGAGGGCGGAATATAATAATAATAATAATAATAATGATAATAATTGTTATTATTATTATTATTATTATTATTATTATTATTATTATTATTATTAAGCTAGGATCAGTGTAAGTAATAAAATTTTCTTTTGAGCACGTTTAAAACACTTAAGGAAAGTATTATTATTATTATTATTTGTTTTTCGTTTTCAGCCCCAAACCTGTTACGAATGAGGTGTACCGACGATTTCTCTTAGGTTTTAAGTAATCATGATACCTCCGCCCACCCCTCTCGATTAGGGTTTTAGATTCGGGCATGATTCAGATTTCTAATACCTGAAGCTTACCCTCACACATGCCTAGCAGTTATATCCCCCCTTTTCTATTAAAGTTATAAGTTAAGTTTCTTTTCGATTAGTGACTAATTCAAGCTTTAAAAAAATAAATAAATAAATAAAAATAAAAATAAATAAACATTTTGCCAAAGACAGAATTTAGTTTAGTGCAGAGGACTATTATTTTCAACCTTTAAAAATTTTATTTTTATTTTCCATTTTTTTTTATCTCATTTTATTTTCACCGTAAAACTGGGCGATGTACTTTTTAAAATGTTTGAAATGAATTAAAATGAAGTGTTGTTACCTAAATTTCCTACTTTAGTTGAATTTTTAAAATCTAACAGTCGTGTCAAAAAACAGTTTGCACCCCTGGATTCTGAAAAATCACCCCTTTCATTTGGTACCAAATTTTCAACGATATTACTGATATTTCTAATTTAATTTAGTATTACACAAAACTGGTCTACAAACTCCAAATTGAAACTATTAGTCCTCCGTCCTAAAATCCTAAATACTAAACTTTCGTAATAATTTTTACCTTAGACTTTTTATATCCTCATTTTTCATAACTGTATAAAATTCATGTAGAAATTCCATTTCAATACTAAGAAATGATTATCAGCAAACGTTTTGGACATAAACTGAAGAAAAAACAAAAACAAAAGTATGTTATAGATAAATGTCATTAACTATATGATACATTTTTTATTCAAGTTTGAATAAATATATAATGTCAAAATAACATGTGCGAATACCATGTGTGTCAATACGAAAAGGTAATGTCATGTTTGAAGTCGAAAAAAATTATGCAATCAAATGTGCCGTTTATCATAAAAATCATCAACTATTCTATCGAATATATCTATTAATACTTGTATCCAGCATTTTAAATTAATCATAAAAATCCTAATTTTTCTTTTCTAAAAATCTTTAAATATTTAAAAAGCGTAAATAGAGAATTCATGACTTTTTAAAAAAGCAATTATACAGTCCTCAAAAACCTGCTGTAGAATTTGAAAACCTTACATTTTATTCGAATATATACACTGTTTCAATTTCTTACAAAAGGCATATAAGAGCACTCACCGGTTTCGATGTACACATTTATTTTAGAATGCTTTTATTTCCCTTTTTCCCAACTCGGATATTTTCGAAACATCAGAGTATTATTCTTTATTCTACCTGAAAAGATTCTGACAACTTGTCACATAGGATGCCCCGCGGCCTCTATGCCCCGCGGCAATGAGGAATAGAAGTCATGACTCAAGAATGGTAGTTTTTGTGTGGGTCATTGTGCAGCCATTTTTGATGTTTTGTTCAGAAAACTATTGTTATTATTATTTTTTTTTCTGAATAAAATGATGCTCCGTGATACCTTACCTCATATTAAGTATGGAAGTTAAATACTAAAATACCCTTTAAATTGTCAGGTAAAAAATACGCTTAACAAAATTAGAATTTTTTTAAATTATAGATCGTGAAAATAAGATAGGATACAATGGGCTCTTCCCACCTGATGTCAGAGGTCACATGATAGAGGAAAAACAAATAGCAGACGAAGTCTTGTTTATCTATAGCGATTGCTGAAATAACATATTCTCTATTCTTATTTTTCATCAATCGTATTTAATCTGCGTTATTTTTTTATACATCATTATTTTTAATTCATTTTATATCATTATTCATCATCTTTTGTTCGCTGTATACATTTACAATCATCATTTAGTTTATATTTGTTATTGATGATCATGAAGAATATATTAAATACGCTGATTTTTGGTACTTAAATCAGTGACAGTGCAACATCGTACTGCGTAAATCCATTTAGACCAGTAACCAAGTTAATTAACTTGTTGTAACACCTTTATGCAATTAAATTAAATGAAAACATTTTAAAATTTCAAATTATAATCCATAAACATTCCACAAGAACAAGCTATTATTTATTGCTAGATCAGTTAATGTAACAGTTACACTAGAAAATACAAATTCGATTCTTACAGTTGAAAATAAACACAAAGTGTTTTTAAAAAAGTTATTAAATTTACAAATACAACTATTCTACTGTTTACAAATGCACAATATTACTTTTATTTTATTTTATATTAAATATTAACATTTTTGTTCTTAAGAACAATATTAAATTGAATTCGATTCTCAGAATTCGATTATTCGTTTTCCTCTATCACATGATTGAGCAGACGAAACTGGGAAGAGTCCATTTAAAGTTATGAAGCCCGTTTTTGTGTTATAAGTAACAGATATATATTTTTGTACGATAAAGAATTTTATTTATTACGACAAAACATTATTTAATGTGATCTTTTAATATATATATATATATAGACGTATATGCATGTGATAGCAGTGCTTACTATCCCTTAGCAATGCTTACTATACTTATTATTATTGTTTTATTTATTTATTTATTTATTTATTTATTTATTTTACTTTAGTGTATGACCACTTTGGCGACTTTTAAATTTTTGTTATCGTTTTCGCAATGAATTAAAATGTTTAACGCAATTTCGTAGGTAAATTTTTAGTGAGAAACGGACGAACTACTTCAGCACTAAATTTAAATTTTGTACAGGGGGTGTCACACAAAAATTGCTCTATTTCTTTTACGTGCTTTTTCTGAATCTTATTTTTTTTTTTTTTTTTAACGTGATGCGAGAGGAAAAAGAAGAGGGGGGGGGGTGTTCACTTGCTATAAATGTACAAAAAGCACAAAAAAATATATAAAAGCAATACAATACATATATATATATATATATAATTTTTTACCTTAAAGTAACTAATAAGTTATTTTCCTTATCTAAAGTTACTACATTTATTTCTAAAATTTCTTTTGCATTTTAATTAGCATTTTATTTATTTTTAACGTAGTGAAAAAGAAAAAAAAAGTACTCAAGGTGAAACATAGCAAATGATGACCAAGCTATGTGTCTGACTGAATGCAATAATCCTGTCGTACCAATTTTCGTATCTTATAAATTAAAATGCAAAACTTCGTATCTAATCATCGTATTTTATAAATTAAAATACGATAAACATAATCAACTGCTTAGTTGAAAAATAATAATAGCACATACAAAAAAGTGTCTTAAAATCTTCATTGATGTTAAATAATAGTAAATTATCTCAACAATTTTCTGCAATATTTTTAATTTTAAATTGGAATGAAATTAAACTTTTGATACAGCTACCTAACAAAAAATCAATCATTGTACATATGGAAATCTGTTTCTAGATATGTTTTTTTCCAAAATGGCTTTTTTTTTTTTTTTTAACTTTTAATACACTGCATTTTTTGTAATACATTTTTATCGTTATTTCCATGATGTCTCATAGAAGCACAGAATTCATCGAAATGACACATAGGTTACAAAATTAGCTGTAAGCATTATGTTTTCCTTTGAAGAAAAAGCAAACAATCAGACAGTATGAAATCAAGACTTCTTGAAAAAACATTTTAAATATATTTATTTATTTATTTATTTATATCAATTCTTTTTTATACAATAATTATTAAATGTTAACAGTGTGCTGTAATAATTTTAAAATATTTCAAACCATTAATTAATTATAATATTGAAATTTACTGTAGTATCTTCTCATTGTTATATAATGAAAACAGTCCTAATGTGGTTTATCTATGTAAAACGACGTTCTTCATATTTCCAAAAACTGTCTGTAGGTGATAACATTGTGATACTCATACATGTTGTAGATATAACTGAAAATAATATACATTCATTGACAATTTTTTCACGTTTATATTTCGCATTGTTTGCAAAGAAAATCTTTAGTATTCATGAGATATTCTTAGGACTGTTTTTTGCTACTAGTTTAGATATGCTTTATTTCAATAATTACACATTTATATAAGGTGACTGTTTTTTTTTTTTTTTTAGTTTCCTTATACCTTATTTTTCGCATATAAGAAAATTTATAACCGCATGAGTTCTTGGTAGAGATTCTGTATATAGAATGCGGATTTTGCAGTTGAAATGAAATACTGCTTAATAGTATAAACAGTTAAATTTGGATATATATTTATCAATGCAAAATACTGGGTTCCGATAGAATAAGAAGTTAATGTTAAGCTCAATAAGGAATTTGAATCTTATCTATTTGGGCTTTCCTTGAATTATATTCGTAGATGTGTATTTGCACTGGTTGAAAAGAATGAAATCAATCATGTATTTTTTTTTTTTTTTTTTAATAAGTAACAAGCAGAAATTGATACAAATATATTCCAACATACCATATAGCAAATCTCGCTTTATTTTATTCATTTACGTATTTTTGTATTATAAACTGTTTTTCATTTACATTTGGATTGTTTGAGTAAAAATACAGTGAAGAATAGTGATTAAGCGTTGCAATAGCTGGAATATATTTGTACAGCAGTACCTAGGCATTTAATTATCCGCAACTGAATTTGTTCTTTTGTAAAGCAAGCACAGTTTTTAATAATAAATAAATATAAATAAATAAATAAATATATATATATATATATATATATTTATATATATATATATATATATATTATATATATTATATATATTATATATATATATATATATATATATATATATATATTATATATTTATATATATATATATATATATATATATATATATATATATATATATATATATATATATATATATATATATATATATATATATATATATATATATATATATATATATATATATATATATATATATGAAATATAATTAAAAGCCTTAAATTTATTAAAATTATAGCTTTATTTCTCAAACTTAAATGTCTTTACCTCCCACTAATCCACTGATAGCGCCGTAATTAATTCATTTTCTAGATATTTCATTAATTACAAATTCTTTAACTTGTTCTCAATTCTTAAAGGCATTTTTATTTTATTTTCCGATGAAACAAAACTCTTATTTACTATATTGCGCAATGCAATGTAATCCAAAATATTCTGACCCCTCCTAGGTATCGTATGACTCCACTAAGCTAATTAGAGCACTCTCAGCATCACGTGATCGCTCCCGCGAAAAGGAATATTCAGTCGATCTCAGGCCAGGGGCATGCTAGTTAGGATTTTTAAGATGTAAGTGGACAAAGATGGCTCAACTTCGCGTGATAGAGTGTTAACCTGAATTTCATTAAAGAAATATTTACGCCAACGACTGCATTTTTATTATTTAAATGTGTAGCTGTCAACTTTATTATGACATATATATATATATATATATATATAAATCATACCGTATTGTGGAATGTAAAATAGTCGACTTTATCAAATGTACTGTTAACAAGAAAACCATTTCAGGTACGTTTCAGAATATTATAGTGTAAATTACATGTGCTGAATAAGATCAG
This sequence comes from Salticus scenicus, assembly GCA_963930645.1. Classification (NCBI taxonomy): domain Eukaryota; kingdom Metazoa; phylum Arthropoda; class Arachnida; order Araneae; family Salticidae; genus Salticus; species Salticus scenicus. Next base: position 103,519,966 of record OZ005649.1, read on the forward strand.
CTTGAATTTATATTGTGTTACATTAGTTCTTCAAGAAATTTGGGTGCACCTGTAACGATATATTTCTAAGAAAAATTAATAAAAATTAACAGTTAGTAAGAACACAATCTTTTGAAAAACAAATGGCCTAATAATTAAATCCCATTAGAAGAATGCTTGTTCTATCACTATAACTCATATTAAAGAGTATGTAAATCAAACTGAGTGCATGATTGTGTTGTCGCTTGAGTGTCATTCAAGTGATAAAACTATCGAATATCATATTTATATCAAACAGAACAACTTAGAAAATACTTTTCCAAACGCTTAAAGAACAACTATTGGATGTCACTTTTCTTCAATTCATTTAAAAACTTTTACAAACAAGAATTTTTAAAGTGGTTTCAAAATTCATTTATACATATTTATAACCCAATGACAAATATATAGTATATTTTTAACAGAGAATAAAAAAGCTGGAAAATAAAAAAATAAAAAAAGAAATAAAAAGAAAGATTTTAAAAACTGGAATATATTTTTCTGGATCTATACGTCTCCTTCTTCTGCTTTATTTATGGCAGAAATTATACTAAAATCTTAGAAAACAATTACAACTACAGAAGTTCTACAGACAACAGCATTTTTAAACAAAATCCATGCAGTCCCACAGTTTCAGCATCGACAATGTAAATTTCTAATACTTCGAAGACACGTGTATTTTGCTACTAGTATAGTTTGCTATCTCATTAATTTTCAGATTAAAAAATGTTTAACTATTTCTTTCTGCTTCGCATGTTAAAGCATCTCCTAAAAGAGTAAGCATGCAGGGAAAAAGTTCTTATCAACAGTCCTAATATAGTAAAAGCTGAACCACCAAATGGTATTGTGTAATAGTAATCGCAGATGAAAATCAAAACTCTGTAGAAAAATATTAAAATGTGTTTAACTAAATCTAATGTTTATGCAAAGATATGGGTTTTTCTGTTGGTGATGACGATGATAACGTTGTTGAAAGTATTTACAGAAATTATACAGTCAATCACTCAACACCGAGAGAGGAATTGATATGTTAATTTTTGAAATTGAGTACAAAATGAATGCTCCAGAGTTGCTCTTTTTTAGAAAATTGTTTTTCACGTATGCAAGTAAAATCAATGACAACGTATGTGTATGATATTTTGGGAAACCATTCTAGAGAAAAATACTATAGTGCAGTATTTTTTCAAAATTACACAACCCCGCAGAATAATATTGAATATATGTATATATATATAGATATACATATATATATATTGTACTGATTTGAAAGTTTATATTGCTTTTGAATGCGCTGAATTCATAAATGTATGTGTTTTCTTCCTATCACAAAAGAATGTTTCACAAAGTAAGGACGGAAATCTGAAAAAAAAAAAAAAAAAAAAAAAAAAAAACATGGATGATTTAACAGAATTGGAAATTCTTATGTATAAAATGCGTTGAAATAGGATTTTTTTTTTTTTTTTTTTTTCGTATTATTTTTTTAATGCCTCTGTTCCTTTGCATTGAAGTTCCGCTCAGAAATTTTTATCTTGTATATAGTTTGAGGTCACTTTCTATACAGCATACAACAACAATCTGCTGTTATGTTAATATTCCATTGGTCATGATACCTCCTTTTTTTTTTGATGAAATTGCTCTCCTCGTTCTTCACTCGCAACGCCAAGATTTCCAAAGAAAAGACTTAGATGGGAAATGTGAAAGTGGAACTTAAGCTCAATACCATAAAAAAATTTAAATTTTCGTCTAAAATGGAAAAATGTGAGTATTTTTCTATAATCAGCAACCAAATATATCAGAAAAATACATTCACTGAAAATTTTTTTTTTCATCGTAGACCAGTGTCATTACTATGATGCTATGCTTTTTCTTGAAACTTTAGTAAAACAATCATTGCATTTCAGGTAATTTACAATATTTGTATAAAATACCAAGTTACGATTAAAAAAAAAAAAAAAAGGCTTTTCATAAAATGTCATATAAGGATAAGTTGCATTGTAAATTTTTAAATGCAATTTTTTTTAAAATTTATAACTAATAAATTATTAATTTTATAAATATTCCACTGCATTTGTAATTATAATGCCTTATTTCAGCAAATCGATGTTTTTATAGAGAATGAAAAATAAAGTAATATTTTGTGGTCTTGAATATACTGTCGTATTTTTTAAATACTAGTTTGTATGATTTTTATTTCACTGTTATTCCGAAAATAATCTTTCACGAAATACTGTTTTTATTTATTTATTTACTTTCTTTTGTTCTTTCTGTAAACTTACCGTTTATTTAAAATTTATTTATTTATAATATATTTATTTTCATTCTTACATTACGAAACCCGTATTTAAAAAAATGTAAAATTATTCATAAAAACTCATTTCATAGCTCATTAAAGTGACATGAGAATTGTATATAATATAATGATTTTTTTTTTTACTTAATTGTTTATTTATATAAAATTACATAAGAAACACCTATTATAGAACAAACAATAAAATATTTAATAATTTTTGTAAGTAGATTCTCTTGTAAGTTTTTATATAAATTGTTACTTTTTTTGTGAATAAACAGAAAGTTCCAAAATATTTTTAAAAAGATTCAAATGAAGAAAAATGCCTATATTTGTGATCCACACATTTTTTTAAACTTCCCCAACTGGGATTTTCGTGGTCATTGGAACATTTTTCTTTATTTTACAACAAAATATTCTGACATACGTATCACATGCTATCCAACTCCAATAAATGAATGTGAGTTATGACTATAAATATTGTATTCGATGTTGTTTATATATATATATATTTGTACGTTCAAAAACTTTGAATAATGAATGGTACCTTTATTTATAAACATTTAAAAAATAAATTATTATTTAGAAAAAATAAAGATATGTAAATAACACCAAATCCGTATAAAACAGCTTGCAATAAAATCACATAAAAATCATATATTTTATGTTTCATAAAAGGATATTTCAGTTAGTTTTGTTACGTTAAAAATAACATAAATTAATAAATGCATCTAGAAAATAAATATTGCGGAACATTACTTATGCTGTATATTTACTATGATTTAGATTTTGATGTTTAATTAACTGTACCAATAAAGAAAAATTTCTGTTCACTCATCTGCTTATCCAGTTTAATGCTCAGCGATTGCAAATTGAAGTGCGACATAGATTCGCCTTAGATTCATTTGGCTGTAGTGGGTTCAACGGCCAAAATTAATAATAATATAAGAATTAGAATTTTTTGTTATTAAGTATTCTATACGATTTTAGGTGCTTCCTGCTTGATGTCTCTTCCCATATTACCTGCACCTATTAGAAAACTTTTAAATACACTAATCAGAATGAACAAATTTTCGTTAGAAAAATTTTGATTTTAAAATTAGAAAAAATAAATAAATAAATAAATAAATAAATAAATGAAAATGAAAATACAATATATATATATTGCAGATTTTGCCCTATAATGCTAAAAATGGTTTCTCAGAAAATGAGCAAAATTGTCTCAAAATAGCTCCGAATTAATATATACTTAAATTTTTCAAAACCCATGTACTCATTTTTGAGTATATTGACATGCTCAAAACTGAGGATATTGGGATTCTTAGTTCTCATCCCAATTTTTGAGCATGTCAATATACTCAAAAATGAGTACATGTGATTTTCAAATTTAAGTATGTATTGTTTCGGAGCTATTTTGAGACAGTTTTGCTCATTTTTGACAAAACACTTTTAACAGTGTATTTTTTTATTTCATAGTAGCATTAAATAACGAAATCAATCGCTCTCACTTCATTTATTATTTCTATATCACTTCCTTAAAAGTAAAGGCTGGATATATGTTAAAATAAATAACAAATCAGGGCAATTTGAAAATTAATGAAGATAAACATGAATACAACACTTTACAGAGAAATAAAAAAGTATATCTAACTGCATTATTACAATGTAATTTCAAGAAACAAATTGTTTTTGCACCTATCATACGTGGAATAACTGGCAATAAACTTATCAACAATCATTTTGTGAAAGATGTTCTTAAGCGATGGTTGAATATGCTGACGAATCATATGTTCAAGAACATAAAATTAAATGTAGGTGACATTTTCTTCTGTATCTTCATTCAATTTAAAAATTACTGCGCATTTACGATTTATTTTAAAGATTTGTGATAATACTTAACAGTTGACAAGATTTTAAGGTGACAAGAAAATCTTACAATCTTAAATATACGAAACTTTTACTAAGCTTATTAAGTATAAGAAATGTTATAAAAATATGTATGTTAGAAATTTTTCAAGTCAATATAACATTCGCTATAGTATCAACTCGTTTACCGTAGAGTCTTCAGCGTAATATAATCTAATGTAGAAGAAATATAAGTCAAATACCTTGATTTCACAATGGAAATTCCGTAAATTTTCTACTTTGTATTAAACCGTTGTTCTGAAATATCTAAAGACACATCCATCAAAATTTAAAAATTTGAAAAAAGGTTGTACTAATTTATTGAAAGATCTGCTAATTTAATCCTTTTTGCTGTGAAAACGTTCTAACTAATCACACTTTTTCTATTTTTTTACGATTATCTTATGACAGGATTTCGAATAATTTTCCCTCTTACGAGAGAAATATCAATACATAGAATATATTTATTTAATATATATATATATATATATCTATTCCTCAGTATTTCAGTCTGGAGATATATATCAAGAATAACGATCAGAAATAAGCTCTTGAAATATTAGCCGCTATAAATTCTATTAAAATCCTATTTGAAGACGTTTAAATTTATATGCCAAACCACAAGAAAATAATAAGTGCTATTTTTCTTGAAACTATTGAAATCATAGAAAGACAATAAGAAATTTGTAACAGTTTCCCCTCCCGGAATAAAAAAAAAATAAAAAATAAAAACTTTTTTTTTTTCTGTATATTGATGTATATTCCCCGAATGATTGCTCTGTTTTCAAAATAATTTTCAAAATCAGGTCGTAATGTGAACCGTAATATAATAGAAAATGTTTTAAAAGTAAGAAGGTGCTTCCAGTAAAATAAATTACATTGACGGAAATACTAGAAAATCATATTTTTCAGAAAATCACCCCCCCCCCCTTCAAAAGTCAACTTCCCTCCTCCAAAACATTAAACCATTTTTTATTCTTAAATGTTCTTATAATTAAAAATTACAATCAACGAATCATAAATATATTAATTTTATGTGTTGAGACCCATTTTTACTGCACTACAATGAAACAAAGTACTAAAAATTCAAGTTATTATTTACCCTATGTGGGGGAGAAATCCTTCTCTTAAAACAAGTCTTTCGTTTGTCCATAATTTCAGAACATTGCGTGTGTGAACAAATAGAATCCATTGAAATCTTGATAATTTTAAATTGTCTTTATTGAATATATTCTTAAGAAGTCACATAAGGAAGTTCACATATAAAATATAAGTTGCAATAAAAACCCAAGCATTTCTCGGGAAGCGAGGGAGAGAGAGAGAGGGCTAAAAAAATTACATATTAACTATATGATGAAAAAGCGAAAACTGTGGGTCTGCTTTTTTTCTCGCACGGGGAGAACCCCTGGAAGGGCAGTCATATGTTTCGCTTTATCTTATTTTCGCCAAAAATGAAAGCAAACTTCAGTTCTTTGTTTTAGATAGTAAACTAATGTTAATTTTGTAATTTGTAATGACGGTTTATAATTGTATTAACCTTTTAATCGCCAACTTTACGCCAAGCGACCGTTTGACTAGAGAAAATGACCGTTATGAACTGAAATCATTAATATTGGGTAATTTAAAATAAATTATATCCGGTGTTGCAATAATATAAATTATAATGTGGTGATATCACCACAATCTAGCGGTTGACAAGTGGGCTATGAGATTTAATTCCACGCACTTCGCTAATAACCAACGTACTGAAAAGATGTAACTTTTTTGTGAATAAAAATCTCTCTCTCCTCCACCATCGTTTTTTAACGAATTCGCTGTATGGATCTAAACTTGGGTTGTCCTCTTTTTGTCATCTTTATTTTAAATATCTCAATAAACTTTTTCGGGTATTCAAATGACTGGATTGAGATTACTTTTATGACGACTCTTATTTTATTGACTTGTTTTTCAGAGGACTGTGGCTTTTATGCTACACCCTATATTACCTCATTTTCTTATTTAAGCGAACAGGAGATACTTTCATCTCAAATTATTTTGATAACTATAATGTTCACATGTTTTAACTCCTTTAACCAACTCAATCGACCCAATTTTTGTAGAGGGTTTGGATAAAATTTTTGAAAATTAATTGGCTATTTTTTTCTCAATGTAGTGTTCTTTGCTAGCTTATTTAGATTTTTTTTTTTCATTTTTTATTGTTTTCTTGTTACTCATATGCAAAAATTTAGACCGCGTTTCAAACTTTTTGAAACACCCTATGCATTAAACAATTTAATTTTAATAAAAATGCCTTGATTTTTTTCGTATTTTTAAACTCAAAATTATTTTTTTATTTTTATTTTTAAAACATTAATTTTTAGAAAATGAGTACTAATTTAACGGTGGTGAATATTCCGAATGGGGAAATTAAATAATAATAATAATAATAATAATAATAATAATAATAATAAACACACTAGGTACTGAATAATTAAATCCATAAACATTTTTTCCCTCACAGTTATATGGAATTTGGTGACTGGTGACGGGAAATTGCATGAAGGAGAAAGGATCCCTAACGTTGAATTGACTTGGCATAGTCTATCTATTAGTATTATTTTTATGTACAGTAAAAGTATACCATATTTCATGCTACTTGGAAATTGTTGGTTTAACTGTGATTTCTGAAGCAAATGGTAAATTGTTGATAAAATTTTTATGCACTTTATTTTATTTTGACGTATTTCGTTTCCGAAAGTTATAAATAAATAAATAATATTTATATAATTATTAATATTGGATAAGTATTAACAAAAAAAAAAAAAAAAAAAAATAGATATTCGTTCTGACTTAGATATACTGAAAATTGAGATAGAGTATATTCATATTACAAAATATAACTGTCTCTTATAACATTTTATGACATGAAATAAAGCAAAAATAAACTCAATAAAAAAATAGTAATAGCATAATGATCTATATAAAAGTCTAAATATTTATTCATACACAAGATAAATATTAATCTGTTTCTCTAATTATTATTTCTCTTACTATTTCATCTAATTTTTAAAAACTGCACACATTATGAATATCAAATATGTTTGAAATATAAAATTTAAAAGATTTATTTCATTAAATAGAATTAGCTTTCAAAATTAATCTACTTAGAAATTTCTTTAATAACAACTTTACTTTACGATATTTTGTAACTTTTAAGAACTAAGCAAGACGAATATTAATGAAAATCTGTGTGTTTGAACATTAATTGCGATCTCTAAGATAATCTACTTAATTTCCATAAACATTGAGTTTTATTAGAATTTTTAAAACTACGATCTCTTTCCTGATAACCTCAGGAAGCAGTAAGAAGCTTAATCTGATTAAGTCAGTTTAGCATTTAGATAAGAATAAGATTTAATGAGATAATAATCAGATCGCTTCAATTTGCTAAAACTAATTTCTTTTGTAAGAAAACAGATACTAGTGTGTTCAATTTAACTTAGTAAATAGAAGAAAAAAAAATGATGTCGAAATTTAATATGAAAGGAATTTGATTTTGCAAGGTTGAAGGTATTTATAAACCTAAAAGTATGTTTGCTAAAATTTTTAACTAAGCAGATTAAAATATGAAAGTTGAATATTGTTTTTATTGCAAAATACTATGATAGCGATTATTGATAATGAATGTTTGTTCAAATCGTATGTTATAAAATTTGTTCCAATAATTATTTGACTTAATATTTAATGTACATATATATACTTACTTGGAGAATGATAAAAAAGATTCAGTGTTTTCTATAAGACTAACAAATGTTAGCGTAAAAGAAAGTGGTATTGACAAATAATGTAACTCTAGCAGTAGTACATACTGTAAGATTATTTTTTAGGTGTTTTTTGAGTATTGTTCCTGATTTCTCACATTAAAACTATAACTAGTGTTAGGTACCGCACTGTTTCTTTACACGGATATACTGCAATATTGAAGCAGTTAAATATATTCGGGAAGCTCAAAATGCGCTATTAATAAACGCTTTAAAACCTAGTTGTGGACAACTTTAAAATTTTACATTTAAAACATTTATCGAGTTTGAAATAGTGCACAGATGAGTAAAAATGAAGGACATAGATGAGAAACTGTGACAAATGTGAAAATAAATAGATTATAATAAACATAAATCTTGTATATTCAGCGAAATCTAATGCACAATGCAAAGTAATTAAAGTGAGTCTATTATCTACGTGTGATATTGAAAAATTATGTTTGAGTTGTCGATTTATACATTTTTTCTTTCTTTCTTTTCTTTTCCTTTCCTTTCCCTTTTTTTTTTTTTTTTTTTTTTTTTTTTTTTAGGACGGAGGACTATTTCTTTCAAAACTATGGATTTTTACTACATTATCGGTTTTACGATAGGTGGACATTTATCGAAATCGAAAATTTATCGAAAATATAATTGAATAATTTGAAAGCGATGTTATAATTTGAAAAAAAAAAAAAAAAAAAAAAAAAACTAATAGTTCTCCGTGACCCCCCCCCCCCTCTTTTTACTTTTTTTCTTTCTTTCTTTCTTTTTTTTTTTTTTTTTTTTGTTACAATATGGCAAATTATACTTAGATCTCTGGTTTCAGTGAATGATTACGAATGACTACAAATTTCTATGCTTAAACCGAGAGCATAACTCTGTATCTGCAAGACAGGATTTAAATAAAAATTAAGATCAGAGTTTTATTTATTTTTCATTTTTATTTTTATTTTTATTTTACGAAACTAGATTTTAAACAACAATCATACGATTCCTGAACGTACAGAACTGTTCTGCTCTAGCAACAATGGAAAGTGATGATGAAAATGTTGTTTTTCATTTAAAACATAAGAAAAGGTAGATATGGTAAATATCAAAGAATAAGTTACAGGGTAATGGAGATCGAATAATGAGTTCTATCATTTTTGGAAATTTGCCATTTTTTATATGCCTAATGGAATTACGTGTATTATATATGAATACTCACTGCAGATACTAAGACATATGTTGCAAAGTTATTGTTGTTGCTGATTAATTCCTTGCAACCAACTCCCATTATTTCCTATTCCAAATATGTATATATATATATATATATATATACATACAGAGAGAAAAATATAGATAGATAGATAGATAGATTTCTAGTAATATACTAATTTAATATGAACGATTAAACTAAGAAATGTTAATAAACATTAAGAAAAGATGTAATAAAATTGTTTAATATATCACGAAAAGAAAAAAAAAAAAAAAAAAAAAAAAGAAGAAGAAGCCTTAAATCTTTTCACCAAAGGATTTGCAAATTCTATTTTTCTACGTTTTCTATAAATATCAAACATGAATATTTTTGTTTTTTTTAACACGATCATTTTCATTTGCAATTTTTTCATCTTTTGTTAATCTGATTAATTCATTTTAAGATTAATCTAAATTTTAAATTAATCCGATTGCATGAGTTAATCAAAGTAAGATTATTTTATTAAGAAGATAAAAAGAAACTAATTAATAAAAGAAAAATGTTTACTTTGTCAATTATTCTATTAATTTTTAATTCATATTCTATGTCAACTATTTGAAATGCATTTGAGATGCAATTGAATACGTACTTATAAAATAAAGGAATTAAAAAATAAGCATATTACGTTAAATGCAAAAATTTATTAATATAATGTAAAATGCGAAGTTTTGTAGCTTTATCAGAGCGACATCATATTAAACATTTAGATTTAATTTCTTCGTGGATGGGTCTCTAAAATCATAGAGAAATAAAACCTCCCCATTTTATCATTCCAATGTGTTTTCCTTTAAATGTACTGTGGTTTGTTTTCAGTAATTCATGACACCCATCATTTTAGTTACAATTAATTCATTCAATAAACCAAATTTGTTTTTTTAATAGATCAAACATATATATATATATATATATATATATATATATATTATTTGTAGAAATAAGCAAATTTTCGATGCAAATTTACAAACGCTCAACCTTGTACTTAAAAGACAGTTGTTTGAAATACAGTTATTTTTCAATATGCTGACTTAGAGTCATCGCCACTGAAAAACAACTTTTTATATTTTCATGATTTTAAAATTTATGAAGTATTTTAATGAATTATAAGTTAATGCTTAATTGAAAATTCGTAGAAATTTCAATTTAGAATGTATTTAATCCATACTAAGCTTCAAATATTTTTATAAGAAATTTGGAATCCTATGTATCATCCTGTGAACTGGTGAAGATTTTAAGCCGATGTTTATTTAAATTAATAACTAGATCTAAATTACATTTCATTACCTGGATTTTTTTTTTTTTCAATCAATTAAGTTAAAACATAAATAAATTGAAAATTATGGTGAAAAGTTTAAAGAAAAGTTTATTTATATAAATAATTAAATTTAAATTACATTTCATTAGATAAATTGTATTGTTTTAACATTGGAATTTGTTGTTATGCAGATTAAAGCCAATCTATGACTTTATATGACTTTATATATATATTTATATTTAAGGCCGATATATGCCGGTTATATGACTTTTTCAGTAGTGTTTCAAAGATGTACTAGCTCCTTTTCATACTGTTTTCATAGGGAGTCACAGAAAACTCCAGTACACAGATCCGACGAGCGCGAACTGAAATCAAACCCGGCACTTACTGTCTCTCAGCCTTGAGAGCACTATCTCTGGGCCAATGATGGAGCTTACTTAAAGGGAAAACTCAGTTGAGTTTTAAATAAGCACATTTTTTCAATCTTGGCAGTACTTATTTTTAACGGCATTTGACAACATTTTTTAAAGTCGCTAAAATGCTCTCTGCTATGATACGTAAATACCAAATTTTCCTATATGTGCAGTATATATTTATATATATATGTATATATAAGAAAATAAAGTAAAAACGTATGTCTAATACGTTCATGCTACTCTTTTGTTCAAGATTTTTACCCAAGTATCAGAACAAGTTACTACGCATACTTGCCAACATCATAATTAATATTCTATAGTATTGTTAGCACCGCCTTTTTTTTTTTTTTTTTTTTTTTTCACACCAGTAAATTTGAGGAGTAATATTCTCGAAATTCAGCTACGATTAAATAAGAAAGATACTACTCTAAAAAAACATTGGTGTGAAATAAAAGGCGTGGCTCACGATATTACAGAATGTTAATTAGGATGTTGGTAAGTATGTACTACGGCACATTTCTAATCATTTATTTCCCAAAAAAATTTGTCCAATTTCATTCTTAATTAGTGATTTTTTTTTAAGTTATAGTAAAGAATACTAACCCTCTAACTGCCCTGGGCGTATATATACGCTTTTCCGAAGTGCGATCCTTTTTGTTGCGCTGCTACCATTGTAAGTACTCCCACGGTTTTGAAATGCGGTAAAATGTTCTTAAATGTGACCTTGACAAGTCATAACTACGCATTCACAGTAGTGTGTGCTGTGAAATGCACAGCAGTGAAATGCACCAGCGTGTTCGCAGTGTATGAAAAACACTGGCACTGGGAAGCGAATCGCGTAAATTTTCCTCGGGAGTTAAGGGGTTAACTATAAATTTCATGCAATTAATTGTTCTACTACAGATCATGCCATTTTGGGGACAGTGGCAAAACGCACTGCCTAAAATATTGTCTAAAATAATAAATTGTAACATTTTAAAAATGGGATAATGGTAAATAACGAATAAATGTATCTTTTTTTAATTTGGCGATTGTTCCTATTACCATACAAAAATACGCTATTCAGAGAATATGCAATGTTTAGAGTATATAGAGTTCACAATATATATATATATATATATATATATTTTTTTTTTTTCATATACACTGTTAAAAAAATGCAATTTTGTTGCCAGAAATTCTCTGTGAAAATTACAGAATTATCGGTACTTTTAGAAAAAAGTCTTAATAAATTACGGAAAAATTACGTTGACAAAACCTATTTTTCTGTAACTCTTACAGAATTCTGTAATTTTCACAGTGAAATTTCTGGCAAAAAAAATGCATTTTTTTTAACAGTGTATATGCATTCTCTCAAAGAGATACTAATTTATTCTAAAAAAGTATATAAACAAATGTATTGTATTTCTATCATGCCTTATTATAAAAAGTCATCCTTACTCATTTAAAACATAGGGTATTGTTCACATATATTAATTTATATCTGATTGAAGTTATATTATTTTAATTGATGAGAAAAATAATTCTACTCTTACACAGATTTAAGTTATTTTGTAGATTGTCAAAACTAGTAAAATTAACGAAATTGAAATTAAAATTTAAGTCAAAGTTTAAATTGCATTAAACCAGTAATTTTCTATAATTAACCCATTCTATATAAACTTCAAGTTTAATTAGATTTTTCAAGACTATCCTCGAAATCCTGATAATCTCCAAGAGACGTAATGAGGGTAATCTGATTAACTCAATTTAAGATTTATGTAAGAGTTTGATCCCATCTCTTCATTTTATTAACGTGAATTTACGTTAGTAAACGGATTGAAGAAGAATACCCCATGTGAACATTTAATAATGAATCAATCTTAAAAATGTATATATATAGAATTACTAGAATGTTTCAGTTTTCTTGTGCATATAAATTGAAAAATGTGCTTTGATTTTTACCAAATTTTGTTTAACTAATTTTTTATGTAGAGGTTTCGTAATAGTTTTCTACAGTAGTTAATGAATGGTGTAGATTATTAATGAAATGAATAAAAAGTGTGCTTATAAATTTACTTTATGTTATAAAAGAATCTTAAATATTTTCTGCATTGTAATCATAAATAATAATAATTTAAATGCGCATTCATTTTCACAGTTAATATAAAAAAAAATTAATTTTTAGCTATATTCGTGATAATTCATATTCTAGACATGTATAGAGACACCTGGGTTATGTTTTAATGTTATATATTTTTTACTACTATATTTATTTGTTTTCAGTTATTAATAGTTGTATTTGTGTCAACCCTAAAAAAGACTTAAACTTTAGAATTCCTCCAACAAATTTAAAAATGACTTTTATAATTCTAAGAATGGATGAATACTGCCATTTATCCCATAATTTAGTGATTTCGTATATTTTAGCGTTAGAAGTACATTAGAAGTACCTCGAGACAAAAAAAAATTATATAACTGATTTATATATATATATATATATATTATACGTAATACATCTAATTATTAAATTCATTGTTGGTATTTTCATCTTTCTCTCATTTGCTGAGTATTGTAAAGGAATTAAATAATTTAATATATATATATATATATATATATATATATATATATATATATATATATATATATATATATATATATATAAATCAGTCGTTTCTGGAATAACCTCATATACACAAGGAAAAATAAAAGTGTAATAACGCACCAAAAATTGTGCCATTTAGCATCCAGCATTTTTAAATAAGTTTTACCATTTTTGTGAATATTTTTGAAATTAATTAAATATTTTTAAATCAATTAAAATATTGGCGGCAGCTAAATTTTAGTCATTAATAATTTGCATGATTTAATTTTTAATAAAATGTATTGTAAGTAGTACATATTATAATAGTATAAAATCATTAGCTGTAGTTACATATGAAACATTAAAGAAATATGTAGGATTTAATTTTTAAAAATGTAGTAAAACATAATTTCACAGTCAAACATAAATGACACTTATATTGCTGAAAATATATGTTTAAATGAAAAATCTTTAAATAATTTGTACTCTGCTTTTCACCGCTTATAGAGTTACGTTAAAAATTTCCATTCTAATATCTTGCATCGCTCAAAAAATCTTCTTTTCCCTTTAGTCTTGATTAAGTAACAGAAAAAAAAAATATTTTTATTGTCATTTTTTTTTCCTTATAAAAATGATTTTAAGTGTTTTACAAAATTTTTAATCCTTTAATATTTTATACTTTTTTTTTTCTGTCTATATATAAATAAAATGTAATATTGTAATTGAAAATACAGGATGGTGTGGTGCCAACTGTCATTTTCCAGCTTGCCATTTGATATATACGGAAGCAGTGAAGAAATAAGTTACTATAAAATAAGTGCCTATAAATAAAACCAAGTACGTTATTTATTTACCAGCGATTACAAATTTGTGTTTTGAAAACTACATATGCTCTGTTTACATCAATTCATTGTCGCAAGCTTTTCTTGAAGTTGTCGTATCTGTGCCTCAGTAGGTCCTCAATATTTACAGCAACATTTTAACCAGAGACATAGCTAGAGTAATAAGAACTGAAGTAATCTAATCGTGAAGAAGTTACAGACATTAATGAGGACCTACAGAAGTAATTGACTGACAAATTGAAAAAATGTTTGTCGCAACGCACTGATGTAAATGGAGGCCAATTGAATGATTCAATTAAAAAATAATAATAACTTGTAATCGATGGCAAATAAATATCGCACTTGATCATATTTATAGATACTTTTACTTATTTTTTCCTTCTTTCCGTGTAATATACATGAAAGTTGAAAAAAAAAATTACATTTGCTCTCTGTCACCCTGCATAACAGAAGGAAGAACTAAATACATGTGAAAAGTTTTGAAACTCTTTTAAAGTAACATAATTAAATTTAAAAAGTAAATTACTATTACACAGCCAAAAGTGGAAACGAATATTTTATATACAAAAAAATATTAAACTTCTGCAATATTTTTATAGCAGTAAGTAAATTCATTTACGTTAAATTAGATAATTGCTTAAATTGATATATCAAATATACTACATAAATTATTAAATTTCTTTGTAAATATTTTAAATAGTCGTGAATTAAACTAGTAAACTAGTAAAGAAAAAAAAAAAACGTTTATTATTCTTATGCCAATGAAAATGTTTTCGTGAGAAAATAAAATGTTTGACATTAAGATTTATAGATCTGCAGTAAAATATTCATATAAATTAAGGGCTGCAAGGGAAAATTGTTGAAATTCCATTCCAATTTGTATAAACCGTTTTTAATAATTTTCAAATAAGCTGTAAGATTATTTATGTATTCAAATATTTTACCTGTCTGTATTCTGCCTTTCTTTCTGTGACTATGTAGACAAACTAAGTTCAGGATTAGACAACTCAACGAGTATGTACCGTTACAGAGTGTTAATAATCTGTATGAACCGTATGAATATTTCGTTCTTGTTATTAATATCTTTTCCAGTAATATATAAATATGAATGTATTTATGTCTTTAGAATCAATAATAACTTTCGTCTGTACCAAAATGTATTTTATTATTTCATGTACTGATTATTTAGTTTCATAAAGTCCACATCAAGTTTGAAAAAAAATAATAATTAAATCATATTTGACAAATTTGAAATATTTATTCTCAAAGAATTTCAAGTTAAAAGTTTTCTTTAATTTTCAAATATTGTCAATGATTCATAAAGTATTTTCAAAGAAGAATTTTAAACTAGTCATTAATTTTCAATGAGCCAATTAAGGAAGAGCTGGCAATAATCTGATAATCTCCTTCAAAGACAAAGTCTTTAATTAAAGCGATTCCATGCATTTTTCATTTCCAAGTGATCATTCAATAAAAACCCCATCAGCAAATTTCTCTTTTAAAAGGCAAGATTAGGAAGGGATTACGCTTCACTTAGTAGTTCAATGACAAACGACTTCATCTCGTTGAAATAAATAGCTTGCTATAAGAAATAAGATAATTGAACATAAATTTCAATTCATCATTTTTTAGCTATTCATTCTAAATTTTGTTAAAAAATATTGAATAAAACATTATGAATTTTCTTAAATTGTAGTGAATTTTGTTTACAAGATTTAATAAATTAGTAAAATAAAATTTATTAAATAAAATATTTGCCGTAAGAATTTCTCTTTATTTGTACGTAACTATTTAAACAATCGAATCTGGCAAATTTTGCCATGTCAAGTATCTATTATATCTCTGAGATTCAAGTGTAAGCAAATATAACATATTTTTAACGATACAATTATGAATACATATATAGGTATAGATAAAATAAAGATATTTTACTCTTAATTTTATCAATTTAATTTTTATAGATTTATATTTTATATAATTTTCATGTATTAATTATTATCTCAAAGTATACAGCGATTGCAAAATTCCCCTTGTCCCATTTCGAAGACCACATTATTAAATAAATAAATTAAAAATATTCTTCACGCCATAAAATTAATGAAAGCAATGCCGGTTTCGAAAGACGTGGCCTTTCTCCTTCATGGGCAAAGCATTCGCCTTGTAGGGAAAAGCAAGTCCGAACGCACGACGAATTCCAAAGGGGCAGGATCAACACAATTAGCCAATAGGAAGCAGCCTAAAGAAACAGAGAGAACCCCTCCCCCCCCCCAAAAAAAAAAAAAAAAAAAAAAAAAAAAAAAAAAACGAAACAAAAATCTGGAAACAAAAAAAAAACGTACGCAAAAAATGGATGGAGAGGTTTGGAAGTAATTTATTTACATATTTTAATTTCATTTTTCTTTAAATACCTTAAATTTAACTTTATTGTTTCTTTTTATTGGTTTATCTAATTTTAATTTTAATTTATTTAATTAGTTAGTTTTATTTTTTTCTACATGAAGGAAATTATTTAATCAAATCAAACGTTTTTTCCCAAGCTGTAAAAACAAAGGGGAATCAGATTTTGCATTGGAAATTTTTTGTTGATTAAGGTAAGCTGCTAAGTTTCCCAGGAAATCCAACTCAGAAACGCTTTATTTTGATTATATGTGTTGTCCATCCCCCGCCCTTTGAATTTTGCACTGCTTTCAGTGGTGCATTTGCCTCTAATGCATATGTTTTGCACATGAAGAAGAATGAAACTTCCTTTCGAAACCAGTAGTGCTTTCATTAATTTTATTGTGTGTGAAGAATATTTAAGTTTAAATATTTACTGTACACTAATTCTTTAATTTAGTATCGCACCTGATAAGTAAGTATAATCTATGAACTACGACTGATAATATTATTTAGATACAGAACATTGAAATCTCTATAATTTTTTAACCCTTTTAAGAACTCGAAATACCTTTGAAACCTAATTTTTCTTCAATAGCACGTGAGACGCATTCATAAAGTGCAGCACAGTGTTTGTCACATTTTTGTCTTCTCTCTAAATTATTATTATTATCATTATTAATTTCATCTTGTTAAGTCATCTATGTATTCCGTGTCCAAATACAAATTTAATAAAACCAGACTAATTTTTTTGACCAACCAACAACGAAAAAGTTGAAAATCTGCTGAGTTTCTCCGTTATATTAAAACGTGCAGAGCTCATTCATCGGGTTTCTAAGAGTATCTAAGTTAGTTTTATTATATAGTTCCACATTATAGAAATATCTAAATCAAGACTTCTAATAATATTTACAGTAGTAATATGAGGGTCATAATGATCTAAACCATGAACAAAGTCTTCTGTGAAATCATACACGAAACTTTACAATAACCCAATATATTTTTATTGTGAAATATTATATTTTTATTTACTTCTTTATATTAATTTATAAAATAAATTTATAATACGATTTTTTTGCACATTATTATTATTATTATTATTATTAATCGAAAACATGGATACGTATTATTTACTAAGATTTTAATTAGACCATCAGAAATCATGTGGTTTATTTTCTAATATATATATATATATATATAACACCTCTTCCAAATTTCAGTTTCTTTTATTTACTTATTTATTTATTATTATTCACATATTTTTTTAATAAAAAAAAATGAAATAAACAACACTTAAGTAGGTTTTTATTTTAATTATTGAAGTAAATCGTAGGTCATACATTTTTCTGTGATGTTTATGCAAATTATGTGCTACTTCACAATGATTGTTTATGCTATGATTCTTATGATTGTTTATGCGAAATATATGATATTTCACAATGCAGATATTTTAAAACTTGTCTTAAACCATATACGAGAAAAAGAGCAATTCTGTGAAAACATAAATTAAAAACACGTTTTACTATTTACATATAGGGAATACATAAATAACAAAAAACAACAACAATAACAACAACAAAAAATCACTTGGATTGACAGACTGGTAAAGCACTGACACTTTCATGAACAAATAATATTTTTTTCTCCACTTAAATGCTGGAAAAAACTATAAAAAAGAAAGAAAGAAAGAATATATATTAATATATTATAAGAAAACTGTTGTAAAAAATTGGAAAAACGTAGCATCCCTACTACATACACTCAAAAAAATATATAAATAAATAAAACTAAAAATAAATAAATAAACTAGCATACTTACTAGTACTTTAAAGCCACTAATCTCTAAGTTTTTTACTGTTAAACATATATGTCAAAATATTGGTCTATTAGGTAATTTGTAAGATAATTATTTAATTACTTCGTCATATTATAGAAATAAATAAAGAACAATTACCTTTATAACAAAAGTTTTGAAAATACGATTTCTTTGTATATATATATATATATGTGTGTGTGTGTGTATGATAAGAATTATAGGGAGTACAATGAAATAAATATACTTTATGTGGAATCATATTAAATAATATATATGTATATTGAATTAATTAAATATTACTTATTAGTATAGCAGGATTACGAAACGACTGTGATTTAAAAGCTAAGATATTTTTTCCTTCTGTTTTTATTATTATTGAATACCTTTTAATAAATAAAAGAAATATATATATATATATATATTTACAAAATCTAAGGAAATGACTTAAATGACATAAAGAAATGACTTTATATATATATATATATATACATATATATATTTTATTTATTTAATGACATTGTAAAACAGACACAAAATACAAAATCATTCAAGGGAAAATCCCATTTCATCAAAAGAGTCACATTAAATACGTCAAAAACATTGTAAAAAGGAAAATATTAGTGTTAAAATTCAACGTAAAGAGCAGAACTTATTGTTGCATTTCGGATACTTATAACTGATACCTTATAAATGCTAAATATAGTAAAGTAAAAACTCTTTTAAATTACTTCTTGTGATCATTCTTTAAACATTTTCTAATATAAAATATTGATAGTTGATTTCGGATTAAAAACGGTATATTTGTTTGTATAATGAACAACTTCTGCAACGGTCTTATATGGAATCGGACAAACAAAGAAATAACTTGCAGACAATTTAAAAATGTTTAAATTTTGTGAACTGTACATTAGGAAATTTACACTGCTAAGAATTGCTAAGAATTGTACATGGTATAGTAATAATTAGTTTTAAATATGAATATAAGTTTAACATGGTAGAACTCCATATCATTATCTGGCATAGAATTTATTTTATTGTTATTATTATTATTATAAAAATATAATTTTCTTCATACCTTTCATGTAATAACTCTTCATATTATTCATGTATGATATATTTAGCCCATGTCATTAAGTAATACGTTTCAAATTTATTTAATAGAATTTTACATACAAATGGTCATATATTTTATGATAGAAAATTATTACTATTAATTAGTATCTAATTAATTATTATTTATTTTATTTTATTTTATTTATTTATTTATTTATTTATTTATTACTTTTAAAACGTGACTTCTGTACTTTAATAAATTATTCGAATTTTTGAAAACATGTTTACATTTATAACAAACATTGCATATGTTAATCATTGGCGTTAATTTCCATAACTGCGGAATTATTTATTATATTGAAAAAAAAAGTTTCATGAAAAACTTGTTATTTTGAATAACTAACACACAAAAAATGAACTTTAAAATATTACTTTAAATATTTAATCTAGCTTTCAACTGTTACAAAATTTTTCCTTTATCGAAAACAAAAAAAACTGGAAAACATTTAACGATATTCAAAGCTTTTTTTTTTTTTTTTTTTTTTTTTTTTTTCGTGTTGTTATAATGCATTTTACGACAATATTATATATTTTATCTTATTTTTCGCGTAATTTTAGGTTTACATCTTTACATTTGCAGATATAATAAAATTCTGGAACTGAATACATTTCACGAAGTATTGAAAATGGAACAGGAATTATAATAAATTTCCCATATATTAACGTTTTGTGTTAAATACAATAACAGCATTGTGAATTGTTCATTATATTCAAAATGGAGTTCGGATAGAAAGTGTTCTTTTGAATAATAAAATGCGAAAAATAAAATTTTGGATCTTTCTTTAAATATTTAATCTAGTTTCCAACTGTTAGAGCAACATTTTTATCGAGAACGATAAAAAAAAATGGAGACCTTTAACGATCTTTGAAGTTGACGTTTATTTGTTCGTTGCTATAGTGCATCTAGTGACAATCTGTCAGATTCTTTTTACTCTAAAATAAAGAAAAATTTAGTGATGCCTCTGACATTTCCCAGAAGGTAAAATGGAGTTAAAAGGCTTTTTAAAATAAATGTGTTTATCGGAAATAGTTGAGTGTCACTTGAGGCTAAAGATGATAGCGTATTTCTTGTGTATATTTGAATAAAACATGAGATTACTCGGACAATATAACTGTTAAAACACTGTTGAAATTGACTGAAATTAACAATGTGTTTGACTTTAACTTTCTTTTTAATTTTTCATATATATTTAATTCATTTTAAACAAAAGTTATAAATATTTCTGAATTATAAATGGATGTAATTTACCGCCTGCATTAGTTGTAAATCTGATTTTATTTAAATGAAATTTTCCTTTAAAATCATTTCTTGAAACACTAAATTATATTAAGTTTAACATAGTTCTTTTCTTTTTTTTTTTTCTTTTTAAGTGAAAAGCATTATTTTATTTCAAATAAATAAACTTACATGTTTTTGTCATTTGTTTATACTTTTTCTTATAAAAATAAAAAGTTGTTACAATTTACATTATTTTAATGCAAATAAAATTTACCTTTAAGATAACTTCTTGATAAATTATATTAAGTTTAAAGCATATTTTTATTTCAAATAAATAAACTTATCTGTTTTTGTCATTTGTTTAAACTTTTTCCTATAAAAATTAAAAGTTGTTACAATCTACATTATTTTAATGAAAATGAAATTTACCTTTAAGATAACTTCTTGACAAATTATATTAAGTTTAAAGTAGATTCTTCCTTTTCTCTCTCTCTCTCTCTCTCTCCCACTCTTTCTTTCTTTCTTTCTTTTATTTAATTTTTTTTAAGTTAAAAGCATATTTTTATGTCAAATCTATAAAATTATCTGTTTTTGTCTTCTTTTTATTATTTCTCTTGTAAAAATTAAAAATTGTTACAATTTATATAATTTTGATGCTTTTTTTTTTTTTTTTTTAAGACGAAATAGTGAGATGTGTTTCAGATATATTGCATAAATGTATATCAAAAGCTACATTTTATTACATCTAACGCATTTAAATTCACATAAATGTTACATTATAAAGTATAGATGAATGTATTATTCAATAGTTCGAATGCTATTTATAGTAAAGAGTTTTTCTTTTTTTTCTTTTTTCCCCCTATCCACGCAGCACTTGCTGCTAAGTACTGGCGGATGGTCCTCCGAATTGATGGCAATTTATGAAGGAGAACACAGTGTGTGTGTGTGTGTGGTCGTCACTACCCCTTATGTGTATGCTTCCGGGATTCGAACCTGCGGTCTGCCGTTTCTGTGTAATATGAATACTTAGTTTGGGATTGAGCCCGTCTTGTCCTTTCTTCAATCGGTTGCCTGCTGCAGTGCAGATTCTTGTACACACGCATGAATGTTTGAGCAGCTGACTGACAAGCCCTTCCCCCCTTTTGACGTAAATACACACGGAAAGACTCAGAACGAGCCTATATCGCTTCCGCCTTGTCTCGGAGATTGGGAGAAAAAAAAAAAATATTTCAAATATTTCTTTATAAAATCATTAATTCTTTAAATGTAGGAGATAAGCAAGGTATTACTTAAATAAATATTTAAATGAACCAAGAATTATATATATATAATTTAACAAATCTCAAAACGAAAATAAAGGACAATCAACTTTCACATGGTAATTATTCTATCAAGAAAAATCTGAGAAAATTTGTATTTAGTACTTTGAGTAAAATTGATCTTATTTAATTTTGGATTTTTTTTTTTTCAAATCTATTTTTTATAAATATTTTTAAAGTTATATTTAATTTAGAATTAAATCTTGTTAGTAGAATATTTGTAGTTCGGAGAATAATGTTTTGCTGATACGTTTAATGAAGTGTGAAATAATAATGAATAATAATTATCTTTCTTATTACCATTAAGTGTGGAATAAAAATTTATACATATAGTGAATTCAAACTATGAACTATAAAAAAGGTTTGTTCAAATGTTTTAATTTTTAATTGTGCATTTACTGTTTTTTTTTTTTTTCAACTTTCTTTTAAAAAAATTTTGAAATGCGTAGGTTGAAAATTTGTTATCTTTTTGAACTTTTCAATGCTTTTATTATTTATATGAATTATATGATAAAGTATTATAAATTCCGTAAAAACTGTTTTGCAACCTTTAAAACCATTATATAATTTGTTCCGAAAAAAAATAGATATTTCATTTTTTTTTTTTTTTTTTTATTTATAATTTTTTAATTTGCTCTAACTGATATAATAACAGATTCATTTTAGTTAAATATATATATATATATATATATATATATATATATTGAATATGTACGTAAACTATGAAAAAACTAACTAAGAGAATGTTATTTAAATAAATGTACTCTTAATTTAAATATTAACATTTTATACAAATATATGTATTTTTAAGCAAATATTGCATAAGTATATTAATTTAATTAGCAAATATATACAAATATATATATCCCAGTGAGAAATTTGATTATTTACATTTCTCTAAAGCCTAACATATTTTTTTAGTAAAAAAAAAAAAAAAAAAATTATGTGCATAAACTATGAAAAAACTAACTACTATCTACATTTACAGAAGATAATGTTATTTAAATAAATGTACTCTTAATTTAAATATTAACATTTTATACAAATATATATATATATATATATATATATATATACATTTTTTTTTTAAACATATATTGCATAAGGATATTAATTTAATTAGTCAATATATACATATAAATATCCCAGTGAGAAATTTGATTATTTACATTTCTCTAAAGCATAACATATTTTTTTTTAGTAAAAAAAAAAAAAAAAAAAAAAAAAAAAAAAATGAATATGTGCATTTTCACAGACAATAGACAAAGGCATCCGATAGTCTCAGAATGAGTGGGTCTCTGCCGAAAGCTGCGGAAACCAAAGTGGGCTTTAGAACAATTTCATGATTTATTTATTTATTTATTTATTATTATTATTATTATTATTATTATAAAGCGATATAGACAAAAGTTTTCCTTAAATATAGCGACCAACAAAGCGGGCGAAGCCTTCGTTGGTTTACTACCTTCATTAATTTTATAAATTTAAAAATAATTTCATTAACAAACTTTGATCTAATGACACGCAAGCAGCATCTGGCCGAGATTTGTACATTTTGAGTTCGATAAGAAAAAAAAAAAAAAAAAAAAAAATCCGCATTCAGAATTCGGTTCTTTCCCGAACCGGGGCTTTTCTAGTATGTAATAAATAAATAAAATTTCTTTTTTCGTAATAAATCAAATCTAATGGGTTATAAAGCTATATTACAACAATAGCAGGAAGAGTAAATAGCCATCTCAAAGATGTAGATAAGGATTTGCAAAAATCGAATGCTTCGTCCATAGTGAGACATCCTATACATAGACAGATGCGCACACACACACATGTATGACTGCGTGCGTGTTCGTGCGTTTGCTGACTGAATGTCGGAAATTATTTTTATTAGCAGAACCAATTACGTCATAAAAGAAACAATATAATTGATTTCTGCAAAATGATGAATAATTATTTGTAAACGTATTATAAAAATGTTTTTTTTCAAGTTTACAGATTTAAATTTGTGATATTTAATATTAAGATACGCTATTCCTCGTTATAATAAACCTACATTTTAGGTATTATTTTTAAGATTATTGCAAGTTTTTAAAGCATAATATAAATAACAGAATTTAAATACAAAATTGTTGTCATGTATCTAAATTTTCTATTTTACAACTGCGATAAGTATTTATCTTAAGAGGATGTTTTCGCGCAAAACAAGTGCCATTTAACAGTAATCTAAAGTGAAGAGCTATTCTAACTTAACAGGGTGATAAAGTTTAGAATGACATGGATACTAAAAGCATTGAAATGAGTATATTGTCTAGGAACTTACATTACCGAAACATAGAAATTGTGTACTCGGGCATTTTATTCAAAAGGAGTTAGGCTAGAGATATGAGCTATTTTATTTATTTATTATTATTATTTTTTTTAATATTTTAACACGTTTATGTATTGTCTTTGCGTACGGGTTGAGATAATATAACATAAAAACTCTGCAAAGCTTTAAAAAGATATCGGCGTGCATCAGCTTACTGGATAATGCTGTGATAAAAGATAGTTTCAGTCCCATAGTCATTAATAGTTTTTATTTTATTTTATTTTTACTATTTTATTTATTTATTTATTTATTTATTTTTTTCGTGTCTGTGTCAACCATTCAATACCATAATTTTAAGATATAATTGTTTATTTTGGTATGTATGAAAACACTAACTAATTTTTTTGAATATCACATATACCTATTACAGCAAAACACCTTATTTTACATAAATTTTGAATAAAAATAATTAGATAAAAATAAATGTTTGCGTCTTCTTACATAAAACTATGACTATTTGAGCAGTTATTTACTGAATTATATTTAAAAAAAAAACTAACTCTCTTATATTGAAGTATTTTTAAATAATAATAATAATAAAATCACAAAAACAAACCTTCTTTTTTGGAAGCTTTTTATATGAAACTAGCAGGCTAGGCCTGCTTCGCTGGCCAATATTTTTGAATGAATATAATTAAGGAATTCTCAAAATTGCATTGTTTTTTATCACGTGAAAAAAGAGAAAAAAATTCTTATCGGGAAAAATATCGCACCGGATCCCTTCTGCCTTCGTCAGCGCAGGTCATTGTATGCAGCGTGCGCGCATTTATGCTCGACACTTTTAATGAAATTACTATAAAATTCTGACAGGGAAAATTTAGCACAGGGTCTTCACTACCTTCAGCAGCGCAGTATGTTGGGCGCTGCGTGTGCATATTTATGTTCGACACTCTTAATGAATCTTTATATTATCGTAAGGAAAAAATAAAACTATGAAACACAAAAACAAAAACCAAAATATTCTCTCATCGGTGGAATAATCGGTCCGGGCCTCCACTTACTGCAGCAGCATATACACGCTCACACGGTGTGCTTGTTCCTTCGCCCACCGTTCCCACCCCTCCTAACTATTTACACTTTCAAAAATATTCGCAATCATTTTCTCGGGTTTTTAAACCTAATAATATTAATTTTCAACATTCTATCTGAATTTCTTTATTTTTGCGCTTGCGTCCGTCCGTCGTAATAATTAAACACTTTGGAAAATATTCGCAATCGATTTATCGGGCCTTAAAACCCAATAATACTAATTTTCAACGCTTTAACTCTGATTTCTATATTTTGGCCCCTTCGCATCTCCCCCTTCCCTTCTATCGTAATAATTTTACAAATTCGAAAATATCCACAATCGATTTACAGGTATCAAAAACCCCTACGTATTAATTTTGAACGATCTATATCTATTTTTATTTTTTTTAGACCTCCGCCCCCACCCTTCCTGCCTGTCCTAATAACTTTACAAATTCGAAAATATCCGCAATCGATTTATCGGGCCTGAAAATCCAGTAATAAAAATTTTCAACGCTCTAACTCTTATTTCTGTATTTTTGCCCCTTCGCCCCTCTCCCTCCCCTTCTATCGCAATAATTTTACAAAATCGAAAATATCGACAATCGATTTGTAGGTATAAAAACCCCTATGTACCAATTTTGAACAGTCTAGCTCTATTTTTATTTTTCTAGCCCTCTACCCCCCTTCTCACCCGTCCTAAATAACTTTACAAATTCGAAAATATTCGCAATCGATTTATTGGGACTTAAAACCCAATAATACTATTTTTCAACACTAACTCTTGTTTCTATATTTTTGCCCCTTCGCCGTTCCCCCTCCCCTTCTATTCTAATAATTCTACAAATTCGAAAATATCCACAATCGATTTGCAGGTATCAAAAACCTCTATGTACTAATTTTAAATGATCTAACACTTTTATTTTTATTCTTTTATCCCCCCCCCCCTTTCTCGTCCCTCCTCATATACAAATTCGAAAATATACGGAATCCATTTGCAGGTATCAAACAACCTCTATGTACCAAATTTAAACGATCTAACTCTCTCTATATATTTTTCCCCCTTGCTTACCCTCTCTTCCCGCCCTTCCGAATGACTTTACGCTTTCGAAAATATCCTCATTCGACTTGCAGGCCTCTAAAATCTATCTGTACTTATTTTGAACTGTCTAAGTTTATTTTTATTTTGTTTATTTTTGCCCCATAGCCCCTTCCCTTCTATCCGAATAATTTTAGAAATTCGAAAATATCCACAATCGATTTGTAGGTATCAATAACCTCTATGTACCAATTTTGAACGATTTAACTCTATTTTTATTTTTTACCCCTCCGCCACCCTTCCCGCCACTCCTAATAACTTTACAAATTCGAAAATATCCGCAATCGATTTGCAGGTATCAAAAAACCTCTATGTACTAATTTTGAACGATCTAATTCTATTTTTATTTTTTTTTTTTGCCACTCCGTGCCTCTTCTCGCCCCTCCTAATAACTTTATACTTTCGAAATTAACCTCATTCGACTTGCGGACCTCTATAACCTATCTGTAGCAGCTTTGAACTGTCTTACTGTATTTCTACTTTTTTTTTTTTTTTTTTTTTTTTTTGCTTCATAGCCTCTCCCCCTCCTGCTCCACCTGGGATAAATTTCTAAAATTAAACAAATTACTTTTTAGGTATTTGTGGGATCTATATTTTAGAGCAAAAATCTCACATACATCTTTTTTTTTTCTGTTTGCGATATGAAGGATTATTTCAGATCACGTCTACCCCCCCCCCCCCCCCGCTCTTGGGGGTTGAATTTCTAAAATTTCAGAAATTGGTCTTTAGGTATTTTTAGTAGCTATATATTACAGCAAAAACTCCCCGTATATCTGTTTTTTTTTTTAGATATATAGGGATATGTGAAACCATGTTTTAAGCATATAAAATCACGTTTTGTCCCCTTTCCACAACTAGGGGACCGAATTTCTAAAATTCCAGAAATTTATTTTAGATATTTGTGTTAGCTGTATTTTAAAGAAAAAAATTATGGATATATATATATATATATATATTTTTTTTTTTTTGAGATATGAAGATTTTTGTGAAATCACGTTTTACCCTCTACCTCCCCTTGAGGATCCAGTTTCGCAAAATCGCTTCTTAGGGGTTTCTTACACTGTATGTTCTATAATGTGACCCAGTTTCGAGTCAGTGGCTCCAGTAGATTTTGCTGTGCGTTGATGGATCAGTAAGTGAATCAGTGAATGAGTGGAAGTACTCTTTTATCTATAAAAATTGGTTTTGTCACTGTGTCTTCGTGTCACACTAATTAACAAGGCGTCCTAATTTTAAAGTAAATGTAAGCTATTCTGTTTGTTGCTGCTTGGCTCTGATCGTTAGAGTGTCAAGTTCATAACGCAATTGTCGAGAGTTCGATCACCGAATGTCCAGCGTGCTAATTTTTGCAGATAATTGGTAGAAAAGATGTCAATTGGTAAAAGAAAATTTTTCTTTCCCTACACTGTATCCTAAGAAATTTTGAAGAAGCTCTTTTTTTTTTTTTTTTTTTTTTTTTTTAGATATTAAGAAACACAAAATATTATAGATATATGAAAGCACAAAATATTTTTTAAGTAAAAATAAATAAATATAATTTTTTGAAGCTTTTAAATGGAATTGGTTTGTCATCGTGTTACACTGAAAAATAAAACGCCTGCAATTTAACGTAAATGTTAGCACATTTTTTTCGCCACTTGTTTGCTCAATTGGATAGAGTGTCAATTGTCGTAGTGTTGACAACACGATGGTTGTAAGTTCGATCCTCGAAGACCGATGTGTTTCTTTATTGCAGATTATTAATAGGAGCCAAATGATAAAATAAAGATCCTTCGATGTTCTACACACTATTCTAAAAATTTTTGATTAAATTTTTAAGAAGCTTCTTTTAGTTACTAAAACGCACAAAATAAAATGTAATAAAAAAAATAAAAAAAATAAAAAAAAAAAAAAACATGCTAAAATTTTTTACTGTGTAACTCTAAAAAGCCTTTAAAATAATATTCTTGCATGGAGATGCTATTAAAAAAAGTTTCAACAAGAAATTGTTGAAACAAATATATAAATATTTTAAAAAATCTATAAATATTTCACTTTGCAAGACATGAAAAATTTCAAATGTTCAAAATATTTTAAAACGCATCTGAGGACAATAATGTTTTTGTATAAGTGTTCTTTGAAAACTTTTAGCATATTTTATGACTTTTCTTTACTGTTTATTAATTTTTGATTAGAGAGTATCGTGGTTTCGATTTTCTAAAAACCGATGTGTTAATTTTTTTTAACCGATGTGTTATAAAGTAGAAAATAAAAATTTAAGTAAAAATGCATTTTTTAATAGTAGAAGCTCTTTATTTTGGAGCTCTGAAAATACAATTTTATTTTTGAAAGACATGCTATAAAGAAAGGAAAGTTTCAACACTAAGAAAATTTTAGAAAAAAACATAAATATTCCATTTTTGTAAGAGTTGAAAAGGTTGAAATATTCAGAATATTTTAAAAAGCTTTCGAGACCTTTGAAATCTATGGCTTAACACATACTTGTGTAGAAACTAATGACTAAGAATATTGGTCTCAATATCTTTTTAAAATATTTTGAACATTTAAAAATTTTCATCTTTTGCAAAAGTGAAATATTTATATTTTTCTCTAAAATTTTCTTAGTGTTGAAACTTTCATTTATTTATAGCATGTCTTTGCAAGAAGAAATTTTTATTTAATGCTTTTCAGGGCTCTAAAATAAGAAGCTTCTACTGTTAAAAAATGCATTTTTAACTAAATTTTTATTTAAGGTATAATGTCATGAAACGAGAAAAAACATGAATTTTCAAATTTATGCGTATATAGTATCAGTACAAAAACCCTTAACGGGTTAAAAGTTTGTGACGCAGCTACTTTATCGCTATAAGAATTTGAAATATGGGTCTTAAAAATAATGATATAAATTTTAAGTGACGCTTTACTATTAGTTAAAATATACGTAGATTTTCTTATTTGATCATTTGCTTTTATCTTTTATTTATATTTACAATGCAAACATAATATTTTTAACTTCAAGATAAGACAAATATATTAAATATACTCACTGATACTTTTTCATTTGCACTTCAATTTCAAAATAATAGTTTTAAAAGGAATGATATAAAAATTCCAGTGACTCCTCGGTGTCATTTTAAAAGATTTGTTTTTAGATTCCATTAAAATTACCTTTGTTTTGTCTATCAAAGTATATTTACACATTGAAACAGTGCTTTTAATTTTCAAATATACTGTCAAATAATCACACTTTCACTGAGTTTGCATTATAAATTGAAATTATTTATTTCAATAAATTGATTTGTCTTTTGCGTCACGCTATCCAAAACTGCAAGTAAAATTTGTGAAATGTTTTCTTTGCATCACACTATCTCTTTGTACAAATTTTCACTTAGTTGGATACTATGATACAAAGTAATATTTACATAAATTTTATTCACAGTTTTGGATAGCGTGACGCAAAAGACAAATCAATTTATTGAAATAAATAATTTCAATTTATAATGCAAACTCAGTGAAAGTGTGATTATTTGACAGTATATTTGAAAATTAAAAGCACTGTTTCAATGTGTAAATATACTTTGATAGACAAAACAAAGGTAATTTTAATTAAATCTAAAAACAAATCTTTTAAAATGACACCGAGGAGTCACTGGAATTTTTATATCATTCCTTTTAAAACTATTATTTTGAAATTGAAGTGCAAATGAAAAAGTATCATTCAGTATATTTAATATATTTGTCTTATCTTGAAGTTAAAAATATTATGTTTGCATTGTAAATATAAATAAAAGATAAAAGCAAATGATCAAATAAGAAAATCTACGTATATTTTAACTAATAGTAAAGCGTCACTTAAAATTTATATCATTATTTTTAAGACCCATATTTCAAATTCTTATAGCGATAAAGTAGCTGCGTCACAAACTTTTAACCCGTTAAGGGTTTTTGTACTGATATCATTAGTTTTTAGATGTTATTGATAAAAAAATTAAAACAAGTATGTTGTTCCGGCTCATAGGTTAGGTTGATTTATCTTTTCTTATGAAGTTGCCACCATTTTTTTTTCAAAATGGCAGCTACAATTTATTAATGAACTTGGTGGATTTATTAATGAGGGCTATTTATATATGGAGTTTTAAGCAAATTGGTTCAAAAGTTATTGTGATAATTTTCAAGTGGCCACCATTTAGAAACAAAGGACAGAGTGACTGAGATGCCCAGTGAACTTGTCAAAGGTACTTGAATAATATGTCAACTGTGCAAATGTCATTCGAACTGATTCAGTATTACAAAAGTTATTGTAATAAAAAAAAATTAAGTGGCCGCCACTTGGAAACAAAATGGTGGAGCAAGTTGCCTAGCAAACTTATCCAACATATTTGAATTGTAAGTTCACTTCCCAACTTTGATTTGAACCAGTTTAGTATTCTAAAAGTTACCATGGTGGCGCATTTTCAAGTAGCAGCCTGATTCCAAGTGGCTGCAACTTGGAAACTAAATATTGGAACAAAATTCATCCAAGATATTTGTGTGATAAGTTCAATGTCCAACTTGAACTGATTCAGTATTTCAAAAGTTATTCTGATGATAAACTTACAAGTGGTATCCTGATTTCAAATGGCCGTACTAAAGATATCGGTCATTTTGTTAAAAATGGCAGATAAAATTCATTAATAAATACTTGGTTGAGACCTTTATGTGGTCAATGTAAACATCAAAATTCAAGCAAACATAGTCTTAACTAAGCTTTTTTTCAATGTGGATTTGAAATTTTCACGTAGCTGCCACTTGAAAACAAACTGCAGAGCAACTAAGTTAACGAACTCATCTAAGATATTTGTAAGATAAGTTTGCTGTATAACTTTGGTTCAATTCAATTTTGAGTATTATGTCAAAAGTTATCATAATCACAAAATTTCCATTACAAAAAAAAAAACAAATTTATACATCTTTTACATTTATACGACCTTTTAGTGAAGTCCTGATTCATTCCTATTCATTTGAATGAAAAATTTCTTTGTTTATAAGTCACACAATATTAGTTATGTCTTTTGCACTTTTCTAAAATTCACGAAATTTTTTGACTGGTCATTATTTTACCATTCTAAATATAAATTTTGATGAGTATGTGAACTCTGATATTATATCATGACTTTGGAGTTATTCACAATCTATTAACTACTAATTAAAAACAAATTGTCTCATGCTAATTTAAGTGATAATGATGTAGAATGTGAAGAAGTTAGTCTTAAGAGAGGACAATACCTAATCTTGGCAACAGCTATGGCCTATCTTATGGGAAGATCAACTTTCATAACTAGGGGGCTCTGCCCCCTGTTCGCTCCGCTCACCAACCCCTGAGGAAGGCTTCGCCTTCCCCCGACTCACTTTACTTGTTAACACATGCTGAGCTCTGCCCGCCTATCCGCTGCTTTCCTTTCACTGAATAGGAATGTTAATAGTGCATAACGCAAGACAAAAGCAGAAAATTATTATACAAATCCCCATATTCAATGTCAAATTGAAATATGTAATATTTAATAGCACATTATTTTAATTTTATAAAAATCATGCTAAAAATCAGTTTTTTTTTTTTTTTTTTTTTTTTTTTAATAGAAAGAAATCTGTAATATCCAGACTATTTTCCATTATAGCTTTAGTATATCACCCTTTTTATTCCTTTTTTTTCAACTATAGATCAGGACTGCGGCACCCCAGTCGATAGCACGCCAACCTCGTAATTGGAAGATTGCGGGTTCAGTATTTGAGCTGGACAAAGACCGATGTGTACACTAATGGTGGCTGATGCACGTAAAATCTGTTGTGGCGACAATATCCTCCATGTTCCCATCAAAACTATACCTTTTGGGGTCACCGAAGTGGGGGAGCCATCTCTTCCATGTAGGATAAAAAATGTGATGGCATGTCTCCAAAACATACCTAGGGGTGTGCCCCAGATCGTCGGCAATGTCAGCGCAGTAATGGCCGATGTCATATCCAACCTATCTAACTACCTACAACCATGGATGGTATTTTAATTTTCCCATGTAAGAAAATTTATTTTCTAAAAGTAGAGAAAAAAAGTTATTAATAGCAACACTGTCATTTATTATTTTTTATTTTTTACAACCATGGTTCCGGGCAGCGGTATAGCCAGTCCATAAAGCACCGAGCACATAATTGGAAGATTGCTGATTCGATACTTGAGCCGGTCAAAGACCGTCGTGTGCACTAATGGTGTCTGGTGCACATAAAATCTGTCATGTCCACAAAGTCCTTATTGTTCCCATCAAAAATATAGGTCTGGGATCACCAAATCGGGGGAGCGATCCCCTCCATGGAGGATCAAAATTGTGATGGTATGTCTCCGGAACATCCCTAGAAGTGCTTCGCACACAGTCACCAGTTACCCATAGTGCAGTACTTGGGCGATGTTAAATCCAACCTACCTACCTACAACCATGGATCGTATTTTATTTTTCCTGTGTAAAATGACTTCATGACAGAAGACCAACGCCACTGGGATAAACTTTTTTCAAGGTGGCAAATAGAGTACTTTCATAAACTTGTCGTTTATAGCTAATAACGTCTTTAATTAAAATGATAGAAATTTCTAAGCAGCTGAAATGTCTTCCTTGAAGTAATCGGAACACATTGACACCTCTCATGATGCGAAGGACCCTGCCCTCCACGAGAAGATGCTGTCGCAGACAAAAAAATTTGACACCAGCGACAGTAATATTTTTTTTTAATATATAGAGATTACTCATTTCCAAATGTAGTTTTTAAATTCTGTTTTCACTTTCAGAAAATTCACAACCAATTAAATTGGTACTCATTTTCGAAGAAATTGATTTTTAAAAATTTTTATATATTTTTTTCGTTCAAAATGCAAATTTTCACACAAATTGCTTTTTTTAACCACAAAATGAAATACTAAAAATTTTAAAAATCAATTTTTAGAAAACGGGTACTAATTTAACGACTTTGAATTTTCTAAATATATTTCTTATTTTAATTTAAAAAAAAAAAAAAAAAATTATTACTTGGTAATAGAAATTCCAGATGAAAAAAATACAAAATTAAATTTTACTTCCACATAGAAAAGTTATTTATTTGTTTTTCACAAAAGTAATGTCTTTAATAATATAAATGTGATGTGTATGACTGTATATATATATATATATATATATATATATATATAACCAATTTGATAAATATGCAGAAACTTAAAAGGCAATAATAAAAATGTTGAGTGACTCCAGTCGACTTTCTGAACATGAAAGTAATTCACTGTTGTTTAAATAAAATAACGTAAGAGAAGTCATTAAATAAACAACAGAGAAAATTATAATAAGTGTTTGATTATTTGCTCCCAAATAATATATTGTTTAATGGAATGGAATGCATCCAAATTATTTTGTGTATATCTGTAAAAGAACTAATAGTGTTAGATTCATCAAAATGTATATAGTTTGTGTGACATATACTTATAATTTGTATATGAATTCAAAGCTCAATCAAATGAGGCTTCAGACGCCATCACATTTTAAATATATTCAGACTATAGGTCATAATATTACAGAATTTTTCGCTATTTCCCTGTAAAAAAACTATAAATGCCAGATTTACCAAAATAAATCTATACGATTCATTCGACAGTGACTGATAACATGTATATAA
Organism: Salticus scenicus; assembly: GCA_963930645.1. NCBI lineage: Eukaryota > Metazoa > Arthropoda > Arachnida > Araneae > Salticidae > Salticus > Salticus scenicus. Next base: position 103,554,239 of record OZ005649.1, read on the forward strand.
AAGTTTCAGATGAATTGAATAAGGAATTCAGATGCTATCACACTTTAAATTATTTGAACCCATAGACTATAATGATAAAGAATTTGTGCCCTGGTTAAAATAAATAAATGAATAAAACTGTGCTAGATTCTCCAAGATGTATATATTTTGTACTACGATAACCTATAATATATGCACCAACTTTTAGCTCATTTGAACAAAGCATTTAGACAATATTGCGTTCACTCTACTCAGATATGTACATACGTTATCGTAAAATAGAAAAAATGAACTCATGGAACTTCAAACATGTAGATACACCAACATCACAAGTCAAATTTTTGTCATAATTACAATACTTTCCTTACCTATGTATTTTCAGAAAGTAAAAAATTCCATGAAATATATGTGAATCATTCATTTCATCATGCTTAATAACAAAATTTTTAAAGGTGTTTACGACTATGAGGGAGGAGTTGAAAGCAGAGGGGGGAAAAAGAGGGGTATTGAAATTGAAACTATAAACTATACTTTTGCACCCAATTCACCCTTAGAAACAGATATATTTATTTATTAAATATTGTTAACTTTGCATGCCTATTTCAATCATTTATGTCTATTTTGAAATATTTAAATTGATTTTATTTACATACACAGGGTCAGGGTTTAACCTGGCAAAAAAATTACTTTAGCATTTTAGCGAAAATAGGCAAGCACTATTTTAGCTTTTTCGAAAGTTAATTAATTCTTTGGATACCATTGATTTCTTTTACTTACAAGGAACATCACCCAAGCGTCCGGCTCGGTTTTCAATGAGAGAGAGGCGTTTCTTTCATATTTGATATGTTATCAAATTTTACTCAAAAATATGCGAGAAATTTGTATTTATACAGCAAGTGATACTCAAATGAATAATTCAGTTGAAATAATTTTCAGTACTACTATAAATTTTCATTTGTAACTTAAACATGAAAGCGCAAAATCATTTAGTATTTTTAAGTCACACCCAAAGGCAGAGCTTACTGTTGATATGTGGCTGATGTGGTTTTTAACATTTTAAAAATTCAATAAATAGAGAAAACCTGGATGATAGCAAAAATTTCTGTGATCAAAAATATTTGGTACATGCCCTCTATCAGAAATTAAAGTTTCATTAAAATCACAGCCAGACACAATGTTCCTTATTAGCTGTGTTATCCTCAGTTTTGTTTTCTATTCCTTTTTTTTTTCATTGGTGATTTTAACCAAGCATCCATATTTGTAACTTTAAAAGTATGAATCAGGAAAACTATGTTTTGATTTCAACTATAGAAAAAGAGGTACTCATACCATACATGTAAAATGAAGAAGCAATTTAAAAATTAATAAAGTGTAGTGGTAGATAATCGTGAAATACTAGTGCTAAGAATGCTTCTATGAAGCAAATTCTGAATTCTGACATACTTTTAAATATTTTTGCATTTAAATTCAATATTAAAAATAAATCCAAATTACTATATAAATAATGATTCCCAAAAATTTCAGTTATTTCGTAGTTTTTGCCTGCAAATATTACAAAAAAAAAAAAAAAAAATCTGAGTTATTATATAGAGATATTTTATATAGTTATCCAGTTTTAACTTTTTAGTGAAATTCTGACCAACATGTTTTAGCAAAATATGATACCTTTTAGCAAAATGCTAAAAAAACTAATGGCAGTTTAAACCCTGCACAGGGTTCAGGAATTTATTAAAAAATATGGTCGCGAACAAAAAAGTATGGTAGCACATAAAAAAATATTCTCCAACATTTTCTTTCTTTTTGTTCCGTTTCAAAGTTTACTTGAATATAGAAATTAAGATTCTATATACCAATTATTATACCAACTAAAAATCAATTATTTATTAGGCTAGAATGATTTATTTTTTACATCAGGAAACACCTGTTTAAATTTAACATCATGAAACTGGTTTTATTATTTTCAATACACCATCGGCAATGGTACATCATTACACAGGTACAAAAATTCAGCACCAGATCGACAGCATGCGAAGACAGGAGCAGTGTAAACCAATTCCCTAAAACGGTGCAATAATTTAACACAGAGTTGTGAAACATGCACGGAGATGTGTAAATTCCCTAATTCAACACAGTGTCTCAAAAAGTGGTGAGGGAAGCAGGAATCAAAACAGCGAAAGTAGAATTGGAGCCCGATTTCGGGACCAATTCTTTCACCAAAATATATATATTAAAAAAAAAAAAAAAAAAAAATCCTTAAAGTTGAAAACATTATTGCTAGCCATAAATAACATAGAAAAAGTAAACTAAACTAGTAATAATGAAATACTTTAAACTAGTACTAATGTAATTTAATTAATTACATTATTACTAGTTTAAAAAAATATTGGTCGCCAATGGCGACCGTATTTCACAAGCTCTCACATACACATAATGATAAAGAATTGTTTTATATATATGGAAAGAATAAAGGTAATTTTTAATTTAGTACTCACAAATAATTAATAGTGGGCAAAACGGTATTTTGTCCGGGGCGGTTTTAACCAGGTTTTTTCCACTATGAAAAAAACCGAACAACCCTGACCCAAAGTACCCCATGTTTTAAAATCATTAATTACATTAAAACTATTAAAACATAAACGAGGAGCAAATATTCAAACCATGTTTTCACCTTCGGATACAATTTTTCAGACCAAAAAAAAAAAAAAAAAAAAAAAAAAAACTAATAAATTTAAAAAATAACTCTTTTTTAAGAAAAAACTTGATTTGAACATTTGCTCCCCAAATGTTTCAATTCAATAAAATGTTAAAGTAAACATATATAATGTGCAGTATATACCTAAATTTGGAAAATATATAGCAGCATGTTAATTAGCAGCACTGTTTGAAAGTACTTGTTTTGATTGAATTGCCATCTTCAAAAACTAAAATATTTTTTTGTGTCAATTTCAATATCAATGTTGCTAACATATTTTCAGTATATAATTATAGGTAATGATGATGTATATAAATGTGAATTTTTGTAGGCATATGAAATTATTAGTTTTCATTTTATTTCATGAAATATAATTCATACCCAAATCCCAAATTATCCTTATTCTATTAGCAATTCATGAAATGCATAAGATTTGCAGCTACAAGGAAAATAAATTACGAATATACACTTCCATTACTATGATTTAGAGGCAAGTGTTTTATAGTTTTATTTTCTAAAATGTAGTTATTCATATATAATTTTTTCCGAAAAGTAAATAAATGTCTGTTGATCTGCTGGCTGAAACAAAAATATCCTCAAGCATAAACAAATCACTTGTAACCTCTATTTTTCGAATATGCCTGTTTTAAAGTTCCACACTTCAATATTCAAACATTTTCTTGAGAAATTAATATTCTAAAATACAAAATATTAATTTAAACTAAATGTAATGTAATTCACTTTAATTAATAGTAAATTCTGTTTCTAAACAAAAAAGAAAATGCAGACAACTTATTCATGCACTATGTTCCAGTGGCGGATCTGGAACTTTTTTTTTTTATTATTGTGTGGGGGGGGGGGGTGCTAAGATTTTTCAAGATGTTATTCCATATCAATGAAAAATTTCCAATTGTAATATTCAATTATGAATGTCAGTACTTTTGGCCTACCCCCCACCCCCCTTAGATTCGGCGCTGCTATGTTCTTGCATGCATGAGCATACCACAGTTAAAAAGAAAAAAGTGGCAGAATGACTCTTTTTGCAATGTTTACCGCAAGAGAGTTTTCTGTTTTCAGTAGTGTACAGAATCAAATTCAAGAGGAAAAGAAAAAGTAAAGATATTAATTAAAACTTTAGCTCTACGAAAATAATCAGTTTTAGACATTTTTCAAGGTTAATCTGTTTATTTAATGATTTTGGCCGAATGCCGAATATTTGGCCAGCTAATTACTGACAATCAGCTGTCAACTTCCTAATTTTTTTCGAACTATCTAAATAGTACTATTTACATTTAGTAATATTTTACTTTTTTAATTATGAGAAATTAACATAAAAAATTCTTTTTCAGAAATGGTGATTGATTTAAATGTAGAAAATTACTAGAAAATATTACAATACACAGTGGCATGATGCTGAGCTCACAGCAAAGAAAGTTATTAACTGTTAGATTCCTCAATAAATACTTAAACTTTCTTAGATGACAATATCATGTTGCACCCCAGCAATAAAAAATAATCTTTGAGAAAAATCAACTTAAAGATAACAGTAAAGCATTGACTAGCTTACAATAAAACTAACACAAATGCCTCTCACTCAGGTGGATAAATTGCATGATATAGCTTAGCTGGGACACTTTTCATATGATATAAACTCAAATTCACTATTTTTACTTTCCGAACACTATAGTGAGGAAAGTATTGTAATTATGTCAAAAATCCAAATTCGAGATTTTGATGTTTCTATACGTTTCGAGGTCCAACGAGTCCGTTTTCACTATTTTTACGATGATGTATGTATGTGTGTGTGTATGTATGTGTGTATGTATGTGTGTATGTATGTGTGTATGTCTGTGAGTGAACACGCTAGCGTCTAAACGCTTTGTTCGAATAAGCTGAAAGTTGGTACGTATATTGTAAGTCACCATAGTAAGAACCCTATAGATTTTGGTGAATCTAGCACTTATTGTTTTTTTACAGGGACACAAAGAAAAATTCTTTATCATTATGGCCAAGGGACCAAAATCTTAAAAGTGCGATAGCATCTAAACGCCTTATTCAATTGAGCAAAAACTTTATGCACATATTATAGGTCACAGATACTCAATCTGTATACATTTTGGAGAATCTAGCACTTATAGTTTTTTTACAGGGACACAAAGAAAAATTCTTTGCCAAATTTTTAAAAGTGTGATAGCGTCTAAACGCCTTATTAATCTCAGCGAAGAATTTGTACAGATGTTATAGGTCACATTTGAACCAACTGTATAGATTTTGGTGAATCTAGCACTTACAGTTTTTTACAGGGACACAAAGAAAAATTCTTTATCTTTATGGCCTATGAGACCAGCGAAAGCATCTAAACGCCTTATTCAATTGAGCTGAAAATTTGTATGAATATTATAAATCACTGTTTCACTGACTATAAGCATTTTGGTGAATCTAGCATTTATAGATTTTTACAGGGACACAACGAAAAATTATTTATCCTTATGATCTAAGGGCTCAAAGTTCAGTAGCGTTAAATAAAACCTCGTGTGATATATGGAGAAAAATACTCAAACACTCTGTTAAGGTTTTCTCTTTTTTGTTTGTTTAGCAACTCCTCTTTCTTTATTTTATCTACAAAACTGTTAGTTACTCAATGTTCGGAAAGTCGAGTGGAGTCACTCCAGATTTTTTTACTTGTATCACCTTTCTTAACGGGGGTATACGTAATATTTGTTTGATCTCCTAAAATGTCCTATATGGCAATATTATCTAAAATTCGTGCACTCCTTGTTAACTCGATTTTAAAGATATAATCCTTATTTAAATACTGTTGTTAACAAAAACAACTTTTGTTAGATATTAGTGCTGCACCAAATAGCACTTCGACCGAGTAGTTGCTGAGTGCTTGGACAAGTACCGAATACCGAGTAGTTGCAAGAAAGAATAATTGAACCATATATGAAAATTTGCACATCTTAAAATTAAAAAAAAAAGGCTTTTGAACATAAAATTTAGAAAAATGGTAAACAGCACACTTTCATGCAGAACTTTTGTAGTGTATATACATAATTAGGTTCATTGCTACATTTTGATACTTTAAGCATAGTGAATTACTAAAACCAAAACTGATAACTTTATTCTTAACATCTTTTTTAGATGCGAAATTATCATCCTCAGATAATTCTTAGAGATTATAAAAGTTATTATGCTGTAAGACTTAATTTAAGATACATAAAATTTACATATGAAAGGGGAACATTAAAATATTTTATAATTTCAAACATTAATCTTCAGATCGTAGAAATGTAAAATGATAGGTGGTTTTGGGCCATGATTGGCAAAATAGCAGATTTAATTATGCAAATACGTTTTAAATAACGTTTTAGTGGATTTACCTTTTTTATATATACTGTAAAATACCATAAAATCCTTTACTCAGTTAAATGCCCCTCCTCTTTTCACTTTTTTTTTTTTTTTTTTTGTCCTTAAAATATTAAATAAGCACACATTTTGCTCGACGGTTGACTGTATCTGAATAGATGATAGTTTCTTACATTATTTATTTTATAGTATAAAATTCAAAATCAATCTTTAGATTCATCTAGCCAAATAATTTCATATTCAGCATTACGGTCGAATACCGAATATACATACTGAATATTCAGTACATTTCTAATAACTAGCTAATTATTTTGTAAAAGCAATAGTTCTGCATTTTGGGGTAAAATTCTGTTATGCTTGATTTCATAAATAATGTCTGCCTTGAACTGTTAGCGGCAAAATTGTTGTGCATTTCAATAACAGATTACAAAATTATTGCATATTTTGGTAAACAGAACAGAATGAAAAAAAAAGTAAAAATTTTATTGATAGGCAACAAAATAATGATGAATTTTGGCAATTATTTATATTATTAAACATAAAATTTGTTACTTAATGGCAAATGATTCTGTATTTCAATAACAGGCCACAAAATTATCATGGATTTTGAGAAATAGCTTTGGTGGGGAAAAAAAAAGAATTTTATCAATTTGCAATAAAATACTCTATTCTTAGTAATTATTTGTATTGTGAAAAATAAAGTTTCTCAATAAGCAGCAATATGATTTCATAATTTATTAACAGGCTGTAAAATTATCACTCAATTCAAAATAGTTTTCAAAAAATCGCAGACTTTATATATATATATATATATATATATATATATAAAATAATAATAATAATAGTGTATTACGGCGATCGTAAGCAAAAAATATTTCAGGAATAGCTTGAAAAAAAAAAAAAAAGTGCAAATTTTATTGATAAGCAGCGAAATAACAGCAAGTATATATTATTATTTTCTAGGTTACCGAGCGATACATAAACATGGAACTAAAAAACAGGCATATTATGATTACAGGCGATTATGAGTAATAATTTGTTTAGGCTTGGCAGTGCAAACAGATCAAAGATAAGATATAAACACATTTACTGACTATTCGAAAAAAAATATGTAACCATAATAAAACACGTACCTCCGAATTCTAATGTTGGTTTAAATATTATTTTCTTTGTAGATGCAAACATAGTATTAAGTTTCGCTTTTCTCAAATCATTTACTAAAACCTTCCAGTATCATATAATTTAGGGTTATAAACTAGGATATGTTCTTTCTTGATTAAATAATACACTTCGAAGTAATCTATAAAAGTAATATAGAAAATAGAAAAACCTAATGAAAATGAAAGGAAAGCTTAATTGGCGGAGGAATACAGTGCAAAACCTCGATGGTAAACAATTAGCGTCTGTTTACAGCAAGTCAGCGAGCGCCAAAAATTTTGGATGTGCGCATGCGCTCAAAAGATCATGAACCATGGTATAAATTTGTGTGCATGAGTGATAAACATTTTCGCTTAAAAAAAAATAATAATAATTCATTATAAATAACGATGAAATAGAATATCTATGATTACAAAATACTTCTTTTACTTTAAATATTATCTAAATAATTTGTTGACGAAATGGGAAATTTTAAAATTAAAAATATTTTCTTCATAACAAAAAGTTATTGACTGCATTCACGTTGGTCAGCCAACCAACGTGAGCAACTGAAGCCTTGCAAGCAAGAAGTAATAACCGCCTCACGCCCTTTTTAGCCGAAGAAAAGCATGCAATTGGCGGAGTAATATAGTTCCATTTCTAAAATATTTTTTTTAAAAAACAAGAGTTTTCCTGAAAAAAACGAAGACGTTACTAGATTCAGAAAGATCCTATTAACAACATATATTAATTATATGAAAATCCTTCGAGCCGTTTTAGAGATATTTTTTCAGAATTTGAGTCCATTACAACCTTCCACCTTACATTTTTCCTTTTTGGCTTTAAATTGAGATTCAGATCTCAAAACATACTGCATGTAGAAACGTACAATTTTCAGGATAGATTAAGACCGGAGATAAAAGACTATTTTGAAAATATCAGAACAAAATATGGCATATTTTCTGAGATATTAAGAGTCGGCTTTTACATATCTCTTTGATGTCAAACTAGCCGTATATATGAGTTCGCAGCGTTCAGTTCGTCCTTCCGCTTGCGTCACTCGAAAAACTGCCGTTTTGCATGATATATATGTATAGATTATATATATATATATATATATATATAAGGGCAACTACAGTTATCAACAACTGCGATATAAATACACAAAAATACTAATTCCTATATGAATTTCAGATTCTTGTTGTATTAAGCGTATATTGATATTAATTTGAAATTTACGTGTAAGGATTATAATTGTAGTTCTGAAAAGAAACACGTTTGTATGAAATACAAGAAAATAAGTTGAAACAATTCTCAAAATTTATACTTAAATGATTTATTACATCTTTGAAGTCTTTAAAAACTTTTAACTAATATGATTTAAAAGAAAATTTACTTAAGAACAAATGCAATTTATTTTTTAACTGCAGAAAACTTATTAGTTCTTCCTTTTAACTCCAATTAAGGATATTTATCATAATTAGTAAGCAGATGTCTGTGACAGATTAAGGGAAAAAAAATAACTCTTTACATTCCATTTAAACTGCATTCTCTGAGTAAGAGTAAGGAAAAGTAGAAAAATATGTTTTTTTTAATTTTTTACTAAATAGTATGTTCAAATAAAAAGTCATTCATTTTTATTATGCAATTAACTTCATAACAACGAAATATTTAAAAAATATATACATATAGAAAATCGACTAAATATAAAGTTAAATAATATTGTTTTTTTTTTTTTTTTCAATTATCCTTCTCTTACATTAAACGAGTTTATTACATGACTTGTTAAATATATATTTTCATAAACACTTGTGCAAAGTAAAGTTATTAAAATTTAGTTTATATAAATACCTCTCATAGAACGCAGTGCTTTGGAATAATTTTGGGCATTCCTGTACATAAAACAGTAATGATATTTACTCCGTTTTGAATGGGGAACATCCCATTGTGAATTTGAATAACATATTTCAAATTCATTAAGATTTAATTGTTGTAGTACATATAATAAAACAATGTAATATTTTAATATAACCATTAAGGTTTGTAAAAATGTATTGAAATATGGCTTATAGAAATTCTTCTCATAGAACACAATGCTTTAGAATACCTTCGAGTGTCCCTGTACACATACTAGCAGACGTATTCAATCCATTTTTAAAAGAGAACATCCGACAGTGAACCTGAATAACATATATCAGTTTCAAGAAATTCCATGAATATTGACAGGAGACAGAGTGCGGAGAGATAGATAGACGGACAGAGCTAAGTCAATAACACTTTTAAACCTTTTTAGAATGTGTTGTTGCAAATGAAATTTATGTTTATTATTATTATTATTATTATTATCATTATTATTCTAATACTAATTTCTAACAAGGGTAGTATGTATAAAAAAAATTGCTGTTGAAACCAAAACAAGCTTAAAATAAAGAACATAGTCGAAAACATAAGGTACAGAGAAAAATTTGTGCATCAATCGCTCATGGATCGAGATATGATCTTACAAGCTTCCTTTTAGCTGTTTCTATAAGAAACAACGAAACAGAAAGTGTAGATAAAATAAGTGATGAAGTGTTAGTGTGTTTGACTCGAGTGTAGGATGTTCTTAGATCGAGTCAAGGCAAAAGCGTTTTGCATTTCAATGTTTATTTAAAATACACACACACACACACACACACACATATATATATATGTGTATATATATGCATGAAATAAAGTTCTAAAGTTCTAATAGATAAAATAAGTTCTAATTAAATTTATAATTTAAGGGAAAATATTTATTATACTATGAAAGTATAATATTTATTTATTTATTTATTTATTTTATTTATTATCTTTTTTAATGTATTTATTATTAAGTATTAATCACTAAATAAATGTATTTATTTATTCCTTTATTTCATTAAAAAAAAAAAAAAATAAATAAATAAATAAAAAAAAAAAAAAAAAAAAAACGAGAATCATAATTAACCCTGCTGCTGTATTCATTTTGAATGGACAAAATTGTGTGGAAACAAAGACAATGTTTTTGATTTCAATACAGAAGCATTCTTTCAATTTCGATTTTTGAACTAAATTTATATAACAATTCATATTGTTTTTTATGGTGAGTATTCTACATAAAATACATTTTTTCATACATGTTGATTTTTGATCAAAGTGGACCCGAACCAACACCACTTGTAATAATGCCTCCGAGCTGAGCTCTACGTCATGGAAGATCGGCCGATTTCATCCAATCCCCACGATCCAACATGTATCACAGGAAGTGTTGATTGGATAAAATCGGCCGATCTTCCATGACGTAGAGCTCAGCTCGGAGGCATTATTACAGGGGGTGTTGCCCGAACACAGCAGCAGGGTTAAAGTTATAAATATAGTTTCTAAAAAAAATTGTCTATAATTAAAAGTAGAAAATGGATGAGAGTGTAAGCATTTTTCACAATGAGAACAAGATATATAAGAAAATTAATCCATTATTAATTAATCCAGTAAATTAATTGCATTACAATCTTGTTCACCATCCAATATTCTTCATCACGAACATTTTGTTAAATATTTGGGTTTTGTTCAAGTTACTAGATTTGTAAAATTCGTAATTATCCATATTTTGAAATTTTTTAGATGTAAACTGTTTATAAAATAGTGAAATTATTGAGAAAATTTGCCCCTTTGTGTAATTTTATTGTTAGTTCCTGTGACACCACGAATTTTTATAGTTATTTAATTAAATATTTGAATACTAGTTAGAAGTAGGGCGACTAAAGCGCCCGTTCAAAATTCATCATTTCATTTTATTTATTTCTAACTTCAAATAATTCATTTGCTAGAAAGCTCGTGCGAAATTTTCGAACTTTATGTGTCTCTTCCTTACGTTTAAAATTTAAAATTATTATTATTATTTTATAGACGTCATTTTTTCATGTGCAAGAGGAAATTTAAAATTATAAGAAAAAAAAAAAAAAAAAATATATATATATATATATATATATATATATATATATATATATATATATATATATACTTTTCTTTCTTTTTTTTTTTTTTTTTTTTTTCACGTGAAAGCGTATTTAATTTTATGCTAAAAAAAAAAAAAAAAAGAAAGAAAGAAAGAAAAGATAAAGAAAGAAAGATAAAGAAAAAGAAAAAAAAAAGAAAATGACAACAATTAAAAATTTAAATGTCTATTTTAAAGCTATGTCTGTTTTCATATTTTAATTACTGTTAAAAAATTTAATCCAAATTTCGTTACAAATAAGGTACCAAATGAAAGGGACGTTTTTCTAAATCCGACGGATTAAACACCTTATCGATTGGACAATTAGATTTTTTTAAATTAACTAAAGTATGGAAATCAGGTGGCAACTTGTGTGCTCACACAGCCTCCAAGGAAATCTCTTAGCCTTTTTAAGCGTGCCAGTCAGTCAGTGATGAGCGTAAATACATATGCTGATAAAAGTTAACTGCGACACCAAATAGTTCAGCAACAGCCGTTGTCCATTGACATTTTTTTCGCAAAAAACTGCATGAATAATAAAACAATTAATAACAAACGATCAACATTTGCTATTAGTAAAATATATGTATATATATATATTTATAATAATAATAATGATAATAAATAGTAATATATGTATATATATATATATATATATATATATATAATAGCAATTAAAATTTTACATAAAACAATTCGGCGAAAAATTTCTCAACAAAATTTTATTTAAATATAATGTAAATGCATTTCTTCATAAATTATTCATTTTTAAAATAATAATAATAATAAATAATCTATATCTATAATATTAACAGGCAAGCATGAGATTTGTGGTATAATTTTGACATATTAATTTTGGGAGACGAGGATTGAAAATGACATCATGGGAAAGGTATGATTAGCCAGATCTGCAGAATAGAAAAAAATTACTTTCGATATCAAGAAGGTATTTAAAAATATATTTATTTTTACGTATTTTTCCATTTTATACGCGCATTCTATTACATTACATTAAAAAATGTCTAAAGTAGAAAGTTTTTAAATATGGCGCTTCTTAAAACTCATGTAAAACCCATAGATATAGTATTTGTTTAGATCTATCATTCCCATGTTACCGTGTAAAGATTTCTGATGCCGAAAAAAAGTTTTGGCAGCAGCCATTAGAGATTTAAATTTCGGAACTACTAACAGAGTAGAATGTTAATGAGTTTTCAAAATGCCAAAATAAAGCGCGGCTTTTAAGTGTTCTAAGAAATATATAAAAGGAAATGGGATAAGTTTTCATAAGTAAATTATATCTAACTAATTCATGAAAAAATATAATATTTATAATAAGTCGCTTTGTTATTATTATAAAATAAGTACTGTCTTTATATTTAATGATTTTTTTTTTTTAATATTTCCTAAGATTTTACATTAGTAAGTGTTAGGGAATTTAAAAATTATTTTAAATTTAGTTAGCAGCGGCGGAGGTAAAGCCTGCTAGTTTCAATCTATAATTAGTACGTGGTGGCCACCTCATGACTTTCTTTTATATATAATCCTATAAAAAATTACGCAATACAAATTATTTATTAAATTACAATTTATTAAAGTTTTCTTCCATGATGAATGCGAACGATTATTATCTCAAAGTAGTATAATAATAATGGAAAGTCAGATTTCTGCAGACATGGGTATAATGTAGTTTCTATATATTAAAAAAAAAAAAAAAAAAAAAAAAAAAAGCTACTGTCACTGGCGTCAAATTTTTTTGTCTGCAACAGCATCTTCTAGCAAAGTGCAGGGTCCTTCGCGTCATGAGAGGTATCAATGTGTTCCGAATACTCCAAGGATGACATTTCAGCTGATTAGAAAATTCTATCATTTTAATTAAAGGAGTTATTAACTAAAAACGACAAGTTTATGAAGGTACTCTATTTTCCATTTTGAAGAAAGTTTCTCCCAGTGACGTTGTTCTTCTGTCATGAAGTCATTTTACGCAGGAAAATTAAAATATGATCCATGGTTGTACGTAAGTAGGTTCGATTTAAGGTCGTACCAGTACTGCGCTATGGGTAATTGGCGATGGTCTGGAACGCACCCCTAGAGATGTTCCGGTCACATGCCATCACAATTTTTATCCTTCCCGGAAGGGATCCTGCCCCCACGTTTTGGTGATCTTCAGAGGTATAGTGTGGGTTTGAGCATAGAGGACTTTGCGGTCACGACAGATTTTATGCGCTCCAACCACGATTAGTGTACTAATCGTGGTACTGTATTCGTGGTACTGTACTGTATTCGATACCTAAGCCGGCTCAGGTATCGAATCGGCAATCTTCCAATTACGTGCTCGGCGCTTTACAGACTAGGGTACCGCAGACCGAAACCATGGATGTAAAAAGAAAGAAAATAAATACCAATTTTTTTCTCTGCTTTTAGAAAATTAATTTTCTTACACGGGAAAATTAAAATATGATCCATGGTTGTAAGTAGGTAGATAATTAGGTAGGTTGTGTTTGATGTCGCACCATTACTGCGCTATGGATAATTGGCGACGATCTTGAACGCACCCCTACGGATGTTCCGGAGACATGCCACCACAATTTTGGTCCTACACGAAGGGGATGGTCCCCCACTTCAGTGGCCCCCAGAGGTATAATTTTGATGGGAACATGGAGGATATTGCGGCCACGACATATTTTAAGTGCATCAGCCACCATTAGTTTACACGACGGTCTTTGGCTAGCTCGAGAACCGAACCCGCAATCTTGAAATTACGAAGGGGTACCACGGTCCGGATCTAAGGTTCTAAAAAATAAATAAAAAGGGTCATATACTAAAGCTGTAATACAGGATGGTTTAAATATTATGAATTTCTTTCTATTAAAAATATATATAATTATTATATATTTCAATTTGACATTGAATATGAGGATTTCCATAATAATTTTCTGATTTTGTCTTGTAATATGCACAATTATTATCCCTTTATCAATGAAAGAAAACAGCGAATAGGCGGGCAGTGCTCTGCATGTGTTAATAAGTAAAGTGAGTCGGGGGGAGACGAAGCCTCCCTCGGGGTTTGGTGAGCGGAGCGAGCAGGGGGCAAAAAAAAAAAAAAAAAAAAAAAAGGGAAAAACAAAAATTTCTACTTATTTTATTTTATTTATTTATTTTTTAAATGGATTTATTAGTATATCATCTGCCTATATAAGAAGAATGCATAAAATTCGGAAAAACTTTTGATTTCTGATTTTCGATCAATATACACGATTTGAAATTTCTCTGCATTTCAATTAACTGAAGCAGACTTCTTATTTAAAAAAAAAAAAAAAAAAAATGAATTTATTACTAGCTTTCGTATATATAGGAAGAAAGTAGAAAAAAATTTCGATTTTCGATTTCCGATGAATTTACACGTTTAGAGATTCACTTGTCATTTCAATTTAGAGAAATTGAATACTTATTTATTTATTCATTTATTTATTTTTAAAGTAGATTTATTATTCTATCTTCTGCATTTATAAGAAGAAAGTATATAATTCAGAAAAAAAAAAAAAAAAAAAAACTTTAGATTTCCGGTTTTCGTTGAAGTTACATATTTTGAGATTTCCTGAACTCAATACGACCGGCTTCATCTCAACTTCTGTATTGCATAAATGCACTAAACCAAACATGGTCTATGAGATGTATATCATGTAAAACTATTCTGTTTTGATTTGGGTGCATATTGGCCGACAAGTGCCGTTGATGCGCTTCAACTTAATTCCTTTTACGAGAAGGCAATTATTTTGCTTTGCATTGCAAAAAGCGGTCGAGTTTAGACCACTGGGCGATACTAGTAAAAATAAAAAAATGTTAAAAATTTAAAATTGTCAGCACTGGAAAAAACTTTTTTATTATAATAAACATTTCCTTTAAAATTAATAATTTAATTTAATTTAATATACAACAACTTTTTTTAATTAAATAAAATGCAAAAAAAATACAAAACGTCTCTGCTGGGACTCGAGCTCTTTTCGGTTTCATTTTTTTTTTTTATAGTAAAAGCTGTTCTAATGTCATATCTTGATCCATAAGGAGTTGTTGCGCAAATTTTGCGCTCTACTCTATGTTTTCGACCATTCTCTTTAATTGAAATATGGGTTGGTTCCAACAGGAATTTTACTAATTCATACTTCCTTAGTAAGTATCATACTTACGTATATTTAAATATAATTAAGTATAATGTTAAATTACCAAAAATAAATAATTTAATTTAATTTAATTTAACATACAACAACTTTTATTAATTAAATAAAATACAAAAAAGTTCAAAACGTCTCTGCTGGGACTCGAGCTCTGAACCTCCTACATATGAATCAAATACGATACCATTGCCCTTCCTTTTCTTAGTACAATTTCGGTTTCATTGTTTTTTATAGTAAAAGCTATTCTAATGTCATATCTTGATCCATAAGGAGTTGTTGCGCAAAATTTGCGCTCTACTATATTTTTCGACCGTTCTCTTTAATTTAAATATGGGTTGGTTCCAACAGGAATTTTACTAATTCATACTTCCATAGTAAGTATCATACTTACGTATATTTAAATATAATTAAGTATAATGTTAAATTACCAAAAATAAATAAATAGAAATTAAAAATCTACAACATCTTCACATCTGTATATGGCCATAAAGAATACCAATATTGTGTTTTAAGGTATCATTACAAATTTAACAAAAAAATTGAAGGATAAATGACAAATTTGCAGTGCACAATTAGCAGTTAGGAAGGATCTATGCAAGCTACATGATTTTTTTATCCTGTTTTCTTTCTTTTCTTTTCTTTCTTTTCCTTTTTTTTTTTTTATTACATGTCACTGAAAGAAGGAATACATTTTCTTCATTTCATTTTTCAACATTCATTTTACAATTAATTTTCACAAACATGAAAGAAATATTTAATGTAATAAATATTAATGACTTACTTAATATTTCATTAACTAATTAAGAAATTTTTCTCAATAATCAGATAATCTCTCTTAAGATACAGGACTTTAATTATGTTGGTACCATACGTAAATATATCATAAAGTTTGAGAGAAAAAGCAAAGTTTTTACTTCTTAAAGATGTTTTGTTAGATATTTATTTTCCAGCTGACAAACTCACCCACACACACACAAAGAAAAATTAATAATAATATATTTTTTTAAATTTTAATCAAAGAATGATTTTTGGCTGGCTGTCTGCATGTTATATTTCCTTATATATATATATATATATATATATATATATATACAATTTTTTGCTCAATGCTATGAGGATAGCATTTTGAAAACGTCTTATAGCATTATGAGATTTTAAACAAAAATTCAATCCTGTTCTGTTTTGGTCCGAAATTCTTTTGATCATCTCAAAATTAATCTTTTCATTACACAGTTCTCTTTTTTCGCCTTAAAATATTATCCTAGAGTCCACCTTCTTTTCTTCAGAATCTAATTACACGGTCCTATTTCAATTTTCAACAGGCAATGTAGTCTAAAAAATTAAAGAAAGTACTATTATTAAACTTAAAAAATAAACCAATTTAAGAAATTTTGTTACTTTGTTTAGTCTGTGTATGTTTCTTTGGTGAATTATTTGACTGACTAGTCTTCGTTTTCATTCTTTTCTATTACTAACGAAAGCATTATAAATATACACATATATATGTGTGTGTGTGTGAAAGAGAGAGAGATAGAGAGAGACTGTGTATGTGAAATAAACTAGTTGGCATAGGTGAACTCAGCTCAGTTCCCCATCATATTTATGTTCTCATAAATTTCTAGGGCGAGACATATTATAAACATGTTAAAAGAAATGAATTTGACCAAAGCTTGATACAGTGACAGAATGAAATCCCCGCCTAATAAGCTATCCACCGTTCACTTCCATATATTTATCTTATTCTAATCTATTAATTTATTTTATCAGGGTCAATTCCGTTGTTTAGTTTTCATGCTACCATTTCCAATGCAATAATCCTCAAAATTCATATTTATATGAAAAATTTACAATTTCGCAATGTTGCTAAAATCGTAAATTACGAATAACTTACCAAATTTTTCTATTAGAATATTTGTATTCAATCATGTTCAAACAAATATCATAAATGTAATGTTTAAGTTGTGTAATGCATTTCTGATCCTCAAAATGGAAGTTTATGCTCAAATTTGCCTTATTCTGACATGTTAAGTAAATCGTAAATTCCAAATAACTTACGAATTTTTTAAATTGGAAAAATCATAGTCTATGATATTCCTGCCAGTATCCTAAATAATATTTCGAAAGTGGTTTGACAACTTTACGATGAAAATATCCCTCAAGATTGACGTTTATGTGAAATTTTGCTCTATTGTGCCATGTTAAGAAATTCGTAAATTTCCAATAACTTACGAAATTTTTATATTGGAAAATTCATAGTCATTAATATTCATGCCAGTGTCCTAAATAATATTTCAAAAGTAGTCTGACATCTTTACAATGAAAATATCTCTCAATATTGACGTATTTGTGAAATTTTGCCCTATACTGCCATGTTAAGAAATTGGTAAATTTCCAATAACTTACGAAATTTTTATATTGGAAAATTCATAGTCATTCATATTCATGCCAGTGTCCAAAATAATATTTCAAAAGTAGTCTGACATCTTTACGAGGAAAGTATCGCTCAAAATTGACGTTTATGTGAAATTTTGCCCTATACTGCATTGTTAAGAAATTCGTAAATTTCCAATAACTTGCGAAATTTTCAAAGTAGCATATTTATAGTTACTTATGTTCATTCCGGCATCAAAACTGATATTTTAAAACTTGTCTGACATTTTTACAGTAAAAAGTTTCCATTTAATGCACGTTTAAGTGAATTTTTGTCCTATTCTCCCATGTTAAGAAAATCGTAAATTTCTAATAACTTATGAAGTTTTTTAATTCGAATGTTGCAAATGAATAGGGTTCTTGCCAGTGTCGAAAGTAATATTTTAAAACTGATCTGACCTCTCTGCGACAGTTTGTTCTTGAGATATCGTGTACACAGACTAACAAACTAACGGACTAACGGACTAACGGACTAACAGACACCCTACAGACAAACACCATACAAATTTAGTCGTTTTCGGATTCCTCACACCTGAAAATGTATAGAAAAGCCAAAAAACCAAGGTCGAAAATTTTCACGATTACCTAAGATCCCCATACCTATAGTATGATGGGGAACTAAATAAAACCGAGGTCGAAAATTTTCACGATTACCTAAGTTCCCCATACCTATAGTATGATGGGGAACTAAAAATTATTTATTTTTTCATTAAAATAAAAACTAAAAAATGTCCTTTATTTAGTTTTCTGCATTTTGTTTCCAGTGGCAGTGGAGTTCTTCGCTCAAAGCTAGTAGATGAGATGTGACGGTTTCATTCGCAGGTTGCGTCGTCGAACTATCTGTTTGGAGTTTTCCGTAGTTTTCCTAGAAACTCTCATAAATATGGGCTATGATGCCTCAGAAAAGCCCACACATGGGACACACAGCCCAAGCATAAGACACTTGTGTAGTCAATTGGCCTTAACCCCAATGCCATTCCATACCGTTTTTGTTTCCAATTTAATTGTAGTTTTACTTGTAATGTTTTGAAATTATTGAGGATTAATTTCTATTATTTCTACTAATACCTAGATAACACCATTTCTTCTCTTTTCTCCCAGATTTAAATCACAATATCTTGTTTCAATCGAGCCTGTAAATATGTCTAAATATTTTAATATTTTTATTTATTATATAATAATATTATTTGTTTTTTATTTATTTTAATATATAAAAAATCCCTTTTCGGCAAGCTTAAAGGCAAAGGTAGATTCCTTTACGTTAATATTACAAATGTAAAGAAATTTTACATATGGATTAATACTTAACCAATGGCTTTGTTCTCACACATTGTATTATTTAAGCCGCTATTCTGTTTTCAAGAAATTTAATTTTCAACTACAAAAGGGATTCAATCTACTTAAAATTTTAGGCTAGATTTATTGGTCTGTAAATGTGTTAATTTTTTAGAACTCAAGGTCATAATCATTCAACAAATAGAAGTCTTAAAGATATACAATCCCAGCAATGGTGAATCTCGGAGGGGGCTATTGGTCTACAACCCCCCCCCCCCATCCAAGCTTAATCAAAATTATAATTTTTATTTAAAATCCATATAACTGTTGTTCAATATCTTTCTTTTAAAGAAAAAATAGAAACGTGAAAATGCACTTGTGACCTTACTATGGTCAAGTCAAATACAGTTAAGTGGTAGCGGTTTTTGGATAGTTATTTCATTGTAATTTTTATTGAATTATTGAGAGTTTTGTATTGGGTTTTTGTGATTCTTATTGTCAGATGAATAAAAATTGTAAAGTGAAACTGTTTTGGTTGATATAAGCTGGAACATTAACATTAGATAACATTGGGCCATTTGGCACCGCTGAATTTCAATATTAATTGTTATAAA
Source organism: Salticus scenicus (assembly GCA_963930645.1). Lineage (NCBI taxonomy): Eukaryota > Metazoa > Arthropoda > Arachnida > Araneae > Salticidae > Salticus > Salticus scenicus. The sequence continues at coordinate 103,573,904 of OZ005649.1, forward strand.
TTTAGTATGTATGATTTGGCGAAATTTTCGTGACAACACTTGCGACTTAACAATAAAATTTGTGATTTGGCGGCAAAATTTGATAGTTGACGACGAAAGTTTTGACTTGGCGACATAATTTGTTGTCTGACGACAAAATTTGGCGAGCTTGGCGGTGGAGAAAGGCAGCTTTGGCGTCATTATATTTTCTTTCTACGCGAAAAACCTCATATCTCTTCACAGACCAATATCTTATTTCGACAAGATAAAAAGTCAAAGGAAGCTGTAACGTAGCTCTATCGTAAATTTTAAATTCTTGCCTAAACCGACATTCTAAACTATTCACCACAAACGATACTTGTATTAAGATTGACGTATTATTTTAATTATATATTTTAAATGATTAATTAAAGCGTTTAAGATGGTTTTTAATTAACACACTTTTATTAACTTGATATTTTGCAACTATTAATGTATGTAACGGAATTTTGCAATTCAATTTTCGGCAACTTCTTGTCGTCCGAAGGGCCGGAAATTTTGCACACGACTTCATAATCAACGACAATACTAGATACAAGTGTTTCCAGGCACTTTTCTTATCAGGGGCAGGCTCCAGGGGCAAACAAAAAACATGTACTTATACAAAACTATCGTATGTGACAAAGGATTTGGATGTATTTGTATAATGTCGAGTGGCAACAATTAATTTTTTTAATAAAGATTTAAAAGTATGTAATAGTTTTCTAAAACCTTTATTAGTTCACTTTTCAATAAAAGAGTGTTCTTTATTTTTCTTTAAATAGTATAATTTTATTTTTCAAAATTAGGGAATTCGAGTAATGAAATACTTTAATTTAAATTTAACTTTTTATGAAAATAAACTTCAACGGAAAATTCATTAAAATCGTCCCTAGTTCATTTGTCAAAGGGATAATATCTAAATGTCCCCAAATTTATTACATTTTTTATCATGCCAGTTTAATTCGCTTAGCATCAATTTACACGATTTTCTTTTTAAACGATGACATTTATCTTTTACATTATAGCATCTATGTCATAAAGCTAAGTCTAAATCTGCTTAGCCCTAAGATATGTTGATTTTATTTACATATTCATTTATTAACTTTTATTTTATTTCTTTAAAATCACAGATAAAATTTTATTTCATTTTTCTCAGTACATTGTTGTATTAGTGACGTCATATGTTCTGTTAAGTTTTTTTTTTTTTTTTTTTTTTTTTTTTTTTATCAGATTAATATATTGTTTAAAAACGAGATTAAAATTTTATTATATTTTCAGTGATCTTTTTTATTATCGTTTGCACGTGACATAAGCATCAGATTATAAATTTTTGCAATGAAAGCTATAGAAAATGTCGGCTTCAATACAATTCACGAAAAATCACTTTTTAGCTTATAACTTCTAAGCAATTGAAGCTATTGAAAAAGTTTAAATACAAAAATTGTTCTTTAGGGTAAGGCGGTAATTCGACTGATTTGAATTTTTTTCCTATTTTCAATATTAAAGAAATTATGGGCATATGAAAATTTCCACACCCCACCATTTCCACCCCCTTTGAGCTGGACACCCCATCTACGAACTCGACCGAGATTTTTACTGTCCTGACAACATATCCTGAGCTGGTTAAATTTAATTAAAAATTACTCTAGTTATCGTGTTCACAACTTAACATGGGAAAAAGCGTTATACATATATATATATATATATATATATATATATATATATATATATATATATATATATATACCTATATATATATATATATATATATATATATATATATAAACTTTTGAACGGAGGGTGGTTTTGGGTTCTAGGGGTCATGATCGGTGAAGATATGAACAAATTTTTCAGAAGTCGTGTCATGAGAACCATTGCAATAGGTAGATCTCCTATAAGGAATCTACCTAAAAAAATGGATAGTAATAACTCTAATTTAATATTTGATTTATTATGTATTTTTCATTATATTTTTTAGTTCCCCATCATACTATAGGTATGGGGAACTTAGGTAATCGTGAAAATTTTCGACCTCGGTTTTTTGACTTTTTTACACGTTTTCAGGTGTGAGGAATCCGAAAATGACAAAATTTGTATGGTGTCTGTCTGTAGGGTGTCTGTTAGTGTGTTAGTCTGTTAGTGTGTCAGTGTGTTAGTCCGTTAGTTTGTTAGTCTGTGTACACGATATCTCAAGAACAAATTGTCGCAGAGAGGTCAAATCAGCTTTAAAATATTACTTTCGACACTGGCAAGAACCCTATTCATTTGCAATATTCGAACTAAAAAACTTCGTAAGTTATTAGAAATTTTCGATTTTCTTAACATGGGAGAATAGGACAAAAATTCAGTTAAACGTGCATTAAATGGAAACTTTTTACTGTAAAAATATCAGACCAGTTTTAAAATATCAGTTTGGATGCCGGAATGAACATCAGTAACTATAAATATGCTACTTTGAAAATTTCGCAAGTTATTGGAAATTTACGAATCTCTTAACATGTCAGTATAGGGCAAAATTTCACATAAACGTCAATTTTGAGAGATATTTTCAGCGTAAAGATGTCAGACTACTTTTGAAATATTGTTTAGAACACTGGCATGAATATTAATGACTATGAATTTTCCAATATAAAAATTTCGTAAGTTATTGGAAATTTACGAATTTCTAAACATGGCAGAATAGAGTAAAATTTCACATAAACGTTAATCTTGAGGGATATTTCCATCGTAAAGATGTGAAACCACTTTCTAAATATTATTTAGGATAGTGGCATGAATATCATTGACTATGAATTTTGTAATTTAAAAAAATCGTAAGTTATTTGGAATTTACGATTTACTTAACATGTCAGAGTAAGGCAAAACTGAGCATAAACATCCATTTTGAGGATCATGAATACGTTAGACAACTTCAAAATTACATTTATGATATTTGTTTGAACATGATTGAATACAAATATTCTAATAGGAAAATTTCGCAAATTATTCGTAATTTACGATTTTATCAATATAAAAAAATTGAAAAATTTCCATATGAATATGCATTATACGATTGCTGCATTGAAAATAAGATCATGGAAAGTAAAGTACGAACTAGAATAATAAATTAGAATAAGATAAATATATCGAAGTGAACCATGGATAGCCTATTAGGCGGGGAGTTCATGCCATCACTGTGTCAAGCGCTTTTAGGCGCTGTGTGATAGCTTATTAGGCGGGGATTTCTTTCTGTCACTGTGTCAAGCGTTTGGTCAAAATCATTTCTCTTAACATGATAACCATGTTAAGAGAATGTTCTGTACTAGAAATTTATGAAAACATATATATGATGGGGAACTGAGCAGAGTCCACCTATGCCAACTAGTTTAATATTAATTTTAGTTTCTATGAATTGAATGACTGTACGACTAGAGCTACTTAAACTTCTACTTTTAGTAAAGTAATAATTAAACTGTATTACTGACGGATCTTAGTTCTTTTCAGGTTATTGATAGTTCCCTTAATCTTATTAGTAAACAATTTATCTTTAAAGTTTTATTTCACAATCCCAGGAATGTTTCTATTAAATATCTTGCATTCCTGTCTATTGGTCTAATCCTGTTTAGGCAGTGTTGCCGAATCTGGCGGATTTTTAATTCAGAAATTAGGAATAAATTTGAGATGTGATATTTGATAGACGTAAAAGACTATCAAACATTAAAGCGATTAGGTAAACATTATATTTAAAAATTATTCGTGATTATTAAATAAAAAATCCACCTGATCTGGCAACACTGTGTTTAGGTGTATAGGACATTAAAATATGTAAATTTTGGCTATATGTTTACTGATTTACATAAATACAACTAATTTTGCGTACAATATCCAATCAATGCCGCTGAAGAAGTATAGCCTATTAATATTTTCATTATTTGAATTTTGATCTGATTATCTTTCTTCTTTTTATTTTCATTTATTAGAAGAATTTTGAAAACTGAGTTATTTTTAATCATTATTAATTATTTACTTTTTATTTTTATTTTAATTACATTATTTTACTAAAGAATGATTTTTATTGTAAAATTTGTTAGTTAAATCTTCTAATATATGTATTTAAAATTATGCTTATTGTCAATTATAAGGTAAATCCCAGAGAATGCTCAAAATTCAACAGAATAATATAAAAATCCAAATCTTAAGTTTTTTCTTAACTGTTGCTAAATAATTTTCAATTTAATCGTTTTCTAAACATTTCCTTTACTAATTTTGTTAAGCTATAATTTAAAGCAAGAGTTGTAATAAAACTAAGAGATTTATTTTGGGCAATCTCTCCTTACAGGATAGGAAAGACTGCGCACATGAGTAGGAGAGATTGCGCTTAAGTGTAACCAAAATTAAATTATTGACAGTAAAAATATACTTAAATGACCTTCTTATGAGGTTTTTGTAGATAAATTATTTTGCATTAGGAGTTGATATCTTAATTAAATAATTAAAATAAATAAATTAAAAAAAAGTACAAATAAAATAAAATAAAAGCTATTATATATATATATATATATATATATATATATATATATATATATATATATATATAAAGAGAGAGAGAGAGAGAGAATATTAAAGTATCAGAAGAAAAAAATACCAGACAGGGTTATACAATTACATTAAGTAATTACAGGGGGGGGGGGGGGGGCTACAGACCTTATTCTTCCACCAGTACATTTTTATGATAAATATTTACTTAACTAATCGTGAAAAGATACTATTAAACAGTCTGAAAGGAAAATACTGGTGGAGGAATCAGGTAAAAATTTTGACCTGTCACCTCCCTGTACTAGATAACACGTCGACAATGCATTTCTGAGCTACCGTGAGCAATGATGTACGGTTGGTTCCACCAACTTTTAAGCCCAGTATCTTCCGCACAAAAATGTTCAAGACACAAATCCTCAATTTTACTTCTTTTTAAATCTTCTCGTTTTAACTTTAAAAATATTACGTGATTTTAATATAATTTATTTTATTGAAATTTAGACGATAACTGCTGTTAAAAACAAATTTGAGATGACTGATAATTTTTTATCGGCATCTCAGTTTTATCGCTTTGTTTAAGTAGCCGGCAGCTGCAGAAAATTGAATATCTAATTAAAAAAAAATTTCAAAACTAAACAGATGTACGATAACATGAAATAATTTGCGATAAGTTTTCCAGTAGTCTAAAACTAGTAATCAAGAGGTAAATTGAGGTATAACTTTTGTCAATTGTTGCCACTCCTGAATTAGGTCCAATTTCGGATTCTAGGTACGGTCTCCATAATGATATATCGTCTCAAATGGGTTAAACTAACACATTAATTTGTCAAAGTTTTCTCCTGGTACAGTTCGAGGTACAGTTTTTAATGATCTATTAAAAAAAAAAAAAAAAAAAAAAAAACTTGCACTCTGATTATAACCAGCCTGTACACATGACTGTCATTTTCTCAAGATTAAATTTTAAACTTTAATGACGTCACACAAGGTTTTAAAAATAAACGTCATCGATGAAAGTTAAAAGATCGAAATTTCTATCCAAAACAGAAATTTAATATAAATATATAACGCAATGTGTCAGAATTCGAAAGATTTGACTAAAGTAACAGCTGAACATTTATAAATTAAGGTTTTCCATTTCATGAAATAATGAAACGTAAATTTCTTTATTATTTATTGAAAGACTTTTGCGTAAATACTTTTAAAGAATAATCATCTATGATGTATGAAAATGTAATATATTTTTTTTTTCAATAAATTTGTAAATCTAAAAATAAAAATCGATATACAAGCAATTGAAATTGAACTATAAGTAATATTTTTGATAAATGTATTGAAAAATAATTTAATCAAGTTTTTTCTAAAGAAAATCTATAATTTATTCCTAAAATATTGATGCATTTATTGATATATATATGTATATATATATATATATATATATATTATTTAAGAATTTATCCTAAAATGCATAGTTTTTTATTAATATTTTTGAGACATAACATTTATTTATTTATTTATTTACACTTTTAAAGGGAAAGTAATAAAGGAAAATAAATTTATATTACTCATATAAATAAAAAAAAAATTGAAGGCGTTTTTTTCAATTGCTTTAGTTTTCAATATTTTATTATATATATATATGTTTGTTCTTATTTTCTCATCTCTCTTTGTTTTGTTTTCGTAGCTAATGTATAAATATACTAAATATGAATTTTGTGTATATTTTAAATAAATATTCTATTGATGTCACGATTTTTACTTTCTGATTTACGAAATTAATAATATCAATAATATTAAAGATAACACAAGACTGATATTGTGAAATAATAAATAACTTAGCAGATCTATAATTTTAAATTTACAGTAGATGTTCAAATTAATATATACATATTTTTTTTTAATATTTTTTCTATTATCTAAATAAAATACTAGACAAAATGGCCTGAAAATTCATACATGCAAAAACATTTAAAAACTGATATTTTCCCTTTATCGATTTAGTCCAGAGTACAAGTAGGGGACCAACTACAAATTGAAGAATAGCAAAAATAATTTGGGGATACAAATTATCACAAAAATCTACAAATGATTTGTAAATATAAGAAATTGCTGCACGTACTATGTATAATATTCGTATGTTTTGGTGCGGAAATTGCGCAATTATTTAGGCCTATATATATATATATATATATATATATTTTTTTTTTTTTTTTTTTTTTTTTTTTTTCAAAAATTTACAAATTTTTCGACTTATAACTCGAGCAGATTTCTGTAAAAGTTTACAAAACAGGCTAGTAAAATTCACAAAACATTAGAGAAACACTATTCTTTTTACCACTTGTAATATTCGTTGAGATAGAGTATTTTTAGTAGACATTATTTTACTGCGCATACGCAAAAGATAGAAGAATTTATTTTTCGTACTTAGGTTGAAACTTAAATATATTGAACAACTTCTGTCAGAAGTTCATTTGAATAGAGTAAAAATTAGAAAATTGTCAGCAAAAAAACGAGCTATAATTTAGCTATTTCCTACAGTTGAAATTTCATAAGGGTTTTTCACACGCTGCGTATTTAACTTGAAGATCCAATTATTTCAACCACATTGCAAAAGTTCTTTTTATGGGAAAAACCCCTTATAGGTTTGTAACTTTAACATATTTATATGTATTTACTAAAATTTGTGAGTTCATATAATTTTAGGGAAATTCATTCAAGTTATAAGCAAAAAAATAATAATAGTAATAATAAAAATAAATAAAAATGAAATATTAGTTTCTGAATTGAAAAAATATATATATACACATATATGACTAAATAATTGCGCACCAAAGCATACAAATATTGTGCAAAATATGTGCAACAATGTGTAAAATAGGTGGTTCGAAAAAAACATTTTTATTTTTTTTCAGATCGCTATAGTGCACAAAAGTTGCCATTGGTATAGACGTGAAAAAGCACTAATTATTATTTTTTTATTAATTTGTCTTCCGGTCGTGCAATGCCATCGAAGTTAACAAAAAATTGTGAAAAACCTTAATTTTTCATAGTTTTTTTTAAGCACGCCAGATGGTTTTAATTGCGTTCCTATACCATGAATTAACTACTAAAAGTATGTAAAATCAACATATATGCACTAATTATACATTTGTTTCATACCTTCCGGTCGTGCAACATAGTACAAAATGAGTAAAAGTAGTAGTTTTTGCAAAATTTCAAAGTTTGACTGTTTAGTACATTTTAATCATACGATTTTTATAGATGCTACAGTTTAATTCTATTACAATAATATGTTTAAAATCCAATCATATAAGATAAACTTTGATATTCAAGTGAAATTCGGTTGCGCAGCTTCGTCAAAAACAGAAGAGTAGCCTACCTGGACAGAGAGAAGAGGCGGTTTCTTTTCAGATAATTTAGAAATTTTCTAATAGCAAATATTTGGTATATATAATATATTTTTTTTTTGTTTCGATATTCAAATGTTGGTGCAGCTCTTCGCTCATTTTGTTTACAAAACGATCCAGAACTCACCACGGGGATGTGGCTGCACTTCGAGTCCCACGCACACCCTACCCAACCAACCATCCAATGTAGTGTGTGTTATTTACAAATGTATATGAACTAATTTGTAAAAATGTATATGTACAAATTTATTTCGCTTTCTCTCTCTTAGTGTTTCCTTTCTAGTCTTTATCTATCGATAAACGTCATAATTCGGATTTGTATGAAAAAGCTAGCATCGCTGAGCGTGACAGTAATGTGTTTCTAATATAGCCGTCTCAGGAACTGCGTCCACACACTTTACTTGAAGCACCGGTCACTAGCTTAACGCATCTTTCAACTGCCTGTGTATGGTATGGAAAAGCATCTATACTCATAACAGGCTCGAAGTCATTACTCACATACTGTTTTGTCGTTTCATTAGTCAATGTTCTTATCAGTGGAGGTGGAGTCAGTGTACTGGAGTTCCATTTGATAATTTCGGTATAGTCTTTAGCTTCAAAGTTTAGGTTTGGTTGTTTAAAGATTCTGAAAGAGTCAATTTCAGATATTGCTTGCTTTGCCTTCATGATACGCCTAAAGCCCAGCTCTCGGATATGGTTTCTTTCATCAGTTACCATAGCCAAAAGTAAATTTTCGGGATGGGCAAAGTAAGCATTCCGTTGTAAAACGGGATCAACAATTTGAAGCAGCTCTTCTGGTAAGTGCCTTGTAGATTCAATAGTTTTGTAAACATGTCTAGCCCCCCCTGTGAATTTGTTGTTTATTTTTATGGCAAACCACATAGGCATATAACATTTGAGAAGAAAGAGGACAATCTCTCTCAAATTTTCGGAAGGGCTTGACACACTGATGTAGAGGCGCAAAACTCGGTTTGCAGTAGTAAACCATCTTGAATGTGACATTAGGCCAGGATCACGTACTTCAAAGTCTTCTGAACAATGTCCTGACTTGATGACTTCTGATATTTCAAGCAAGTACAATTGGTCCTTGCTAAGAATACGCTTGTCAAATTTTGGAATCTCACAATCAATAGGATTAAAATCAACAACTGGTAGTCTTTCACAATCAGGTAGGGCCTTTGCATTCGGTGCGGAATATCCTATTTGGGCCTGTGGTATTTCCATCTAAGTGATGGAAAAGGTGGCGGAATGGCAGTTCGTTGCAATGGAGAAGACAGATACTCCATTGTAGAGGTCTTCCACATGTATCTAGATTTGTCGAATTACAACATTTCTGAAGCCCGTATTAATAACAGTACCGTCACATCCAACAACTTCCAATTTGTCAAGTAAAAAGCCATTTTCTAAAATAAGACGTGATGCTTTTGGCTATGTCGTTTGCTGAGCTTGAAGAAGGACAAGTGTGTCCTATGTAAGTGGAGCCTGGCTCCTGAATTAAAGAGCAATGCTCCTCCTTATAGGTTCAGCAAAAGTGTTTTCTGCCATTTTTTTTCAATTGTCAATGTATTGTCTTTTCGTCCATCAAAGTAAAGACCATACATTTCTAAACTTATATCACTTTGCAAACTATCTCTCACACAAGTTTTCTCTCTTCGGACTTTACTCTAGTCTACAACATAAGAAATAGCTGATTTATTAATCAACCCAACATCTTGTAGTACACTTGAAGCAATAGCAGCAGTAGCGCGATCCGATACCCCATATTGGTCACTAGTTACAGCAGTAGTGTTTAATTAAATCCTCAGCTGCCACTGCGGTTTGGCTGAAGAAGTTGAAGTTTGTGGTACAAAGTCTTTGTCACTGATATGGGGAAACGTCTGAATCTGAATTATTCATATGTACTTCAACATTTTTGCATATTTCAGAAGATGTAGGTCGTTTCCTTTCATAGTTTTTCAAGTATTATTCTATTAGTTATTCGTTTGGTTTCCTAAACATCCAGAGACCCCATTTTTCCAATGCCGTATTTTCTTTGCAAGTACATAAACCTTAGTTCCAAAGATGGATTTTTTTTTCCTCTTTCAAAAATGCAGTTCACACTTACAGGACATACACATGTATCTGGATATTTCTTACATGAACAGCCATTAGCAACAATTACACATTTAAACGCCGCGGTATTAAAAATAGAGCATTCTTTCTCCTTGAAATTGTCAAGTTTAAGTTTGAATGCTGGTTTGTCTTTGTCACGATGAAACGACTTTCTGAGTTTACCATATGATTCGTACTAAGAACTAATTAGCTGGATGACTCTGTACTCCGTAGCAGTTGGGATCGAGGCTTTATCATATAAACCGACCCCGATAATTTCCTTTGCCACTTTTGAGGCTACTCTTGAAAAATATACACTCTTGTTGTTTATTGTGGCAGCTAGGTTGCATCTCTCTTAAAAGCAGCAGCGAAGGACATCTTCATCAGTAGGAAGCTTTTTGTGTAACAAGTCTCGTGGGTGACCAAAAATAGGGCACTCAAAATCTTTTCTAGTTATTGTACCTATATCAACTTTCGTTGGCACATCCATTGTATCAATAACTGTCGTGTAGAATTATTCAAGTACAAACACTGAAAGCAAAAGTAGACAGAAAAGTACGGACTTAAGCACAACACAATCTGGTACTAACTCGAACTAGCGGCATGAGCAGACTGAAGGAAATAGCGGGAAGTGATAAGGGCTGCGACCGGCTGCGCTGCGAGCGCATCGCAGGTATCCATCACGTACGCCACGCCTATCTTATAGCCACGTTTATCTTATATGCTTGGATTTTAAAATATATTATTGTAATAGAATTAAACTATAGCATCTCTAAAACTCGTATGATTAAAATGTACTAAACAGCCAAACTTTGAAATTTTGCAAAAACTACTAATTTTATTCGTTTTGTACTATGTTGGTCGACCGGAAGATATGAAACAAATGTATAATTAGTGCATATATATTGATTTTACATACTTTTAGTATTTAATTCATGGTATAGGAACGCAATTAAAACCACCTGACATGCTTAAAAAATTATGAAAAATTAAGTTTTTTTCACATTTTTTTGCTAACTTCGATGGCATTGCGCTACCGGAAGACAAATTAATAAAAAAATAATAATTAGTGCTTTTTCACGTCTATACCAATGGCAACTTTTGTGCACTATAGCGATCTGAAATTTAAAAAAAAAAAGTTTTTTTCGAACCACCCTCGTGTTAAAGTTACAAGTCATTTGTAGCTTTTGTGATACATGCTGATCCAAAGTATTTTTGCTCTTCTTCAATTTGTGTTTAGACCCCTAATTGCACTCTGACATAAATTGAAACTGAAAAATATGATTTTCTATATGTTCTTTGCATGTATGAAGTTTCAGGCTATTATGTGTAGTATTTTTAGATAATCAAGTATGTACACATATATGTGTATAAAATAAAAATAAATCTTATAATTTGAATACTCACCGTATTTTTTTTTTTTAAACATATAAAGAAAAAATTATTAAGTATGTTTAATATTGGAAAAAATATTTAACTCTCTGCGTCGAACTGAACATATAACAGTACGTTATGCGCGAAATTCCGATATAAGCATCATTCTGCAACTTAAATAGATGACGATATTGCTATCAAATTTGGTATGTGAATGATTTTTAATGTGCACTAAATGAATTTAAAAAGATATTTTTTACTTAAAAGAAAAGTACTAAAGTATGCGCTTTGGATTTACGAATGTCAAAACAATTGTAGGGGAGCGTGGGGCTAGTTGGCATAGGGGTAATAAGTAACGTGCAATTTACGAAATAGTTTGTAACATTTGTGATTAAATATTCTTATAAACATAATTCTTATGACACGCTTTATATGTAAGCACAATAGGTGGTACACAAAAATGGTTTAGGGGAGGTTCTGTATACGTGCTTCATTTTAGCAAGTTAGTGAAAAAAAATAATATTTCGTAAATTTTCATTAAAGGTATGTTAATTTATACTTTAACCCTTTCAGTCGCAGTGTTCCCGCTATTGGAACACCTCATTTTAATTCTCAAATGCAAAAACTCATCCCGGAATCTTTTTAGCAAAAATTTACATTTATAACATAGCAGAAAAAGCCCTTTTTTTAACGTGAAAATTTAAAATTTCTTGTAATTTAATTATGTTCGTAAATTCCGGTGGCAATGTAATTTAAATGAACCGAATTACCTTTCGCCGCAAAGGGTTAAAATACTCCGGAATAAATTGAAATGTTGGGATCTATGCAACTTTTACGAGTTTTTGTTGTCGATAATGTTTTCTTATAAAGTGATTTATTTATTAAATTGAATATTTTTTTGAATTTAATAAGGTTTACTTATAGATGTTTCAAACCGAAAATTTCTCGAAAAGGAACAATGCTATTTTTTTATTTTTTAAATATTTATGATCTGCTATGTGTCTAAAAGCCATTTTAAAAATTAGTTTAGTAATTTTTAAAATAAATTAAGTAGTGAACGTTAAAGGGTTAATGAAATGCTCATAGCTATTTATTTAGTCTGTGTGTTGAGTTATAAAATGCATGTGTAATTTTTTTGTATAAATCGTTATATATTTTATAAATAGATAGAATGTCCAAAATCATACGATGGGGCAAGTTGTAACATGTTAGAGGAGTGGCTTGTGGAGATGCCTACAGCCTGAGCTCGAAGTCTCCGCCCATTTTCAAGAAACTTTCAGAAATAGAAAATTTTTGGCTTCTTTGCCAATACTATATTTGTACAGAAATATTTTATGTGTTTTTACCTTAAAGTACCGTGATTATTTAACCACGAATCAGAATCACGATTTAATCACGAATTAGAGAATATTGCATAAAAATAGTGGTAGAAAAAAAGCAGAAAATTCTCATCCATGAGACTGTCCTGAAAAAAGGGCGGAGAATTCGAGCTCTGCTAAACGCTCTCTGTGGCATAAAAAATGGGTATAATGCTTAATTTGCAAAATATGTGCACACATTAAATGCATGAGAAGGAATAAAGTATCATTTGCTTGAACTAGTTTAAATTTTTACTAAGATTGACTTCTACGTTGATTTTATCTTTAATTTTATCTTTATTTTTCAATAATTCATTTGATATAATTAATTGTTACTATACCAAGAAAGTTATAATTTAATATCAGTTATTAATTGTCTTTTTTATTAAATTAATAAATGATTGATAACAAAAAACATTTTGAAATATTGTCATTTTTATTGTTAGGGTTCCCTTTGTATCCGTTACAATTTGCCCCACGTGTGTTATAATTTACCCCAAATCCGGGGCAAATTTTAACAGGCAAATAATTTTGAAAAAACATTTTTTGTGCTAAAATTAGCAAAATTAACGGAAGTTTTTATTTATTTTATTTTTTTTTTATGAATATGATAGATGAATATGCATGCTATGGAAAACAGCAATTATAAACTGAAAAACGCAAATACATTTAAAAATATACTTAATTTTTCAAGAACTGTTACAACCTGCCCCACGCTTCCCTAATCTTTCAAACGGTTTCAAAAACTAATCAATGAATGTGCAACTATTTATGCTTTATGTATGGAAACATCTCATTAGCTATATTTTCTATTTTTATTTACAAAGCCTCAAAGGCGTTTTAAAACTTTTTTTTCCTTGAGGATATATTATGAATTGAACGCATGCGGAAGTTAATGACAATCCATTCGCCTTCTTTATCTGCTATGAAAAACTAATCTCAACAAATTTTGCAATTAATCTTTCTTGGACAAGGGCACGTGTGGGAATTATAGACAACGAAAAAGTAATCAAAACAAGTCATTACTGAATATATTTTTAACTTACAGGTGTCCCTCCCATATCCATCCACAATAGTCAAACCCTATTTTAGAAACAAGATCTTATGAGATTGGCAACAGCATTGGACTTACACCCCTAAAGGCAGAGACACCTACGCGATTCCAAACGCTGTTGATACTAACTTTATTTCACCGAATATAATAGCAACGTTTTTTATATCGGACCATAGTCAATTCCCACTATACTTAAATAAAATAAAAATTCTACCAAATGACAAATGTAAATCTGATAAGAAAAGCGTGGGATCACCTTTTCATATATATCTTCTAAAAATGCAAACTTATCCAAAATAATTTGTCTTTTAATAACAACTTAACAATTTTAATAGGAATCTAACTTAAAAAAAAAAAAAAAATCTACAACAAGTCCTTTTAGAAGAATTATATTAAAAAGAATTATATTAAACTAAAACCTCCAAAGAATTATATTAAACTAAAATCAGTCTTCAATATTTTAATCAAACATTATTCAACTATTCCACACGCGTATTAGCATCATTCATTTACTGTTGGCTTCTCTCTACTTTATTTTATTGTCTTGCAGACAATTTTATTTATGAAATAATAAATAAATAAATGAATAAATCTAGAACCAATAGAATCACAGGTTAGATCACAGACAGGTAGGTTAGATCACACCAACCATGGACATGAAATGCCTTCAAAATCTTATCTAACAACCCAGAAAAAAATTTTCCTATTATGTCCATGGAAATCACAAACAAATATATAAATTATATATTTTTCAATCATGAAAGATTTTTAAAAATAAGGTAGGATCTTTCCTGCTGATTCCCGGGCCTGCTTCCTGGGTTCTGAAATCGCTGGATGGAAGAGATTTGACTCGTACGACCCCATATAGGATTTGCCCTGAGGGCCTGCTTGCAGGTCCACACTCTAACCCGAAAGGTGTGTTGCCTCCCAGTGGCGGTGTTCTGTTCTTTATCTGCTAATTTCTATTTCTATTTGAAATTTAGCTATAGAAACTTTGAGTATATTTATTGAATATAAAAATGCTTTTGCATTTTTTGTAATACTTTATCTATCTTGATAAGATTTAAATTGTTAATAAAACTCCGAAATACAAATATCGGAATAATAATTAGTTAAGGGTGAAGTAACAATAAATTATATATATATATATATATATATATATATATATATATGTATAACACATTTAATGGTGATTCTAGTAGAAATAAGATATATTTGTCTTGGTCTGACAAGTCTTTGATTAAAGAGTGTACATTTACGGTCATGAGAATAACATACAAAAATTGAAGAATTCGGAAAATAATAATAGTAATACATCAACAAAAAAGTGTATAAATAGTTATCTTTAATTTCGAATATTTGTAATGGAAGATAAACTAGCTGACTTCTTCCTTACATCCCCTGTAAAAGAGTATAAATATCAAAGCAAGCAACATACTTGCCAACATCCTAATTAATATTCCGTAGATTTGTTAGTCCCGCCCTATTTCTCACTCAAGTAAATTTATAGAGTAGTATTCTCTAAATGCAATCACGATTAAAAACGATGATAAATACTCTACAAAATACTCTGTGTGAAAAAGAAGGCGCGGCTAGCGATACTACGGAATATTAATTAGGATGTTGGCAAGTGTGAAGCAGTTTCTAAAAACACTGTTTTTCAAAAAATTTTAAAACCAGTTTTAGTCTTCTCTAAATTATTTTATAAATTTCATATGGTTCGACACAGGAGGATTTGATATGTATAAATTATTTCACAATTCCCTGTTTAAATTTATAATTAATACAATCAGATTTTATTATAATGAGAATACATTAACAAATCAATGTATCATATACTGTTTTATATTTTAAAAAACAAATAACTTCACTAAAACGAGCTATTCAGTATCTAAATCGCCATGCATAAGAACAGTCGTACAACTCATACAATTTGACACAGCTATTTCGATTTTCACCTATAACATTTCTGACCAATTTCTTCTTAATCGAAGTCAATAGAGTTTGTATTCCTCTTAAGACAGTCTATATTATATTTTGAGCTATTTGTTTCCTCACTATTGTTCTGCTAAAATATCAATTCATCCTCACCGGTAGTTTTAAAGCTAGAGCATTTAGAAATTGCAACTTTAATTATAATCACCTGTATAAAGACATTGGTTTTGTCAAACTTACGAACAAAATTAATTGGTGATAAAGATTTATTTCAATTTTAATATTTGCGTGTAAATAAAATATACAGTAGAACCTCGATTATCCGAAGTAATTGGGAGCGAACTTACTTCGGATAATCGAAATTTTCGGATAATCGAGAATTCATCAATAATCATCTAAAATGTTTATCAGCACTCGTAGTTTGGAAAGGATGGCTTGCATACAAAAGGAATGTGGAAAAAAAAAAAAAAAACTTTAAAAATACATGTTTGTTAAGAGAAAATTTTGGATGATAATAGAAAGTGAAAAAAAAAGTGAAGAAGAAACCGACATCGGTTAACGGAGAGTTTCGGTTAATCGAGGTTCGGATAATCGAGGTTCTACTGTATTTCTTTTTATGTCAGGGAAAATTAGTGAACACACACACACACACACACACACACACACACACACACATATATATATATATATATATATATATAAAAACTCCTTCTCATATTTATAAGGACACTTTATGTTTTGAAATAACTAATGTAAAAATGATTGTGACCAAGATTATACTAAGTGCACTTAATATATCTAGTATTCTAAAAACCAAAACTGATATATATATATATTTTTTTAATATGAAACAAAATTAATAAAAAATAATTCAAAATATTTTTTTTTTCTCCTCGTTCTTAGATGTTCATAATTATAGGGACAATCGAGATTTTTTTCGTTTTATTTAACTTACTAGCGGATAAATTACAGTTGACATGCGAATTTGTTAAGTACAGGGCTAGATTAATTCATATATAAGCCTTCAATTTTTCTTGGACGGACATTACTGATAATTCCTCGAAAAAAAGAATGTTCATGTAGTGAAGTATGATAAATGTGTTTCTTAAGAGAAAAGATAATTTCAATCCGCCGAATTTCTAATGAAATTCGAAGATCTAAAAATTCTGAAAGAAATGTGATCAAACGTTGAACTGATGGATCGATAGGAGAGAGATCTGATGCAAAATCAGAGTTGTTTTACAGAGATCGAAGACTCATAATTCCTCTGACTTTTCTATTCATAATGACTGCTGTTGAATTTGCTCGTAATTTTGAACGAAGGGTCGGGGTCTACATTTATTCATGCTTAAAATAATTAATAATATGTTAAAATGAATAAAAAACCCGTAATAATCAATAAGCATTCAATGGGGGAAAGGACGTCTGTGTTAAAGTTGAATAAAGACAATATTAAATGGTAAAATGTTGCATTTTCGGATGAAAAACATTTTATTCTTGATTAACCAAATGATTTTAACAGTTACTGGCATGATCTGAAGATAGCGAAAGACAGAGCAGATTTTTTAAAGTCAGATATGAATCGGGTATTTTAAAGGTGGATCTATGGTGCTCTGGGGAGCTGTTTCTACTGAAGGCAGAATGAATTTAATATTTTTTTCTATTATTATGAACATCAAGAGAGTATCGGCGAATTTTAAATGTGGAATTCTCAGATTTTTCTTAGATTTTACAGAGAGGTGAGGGGGGGAGACGGTTATAATTTTTTTCCAACAAGACTTACATTTTTGCTCTACTTCTAGTGCTATAGGAAATAGATTGAAGAAAGAAACGTCTGTATTATTGCCTTTTTCATGGCCTAAAAGTTGAAAAAATCTTAACTTATCATATTAGAAAAGTGCATGCAAGTGAAAAGCAATTTTAAATAGTTTAAATGTATTCGGAATATCATCTATGTGTTATGAAATGGTATTGAAGCTGAATATTATATATATATATATATATATATATATATGTGTGTGTGTGTGTGTGTGTGTGTGTGTGTGTGTGTGTGTGTGTATATATACCAGAGAGAATGTCTGACTGTTTCACTCTAATAAAGGACCCATAAAATATTAATTTGAATAATAACTGAAAAAAAAAATTACTAAAAATCGAGCTATCCTTATAATTGTGAACACCTGAAAAATAATGTTTTTGACTGTATTTAAAGTTTTTTAAGATAGAAAAACGATAAATATCGTCTGTTAATGAAATTAAAATTAATAATGAATATATTTGTTTAAATAATAGTGTTCAGTATTTAGTTAATACAGAAAAACGGGTGTCCTTATAATTATGAGAACCAGTCTATAAAAAAATATATATATACATTTGCATCAATTCATATTTTTGTTTTAAAAAATTAAAATTTAAAATGGTATTTCTTTTTATACTTTTTGTACCAATTATCCCATTAAAGTAAAAAAATATGGCGATAGACAGATTTCGACCTAACTTGTAAGTGTGCGAAATTTCGTAGAAATTAGTTGAACGGTGTAGCTTTGTATAGCGAATCAAGGATTTCAAACATATTAACTACATCAGTTTCAAATAATAACAGAAGACTTGCCGTTGGAATATTAAAACCCGAATACACTACTACGTCAGAAATATTTTTCTTTGGCGTTTGTGACGTAGTAGTTTTTTCGGGTACAGCATTTTCAGTTTTATATACGCTGACTTTCAAGCATTAAATTTTAAAATGTTTTCTTTCGCGCATAATTTTGAACCAAATGAATATATGAACATAAAATTTAGATGACGCATTCGTTACCAAACCATTAAACAAATTTTATATAAATTTTAACATAAGTAATAAATTTTAACCTCATATAACTTCAACTTTTCTCAAAAGTAAGAATTATAAGAAATGAAATATTAACAGTATTAGCAATAAAAGCTAAATGAGAAGGTTGTCAAAAGTCCATCACAGATAGGTAAAGATTCGCATCGCACTAAATGTTAAATTATTATGGAATTTTCCTAAATGCACAGATATCGATTCAGCGTATCTTTTCATAAATTCGCTTTATATATAAGTATTAATGCATTTATACATCGTAGAAGCTAATAAGTAAACTTTTTTTAAAATAATTAAATCGTATTTAAGAAATCTAAATATGAGTAAATCAAGGGAAAGCGAATGTTATTTTTCTTTCTTTTTTCTTTTTTAATCTAGCTTTTCCTATGTATATGGAAGAGATCGAAAAATACAGGAATAAATGGAATAGTTTAGTACATATGTTATATAACATTAATAACATTATTCTATACAGGGTGTTAAGCAAATTCGTCAGGAGGCTTTTATCGCCGGAACAGTTGGTCGCAGACATATCATACAAATTAAAAAACGTTTTTAGTAAATGCAAACATTTATGATATAACATGTTTAAATTTAAAACATATTTTTTTTAATTATAAAACTAACTTTTTATACAATCCTCGGATTCCTATAGTTCATAATGAAAAAAAAATACCACGCATTCTAACGGATATATATATATATACAAAAAAGTCTTTGAGCCTAAAATAGACCGGTATATCAGTTTCAAAAACTGAGATTTTTCGACAGTTTTCAGCAGTCATTAAGAGGTTGATTAAAAATCCTTAATAAAGCCTGAGGAAAAATTTTTAAAATATTCCCAACTTTGTAACTAATTATCTCGGTTATTTTTGGGTGCAAAAAAGTGAACATTTTGTGTTATATCTTTCTGAAAGTGTGCCAATTTTTACTGAATACCACTGTAAGAAACTGAGGACTGTATAGAAATTTAGTTTTTAAATTTTCAATAAAACTGATTTTTTAAAATAAATGTTTATAATGTTTTAAACATTTTTTTTAATTGGAATTTTTTATCTGTAACCAATAGTCACGGGAATAAAGGACTCCTACCGACTTTTCTTTGACCCCTCTAAAATATTATTTATTATTTTACCCAAATATTAATATACCCCTCAAAAGGATTTTTTTATAATTTTTTTTTCTATATAAAATCACATTTGAAAAAATAACTGCTCACACTTTTTTCATACCTATAAGTCTATTATTTTTAAACAATAATCAATTAAATCTTATGTAATCGTTGAAAATTTCCTAATGTGAAAATCTTTCAATGATATCAATTTTTCATTTAAATTAAAACAAACTTACCTAACACAATATAATATCAACTGCATATACGATACTTCACTTCCCCAGTTATCCATCTTTTAACTTCATTTTGCAATTATTATAAGTATTAATACGAATTCAGCAACGTCAGAACTAATAACTGTAAACTAAATCCGTTCAAATCTAATCGAAAAGGAAAGGACTTCTCTAAATTTACATTACTACAAAGCTTTGAATGACACATATTCTGAAAGGATTTAATTGGCTGTATAATAGACGTCTTTGAATTACCATAAACTGTGGAAAGCGGATTTAGCTATTAAATTTAAAGCAAGCATTATATAGACTGAATGAAATTATAACATTGTATAAGCTCAACAAATGATACGAAATGTATTTCTAAAATGCTACGCATTAAGTATATTGTAGAATAATTACTTCGAATAATCATAATACATTCTTATGTGGTAACATAAATTTTATAAAGGTATTTTGGTTTTAATATTGAATAAAAATGATTTTTTTTAAATAATTTGTATCATTATGGATAGCTACATGACATTTAATCTAATTTATCTGATACATTCAGATATCTAATGACTTTTAAACAGATCCATTATCCATAACAGATCTTATCTTCACCAAAATTAATAGAATTTGTGCTACGGTGACCTATGAAATTCCTATTTCAACACAATGGATTAAAAGATGTAGACTCTATCGTATTCACTCACAAACATACACACTTACATACACACATACATTACCAGAAAAATAGCAAAAATGAACTCAGGGCATCTTAAAACGTGTAGAAACACCAAAATATCAAAGTGTAATTTTTGTCTTGATTATAATATTTTGCTTAGATATATATGTTCGAAAAAGATGGAGATATAGATAACTAAAACATAAAACAACTAATGAAATATTAATATATTTATGACGTAAAATTAAAAATAAAACAAATAAATAACAATGGAGACCTTATGTAAGTAATATTTTATAGAAAACGAAATGAGATGAAGATATACGAGAAGAAATATTGTTAGCGTTACAAATGTTAAAATAATAACTAGAAGTTCAGCTTTCATATTCCATATTGTAAAGCCAAAAGTTTTCAGAAAATTTCAATTTTTTGCATTTTCTATAATACATAACAATATTTCTAAAAGACTGTTATGCCCTCTCAGACTGTAAATTAATCTATTTTGCTTACAAATTTCAAATGATAATTTAGCCACATCAGAAACATTTCCTGTGATTGGTAGCATTATGCATAAAATTATATTACATAACGAAGGTAAAATTTTAACAAAAATTCTATATCACTTCGTTCACATTACTAAAGTAAAGCAAATAAATAATAAGAAGAATTTTTACATTCAAAATAAATAGGTGGAGAGTGATTTTACAGACATTTCATTTATTTGGTTTTCTCTTCAACTAATTCTGTACAACAATTTTTATTTATAAAGAAAGATTGTTAATTTAAAAAGACGATTAATGTTACAATGTATTAGTGAAAGAGGCCTTTGGAAAAGTCAACTTCGAACAAAATCTGGTGTAAATGAAAAGTCATACATTATACATACAGGCATTGTTTTAGCAAATACTTTTACATTATGTAATCATATTTGTAAAAATAAAAATAAAAAATAGTATCTTTACAAATCCCTTTTTTAACTATTTTACTACTAAATAAAGAAGAAGTCTGTAATAAATTATCTTTTAATTACTTTTTTGTACAAAGCTTCACGTTCCTGTGATTCCTAGCAGGCTTTACCCCTTTCACAGAATGCTATATTTAAACGAATTCTAATAATTCTACATATCTGAAAAGGAAAGTCTAAAAAAAATAAAACATTTCAAAAACGTTTCATTGATATCAGTAAAATTTAGATTTTGATTTGGCTACCTCCGGTAGTAGCTTATACGACCGCATACGTTGAACATATTGTATGCTGCAGCGTCTTAATCGCATTCGTGAGTAAAATTGAACTATCCACACACTAATGTTGATTGGATCCCCAACTCCTTCTGTAGTGTTTTCTGGACTGAACTATGTCGGATTGTGGCGACCATTGTGCGCGATAATGCTATATACAAGTGCGCAACGTGCGCCCTTTTGAACCTTTTTAATTTTACAGGTTTAATAGTAATCCATTTACAGACCCGAAAACGAGACTATACACCAAAAATCGCATTCCTAATGTAATTTAAAACAAAGTTACGCTTCCAAACGTCTTTCTTGACACTTCGGCCCCCGTATAGGAAAAAGCGGGGAAATTCGAAAATTATTTTTTAATGTGTGTTGGCTACACATAAACAACACGGACACTAAAAAATCGCGTTCTTGAGATAATTTGAAATGTATTTAATTTTCGAAATGTGTTCCTTTCAGAGGCTGGAGGAAGGATAGAAATTCCGCAAATTCCCGTAAACTCGTTATAGTGGTTTTTAATACACACAGCCAGAAAAAAAAAAAAAAAAAACAGAAATTAATGACCGAAGCTTTCATAGATTCTCCAGGACAGATTTGGTGGTAGAAGGGAGTTCTCGAATTTATATAGTCGCAACCCCCCCACACACACACACACACACTCACACTTAACGTTTTTGACCTCTTTGTACCATTTTTCGGTGAATTTTATTCGATAAGCCTGTTTTTGTGAAATTTCTCACAAATTGATTTTCCCTATCCCCTTCTTATAATAGGGAATTTCAAACTCGGCGGTAATGTTCTTTTTGTACTATTTTGTACTTATAGTCTCCTCATGTAGAATTTCTACATCGTGAAGTAATTTGGAACAGATTTGTTCTTGAAAAAGTGTTGCTGTCACCTGCCTCCAGTAAGTTGGGGTTAGGGGTGGGGGGATTCCGCAAAACCGCGTATATAAAAACAGTATTCGAATGAAACATTGTGCCTCAATTTGAAAATAATTAGTGAAGAACTTTTGGAGATTTAAGATTCTGAACAAATAAACATTTACATTTTTATTTATACAGGTACTACTAAATATTATAAATTAAATATTAGAAAACAAATAACCTAAATCTTATTCCATGACATATAACATTTATCGAAAACTTTTAACTTTGAAAGTTTAAGCATTGTACTAGAGAAACGGTGTATATATATATATATATATTTCAAATTTTCAAAATTAGTTTTTTAATAATATGACATGTGTGATAAATTATGGAATGTTCTTTTTTCTCGAGAATGACTTAAAATTAGTGAAATATATCTTCAGATACGAACAGAATTACTTTATTGTCAAATTTTTTCTGTTTATTTTTATTCTTTTAAAGATGTTTTCCTACACTGAAGCTTTTAACAGTTTATTGACTATTAGATAAAAACTAACAAACATATTTACACAATTAAAAGTGTCAAAGACATGCTTTTTCAAAAAAATAAATTTTTGACAATTTTGAAAGTAATGATTCTAAGTTTTCCTATTTTTATTCTTTAAAAGTAAACAACTTAAAGCTCATAACAAATAAGAAATGTGTCTAGTAATTGTTTGACTGTTTATTATTTTACGGAACAAATTTAAAGATGTAAAATTGAATAAATATCAGAATTTTTGGAAAATAAATTAACGTAATTATTTTTTTTCTTTAAAAAACACTCCGATTTTTTCACTAACCTTAAAAAATATCATCCGAAAGATGAATGGAAATATTGCTTTAGCATGTAATATTTGCAGTCAAAAAAATAACCAAAAGCATTAAAAAAAAAATAATAAATAAGTAAATAAATAAGTAAAAAATTGTGTTAAATTAATGCGAGAATTGTAAAAGCAAAGTTATTAATATTATTTATAACACATCTGTAAACTGTAAAAACAAACAAAAATTACTTTTGACAAAGCAAATTTTATTAGCCATAGTATTGTTATCCTATAAGTAGCGTTAATCTTAAATGTTTGTAAACACAATTTTATGGAATATATATATATTTTTAAATAGATGTAAATTCTAACTTATTAAGCCTTCCTTTTATACATTAGAACACATTTACCAGTAAAAAACTTTCATTTTGTTTAATGTAAAATAAATATCAAATCTCTTTCGTTGTATTAAAGAAATAAAAAATAATAAAAGATAAATGAAAAATAAATGAAAGTAGAAGTAAAAGTAGGTTTGAAGTTTAATAAACATCTTTGCTTCAGAAATCTTGTGAAATTTTAATTAAAATTTACACAAATATCACATTCTGGTGATAAATCATTTTCGATTTTATTGAATATACTATTTTATCTTTAAATACCACTATTTTAACTATATATACATATATATATATATATATATATATAGATATATATATATATATAAATATTCTGGTATAAAATATAATATTGTATCTTAAAATTTTATATAAATATCATCATTAGCTTGATACTTTTAGCTATTCGTCTATTAAATTTTCAAATGAGTACTTTGGAATGCTATACTGTTTTATTTCATCAATTGTAATCTTTTTTACGTAAATATCTTAGGATTTTCTATTTGAGATTAAGATTGAACTATTTCTAGAATTCACTATCATATTTCACAATTACACATGTACACATTGCATGGACCAATTTAATACAACACTTCCGAATGAAATAAGTGTGTCGAATGTCTAAAGGATTACCAGAGGAAATCTCTTAGAATTGTAGTCCATAAAAATCAGTGACATTTTAAGTAACTGAAAAAAGGAGTTAGAATATGATATATTTGTATACAGAGTAATTGTAGATAATTGCAGTGTACTTAAAGCGGTTGCCGCAGTAGCAACGCTTCCGAAACAGTCATATTGAGTCTATGCCATCTTTTCTTGCATTATTCCTCCAAGATGTCAGACATTATATAAAATATAAGTAAAGTTTTTTTTTTTCTCTCACAAACGAAACTATTACCATTATCAACATAAAGAATTAAGTAAACTTTGTAATTAGTTCCTAAAACACATACTACTTTAAAAGCGTTGTTGATGCAATATATGATTATGATGCATGTTTTAATTAGCATGTACATACATGGAGGTGTAATAATATATATATATATATATATATATTTTTTTTTTGTGAACATCGAATGATTTCGTAGATTTTATTTCTATTACCCGACTACTGAAAGTAATAGGAGTATTGTACTCGGTTAAAATTTTGGATATGGAGTTTTAACCTTGATTTACATATTTTAAGGTCTTTTCAGCCAAAAGTGTATTTTTTTGGTTATTGTTCAACGTGTATGTGTGCAAGTGTGCAAGTTCGTATGTATATATGTATGTATGAGTGTAGGAAATCCTCACCCTAACTGTCATATTTCCTAAACTAATAAAGACAGAACGACAAAGTAGAATTGAACGAGGTCCGGTATACATATGACTCTCCTAACTTCTAACAAAAATGGGAAAATTAGAAGTAGAAAATATGAAACAGAAAATAGGACCATAAGTACGTTTCACAAAAACGGTTCAAACGATACTAGGTGTTTAGTTCATAAAAATTGATAGGCGTCCTGTAAAAGTAGATCAGTTTGAGATCTCTCAAGTGCGTTCCTTAATATATATTTTCTTTCAAATTATTCCTGTTGACTCTCTTTTACATTGCCTTTCACATGCAACTGTTGTTTTACGGCCAACAGGTCAAGTTTTGGTGGAAGTCGGAAGCGGGACCAAAAATCGGTTTCTCAGAAACGGCTTTAAAGAATTTTTTTGAAAAACTATTTTTATATATCCTTTCGCATGCACTACTTGATTCATTACAGGAAAACTGGCAGGCATCTTGATTAGGTAGGTCCGTTTTAGGTCTCGGAAACTGGTGTTTCAAAAACGTCTTTAGTGTTTTTTTTTTTTTGTTTTTTTTTTTTTTTTTTAATCTCGCTATATAAACTCTGCTTTTTATGTCATTACACATGTTTGCTCTTATAATAAAATTGTTAAATGCCTGATTCGTTACGTTATTTTTATATCTTAACACATTATCTTCAAAAAGTGTATATAATGCGTGTTAAGTTGTGTAGTTTTTAAACACCAGATTTCTTTTAGTTATATATTTATGACATGCTGGGTTTTCAAACATCAAAAAACTGAACAAAATAGGGTCCAGAAGACTTACTGTAACCACAATAGTCCGAAAAAGGAAATTTATAAAACAGTGTAAGCGTTTCCATTAAATAACATTTACTGCATATCCGCAAGCGTCAACTACTTTCCTTTTGCATGATTCATAATCAAAATGTATACAAATTGTAGTGCAATACATTCTGGTGAACAAAAAATATTTTGATTGATCTTCTTAAAGAAACTAAAAATAAAGTTATGTACTTATTAAAAAAATAATATATATATATATATGTATATATATATATATATATATATATATATATATATATATATATATATATATATATATATATATAACTTCATATATAAAAAATTTTCGTAAAATATCTTTGAGAGTATGAGTCAAATTTTAATAAATTTCAAAATGAAGCAATTTTATAAGAGTTTTATGAAATTTTAGTTTTCAGTCAATAAATGACAAGATTATATATACTGCTAGTTTACATTGTTACAGTATAAAATATTTTCTTTTCCTGTCTGAGTACACTGTTAAAAATTTCAACAGAAAACTCTGTGTAATGTATTATCTTAAGACTTACGTAAAATTATAGAGAAAACTAAACGGAGATGTTAAAAAACCTTTTTTTATAAATTCACTTTAATAATTAATATTAATATTAATTAATTATTGTTGAGAATATATTTCGGTCTTAGTAGAAACAGTCATTTTTAGTTTTAATTAAATAATAAAATTAGGTAAAAATACATAATAAAGATAGAGAATCTCGATTATTCACTTTAAACTAAGAGTTACTGTAAATTTACAGAGACTTTGGATAAATAATTACATTAAATTTACAGAATTTTTTAACAGTGTAGGTGGGTGCTATTACGCATTCGTCAGGTGAGCTGCAATTTAATCAAAATAAAGATGTCTGGGAGATACGTTTATATATATATATAGTCTTCATCTAGATCGAATAAGTAATCATTTTCTTCATCCCTAAACAAGAAATATATGTTTCTGAGTATTAGTACATAGTAAACAAATAAACTTCATAATCGAATCATCGAGAATTTCTAGTGTACACTTTTCTAGGTGGTGAAACATTTTTATGAATATTATGAATATTATGAATCCCTTATAAATATTATGAATCGCAAGAAATTCATGTTCGATTTCCTAGAATTGGGTCATAAAAGGAAATTATAGTTACTAAAAATTTCCATTTGTGTTCGCATTTATTTTCTGGGGTTTTTAAATGAGATTAATCAGGGTAATATAGGAAAACAATGGTAGTGCAATCCTCAAACGCTCTAGAATTCTTATAGGGTTTTTTTAGAATTCCCTAGAAAAGAAAACTCTAATTTCTTAGAATGGCATGAAGCTAATTTTACAAGAGCCGCAATTTAGTTTCTAGATATTTGTCACAGAATTTTTTTTTCAGTGTACTTTATATAAACGTAACCTCAGTGCTTAACCCTTTTCGCAGTAGAATTTTCCTTGTTAATTTAATTTTTGCATCACAGAAGGAATAGTATATGTGTTTATATATGTTAAATCACTTAGAAAAGTTTTTAATATTTAAAGAATTTTTTCTAAGTACGATGATTAATGGCTGGAATATTTGTGCTAATTTTGAAACAAACAAAAAACAAACAAACAAATAAACAACGCAAACAATATGTTTGCGTACCTTGTTTTATGAAGTCTCAAATCAATTTGAATTGTAATTTAAAAATTCGAATTTAATTTTTAAAAGTGTCCCTTAAAAAACTGTAAAATTTAAAGAAGCTGAAAGAACTATTTTAAGGAAAAAAAAAAACTACGAAAATTTTATTGAAAAATCAATTAAACTTACAAAACCAACAAAAGTTTAAAACAAGGAAAGAAAAAAAGAAGTGAATACTTCTGAGTTTTTTTTTTTTTTTTTTTTTTTTTTTTCGTTGTTACTAACTATTTACGCTTCGCAATTAAAAGAAATGGTAATCGATTTATATAAAATGAAAAATGAAGGGTTATATTTTTTACCACATGTCTTTAACACCTGGTTAAATAATTATGATAAATATCGCTAATTAACCTTAAAATATAAAAAAAGAATTATTAGAAAATGAAAAATATTTTATGTGACACTTCTAAATTTTTATGTTTTCCAACATTTGAATAAAAATAGCTTTCTTGCTTTAAATGAAAATCAATATATATATATATATATATATATATATATATAGCACATAAAATAAAATTCTGAATGTTATGATGGATTAGGAGGAATTAAGTCAAAATCTTTTAGATTTTACGATTTTGTGCACTTACAAGCATTTTTTTTTTTTTTTAATATGTTATTGAGATATATTTTTGGAATTTCTAAAATATTGAAAGAGACTACACAAAATTTAGTAATAGAATTCGCAACATTTTTCGTTATTTGCATAAACAGTAAGTTGAAATTTTATGAAAAGCAACTTAAATATTAAGCATGTCTAAGATTTTAGTACACATTTGAATATTATTGCAAAACAAATACTTCTAATTTTTTTACTAAATATCTTAGTTATAAAAATAACGACTAGAAATTTCTAGATTATTATATTCTAAAACACGTTTTATATAAGATAAATTTATCATTCAATAAATTGATAGCTATTAGTTTAATATATCGTCAAAAGATTTAGGAACAAACTCGAAGTGTGAAATCTGCACCGGAAAATTGTACCATAGTCACCGTATTGAACTCCACTCTGCTTTCACTAACCGCAAATGAAAATTACACGAAACAGACCTTCTATCTATTGCGAGATTTGATATGAAAAGTCAAAAAAGTTTGGAAAAAACCAAAATCAGACATTTCTTTTGCTTGTTAAAATATGCTTCCGATGACGTCATCGAACGAATTTTATACTTTATACATGTTTGTTGAAGGATATTGCATAGAATGTTGCCCATGAGGCATACATATACTAATTTTCTAGTCTAAGATTGGTCTATCATTACAGATAAGAAATTGTAGATTCAGTTGTACAAGGGAAACTAAATACTTATCTCATTATACATGATTTATACATGATTTTCGCTTGCAAAAGCAATAAAAGCAATTTCAACACTCAAAGTAAAAGTATTAGTTCGAAAGCAATATTAATATAAATATTCTTTGTATAAACGCACAGAAATTTTATGTATTTTACTTTATTTTATTTTATTTTATTTTTAATTTATTGCTGTGATTTTTTATTTTTTAATTTATTTTAGACTTAATTTATTTTAATTTATTTTTATTATTAAGTTATTTTTGAGATTTTTTTTTAATTTACTGCTTTGATACCTTTCATTCGATTGTCAGACTGGATAATAATATTTTGTTTTCCCGAAGAAAATATTTTTCGGATAGTTATAATCTGTGCTTTACATTTCGCCAAAAGACATGTTTCTACAGCATAAAGCGCTGTTTGTTTTTTTATATATATATATACGTTTAATTTTAATATATTTAATTTATACTTGCTGAAACAAAGCAACTGTTAGTAAATACTTGTAAACTGCATAAAAATGAATATACTTATATTAAAATATCACAATTACAAATACTGCCTATAAGAGGGGGCGCTATTATTTCATGTACTATTCCGCAATGTGAATGCCGAAGTGACACACTTAGGTTGGATATTTGTGTTTACCCCTGATGTGTATAGTCATGTGCAATTTTATGGATTTAATATGTCTTGATTTTTGACTGTTGAGAAATATAACTTGTATTCACATAGCAAAATTTCACGAAGGGGAAATTCGAATTTTACTGCTTATAAATAAAACAATAAACAATTAAAGAAAAAATATTAAAAAAAAAAACAACTACAAATCTAATAGTTATAACTTTTCTCAACGTAATATTTTGCTTTAAAATTACGTATTAGTTAATGAGTTATAATGAAACAAAAATCTCTATTGGAATCCATTTGGAAGTCAAAGCCAATGCCATAGAATAGCATCGGCATTAACTTCCGGAAACGGCAAGTAGCAAGTCCCATTAAACGTACAGTCATCAGCAAAATTATTGAATCACACATCTACGTTTTTCATGTAATTTATTTTTAGTTTAATCGCTAATTTTTATCATCAACTTACTTTTTTTATAAACAGCATAAGACTAGGGTCATGACTCGGAAAATATTTACTTAACAAAACAGTATTAGGTGCACATCTTTTAAATAGGAATTATTGCTAGCGCTTCAATACTTTTTCTGTCAACTGTATACATGCATACAATCAGGTATGAAATCGTTTTTCATACTTTATTCGATATATTCTCAATAGATGACACCACCAATTTATCACTATTTGAAGATTGATGTTGCCATTTAAATGCGATTTAAGACGCTTTCACTCTTTGTGACAGAGTGATTAAATGCCACTCTTTCAGGAAAAATGAGAAATCCGACATTTTCGAGAGCAAGAATAGTGTTTTTCAACTTATTGTTGTGAAAAGTATGGTGACTTTTTTAAGGAGTGTGATTATCACAGAAGAATTTTTAAAGAGGCTATGTTTCAAGTTAAAAAACAAGTGTTACAAAATGTTCAGCAGAGTGCGTTATCTGTACGGGTATTATTAAAAAAAGAAAAAAAAAGAAAGAAAATCTGGTGTGAAACAACCACACGACTTCTATTACCCACTATTACTGGTATTATATGCATTTTTTGAGATAATGTGATCAACCGACATAAAATTGACCTGACGATGTAGAAACCTATTTTTTTTCCCTGTAAGAGAAACTTGATAAACTTGTAAAGACATAAAAAACAAAGCTTATATATCGAGTTAAAATAAGAAAATAAAAAAATTTGAGTTGTTTTTTGAAACACCACTTTCCGAGATCCAAACCTGACCTACCTAAGAAGGATGGCTGTTAATTTTCCTCTAATAACCACCTAATTCATGAGAAAGGATTTTTAAAATGAATTTTCAAGAAAATCGTTAGAGCCTTTTTAGAGATATCAGCTTTTACCAAAACTTGGCATACTCAATTATTGACCGGAAAACTTTACATACGAAAGTATATTTAAAAGGGAGTTAATATAACGAGTTTAAAAAAAATCCCGTGCAGGCGTTTTTAAAGGAACACTCTAAGAAGCCTGAAATTGAGCTATTCATACAGAACGTCTATCAATTTTCCTGAATTAACCAACTATATCATTCGAAAGGAAGTCTAATAGAGTGTTTATATAGCAAATTTGAAGAAAATCGTTACAGCTGTTTTTGAGATACGGGCTTACGGTCCCATTTCCGGCTTTTCAATTTTCACCAAAATTTGGAAAATTCGTCTGTACACCAGGCCTGCCTCAATTCTAAAGATTTGTAGTTCTATCTTTTTTAGTTTCGGAGATATGATAGCCAGAAGATTCTACACACTCACTGACCAGTTGCAAAAAACTGCTTTTTTGGACACAGGAGGCCTTAAAACGTGTAAATCTGAGGAAAACTTGATATCGAATTTTTGGACCAAATACTTCCATTACCGTACGGTAGTAGGGTAATGGATTCCCTATCCCTTCCATTACCCTATGGTAATGGAAGTAAAAAGGCGAATAAAACATGAACATAAAATTAAAAAAAAAATTACCTGAGAACAGCAAAAATTATTTTACATAAAATATTTCCACCAGCGACGCTTTTATTCGAAATAGCGACATTTTTTTAGGATAAATCTGATTGAGTTCGGAATATGCAAAAAATTTCGCAACGAGTCGTGGGATACGTACCGACATGACACGTTGACAAACACGACACATTTTACATATGTTTCAGGAATCTTATCCACCATTTCACTTTGACTATTGTTCATTCTGTGTTTTATCCTTGCATAATTATTCTGTCTCCTAAGACTGCTTTAGAGTATGCCTTACCAAACGCCTGACCTCACGTTATTCTATGAAGAAATTTTTTATGGAAGATACTCATAACTAAATGCATTTGAAATTCCAGTTTCATTTAAATTCTAGTTTATCAATTTCATTTTTATTTTTTTAATTAATATTTAAAATTTTTCATTTTTTATTTTAAACATTTAGAGTGAAAAAAAAAAAAAACAAAAAAAAAAAATAGAAATAGACCATTTTTCACATTTTATAATTTTAAAATGGAATAATAATAAATTTAGAAATCATTTTTCAAAATACGAGAATCAATTTAATGCCTGCGAATTTTCAAAATATGGAAATATAATAATAATAACAATGTTATTATTAATAATAATAAACAGATTAGGTAGTGAGTAATTTTTCAATCAAATTTCTCTGTAGAATAACACTGAATTAGGCTGCCGGCTGCCGTGAACAGTAAGTGAAGTATCGCACTGTTAAAAATGGTTTCTTAAAAATGAGCTAAATTGTATAAAAATAGCTCCGAAACAAAATATAATTAAATTTGAGAAACCATGTACTCATTTTTGAGTATATTGACTTGCTCAAAAATGGGTTTGGCCAATAAGAATCCAAATATCCCCATGTTTCACATGCTAATATTCTAAAAAATGAGTACATGGGTTTTCAAATTTAAGCATATATTCTTTCGGAGCTATTTTGAGACAATTTAGCTCATTTTTAAGAAACCATTTTAAACAGTGCGCTTTAAGGCATTTATGATGTTATGATGATCGAAAGGCCATTTTTCCAAATGTTGTCCAAAAAGGATTCACAATAAGAATAACTGATGAAGTTTTTGTACATTCCATGAAACAGTTTTTTGCTCACTCAGCACGCACCTTATTGAATAACAACGCCTCTGGTAGCAATTGACTACTGAGAAGATTTGCCAGATAAAACTACTAAACGTATACTTTTCCACTATTTTAGTATTTGATGAATAAATTTATTGTATAACTTGTATGCTCAGGTGTTTTTTTTTTTTTTTTTTTTTTTTTTTGCCTTATTCATTTTACAACAGGTTGTGTATAGGGTTAACGGTCATCTTGTCTCTAAATAATTTTACTATAGTTTTCTAGACAATATATATATATATATATATATAGTTTTCTAGACATATATATATATATATATATATGTATTAAAAAAAAAAACTGGTGGCATTACAGCAATATTTTATAATTATAATCAACTAAATATGCGATTTTGATTTCAGAAGGAAAAAAAAAAAGTTTTAATTTTGAATCATATGGGTGAAAAAGTGCTGCGTCGTTACAAATTTGATTAAAATGGAACTATTTGGAATTGTACCTAACATAAAATGCTGAATAAATAATGTTTTTCATCGAAACATGATACTTAATGCATCTAATGTAATTCGACAATCACTTTGCCAAATAAATAATTACAGTAGCTAAAAAGCCCTTTTGTCACGTAAAATATTTGAGTCCAGCTCCTATTACCGTTACAAGAAATTAAAGAATAAATGTGTGTTGAGAGTGCAATTTCTGAAGATGAACTAGGACATGGCTGCAAATTTTCCGAAATCTAGCAAGCTGAAAAAATGATGACAGCGTATTTTGAACAAGCAAAAAAAAATTTTCTTATAAAATTTGTACAGTATATCGGGATTTTCACGTTTCTTACTGAACAACGAAGAGAATTTTATATACAGTTTTTAAATTTTATCATTTAAGAATTCTTATGTATCAATAACACTAATTACATACAGTTTGAGCAAATTACTAATATTGCAGTGCAATTTTCTTCCCCTCGACACATTTATGAACTTTTTTGTTAAATTTTATACGCTTATGCAGTAGTCTATATATTCAAAGTTACGGCGTGTTCTAGAATTTCTTTTTTTTTTTTTTTTTTTTTTAAGATGCACAACATATGCAATTTTTTTTGGAACACCAGGTAAATAGAAACTTTTTTCATATTCCTAAAACAACTCTAGAAGCAAAATATATAATATATATATATATATATATATATACTGCAAATAAAAGGGTCTTAAAGTAAGACATAAAAACAACTGAAACGGCATTTAAGACACATAAATGTCTTAAAATAAAGATTAGATATTATAGATATCTTAATTTAAGGCAGAAATATGTCGGAAATACTAATTTAGACACAAAAATGTCTGAAACACGTAAATACGCGAATTTTCAGACAGCAAAACGCGTTTGAATTTTCAGACACTTTAGAAATTCAGACACTTGCATTACTTAAGAAATTTTTCATATGAAATCTACTTACTTAAAAAAAAAAAAAAAAACTTTGTCTTTAAAGCTTTATTATATTAAAAGAAGAAGTGTGAAGACGGACGTAGCAAGTATGAGAAAGCGAATTTATAAGTGAACAATCATGAATAATTTGTGTATAACTTTTTCTTTCTTTTTTCTTATTATTATTCATTTAAAAACTTTTTTCTTTCACATATTTACCTGCATCTAAATATAAAACAACAAATTTTCTTGTATTCATGATTATAGTTTTTTTAAATTTAAATATCACTTGAAGGAAAGAAATCGTTATCATCGAGCGATGCAACCTTCACATACTTGTTATGTATTATGAAAAAATTCTATACCTCTAGATATGAAATTTAAGATAATAATAATTATAAACTTTAAGATCATACTATCAATAGTTTTATAGAAAAAAATCTGAAATAAAACATAACACTACGATTTGTTTCGCGAATACTACAGCATATTTTATCATAAAAACTCGTCACTTTGTACTCGACGGTGGCGTGATTGGTAAATGCTTGAGTCCGACCTTGCTTAACTCGAAGTTTCGGTTTTCACGGTCATTGTGAGTTCGAATCCCAACGATGGCCGTGAGGTAATGGCCAATTGGATTGGGTAATGGTAATTTTTACTTTCTCTTACCCATAAGGTAGAGAAAGTATTGTTTTTGGGTCAAATTTTCGAATGCGAGATTTTGTTATATTTACACGATTTGAGGTCCCCTGAATACGAAAATCATGTTTTTATCAAATGGTCTGTGTGTATGTCTGTGTGTCTGTATGTCTGTGTGTCTGTATGTCTGTGTGTCTGTGTGTCTGTGTGTCTGTCTGTGTGTCTGTCTGTTATCAGCATATCTCAAAAACAAATTACGGAAGAAAGTTCAAACTTGGTATTCTAAATGTGTATCATATAGGGATGCTACAGTAAGCTTTTCGTTAAGATCAAGCAAATGGTTCGTGTACAGGGACAATCAAGAGAATTCTAATACATTACGTCTATGGGGGAAATTGCAGGTAAGTAGAGTTTAACGTCTATAGACTGTACTAAACCAAATGAAACGAATATATATTTTTTTTAATAGAGATAGTTAACTGGGGAAAAAAAATTGTGTATGTAGGAGCCTCGCCTCCCCTCCTGGGGGGGAAGACCCCCCCCCCCTCGAGGGGAGTAAATTTTCATGATGGGTATCTTTCAAAAGAGCTCGCCAATACCTTTAAAACGAATGGTTGAACCATCGATCTGTGATAATTTAAAACAAAGTTATCGATTTTTTTTTTTTTTTTACTTTTAACGAAAAAAAAAAAAAAAAAAAAACGAAAAAAAACGAAACGAAAAAACCAAACTAAACGAAAAAAACTTTTAACGAAAAAAACTTAGAAAAAATGGACTTTTTTTGGATATTTGCTGTAATACTACTTCTCTAATATGGAAATCGTCTGCATTATCATAAAAGATAAATTTTTTTTAAATAATAATTTAAATAAATTATTTTTTTAAAACAGAATTATTTTTTAATAACCGAATTAAATTCTATATAAATGTAGGTGCATTAATGAAACGGGGGGTTGAGGGGGGCGGTAGCCCCCCTCACACAGAACTAATTATACTCGTTATCTTACCTCTTAATCTCCAACGTGTATTTATAGTATTAAATTTCAGGGTAAGAAAAAGTCGTGTGAGTGACACACCAGATTATTTTTTTTATATAAATATTTTATTAATGTTCTAAACAATTCTAAAATCTATTTTTAACAGAAAAACATATTCGCGCACCGTATTTATTTATTTATTAAAAAGCCTTAAAAACGGTAGTGTTTTTAAGCCTAACATGGAGATGTATTTAAGCCTAAAACATGGCGGCGTTTTAAGACATTGCAATGTCTTAATTTCAGATGCAAAAAGGTGTCTTAAGAAGTAAGACTTTTTTTTTCGCTTAAAAAATGACCATCCATTTAAGACACTTTTGTAACTGAATTTAAGACATTTACGTTTACAGTGATATACTATGCATATAAATATTTCTAGAGTAGTTTCAATGAGTCAATGTACATTAGGGTGCAACGAAAAACGCGTTCTTTCTGCAATTCAATTCTAATAGCGCGGAAAACTACTTTAAATCCAGAAATGAGCCATCGTCTGAAGGTTATGTAAGAGACTTCAAAATACCTTCAATAAATTTTAGTGCAAACGACTATACCGAACTAATTGATTGGTCAATCTGCAAGTTAACACCGCCGCCACTACTGTCCAAGATGCCAACTGGATACATTGCTTCTTTATTGAAAGACAAAGCGCTACCAGAGTTTAACTACCTCAAATTCCCATGACACACCCAGTCAGTTGAGAGGTGTGTAAAACTGGTTACAGAAGCAGCAGAAAAAGTGTGCGGGCATGAAAATTGAGATGGTTATATTAGAGCTACTTTAAAATCAAGACAGCTGATGCCCACATTTAATTCAAAGTCAGAATTCAAAGGGGCTTCTATGTAAATAACCTTTTGCCTACAACGAACATATATGCATTGTACAAAGTAAATAGTTACTGTAAATATTGTAAATAAAATTCATCCTGGTTGGTTGGTTGGGTAGGGTGGAGGTGGGACTCGCCTTGCAGCCACGACCTCGCCGTGAGTCCTGGGTCATTTCAGCACAGATTAAATGTTGAAATGAGCAAACAGCTGCAATATATGTTTGGCTAATACATTTTTTGTAAATCACTTGTTAGAGTCTTATTACAAACCTTAATGTGTTAAATAAACACTCATCAGATATGGAAAACGGCATTTTTACGGGACTCTATAACTTAACTTATACTATAATTTAGACCTTTTGCGCGAATAGATTTAAGGAATAACAGGCCTGAAAGTATTATTTCTGGATTGAGAAAACTAAGTTGAATGTTTTTTACACTATTACAAATTAAAAATAAAACTTTTATGGGTTTTGACACATGTTTAAAAATCGTCGAGAATCATGAAATATCGTTTTTTTACGATACAACCCGCAACTTTAGGCTTTTAGCGCGAATTCAGTAAAACAAGAATAGGTCGAATTTTATTTTGTATGCATTAAGGACACTCTTAAAGACACCTTTTTCACTATTAGAACAAAAAATGTATTTTTTTGTAATGTTTGCATTTTTTTTTTATTTACCGGTATTTTGGCTTTTTTGGTAACTTCAGGCCTTCTGCGCGATTTCAAATTTTGAAAAAAAAAAAGTTTTAATATTTTTTCATTTATAATGACGCCTATGCGCAAGTTTTCCGCGCTATTAGAATTGAATTGCAGAAAAAACGCGTTTTTCGATGCACCCTAATGTACATATTAAATATGATTTTCCGTTAAAGTGATAAAAAAATCGAGTCACAGTTTAACCACTAATTTATGAAGCCTGTGCACTGGATAAATTACATAGATGCATTATAAAAATAAGTAAGTAGTTCATTGAAATATAATAAATTTAATTATTTATAAAAGAACTTAAAAATACGACTTTATTGATTTTAATAAAAGAAAATGTATTCAGGTATCTTTATTTATAGTAAGAAAGTGATTTTTAAAACTTAATTGGTAACTTATAAAACACATAATTTTATGTCTCAACGAATTATTCTTTCATCACATTGAAATGAAAAAAAAAAAAAAATATATATATATATATATATATATATATATATATATATATATATATAATCTCTGCAATAATATTTAAATCGAGAGTGTTTAGTTTTCTAATTATACTTTTATAAAGGTAATTAAACATTTTTTTCTTACTAACTGCATAAAATATTTCATTCTGCTGTGGAAAATCGTTCTGTTTGATACTAAACGAAATTAAATTCAAAATGAAATATAATAGCAAGGAATACGAAATTCTCTCGACATTTTTAATGAAATTTATATGCTTGACTTACGGTTATTAATGAATAATTTGCTTCTTTCTTTTAAAGAAAAATACACATATATATGCCTTTACAATTTCGTTTATATTACCTCTATTTAGAAAAAACAATCTAGTACGTTAAGACTATTGGAAATCCATTTTTTTAAAGGTTTCTTATACAAATTCATTCAGTTTAAATATTTATTAAAATAATCATTTACTTATTGGTTAATTTACCATAAGAAAGGAGCTGCACAAGACTGTCCGTTTAAACGTTTGCACTCCTCCCCAGGATTTCCAAATCACTGTGGGTATTGTCGAATGCAGTTTCCTGAAAGGGAGATAAATGGGTAGCACTATAGTCTCCTAAACTAGATGCCCGTCGCGTGGCTCGGAAACATAGCAACAGTTGAAGCGGTAGACAGTGCCACCTGGTATAGATTGTGCGAATTTTTTTTTCTTTGATTCAACTGTCACCAATAATTTTATGAAGTAATATGTGATATATATAATCGACGTTTCTTCGATTCTATTCGCTTTTTATGTATATCATATCCCACTTCTAAACATTGATGGTGGCTGTTGAATAAAAATGTTTTTCAATCTGCACCAGGTGGCGCTATCTACCGTTTCAACTGTTGCTTTCGAGCAACGTGACAGGCATCTAGTTTAGGAAGCTATGGAAACACACAACAACGCAACACCTTTTGGTTTCGTCTTGCCTGAGCACCCTAAATGCATGTAAGAAAGATAAAAAGAGCAGATAAAAAGATGTTGGTATCAAAAATTAATATAAATAATGTTTACCTTTACCGAAATTCAGTCGTTAATTAAATTAGAACGTGAACGACAGATGAATAAATAAAAATAAAATAAAATATTGGTAATAAATCTGTAATGAAAATTTCAAGTTCCTCTGGAGCGAAAGGTATAAATATATGGTCAAATATATAACAGAAAATCTGTTAAAGTGGTGAAACACTTTCAAAAAATGATTTTAGAAATATCTTAGAATAATACTAAGAGCATTGATCTTTCTTGAAGCATCGTCAATAAACAAATCATGACAAATTCATTTTATAAGTTAAAAATTTCAAATTACGATAGTGATTGTATACTTATACTTAAATTATCGTACGTTTCCATTATATATCTTAATAAATAAAGTACTACTTAGCAGTGTTTTTTTTTTTCACTAGAATTATGGCACACACATGCATAAAAACTTTTACTAATTAAAAATATATGCAATAAAATAAAATAAAAACATATATCTAAAAAATCTTTTATATTAGAAAAACTTTCAGCTCATGTTGTTAGAGTCATCTTCAGAAGCTAGACAGGTTGCGTTGCCCCGATAAGAGTTAAACATAAGTTTAATATTTAGGTAATCAATGTCTTTTATTAATTAAACAGTTATTAAAAAAAAAAAAAAAAAAGATATTTAACAACAGTCTAAAAAAAATCATATCTTTAAATGAGGAAAAATGTACGTTAAATATAGGAAAATCAAAAAATTACCTTTAAAGTTACCTAAGACCACCCTTAAAGTTAATAAGACCACCCCCCTTGTTATGCAAAAATACCACTGAAGAAAACTGAAGCAGAAAGCTATCTTTTTTTTTTTTTTTTTTTTTTTTTTTTTTTTTTATTCAAACCAAAAGTTGTGAGCTGTTAAAAATGTAATGCTAATAAAATGTTCTTTTAGTGTTTTTCTAATATATATTATTTTTCTAATTTGTTCTGTAGTCTTGTTTCTAGTTTGGTACATATTTTTTGAATATTTTGGTACATATTTTGAATTGGTACATATTTTGAATATTTGAATATTTTAATAGAATTCGTTGAAGCTAAACTTGCGAAAGCAGATTTCTGATGAATTTTGTAAGATTCATGAGAATTTTTCTACATTCTCCATATTAATTTAGCATCCTCTTACATTCATGAAAAAAATTAGATGAATCTTCTGATGAATCTATGAGTGTTAAACTTACCGCTATCGCCCTCCTAAAACGACTAACTTTATAACCTGCAAAATTAACCCTCTACCATTAAATATATTATCAGCCAAATGTTCTATATTAATGACTCTGACCATTTACAATTTTATACAGGTATAACTACCCGCGCAACAAAAGAAAATATTAACGAACACATTTTATATATTATAAATAACTATCAAATATTCGATATTGCATGATTAGCTAAAATAAATCCTGTAAAAATTCTATTTGGGCATGTTAAAATTATATATGAAACTCCGAAGAAGATAATAGATTTGTCTAAATAGAAATACAGAAAAATAAAATTTTTGCAATGAATTTTGATTTTTACAGTTCACAAACTTTTGTTTCTCTATATATTAAAAAAAAAAAAAAAGTTACTGGCGTCAATATTCTTTGTCTGCGAGAGCATCTTCTAACGGATGGCAGGGTCCTTCGCGTCATGACAGGTATCAATGTGTTCCGAGTACTCTAAGGAGGACATTTTAGCCGTTTAGAAATTTCTATCATTTTAATTAAAGAAGTTACTAACTAAAAGAGACAAGTTTATGAAGGCACTCTATTTGACATTTTGTAAAAAGTTTCTTCCAGTGACGTTGTTCTTCTGTCATGAAGTCATTTTACACAGAAAAATTAAAAAAATATCCATGGTTGTACGTAGGTAGGTTCCATTTAACGTCGCACTAGTACTGCGCTATGGGTAATTGGCTACGGTCTGGGACGCACCCCTAGAGATGTTCCGGTCACATGCCATCACATTTTTTAACCTTCACGGAGGGGATCCCTCTCCGCTTTGGTGATCCCCAGAGGTATAGTGGGGATGGGAATACGGAGGATTTTACGACCACGACAGATTTTATGTGCACCAGCCACCATTAGTGTACAGGACGGTCATGGCCGGCTCAAGTATCGAATCGGCAGTCTTCCAATGACGTCGGTAATCTTCCAATATTCTTTTACCGACTAGGGTACCGCGGCCCGAAACCGTGGATGTAAAAATAAAAAAAGAAAATAAATATCGAGTTTTTTTCTCTACTTTTGGAAATTAATCTTCTTTCACGGGATAATTAAAATTTGATCCATGGTTTTAGGTAGGTAGATAATTATGATGGTTGTGACTAACGTCACACCATTACTGCGCTATGGATATTTGGCGACGGTCTCTGACGCACCACCGGAAACATACCACCACAGTTTTGGTCCTACACGAAGGGGATAGCACCCCAGCTTCAGTGGCCCCCAGAGGTATAATTTTGATGGGAACACAGAGGATATTGTGGCTACGACATATTTTACGTGCACCAGCCACCATTAGTGTACACGACGGTCTTTGGTCGGCTCAAGAAACGAACCCACAATCTTCCA
Source organism: Salticus scenicus (assembly GCA_963930645.1). Taxonomy (NCBI): domain Eukaryota; kingdom Metazoa; phylum Arthropoda; class Arachnida; order Araneae; family Salticidae; genus Salticus; species Salticus scenicus. The sequence continues at coordinate 103,615,280 of OZ005649.1, forward strand.
ATTACGAGTTTGGTGCTCTACCGTCTGGGGTACCGTGGTCCGGATTTATAATTGTAAAAAAGAAATAAAAAGTGTCATATACTAAAGCTGTAAGGCAAAATGGTCTAGATATTATGATTTTATTTCTATAAAAATATATATATATATATATATATATATATATATATATATATTATATGTTTCAATTTGACATTGAATATGAGGATTTCCACAATAATTTTCTGCTTTTGTCGTGCAATATGCACTATTAATATTCCTTTTCACTGAAAGAAAGCAGCGAACAGGCGGGCTGCATGTGTTAATAAGTAAAGTGAGTCGGGGAGGAGGCGAATCCTCTTTCGTGGGTTGGTGAATGGAGCGAGCAGGGGGCAGAGCCCCCTAGTGATTTACAAAAAAGGATGTAACTTTATGATTCAGGTTTTTCTGCCACAGAAATTTATGTTATCGTTAACTTTCCATTCCTATAGTACTGTGCAAGATAGCTTTACTGATAGTTTGGTGTGATAGGCCCTTATTACAATATGAGTTACATTTATTATATTTTAAGGTAAGTTTTTTAAATACAGTCAGCAGCAAAATTATTCATGCGCTACAAAATTTCCTCTATAAAAAAAAGTACACTTAATACCTTTTTCTTTTCTTTTCTTTTTTTTTTTTAATAAATCCTTGTCGAATCATGTTCTTAGACTGACTAAGAACATGATTCAATAAAGATTTATTTAACAAAATAGTATTAAGAGCATTTTTTCTAAATAAGAATTTTTGCTAACGCTCGAAAACATTTTCTGTCCACTGTATTCTTTTGATAAAATTCCAGTTATCAAATATATAGTTAAAACATTTTAGACTGCTGAGAAATATATATTATTTAAAGGAAAAAAAAAAAAAAAAAAAAGAAAACATCATTGAACGGTTACTTAAATATTAAACTTGTGTTTAACGTTCTTCGTTGATATTTTTTAGGCTGTTTATACTCCGACGAACAGTCAACCAGAATTATTTGAATGGTTAGTAATGTGTTTTTTCACAAGATATTTGTTTTTTTAACATATATATTTTAATTATCTGTATTTATTGTTAAAACTGTTTTTATGTATGTTATTAAGCTATTTTTACTGACAGTTTGTTGTGATAGGGCCTTATTATAATATGAATTACATTTACATTACTTGAAGGTTAATTTTTCAAATATTCCTTTGATGAACTCCCAATTACCCCAGTTACCGATTTTTCAAAATATACTGTTCAAATTTTTTAGACTCTTTTGAAATGTATATATATATATATAATGAATTGGTTACGTAAATGTTGAACCTATGTTTATCACTCTTCCATGCTATTGAGTCTGCTTATACTTTGAACAACGCTCAACGAGAATGATTTCAAAGGTAAGTAATGTGTTTTTTCACAAGAAAAATATTTTTTATCATATATGTTTTAATAATCTGTATTTATTAAAAAAATAAAGTTTTTATGTATGTTATTAAGTAACTCCTGGACAAAAAAAAAAAAAAAGCACAATTGTAAATAGGGTTATATTTATAATGTACGTTTATTTTTACATTCTTACTCCATTTCTAGTTGCAAAGGGAAATAGGGTCAGGTGGGATAATTATATATATGAGGTAATAGAAACCAGCGCGTAATTTTCAACAAATCTGTAAATAACACATTTTTTTTAGAAAATTAGAGAAATGAAGATTTTAATAAATTTTCTAAGATAGATAACCTTCATTTTTAAACTAAAGAACATTGAAACAGTTACAAGCATTAATTTAACAGCTTACAGAAAGTACTGATGAAAAAAATAATTTATTTCTCTAGATATGATTCCAAAAACCAAATTACAGGTGTTTTGGTTTTTGGAAACATATCGAGACGAACGGAAAACCATTGAAAAATGATATATTTATGTATTTTTATTTTTTTTTTCAGAAAGAGCGCTGTTTCTGAGGAGTCGTCCTTTACATTTATATTGACTTGTTAAAATAATTTATGACACCTCTAATGCAAGATGTGATTTTGTTTTAATTTGATTTAGTAAATAGATATTATTCTTTTTGTAATATTTACTTATCCAGTAGGGTAATTTTTAAACAAAAAATGTTGAAATTATGTGTACTTAATATTTTAACGCCAAATCAAATTAAGAGCAGTGATTTCAAACCTCTCCGGAAATTTATATGATTCAGTATAAAGTGAAACCATTAGTTTATATATATATACTAGCGAGCTTCGCCCGCTAGCGGGTCAGTATTTTCAAATGAATCACTATAATTAATAAATCACTAACAGTAACTTTTAGTCCTAAGAAAAGAAAAAAAAATCATTTATGATCTGGTAAAATGTCGTCCCGGGTCCCCACAGCCTTCGGCAGCGCAGTCCCGTGCGCGCTGCACGCGCACAAGTTAAATAATACACGCTCTGCACGCCCGCATTCCTTCCCTGACACTTCGTGCCCCCTAAAAAAATCATTTCTGATCGGGTAAAAAATCACACCGGGTCCCTACTGCCTTCGGCAGCGCAGACCCATGCGCGCTGCGCGCGCACGTGTGAAGGTATACGCACGCTGCACGCACGTATTCCTTCTCAAATCAAATTTTTTTTCTTAAGAAAAGAAAATTAAAAAAAAATATTTCTCATCGGTTAAAAAGTCGGACCGGGTCCCCACTGCCTTCGGCAGCGCAGTCCCGTGCGCGCTGCGCGCGCGCAAGTTAGGGGATACGCGCGGTGCACGCCTATTTCTTCCCCACCCTTTCAGCCCCTTCTAATTAACCTACGTATACCAATTTTGAACGGTCTTGCTCAATTAGCTGAGATGCAAAAGAACGCCTAATCAGGACGCCTCAAAACGTGTAAATCTGCTGAAAACTTTCGATGATATAAAAGAACTTTAAAATATCTTTCGAATGATGTATTAAAAATAATTTAATCATGATTAGAAATTGAAATATTGAAATTTGAAAATATTACAGCGCCATCTGGCGGAAGAAATTTCTGTATTCCACTGTTCGATCCCAAATCAACAAAGCTTTCTAATGATATATTACTTATGAAATTATTTTAATTAGTAGTTGAGATACAAAAGAAAACTGATTCAGGAGATCTCAAAACGTGTAAATCTGGTGAAATCTTGAATTCCATTTTCCATAATGTAAAAGTACTTTAAAATATCTTTCGAATGACGCCTTAAAAAAAATTTAATCATGATTAGAATAGAAATATTGTAATTTAAAAACATGACAGCGCCATCTGGCGGTAGAAATTTCTGTAATCTACTGTTCGATTCCAACTCAACAAAGCTTTCAAATGATGTATTACTTATGAAATTCTTTTAATTAGTAACTGAGACAAAATAGAAACCCATTCAGGAAACCTCAAAACGTTTAAATCAAGAGAAATGTCGAAATATCGAATTTCTGTAATCTACTATTCAATTCCAAATTAACAAAGCTTTCAAATGATGTATTACTTATGAAATTATTTTAATTAGCAGCTGAGATACAAAAGAAAACCCATTCAGGACACCTAAAAACGTGTAAATCAGGTGAAATCTCTAATTCCACTTTCGACACTTTAATTAGTAGCTAATATACAAAAGGAAACCCATTCAGGATACCTCAAAACATGTAAATAAGCTGAAATCTTGAATTCCACTATTGCGATGCAAAAGAAAACCTAATCAGGAGACCTCAAAACATGTAAATCGGGTGAAATCTCGAATTCCCCTTTCGATAATGTAACCGTACTTTAAAATGTGTATCGAATGACATATTAAAAAAAAAAATTAAACATAATTAGAATTTTAAATATTGAAATTTTAAATTATTACAGCGCCATGACACCTCAAAACGTGTAAATCAGGTGAAATTTCGAATTCCATTATCTACGGTAGTCGGTTAATGGAAGTAAATAGAAAAGTAAATATTTTTACCCTAAGTGTATTTGTGTCGTTTTGAAACTGCTATCCTCTTTCGACAGATAAAATGTCAGGCGTGTAAAGATAAAATTTAGTTTGCAATTAAAATGTAAATCTTTTGTTTATTGACCAAAATCGCTGAAATTTGAACTGCAAGTTTGTTTTGTGGTGTTAAGATTGTATACTAATTGAAATGTGCGAATTTTGAAAAATTGAAGAAAATAGAAAATTTTTAATCGCAGTACAAAAACATGTGACCTCATTAAACACCAGATGTTTTTTCTTTCCGTTCAAGATCGTCTGCCAAGTTAAAATGCTTGTGATTTGTTGCCAACATTTTTTTTTTAGTTTAGTTAATTTAAAAAAATCTAATTGTCCGATCGATAAGCCGTTTACACCATCGGATTGAGAGAAAAAAGCCCTTTCCAATGGTATCTTGTTTGTAACAATACGACTGATATTTCTAATTAATTTCCCACTTTTTCCGTAAAATTGTAGCTTTTTAAGCATTTAATCATGAATTCTGGGTCATTTTACGGTAGACATGGGTGGACATTTTAATTAATATCTCCGCTAATTAGGATCGCATCGCTTAGCGAATTATCGCGATGTCGAGATGAAGAAATTCTGCGTCTGTCGACACCGGTTTCGAGGCGATGCGACCATTAGCGCCGGAGCTTTAGTGGTCACAAGGCATTTCTCACAGACAGACAGACAGACAGAAAGACAGACGCGCACAGATTTTTATAATATAAGGAGATATTTTTTTTGGGGGGGGGAGTAATTACAGCATCCCCCAATAGTTTAAAATAAAGAAGCCTCCATAAGAAAAAATATAATGGGCTGTTTTATTTCGTAAAGCTGGTTTTAATTACAAAATATTAGTAAATGATGCTTCTTTATTTTCAAAAGGACGATATTTTGTACATATAATTCATTTTCATTTAAATAATTTTCGTTTAAATAATTAAATTTCTTTGGTTAAAAAAATTTGAATAAATAATAAACGAAATTCTTAATAAATGAACAAAAATGTCAACGCATTAACTAAAATTTAATTTATTCAGAAAATATGTAAGCAAACGTTTATTAACTCAATAAAAGTATATGACTGAAAGTTTAGAAACTAATTTTATTTACAGATACAATAAATCAAGCTTTTACATCAAATAATTAACTCCTAGAATACAGCAGATAATAGACAGAATTAGACATACAATATATGTATATTGCATTACTCGATTAAATTATCTCTATTCCTCCCTTTAAAATGCTAAAATATATTTACCAACTCAAGCGAAGTAATTGGTAATTAAATTCTGTTGTTCTGTAATGACTTAATCAGATTAACATCATTATGGCTTTTAGAGCTGATGGGTGATATCAGTGATCATCAAGGAAAGTCCGGGTTAAGAAAGAGTTTCATGTAAGATTATAGATTAAATAATTACTTAAAGTCAAGATGTTTGGATTTAATCAAATTAAACTTTATTTATTTCCATCTAGAGTTTAGAAGTACTGAAGTGACTAGAGTACTGAATTATCAAATACATTTGAAAATAATTTTTTTATTAAAATTTACAGATAACTAAAATTTGATTTTATCTGAAATGAATAAACATTTATTATCATACAAAAATATAATATACACCAGCACTTAGATAATTATCTAAAAAAAAAAAATAAATAAATAAAAAAAAAAAATGAAAAAATGAAAAAAGATAGAAAAGAAAAAGAAATAAAAGAAAAAGGAAATATAAAGAGATAAGATCATACAGTAAAACATTTTTATTAAAAAATAAATAAATTATTTAAATTATATTACCTTAATACATTTGATTTTATTATTATACGATTATATATATATATATATATTACAAAGTGTATAAATATTCTAACATTTACAAATAAATGTTATTTAATAATCTGGAACTAAAAAGAAATCACTCATTAATTGTAATAAAAAATTCATTTTTTTTTTTTTTTTTTTTTTTTTTTTTTTTAAGATTAGATGATTATATATTAGTAAATATCTCTATAGAGATTGCATATTATACACACCTGTGTGCACATTGTTTTAAAAAGACATTTAAAAATTTACTAAATCATGCATCCAGATATACTCAGCATAAAGGTAAAATAGAAATTTACGGGGAAAAAATGCAGCATGCGGTATTTATTATTATGCTTATTATTATTATTATTTTATCAACACTTACTAGACAAATGTTTTGTTCAAAATAATTAAAGCTGTAATTTTGCTCTTAAGTTTCATTATTGCACAAAAATGTATTTAATTTTCAAATATTGATGTTTGTAGAATAACAGAAGTACGTGCGCATGTTTTATTTCCCATAAAGACTCGCTGTTTATCAAATTGTTATGAAATATTAAGTCAGTATCAAATACATATAGCAACTTGCAAATATTAGCAAAAAGTATGGAAAAAAAATCCATGATAAAAATAAAATTTACTATCAACACTTCGGTATTAACTGCTAATACATATCAGTGTATGATATTTTAATCGTTAAAAATAACAAAACTTCAATTAAAACAACAACATTTCTTTAAAAATATATTAAAAATATTTTAAAGCTGCAGTACTCATTAAACGAGAAAAAATAAATCATAATAAATAAATAAATAAATAAATAAATAAATAAAAATAAAAATAAAAATCGACAGAACAAAGTACTTCTTTTTAAAATCCTTTATCCTCTAAATAACTTAATAATATGTAATATGTTTATAAAAACCTTCGAACATATTCTTTTAGAAGTCAAAAACTTTTTCCCCCTTCAGTCTAAAGTACTGAACTTTCCGCAAAATTCTTTGTTCTAAATTCTGCGGCACTTTTCTTATGTCAAAAAAGTTTTCCGGCACCCTAAAGCGTTTTATAAGCTGTCGACTGTTAAAGACAAGTTATCAACTTTACTTACGTTGATAAGTGGATAAAAATGTCTAAATCTTGTTTGTTAAAAAATAAAAGATCTTTCTTCCTCTAAAGATATATAAAATTTGGATGTCAAAACTGTTCTAAATCCTTTCATTCTGTGCTTTATATGTTGCAATTAGCAAACTTTACTGAATGCAAAGCTACGCGAAAAGTTTATATTTTTAATCATTATGTCTCGAAAAGTGTATATGATACTGAAGAAAAAAACTGTCGAGACAATATACATTAAAATATACAATTAAAATATTAAAATACACACAACATAAATATAAATGTTTCCAGCCTTATTTTAGGCACGCCATCAATAAAAAACATCAAATGTAAACGTTGATATGAACAATATATTTCCTCTACGAAAGCACAACGTATTCGGCAGGGACTACGCATGCCTCATTAAGCGGTGAAAAATGCTATTTCGAATACCAGCCCTCAAGAAATATTTTAGAGTGATAATTTAAACGGTTAGATACAATTATTTAATATTGTCAAAAACAGGTAGATTGTCGGTTTCTATGACAGAAACCTTGAATTGTCTAAAATTTTCCTTGAGGGCTGGGTTTTGAAACAGCATTTTTCTCCTCTTAATGAGGTATGCGCTGTCCCTGCCGAATATTATGGGCTTTCGTAGAGGAAATCTGTTGTTCATCTCAACGTTTATTTTTGATGTTGTTTAATGATGAGGAGCCTAAAATAAGACTCGGAACGTTTAAATTTATGTTGTGTGCTTTTTAATATTTTAATTGTATATTTTAATGCATATTGCCTCGATTTTTCATGTAATTAAAATATAATATAATCGTACGAGACATAATAATTTTTAAATGGTAAATGAAGAAATGCGCATTCAAATATCGATAATTTTGTGCTCGAATTATGAAAAACAGAAAAAAAAAATGAAAATGTATTCCTCACATCATAATAAGTTTATATTTATGTTATTCTTTAAGCCAAAAATCTTGTCACTTCTTTAAGTATATAGCCTTCTAAAATGTTCGTAATTTATTGTACAACAAGCTTAAATATATTATGGTACGTCAAAAATTTGAAGCAAATTCACCTTTTACTTACATGTTAAATTTTTCGTAATACTAGAGCTATTTTTACGAAAAAACATTGATGTATGTGAGCAAATAATAATTTTATATAAATTATCAATTTTCATTCTCTCGATAAAGGAAAAAAAAACGAAATTATATTAGTCTGAAAAAAAAAAAAAAAAAAAAAAATTAAAAATACATAAGAAAAATTGGATTACAAAGTTGGTGTAAATAGGTTTAATATTTAACTACTATGAATTGAAAATATTATTATAAACAATGTAATAAGTTTAGAAGATATGGTAATTAAGCAAAAACCCCTCTTTTTGACAGTCAACAAGGAACAGTCTAAAATACTATATCTACATACATAAATTTCGTTTTTTTTTTTTTTTTTTTTTTTTTTTAAGAATTAAATTTATATATATATATATATATATATATATATATACATGGGTATTTTACTGTATTAGGAATCGGAAAATTGTTGTGTGTTGTTTATGCATATAGAAGAATGATAAAGAACTTTATAAAACTGTTTACTTGAGTTACGACACAAAACGTTCTTAGAAATTTTAAGTACTTTTGTCATTATTTTTCCCATTTTTATTACAGAAATTGTAAATAAATAAATAAATGAATAAACGAATAAAAACTTTAATGGCATATCGTAACTCATTTCAAAAATATTTTTTTAGTTTGAATATTTTGTAGAAAAATTGAAGGTATATACCCTATAAAAACGGTTAATGAACGTTTCCGCTATCTTATTTACAAATGGTGGATACATGAAAGTATTTCATCGTGATAAGATTTTTAGAATTACTAAATCAATTTGTAAACAGTTGAGCAGGTGAATTATCTTACCTTGGATGAGTTCATTATCCTAGTAGATCCGACATTTTGTTTCCAAACGGCAGACACTTGAAAATTTCAGATAAAAAAATAAAAAAAACATATTTGTGATTACATATGCTTAAAACTCTGTATTGCTATACTCATAGAACAATCTCAAGTAATTTTATTAATTAACTTGATCATTCATCTTGAATGCAAATGGTGGCCACTTGCAATTACGGGGACACTAAATATCACGAAGCTATTTAAAAATTATTTGTCTGGATAATTTTTGAATTTTTCAAGCAATTCGATCAAAAGTTTTGCTCTGGATTTATCTACTAAATATTCCTGATTAATTTGCTGAGGATCTTTATCCGCTATTTTGTTTTAAAGTGGACACAATTCGAAATTTTCAAATTTACATAGTAAAAACTTATTTAAGACCGGAGTTATTTAAATTTAGATGTATACATATCACATATCAGCGTCTCCTGAAGTTTATTGTTGATGCATTTGCCATCTTACTTCAAACTGGAGGCCACTTGGAATAATGCGGCCACTTGAAATCAGGCTGTCACATAATAATTTTTCCTCATGATATATTCCGAAGTAATGAATCAAATTGAACCAAAGAGTGACAGTGGACTTATCATACAAATGTCTAGAGTTAGTTCGCTAGGCAACTAACTCTACTATTTTGTTTCAAATTGGAAGCCACTAGAAAATTTTAAGCTCACATATTAGGAAATCAGATTGGATTAGCTTAAAACTTGATGTAAGCAAAATCCTCGAAATGGAATTTGTTCAAATTTTAGTCATCTGGATCCACTATCTGATTTCAAAATGATGGGTACTTAATCGGGCGGCAACTTAAAAATTTGTCATTACGATAAAAATCTAAATGCTGTAAACTCGAACGATAGTTCAACAGTATATTTATTTTAGAACTATCTTCTATAAGTTCGCAGGGCAGTTTGATCCTCAATCTTATTCCAATAAACAATGACAGTCAATTGAAAATTCCGAACTTTAAAAAGTACAGCAATTGTATAAAAGAAATGAAAATCCGCATAAGAAAAGGTATTTATATGCAGCATAAGAAAAGCATAACAGACAAGTCCAATAATAAATTGAACAATTCATTCTGTATATCATGAAACATAATTTTCAATTAAGTGGAATTTTTACAGAATTTTTTTAAACATCAGTTGAAACGAAAATTAAGTGAAATATGGAACTATACAAAAAAAAAAAAAAAAAAAAAAAATCAAAATACTTTTTTTTTTTTTTTTTTTTTTTTTTAATTTACTGGCATTGTCCATAAATGAACGAGTTTTCTAAGATAACTGAAACTAATCAAAATAAATGGTAAGAAAAGACTACATATGTTTTTATTCGTTGCTTAATATACTAGAAATAAACCTCAACAGAGAAGAAAAATAATGTTTACGAATGAAGCAATCAAGAAACGTTTAATCTCCCAAGCAAACGCAATTAGAAGAAGAGTTTCTTTTAAGTTTCGCCATTAAAATGAAAATGCTTCTTCAATCACTGATGTTCTTAAGACTACTTAAGTTATTTTGCAGAACCAATTTAAAAATAAGAAACATAAAACTTTTCATTGCTTCCTTCAATTTCGATATTAAATTTTAATCTTTTGTGTATACATTGTTAAAAAAAGTTATATGTATTCATATATATATTGTAATTATAGTTTTTCATCTGTATTGGTAACAATACAGATTTTTAGTATTTTAGTATTTTTAGTATTTTTAACTGTATTGGTAACAATATCACAACCTTAAAAAATAATAGTAATAATAATTTTATGCCAAGAGAAACTTTTATGAGGAGTCAATTTATATAGTTTTACGATAACAATTTGATTAGTATTAAAATAAATGAGAGAAAATTTTTCTTCTGAATGAAAGTGAAAGACCAGCTATTACTGTTTTAGTATCTCATTAACTTTTAAAATTTTATCTCAATAATATTTATTTTACTCCACTTCTTAATTATATGAGTTTATACAGGGTACAAAGGAAAGTCGCCACACACAGAAAAATGAAAAATCGAAACTTGTCAAGAGACGTGCCATCTTTGTGACACTAAACGTTTGTCAAGTACATTGACAAATTTGCACAAAATTACGCAAAATTTTAAACAATCAAAACACTACCTGACAATCCCATCTAGTCATGAGACACAAAAGTCGTTTTATTTTACCATGTATCTTTAATGTGTTTCGTCTGATGATCCGTTTTGGCTCTAAAACTTGTCAGATGACTAACTTTCCAGGTACAGTTTTCATTTTCCTCAAATTTGACCAGGTTAGTCAGATGAGAGAATAAAAAAAAAATATTCCTATTTTGTCAATCGACTAAGAAAAATTTGTTTGGCTAGTCCAAAAGCTCAGCATTATTATTTTTTTTTTTTTCCTTTAACTTTTTTTTTATTTGTTTATTTATTTTTTGTCTCCTTCTGACAACTTGAGTTAGTCAACCGAAATCGAAAAATAAAGAATAAACTCATCGCATTTGGCGGGATAGTGCAATTGCCGTTGGAGTGACTTTCATTTTAGAAAGAGAACAAGAGATTTTTTAGTAATCAGAATCAGCGAATCGAGTTTACAGCCAAAAGTAAGTGCTAAAAACTTTATATTATTGTAAGCTTTGTTAGAATAGTAAATTGTAAATTTGTAGAATTCTAAAGCTTCGGCAATCTTCTAACAATATGAATCGTATTTAGAATTTGTTCTAATTTATAAAGTTGTTTAAAATGTATAAAATTTAAAACACGTTATTTTAAATCTAGTTTTACGTATCGTTGTATTATAAAAAAATAAGTATATTTAATTTGTCTAAGCTATAGTTGTTTACATACACTTTTAACATTAAGCTCATATTAATATTTTTGTACACAGAATAGTAATGATTTATTTTTCCCTAAAGATGGTTCAGAAGGTATTTGGATTTCCAAAGGACGTCAATTTAAGAAAGATATAGAAAAATGCTATCCATGGTGATTTTGAAAGAACTCCGAATTTTAAGGTATGTTTTTTAAATTATCGTTTGCAACATTATATCTATCTTAGAACAATAAAAAATAATATTAATACTTTTTTTTATATTTAAACTTTTTAATGAGATAAATTAAAAAAATTTAAAGGTTTCTCGTTTATCTGTTATTTTATTTATTTATTTATTTTTTTAATTCCTGTAATAAATAATTTTTTTAATTTAAATAATTTTGGCAAATGGTTGATAATAGTATGTAATAAAAAAAAAAAAGACTTTTTATCATTAAATGTTTACCAATTTTTTTCAAAACAACTTTTAGCAAAAATAATATGAATTTAATATTGCATACTATATTCTGTTCTCAATTTAAAGTCAAATTGTTCTTGTATACAATATTAATTATTAGCGATAAATAATAAATATCTTGGTAAATATATATATATATATATTCAACTTCATGTTACTTGTTTCATTCAAATGATTGATGATTGTAATAAAAGGTTGATATTTTTAATTATTATTATTTTTTTTTCAATACAAATTTAATCAAAAATAATATGAGTTTAAATTATTAGATACTGTATTCTCGATTCAAAATCAAATTGTTCATGCGCAGCATATTAAGTATTCGTGATAAACAAAGGATATCTTGTTAAAAATATGTACTTAATTTCATGTTATTTGTTTCATTCTTAACACATTTAAGTTTAAAAACTATTTGATATTTCAATTTAAACAACATTTTTTTCTTTTAACTATGCTCTATAAATTAAGTAGTCGATTGCAAACATTTAGTCAGGGCCTGATTACCCAAAAGGCTCGGGAAGCACAAGCTTCCCCTCAAAAATTTAACAGGGGGCCTCAAAATGACTAAAAACAGGGTCTTGAATTTTCTATTTTAGATTTTCACACTGAGATTGAATTTTTTCTGAGAAAGTTCACCTAAAGCAAGGTAAAATAACCACTATTTTGGGAAAATTCTATTATTTAACGTCAAAAATTTGAATGTTCTTAATTAATAAGTTATACGATTTTAAAGTTGTGGGTGGAAACCACCTAGATATATGAATGAAAAAATATATATTATATATATATATATATATATATATACACATAAACACACAAAACTTTTTTATCAATGCATTTTTATATTACAATATGTAATAGGAAAACAAGATTTCCCGAAATCAAAGGGAGCCCCGAAATGATACTAAGCTTCCCCTAGCTTCAAAGCTTAATCGGGCCCTGCATTTAGTTGTATACGCTATTTCCACAATAACTTAAAATTCATTTTGATTTTCTTCTACATATATAAGAATGAAGTACTGGATTTTTGAAAATTTTCTTTTTCTGGCTTTTGGTGCATTTACAAATTTGAGATTTCCTTAAACTCGATTAAACCATTTTTAGGAGATGTCTGTCTGTGTATAATCAAAATTTTATGTTTTGGGTGCTGTATCTCACAAAATAATGAACAGAATTGTACAAAAGTTTATATTTGGATGCACTTTCACATAAATTCGTGCTGAATAGCTTTTGGTACATATCACCTAAGAAGTGGCGCTACTATACTGCAATTTTCCACAATTAAGGAAAGACTATATCTTAGCTTGTATTGTGTAGAACTTCACATAACTTAATGTTCAAATAGTCGATTGTGAAAGACTATGTTTGTTCAACTTTGGTGCATATCGGTCATCAGGTAATGCCAGTATGTTGCAATTTTCCACATTTAAGAAAATACTGTAACTGAGATTCTGTGATATATAAATGCACTAAACTTGATATGTGCAACAGCCATTATGAACTATTATGCTGATTTAATTTGGACGCATATCGGCCGACAGGTGACGTTGACATGGTGCAATTTTCTCTGTTTATAGGAGAGCCATACCTCAGCTTCTATGATATGTATGTGCACCGAATTTGATATGTAAGGTGTATGTTATACATCAAAAACTATGCCAAACTAGCTTTTTAAAAACTATGCCGAATCAATTTGGGTGTACATCAGATGACGTGCCGCGCTACTATTACTCTGTGTAAATTTCCAGATAGTTATAGTATCACAGCATCTATTTGTTAAATTAGTTTGTAAAATCTTTATTTGTGAGAAGCTGTGTTAATTACTTTGTGCATTGTAACAGATATATGGTGCTATTATATTAAATAATAATAGAAGAAAATTTTGTAATGGCTACAGCATATACTAATTTTAGATATAGTGGGTTAAATATATGTTAGTAATTTGCAACAGGTAATTATGAATGATTTACTTATAAATTGTCAAATATAGTTCCCCCAGAAATTTTTTTAAATTCATTAATACGTAACATTTTCCCCCCACAATAGTATCAAGACACGGTAAAGGTGTATAAACTTTATCATTAATGGTATAAATAACTTAAACATTTCCATTTTAACAATAAAACTTTTTTTATAATTTACAAGTAATTTAAAATAATTTATTTAAGTGGGCATGAATATTATAATACTTACAAAACTTTAAATTAACACCATAAAAATAAAATATCTCGCAACAATTGTTTCGGGTCGAAAGAGCACACGACCTTTCGTCAGGCACCCAAAGTAGGCACGAGTACAGCAGTCAAAGTGGTAATGCACGGCTTTGACTGCTGTACTCGTGCCTACTTTGGTCGCCTGACGAAGGGTCGTGTGCTCTTTCGACCCGAAACCATTGTTGCGATTTTTTTTAATTTTATTGTGTTTATTCAAAGTTTTGTAAGTATTATTTTGCAACGCCAGTTCTGTGGTGCGAATAATTGATAAACCTTTTTTCATTTTCTTTCTGAAACAACAGACAGACGATCAGCCTTCTCTCTCTCTCTCTCTCTCTCTCTCTCTCTCTCTCTCTCTCTGTGTGTTTTTTCTCTCTGTGTTTGTTTATCTTCGATAGCGCACATTCGATCTACGACTGCAATTCACAGCTATCGTACTGCTCACCTTTCAAAATATTTTTTACAATTATAAATCTAAATTTATAGGCATATTTATAACTGTAACTAATTTAAACATTAAACACATGCTAGACATGTATCGGAGCTCCCTATTCGTATCCAGAAAAATAGATCCGTATTTGTATGGATCTGTTTTCTTTTCTTCAACGAAACTAATATGTATCTTTTGTAGAAATTGTATGAAAATTAGAAAAGTATTATAAATCTTTTTTGACTGTTATTAATATCTAAGTTAAATAAATACATTATAACCTCGTATTTACATCCTGGAAATTGAAAAGATTTCGCAATTTACATTTTTTTTTTTTTTTTTAAATCTTTATTCTATATTCAATAGAAGAAAGTACTAGATTCGTAAAAATTTTCGACTTCCGTTTTTCGATGAATTTGCACGTATTGAAAGTTCCAGAACACGATTTGACTATTTTTAGAAAATATTAGATATGCCTCTGTGTGTGTGAGAGAGACAAAAATTTTGTGGCGACTGCAACTCTGTAACTACTGCACATTATTGCATATAAATTTATATGTAAATGCACCTTGACATAAATTAGTGCCTATCAACTTTTGGTTCCCATCCATCAAGAAATGGCACTGCTATACAGCGATTTCTAGAGACCATGACCATATATTAGGAAACTATATTATACAGGATCTCTAGCGATTTCAACAATTTAAGGGAATGCTATGTCTCATGAACTACTGCAGAGAATTGCATATAAATTCATATGTAGATGCACCTTGACATAACCTAGTCCTTATCAGCTTTTTATGTCAATTTCTCAAAAGATGGCGCTGCTATACAGTGATTTTCATAATTCAAAGGAAGGCTATATCTCAGGAACTACTACACATAAATTTATATGTAGATCTACCTCGAGATAAATTATTGTCCATCCACTTTTGGTATCAATAATTCAATAGGTGACGGTGCTATATAGCGATTTCCATAATTTAAGGAAAAGAGATATCTCAAGTTCTATTGCGTATAATAATAATAATAATAAATGATATGTGAAAAGAACATTATCAGACATTATGCTAATTCAATTTGGATGCATATCGGCCAATAGGTGGCGCTGCTGTGCTGCAATTTTCCCCGAGAACGGAAAAGCTATATCTCAACTTCTATGGTGTATAACTGTACAAAATTTGATATGAGATAACCATTATGAAAACGCATTTTTTAATGTATTATTTATAAAGAATAAAGCTGTCTTTCTTTGTATTTTCAATGCAATTTTTCTCTAAGATGAAAATCGTCTGCATTCAGTATGGTAGGTAATTTAAATACATAAGATCTTTAATAAATTATTTGTACTGAGCGAATTTGTATTAGAAAATATAAAAAGAAAGTCTTGTGGTGGCTACAACATACTTTTTGTTGTTGTTGTTTTAAATACCTTTATTTTTAATAAAATTCAATCCTCGCTTTTATGTGAACGAAATTTTGAATTTTCCTCCATTCATACTTGTATATACAGCAAATATAGAGGAAATACTTGTCGTGATTTCATTTAAAGCTATTATGTTGTGACCACCGCAAAAATTTCTTCTATATTTTCCTATAGGAAAATTCATTCGCCCAGTAAAAATGTTTTCTATTATTTATTAAAATTATTATTTAATTATTATTAATTATTAACGCATATTAATTATTATTTAATTATTATTATAACTATTATTTATTAAAATTATCTACCATAATGAATGCAGATAATTTCATTTTAGAAAAAACTAACACTAATAATAAGAAAAGAAAGACAGTTTAATTCTCTATAAATAAAGTCTTAATGCTTCTTCATAATGGTTACCTCATATATCAGGTTTTGTACAGTTATATGACACAGAAGTTGAGATATAGCCATATCCTGTTCTCAGAGAAAATTGCAGAATAGCAGCACCACTTATTGGCTGATATGCATCCAAATTGAATCTGTGTAATGTCATATAATGGCTACGTTGATACGTGTCAAGTTTTGTTTGATTATACACAACAGAACCTTAGATACAGCCTTCCCTGAAAACGCGAAAGTCGACGTATAGCAGCACCACCTGTTGAGCAGTTGACAAAAAATATTGGTGGGCACTAACTTACGTCAAAGTTTATCTGCATATAAATTTATATGCAAATTCGATTAGTAGTTTCTGAGATATAGCCTTTCCTGAATTTGTGAGAATCGCAGTCTAGCAGCGTCACTTGTTGAGCAAATGATACCAAAAGTTGATAGGCACTAACTTAGGCCAAGGTACATCTGCATATAAATTTATATGCAGTTATCTGCAGTAGTTCCTGAGATAATTCCCACAAAATTTTTGTCACACAGACACATATTTTTCTAAGAATGGTCAAATCGTGTTCTGGAGCCCTCAAAACGTGTAAATCCATTGAAAAGCGGAACTTGAAAATTTTTACGATTGCAAAAGTAAAAAGAAATATAAAATAAACACATTTAGGAAACGGATTCCATCAAGGCTGATAATAATAATATTCTTTATTTTATCGTCTTCTCTAGAACAAATAAAAGCAAAGCAGATGTTTAATTGCGAATCATATATATCCGTGCAACCCAAATTATTATAGTAAATAAACATTACCGTCGAAAAAATTAAATAAATAAAGATACTTTTTTTTTTCAGAATATAAGCATTAAGCAATGAACTACTATCACTGACCTTGAAGCAGATTTTTGCAATCTCGAAGTTCACAACTCACATAAGTGTTTAATCATTATTATTAGTCTTTTTACTTTCTTCTATATGTAATATAGAGAAAGTATTGGATTCGCGAAAATTTTCGACCTCCGTTTTTTGACGGATCTACACGTTTTGGGATGTCCTGAACACGAATTGATAGTTTTTAAAAATGTCTGTCTGTGCGTCTGTCTGTCTGTCTGTGTGTGTGTGTCTGTCTGTATCATTTTTTTGTGGACGCTGTATCTCACGAACCAATGAATGAAATTTTACCAAACTTGGAATTTAGTTGGTCCCCGACATGAACGGGTGCCCATTAGATTTGGGGATCAATAGCTCAACAGGTGGCGCTGTGATCGCATTTTATGCAAATTTTTAACATGGCAGCATAGGACAAAATTCCGTATAAATGGGCATAATGAGAGTTATATTAAACTTTTGATTGTAAAATTAATATTAATTATTGATAATAGTAGTAGTTAACTAGGAAAAAAAAATTGTGCATGGGGGGCCATCGGTTACCCCCCTGGGGAAGAAGTACCTCCCCGGGGGGGTTAAATTTTGAAGATGGGTATCATTCGAAAGATCTCGTCAATACCTTTAAAACGAATGGTTGAACCATAAATCTGTGATAATTTAAAACAAAGTTATCGATTTTTTTTACTTTAAAAAAAAAAAAAAAAAAAAACTTAGAAAAAAAATCGTATTTTTTTTTTTTTTTAAACGAAATTTTACCAAACTTGGTATTTAGTTGGTCCCCGACATAAACTGGTGCTGATTATATTTGGGGATCAATAGCTCAACAGGAGGCGCTGTGATAGCATTTTATCTAAATTTTTAACATGGCAGAATAGGACAAAAATTCGTATAAATGTGCATAATAAGAGTTATTTTACACTTGTGATTGTAAAATTAATATGAATTATTGATAATAGTAGTACGTAACTAGGAAAAAAATTTTGTGCATGGGGGGGGGCATCGCTTCCCCCTCTGGGGGGGGAAGTACCCCCCCGTGGGGGGGTAAATTTTGAAGATGGGTATCATTCGAAAGATCTCGTCAATACCTTTAAAACGAATGGTTGAACCATAAATCTGTGATAATTTAAAACAAAGTTTTCGATTTTTTTTACTTTTAACAAAAAAAAGAAAAAACTTAGAAAAAAAAATTCGCATTTTTTTTTTTTTTTTTTTTTTTTTTTTTTTTAAATATTGTTACTGATTGAATATGTACAGGAAAATATAGAAGAAAGTCTTGTGGTGGCCACAACATACTAGTTTTTTTTTTTTTTTTTTTTTTCAGATTTTTAACGCAATACAATTAGTAATTACATCTTTTTTTTTTTTTTTTCCTGTATGTTCAATGGAAGAAAGTATTGGATTCGTAAAAATTTTCGGCTTCCAGATTTCGACGGATTTACAAGTTTTGAAAGGTTAGACCACGATTTGACCATTTTTAGTAAATGTCTGTCTGTCCGTCTGCGTGTGTATGTATGTGTGACAAAAATTTTGTGGCAACTGTATCTACGGAACTACTGTTCAGAATTACCTATAAATTTATATGTAGATGCACCTTGACCTAAATTAGTGCCTATCAACTTTTGGTGTCAATCGCTCGAAAGGTGGCGCTGCTATGCAGCGATAGCATTTATAATATGGTTGTCAACTTTCAAATATGCTTAACAATATAGTTCTAACAGTTATATATTCATTAAAATAATAATAATTCAATTAAAAGAAATCAATAAAACCAGATTGATTTTTTTAAAAAATCTCGTGCTTGCTTTTCTAAAGTAACTATACGAATTATAAGGTATGGTGTTATATGACAATATATATATATCATCATTACCAATTTCAGCCTCTATCAATCCACTGCAGGATGAAGGCCTCTGCTAGGCGATTCCAAACTGCCCTGTTTTCGCGCACACACACACACACACATATATATATATAAAATCGTTCTTCCTGACTGACTGACTGAGGGAGTGAGGGGGTGATTCATCATCGCCCAGACCAAACCCCTGGACCTACAAGCATGAAATTTTGTGACAATGTTCTTTCTATGACGTAGGCATCCACTAAGAAGTGGTTTTACAAAATTCGCCCCCCGAAGGGGGGGGGGTAAAACGTGATTTCACAAAATCCTTCATATCTCAAACAAAAAAACAGATATCCGTAAAATTTTTGCTTTAAGATATAGCTAATACAAACGTCTAAAAATCAATTTTTGGAATTTTCGAAATTCGGTCCCCAAGGGGGGCGGGGGGGTGGGGGGGCAAAACGTGATTTCACATGCGTAAAACGTGATTTCGCATATTCCTATATATCTAAAACAAAAACATAGATATACATGAAATTTTTACTCTAAAATATAGCTAATACAAATATCTAAAAACTAATTTCTGGAATTTTAGAAATTCAGCCCCCAGGTGGGGCAGTAAGGAGGGGGGCAAAACAAATAGAAATACAGTTAGGCCGTTCAAAATTGGTAGAGATAGGTTTTAAAGGCCTACAAGTCGAATGAGGATATTTTAGAAAATGTAAAGTTATTAGGAAGGGCGAGAAGGGGGGGGGGGGGGCAAAAAAATAAAAATAGAGCTAGATCGTTTAAAATTGGTACATAGAGGTTTTCGATACTTACAAATCAATTGCGGATATTTTTGAATTTGTAAAATTATTAGGAGGGGAGGGAAGGGGGGGTGAGGCGGTAAGGGGGGCTATGGGCAAAAACAAATATAAATACAGTTAGGCCGTTAAAAATTGGTACAGATAGGTTTTAGAGGCCTGAAAGTCGAATGGGGATAATTTCGAAAGTGTAAAGTTATTAGGAGGGCCGGGAAGGGGGGGGCGAAGAGGCAAAAAAAATAAAATAGTGTTAGATAATTCAAAATTGGTACATAGAGGTTTTCGATACCTACAAATCGATTGCGGATATTTTCGAATTTTTAAAGTTATTGGGAGGGGCAGGAAGGGGGGGGGCGGAGGGGCAAAAAAATAAAAATAGAGATAGATCGTTCAAAACTGGTGCATAGAGATTTTTGATACTTACAAATCGATTGCGGATATTTTCGAATTTGTAAATATATTAGGAGGGGCAAATCTATGGGCATCTATGGGCAAAAACAAATAGAAATACAGCTAGGCCGTTCAAAATTGGTACAGATAGGTTTTTGATACTTACAAATCGATTGCGGATATTTTCGAAATTGTAAAATTATTAGGATAGCCGGGAGGGGAGGGCGAAGGGGGAAAATAACAGAAATAAGAGTTGGAGTATTTTGGGAATTTTTTCCGAAGGCAGGAGAACACGGTGCGACATTTTTCCTAATCAGATTTTGTTTCCCTTTTTTTTTTTTTTTTTTTTTTTTTTTCACGTGATAAAAATTAATGCAATTTTGAGAATTCAGTACTTATAGTGATTCATTTAAAAATAGGGACCAGCGAAGCGGGCGTTGCCTGCTAGTATATATATAATAATTTATGCATAGATTAAGAAAGGTTTTGATAGAATATTTCGTCTCCTCATTGATTTATTTGATTTCCAATGAAGCCATCTATGATATATGCAACTTCTTAATTGAATGCAACCTATGCAATGAGGTGAAATTTACACCTCATATAGCGTATTTCTTAGTAATGTCCTGATGGCTTTTTTTTTTTTTTTTTTTTTTTTTTTTTTTTTTTTAAGGTTTGTGAGCTCTATTTTAAACCTGGTGGAATTATACAAACAATAACATATTTTGATGAAAAAGAAGGAAAGTTATATGAAGTCCCAAGAAATAAACCAATTGTTAAAGGTGGTGCTATTCCTACAATTTTCAGTGGCTTGCCATCATGGAGAGCTATTAGGCATAAAAAAATTACGTTTTATTACCTAATTATATTTGTTCTTTTATATTATTATTATGACTAATTTTTATGTAAATTATGGAGCAATCTTCTTCATGAATATGAAACATTTATAATTTTCAATAAAATTATTTTTATCTTGATTTTTGTCTTTTATGTATTATTTCAATTACATAGTTTCAATGAAGGAGAAATCTTATCTATATATTAATAGGCAAGCATAAAATTTATTATCCCTTTTTAACATATTAATTATAGGAGTAGAGAGTTGAAAATGGTATCATTCGAAAGGTATGGTTAGCCGGAATGTGCGAATACAAATATTATTTTCTTACGATGTCAAGAAGGTATTTAAAAATACATTTATTTTTTATGCATTTTCCCCCATTTTTCCCTTTTATACACGTATTCCTTTACATTAAAAAATACCTAAAAGTAGAAAGTTGTTAAATCTGGCAATTTCATAAAGCTCAAATAAAACCATAGACACAGTAATTTGTATAATGTAGCTTCACTATACGCAAGCGAAGTGATGACGTATGACGTCACTGTCATCACTTCGCATGGAGCCATGAAAAAGATTTTCTATGATAATAGTCCATTGGATTTTTTGTAAAAAATTATTAAAAAATAACGGAAATTATTCCGAATTTTATTCCGATATTTGGGTATAGTTATATATAAGTTACTGTCTACATGTATTTTATTGAGTTATTTTTTCTGTAAAATTGATAAAATTTTAATTTAAAATCACAAAACTCCAGAAAAAAAAATGGCAAAGTTCCAGTTTCGAATGTAAACATAAACATTTCATTTCAACAACAAATATTCAACTAATATACTAAATAAAAGGAAAATGGATTTGTTACTAACTGCTGCGTGTATAAGTAGACTACTCCGTGAAGTAGACGATACGGAAAAATTTCCGATTTCCGTTTTTTGCTGAATTTACATGTTTTGAGCTTTCTTTACGTTTCAATTAACTGAAATTGGCTACTTATTTTTTAAAAAAGTGTCTTTATTGCTAGCTTTTGTGGGTAGAAGAAGCAAGTAGAAGATACATAAAAACTTTTGATTTCCGGTTTTCGATGAATTTACGCGTTTTGAGATTTCCTTGCATTTTAATTAAGTGAAATTGACTACTTATTTTTATTTTTTAAAAAGTGGATTTATTATTCTTTCCTGTGCATATATAAGTAGAAAATATAAGATTTAGAAAAGTTTTCGGTTTTCGATAAAGTTACACGTTTTGAAATTTCCCGAACTCAATTCGACCATTTTTGAAAAATATCTTTTTTTTTTTGTTGTTCAAACACTGTACTTTATGAACCAATCGAATTAATTTAACAGAATTTGATACTTGGTTGGGCCTTGGTTTGACATGGTACCTATTAGCTTCTGGGCTGTATCATACAACAAGTGGCGTTTTCACGTTGCGATTTTCTCTCATTTCAGGAAAGGCTAACATCTACAGAGAGAAATAGTTATATTAAGTAAAATTCTGCTGATTCAGTTAGAGTGAATATCGGCAAACAATTGCCGCAGCTGCGTTGCAATTGCATTCCGTTTAGGACAAGGCAATAACTTTGCTTTGCCTCGCTTTGCAAAAAAAAAAAAAAAAAAAAAAAAAAAAAAAAGGTCGAGTTTCGACCACTGGGGCGATACTAGTTTAAATAAATTCTTGATTTAAAGAATGTTGAAAGTAATGTTATCAGGTAAGTGAGAGTTATTTTGGATGATCAAATACTTATAAATTATTGTTATGTATTAAAATTTCTCTGGGCATAAAATTTACAGAGATGATTAAAAATAAAAATTCTTATTATATATGTTACAGTGTTTTTAATGCAAATTTTATGTCCACCCTCACCTTGAAAAAAAAAAGTATATCATTAATATTTATGATTTTAAAACTTTAAATAACCTGAAATTTGGAGTTCGATGTTATTTATAGTTTAGTACATTGTATCGTCTATACTGTACATATTGTTTATATTGTCTGTATCAATTGTTAAAGCACATTGTATCGTCGTACTTATCTGTAATTTTAATCAGGTGGAAAAAATCCATTATTTAAAAAAATATATACATATATTCAGGTGGCTTAAATATTAAAAAAAAGGAACTTAAAAAAAAAAAAAGTTTACATTTATTTTTGTAACCACAGCGTATAAACCGAAAGCACCGATGAGAAAAAAAAATATATATTTCTAAATCCATATATGAGGATGTGCATGAAAAGTGGACTAAATCATGTGGCGCCACAATCCTCTTGGAATGCCTTGATAAAAAAGTGTTGGATAAATGCGTGCGTTAATGATAAATAAATGTAGGGAAGAATGATTAAACTAGCAAATTCTTTGTTTCAGTAGTTTGTTAAATTTCCAGTATTTATAACTGCTAACTTTTTTAATTGATTCTGGAATGTTGTTAGTATATCGCCCTATATTCGCCCATATTCTTTGAGGAGTAATTGTCTTCATATTTAATTGTAATTACATGCTAAAGAAAATTATTCTATTAAGAATGTGGTATGAAGAAAAGGGCAAATGTTAAAAGCATTCCGGAATAAATTGAAAAAGTTGGCAGCTATGAGTATTTTATTCCAGTTGATGGACAAGTAATATTTTTCAGAAAAGTTTTTAAATGTTTTTTCAAGGTTGAACACCTTAAAAGGGGGGGGGGAATTAAACAATTACAAAAGTAAAGAGGTTAAGACTACTTTTGCAAAAACCTCTGCAGACAAATATGAACCTCTTATTCCTCATAAAATATGAAGGATTTTAACCAATTAAATTTTTTATTAATCTGCATACTTGCCAACTCTACTGTGTTTACCAATAGACTACTGTTTTTTGGTTATTTCTACTGGCCTACTGTTTTTTGTTAAAAATTTACTATTTTTAGGAACTTACAAGAAAAATGTAAAATTGAACAATTTTCTTGTAAAATATATAGACGGAAAATAAGCAGAGAATAAATATAATAATGAAATGAGATTTATTAAATGTATGTGTAAAAATTACAATACTGATTTTAATTATCTCAAAATATACCTAAATTTTAGGGGGGTTTTACTTTCATCACCCTACTACCATAGGTAATGGAAGTATTGTATTCGGTCCAAAAATTCGATATCGATATTTCACCTGATTTACACGTTTTACGGTCCCCTGAGTCCAAAAATGTGGTTTTTGGCAATTGGTCAGTGTGTGTGTATATGTGTGGAATCTTCTGGCTATCATATCTCCGAAACTAATAAAGATAGAACTACAAAACTTCAGAATCGAGACAGGTCTGGTGTACAGATGAATTTTCCAAATGTTGGTAAAAATTGAAAAACCGGAAGTGGGACATCGGAAACCAGAAGTGGGACCGTAAATCCGTATTTCAAAAACGGCTCTATCGATTTTCTTCAAATTTGCTATATAAACATTCTATTAGATGTCCTTTCGAATGATATAGTTGGCGTAGGATAATTGAAAGGAGTATAAATAGCTCAATTTCAGGTCTCGCAAGCGCATTCCTTTAAAAACGGCTGCACGGAATTTTTTTAAACTCGCCATATTAACTCCCTTTTAAATATCCTTTTGTATGTAATTATTGTTTGCCAGTCAATAATTGCGTTTTGATAAAAGTTGTTATCTAAAAAACGGCTCTAACGATTTTCTTGAAAATTGTTACATATAAATCAATTTTAGATATCCTTTCTCATGCATTACGTGGTTATTACAGGAAAATTAACAGTCATCTTGCTTAGGTAGGCCAGTTTTAGATCTCGGAAATTGGTGTTTCAAGAAAATAACTACCTATATATATATATATATATATATATATATATATATATTTAACCTCGCTATATGTAAGCTTCGTTTCATATGTCTTTACATGTGTATAAAATTTTTCTTACTGGAAAAATTTTAGGTTTCTACTTCTTTAAGTCACTTTTATATCTTGTGATCACTTTATCTAAAAAAAAAATCTGGTGTGAAACAACCACACGACTACTACCCACTATTACACGTATTATATGCATGTTTTAGAAATAATGTGGTCAGCGAAGACATAAAATTGACCTAGCGAAGTATACACAAAAGAAATTTCCTGTAGGAGAAAGCTAATATATATATGTATGTGTGTGTGTGTAAAACAGAATTTACATAGCGAGTTAAAAAATAATAGAGTTATTTTTTCAAACACCAATTTCCGAGATCTAAAACTGACCTACCTAATCAGGATGACTGTCATTTTTCCTGTAATAACCATGTAATACATGAGAAAGAATATCTAAAATGGATTTATGTAACAATTTTCAAGAAAATCGTTAGAGCCGTTTTAGAGATACCAACTTTTACCAAAACTTAGCATACTCAGTTGTTGACTGCAAAACAATAATTACATACAAAAGCATATATAAAAAAAATTGAATATGGCGAGTTTGAAGATATTCAGTACAGCCGTTTTTAAAGGAGACCTGAAATTAAGCTATTTATATAGGGCGCCTATCAATTTTCCTGAACTAACCAACTATATCATTCGAAAGGACATCTAATAGAGTGTTTATATGGCAACTTTGAAGAAAATCGTTGGAGGCATTTTTGAGATACTGACTTACGTTCCCAATTCCGGTTTCCGATGTCTCACTTCCGGATTTCCAATTTTCACCAAAATTTAGAAAATTCATCTGTACACCAAACCTGCCTCAATTCTGAAGTTTCGTAGTTCTATCTTTATTAGTTTAGGAGATATGATCACCAGATATGAAACCAGAAAATTTCACACATACATACACCACTGACCAATTGCCAAAAACTACTGTTTTGGACTCAGGAGACCTTAAAACGTGTAAATCAAGTGAAAACTCGAATTTGAATTTTTAGATCGAATACAATATTTCCATTACCTACGGTAGTCTGGTAATAGAAGTATACCTGGGATCTGTTGACTAACTTTCTTAATCAAGTGTAAAATATGACTAACTTGCCTTGTCTGGCAACTGCGGTTGTTGACTAACCTTCCTGGTCAGATAATTATGATTGTCGACTAGCCTTCTTTGTCTGATAATATTAACCTTCCTAGTCTGGAATAGTGTTTTAGTGACTAGTTCAGGAAGTACACTTTTCAGTTTTTTGACTAGTTCAGCAAGTGCACTTTTCAGTTTTGGAGACTATTTCAGCTAGTACACTTTTCAGTTTTGGTGACTAGTTCAGCCAGTACACTTTTCAGTTTTGGTGACTAGTTCAGCCAGTACACTTTTCAGTTTTGGTGACTAGTTCAGCAAGTACACTTTTCAGTTTTGGTGACTAGTTCAGCAAGTACACTTTTTGGCTAGTCAGCAATTTTGGTTAGTCAATTCTGTATTGTCAGTTGAGCATTTTGTCAGGTCACTGTGACCAACTTATTTTTCTGTGTGCAGAGGGACTTTATCTCCACAATCTTTGGGCGCAGACGCATACTTCCAGTTACAAAATGTTTTTTTTTAATATAGGCCTTTATTATGCGGCATATTAAAAAAAAAAAAAAGAAATTGGAAATTAATAAAACAAATTTTTATACAGTCCTCAGGTCCATATATGTATCTATAGTAAAAGTTGACATTCATACTAGCAAAAAGTTTTAGTTCTGTGCGCTCAGAATTGACCAACATATTTAATTTTAAAGGTTAGGTTTAATTTTAAAGATTTTTTAACTGAGCCCTTAAAGAAGTAAAAAAAAAAAAAAAAAGTGTAAACCCCCCTAATTTTGAAACTACGAGTAATTATGCCGGTCAATTTGGGAACACAGTAGATAAACTTTTTTATGTACATTTGTTAGGATGAGTGTCAACTTTAAGAAAAGTCAGTTTTTGTAATTTTGAAAAAAACTTTTTTTTTTTAAATAAATGGTTACATTAAAAAAAAAAAAAAAAAAAAAAAAAAAAAAAAGAAGAAAGAAAGAAAAAAAAAAATTCGAAGTATATGTTTGTAATCAATAGTTCGGAGATGAAAGCCTCTTCTTGACTTTGTTTTTGCACCCTGTATGTGTGTATATATATATGTCAGAACTTATGTAGAGTAAATAGCGAAAAGCCTATGCATTTTCAATCCACCCGTCTTTAAGTCATTTGGAGAGGCAAGAGATATATTTAATATTTAATTCATACAGGAAATATTTTAGAAAAAAGAAATGCATTGTCTGTTTAAGTGTTGCCAGCGTAAACTTTAGCAGATTTGAGGATTTTTTCCGAATATTGGGATATCTGAAATTTTAGGAGAAATATTTGCAAAAAAAAACAATCAGGAGAAAACAAAAAAATCAATAAATGTCTGATATATATATATATATATATATATATATATTTTACGAAATCAAATTTCACAAAATATATGTTCATGGATTCATGTAACGTAAGTCAGAGTTGTTTAGGGAACATATTGTTACTAATTGTTTTTCTTTTTTTTTTTATGTAAATTTATTTAAAGAGCCTTTGTCGGATTATAAATCGTTAATTTCCCGCGCTTCTGCCTTGCCACGGCAACAGAATCGTTTGTATCTTTTAAAAAGTTTTTAAAAACTTCCTTAATCGAAGATTTAAATCGAAAAATTTCATGAATTAGCTAGAAATTTCTGGAAACATTCTAGACTATAAATAAGATCGTATTTTGGCCGCCTGGAGTACAGTTGCAGACAAGCGCTTGAGTTGTTACGAGCTTTCTGCCACTGCCTCGGATGCTGAATGCAATTTCGACAGGGTGTTATTCGTATAATATACAGGGCCATGCCTACACTTTTAGCCGCCCTAGGCGAACGATTTTAGCCGCCCTAGGCGTAGTGGCATACTAAGGGTTAAGCGGAGGAGTTGGGCTGCTCTAGGCCTCTGTCCTGAGGGTGAGGGAAGGCTCTAAAGAAACGTAATTTTTAAGTATATGTATCTGTGAAGTTATCGCGCCATTATTTTAACCTTAATCATTCGCTACAATTCCACTTTAAGTCGTAGGTTCCTGTATAAAGAGCCTTAATATACAAAAAGTGACCGTAGATCAACAACTTCTAAACCAAAACAACTCAATTATGCAAAGCCTGACTAAGACTAGACAAGCGGAGCCAATGTTCCTGACGTTTTTAATGGATTGGGCTTCCGAATCAATCTTAAAACTTATTACATTTCATCTTTATTGCAATAAATTTAAGTGAAGATGTGTGTGTGTAGGGGTGGGGAGAGGGTCAATATGGGAAAGAACCCAATGAAACTTTCATCTTAGGCCTCGATAGTTGTTGGTCACCACGGCCTAGGCGAAATATTTAAGTGAACAAGCATTTTGCCTCTACACCCTACAATTTCAAAAAATACCGCCAATCATGAAAAGTGGTAAACTTGGTTCATGGTTTTGATTGAAGATTTTGTTTTCTGGTTGCAATGTGAGGGTAAGGGATTTCAATTCTTGTAAAAAGAAGGCGTGTTTGAAGATATTTTAACCAAGAAAAATGATAAACTTTGTCTATGGGTTTGATTAAAAATTTAGTTTTCTGATTGCATTGTGAGGGAAGGAATTTTCAATCTTTGTAAGGAGAAGGCGAGTTTGAAGGTATTTTGAGTCATGAAACATACACATATATTTTTATATGTGTATAATAAATCACGCGTAGGACAAATAATCTCTTTTATTATGCTGGGGGAGGAATAAATTTTTTATACGATTTTATTTATCTATAATTTTATTTTGTCATTAGTAGGGTCTATCCAGCATTGAAAAAGCTAAAATAGTATTTATAAAATAAAAGAATAATTGTCAAACTTTATGGCATTTTAGAAATTTGAGGCAATTTTCTTTGGGACAACACATCCCAAGAAATTTTCCGAACCACTTTAGCCCATTAAAATTTAAGCAAACTTTTACCATTCCTGCTATGCTGACAATACATTGAATACTATAATCGAAAGCATGATAATTGCAAAATGCGCATTGGATCCAACTGGCAGTTTTCAATGCTCGATAAGTATCCGTGTGACGTCCGGCATCAGCTTCAATTCAAATATGAGGTTATTCTTCAGTTTCACCTTGTCTTCCAATCGCTGTCCGTTGAATATCAGCACCTGGTTTCTCGTCGTTCAATTTTTCTCATCTTCGATGAACTTTTCTTTCAGCATGTCCGTAACGTCAGGTTTATACACCTGATATTTGTTTTCTTTTTATCTTCAAACCACTGCCTATTTATCAATTGCACGAAACGTGGATTGTCGTTGTTCGTAATTTTTTTCAGGTCTTCGAACAGCTTTCCTTCCAGCCTGTTCTTGACTGTTCAGATTCATTTTATCGTCTAGCCATCGGATATTGAGCATCTGCACTGTATTTGTCTTTTGCTGTTCGCAAGTTTTTTCTTGTCTTCTATTATCTTTCTTTTGAGCATGTTCCTGACGTTCTTGTTTATATTGTTTCTTAAATTTATCTTAGTATTCTATCCGCTGATCTTTGAATATATTCAAAATATTTGTCTTGTCTATGTTTACCCGTTTTTTTTTTTTTTTTTTTTTTTCGTCTTCTGACAGTTGTCTTTACAAGATCCTATTAATTTGCATATGACGAAAGAAAACGCATGAATTATAGATGCACATTAATATTAGAAGCGTTGAAGCACACAATTTCGGATATAACAGCATTTCCATTTCGCGCGAAAAACTCTTTCTTGGATGAATAGCACATCACTCTCTCTATAAACATAGAACACAACGTATTTAGTGAACAGGAACCTTGGAAAACACTAAAATAAAATTCCACATACTTTCAGAATGCATACACATTTCTTGAAAAGATGATCTCAGAATGATCTCGGGTTGATTTCGGACCCCATGTTGTTCGCCACCTATGTTGCTGGAAGCTAGCTTAGCTTGGTAGAACACGTAAAATAAACAGAGGATTGACTATTATTACATTTTCTATAACTTTAATTTGAAGCGTCAACTACGAAGATGAAGACTCAGAAATTCTGCTACGATTTTAGCACAAAAGAAATTTTAATGAAGACAGAAACACAATATATACAGAGTACAAGGTTTGCATTTAAATAAAGGCACGAATAGCGCTGTCGAAGCGGCCCTTACATTTTATACTTTAAAATATTTCAAAAGAAATAAACACGCAGACGAAACTCTGCTAACCTTTCTAAAACAAGGACGGCTACAGATTGACAAAATTTATAAAATTTCATTGGGTACGAGGTCACGTGGGTTTTGAGGACGAACGCTTCTACGTAAACGTTTCGTCATTGGCCTTCACTGGAATAA
This sequence comes from Salticus scenicus, assembly GCA_963930645.1. Taxonomy (NCBI): domain Eukaryota; kingdom Metazoa; phylum Arthropoda; class Arachnida; order Araneae; family Salticidae; genus Salticus; species Salticus scenicus. The sequence goes on from OZ005649.1 coordinate 103,645,838, forward strand.
AAGCCTCACAGGGTGATATGAGCTAGGAGATTGGACATCACAACACAGAATAACTATATGCCATATTTTTTTTTTTCTAAAACTATTTTTAATTTATTAAAAATCCCTTTATATGCAGTATTTCTTATTTTATACTTCAATATGTAATATTTTCTTATAGTACTGAAAAATCTCATGTTAATATATTAAGTTATATTAATATAATATGTTAATATAAAAGTAAGGATTTATTTTTAATGAATGGAAAATATTAAAGGAAATATTTATATACAATATAATTTCATAGAACCATAATAATCATTATCATTTTTCATTTAGGAACGAAAGTAATTGTTATACATAAATATAAGTATGTAACACAATGCTAAATTATTTCTAAAATATGAATGGTAGTTATTTAGTAAAAATAGAAATAATATGTAGGAAATAAAAAAAAAAAAAAAAAAAAAAACTAAACTTTATAAAGTATTTTTAACTTTTAAATGGAATATTACAAACCTGTAATCTGAAATTATGTATTTTTAAAACTATGTTTTCGTGCAATCTTTTAATTTACTTTTTAAAAAAATGTAAGGGAACTCAAAACTTTATTTTAAACGAAAATGAAAAGTTTGTGAATTAGTTTAAAGAAAAAAAAACTATTTTCTTAAGTAAATTTTTTGAGCTTTTAACAACGCTTTCACTCACACAGTAATCAAAACTTAAGAAATGAGAAAAAATAATCTCATGTAAAAGTTTAAAACATTGATAGTTACATGTCAGAGACTTTGTTAAAAAACCACGCGTACTTAAAAAGAGTAAAAAAAGTACTTAACATTTTTACAAAAGAACAATTTTAAATTTAAAATCTATTTTTGTTATACTTATGTTTACAGTTACGAAAATATATAGCAAGAAAAAAAGTTAAGATTTTCTCGACCAAAATATTTTTTTATCTCAAATTTTAAATAGTAATTTTTGTGATAAAGTATATATATATATATATATATATATATATATAAAAAAAAAAAAAAAAAAAAGTCAGTTGATTGAGAATAGTAGTGGGGGAATTCTTGAAATAGAAACCGTACATGAATCTTTTAATTTATAAATGACTGCATTTTTTTCTATTAACAATTATATTATTTATTAATTCATTTGTATTTTATTCTACTGCACTTAAAGTGTTTTTTTTTTTTTTTTTTTTTTTTTTTTTTTAATCCAGTTTTTCTATTTGTTTTGGATAAAATGTAATTTAATGTATCGTTTTTTCTATAAAAAGAATAAAGAAAAATAAATGTATTCTTAATTGTAATTTTCATTAAATATTTGAAGAAAGTAAATTTGTCAGATTTGTCTTTTCAGTTATTTTCAAATGTGTAAAATTATTACGTAACTGTGCATTAGAAATATATGTAGAACATTACATACTGCCCTAAATTAACTAAAAAATTGAATAGTAAAAAGTAAAGGCATTAGATACAATAGGGGAACAGATTTCATATCTGTCCTCCTTGGCGATAAAAAAATCGCCATGTTATGAGGCGAACATATTTAATTCCATCCAAACATTCATGGTTATTTTAATAACATATATTAAGAGAGCATTGGCGCATTGGTCTCTCACTGTTGGTGCCAAACCATGTGGTTATAGGGATTTTTGTTCCCACAGGAAAAAAAAAAAAAAAAATTGTCTCCGGTTCTGCTAGTGCAGAAAACCGTAGTTAAATTTATTAATAGGAGATATATAGAAAATTGTACTTAAGATTGTTTTTAGGAAAACTTAAAATGAAAAAAAATAATATTAATAATAATAAAATAAATAAATAAATAAATAAATAATAATAATAATAATAATAATAATAATAATAATTACATTTAGACAGATTAACAGAAAAAAGTTACATTAACGACATTAAAGACATTTACAGTTACATTAAAGACATTAACAGAAAAAAGTAAGTCAGCGGATGTAGTGTTAAAATATATATTTAATAAATGAGTAATGTCCATTTAAGCTATTATAAATATGTTATTCTAATTATCTGGATTTTAAAATATTGCTTTTAAGTTTTGTCTTACCGTTTTATTATAGCCCACCAGCGGCCGAGCGGTTCTGCGCTCAAAGCTGGTAGACGTGAGGTGCCGGGTTCGATCCCCGGTCGCGCTCGTCGACCTAGCCGTTCGGAGTTTTCCGTGGTTTCCTCCGAAACTTGCGTAAATACGGGCTAGGACCCCTAAGAAAGACCTCCACGGAAGGCCCTCCCCCTCAGGCCTAGGACCCCAGTGTTGTCAATCGGCCTTAATCCCTAACACCAACACCGTTTTATTATACTGAAATTTAAAATTGATTTGAATTAATGAACATTTTTCGAATATATAATGAAAAGGGCTACCCAATTTTTTTACATTTAAAAAGTGCGTTTCATAATTTATTGATTTTAAAGAGGAAAGTAGGGAAACTGCCTTGCCCTGAGATAAAGTATAAATATATTTTATTTGGGCATACGGAATTGGGATTAGCTGTTTTAAGAACTGCGTACGCATTATGGGAATGTTGCCACTCTCTTTGCCAATCCCTAAGAGTTTTAGCTTTTATAGTTGATTTTGTATGAGAGATTGGGAAAGGAAGAACGATCTCATGATTATATGAATTATTTATTAATACTTATTTTACTAATTCATCTGCTATTTCGTTGCCAAGTGTACCTTAAGCGAGCAATTAATAATATGAAACAATATTTTGTATAATATATATATTGTGAAAATATACATCTGGTATGCATATTTTGTATTACTTTTTTGATAGCCAAATACAAAAATCGCGAAGGATGACAGATAAGAAATCTATGCCAAAATGTGTATTTCATATATATAAGCAATTATATAAAAAAAATTCATCTCCAAATAATGACAAAAGTTTAAAAGGTGTCATATAATAAAGCTGTAATGCAAAATTATCTAGATATAACAAATTTCTTTCTATTCTGAAATATTTACTGAATTTTAGCATGAATAAACTAATAAAAAAAAAATAGATAATAAAAAAATAAGAAAAAATGTAGCATTAAATACTTATGTATTTTAATTTGACATTGAATATGGGGATTTCTAGAACCCTTTCGTGCTTTTGTCTTGAGTTATGCACTGTTAATGTTCCTATTCAGTAAAAGACAAAGCAACGAATAGGCGGGCAGAGTCCCACAGGGTTAATATGTGAAGCGAGTCTGGTGTAGGCGAAGCCTCTCTCACGTGTTAGTGAGCGGAGCTCTAGTATGATAAATAAATGCAATATAAAATTTTCCCATAGTATGACAAATAAATGCAATATAAATATATATATATATATATACTAAGAAAAATAATTACGACCATTTAGTACATATTTTAAAATATGCAATAAAATAATTTCGAAAATATATTTACAGGATGCAGTTACGTATGTAAAATAATAATAATAATAATAATAATAATAATAATATATGTAATGTATCGTTCTTTAGTTGATGAATGACAGTCACTCAAATAAATATTCCACAATAAGTTGATGCAGTCGTTTTATTGAAGGCACTTAATCATTTTACACTTTCTTAACAGTCAATCAATCTGAGCACGCTGACATACAGATCCGTAGACGAGCCGGGCCGAAAACGTCCCGTTAACGGCTAAAATAAACTTTTTATTGACGTGAACTAATTAAGCACAAGCTTCCATGAAAAAGGCGCCGATTTTCGGGTGCTCCCAATTAAATATGGATATTTGGGGGCGAGGTCAAACTCCTAATATGAATTCTTATTGGATAATTAATTGAGCTAAAATCCAGACCACATTCTCTCATTGGTTGACCCGGATATCCAGGATTTCGTATTTCGCAATGCCTTGCCGCTTATTTCAACTATTGCATAATTTTGATTACGAAACTTATTCTAACTCCGATTCCCGCGCTACGACGTGTTTTGCTGAAAAACTAACTTTACTGGGGCTCTAAAATAGAATTCTCACAAAGTTGTTCTTAAAATTAAGATTTATTCTGAGCTAATACTATTAAGATATCACTTAATATTAATTTAAATACTAATTTAGAATCTTGCTTATTTTATCCTTTCATATATATATATATATATATATATATTTCCGATAATATATTTTCTTATTCGTTATGATACATAAGATTTCCTTCTGAATTTTCAGTAGTATGCTTTCTCTCGTTACATTTCCAATAGTATTTCCATGGTCTATCATCAATTTTATGTGCTCTCTTTCGAAAATATTTGTTCTTTTCACATTACTTTTCCTCATTTTCACAGCTGTAAGAACTTTTCATTTTTTTTCTTTTTCTTTGACACTTTTCAATATGGTAGAGTATACAATCCTCTGAACAATCTCTGTATACTTTTTACTACTTATTCGGTTAATCTGTAGACAAATCAACCAATACTGGTACAATAGTAGAATTCTGTCCTTCTACTTGTCAGTTCTCTTTAAAAGCTCCGTCTATTCCGGTCTGACCCACGGCATAATTTACTTCCTCGAAGGTGAAAGCAGCAAGCACCTTAATAAGATGTTATTTTGACTGTATTGCAGAAAATAGCTTGCTGTTATTTTCATTTCTGAAATCTACTGTGATTCATTTCTGAGATTACTTCATCACGAGAAAAAGATTTTTACTGAATATATTCATGAATATTTAGTGAAAGCATCAATTATCTTAATTAAAAAAGGGAAAGAAAAAGAAAAAAAGACTAATAAGACAGTTACAATGTGGTAGCGGTTATTTGCAATAAGAATATTTAAACAAGTGTTACCACACAAGATTGTTTAATTCGGAATTTAACCGAATAGTGTAGTCATCTCATTATTATACAATATATTACGCTAAGTAATAAATAAGGAATTGCACAAACATGATACATTAGTGCTGACTCTAGAATAAAAGGACTGCCAGGGGGAATTCAATAAAAAGGCAGCCTAATTTCAAAAAGGGCAGCATTTTCCTAATTTGCGGTTTTCTATGTTTTGATTTTTGTACATGACAAAAGTAAATTACTAATTTTATGTGTGTGTGCGTATACAGTCGAGCCTCGTTAACGTCAACACTCTTAACGTGAATTACTTTTAACATGAACTGTTTCCACAATCCCCGTCAGAATGAAGATTAGTTTTGTTATATGAAGATGGGTTACTGATACCATGAACTACTAATAACATGAATGAATTTTTATCCCCTTTGTAATTCATGTAATGAGGTTCGACTGTATATACCGGGTGATTCAAAATTGATGTTACATCGATTATCTCTTAAACTAATAAAGATAAAAGCATACTTCCAATTACAAAATCAGTGTAAATTTTGAGTAGATTTCAGATATAGCATTTTTTTGTACAAGAGGCAGTATACATATTAAATACGATATTTAATTATTATGGCTCCTCCTATCATATGACTTATATTTAGAAAAATATTCTCCTCAGTCAAAGAAGAAAAAAAATAATGTTTCTGAGTGAAAATTTCGCTGAGTTGTTGCAATTTGAAAATTCTAGCATTTTTCGCCAAGTCCTAAGTGGTTGTATCAAAAGTTAGAAATTGTAATTACTATAGCTTTTGTAATAAGGCATAGATTGGTCAGCGTTTCGGAGGGGGGAATTCTTTTTCGTTCAGGGAAAGACGGCTATTTTAACCTGTAATGTCTCTCTTTCCCCTAGTGAATACACACGATAATACGCATTGATAATTTAACAAATAAAATTTATGAATAATTTATGTACTTAAAGGGTATTCATTTTTTTTCCCTCTTACCCATATACATGGTATAGAGAAAGTATTGTTTTTGAGTAAAATTTTTGAAAAATAGCTTTTGTTACATTTCCACGTTTTCAGATCCTCTAAATTCAAAAATCATGTTTTTAGAGTTTGGTATCTCTCTCTCTATCTCTATCTCTATCTCTATCTCTGTGTGTGCGTGTGTGTTATTAGCATATCTCAAGAGCAAATAGTAGCAGGAAGTCCAAATTCGATATTCTATATCAGTATCATATAGCAATGCTACACTAAGCTATTCATTGCGATCAGACAAAGGGTTGTGTACAGGGTCCCAACAAGAGAATTCAAATACATTACGTCTGTGAGCGAAATTTCTCATATGTATAGTGTGACATCTATAGACTGCCCTCAAAAAAATTATAAAATAAATAATCGTTAATAATCGAAAACTCCTTACTGTTTCACATATTTCACCGGGCTTTGAGTTGATAGTTTGTTTGATGCCAATATATCTAGCTATCAAATTATTTAATATATATATATATATATATATATATATATATATATATATATTCCTACAAACTTGAAAATTGGATAAGACGTTCATTATGAAATTATTTAACGACATTTTGATTATTCTGGTGATACTCATAGTTTATAAATTAGTAATTATATTAAATTTTAATCACATTAAAAACTGAGACAGACAATATACACTAAATATATACAAATAAAAACACAAAACATAAATTTAAACGTTTCGAGCCTTTTACAGGCACCTCATCAGTAAAAACATCAAATGTAAATGCTCAGAAGAACAACAGATATTTTCATTTGATGTTTTCACTGATGAGAAGCCTGTAAAAGGCTCGAAACGTTTAAATTTATGTTTTTAAATGTACATTTTTAGTGTATATTGTCTGTCTTAGTTTTTAATGTGATTAAAATTTAGTTTAACTACGTGACGTAATGAATTTTAAATATTTTTTATAGTAATTATTATTTTTTTTTTTTTTTCAAAAAAAAAAAAAGTTATTAAAAAAAATAATAATAATAAAAACAGCTGTCAACAGCAAACCCAAAGTACAAACGGTATATCATTCACACCTATAGCAATTTTTCCGATAGTGTTTGTTTCGATACTGATTATTATTTCTTTTCTTTTTCTTTCAAAATAAATAAATAAATAAATAAAATGATTTTGATGAAATTCTGGCAGAAGCAGAATTTAGTGTAGGACGGAGAACTATTAGTTTTTTTTTTCTTCAAACTATTCAGTTATATTTTTGATAAATTTTAGATTTTGATAAATGCCCAACTATCAAAAACTGGTGTCGTAAAAATCCGCAGATTGAGACTAATAGTCCTCAGTCCTAAAAGAAAAAAAAAGGTTAAATAATTTAATTGTTCTCGAGCATTGTCTAACCATAGATATAGTAATAAGACATAGATTGATCAGCGAGAGGGAAAAAGTGATACCTTTTTTTTTTTTTTTTTTCGGGAAAAGTCACTCTAATGGCTGCCTTTCCCGAAGTAAATCACACAAAGGAATACACACGGATAATTTAGTAAACAAAATTTATGACTAATTTATTTACTAAAGGTGAATGAAAAACTCTAGATACAGTTTCAAATTCAATTTTCTTTTTATATTTTTTTTCAATACTCTCAAATGGCTGATTTTAGAACTTTTTTTCGGCATCAAAATTTTTTGCTCGATAACATGGGGATGATAGATCTATATATATATATTATTATGTCTATGTGTCTAACAAAATCAAAGAGTTAATTTGAAAGTGAAATATTTGCTTTGGTAACGGAATTTAGGAAACATACTCGACATTTATTTTATTTTTCGTTATGCATTCATTGCAATTTATAACACTTTCAATACATTTCTTCATATCGGAAAAATACCAACTCTTTTCACCAACACTTCGTGTTTAACTACTGAAAAAAATTCTTTATAAATAACATTGTTTAAAATTCATATACTTGCATTATTTTAGGAACTACCAACAATTTCTTGTCAATTGCTACTTTATATAATTCATTATTTTTCAAAACATGTTCACCATGTTTTTTTTTTTTTTTTTTTTTTTTTTTTTTTCATTTTTGTAATCATTCTCTTGAGCCGTGGTAATCTTATGCGGTAGCTCATCAGTATTCGTGCCTTTAAAGGCCATTAGACATTGCATCTGCTTACCAAAGCAATGTACAAATTTATAGTTAAATTCATGTAAAAGGATTGATCATTTGATATATTTTTTATTATTATTATTATTATTATTATTTTTTTTTTTTTGGTAAAAGCTGAAAAATCCGTATTGTTCATAATTTTATTTCCCCAGATAAATTTCTAAATTTCTTCATGTTTCGATTTCTTTAAAACAAATCAGAGAATTTTTACACACAACAGATTACTAACTCACAATGTAAAAATTCTCCAAATTTACCAACCAGCATCGAACCAGAGCCCATCACATTGTACGAGACGATATTACGTCTCATCCACCGAAACAAAATTTGTTTTGCTATCAAGCACTTCTTAATCCTTCGTTGATACCAAATTTCCGTATATAAAACTGAAAAAAATAAATATATATATGTATATATATATATATAATAAAAAATAAAAATAACCATCAAATAGAATCTGTATAATATTGTACAAGAAAAAATGGGCTTTCTAAAACTACAGATTTACCACTTTATTATTATTATTGTTTTTTAATTACAAATAAAAAATTACTTCTTGGTTTCTGAAAAGAAACAATTTTCCTTAACCAGAAAGTATTACTATCAATTGTTACAGACTTTTCTGGTTACAGAAAATTGTCTTTTCTGACAGATCAAGATATAACTTTAAATCCAATATCTGTAGCTTTAGAAAACACAAATTTTCTGTACTTTTTTTTTTTTTTAACGAATTTTTGAGCAGATTATTTTTACAAAAGTCAATTCAATTATAAAATCATGTATTTGTTTTTCTCTTTATTTAATCCACTGTTTTTTGATTCCACATACGGAAGACATCTTTTAATGTAAGCCATTTTTTTAATTTTACTTTAGAATGTTATAATACCATTATAAAAGCAATTATTTTATAAACCTATTTATATTTACTAAAAAGAATGAAGAATTTATTTCAAATATGCGAACACGAAAAAAGGATAAAAAGAAACTACAATTATTGTATAATAAGTAAAGAAAAATAGCTCAAGCTCTATATTTTGCTTCTTTTAAAACTTTAAATTAAATTTTTGAGAAAGATGTAAGGATTTTGAGTAAAGCAATCAAGAAACATTTAATCTCTCTTCTAGAAACTGAATTAAGATAAAAAAGTTACTTTGACTTTTGTGATTAAAGGGAAAAAAGAAATACTTTCCTCAATCACCGGTGTCCTTTGAAGTCTAATTTTGATGCTTTCTAGATCTGATGAGAAAAAATTTCAAGCATAAAACTTTTCATTTCTTCTTTTACTTTTATTATTAAATTTTTATATAGAGTATACACTTTTGCGTTGGTAAGAAAGTAGAAACGATCTCTTTGCAGGCTGTGATTTAAAACTGTGTTATACTACTTACAGTGGAAAAAATCTTTTTCATTCAGTTTAAAATGAAAACATGATAAATCTAAAATAAGTGTACTTAAAGAATTGGTTTTAGGTATGAATTATCTTATATCAAGATGTAGTATAATTTATTGCATTTTAAATTTTAAAATAAAATTTGTATTTAAGACTTTTATAAAAATAATAAAAGAATCATTTATTTTCAAGTATATATTTCAGAATTTGTAAACAAATATTACTCAAAAATATCGGTACATGATAATAATACTTAATATTTAAAACTTTGTGCTGAAGTATCGTATGAACTGCATGTAATAAATATATGCTATATAACGATAATAGAAAAATTATATATATAAGTTCATTTAACCTGTTAAAGTTTACCTGTATAAGTTCATTTACCTGTAAATGTTGTTTACAAAATTTATTTTATTTCTTTCTTTTTTTCATTAAATTTGCATACCATCTTGTTTCCTTTTAAATTCAAATAAACGTTCTATTGCTAATAGATATTAAAAGCAAAATGATAGAAAAACACAAATACGGAAAGCAAAGTATAAATGTTTAAAAGCGTTTTGAATAACTCATGAAAATTTATTAAACTAACAATAACTTAAAATTACACATTGCAATAAAACTTTATATAATATTGCAATTTCTTTTCCTTGAATTTTGTTGTCTTGATGAATTGAGGTAAAATAGAGATGAACTATTCGAAATTTATATGGTAATGTATTCAATATGATTATTTTATAAATAAATAAGTAAATATATTATAATAAAACCATTTTAGCGTGGGTATTTCTTCTTTCACAACATTAAAATGTATATGGAAAAATTACGTTAAAGAAGTGATTTTTACTGCAATAAAAATCAAAGTAGTCAGGAAGTATCATATCGATTACAAGTTAGTCACTCATTTTTTTTTAGATATTATATTGATTTCGTATATATATAGAGAGAGAAGTAGAAAGGTAGATAGATGGATAGATACATAAATAGATATTGAGAAATTCCCGTAGGTATAGATATATTTTTAGAATTAAAGTTGTCGTATTTACATTTTTTAGAGCTCCCAATGATAGAATACTACATTAAACCTTGTTATCACGATAAAAAGAAAACTTATATATATATTTCAAGTTTGTCTACCCAAGTGTAAAGACGCGTAGAAAGCAAAAAATGGAAATTCGATACATAATTCCTTCTTTATTCACTTATTCACAGCATTATTTAACGTGCTTCAATTCAGTTACATAAACATTTAAATTATTCAGATACTAATATAGCGTATTAAATAAAAGTTTCCTCGACCAAATGCAGCAATGTCAAGCAGTTGTTTATAAATCAAACACAGATTCACGTTTCGTTTTCTCTATAGATAAATTCTTTCAGGAATCTCTATAGCTTCAAGTGGCATGAATTCTAATGCGTGATGTAAGGATACCATGCAGTCAGAATATTCACAAAATTACTCAATAATATCTTTATTGGGGTTAAAATATTGCTTTTACAGATTGGACAGTGTGAGGTGACCCGCAATCTTTTATAAAGACAGTAATTTCTAGACACATTTGATCTAGTAAGTTATAAATGTCTTGCAAATAAAATAGTTTGCGGCATAGGGCATCATGCGAAATAAATTTTGGCCTTATCGATTCTCCCTCTCAAAGAAAACAACAGATTAGAATAATGTTAACAGTATACCACACAATATAAAAATTCGGTTCATTGCATAAATATCGTCTTCCGTCAAAATCTGCAATAAATGTGTTTCAAAATTTTCGGACCAGGATTCATTCCTCCTCCACCAAATCCCAATTTCTCTTCGCTTTTTTGATATCACCCCTCTATCTCTTCCTTGATCTTCCTCACTTTCTTTTTTGATTTGTTTTATACGAGTAGTTGAAAGCGATTTCCGGAAAACTTTCATAGCTCATTCTTTTTATATGATCATACCAGTTATATTTTTTTTCAAGATCATTTAATATAGTTTCTTTTATTTTCATTATTTATTTATTTCATTTCGTATTCTTCCTGTCATTGATATTCTTCAAGATCTTCTTAGGGCATCCATTTCCACTACCGCTAATTTATTTCTCTCTGTCTCCCTAATTCTCCACTTTTTTGCTCCGTATAGTAATAAATATGCTCTTAGATATAGAATTGTGTATAGTACACATTCTCATCCTAGACATCTCCTCACTCCACCAAATAAAATTCAATAGTTTTACGGTCTTTATTCCTTGACAAACACTATGTTTAATTTCTTGTGAGTCTTTGTCTTCTATATTAAGATCTACTCCAAAATACCTATAATGTACACAACTTTCTACTTTCATGCTATTATTTAGATTTTGGTCAGTCTCATTTTCTCCTATACATAGATATTTGATCTTACTAATGTTCAAGTATAATGCTGGTTTTTCATATTATTCCTTAATTTTTATCGTTATTTTTTTCTAAGTTATTTATATACTTTGCTTGTATGAACAGGTCGTCTGCGAATTGAAGAGTACAACTTTATGTTATAGTCACCGTAAATCCCATTCCTTTAAAGCTGTCCTTTCAAATTTTCAATGCTTCTTCAACATAGATTTTAAAAAGAGTTGGGAAGATGCAACATCCCTATCTGATTTCTTTTTTCAGTTTTGAAAACTTTTGATAATATTTGGCCTACTTTAAAATCATTTTTTTTTTTTTGTAAAGTTCTTGTATTGGTCTCATTATATATGCGTATATGTTTATTTCTGTTAGTACATTAAATAATTTTACGACTGAGACACTACCGTATGCTTTCTTAAAATAAATAAATAGAAGATGAATTTGATTTCCTTCCACCATTTCCTTTTCAACGATTTCTTTTAGACAAAATATAAACCACGCAATGCAGTAATACTCGTATAATCAGGATCTATAAACATTTCCTGCTTTTTAATAAGACATGTCATGTCCTATATGCTACAGTTTTACACATTCACTGCTTCGATTGAAATAAGCTGCGTTTGATTTGCAACATTATAAAGTCATGCATTGCCAACGTTTGTTCTGGTATATGGGAGGTGGAAAAATCTCTAAGTTTATAAAGATCTTTTAGATACTACTCATGCATAACTTGGACAACCAATTTACCATATGTCTGAGTACTTTTCGTATTTTAGACTGAAAGAAATACAAATTACATAGTCTCAGTCGAGCAGACGTAGAAAAGTGTAAGCTTTTTGACTTTATTTTGACCAAAAGATAAGAGAGATTTATGGCAGTTCCGGTATTGCATCTGTTTCCCATTCCCTTCATTTCTATAAATTCAACTTCATAGTATTTTAAAACTTGATAGTTATTTTTTTCAACCTGAGAATTGTAAGATTCCTTTCTCTTACTTCTTTAAACATCGGTAATTTCGCAGAGTAGTTGAAAATTTATTGCGCTTTAATATTTGTTCAACAGACACACCCTAATCTGTAATTCTTGACACATCTTATTTAAATTGTGACAAATAAATTTACGACATTGATTACTTTTTAAAGACCTCTCAATTTCCATATAGTTTTCTCTACTTTGCATGAAAAGTTCCATCTATCTGTAGAAATTTCAACTGTTAATTCTTATTTCAGATTTATTTTCTTTGTAGGTCATGCAATATGAATACCAAATACCGACGACGTACGTTTATCAGTTCTAATAGTGTAATATTAATTAAAACAATCTAGTGTACATATATATATATATATATATACAGGCGGCTGCAAAATTATTCGAGCACTAGCAATAATCCTTGCCAGACAAAAGTACACTAATACAGCTTTGTTAAATAAATCCTTGTCGAGTCATGTTCTTAATCAGTCTAAGAACATGATTCGACAAGGATTTACATAGCAAAACAGTCTTAAGTGTACTTTTTAAATATAGGAATTATTGGCTAGTGCTCGAATAATTTTGCAGCCGACTGTATATAGATATACAAGGACACCCGAAAATATTTTTCAAAGCACTGTGCTGTATGAGAGGTATTTTTACAAACCAAAATTAATTAACTTAAATTTGCATAAATTTTAATGAAATTTAAATGTGCTAGATATATACACAAAAAAATGGTTTCTATAGATTATAACATGAATAGCAATAAGATTCACAAGATCATTAAAAAATATTTAGTTAATATAAGGCTAGTGTTAGAAATTCGCTAGAAATGTATTTTCGCTTACATTAAACGTTTTTAACAATTTCTAACAATGTTTAAGCATGAAAATGATTTTAATGAATATATCTGCCTTTCTGACTGTCCGTCTGCCTATCGGTTTGTCTGCCCGTCGCCAGTGTCCGTAAATATATATATAAAATTTCTTAAAAATTATATATGTTATTCTAGTTACGTTCCTTGTTTAAAATGGCATTAATATGTATTGTACAAATTATTATATACTGGATCACCAAACAAATGCCAATGAATTTCCTTTTAGAACACATATTTTTATAAATCACATTTAAATAACATTCTACTGTACAAATCATAAAAAAAGTCATATTTATTGTTGTAATGCTAAAATAATGTTTTACATGGAATATGGTATGGTTAACCTTGATATTTCCAGAGCTACACTAAAATTTTCAGATGCTTTAAGGACTGTGTTTTCTTTTGCATTAAGGTTTTTTTTTTTTTTACAATTTGCAACAATGTTTAAGAGCGATTATGAATTCAATTATTCTATCTGTATGCCTTTCAGTCCTTCTGTCTGTATGTTGTGTGATAACGAATGCAAAGAAAATTGAAAGTTGTACGATACAACAACTATGTAGAGCTGGAAAGTGTTAATAATCAGAGCGTACCGCATGATTTCTTTTTTAATAGCATTATATTAATATGCAAAATTGGTTTGTTTTCCCCTGTTTGAAGGTATATCAAACAATTGGATTCTCAATTATTATTATGTTAAATACATAATTGACAAAATAATTTATTTTCTATTTAGCTTATCTAAATCATAATAGGAACGGATAAATCTGTGTTCTCAGATATATTGTAATATATGCATTTATTACGCGTATCATTAAGACATAGTTTACGGATGGGAGATATTAGCTCCCATTCGACAAAGCCTTGTTGTGCTGCATGTAACAAAATTGCACGTTCAATGTTCAATTACAAGAATTATCAGAATTGTTCTACCATAATACAGCTATTAATATGATATATTTGTTATCGTACTTGTATTATAAACCGTTTATGTAACTGTATTACATGAAAAAAATCGATATTTCTACCAATCAGGTTATTCAGCTAAAGAAATATGCGAATTATTTTTCTAGTTTTTAAATTCCATTTACCGTTTTTAATGTATTATAAGTTACGCCAAATAGTAATTATATGAAGATATGCAGTCATTAAAAATGAAAACATGAACTCGTTTACCGTTTTTAAATGTACTGCTTTGATTTTAATTAAAGTATATATGTTCATGTCTCATATTCTGAATCTAAAAATACATCAAATAAAGAGTACCTTAGAAAATAAAATGAAGAAAAAGAATAATACGAACCTTAGAAAAAAAAACTCTATTCGCGATATATGAAAAATGCAATTCAATATACATGAGACAAGTACATATTGTCCATAGGCATTCAACACTACTTTGTGTCCACAACATAAATAAACACTATTTAGTAACCAATTTTTCACTTTTATTAGTTCCAGAAAATGCATATGACACTAGTTTTATCATAATTGTTTCAGAAAGTTACAATATAACTAAAAGTGTAAAAGAACTAAATTATAGAAGAAATGAAAATTTATCTTGGGATTTTTTATTTCAATTATCAATTATATGTGTATAGAATGAGAAATTTGTAGAGTGACTTGTATAACTTTAAGAAAATTGCTTTAACAAGGTTTCGTTTGCACTATTAGGCAAAAGTATAGAAGGAACAATTTCAAAATACATTCATAGAAAGTATGTATATAATTGAATGAGTTAAATTACAGTTGCTTTCGATAATTAGAATATTTGTGAATATTTATCTAAATTTGTATTTTCAATTAAGATAATTTTAGACATAATGCAAAACCAGCAAAACACATCAGTTTCGTATATATAAAAGCAGTGTAAGCTGTTATAATATTATAAACACCATGCTCTTAGTTGACATACACATTTTTGTGTATTTATTTAAATATATATATATATATATATATATATATATATAATCTTAAAAATTAATTTACTTGCGATTTAAAAAATTATACACCTGCTTTGTAAATATCAAATTTATAACAGGAAAGCAGTTACAATTAATATTTTGACAATAGTAAGTTAATAGATGTTTTACATATCAGAAATTTATTTATTTATAGAAATTAATACCTAGTAGCTTTATCCTTGAAAAAAAAAATAATAATAATACAAAATTGTTATATAACTTTTGTTTTCATTATTAATATATAATATGCAGTTGTTGACAATGTGAATAAATATAATTTCTATGGACATAATTTTTTTGAAAAGAAATACTTGGATTGTTAAGACCCAAACGCAATTCAGGCATATAGAGCAACTGAAATTTAACTCATTTAATTGCAAACACACACACACACACACACACACACACACACACACACACACATATATATATATATATATATATATATATATATATATATTACCTCTCGCGGTATATGATTGATTTTTTCAATATCATCTGATTATATAAATCTGATTAATAAATTTTGTTAAAAACACCTTGTTAACACTTGCGCAATCGTGCTCGGTTTTCGTATTGGATTTATATGGGGTTCAGCTTTCGTGCTGACTTTGTTTCATTTTTAGTTCTGGTTTATTAGCAGTCGAGTACGACAGCTGCTGCGTGTGTCGTGCTCTGCTTAAGATAGTTCTTGGAGTTAATGCATCTAAAGTATAGCAGTAAGGAGCATAGTCAACTTTGATATTTGCTACGTTGTTTTTAAGAATTAGTAATATGAATTCAATTATTATTTTGTAGTTAAGTGAAAAAAAAAAATGTGCCAGCGACATTCATTAACGTGTAAGAGATTGAGATCATTTATTATTTCTCATTTAAGTAAATAATTCAGGATAGTTATGTTTTATGAGTCAACTAAGAATGTAGTTTATTGAAATTTAATTTTTCCGACTGAGTGAAAATAATGCCTGGACCGGGACTCGAACCCCGGAACTATGACTTACAAGGTCAAGGCTCAACCAATTGAGCTATCCAGGCCGACATCCCGGTCAGCATTACTCACTCAGAAAACCCTTAAGGCAGAAACAATCTGGTCTATCATTTAGATAGCACAACAGAAATAAGCCGCAGGAAATGGAAAACACCATTAAACAATGGGAGAATGAAATACAATTTTTAATAAAATCACACAATCAACTGTGGAAGAAAATCATATTTATTGATTTTTTTTTTTTTTTTTTTAAATTTTTCCGACTGAGTGAAAATAATGCCTGGACCGGGGTTCGAGTCCCGGACCAGGCATTATTTTCACTCAGTCGGAAAAATTAAATTTCAATAAATATGATTTTCTTCCACAGTTGATTGTGTGATTTTATTAAAAATTAAGAATGTAGTCCCATTTTTATTTTCAATTAAGAGATTCCAATTAAAATATTCTGTTAAAATTTAAAACAGTTTTGAAGTTCTATTATTTTATTATACGGCAGATACGGAGAGGTACCTGTGTGATGAAGGCGCACAAGATATAACCAAAATTCGGCGTCTGTCCTTAAAAACTCAAATACATTTTTATTGAAATTTCATACAAAAGCATGAAATGCTTCGCATTTATTGCATAAATTAAAATGGTTAAAGGAAAAGAAAATATACTTTTATGATACATTCTTTAATTGAAATTTTCTACATAATTTTGAAAAGGGAACAAAGATTGTCAAATCAATTTTAAACTTAGACTTAATATGAACAAGTTTGTACAGTTTTTCTTTATTCTTGTAGTTTAATTTCTAAATTATATAACTCCTATTTTCATTTAATACATCATTTATTATACTAAAAAATAATAAAAGATTAACAAATAATATACAAGTATTCATTTTTAATGAATTGTTATCTTTAATTTTATGATTTGTTTCATAATTGAACATGGATTCTTATGTAACATAATCCGTATAAGCTATTCACCTTTTAACTTTTACACAACTGACAATATCCATTTTAAATAATTTTTCATGATTTAAAAGAGAACTTCCATAAAAGCAACACATTCCAATTATATACAGTTTGTAAAAACTTGATACATTTTGCTTTAATATATACGAGGGTGAATCAAATATAAACGAGACTTATTTTTTAAAATATTTATTTTGATTTTAAACGCACAAACAATCATAGTTTATTTTTCTACATAATCTCCTGATTTAGAAACACATTTTTCCCAGCGTATAGGTAATTTTTTAATTCCTTCCAGGTAAAAAGAGTCAGGTCGTGTTTGTAGCCAATTGCGCACATATGCTTCAACTTCATTATCGCTGTGGAATTTTTGCCCTCCCAAAGCTTCCTTGAGAGGACCAAAGACATGGAAGTCGCAGGGAGACAGGTCTGGACTGTATGGAGGGTGTTCCAGTGTCTCCCAACCCAGTTGCTCCAATTTTTGTACGGTCAGGGCTGCTGTATGGGGGCGAGCATTGTCATGGAGGAGAATCACTTTTCTCATCGGAAGGTCTCGTCTTTTGCGGCGATATGCAAGTCTCACCTTCAACAAGTTGACGAACACTGTCGATGTTGCCCGCTGTAATGCTGGTGCGGGGTCTGCGGTCATGGCTCTCATTTTCAACACGTTCACGGCCCTCCACGAACTGTTTATGCCAAGCAAACACTCTAGCTCGCGACAGCGTCTCTTCCCCGAACTGTGCAGTCAATCTTCTCAAGATTTCGGCCGGTTTTACACCTTCTGCAGCTAAAAACTTGATAACAATACGTTGCGCAATAGAGGGAGGTACCTCCTGCTCGGACATCGTAACGATGGACACTGAGCGAGTCTATGATGATGAGTCACGTGCTTCCCCCACTCCTGACAAACCAACCTAACAGCCAATAACAGCGGAACGTTCTTCCATCACTATTGCGCGCGCAGGTCCAAAAGTCTCGTTTATATTTGATTCACCCTCGTACAATACATACACACACATACGTGTTGAAATATTTATAAAAATGAAGCAAAAAACAAGTTCCTTTATCATTTTTCACAAGAACGCACAATTTTTGTTAAATGATTATATGATGTAATGTATAAAGCCTTTTTTTAATTCTCTCTTTCTTTTTTTTTTTTTTTTTTTTTTTTTTTTTTTTTACAAAAAGGAAAACGCTGAATAAACTCAGAATTAAAAAATAATTACCCGAAAGTTACAAAGAACAAATTTCAACAAATACGTAAAAAAAAAAGTATTTTTTTACATATATGATTTTTTTTTAACCCGTTTGTATATATTTGGGAAGGTCTTTCAAAGTTTTAATTGAGTTTTATAAAAAAAAAAAAAAAAAAAAAAAAAAAAAAAAAAATCAACTCAGTAGATATCTTTTCTTTCTTTTTTTTTTTTTTTTTTTTTTTTTTCAGAAAATGGAATATAATTACAAGTTTACACATATATTTATACTTTAGAAAAAATATTATTATTGTTAGTTTATTATGTAATTACCCTTCATTATAACACAAAAATAATATATAGAAATGGTTTTCCAGGGCTTTTATCAATTAATTATTACCGCAGCATTGATACACTATTAAATTGTGAATTTTGTAATATATGTATATATATATATATATATATATATATATATATATATATATATAAGTATTATTCATTTCCATTTAAAAGTTTCAGTTTAAAAATTTAGTAGACATTTATAAATCTCCTTTATATAAAATTATACTTAGGAAATTCTTTTAACAAAACAAAATTGAATGTAGAAACACTGATTAATTTTTTTAAATACACAGAATATATATATATATATACTGTATGTACCGATAATACTATATTTCAACTGTACGTTCTGATCATATATATATATATATATATTTTATAAAGGTCATCATTAATAATACATTACAAAGAAAAAAAAATAATTTGTTTATTAAAAATTTTGTTGTTTATAAATATTTCACGAAATTTAAATATTTATTTCAAACTTTTATAAATTGGGTTCCTGATTCGCTTTCATATGCTGTAGCAGTGTCAATGTTCAGATTTTTAAATCAAAAATCACTCTTATTGGGCCTTTTTATTTATTTAATTTTATTTTAGCTTCTGCTCCTGATTGCGTTTTGTGCATTTCTGATCCAACCATGACCTCTTCTCATCTTCACAAGTGTTCTGCACTAAATAACTTGGCTTATACGGTTACAAAATATTGGCAAGGTCGGTGCTTAATGAATTAATGGTAAATCGCTGATAAACAAAATTTATGTAATTCTGTTATGATAAGTAAGTAATAGAGAATTCAGTAAAAAGATAAGAATAATAATAAAAGAAGAGTATTGAATATGTAATACATATATATGTATTATTTTGAATTACTTATGCTAACATTTGTGATGACTGCGTTGCAGCCTCAACTAGAAGATTGTCTCCAATCGCAATGCCAGATGTGTGGTAGTTACTTAAAAGCTCGAATTTAAAACACGAAACTTTTATTTTAGTTTTGCAAGGGAAATAGGATACTGAGATGCAGAAGAGCCTCTATAAATATTCACCGGAATAGTACTATTACTTAATATTTTTAACCATATCAAAAAGGTATCTCACCACAGAAATTTCGAGGACGCCAAGCTGCAGCACTTGTCGTAGGGCGACTAAATTTGGCACTAAGTGTTAAAACATTATAAAGATTCTATCACTGAAATTGGTCATAAAAACGGTCTGTATACACCCCGATAATTCCTTCAATAAGCACACACTTTATTAGCTCGGAAGTCAATTTAAAGTAAAATCTTCTTTAAACTGTTCACTGCATTTTATCCCGAAAACTCATTCTAAAATTAATTATATTCAATTGCTTTCTACTTCAGCAACCTCCTTAAATCCTATTCTGTATTTGATTAACTAATTCTCCAATAGCTAGAGACGTCAATTCTCTTTTACCTTTTTACCTCTTCTAGCTCAAGTTGACGTCATCACTTGAGACCACCTCCAATACTAAATTCAACTATTAACCATTACTTTCTCCTCCTAATATTTCTAATTCGACACCTTCACTTGCGAAAACCTCCGACACTAAATCGAAAAATCCAACTGGAGACTTTTACTTTCCCGACTCGATACCAATCATACCTTACACAGTGTCTTTAAATTTTGATTTCGAAGATATTAATTAGTAGATACGTGGTTTCCACACAGGTCTTGCATTTCTGCATACGCTTTCGGTGATTCCCGTGGTTTTCTCCAAAGCTCTTTTCAGTACAATGCTAGGGTCACTGAGAAAATCATCTGTATATGACATTTCAATTAGAATTTAGGGTCACCTTTTTGCTAACGAACTTAATGCATACACTAATACTACTCACAATAGAAAAGGTACAATCATAAAAGACAGCAAAAGCACCAAGGAAAAGTATTTTATTAAAATATATATTGTTTGTATCAAGATCAAATATCTTTCTTTAAATTAAATAAATATTTAAAAAAGAACTGAAATTTGTGTGTGTTTTATTGCATAGAAACAATGTTTTAAAGAACAAGAATATTTAGTAAAGGCCTTAAAAAATTACATTACCGAAAATAGTTTGGAATACATACATTACACTTGTCGACAAAAAAAAAATTTGGAGGGTAACAAAAATGAAATTAGCTAATTTCAA
Organism: Salticus scenicus; assembly: GCA_963930645.1. Classification (NCBI taxonomy): domain Eukaryota; kingdom Metazoa; phylum Arthropoda; class Arachnida; order Araneae; family Salticidae; genus Salticus; species Salticus scenicus. The sequence continues at coordinate 103,666,982 of OZ005649.1, forward strand.
CTTATTTTGTAGTGCAGAATTAAAAAATAATAGCGAAAAATCTGTAACACGTACAGATTTTTTGTTACGATTATTTAATCTGTACTGGAAGCAATAATCCCTGTCTAAAAAAAGTACACTTAATACTGCTTTGTTAAATAAATCCTTGTCGAGACATGTCCTTAGTTAGTCTAAGAAAATGATTCGATAAGAATTTATTTAACAAAATATTATTAAATGTAATTTTTAATATCGGAATTATTTGCTAGCGCTCGGATACTGTTGCTGTCGACTGTATTGTAAAAATAATTAAAATAATAATAAAATCTGCCATTTTCTGATACTTTAACAAAAAATGGAACAAACATGGTTGCCGGGACTCTGATTTGCCAGAACTCTGGGTTGCAAGCAGGAAGGGTTAAAACCTGTGATACTGTGAAAATGATAAAAATTCGTGAAAATTGCCATTTTCTGATACTCTAACAGAAAAATGTGACGTGGTGGGACATTTTTACTTGCAGATATTTAAATGAAAATTGGAATTAATAATAAAAATAATAATTTGACCGTTGTAACCGAACCACTGTAGACCACTGTTATCGCACTGAATTTGATTCGTAATAAAAAACAAACTTTTCCTTTTTTTATATACCAGCAACACTTTTAAAACGGTAGTTTTGCATCATTCACTAATTTTGTGAAAGCGTATCCAAGTACCATGGATATTCCATAATTTAATAAAGAATATATTTGTATCGTGCGTTCAAACAAAATTATCTGTATGTACATAGTTTTACACAACAGCACCTAAAACTATTTTGGTAGAAAGTAAAAATGAATAATGTTATATTACAGAAAATCCGTACTAGTAAAGTTGCTGGAAAAAATCAATACGTTATGGAAAAAATAATAATTGAACTAGAACAATACAGTACATAAATAAAATTAATATTAACACTTTACTTTTCAGCTTCATGATTATTTGGACCTTTGGGTGGAGTACTTTCTTTAAGGGGACCCTTTCATATTCAGCACCTGTCCTCCATGTGGTTGAGGAGACGGCTATTTGGTAAAGTATCGATCTTGTTTATTTTGTTTTCACTCTTCCAGTTGGTGGGATCAGAGTGGGTCTAGGCCAGCCTTTTATTAATTACTATTGCACGTATTAAAATTCTTAATTGTTTCAAATGTTTCGCGACAAAACGCGTACTTTGAGTTATTGTACTTGACAATATGATTAATAGCACAGTATATTAAAACCCACATCCAGTCAAGAAATTATCAATTACCACAGTAAAACCCCCTGAAAGTATAAAATTAGCATTGTCCAACCACATATAAATAGAGTACTGACCCTAGAGACCTTAAAAAAGAAGTAAAATATATAACGAATTTAGCCATTCAAGCAAGATACCCCCATAATCTAGTTGATAAATTGTACAAAAAAAAAGAAAAAGTTAACCTCTTACCTACCGACAAAATAGTACGAGATACACTTCCTAGTGCCACAATATTTCACACAGGTGCGCGTGTTATGAGTTTACTCTTCCAGAAACATACCCTTTTCTGATTCGTCTCAGTCCCAATCTTCTCTAAAATAAGTAAATCCTTCGAAAACATTGCAATAGTCATTTAATTCCATTCCAAAACCGTCGGAATAGAATAACTGGTAGAAGCACAAGACAAAGGTTCATACTTCGGAAAAGTGTATACATACGCCTGGTTACAGTTAACGCATCGGCTTAACGAGATGAATACATACGCCTGGGGCAGGTAAAGGGTTAAACCCATTCCTAGCTATCAAAACGTACACCTAAAATACACACTGAATCCCCTACGATCTATGCGTTTCAGTTAATGTTAAGATTGCTGCAAGTAAAGGAAACGTAAACATACCCATGAAAACCAATCCCAACATATAACAAATTTTTCGTAATGATAAAAATCCGTCCGTCCCCCCTAGAAACAGACAATACGAAAGGAAGCTATATTGGTATGTCAAAAAGAAAAATAATCACTAGGACAAAAGAGAAAAGAAGATATGAGCTATATAAAACATGACAAAAGCACTACAGAATTAACTAAAAACCATCAAGAGGGAAACATTAAGAATAATTGTAAAGACAGTTAAAATAGCCAACTACAATAACAGTTGAAATAATTAAGAATTTCAGGGACCTTCTTTGACCTAGACCCGTTCTGGCGCCACGTACTAAAAGAGGGAAAGAAAAGAAAACAAGATCGAGACAATTTACCAAATTGCCGTCTCCTGAGTACCGTGGAGGTCCGGTGCTGAAGATGAAGGGGGCAGGTCAAACAATGTACTCTACCAAAGGTCAAAATAATTATGAGGCTGAAAAAAAGGTGTTCAAATTAAATTTTATTTAGTTACCTTCATTTTAAAATTTACATTTTGGAATACAAAACATATTCGTACACATTATGTTTTCTTCTTATTTAGGTGTTATTCTCGCATTGAATTAAATTCCATAGTTCGACTAAATAGTATCAAACTACAGTTATGCGTAGGCAGCAATGTTACCTCTCAACCACGTAAGCATATTTCAAGCACTTACCACATCCCAGTCCTGTTTTGATACCAAGGTTTTCGTTTGAAAAACAGAAAAATGTATGTAACCACAAAATGAAATACACTGATGGAAAAAAAAATCCCAACACCAAGAAAAAATTATTGTACAGTAATGAAATTTCAGCAATACATTTGTCTAGGTAACATATTTAATTGATTAAAGTTTCAAGATCACAGGTAGAGCCATTGGTGAAAAGAGCCATTTCAAATGTGAAATGTTGGTACATTAGTAACCGGTGTAACCGCCAGAATTTTGAATGCAAGCATGCAAACGTGCATGCATTGTGTCGTACAGGTGTCGGATATCAGTTTGTGGGATGGAGTTCCATGCCTGTTGCACTTGGGCGGTCAATGCAGGGACGGTTAATGCTGGTTGTGGATGACGCTGGAGTTGTCGTCCAATGATGTCCCATACGTGCTCGATTGGAGAAAGATCTGGTGATCTAGCAGGCCAAGGCAACATGTCGACACTCTGTAGAGCATGTTGGGTTACAACAGCGGTATCAGGGCGAGCGTTATCCTGTTGGAAAACACCCCCTTGAATGCTGTTCTTGAATGGCAGCACAACAGTTTGTATCACTAGACTGACGTACAAATTTGCAGTCAGGGTGCGTGGGATAACCACGAAAGTGCTCCTGCTGTCATACGAAATTGCTCCCAAAACCATAACTCCAGGAGTAGGCCTTGTGGGTCTAGGCCGCAGACAGGTCGCTAGCAGGCGTTCACCTGGCCTCCTTCCAACCAACACACGGCTATCACTGCGACCAAGGCAGAACCGGCTTTCACCAGAAAACACAACAGATCTCCACTCCGTCCTCCAATGAGCTCCAGCTTGACACCACTCACGTCGCAAACGGCAGTGGTTTAGAGTCAGTGGACTGCACGCTACAGGGCGTCTGGCTCGGAGCTGTCCTTGAAGTAACCGATTTGTAACAGTTCGTTGTGTCACTGTGGTGCCAACTGCAGCTCGAATTTCAGCTGCAGACGCAGTACGATTAGCCACAGCCTTACGCCGAACACGGCGGTCTTCCCTCTCAGTAGTGCCACGTGGCCGCCCGGAACCCGGTCTTCTTGAGGCAGTACCTTCCCTTGACCACTGCTGACAACACTCATGCACAGTGGATACATTCCTGCCAAGTCTTTCTGCAATATCGTGGAAAGAAAACCCACCTTCTCGTAGCCCTAGTACACGACCTCGTTCAAACTCAGTGAGCTGTTGATAATGGCTTCTTCGTCTTCTTAGAGGCATCCTTGACTAGCATTAACCCACTACGTCAAATTTCAACTGTAAATAACGATCACGAACCTTACAGCGCTTATTTAAAGCAAACCTCATTTGCATGTTCATAGTATCGCTACTAGCGCCACACTTATGCGCGTAGCTCGAAATTTGAATCGACGTCATCTTTCAAATGTATAACCACGCCTACCAAATTTCGTTTATCTAGCACAGCTCCTTCCTGGTGTTGGGATTTTTTTTTCCATCAGTGTATGTATCAGTGGTTATAGGATTTAACTGGTTATATAAAAATTTTATTTTATTTAATTAAGATATAAATTTGTATTGCATTTCTTTAATAATAAAAAAAAATGCAGTCAATTAAAAAGAAATTATATTTCTTAAGACATATTTTCTTTACAGTTTATCTTATTATCTATAATTTTGTAATGAATGATTGCAAATGAATAGGTTTTTAAAAATGCGTAAAAGATAATTATGTCAGGTACATTAATAAATTCTAATACAAGATTTTTTTGTGATTAGGATACATGCCAAGGTTTATAGTTCGAATTTCAATAAGTGGTGAAAACTGGATTTTTAAAATTATAAAATATTTTAAAAGCTATTTTTTTTAAATATTAATTTAAAAAAAAATATATAAAAATAACATGATTTCAATGTGAAAGTTTACAATTTTCAATTTTGAACAAAAGCTCTCGCAAATATTATAAAATTACTATAAAAGCATATTCATATATTACGTTTCACTTGAGTTTTTCAAAATTTCATTCTTTAATTTGTTGTCATTCATCATCTAAATTCCTTTTGATTGCCCTAAAAGGAGCTATTATAAAAAATGTAACCATATTTAACGAAATAAATATTTTTTGTTTAAATATTAATTAAAAAAAATAGAATGGAAAAGAGTAAAAAGAAATCTTAATGATAACCACGATTTCTGGAAAGTAATTTTTATGCTATTTAAGAGATATTTTTTGTAGTAAATTCTAAGAAAAGTCGCTGAATGAACGCAAAAATAAAAATTTAATCTAGGCGAGTTAAAAAAGAATATTTTTCAACAAAGGTCACAGGAAAAAAAAAAAAAAAACTTTTGCAAACATGTTATTTTTTTAAACTGCTTGCATTTGTTTGTAAAACTCTTTGAAAGTTGTAATTAAGTTTTTAAGACCAAACGTTATTATTATTTTTTTTTTCAATACTGAATTAAAAAAAGAAAAGAATTATTATAATCGATTTAAGACCAAATTTTCATTTTAGGAAAAAAAAAAAAATGCTGTTGGTCTTGTTAATTATATGTATTAATACACAAAATATTACAATGTTATTTACACTTTTTTAAGAAATAATATATCAATTTAAATAGAGATTATCTGTTTAATACGGTATGTTAATCAAAAAAGTTAAATATTAGTTTGATTAAAGTATCTTTCGATCAAGTGTGATGTATGAACTTAACATTTATTTATGTTTGTAAAAATGTGACACCACCAAAACAATTTAATGATAACTACCATTTGGAAATTTAATGAACAAATTAAACATTTGAAAATTTTGAAAATACATATTTATAAACTAATATAAGTAATATATATTGATTTAAATTTATATTAGATATAGATGTTAGTTATTTGTTTTGTGATAGAATAACTTTTGGAAATTTGAAATGTATCAATATATATATTTTATGGATTATCTTGAAGCTTTATGGTTGTAATAACATAATGTATATCTACTGAATATGCTGTGCAGAACCTTCTTTAAACATATATATATATATATATATATATATATATATATATGTATATTTACTTACAAAGTTATAAAAGTGATAGATTTTTTATAAAAATCATATAAGATATATGCATGTAACTGGTAGGATGATTTCATACTAATAATTAATAAAAGATGAAACTTTTTTTTTTTTTTTTTTTTTTTTTTAACGAATACATATTTTATTAAACAATAATAACATACACATTATACTTACACGTTAAACTTAATTAAAGGCGTCACGCGCTTATTCCATCCCTTTCTTCACATGATGATGCCGTTCTTCACATAACGTAAAAAAAAAAAAATAATAATAATAAGCTGGTGTGTCACTCACACAACTTTCTCTTACCCTGAAATTTAATACTATAAATATAAGTTGAAGATAACGAGGACTGATATGTAAACCTATGTTAAAACAATTCAAATTAGTCTTCTTAAGAGTTTTATATGATAACTAGTTCTGTGTAAGTGGGGCTACCGACCCCCTCAACCCCCCGTTTCATTAATGCACATATATTTATATAGAATTTAAATCTGCTATTAAAATTAAAAGTTCACTTAAAATTATTCAGACATCCTTCACACGCAACATTCCTCGAAACTTATCAGTCTTGATCAAACTTTGAAGCAACTAACATATTAACTTGAAAATGCAAGTTTTAGATCTCCAAAAATTATTCGTTTTTAATTTACTCTAAGAGACACAGAGAAAGATCAAATGTTAAAAATTTGACTTCGGTAATCCGGAAGCCTCAAAGAGTGTAAATATACAAAAAATAAACGATGTATATTTAGCTTTAAAGCATATATTATTTACCATATGTCTATGCTGAATTCATTTCAGTTCCTGAGCAACTTTCCAGGACATGATAAAATATTATAGTAAAGAACTTCCACTACCAATGAAAAAGAATGTTATCGCTTAAATATTTGCAGTCGTGTATATCTTTTGAAGATTATGTACAGACCAAATGGTGCAACTAAATATAATCCTATAGTAATAAAATACGACTCAACCTGAAATACACTTCCATCAATTTTCAACTATTGTCACACTATAATCGAGTCCTTTTGTGTAGCCCTGTAAATGAACAGTGAATGATTTCCCAACCATGTTCTACATTAGACATGTTTTTATGCATTTAAAAAATATATATTCGTTTCATTTGGTTTAATGCTGTCTATAGCTGTTAAACTCTACTTATCAGCACTTTCCCCCATAAACGTAAGGTATTTGAAATCTCTTGTGTGTCCCTGTACACGAACCATTTGCTTCATCCCAACGAAAAGCTTAGTATAGCACCCCTATATCATACACATTTATAATACCAAGTTTGAACTCTCTATTATCATTTGTTCCTGAGATATGTTGATATCAGACAGACACACACACACATACAGACACACACACAGAACAAATCGCTAAAAAACTTGTTTTTTCAGTACAAGTTATCTCAAAACGTGTAAATATAACAAAAACTCGCTTTCGAAAATTTGACCCTTAAACAATACTTTCTCTACCTTATGCGTAAGAGAATGTAAAAGGTTATTTCTTGTCAATGCCCACTGTTTGTGCTCTACAATATACATGCTTTATACATTTTGCGATAGATTAAATTGAGTACATGAGACAATTACAAATATTGAAGTTTTACATTTAGGCAGCAAAATAATATTACCACACTCGAATTCAGACGATTCATAACATATTAATAGAATCACTTTACAAATTCTCTCGGATCTTAAAATGAAACCAAAGATTTAGAAAAAAAAAAAACATATCAGACTATAAAAAATATTGCTTGAAATGCATATCGAATTATGAGGTTTATTTCAATTACACAAGCCTGTAAAATGTCATGAAAAAGTGTTTGAACTATTTTTAATGAACTATTTTTATAATATATAGTTTGCTGATTTCAAATGTTGCATCACTTTTTCTCAGTCCCATAAGAATTTTTCGCAAAATTGACTTAAATATATAGGCAAGAAAGCATATCCTATATATTCTGAGGAAAAGGCAATCTTTTCAAAATATTTTTAAGTGTTTTATTTACAAATTTAATTATACATCGAACAATTTGAAATTATTTGCTAAACATACTATATTGATTTTATATTAATTTATAATTATATTTATTAGAACAGTTATTAGATTCATTTTTTAATATATCCTCTATTCATATATCCTTAATGCTTTCTTTTCTTTTTGCCCAGAAAGTTGCTTTAGCCACTTAGTCAATTGTGGGCAGTACGGGGGAGTCTATGTATTTAGTGTTGGGCATAATTGATTAAAAAGTAATTGAATGGCAACTAAATTACAATTAAATTAAAATTATAATTATTTGACTGTCAATCGATTAATAAGTAAATGATTAAAAATAAATTGAATTATTACATTAAATAAGTAATTAAATTTATTTGTAATCAATTACTTGTTAATTGATTGACAGTAAAATAATTATAATTGTAATTTAATTGTAATTCAATTACATTTTAATCAATTATGCGCAACACTGTGTATATCATTAAACAGTGGTCCGCCATCATATTGAAGTTCCATTTATTTTGGGATCTACGTTCCATTTCTTTTTCTTTTTTTTTTTTTTTTTTTTTTTTGAAAAACTGGTACGTAATAGAATTATTTGACTATTTTTTTTTTCTGAAATCAGTGTCCAGAAGTTATCCGTAATAGCTATTTGTTTGTAAACACGTTTTGGCTTATGAGCCTGTGTTATCAACATTAATTTGCATGAGAATAGCTCATAAATTCAGAGTGATATAGAGTTTATTTCACAAAAATGAACCCTCCATTTGTTTTTCTTTATAATACGCGGAGTTTTCTAATCGATGAAATGTTACTTTCGCAAAATGAAACATATTGCATTAGACAGAGAACATTGCAACCAGAGAAGAAACATATTAAATAACTAATTAATAATGAGCAATTTTGACCATATTTGTTAAAGGATTTTTAAATAGACGTGTATTAACAAAAGTATTTTTCATAATTTATTGCATAAATTCATATATTAACTGAAAAAGATATTAAAATTTGTTAAAAATTAGAAAATTTCTGTCGATAGAATAAGTTTTTTTGCAACTATTAAATAATAATAATAATGATGATAATGACAATAACGAATTTTATACATATTTTTGTTTTGAATTAATTATTGGAATTTAATTTTAAAAAAAAAATATGATAATATGACATTTTGCTCCTTTAGTGAGTATTTCAAATGGCTATTCTTCTATCAACGATATTATATTTTATAATTAAACGCAATAAATAATTATAATTCAATAAATTTAGCTAAAAAGTCGTGCAAAAGTAAATTTATATGCGCATGTGAAAATCGATGTATATATATTCGTTATTACTTTCTCTTACCCATAGGGTTGAGAAAGTATTGTTATAGGGTCAAATTTTCGAACGTGGGTTTTTGTTATACTTACATCTTCTGAGGCCCCTGAATTCGAAAATCATGTTTTTAGCGAATGGTCTGTGTGTGTGTGTTATCAGCATATCTCAAGAACAAATAGAAGCAGAAATTTCAAACTCGGTATGCTAAATGTGTATCATATAGGGATGCTACACTAAGCTTTTCGTTGAGATGAAGCAAATGGTTCGTGTGCACGGACACTCAAAAGTATTCAAGTACAGTTGCAGGTAAGTAGAGTTTAACGTCTATAGACTGCACTAAACCAAATGAAACGAATATATATTTTTTGTAATAGAGATAGTCAACTGAGAAAAAAAAATTGTGTATGTAGGAGAATCGCCTCCTCCCCTGGGGGGGAAGTACCCCCTCGAGGGAGTAAATTTTCATGATGGGTATCTTTCAAAAGAGCTCGCCACTACCTTTAAAACGAATGGTTGAACCATCGATGTGCGATAATTTAAATTAAAGTTATCAATTTTTTTTAAATGTAATATTGAGAATAAATTCAACTTTTATATTTAGTGTTATACTACTTCCCTAATATGGGAATCGTCTGCGTTATCGTAAAATATAATATTTTAAATAATAATTTTAATAAATTATTTTTTAAAAGCAGAATTATTTTTTAATAACCGAATTCAATTCTACATAATTTAGGTCCATTAATGAAACGGGGTATTGAGAGAGTGGTAGCCCCCCTCACACAGAACTAATTATCATATAAAACTCTTCCGAAGCCTAATTTGAATTGTTTAACAGATGTTTACATAACAGTACTCGTTATCTTATCTCTTAATCTGAAACCTGTATTTATAGTATTAAATTTCAGAGTAAGATAAAGTCATGTGAGTGGCACACCAGATTATTTTTATATTCTGATTGTAATATGTTCTGCCTTGTGCAGTATGTCTAATGTAAGCAGTAGCTTGTTTCCAATTCTTGTTTATTATTATTATTATTATTCCTTGAATTTAATTTTTATCCGCTTTTAATTTGATTTTTCCAGAATTTTACCTCTTTGACATTCAGGCAAAATTTTTACAGAAATATATGTGATTTACATGCTTAAATACATATTTTTTCCACCCCTGAAATTCCAGAACAATCCACCAAATATTTGCTATGTATTTGATGAGTTGTTTAAATTAAAAAAATTCCGCATTCTTTTGTCCTTCATTTGAATTTTTAACCGACTTCAAAAAAGAAGGAAGGTTCTCAATTCAAACCGTATGTTTTTTTCATGTTTGTTAGCTCATAACTTCTAAACGGATGCTCAAATTTTGATACTTTTTGTTTTGTTGAAAAGGTCTTGGTCAAAAATAGGTCCCATTGTAATATCTTTACGATCTAAAGAAAAAAAAGGGTGCCCACAAAAATCAATCCCAACTCTTTTAACTGCTAACGGCTGCAGCTATAGTGATAAAAAAGGTATCTAAGTATAGAAGAGTGGCCATGCAGTACAAGGTTAAACCGCTTGCAGCGCCACCTGGTGGAAAATAGCGGAGTTAGTGTTCCTATCTCGAAAACGGTTCTAAAGAAAAAGTGAATTACAAAGCTGAAGAGTATCACAGATTTAGTACAAAAAGATAGTTTAGACATTCATGCTAACGTTCTTATCTCAGAAACGGTTCAAGACAGCGGGAAAAGGTGAATTATAAAATTGCAGAGCATCATGATTTAGTACGAAAAGGTAGTTTTGATATTGATGCTAAAAATACAAGGCTAAAAACGTGCATTTTTTTGTTCGCAATTTTTTACACTATACACACTTGAACTACATTGCTCACATTGTAGCGTAGCTGGTGAGACACACGCTATATAGTTCAAAATGCGATTACTTGATACTTTTTGTTTTGTTGTACAGATCTTGGTCTGAAGTAGGTCCCATTATAACATCTTTACAATCTAAAAAAAAATAAAGCGCCATCTGGTGAAAACAGCGGAATTAGCGCTCCTATCTCAAAAACGGTTGAAGATGGGAGAAAAGTTAATTACGAAGTTGTAGAGCATGATTGATTTACTACGAAAAGACAGTTTTAAACATTATTGCTGAAAATAGAACGCTTAAAACATGCAGTTGTTTGTTCGCAATTTCCTACACTGTGCACACTTAAACTACGTTCCACACTTTGCAGCGTAGCGGATGACACGTATACTCTGTGGTTCAAAGTACTGTTATTGTAAGCGGTTACATCGATTAGCGCAAAGTCACTTTCAACCAACTTCAGAAAGGAAGGTGTTCATAATTCGAGCTATGTGTTGTTGTTGGTGTTTGTAAGCTTATAACTTCGTAAGATATGCTTTAATTAACCGACTTCAAAAAGGAGGAGGTTGTGGTGCATTGAGTACATTTCATGTATTTTTCAGTGGCATAAACCATTCTTTGAGTAATGTCACTTTTCTTGGAAGTTGTGATTTGTGAAGCTTCCACCGAACGTCCTCTGATGCTCTGCTCTATATATAAGTTTTCACTGAAAAGAGAAAAATAAAATCATTTTGTAAAAAAAAAAAAAAAAATAGAACCGACTCCAAAAAGGAACTACGATTCAAAAAATTAAAAATTTAAGAAAATTGGCAGAAAATGGAACTGTAAATTGCGCCTAAAAGTATAAAATAATTTCCTTCGCCAAACAACCTATAACACTACAATTAATCATAACTTTTGAAGTCGGTGCAAAATTAAATAAAAATTGATACCTTTAATTAATACAAAAATCAAATCCTATTCAAAATACACATCTCACATTGTTACCTGCAAAACGCAGCCGAAAACTACTTTGATTCAAGAAAACAAATAAGATTTCGTAAGCAGCAAAAGTTGGCGAAGATGCTGGTATCTGACGTCCTTGGTGAAAGAAAAATCGCAAAATTATCTGGCAAACATATTTAATTTACTTGGGATATCATGATTATTTTAATAAGGTATATCAAGAGAGTAATCAAGAATATGAAACAACACATCGTGCAATATATATTATGAAAATATACATCTTGCGTGTATATTTTTGCCTTACGTTTTGATCGCCAAATGCAAAAGCCATCAAGGATGATAGTTATCAAAGTTATACCAAATCTGCAAAGGAAACTCTAACTTTGTAAGAACATAAATACCGCATTGTGAAAAATGTTCACTGTTCTGTGTAGATGCTACTAATGGACCAATTGTATACAGTGGTAGAATAATAAAGGAAACATGAAAATGGATCATTCGAGACAACAGCATTTGTTGCTACCGATCTAAAGACAAACCTTTAAAAACTAATTAAATTTTATTTAATTTTGCACCGATTTCAAAAGTTATGATTAACTGTAGTGTTATAGGTTGTTTGGCGAAGGAAATTATTTTATACTTTTAGGCGCAATTTACAGTTCCATTTTCTGCCAATTTTCTTTCATTTTTAGTTGTTTGAATTGTAGTTCCTTTTTGGAGTTGGTTCTATTTTTTTACAAAAAGATTTTATCTACTCCATGGCTTCATACATAAAAATATTGCATTGAACATTAAAGCACACACACACACACATATATATATATATATATATATATATATATATAAAGCTATTTATTTTCGTGTTTAATATATGACAAAGCAAATATGTTAAAGTTGCAGTTCAAATATCAGTTTTTAATAGATTGTTATTCAATACTTTAAGCCCATTGTCATACGTTTATTCAACTGGTACCTAAAACATTTACTGAGTTCGGTTCGCTGTTTAAATTTATTTATCGAAAATGAGCGAAATCTCAAAATAGCTCCGAAACAATATATACTTAAATTTCAAAACCCGTGTGCTCATATTTGAGTATACTGACATGCTACAAAATGGGGATATTGGGATTCTTAGTGTTCAACCCCATTTTTTAGCATGTCAATATACTCAAAAATGACTACATGGGTGTTTCAAATTTATGGATATATTGTTTCGGAGCTATTTTGAGACAATTTTGCTCATTTTAGGGAAACCATTTTTAGCAGTGTTCGAGTGGATGAGACCAACAATCATTTTTAAATGGAACAAATGGAGTGAGTGCAAACAGGCCAAAAATGGACTAGAACACATCAACAGGACTAAAATAGTTCAAATATCTCTTAAAATATGATGTTGATATCAATTGGACTACAAAAGGTTTCTTTTGAATATAGTTCCAAATTCATATAAATTCATTTTATGCCACTTTTTTTTTTATTTTATTTATTTATTTTTTTTTTTTTTAATGAGATGCATATATAATTTTGCAGAAAATAGATTTTTTGCAAAATAAAAGTTGTCACGATGGTAGTCTGATTATTTTAATTATAGTACTAAAGGCTAAAGGTATACCCGTTTATTTATGTTATGTGAAAAATTAAATGTATAGTACTAATAATAATAATATTAAGATTCAATTTTTTTTTAAATATAAATATAATATTTATTAAAAAGCATTTAAGACTTTTTTAAGCATCATTTCATTATATACTATCTACCAATAAGTATTTGGACACTTAAATTTAGACGCTTCGTTAAATACCTATAAATGCTTTTTATAAATCATCTTGGAACTTTGGTAGGGTAAAGAGCACGTTATAACTCTTACATTTCAGGAAAATCTGTGTCCTCAGAAGGAAAAGGGGAGTAGTAAAAAATTAATCAGAAAAGTCAAAATGTTTTGGATCAACCTGTAAAAGGTAATGCTTTGAATGTGTTTTGGCTGTAGCATGTCATTAGGAGTATTTTTCTCATTATCTGTAAAGAAAAATGTAAGAGGATACCGCATATATTTAGGAAGATATAACGTTTTTTTTTTTTTTTTTTTTTTTTTTTTTTTTTTTTTTTGTGAAAAAGAAAAATCACTTTTTTAATTATTTATAGTTAGTAGGGTATTAGACCCAGCGCGGAGACATTTTTAGGAATTTTCGCATACTACATAAGACAGAGCATACTGCAATCAGAATGCAGAAAATATATTATGAAATATGAGCATTAATACTGAATTTTTTTAAACTGCGCATGGAGTAGCTTCAAAAAAAATAAATTTGCATAATTTAACAGCCTAAAATTATTGAACAACTTATATGGAAACCCCAGACAAATATCATGTAAATTCAAAAAGTTATGAGAGATAGAATTAATAGAATTTCAGTTCCCTCAAAATAAAAGCTAAACTATAAGGGTTTTACTCACATTTTTATTTTCATTCATTGAATGCCCAAGTATAATAAAATGTTTGTTTATTGTAAATAAATATTGATAAAACTCCCTGTCATCTTTAATTTATTACTATTTATTTATTTATTTGTTTATTTTAATTTTTATTTATTATTATTATTTTTTTTTGAGAAGAACTGAATTTACACAATCTTTTTTGGCGTTTACATAAGCTGCTCAATAATTTTGGCTGTTAAGTTATGCGAATTCTTTTTTTAAATGCATAGTTAAAAATTATGTAGTGCCCAAACACTTGTTGGTAGATAGTGTATACATATTGATAAAAGTTGAAAAGTATTTATTAAATAATATCGAAATGTATATTTCAGAAAGCTTATGCAAAACTTATGCAATGTCTTATTAATATATATATTCTTACATAGTATTTGAATTAATCGAAATTATACTTTAATCGCATTTAATTTTATTTATTTATTTTCTCAATGATAGTTTTAATATATAATACTTGCAAATTAAAATTGATTTACTTATTTTATATAAAATCACTCTTTTATTATGAATGTTCTCAGTAAATTAGTAGTGCCTGGCAAGAAATGCTTTGGTTTCCCTCAGTATTGTGCCCGGTACAGGAATATTTATAGGGATATTCCTGGATCGACATCAAGCTACCTATACTCTCCTCCTTCCAATCTTAAATTTAGAAAGTGTGATTCTTCTCGTTGCAAAACATGCCCTAATGCTTTACAGTCCCAAATTTATAATGATTCAAAATTTGTTCCTTTCTGTCAGGTTTATAATGTTATATACAAATTAAGTTGTGGTATGTGTAATATGCAGTATATTGGTGAAACTTCCACCCCTTTACATATTAGAATTAATCAACATCGTTCAGACTCAAAAAAGTTATCATCACCTGTCCTTAACAGTAAATTAACTATTGAGTTACGGCATTTTAATTTACACAATTTCTGCTCATGTACTATTGAAATTCTTAGGATTCAAAAAAATAAAAGTGAGCGCCTTTTCTTTGAATCTAACTACATGAAATATTTTAATACAATTTATCCATATGGCTTGAATCATGAATATTTTAATAGGGTTGTTAAGGTTTTTACTAACATTAATCCCCTTTATGATTACTCCCCTGTTTACTCTGTACTAAATCATAGTGTCAACCAGAAAACTTCTCGTTCAAAAAGAGGTAACAAATCCAATAAATCTACTAATGGTTTAATATAAAAAAATCTCATTATCAAGAATATTCTTGCCTTACAGTCAAATTATCTTAACCATTATGATTGGATTTACATTAGAAAGTTTATATTTGCTATCAAAAAAAAGTATTTGTCCACTTACTTAAGTGTATTTAAAAACCAATCCTATAATCAACATTTTTCTGATATTTTCTATGATTTAATATTATACAGACTAAAACTCTTCAATTTAAATATCTCTAAAAAACCTCACAAAATCCAATCAAATTCACAGCTTATTTTAAATTATTCTAATCAAATATTTAATAGCATTAATATTTCATCTATTCTTAACGATAAATCATGCATGTTTCCTATTAAAGACATTCATATTTCTCGTACCTTTAAATATCCTATTACACTTGGTTGCCTGCTTTTTAACTATAATTCAGTCTCTAAGTCTAATTTATCTTCTCATGTGACTTGTAGTTGTGCTCATCCCTCAAATGTAAAATATGTTGACAGAGATCATGCACATATTATCACTGGTGATCTTAATATTATTAATGACTCTAATTTAAAGAAATTTATGGAATATGGTACTAAATATCGACTCCCTTCAAAAACTAATATTTCAAAGATTATACAACAGTTTTCTTATGATATTGATTTGTTTATTTATAAACTCTCCATCTCTTATAATAAACCTATTGAATATTTCAATCAATGGAAATTTTTAGTAATTTCAAAACATAAAGCTGAATTAATTCAACATAGATCAAATCTCACACATTACAATAAATCAAATCTCTTTAAATCTATCAAAGAATTGCAACAAAACTTTGTTATTACTTATGTCGATAAATCTCCTAATAATTATGCAATAATCTGTAAACATTATTATCTTTCTTTACTCAGTTCATCTATATCTAATAGTACTAACTTTCATACTACCAACAATGATCTTAAAATCAATAACCGCAAAATTCACTGTTTTTATAAATTGCTAAAGCTTCCATTTAATAATTTTAAATATCCTTATATTGTACTTATCCCTAAATTTCACAAAAATCCTATTAAATTTAGAACTGTCACTGTAGGGTGTAATACTTACAACAACAATGCTAACAAAATTCTCCTTGATATTCTCAAACAAATCTATGACTTAATTAGTAAATCAAAAAATTTCTTTTGCCTTAAAAATAGTTATCAACTTAAAGCCAATGTCTTATCTATGAATAATGTGACTGATATCATGACTTATGATTTTGCTGACCTATTTAATAATATTAATTTAACAGATCTTCATCGTATCATCTTTAACCTTTTTGAAAAATTTAAAAGTCAAATCTCTTTACCAAAATGCTTTTCGGCAACTTCATTTAAGACACTTTTAAATTTTATTATTCATAACAATTACATTCTACACTGTAATAAGATCTATATTCAAAAGGTCGGTATTCCACAAGGAGGATGTAGCTCGAGTATGTTAGCTGGCTTATACCTTTACCATTATGAACAGGGATTATGTATTGAAAATGTCTATTTTTACCGTTACATTGATGACATTATAATTTTTTATGTCAATAATTCTTCGCCTAATTTATTTAAATTTGAATATCCTTCTCACCTTACCTTAACTTATAATCATCTCAACAATAACTGTATTAGTTTCTTAGATTTAAAACTTAAACTTGATGGTAGTAAAATTTATACCGATCTGTATGACAAAAGACAAGATTTTAGTTTCAAAGTAAATTTATTTACACAATTTACCTCTTGTCTTCATATCTCTGTCTACAAAAATATTATTCTCAATCACCTCTTTCGTATACATAGTCTTTGTTCAGATAGGTTTAAAAACAAAAATATCTCTCACATAATTAATGTTGCTACAAAAATGGGTTATCCGAAAAAATTTATTTATTCACTTGTTTATCAAAAAAGGTCTCTGTCTAACACACACACAAAAAAAAAAAAAAAAAAAAAAAAAAAAAAACTAAGGTTTAATTAAAAAAAAAAAAAAAAAAATCAGGTGGATGGGTGGGCAGATGTTTGATTAAGGAGGAAGGGTGGTGTTGTTTGGATGGTTGGCTGGGAGGGTTTGTGCTGAATAAAATTTATAAAAAAAAAAAAATGGGGGGATTGCTGTAAGTTACATTCTTATTTTTTTCTGGTTGATACTATGAATTTTGAACTCTTTTATCATTAAATTTTACTATGTACTTCTGGCTACTTGAGGCTTCCCTTGTTAAGTATGAACAATCCATCTATTTGCATAACAAAAATAAAATCTTATAAATATTAATTAAAAGAAAAATTTTTTTAAATTTTTAATTTTAATTTTTAATTTTAATTTATGATGACTGCATTATAATGCTTATCCTTCTATGTGTGCTCTTTGGCATTATTGCTTGTAATTGACTCTTCTTAAAACTTAACATTTAATACTTTGACTTCAAAATAAAAATATTTTTATTTTAATTTTTAATTTTAATTATTATTGATGACCGCATTATAATGCTTATCCTTATATGGCATTATTGCTTGGCTCTTTGGCATTATTGCTTGTAATTATGTCTTCTTAAAACTTAACTCTTAATAATCTGACTTCACAATAAAAATCTTAAAAATTATCTTAATCTTGCTGTTAATAATTTGTCCTTCAAAATAAAAATTTTAAAAATTATCTTAATCTTGCTGTTAATACTTCTAAATTATCTTAATCTTTCAGTCAATACATCTTATTTAACTGACTTAATGTTTTTATAGATAACCGAAAGATGGCGCTTGTACTCAGTAGTCTTATACCTTCATTCTTCAGTCCTTATCTTAAATGATTTAATTATTAATATTTTTGGTACGATTTAATTTAACTCTACTAGTATTAATTTTAACATTATCATTTAATATTTACTCTGTGTATTTTATCTTTAATGTAATTGTTCTGAAGTATTTTCGATTAGTCGATATCTGTCGAGCTATTATTTTAACTTCAATTTAGGTTTTGGCATCAACCATTTTTCCAGTTTGTGTTAACTGTTTTCCATATGGTTACTCTGATTATTTCATGTTATTACTTTGGTTTCCTCTAAGATTTTAATTGATATTTATTTATTCTTTGTTTTAATTTAATTTTTCACTTTTTACTCATTCTTTATGGTTTTTTTTGCTGCATTGATCGGGGCGTGAGATGATATAAATTGCTATGATTAGCAGTATCGTTTTACGAAATCATTGCAGCTTTCTCTGCTTTATGAAGTATGCGCCCCTTGAAAAGTATATTTCTAATTTTAAGCATTTATATCCAATTGATTATGTGGTTTATTATCTTTTTTCTCTTTCACAAGTTTAATGGTCCTTTTTCATTATCCTTCAGGTCGGCGTATGTATTTTAAGTTAATATGGTAACTCATTGGTTCCTTATCTATATCGCAACTTTTTGTGTCATTCTTTCCTCTATGTTAAATTCAGTTCTATATTTTAGTGTGCTGTTATTGTTTTAGTTCTATTAATTGCTAAATTTTTAGATTAAATTTTATTACGTTATCTATTTTATATATATATATATATATATATATATATATATATATATATATATGATTTGTAAAAAATCGTGGGCGTTCTTATAATTTTAATTTAATTTTAATAATTTAAAATTATAGGTATCGAATATTTAAAAAAAACCCTTTGTATATATTTTTTAAGATATTTATTGATATTTCTTCTCTAATTTTTCTATGATTATTTTTTGTTGTCGTAAATATTGACAAATTGCTAGCTGTAAATATCTCCGACTCAATCCTAAATTTTGAATTTGCGCAGTTGCTTACACATTTGTTTTCCTTTTTTTTTTTTTTTTTTTTTTTTAAATTGATATATATACATATATATATATGGAAATATATATGTATAGACTATACATTAAATGGACTTGAAAAGTGATTTAAAAAAAAAAAAAAATTATAACGCGTGAAGCGTCTGCATTTTACGTATTGTAGTTAAAAATTGAAATTTGCAAAATTCTACATTTAAGGCATACATCTTTTACTAGTAAAAAATAAATATATGTATAAGGTAACCGTCATTCAAATTTTCTTTTTTACAATTATTGCTTCTACACGCATAAATATATTCTAATTTAAACAGACATTCTAAATTTTCATAATATAAACTTATTACAATATTTGAAATTTTTTATAAATAATTACTAAATAAAGTTAATTAGTCATAAGAATCCAAAACTGAGATACAATAAATATTTACTGTATTAAAAAATGAGATACATACTCATTAAAATGTGTGTATTGATTGAAATTTATTGTATTTACAAGCATGCTTTTACTAGTGAGATTACGGACATTCGAATAATCATTATTCTCCTGCAACTCAGTTTGTTACACATCGTTTAGAACTAATTAGCATTTTGATCCCTTTAGATGCTCAAATGTCGTTCCTAAACTAATGCAGATGAGAATGATACCACTATCTAATAGTAATTACCATAACATTAGGACTTCATTTAGTGAAGTTCAAATTTAAATAATATTTTGCATTCTGCGGATATAAAACGAAGATTATCGCAGCACTTATGACTAAAATGGGTTTGAAAAATATACTTTAAATTAGATTGTCTTGTATGAATGTGATAAGTCCTGTCAATTTTTAAGGTCATTTTTGTAGGTTTTAGACTTATTTGTAAACTTCTGCATATAACGAAGGAAATAATAATTAATGAATACAATTTTGAATATTGGGTGTTATTTTTAATACAATGAAGATTATATTTTTCTTTAATAAAAAAAAAAAGGGCTCATTTCTAACACTACTTCGTTTTATTTGAAATGAAGTGCACCACACAAATAATATTTGATTAATAATTAATTATTTTATTTTAATAAAAAGGGGGGAGAGTTAGAGGAAAAAGCTATAAATTTCGAAAATTTCCTTCTTCCTTTAAATACACAGCATTTTCGAGCAGATTAAGATCAGAACTGTTTTCAGGTCTCGAAAAGAAGAAATTCTAAGATATTCTTTGTAAGATTTAACCGAAAGTGAAAGAATTAGGGATTACTTATAGTATTAAATGTGCTAATGGAATTGGATATGTATTTTTAACAATCAAGCGTACCACTGGCACCGTGTGTCACAGTGCATTATCACCTTGAAAGAGTATTATGGAAAAGTGTGGCATATTTCTAACATAGTCGGTCAGACAGTAATTTTAATATGGATGAGTTTTATTTCTTGTTAATGGATCCCTTGTGCATTATAATTTGTCGAATCCTTAAAATAGTTGTGCCCCCCTGTACCGTAATATATGAAGAATATGCTACTCTTTAAAGAGTGTAGTGTGCATTATGTCAGTCTCCTGTTCGTCGTACGACTAGCTTATTACTATCAGCTCCAAATAAATTATACTTGTCTCACCAATGAGAACTACTTCAGCCTTAATAATTAACTGTTCATTATTTATTCCGCCCAAAGACTTGTTTTCTTAATTATTTCGTTATAATGCAGATCTTCTGGTTTTTAAACCTGTTTTGTTTAATCGTCGCTGCATTAATTTTTTTAAAGATACTATTTCACTAAACACCTTTTCTGAAGCTTTTCTATGTTCTGAATAAGAATTATATAGATTTTTTTTTAAAAACTGTTCTTTTAACTTGCAGTCATCTCACACGGATAAGCAACATGCGCGATTAACGATAAATTTCCAGTTTAAAGAACCAAGAATTATATTTCGTGGTAAGAACCATCTCACTAATCATTCTTGAACATTGATTTATTTTTCAATCTCCCGCATTAAACTTTTTTTTTTGCTTTTTATTTCAAAGGTAAATTCTTTTTGTGATCTCATTAAGCGCCTTATCCTTCCCATTTTTGAAATACTTTTCAAAATTACAACTTTCTTAACAGCTTTTTGTTTTTGTTTTGAATACTTGGCTCAATCTTAAATTATACTTGGAGGGCGACATAAGAAAAAAAAAAAAAAAAAACTGTTAAAAATTTTTCTCTTTAATGATAAAATTGGCGTTCGAAGAAAGAGAAAAGAAAAATATACGAGTGCGCTTATATATATATATATATATATACATATATATATATATATATATATATATATATATATATATATATATATATATATATATATATATATATATATATATATCCCTTAGTGCATACATGGGTGTGTGTGTGTATACATGTGTGTGTCTATACATGTGTATGTCGTGTGTGTCTATACATGTGTGTGTCTATACATGTATAAGGTTATTATTAAGCTCTAAATTACTACAGACTACTATGCAGTTTAATTATGATAAAAGTTCAAGATACATGTACATTTTGTTTTTTGCTTTAATACTTCCCAAACATTTTACGTATATTTATTAAATATTAATCCCTTATTTAAATTTTGAAAAAATAAAAAATTCTAAACATAAGATATTGTTATTGATTTTTCTTCTTCATTCTGTCCTTCAATATATATATATACTACTTTTTCTTTATTTTTTCTAGCCTGGTTTTTCAACTAAGACAACATACAGTGACACAAACATGAGTGCGCTTATATATATATATATATATATATATATATATATCCCTTAGTGCATACATGGGCATGTGTGTGTATACATGTGTGTGTCTATACATGTGTATGTCGTGTGTGTCTATACATGTGTGTGTCTATACATGTATAAGGTTATTATTAAGCTCTAAATTACTACAGACTACTATGCAGTTTAATTATGATAAAAGTTCAAGATACATGTACATTTTGTTTTTTGCTTTAATACTTCCCAAACATTTTACGTATATTTATTAAATATTAATCCCTTATTTAAATTTTGAAAAAATAAAAAATTCTAAACATAAGATATTGTTATTGATTTTTCTTCTTCATTCTGTCCTTCAATATATATATATACTACTTTTTCTTTATTTTTTCTAGCCTGGTTTTTCAACTAAGACAACATACAGTGACACAAACATGAGTGCGCTTATATATATATATATATATATATATATATATATATATACATATATATATATATATATATATATATATCCCTTAGTGCATACATGGGCATGTGTGTGTATACATGTGTGTGTCTATACATGTGTATGTCGTGTGTGTCTATACATGTGTGTGTCTATACATGTATAAGGTTATTATTAAGCTCTAAATTACTACAGACTACTATGCAGTTTAATTATGATAAAAGTTCAAGATACATGTACATTTTGTTTTTTGCTTTAATACTTCCCAAACATTTTACGTATATTTATTAAATATTAATCCCTTATTTAAATTTTGAAAAAATAAAAAATTCTAAACATAAGATATTGTTATTGATTTTTCTTCTTCATTCTGTCCTTCAATATATATATATACTACTTTTTCTTTATTTTTTCTAGCCTGGTTTTTCAACTAAGACAACATACAGTGACACAAACATTCTTTTTAATCCTTCAATTGATAAGATCTGCAGGAGAGCAGCAACGTAATTAATCATTCTCATTTTGTTTATTTTCTTAAAATCTTCTCCACACCTTTTATTTTTATTTTAATGTAAACTCCCCCCCCCCTTCCTCCTTCTTCCAAAAGTTCAAAAGTAATAAATGATGTGGAAGGAATGAGTTGAATAAACTTTAATAAAAAAATTATTGATTTTTTTAAACGTAATATTTTCTATTAATTTAGAGTGTTGTATTAAATTTTGAAAGGGCATGTAGTTGGTTTAAATTTCTAATAATTATAAATAAATTAAGAGAATCTATTGAAAAAAAGGCGTCCTTCAGCATTGCTAGACCTTTTTTAAAAATTCGTTATGTGTATTATTCAAAAGCAAAGATTTATTTTAACTTCCGACTGTAAGTTGGCAGGTGATGTATTAGAATATTGCTTTTATATGAAATTAAGTTGAACTTGCCGCATTTTACCTTGTACCTCCCTTACTTTTGCTGCATATCCCACACATTCATGGACGGCGAAACCAACTTTGTTCCTATAGACCAATTATAGAATTATTTAAGAAAATCCAAGTATCGAAACAATTTCGCGATGACGTGAACCAAGCTTTAGTACCGGATTTATGCCCACGTTTAAATGCTCTAAATTACATATACTTACCGTTACTGATTTTGACATTCCTAATATTATATTCAACCCTTCTTATCTCATCAAACTGCTTTTTATATTATTTTAAAGTCATTTACAGAGCGGTGTAAAACTTCAAATTACCTAATACTAATTATTCATAATGAAATTGCTCTTAAGGGTATAAAATGACGTATTCATGAATAATTTCTTTCCAAGGCATCAGCAAGAACGTAAACATTAATTTGCATTTTGCAAGCAAAATTTAAATGTTCCCCTCCCCACCCATAAAAAAATAAGTAATAAAAAAAGATGCAAATTTAAATTATTATAAAACAAAAAATGAATATACTTTAATAATCTTTTCCTAAATCAAATTATTTAAAAAAAAAAAAAAAAAAAAAAGTTATTATTTTTAAACGTGAATTATGCCTCATTAAAGAACCAAAAATCATTTTCATATTTCTATACATCAATTAAAACTACATAAAAAGTTACGTCCTTTATCTCAAGCACACACACACGCAAAAAAAAAAAAAAAAAAAAAAAATCGTAATTATTAAGTGTAATTTCTATTTATAGAATCAATTAAAATTATTTTTAAACAAAATTTACAAAAACATTTTAGCGATTTATTATGTATTGTTTTTACGTAAATGTTTAAATATATTAATAATCTAAGAACGTTTAAAAACACCAAGATTTTATATCCATTTCTTAAATGTTTTTAATATAAAATTGTGTAGGGATATTTTACAAATAAAAATGTTTTATTAACTTTTACATTTTTCTAAGTACTTTTTTTTTATTCGATACAAGATAAAATTAAACAGTTTAGAAATCATATTCATCGGTATCATGTTCTTTGAATTCATTTTACAAATTGTTACTGTATGAAAAAGTATTTTATATAACCAGTTATCGGTTTCTTTAGGTATACTTTAATTAATGTTTTATTAGTGTTGGAACTATAGAGACGACTATCATGCAATGTCGGACACCCGTATAACACATATTTTAAGTTTTAAAAATTTACTTCCACATTTCAATTACATTTTAAGTAATTGGATTAAATATTTAATAATTGCTTTCATCATATTTTCCCTTTTTATTCACTTAAAGAAAAAAAAAATCATCTATTTCCACGTTTTAAATATGTAATTTTGTTGTTAAATTATAAAATAACTTTTAATTAAATTTAGCACTTATAATTTGTTATGTAAAATGAAAAATGAAAAAAAAATTTTTTTTTTTCAATCTCTGTGCGAAACCATTCTTATAATACTGTTCTAGATAAAGATAATTTAAGTTTGTACATTTAAATTTAAATTAAATAAACTACGTTTGCAGAACGGACATAAAAAAGGAACATTTATTTACATTTAAAATAGAAAATTGTGGGATGGC
This sequence comes from Salticus scenicus, assembly GCA_963930645.1. Classification (NCBI taxonomy): domain Eukaryota; kingdom Metazoa; phylum Arthropoda; class Arachnida; order Araneae; family Salticidae; genus Salticus; species Salticus scenicus. The sequence goes on from OZ005649.1 coordinate 103,691,867, forward strand.
AAATTCTAATACAACATAGATTTTTCCAATAAATTTAAATAAATGTTTATTAAAATTCCGATGGAATTCTAGTGTCACTACAGAGGTGAAATATTTCACAGCATGGCATACAAAATAAATAAAATGAGCTATAATGCCATATTTTCTAAATTTTCTTTTCTGTAAACAGGCGTACAAAATGTTATTTTTTTAAGATCTATGAAACTAGTTTATTCTATATAATTTTCCACCCTAGATAACCATGTCATCTCTATGACTTTCATGAATTATTTTGGCGATAATTAATGGCTCATTTTACTTCCAATCCATCCTACATTATTTAATGTATTTATTTATTTAAATAAAGTTTTTCTAAAGTTTTTTTATATTTGTTTGATCTCATTTACTCCTGTAGTAAATACTGTCATCGACTTATTACTAACTAGCAGGTTTTTCTTGCTCCTCTAATTGCTATACATATTAATTATATATTCATTTATTTATTTTACAAAAATTGAATTACTATTTTTTTTCACATTTTATAATTCTTCAGTAGTAGCCCTGAACATCGTTTTGGATAACCTCTGCCTGCGGAAACGCTTTACCCGGGGACTTCCATTTCGATATATATCGAACGCCAGGGGGTGCTGCTATTGTTCATAAACAGCATTTGATTCAGATAAATATAAGGAAAAATAGCTGCCAACTCTCCCGTTTTTTCCTAGGAGTTCTCATACAAGAAATGTTTTATAATTTGCTTTTAAGTATACTTAATCTTAGAAAAGAAGATTATTTTTTTCTTTTTTTTTTAATAGAGGTCATACATTTGATTTAAATTTTTGAAATGGTGACACTTATGATACAGTCATTTCTTTTTCAAAGGAATTAATTCAATATACGTATATTAGTTGTTACTAAGGAACAGATGCGATTGAAGTGAATTAATAAATTTAAGAAAATGAAATGCAAAAATTAATTAAGAAAATCGGAGAAAAAAATTCAAAAATTCAAAATAAAAAACTGGAAAATATCTATGAAGTACACACGTGTTCCAAGCTATACCACTTCAAGTTTTGTAGTTTTGCTATCAGAAGCCTGATCAGAGAGCAGACAGACAGATATGTCTATTTATTTATATAGATAATAACTTTTTTCTGTATACTTTAGCACGCTTTGCTTATATTTTACTTCTTACCATCTGCAGTCACGAAGAATTATTTCCTCGAACCATTGTTTATCTCTGTTTCATCTTTTATCATAGATTTTATTCCCTTTTACTATGCGATTTTTTTTCTTACATTTCTTGATTCAAGATTCTTCTAAATTCGTTCAAACCAATAAACTTGATTACTTTAAAGAAATTGTTATTTATCACAGAAAATAGTAAACTTTTGGTATTATTTGAATGTCTGAATTCCGTCATGTTAAATATAATTTGTATGCAGCGTAAGACACATTGAAAACGTTAGTGTCAATTCTTGAATCAGATACTTCGTCTCCTCAAACGAATTGAAATTGTAATATTTGTAATTAATGCACTCCTATTTTGAAATAAAATGTCCATTTATGAAAACGCTTACGTTTTATAACCAAGCATTTACAAAATGTTTATCAATGGTTGTAGATATTTAAATCCCATGACATTACTTATGTAGATAATTATAAAATTGCAATTAGATGTGGATTATATATATATATATATATATATATATATATATATATGTATATAGATTATATGTATATATATATTATATGTATATATATTAAGCATTTTTATCCAATTATTATTTCTGTGGCCCTTTATTTATTTTCTCTGTCATTAAGTATAATGGTCCTTTTTTTATTATTATCATTCATGTCTGTGTAAGTAATTTAAACTGTTTTTGTCTCTTATTGGTTCTTTTAATCTGTATCGCAACATTTTTGTATCAGTCTTACCTCTAAGTTAAAATCAGTTCTATTTTTGTTGTGTTGGTTTTGTTTTGTATCTATTAATTCCTAAATTTTAAGGTTACATTTTATTACGATGTCTATCGTTTATATATATATATATATTTATATATACAGATAGATATATGGATAGAAATCGCAGCAATAGCCGGAGTAGCAGAAGTTTTAACACCACGGAATACCGCAGAGACATTTAAGAAATACTTTTCACCAGATTGATTTACCCTTTGCTTATTGTTAGTTCATTGTTTTAAACAATTAAATCTACTAATTCTAATTATTTTATTTTTAATTAAATTAATTTCACAACAAAATTACTTTATATGTATTCCTAGATATTGTGATTATTGAGATTCTTTTCAATATTTGATGTCTTTACGATATGTATATTTAGCACTTTAATTAGACAAAGAGAAACTGGTATTGTAAAATATAACTATGTAAATATATCACGTAGTATAGCCAGGGCCCGAAATTTCAACTTAGATTACACTCGCTGAAAAAAAAAAAAATTACTCGCCACAAAATATAATTAATGTACACTATTTTTTACGTATAAGGTGACCAGAATTTTTTATTGGAAAAAGAGGAGAAACTACGCAAGGTCTTTTATTTTATAAGAAAATAGAAGTCATTCAATTTTGAAAAAGAGGTCATTTTAGAGGACACAAAATTGAATGAAATGATTATAAAAACCGATTCAAAAGTTACTTTACACAAATGGTGGACACATTTTTATCTCAAATGATGAATTTGGATCAGTACACTTTAATTTAAATTAATAATGTAGGGATATAGGAGGAAAAATCCCTAATTTGTATAGGACAATATAGATTTTTTATTATTATTAATATTATTTTTTGCTATAGACAAAAACTTTTTTTTTTCGTGGTACTTTCATGCAGTTACATAAAAAAAAATTGGTAGACTTTTTTTTTTTTTTATTATTATTAAAATTATAATCATAAAAGAAAAAATAAAATTGGCAGGTGAAAAAATAAAATTAATATTCGGCAGATGAAACGATTTGTTTTAACGAACAGTCATTCTTTATCAACATTTTATGAAAGTATCACAAGTATAACCTAAATTAGTCTTATTAGATAATAAGTTTTTAAAGTAGGTATATAAAAGGGATTTATTCAATAGGGTCATTTTAAATCCATATTTACGCTAGTTTCGGAGAAAACCACGAAAAACTCCTAACGGCTAAGCTAAAGTGCGCGACAGGGTATCGAACCCAGTGCCTCACGTATACCAGCTTCGAGGACAGAACCTCTCGATCATTGGTGAGCCTATTTTTATGAGGAACATTATTCATGCAAAAGTGAGAACACACGTCAACCCACCGCGTACCAACCGGAGCACAACCTTCTTAATGATTTCATGACAATTTCAATAGTGATTCCGTGTTCTGCATCAAAGAACCGTACAAATATAGGGAATACTTTTATTTGTTTGTGATTCGAAGAATCTGAATAGACATAAACCATATCTGCTTTGTCAAGTTTATTAGAAAGTTGTTCATCTGCGAACCCTAAAGCAAAAAAAAAGTTAGTGTTCACCGTTCGATACAGCCAACAGCCTACTGAACTTCCCAGTTTTGCGAAATTTTTAAAATTAAGAACTAAATCCTTTTCATTAGAAAAAGAGGACAGAGAAAGAAAAACATAAAAAAGAGGACTTTTTAGTCCAGTGATTTTTTTTTTTTTTTTTTTTTTTTTTTTCATTTAAGAGGGCAGAGTGTTGAAAAAGACTGTCCTCTTGAAAAAGGGTTGTCTGGTCACCTTACCTAAGATTAGCATGATTTTACGTTTTCAAATCGATATATACATATATATACTATATATATATTTTTTTTTTTGGTAGCACTGTATACTGTAAGAATTCTATCTACATTTAGACCGAAATTTTACACGCCACAGTAAAATTTCCACTCGCCAAATGCGAGCTGGCGAGCGGAAATTTCGCGCCCTGGTATAGCTATATGAAAAAAATAAAATAAAATAAAATAAAAAAAATAAGCAACATACGTAATTTTATAAAAACACTGTTGAATATTTACATACAAAAACTATTTATATTATTAGCTCGTGATTAGTTATCGAATAAAATCCTTCAGGTCAGATTAAGCGAAGCAAAAATGCGTAAATTTTATTGTTATTTTTATTTGATATAATTTACATTTTAGTCAATCATTATATAATTCTGAATGTTCATAATCATAATTAACCTTTTATCTGAAAACATAATCTTAATAATCTGGTGCATTTCATAGAATATAAGCCAAAATAAATGAATGTTTAATTACATTGTAACACTTTTTTTTCTGCTTGTTTGTCATTAATCTTTACTGTTCTTAAAAAAAAAAAAAAAAATCTTAAATTACTATTTCAAGCGATTTTTACGAAATTTTCTTAATACTATATTCGCCGAATTCGTCCACTCTTTTAATGCAGATACTAAAAATTTTACAAGCATTTTACTACGGATATGAATTTCAGCATTATTTACATGTTAACCCTTATGTGCCTCGGGCGTTTATATACGTTTTTCCGAAGTAAAATGCTTTATAATTTAGTGCTATCAGTGTACCTACTGACACGGCTTACTAATGATATAAAATGACCTTGAATGTGATCTTGACAGTGTTTTCGAAGGGGTGAATGGTGACACTAGGCAGCGAATGTCTCTGCAGGTTTTACGCTTTACTCTGACGGTAAGTGAATAATAAAAAAGAAAATACTGTCAGGAAGGAGAGAGTTTTGTTCTGTAACTGGATAAACTAACCCTGTTTAGCAGTGTGCAATCATTATTGCATCATAAATTGAATCATTTTCTTTAATTTACAAACATTTGTTAATAGTTATGCTAGTTATCCATGTCAGAACTTTTATTTCTAAATGTATTTAAAAAACATTTGATACAGAGAATGTACCAATACGACAATTTGATTTTTTTTTTTTCAGACAGAAAATTAGACAATATATGACAACGAATAAAAAATATGTATGTTTGCAATTTTATGCTATTTGTTTTAACGTTATTCTTTACATTAGCAACTGCAGACATTTAAACTATTTCTCGTCGCTTCATTATTCAAAGAAAAAATTGCTTCAAATGTTCTGAAATTCAATCTACCATAGCGGTAGTTTTAACAAGAAACAATTATATATACTCCAAGGGAAGTTTTGAGCATATTTGGTGGCAAATTGGTTCTTTACATTAAGAATTTGAATGTAGCCAGACAAATAAATTTTACATCATAATTAAACTCGATTAGCTGGTTTACTTAGTGAAATTGGTTTGTATATTGTTAAACCTCTTAATTATTAGCTATTCCACAATATAATATATATGTAACTAATTAAACAATTTTAAAAAATTTCACTTTCTGAAAAATAAAAATAATAATAATATAATAACAATAGTAGTAGTAGTATTAGTAATAATTATTATTATCATTATCATTATTATTATACAATTATGTAAGTACATTTTGCTAAAGTTAATAACTGAATATTTTATAGGGCTTTACACTGAATTTTACTTTTTAATGTTAGTATTTAATATGAAACAGTAACGATTTAAGTATCATAAAATAATGAAAAGTTTCTTTTTTACAACAGCTAAATAATTAAAAAAAGTGACGAATAAATATATATCTAAGTCAAAACAATAATAGCATGAAAGGCAATTTTCCGTATAGAAAAAAAATATATATACATAAAATAATTTTCTAAAACTAATTACCAAAATAGCGGCGATTTTATATCTCAAAATAACCAATTGAAATTCGTTTACTTTCCCAAAATTTAAATAATTATAAGAAAAAAAAAAAAAAAAAAAAAAAAAAAAAAAAACTTGTTATTCATAAATAATTAAAGTTCCTTCAAAACACAGAAAATTATGCAGCATTTTCTAGTAGCTTTCTAAAATAAATTTTTCTCGAAGCACAAAGAATCTTATGCATGAATAAACATTAAATTTTGTTTGGGAAAAAGCGGTTTTATCTTTCTTTTTTAATAGATTTTTTTTATATAATTTACTAAAAAAATACAGAGAAATTATTTTTTTTTCAATTATTATATATATATATATATATATCATTTTTTTCTTTACATATACATATATATATATATATATATATATATATATATATATATATAACATAATTTAAATAAGTGTTTTTGATTAAAAAATAATTGATTTTCATTTTTGTGAATTTTAAGTATATCATTAGTGTCATATTCAATAACATATAATTGCAAGTTATAAAGCATCAAGGGAAAAAAAAAACTCTTTCGTTGCGGTCAATTTTGATACTGAGTAACTGCAGCTGATAAATTTATATTTACATATGTTAAATTAATTTTGTCTAAATTATTTACAATTATTTATTGTCAGTTATTTAATGTGATGACATTAAAATAATTATATTACACACAGACTATTTTGCTCCGTTTTAAATTTAGAACTTCTATTTCTATTTTCACATTCTAAAAAAAAATCAAAAAGTTACAAGTGGTTTGTCTGTAACAAAATAAAAGGAAATGCAAAATTTCACAAATCACAGAAAAACATTTATATTAAAAAAAATAAAAATTATATATATAATAATAATATATAAATATTTAAATAATATAAATGCTCTAAAACATAGCGAAAATATTTTATTTTTTTCACTATTTTTATTTATTTTTTTCTAAAGAGAGAGAGAGAGAGAAAAAGTACTTTTTTATGTGTTAAAGCACAATCAATAATTAAATTACACAATTATAAAATAATATTTTAAATACTATTAAATAATAGGAATACTATTCAATAAACATTAAATAAAAATATTTTTTTATGCAAGATATTGCCTTTAGATAAAACAATTATACAAGGTAAAGCTACGAATCTGCGCACAATTCTGTAGAAATTCTAGTGAAGAGTTGTTAAAATTCAAGCATATATTTTATTAAATAAGACAAAATAACCATGTTTTAAACTAGATGCCCAAAACAATCAACATACTTAATCAAGTAGGCGTTCAATTATTGCTGTTATGCAGTTACCTAGAGTCGGTGCGCGCGCAATTTCTCCAACCACGCGATCTCGCTTAGCTTTAACCTGTGCTATCCGTGCTTATTTAGGTTCTATGAAAAAAAAAATCGTATTTCTCTATCTCTCTCTGTCTCTGCCTCTCTCTCTCTCTCTCTCTCTCTTTTTTTTATATAATGTTAAAAATTTAATCAACATTTCATTAAAGAATACGTACACTGAAATACATACACTTAAAAATTATGTTTTTGAAAACTAAATAACAAAATAAAATAAAATAAGATAAAAAATAATATGACCTAAGGTAATTTTAATCTATAATGAAAAGTCTGTACTTTGTAGTTATTTATTTCATAAAACGGTATTTGTTCACGGTACACACTCGTATAAATTCTTGTTGTTAAGGCACTTTTATTGGAAAATATTGTTTCTGTTGTTGTACGGCATAAGGATGTATGTTGTCGAGGACTATTTCCGAAATTAAGGTCAGCCATTTTTAATATTTCCATATAGGCCCTCGCGTCTTCTGAATTAAAATGTGCAGGGTAGCGAGTCCTCACCCAGACAGCACATCGCCTCTCCAGGATATCTTCAAGATGTCTTCTGGATGAAAAGACATCCCAGAAACGTCCTTAAGATGTACTGTGGATAAGTTAAGCCTAACTGTGCTGTTAGGGCATTGGCTCGAAATCAGGCAAATATTATAAACGTAAGTTTTCCATGGAGATTTTAATTAGTTGTGGGTAAGATGCCCATTACGTTAGTTTCATATAGTTAGCATTGGTTTCGGAAGTAAAAATTGTGCGTTGTAAGTTTATTTAGTCGAAGGTAAGTTGTATTTTCGAGTTCTGTTTAATCAGCGTTTGTTTCAGAGAAATTAACTAGCTCTTGTAGATTAAAATTCTACCTTAACAGTGTTTTGTATTTTTTATCTTGGACCAAATATCTACCATTGTGCCATTTACACACTTTTACATACGATATGATTAAAAAAATTTGTTGGCATAGATTGACTCTTTTCAGTACTCCATTACATATTTATTCTTAAAAATTTCTGTTACAGATGGCATTCTTTTCATCTTAAGAGAAATGAAATCGGCTTATCATTTACCATGGTCACAGAGTTTCTCCCTCTAGGTAACCCTAATTCTTTTTCGATACATTTACTGTATATTGATCTGATGATTATATAGATTAAGGGTTGTTTAGTGTTTTAGTTTTCATGCAATTCCAGAATTAATTTAAATCCAATAATCTTCATAATGCTCAGTTTTGCAAAATTTTGGCCTATTCTTACACGTTATAAAACTGTTAAATTTCAAACAATTTGTAAAGACTGGTCTTGTGTGACCTCTTCAGCTTTCTGCATTCTTGTTGTATTTTTGAGTAAATAAGTGCAGAGACTAAATTAAAATTAATAAAATTAATTTATGTGAAGTATTTAAGTATGTGCAGTGAATTGAATTATTATCTTGGTGTTTAGTGAAAGTTAGTGTTATCAATGTTCACTTAATTGTAAGATAATAAATCAGTTTATATTGCGATAAAACTAGCAGGCGTCTAACTAGAGTTAAGCTAATATGAACTCACTAGCAGCCAATTTTAATGTACTCATAAAAACGGGATCCGGACATAATATCGCGAGACAAAATCTTGTCGACAAACAAAATATCGCGTCGACTAAGAAAAATAATACGATCTATTTCACGTGCAATCTCTGGAGGGGGGGGGCGTATAGAGCCTTATAAATATGTATATCATAGAATGGAAGTTCATTATTTTATCTATATTTAATTTTAAGTTACCATTCAAAATACATTTTTAAAATATTGTGGAAAATAACTTATTGGTCCCAAAATTGCTCAAATGGCCCAGAACAGGATTTATACTAAGGCTGCAGCTCATGGGCTGTATTAGAAAGTGAACAAGGTAGACGAATGTCATTTTTTTTCGATCTCATCCAGAAATAAATAATCATAATGGGACTTTCCCCATCAAAGGTAAGAATACAGAGTCCTTGTGGTTTTAATTTTGATACGTAGGGTAATTAATTAGTTTTGATATTCAGGTAATACTCTCATTGATCATCATGTCATCAATAATGTCTTTTAAAAGACCTTTTGTAATTCTGTCTGAAAACTCAGCCATTGAAATTAATTTATACAGTTGAACATAGCATTAAACCAGCTAAAATATTATGTATAACACTACCAAGTAAACCTTCAAAAGGTGTCGTCTTCAAAAAATTTTGAAAAAAAATATATGTAATTCTACTTTTCATTAAACACCAGAGAGTGAAAATATTATCGGCTGAAATGAATTACAGCGACCACAGAAAATTATCAAAATTAAGCTTTTTGGCTGTTAGGCGATTTAGCGCTGTTAGGCGATAAGTTCGCTAGCACCGAGATTGCCGTGTACGTACAGAACCCTGTTTTGATTCTCCGCCAAATACTCAAAATCAATTATCCAACTGTGTGAAATCGCCAAATATGCTTAATTTTGATTTTTTTTTTTTTTTTTTTTAATCACTTTCTGGTGTTTTATGAAGAGTAGAATCATACATTTTTTTTTTTTCAATATTTTTTGAAGGTAACACCTATTGAATATTTACTTGTAAGTACAGATACTTTGTTTCAATTAGAAAAGTAACAAACTTACAAGAGATAAATCTACAAAATGCCATTACAACTAACAACAAATCAACAATGACTTACCCCCATGCACTTGATCAAGGTTAACAGGCAACGCAAAACTACGTTCTTCTGACTACTTCTAACAAGCTTTCTGACTAGAAACCCTGTCGCTAATTCTGACTAGATTCAAGCGCCACCTTTTGGATTCCACTTAAATTGATAACATTATTGAGATTTGATCATATTACATGCATTGGCCATATTTCTATCATTTACCTTAGTTTACAAATCTTAATTTTCATAGCCAATGATGCTTATAGCAAATGTTTATGCGTAAAGTATTAAAAATAACAATTTAAACTTCTTTAACATTGTTACATATTCATTATGATGGATGTTTATATGAAATCTTACTTTATTCTACCATGTAACTTTATTCGGCTGAGAAACATACCCAGCATTAAAATTAGAACATTCAAAATTAGTTGCATTCTTCTCTGTGTTATAAGTAATAATTTAAAACAATTCCGACTTCTTCACGATTTTCACTTTTTTCTTAAATTGTTTACACAGGATTAGTACAAATTCACAAACTTACATACAGAAACCATGTCGAATTTGCAAGTTTCAGATTCTTTATATCAACGAACTTAACGAACGGCAAAAATAAATAAATAAATAAAAGATGAAAATTTTCACGAATACTTAATATCTATGATGAACTTCCACACATTTTATACCATAGGGAACTAAAACATACATTAAATTTAGATTTATATTTAAATTAAAAAATAAGTAAAACGTAGCTTGTAAAATATAAACAAATAGAAAATATATATAACTAATGGATTTAAAAAAAAAAAAAAAGTATCTATCTTTTATTTTTTAAACCACACCTAATAATAATAATAATAATAATAAATCAATAATTATGCAATTCACCTCTCTCTCTCTCTTTCTATTCTTTTCATTCTTTTTTTTTTTTTTTTTTTTTTTTGTAATCAGTTATAAATTATTTATTTTAACTTGAAAAGAAAAAAAAAATTAATCCGCTTTTATTTCTCAATCGAAATATATTAATATATACTCTACATTATATATTTTCTTTATTGAATATATACTCTATATTAAATAAATGAAATTCCTCAGAATTTTAAGGAATGACAAAATTTAGTTCATAGATTTTTTAATATATTTCTGTTTATTATATACTGAGTCATTTTATATAAAAATAATATCATGGTGTTATATATATATATATATATATATATATATACATACATACATACACATAATATAGATGACGTTGTAATATTATACTTTCGATGGTTTCGTATTTTGGTTAGTTATCTTGCTAGAAATCTTATGAATTCCATGCTGCTGTTTGAGTGAATGTTGATAATTTTTTTTTTGCCTGTTCCATTTTATTTGATCAATTTTCAGCCTAATCCATATACGTTTTTGTCTGTTCCATATTATTTTATTCATTTTATTTTATCCATATTGATATTAGCCTTATATGTGCTTTTTGTTAAACTGTCTGGCTGGGGGGAGAGATTTGATCATTTAACAGCATTCTTTAACCGCACACGTATGTCTCAAGTCATACGGGGCATTTTTTGACAGTTTAAATCATTTATTCTATGTTTTAGCAGTAACTTTTACATATGATTGTTTTCACATTTATTAATTTTTAAGTTTTTCTTTAGTTTTTTTTTTATACATATTTTCAACTTTTATATGACTGAAACATATATTACAATATCTTATATATGTATATACATATATATGCAGGGTGGTCGTGATCGAAATGACACAGAAAAAATAAAATGTATATTATTTTAAAAAATACTGACTGTAGCTCTATGCAGGTTTCACTGTATTGTACAGAAAAACATGTGATTTTTTTTTTTTTTTTTAATATATATACATAAGAAAAAATATTAGTTTCATTTTTCATCAAAATATCGCTCTATATTCGCAGTATCCTCTCATATTTTTATCTGATACACTTGTTTGAATGACGTCATGCTGCGAAAACTAAAACATTGTTTTAGGAGAATTTCTTTTATGAAACATCTGACGGTCATTCTAACCAATGAAACCCATCACATAAATATATAAAGTCCTTATTACGTTGAGAAATGTACTGCGCCATAATAAAAAAAAATAATATTTTAATAAAAGCGTCACCTAATAAAGAAATTTTTAACTAATTTGCTGATAAATCGTTTGTTACATAAAAATAATAATAATAATAATAATAATAAATATAAAAATCAAAAATTCCATGTATTTCTGTGCATATCAGTGAAAACCCCATAGTGCTACAACGAATACATTTTAAATATTATAATATATACTTTTTCTGTAACTTTTCGATCACCCAGTATATCTACATTTGTTTAGTTAAATTTTAAAGTTTATTCAAAACAATTGAAATTTCACCCGTGCCACTCGTTGAAATTTATCAGTTTTCTTCAAATTTATCAGTCTTCTTCAAATTTTCAAATAGCAATCTCCTATAAACAGTAAATATAACATTTGAAATGAATGCAATTATTTGTTTTTTAAGGTATGCTGATAACAACATACATAAAGATCAACAGTCAAAAACTTGAGTATTGAGGAAACCTAAAATGTATTGAAACAATAGAAAAAAGAAAAGAAAACTTTAATTACCGAACGGATATGAAGAATTAATTTTCATTCCCGATAAGCTTTCTTGGGCATGGGAAAATATATTAAACCAATTTCACTGATTGTGTACTTTTATATAAATATTATTAGATACATTCTCATATATAAAGCTGTCAGCGCAACCTAATATACACTTTAAGAAATTTTAAAGTCCCACAACATCCCATGCCCTTCTGTATTAAGTACGTTTGGGTAGCCCTGTAAACTAATAGTAAATGAACTTAATACCATGCAAAATATACACGGAACATGCTTTTATGCATATAGAAAATTATATTTTCATTTCATTTTGTATAGCGATATTAAATTGATCTTATAAATTATATCCCCTTTAGGCCTAACATATTTGAATTATCTTGGATATCCCTGTATATATACACGAACCATTTGCTTGATCTAAATGTTTAGTATACAATCATAATTTCACACAGATTTATAATACCGAATTTGTACTTCCTCCTATTTTTATTCTTGAGATATTTTGATAGATAAACTGCGGATAAGATGAATTTTCGGATTTGTAAACCTGAAAACAAGTAAATATAACAGAAACACAATATCTAAAATTTGACTCAAAAACAATGTTTTTTCTACCATATATTGTATATGGGTAAGAGAAACTAAAATTTAATAATTACGATTATTTATCTTAATTCATTATGATTTATGTATTAAAATCTAACTTAAATAACTTTTTTTTTTTTTTTTTTTTTTTTTTTTTTTGTATCGGAGTAATCTGATTTATTACCGCACATTTGGGAAAATGTATAATTACATTAGTATGGAAAATATTCCAATTTTATTTCTGCGAATCTACTGAATAATAATTACGATACGTTCATATAATTTAACATGTTCATTTGCATAAGTTGATATAAATATTTTAGATTAATATGGAAGTTCAGAATTGAATAAACATATTTCTTTAAAATTTAAGAATAGCAGATTTTAATCCCTATTCGTCTAATATAAAATTCATTTTTATTCAATGAAATTTAATTATGCTATTTTAAATATTCATTTTCATTCTAAATCTGATTACTGAAAATTTGAGCGTGAAGAAATGATTTCAGATAAAATCTTTACAATTCTAAGTTATCATAAATCTGTTAAAAATTTCAGATGTTTTGTATGTTTGAAATAGGTTTCTCCTAATTAGGTATTAAAACCAGATTTTAGAGGCTTACGTATTCTTTAATGTATAAGCGTATAAATGTATTATTATTATTATTATTATTTTGTTTATTTTTTAATGTTGAAAAGAATTTGTTCATATTTCAGTTCGAAATTATATATATATATATATATATTCTTTTTTTTTTTTTTTTTTTTTTTTGTATTTTTTAATTTTTTGAATCAAATGTTTATGAGACTTTGGTAATTTTTCTTTTATTTACCATATTGAATTCAATATCATATATGTTAATTCTAATATATGTTTTGTTAATTTAAAAAATTTAAATATAACTCTAAAGCGTTTATTGCATACAAATATAATATAGAATTTATTTTTTTAGATTGGCATGATAAAAATATAATTTTTTTACAGGTAATTAATTTATGTAGATTTTCAGTTTTAATATTCGTATTATGTAAAATATAATTTTCACAAAAATGTATAATCTATAATACATTAAATTTCCGTTATAGCAAGTAATTTAATATTTTCTGTGTGTGTTATATATATATACGAATAGATTATCAATGAATAAAAGGAAATAAAACCCCAGAAAACACTAAGGTATTCATCAGGGAGGCCCCTCAGTGTAGGGGTGAAAGAGAAGTTTCTGAAAGAACAGTAGCAATTTGCTAATAACTATCCTCAGCCCCCAACTTCTCACCAAACAGAAAACCACCATTAACTGAAAAAAAATCTGACATACATATTTTAAAATATCCAAAATCAATTATAATATTACCAAAATTACAGAAGTAGTACAATTACAACAAATTAATGTATATGAAATATACAAGAAACTACAAAATACTTTTAAAATGAAATACAATAAAATGAAACCCCCTACCTGATAAACTAACCCTCTTCGGCCGACGAGGCCAATCGTCGGTACTTAAATATCACCCTTAATTTAGGAACCAGAACACACCGAAATGGGAAAAAATGGAAATATTCGGTTAAAAAATCAGAAGGGTAACAGTTAACCTGCAAATTTTTTCTTAAATCTTCAAGAGCATATTTAAATCACCATCGTTATTGGAAATAGTGCGAATACTTTTTAACTCTGTGAACATGATATTTTTCAAAACTTTTCTCCTGATATTTGAATACCAGTTGGTGAGACTGTTTACCAAATCAAAATCTTTCCTTTTATTGTAAAAACCAATATGCCATTTATCTTTATATTGGTTTATACGATAAAAGGGAAGATTTTGATTTTAAAATAAACAAACTCACCAATTGGTATTCAAATATCAGTAGAAAAATTTCGAAAAATATGATGTTCACACAGTTAAAAATAATTCGCACTATTTGCAATAATGATGATGATTTAAAATATGCTCTTGAAGATTTAAGAAAAACTTTGCAGGTTAGCTGTTACCCGTCTCATTTTTAAACCGAATGTTTCCATTTTTTACTCTTTCGGTTTGTTCTGGTTCCTAAATTAAGGGCAATATTTAAGTACCGACAAGTGGCCCCCGTCGGCCGAAGAGGGTTAGTTTATCAGGTAGGGGAATTCATTTTTTTGTATTTCATTTTAATGTGTTTTGTAATTTCTTGTATATTTCATATATATTAATTTGTTGTAATTGTACTACTTTTGTAATTTTTGTAATTTTATAATTGTTTTTGGATTTTTAAAAATATGTATGTCAGATTTCTTTCCAAATAATGGTGGTTTTCTGTTTGGTGAGAAGTTTAGGGCTAAGGATAGTTAAAAGCTAATTACTACTGTCCTTTCAGAAACTTCTCTTTCACCCTACACTGAAGGGCCTTCCTGATGAAGACCTCATCAGTGTTTTTTGGGGGGTTATTTCATTTTATTCATTGATAATTTATTCTATTCATTTATAATCTATTCGTATATTTAAGTTTTGCATTTCCTTTTGCAGCAATTCTGCGCATTAGTTGGCAATTCTCCTTTTATGTTTTTCTTATCTTTAAACTCATAAATCCGTTTCAATAGTTACCTATATATATATGTGTGTGTGTGTGTGTAAGTTTGTGTGCGTGCTTGCGATAATGTGCATGTGTGAGTAATTTATTTCTATATGTGTAAGCACAGAAAAATAACTTACAAAAATAATATTTTATCTAAAAGTTCATATTTGCATTAATAAAATGGAGACATATGTAATTGCAAAAAAAAAAAAAAAAAAAAAAAGAAAAAAAAAATAGTTTTATATTTATATCATGTAATTAATTTACAAATCTTAATTTTTTTTTCTATATTTCGCATATAAACTACTGTATCACTAACAGTTTTCTGCAATTTCGTTTATAGACGAAAATATTTTGAATGATTATAAATGAATTCATTTTCAGACTTTTTATCGGATATCTCTTAATTACCATGCATATTATATCAGCGGACA
This sequence comes from Salticus scenicus, assembly GCA_963930645.1. Classification (NCBI taxonomy): domain Eukaryota; kingdom Metazoa; phylum Arthropoda; class Arachnida; order Araneae; family Salticidae; genus Salticus; species Salticus scenicus. Next base: position 103,707,730 of record OZ005649.1, read on the forward strand.
GTTATTCTTCGTACCACAATTATTGAGCGATTAATGAAGTATTATTTATCACAAGCAAGATGGAGTCAACAACACTGTACTCCATCAATTATGTTTGAAAGATTAATTCAGAAAAAACGAAATTCCTTTTAAGTATTCCATTAATGATTAACTCAGAGGATCAAAGTTATAATGATATGACTAGGGACTATTCAATTGTCCAGATCGTCGTCAATTATTCATTGCTTGTCTATACTGAGAGGCCAAAACCCTGAATCTCCCCTTCATTGGGACCATCCAGGACAAAGAATTTTTAAAGAAATCTGCTATATTACATTAGACACAGCATACTTTTATCACATTACAGAAATATGAAATATGAGCATTTTTTATTTTAAAAAAAATGTTATAACTGCACATGCGCAAGCCTAATGAAATTTCATTTTTAAAATTTAATATCTCAAATAATGGAGCTTCTTATGGAAAACCGTGCACATTCAATGGCAGAATGTGATATAACGAATTGAATTTTAGTTCCTTATATCCCTCTAATACGTAAAGCTTGATTTTATCTGATGCGAAATTCGTATAAAAATATTTTAGATATTACTTTATTGTTGCAGTTCTATATAGAAAGATATATTTATAATAGAAAAAAAAATATTATAGAAAGATAGAAATAATATTTATAATATTACATAATTATAGAAAGGCATGTTTATTTTTCTATATATAACTTGATATATTTATTTCAGTACAGCATTGCAATTACAAAATATATGGACATGTGTCTAAAATAAAATAACATGTCCTATTTATATTTTTTATTTGATAATGGCTCCATTTTAGGGGATTTTAGATTAATATATATATATATAGATAGATAGATAGATAGATAGATATATCTGATAATGTTCAAATTGCAAAATGATATATTACCCTTTTATATAGAATTATACTAAATATATTCTTTTACAAACTTATTTTCTTTTTACTTCGCAATTTGTGTTTTTCAGTAAATAGTTCTAAACTAAATTCCGCCTAGTATCTTCTTTCTATTCCGTAAGTTAGCTGAATCAGTAATTAGCGAATGTAGAGCCTCATTCTGTGTCAAGATGCAATGTTTCCCTTAGAAAATCAAACAAGAAAAAGAGGAAATACAAGACCAAGAGGAGTTCCCAAACGTTGTAAATCATTCTTAATTTAATGTTCGAGTATGTTGTGGTAAAGAAAGATTACACACTTAAGTAATGCTTTAGCAAATTTTGAATTAGACAAGAAATAAAAAAAAGTGGACAATGCTTTTAGGAGGAGAAAAAAATATTTTTGGAAAATGAATCTTAATGATACTTTATGTTGAATATTTTCTTGAAAGCTTAAAGGGTCATGAATATACATTTTTATTTCTTAAAGAATCTATACAAATAAAAAACATACAGAGTTTCGTGAAAAAAATTATATGAATTTAGGGATATATATATATTAAACTAAGTCAGTTTCTTTTTCCTTTTTCTCCCCCTTTGTCAAATATATAATTTTAAATAAATTTAATGTAAAAGGATCGACTTAGTGTAGTTTTTGCATATATAATTATACATAATTCTATTGTACAAGTAAAATAAAGGCTCTAAGCCTTGGGGTGACCTATTCCAAAAATTCAATTAATTAATTTTGAATTTTAATCTCATTATATCATCTAATTGAGTTAAAATGTCGCATACACTTATACATGACTACAGCATGTTTATTGGTTGCATTCTTCATAAGGGAATTTCATTTTCTTTTCTTTTTTTAAATATTGGAAAATATAAATATCCGAACCTCTGGAAAACTTAATCCAATGATTTATAATTTGAATAATAAAAGAATAATATAATATTTATGAGAGAGAGTTTAAAAATAATTTTACATCAGTTTTTTTTTTTTTTTTTTTTTTTTTTTTACATTTTGTAAACCAAAATAATGTAAAAGAAATTACAACAAAAAAGATACAATGATAATAATAATAATAATAATAAATATTACAGTATTTTGTTTTATATTCTATATGCAGTGTTCGTACGGGCCTTATTTTTTCCCTGAGTCTTATACCAGTAATTTTTTAGAACGATTTTCGTTATAAAATAGGTCTTTCTGATTAAGAGAAATTTTATTGTTTCAGAATACTGGTGTGAGACTCAGGGAAAAAATAAGGCCCGTACGAACCCTGATGTGTCCTATGAATGATCGAGAAAATAGTGTTTTGGGGTCAAATTTTCGAAATTGAATTTTTGTTATATTTAAAAGGTTTTGGGATCTCTTAAACCCTAAAAACAGGTTTTTTGGAGGTTGGTCTGTTTGGTCGGTATATTTCTTTGTCTCTGACTCTTATAAAAATAATAATCTATTAAAAAAAAAAAAAAAAAAAAAAAAAAAAAAAACTTTTAAAACCCAAATTCTTAATGTATCATATCACGTAAATATTTTCGAAGTTATGATTTTGAAAAAAAATTGTATTACCTTAATACAAAGCAAATTTGCAGACTTCCATTGACCGATGCGCTGACATGATTGGTCATTAGTTATTGCATTGATTGTGCCATCTATCGGTCATTACAAAAGTAAATAAGCTCTTTTTTTTTTTTTTTTTTTTTTTTTTTTTGGGGGGGGGGGGTAAATAACTGCATAATTGTTTTAGATTTATAAAAATATACATACAGTGCTGCTCCCTGCAAACATTTTCTTTATTTTTTATTTTATTTTCTTTATTTTTTTATTTTTATTTTTATTTTTTTGAGTTTTAAAAAAATATTTTAAATATCTTTGTGTACTACTTTGTGAATTTATCGATGAATTAATTTTTATAAAACATTTTTATGTTTGAATACTAAATTTTTGCCTTAAATTTCAGCATTCGAACATTTAAAAAAAAAAAAAAAAGCTTCTTAAAAAAACTCTTCAAAAATTCTTAGGATACTGTGTAGTCAACGAAAAATTTTCTTTTATCCATTGACATATTTTCTACTAATTATCTGCAAAAATTTTTCGGGGTATCGAACAATCGACCCCCCGCTTTACTTACATGGCGCTTTAACTACCTGTGCCACAGCGAGATAAATGAAAAAGCTTATATTTACCTTAAAATGGAGGCGCATTTTTTATTAGGAAATGCACAAGGAAATGTAACTCAATATTTTAAACCTGTGTCAAATAGTGACGCTGTAGTATTTTTTCATTAAAATCAAGTGAGTGGTTCGTCTGCAAGAACATTCAAGAGAATTCAAATACATTGCATTTATAGACGAAATTTCTTCTAGGCACAGTTTAATATTTTTTGTTTGCACTAAGGAAAATTAAATAAACACATTTTTTTTATATGCATTAAACAAGTCTTGTGTAAAATATGGCATGAAAATCATTTACTATTCGTTTACCCAAAATAATTGGAATGTACTACGGCTATACTTGGAAATTTCTCTACATGCATTTCAGGTTTTGCTCTGTTTCTTCAATGTAAGACAATATTTTACCAATGTGATGTGTACATAAATTATACACAATATACAGAGCTACCTAAAATTAATCCAAAACATTCTTTTGTACTGAATGTAATTGATGGAAATGCTCCGTTACATTTTACCCTATACAGGAAAAAATCAGTGAAGAAAGAATCAATTATTTATAATTATGCAGTGACTAAAGTGTTTTTAAAATAAAATTTTAAACGCTTGTTTTGTATAATTAGACGTTTTGAGATTCCCTGAATACTGAACTCAAATTTTTTATTGGTTGATTCCTGCATATGTCTGTTAATAGCATATATTAAAAACAAATAATTATAGCAATTCTAATTTTGTATTTTGAAGTCCATTTGAGGTATCTACTTGAAAAGTTTAATATATCAGTAATTATGAAGGTGTGGTGCTGTGAAATTTGTCTGAATAATCTTGTAAATCTTTTAAACTAAATGGCAGCATTAAATTATTTATAAATGTAGTTATTATATTAAAATGGGAGTTCAATACTGTCACACAGAATTATATTTCACACGTAACTATAGTGAAATAAAACGCGCAGAACTATATGTAAAATATAAATGCTCTAATCTTATATTGAACTGTTTTAGTATAGGTTCATATACGGTATTTATTATTTCACCACTGAATCTGTAATATGTCTTTATAATTTTAAAACCCAGGATATAGAAAGTTAGAACAAATGCTATACACCAGATTTTTTATTTACAAACAATTTTCAGTTTTTATTAAATATCTTAAAACCTATCGCATTTAGAGAAAAAATGTCAATTACAAAATTAATTTACGTAAAATTTCCTACAAAAATGTATATTATATTTTGTTTGTACGATCATTAGTCTAGAAGATATAGGGAGATGAAATAACACATTTTCTTGAAAAATTCTTTTTTGCAATAGTAAAATCAACTAAAGTGTGCAATTAAATGGGTTCTTGTCAAATATTTTCTAATGTAAAAAACAAATATATACATAGGGAATATGCAAGGATAATACAGCATGTTTTGTAAGTTTTAAATAATTTTAAGGCTAGTAGGCGCAAGTGGCGGTTTGAGTAAAAATTTGGATAAGTCCAGACAAAATAGGAAAAATAGAAAAAAAAAAATCGTGTAGTTTTGAAGTTTTGCACACTCATAGCCGAGAGGGTCCTGAACAACATACTAAAATTCCCCGCCCGTGGGGGGTGAGCGGGAGGCAGGGGGGCATTTAAGGGGGGGCAATTTTCAGTTTTTATTACATATCTTAAAAACTATCGCATTTAGAGAAAAAATGTCAATTACAAAATTAATCTACGCAAAATTTCCTACACAAATGTATATTACATTTTGTTTTTACGATCATTAGTTTAGAAGATATAGGGAGATGAAATAACACATTTTCTTGAAAAATTCTTTTTTGCAATAGTAAAATCAACTAAAGTGTGCATTTAAAAGGGTTCTTGTCAAATATTTTCTAATGTAAAAAACAAATATATACATATGGAATATGCAAGGATAATACAGCATGTTTTGTAAGTTTTAAATAATTTTAAGGCTAGCAGGTGCAAGTAGCGATTTGAGTAAAAATCAAGATAACGAAGACCCAAAACCGATCAACATTAAAAAAAAAAAAAATCGTGTAGCTTAGTAATTGAGCACAGTTATAAAGTTAAGTGCTCTGAATAACATACTAAAAGTCCCTAACCATGGGGATGGGGGGGGGCATTTAAAGGGGGCACATTTCAGTTTTTATTAAGTACATTTAGAGGAAAAAAATCTCAATCGCAAAATTAATCTACGTGAAATTTCCTAAAAAAATTGTATATTCTATTTTGTTTGTATGATCAATAGTTTAGAAGATATAGGGGAACGAAATAACACATTTTCTTGAAAAATTCTTTTTTTTTTTTTTTTTTTTTTTTGCAATAGTAAAATCAACTAAATTGTGGAATTAAAAGGGTTCTGATAAAATATTTTCTAATGTACAAAACAAATATATGCATTGGGAATATGTAAGGATAATACAGCATGTTTTGTACGTTTTAAATAATTTTAAGGTTAGTAGGCGCAAGTGGTGTTTTGGTAAAAATCCAGATAACGAAGACCCAAAACTGATCAACATAAAAAAAAAATCTTATATCTTTGAGACTTTTTTTTTCTCTAAATGCGATAGTTTTCAAGATACTTAATAAAAACTGAAATGTGCCCCCTTTAAATGCCCCCCCATGGTTAGGGACTTTTAGTATGTTATTCAGGGCACTTAACTTTATAATTGTGCTCAATTTCTAAGCTACACGATTTTTTTTTTTTAATGTTGTTCGGTTTTGGGTCTTCGTTATCTAGATTTTTACTCAAACCGCCACTTGCGCCTACTAGCCTTAAAATTATTTAAAACTTACAAAACATGCTGTATTATCCTTGCATATCCCCTATGTATATATTTGTTTTTTACATTAGAAAATATTTGACAAGAACCCTTTTAATTGCACACTTTAGTTGATTTTACTATTGCAAAAAAGGAATTTTTCAAGAAAATGTGTTATTTCATCTTCCTATATCTTCTAAACTAATGATCGTACAAACAAAATGTAACATACATTTTTGTAGGAAATTTTGCGTAGATTAATTTTGTAAATGACATTTTTTCTCTAAATGCGATAGTTTTTAAGATATGTAATAAAAACTGAAAATTTCCCCCCCTTAAATGCCTCCCTGCCCCCCCCCGCTCACCCCCACGGGCAGGGACTTTTAGTATGTTGTTCAGGACCCTCTCGGCTATGAGTGTGCAAAACTTCAAAACTACACGATTTTTTTTTTTTTTCTATTTTTCCTATTTTGACTGGACTTATCCAGATTTTTATTCAAACCGCCACTTGCGCCTACTAGCCTTAAAATTATTTAAAACTTATAAAACATGCTGTATTATCCTTGCATATTCCCTATGTATATATTTGTTTTTTACATTAGAAAATATTTGACAAGAACCCTTTTAATTGCACACTTTAGTTGATTTTACTATTGCAAAAAAGAATTTTTCAAGAAAATGTGTTATTTCATCTCCCTATATCTTCTAAACTAATGATCGTACAAACAAAATGTAATTTACATTTTTGTAGAAAATTTTACGTAGATTAATTTTGTAATTGACATGTTTTCTCTAAATGCGATAGTTTTTACGATATTTAATAAAAACTGAAAATTGCCCCCTTAAATGCCCCCCCTGCCCCCCGCTCACCCTCCACGGGCGGGGACTTTTAGTATGTTGTTCAGGTCCCTCTCGGCTATGAGTATGTAAAATTTCAAAACTACACGATTTTTTTCCTCTATTCGTCAAATTTTGGCCTTCGTTGCCTGGACTACAATAGCCCCACAAACACAAGATCTGAGACTGATAAATCGTAGAACGTAATATTTGAGGTCTGAGAACTCTTACAACAAGTACAAGTAAAATTTACATCGTAACTCTACATATTTTATTACGTTTTCATTAGCTTCTATTCTTGTTTGTTTGTTTGTTTGTTGTTAATTTGACCAGTACAAATCTTGCAATCGGTTTTTAACTAACTTTCCGACTAGACAGACATTTGAAACTTTCAGTACAGCTCAGAACACAGTGACAAATGCATTTTTTTCAATACTTTTAGTCAACTGTTTCAGGTCCCTACTGCCTTCGGCAGCGTTTATATGATTCGACAGAACAATTATTTAACTAACTTTCCGACTAGCTTAGACATTTGAAACTTTCAGAATAGTTCAGAACACGGTGAAAATGCATTTTTTAAATATTTTTTACAAACTGCTTCGGGACCCTAATGCCTTCGGCATCATTACCAGTACAAAGCTTGCAATCGATTTTTAACTAACTTTCCGGCTAGCTAGCCATTTGAAAGTTTTTTAGTATCTCAAAACACGATAGCAATGAATTTTTTAAATATTTTTAGCCAATTGTTCCGGGTTCCCGCTGTTTTCGGTAGCGTTTATATGATTCAACAGAAAATTTAAAAACATGGTATATAAAAAGGTCTTTTTATCTTGTAATTATTTCTCACTTAATTTTATTACATGATATTTGAATAAAAATTATACTCTCCTTAACAAGCATATAGGATCTACAATGACCTTCAAAAGTTAAGATACAGCCTGTTTTCTAATTTTCGTCTTTTGCGTATATTTTTTAAACAAATGAACCAACAAATATGAAATTTGGATGACATTCGTTATCGAATCATTAATTTAATTTTATATAACAATAAAATATGTAATAATTTTTAAATTGGTATAACTTTTTTTCTCAAAAGTAAGCATTCGAAGAAAAAAAAAAAAAAGTAAATTGGAAAGTGAATCTAAGGTGAATTACAGAAGCACATGCATCCAAATGTTTGATTAAAACCTGATTTTTCTTCCTGTATTCAGCTTTCTACTTTTCTACTTTCTTTCTTTTTTGAATGTGAATATTTTATTTTTAAATACGAAACTGGGATGAGATATTCGTTTAAAAATTAGGTATTGATATTTTATTACGTTGACGATACTCAATGTTTACAAATTAATATGTATATTTTTCGAAAAAGTCCCTTATGGAAGAAAAACAAAAGTGCATACAGAAAAAAAAAAAAAAAAAGGATTTTAATTTTTTTGAACCGGCCAAAGACCATCGTGTGCACTAATGGTGGCTGGTGCACATAAAATTCGTTGTGGCCGCAATTTACTCCATGTTCCCATCCAAATTATACTTCTAGTGGTCACTGAAGCAGGGAAGCCATTCCCTCCATGAAAGATCAAAATTTTGATGGTATGTCTCCGGACCATACTTAGAGATGCGTCCAGACTGTCGCCATTTACCTATTGCGCAGCATTAGTGCGATGTTAAACCCATCCAACCAACCGATTTTAATTTAACTTTTGGAGACATGCGTAATTTCATCTATCTGTAATGTGTTTTTCTCAGATTTTCTAATTTAGTTTCCTTTAATAAATTGTTTAAATTTTTCATTTTTTTCTAATGCTTACTCTTGAAAAAAAAAAATCAATTTATATTTCTTAAAAAAATATTAATACTGTTAAAGTTATTTAGATATCTATTGATGATTTGATAACTAATGTACCATTCATATTTTATATAAGTATGTTCATTTGTTTGAAAATTATGCGCAGAAGAAGAAAACGAAAAAACAGGTTTTTACCTTAACTTATGGAAAACACTGTAATTTGTAGCATTAAAACTTATCATTTAATCTTTTAATGAGAAAAAATACAAATGAGAAAAATATCAAAGAAATAATTCATTTTTATGTTGTGCAAAAAATGTATATCTTTCTTCACATATTAAGCTAAATTATCTTCTAAAAAAAAACGAAAATATTAGGAATAAAAATTTTCGAAGAAGCAAAGGTATACGGAAAGTTTTCAATTATTTATGACTCGTTCTAATCAAGCACGTAAGTCAAAACGGCAGTTTTACATAAAGGATCTCATATAGAATTATATTAAAAATATTGTATGTAATTTTTGCCTAAGTATCCATATTACATAATGTTTTTAGATGACACAAAATAATAAAATGACAGATTTTTTTTCGGTTTTACACCTGTAAAACTAAAATTATTTAAAGAAGTTTTCTTTATATATATATATACATATCTTTGAAATATTTTTATATTCTATTAAATTTTTTAAATTTACAAAACTAATATACAAATTATTTAATTTTTTAATGAGTTTAAGATTTCCTTATGACTTCTAAAACTTGGCACTACATATATAATTGAATTTTAAAATTGTATTTGAAACAGAAAGAAAAAAAGGATAATCTTTGTAATATTCATACTCTGAAAAGATGAAAAAAAGTACAGAATGCACTTTAGTAAATAATTTTTTTATTTCTCTTTCAAAAAATTATTTTTATGACATATTTGTGTCCATAAATATTATTATTATTTTTTAAATCTTCAAACGCTCGCATGTATATTATACAATATATATAATAATTTTAGATTACGTATTTATTTTTCTACATGTAATTTTACGTTATGGATATCTCAATAGAAAATAATTTAAAATATATTAAAATTTGTAAATATGTATTGTAAAAACTTTCGTGTAAGAAATGGACTAAAAAATTATGTTCACATAAAAACATTATTATTATTTTTTTTCTAGAAATAAAACCATTCTATGCGTACAGGGTGCGCCAAAAGTTCGTTAAAACTTTAAAAATTCATTAAAAAAGAACAAATGATATAAAAAGATGCGGTTTGCACGAATGGCATCACAAAGAGAGCGGATTTTTTTTTTTTTTTTTTTTTTTTTTTTTTTAGAAAAAAAGAATAATAATTCAAAAATGACCGATAGGTGGCGCTTTGGTGCATACACGAAGCTGATTTATACATATCAGGTTGTCAATAAAACAGCTGAATGCACATGGACTTTTCATTCGATGCCGGTGTCATGCTATCACTGCAGGGTCAAGCGTTGATTATCATCAAGCTCTTTTATAAGAATGACGAATCAACGCTCTTCTCTGAAGGAAGGTCTGCCACTTCGTGGACGATCTGCCAAACGGCCCGTTTCTTCGAAGCGCTTGACAAGTTTCAGTATCCCTGATGGTGAAATAGGTCCTTTTTTTCTTCTTCAGTCCTTTTGCAGTGCGAAATTTCCTCAGCGCGTCTGTTACTGATTCGTCGTTCTAATAAAAAAGCTTGATAATTAATGCTTGATCATGCAACGATAGCATAATGCCGGCATCGAAGGAAGAGTTCATGTGCATTCAGGTGTTTTATTGACAACCTGATACGTATAAATCAGCTTCATGTATGCACAACTGCACCACCTATCAGTGATTTTTTGATTTTTTTTTTTTTTTTTTTTCTGTTCTTAAAAATATCCGCCAGTCGTGAAACCGCACATTTTTATCATTATTTGTTCTTTTTTTTTTTTTTTTTTTTCATATTTTTTTAAAGTTTTAACGAACTTCTGGCACGCCCGGTATTTATATGAAGTATAATTAAAAAATGAAAAATGATATATAATAAGTAAAAGAAAATTAAACCTATATAAATTGTTTAAACTTTTTTGTTATTTTGTTCTTTTAAAATAGTTTTTTTTTTTCCGAGGACGATGTACTACTAGAAAACAAAAATAATTTTGGTATATTGAAAAAATTAATTTTCGTCTTTTATTTTAATGTCTAAGATTATATATCTAATTATTTTTGCATCGGTTAACAATATCACAGTCCTTGAAACAAGTATTCTAACATCTAGCTTAAAAGCACAATAATAGGAATTTTATTTAAAAGAAAAATAGATGAACATAGGAATAAATAAACAATGGAATTAATAGTTGTCTTTTTCATATGTGTAAAAAACAACATTTTTCTTTTTCGTTTTTCGTACTAAGTTTAATTATCTTCGTATAAAAATAATGAGGAATGAAAAATCTGGAAGGATTACAGCTAAATCATGTTTAATTTGTTTTAAATAAATAGTATTTTGCGTCAGGATTTAAGTTTTTAGTCTTAAGTTTGCTCCTGATGTAGTAAAATTATAAGTTTTTTTTTTTTTAAGTAATTTAATTGCCACTATTTAATGTATCATTTGTTTAAAAAATTCCTACGGTAAAGTGTTATGTTTAAACTTTATCTATAAAATTTACATGAACATAATTGAAAGAAAATTCTGATTTAAATACTTTATTTTTATTTAAAGATTATTTTCTTAGTAGATAAAACGTTTTTTTTCTCGTTTATTTTATTTTATTGTCATTATTTTATATCCAAATATGTTATCACTGGAAAAAAAAAAAAAAAAAAAAAAAAAAAAAAAAAAGCGAAAATAGTCAAAAAGCTTTTTAATTGTGTCAAGTTTTAATACGTCACATACACAAAATTACTCTACAGCTTATATACTCAAATTTAAGAATTCCATGTTATTGAGTATCATATCATATATATGCTTAAAAGTTGGCATCTACTATCGTGAATCCCAATATCTCAATCATAAGTTCTTATTGGTTTAAAACAGTATGAAACTGCCATAAAATATAGTTATGGAGTTTTCAGGGAATAAGTTTTTCGTTTGAACTCTGTCTGCTGAAATTTGTAGAAATTCTAAGTAGAAAGTATTTCTTTTAGTTTAGCAAATTTAAAATAAAATATGAAGTGAACAGATATTAATTTCAAAACATGCGTTATTTCTTAAATGAGAAAGCATGTTTTCTTTTTTGAAACAAAATTACTCATTCCGAAATGACTATGACCATTAACTCATGTTTGAGTTCTTCATTTTTAAAAGTGTAGGTGTTACTGAAGGTTTTAATTATACAAAAAGTTAAATGGTATTCATTCGATAAACACAGAAATATATTGCAATTGAATTCTTACTTCAATCCACAAAAATCCTATCAATAACTTAGAAGTTCTTCTTTCAGAGCTAGTAGACATGACTTTGTTTGCACTTCTTAACCCATCCATTCGGAGTTATTTTTTTATTTTTCCGAAACTCGCATGAATACGTTTTGAAAGCCACCTAATCCCACCGATAATCCAGAGTTTTTTAACATATTCAATAAACCTTTCGACAAAATAAATTATTAGGCGTAAGGGAAAGTCCTGTCGTTTTGAACACGTGCAATTTTATGCATTGTCGATTATCAACTTAAACCGGTTATCGACTGAAACCGGTTTAAACAGTTAGGTTAGAGTATGATTGATATTTAGACACTTTTTTTTTCGTATTTCAGTCAGTTTTTTCAAACTAATAGAATTGTCCCCAAAAGTGAATAAAACGTGCACTTAAGACATTGTGTGTTGTACGAGATCCAAAGAGGGGATAACGCGATGGAGGCGACAAAAAACTTGTGTGACGTGTTTGGAGAGGACGCAGTAAGAGCTCAAACATGCCAAAGATGGTTTGAGAAATTTCGTTTGGGTGAATTTTTTTGAAAGATGTAACCAGATCAGGAAGGCCATCAGGTGTCAATGACGAAGTGCTACAGTATGATGAGGCCAAATCCCACGTTAATTTCCACAGAAAAAGGGCTCCAAGCTTTGAATTCATCATAATACTGCTTGGTATCACATTAAATGGTATGGTTTCATGTCCAAACTCACTGTTTGTGTGACACGCAATGACAGAACTTTCCCTTACACCTAATATGAACAATTTATGTTTAAAATGCAGTATTTTCTTGCAATAATTATTGTGGATACATCATATTACTTTGTTTGTAGTGTATTATATAACAATAAAATCCAAACATTTTAGGGGAATATGAAATAACAAAAGAAAAGTTAATGAAAATATTTAGTAAAAAATTGATTGATCATATAAGTATTTCACAAAAAGTCTTTAAACTTTTCTTCAGTTTGAATATTCATTTAAGCACTGTTTTTAATTATTCACATTTTTATTTTAAGTTGTTAAAAAAAATAAAAAATCAGTACATTTTCTTACACTCAATCAAAAGAGAAGAAAAAATAAATAAATAATAAAACTGCGTATCAGCAGAGAAAATAATAAAAACCTTTTGTTGTATCATCCGTTGTAATTAAAAATCATTTACTGATATGAAATTTTACAGAATGTAAATGAAAGTAATGGAAGATTAAATGTGTCTGCAATTATACTTTCCCTTTCAATATTTAATTTAAAAAGTAATCTTGACAAACACTTTTAACTTAACAATTGTGAAAGGAAAAGAAATTTCTTTTTAATTAAAATTGTCTGCTAATTCCTTTCTGAGTTTAATATTAACATAAGTTATTTTTTTTCTTTTATGATTACATCCTCCGTTAAGTCACTTTAAAGTGTAATGTTCCAATTTAGAAGTTAGATGATGTATTTTTGATTTTCAAATGAATTCCATATTTATTTATTTACCTATTGTATGCGAGAAATTACAAATTAAATTGTTTAATTAAACAGATTCTTTAGGTATTCAAAATTTTTATTATATTTTAAGAGTCGTGTTATGAATTTTTGTGTTTACAGCTTTTTTTCTTCCCAACTAGAAAAATAATTAGACTGGTTATAATATGATTAGGTCTTAAGATGTGTTATTAAATATGAATCTTTTTATAATTTTATATATTTTAATCACAATATTTAAAGTTATTGCAAATAAGAAAATTAAGTTAAATACATAAAATATAAGAAGCAAAATAAAAATATTATTAAAAAATATATCAAGATAATTATAATGTCGAATATTTTTCGAAGTGTAGATTGGAACACTGTGTATGAAGTATTTAAGTCTAGATTGGTGCTTTCGAAATAGAACCTATTCAGAATGCTCACATATTAAGTATTAACATTATATGATTTTAGATATTACATTAAAGAAAATAAGGATATAAACCTTATTTTTGTTTTTATATGTAATTTAAAATAATCATATTTTCAGTTATGTTATTCACAGAAATTAGTTCAAGCTTAGCTCACAATTAAACGTCAAACTTCAAATGTTTTCGACGAAAGGGTTGAAGATTTTCATCGGTACAAAACAATTGCAGCTATAACTTTTTATAACAGAAAATGTATAATTGTCTCACAAAAGTACCAAAATTGCTCTTAATAGAAATCTTCAAATTTTTGTGTCAACTAAAATCTTGCAAGTATGTTTTATAAAGTTCAAACACTTAAAATCGGAATAAGAATACTATTCTCCAAATTAAAAGAAATGTTCAATAAAGTCATATTTTACAAAAATATACTAAATGTTAACTGCAAATTAAAACGTGTGTTCTCTTCGTACAAGCTAGATGCTAAAAGCAGTGTAATAACCCTTCCCTACCCCCTTCTTCACATAATTTGTCTTATCTGGATCCCAAGGACTTGACGGACAGCAGAGATGCGTTGTCTGCCTCAGTGAAAGAATATGGATGTTAGCCTGCTCTTTGTGTATTACCGACGCAATTGAACTTGATTTCATGCTGTCTTTTGATGATCCCGATGTCCAGAGAACTCATGAAGTTGGGACGACTTAGTGGCGCCAAGCTCGCGGTCAAGCGACTGGCCCGGTAAACGTTTTTATGTGGTCTTGACTTCTGGGAACCTACAGGGTTCCAGAAAACATCAGGGGTGTTTATCCCCCCTCTCCAGACCCAGGGGCAGACACGAAAACAGAGGAGGATCTCTAGATCAGGGAGAGGCAAGAGAGCCTAAAATGAACGATGATGATTTTTAATCAGATATAATGCCTATTACGTTTTACTATACCTTTTTATGATGTAAATAGTGTAAAATTAATTTATAATGTAAAATTAATTTATAATTAATTTATATTAAACTAGAAAATGTAATCTAATGGCTCTGTTTTATTCCTGCGTAATCATTAGATTTTTACTTTTTTATCTGTTGGGATATGACGTTACCGCAACAGCTAGTTACTGAAATTTTCTACTAGACTACACAATTTGTATTACAGTATAACAGATAAAAAAGTGATATATATATATATATATATATTTAATATTTGATATTTGATATTTGATATTTAGAAAGAAATGTTTCTACACAAACAAGAAAATTCCTTCTGACCACCTTAGAAAAGAACAATATTTTAATGTTTTCAATGATCTTTATAATTTACTAACATGTAATTTTTTACCAGAACAGGTTAAAAAAATAGAAAGAATTTACACATGAAGGTGAGTCCCATTAACATTATATTCACATTAATTATATAGGTTTAACACTTAAATTAAAAGACCAAAATTAATTATTATTTATTTTTTATTTATATGTATATAAAGAAATTATCAGTCTTGGTGAAATGATATACCCGACTCTACTGGTCAGATTGCAATTATCTGTAAAGGTTATCGAATTTACGTGAAAAATACAGAGAAACCCAATGTTTCTCTAATACATTGTTAAGTCAATATATTACACTTTGTCTCTTTTTTTTTATACCTAAAAATATATATTAAATTATTTTCTATGTTAATTCATTGAAAAGAACATACGCAATAAGTCATGGGTGTTATAAATTGATTATATGAAACTAAAAGTTGTTCAGACAAGTAACAAGATCCCTCAAGTTATTATTCTACATCATTTACCTAGTTACTGTGTCATAAAATCTGATAAATATATTTCAAAATCGATATACATTCTTTGGAGATCCTTAAATCAAAACTTCAATCCTTAGAGAAAAACGTTATTTATTATCTATTTAATTAATGAAACTTTGATTTCAAATTCAGTAATGGTTTACAATAAATGTACGAGTATTTTCCAGAAGAAGAAATCTTGCAGTGTGTTTGGTAATAATTGTATTTCTCCGAACAAAACATTTAAATATAATTAGTAATTAGTCCTTACAAATCCAAATTAATTAACATCGATTTTAGATAGTCAAATTGTTTGATTTAATATATATTTATTAGTACGACAGGTCGAACTATTTCTTTCAGACAGCGATTTCCCCTTGTTGCCCTTTCTAGTATTACACTTTATTTATGAACATGTTTTTATTTTTCAATCTAAATATGTAAAGCTGAAAACTTGTCATTGTACATGTCTGGTTTATTAGATTTTTGAGAAACTTCTTTATACTTATTAGTCAGGACAAATATATCTAACACCGTATTTTTTAGTTTAGTCCAATAATTGGTACAAAATATATTGAATAAAATCCTCATATCCTCATTTTAACTTAAAAAATAAATAAATAAATAAATAAATAAATAACAAGCAAATACATTTCTTTTATATGTCGGGAAAAAAATAAACTTTTTTTTTTTTTTTTTTTTTTTTTTCTTTTGAAATAATTAAAATATATTTGAGAAAAACCGTGCTAAAGAAATCGAAAAGCTTCAGTGTAGAAAGATATATATTATGTATTATTATTATTATTCCAATATGTTGAAAAAAAATAAAAATAAAAGTTAACTTGCATGTATTAATGATGATTTTAGACAGATATGACGTCATTAGTTAACTAAGAAATTCATTTGAAAATATTTATAACTAGCTGACCCGTCCGGCTTCGCACTGATGAACAAATTTTAGTTAAAGATGGATTGATATGTAAAAAATCAAGAAATATATCAGTTTATATGTTATAAAGCATTTCCTCGTGACGTCTGGTGGCTGGCAAAAAAGCGCGCTCGACTTTCCCGCACCCCGCCCACCATTGATTTTCCGTTGGTAATCCGCCATCGCTATGCTTTTCCCAAGCCTTTTTGCCAACCACTCATAAAAGTTGAGATGTTTGTTTACAAACAAGGAACTGCCCTATAGTCAGGCAATATTATTAACTGGAAAGTCAAAATATAATTTTACAATTATTTTTTTAATCAGTTGTTAAATGTTGGCAATTTTTACTTAATGCTATTTATTTATTTATTTATTTATTTCATAAAAAGAAACATTTCTTTACTCATGAATAAAAAATATTGAGAAATAAACCTATGACATGAAAATGTTTTTGATAAAATTGACGTCATAATAGCTTTAATTATTATTTATTTGTTCATTTCGCAAATATATATAATTATTTCCATAATTGATTATTATTTTAATAATGTATATTAAAGGAGAAATCAATAATATGAAACAATATTCGTACACTATATACTATTACAGAATCTGGTGTGAAACAACCCCACGACTTCCATTACCCACTATTACACGTAATATATACAATTTTTTGGAGATATTACTTGCATTTTTTGAGATTTTCGAGTAAGAGAAACTTGATACACGTATAAAGACACATACAACAGAGTTTGCATAGCGAGTTAAAAAATAAGGGGGAAAAAAATAGATAGTTATTTTTTTAAACACGAATTTCCGAGATCTAAAACTGAACTACCTAATCAGGATGACCGTTAATATTCCTGTAATAAGCACGTAATACTTGAGAAAGGTTATCTAAATTGGATTAAAGAAAAAATTTTCAAGAATACGTTAGAGCCGTTTTTGAGATACCAACTTTTACCAAAACTTAGCATACTCAATTATTGACCTAAAAACAATAATTACATACAAAAGGATATTTAATAGGAAGTTAACATGGCGAGTTTGAAAAAAATCCGTACAGGCGTTTTTAAAGGAACGCACTTGCGAAGTCTGAAATTGAGCTGTTTATAGAGGACGCCTATCAATTTTCCTGAACTAAGCAACTTTTC
This sequence comes from Salticus scenicus, assembly GCA_963930645.1. Taxonomy (NCBI): domain Eukaryota; kingdom Metazoa; phylum Arthropoda; class Arachnida; order Araneae; family Salticidae; genus Salticus; species Salticus scenicus. Next base: position 103,725,335 of record OZ005649.1, read on the forward strand.
AATCGAAAGGGCATCTAATATATTATTTATACAGCAACTTTGAAGAAAATCATTAGAGGTGTTTTTGAATATGGGCTTACGGTCCCATTTCTGGTTTTCGATGACCCAATTCCGGTTTTTCAATTTTCACGAAAATTTGGAAAATTTATCTGTACACCAGACCTGAATCACTTGTGAAGTTTAGTAGTTCTATTTTTATTAGTTTTGGAGATATGACAGCCAGAAGATTACACACACACGTGCACATATACACACACACTGACCAATTGCCAAAACCTATACAATACTTCCACTACCTACGGTAGTAGGGTAATTGAAGTAAACACATACATCTCGTATTTACTACGATAATATACAGATTTTCGTATTACGTTTTCGATCGCCAAATACAAAAATCGCCAATGACGATAGATATCAAATCTATGCTTTGTTTTCAATTAAAATATTGAAACTTTTAATTAAAAATTTATTTTACCAAAATTTATTATAGCTTCTAGCACTTAGAGAGAGACAGTGTAACTTTTGATTATTGAAAGAAAAAAAAAAAAAAAAAAGCAATCGGCTTTTTAGTTCTAGCGATCGTTCTCTACATATGCATATAAACCTTTCTTCTTTTTATATTAGTATAGCTATAGAGCATAGGTATATTAAATAGGTTTCCAATCAACATAATGTAACTCAAATAATTAAATGCTATTTACATTTCAGTAATGGCTGTATGCGCTATGTATATTGAGCTACTTGCCATAACTGTTAGTTGCTAAAAATAGCCGCCAAATAAATTTAAACATCTCAATACGAAAGCGAAGTGTGACATCACTGACCGCCCATGGATGCAAGAAAAAGATTTTCCATGTTAATCGCTCATTGGATTTTTTTTTTTTTTTTTTTTTTTTTTTTTTTTAATTCTAGAAGAATTATTTCCCGATTTTAATCCTCATATTTGGGTATAGATATGTATTAGTTATTGTATGCATGCGTTAGATTGAGTTATTTTGCTGTCAAATTGACAAAATTTAAATTTTAAATTTCAAAACTGTCACCCTTGGCGTTTTTTGTATTTGGCGATCAAAAAGTAATACGAAAATATACATGCCAGATGTATATTTTCGTAATATGTATTGTACGAAATATTGTTTCATATTATTCGTTACACTCTTAATGTAAGTTTTTAAAATAACCATGATTTTTGAAAGGAATTAAATTATATTCGCCAGATAATTTGGCGATATTTTTTTTTTCTGCCAAGGATGACGGATATCAAATCTATTCCGCTGCAACATATTAGTATATTATATCAGAACCTTTATTTAGACATTTGAAAACAAATTTGACTTCAAATTACGATAGAATATTTATCCTTTCCCTTTTAATTAGTTTATTAGTTGGATATTTATTGTGTAAATATCATCCTTTGAAATGAAATGTTTATGTTTTCAATCGAATATGGAAATTTGCCAGTTTTTTTCTAGAGTTTTGAAATTTAAAATTCCAATTTTATCAATTTTACAACAAAAACAATTTAATCTAACGGATGCACATGATAACTAATACATATCTATATCCAAATATGGGGATTAAAATGGGGAAATAATTTTCCTCGATCTTTATTATTTTTTTACAAAAAATCCAGTTCACTTTTTATATTATTGTTCGCGTGAAAATATATTTTATTATATGTCTAAAAATAAATTAATTCGTAAATCTTTTTGGCAACAATTATAAATTAAAATTTCTTATAGAGCATTTCCTCGTGACGGCTGGTGGTTGGCAAAAAAGCGCGCTCGACTTTCCCGCGCCCCGCCCACCATTGATACTATATTGGTGATCCGCACGGAGTAATATTAATAGGAGTTGAAGGTCCAATGGGAGAAAGCTACGAAACTGTGATCTAAATTTTTGGTAAATATTGAGGGCGCCACTTGTCATTCTTCCCTACTTCGGCGCGGATATACTGTTGTTTTCAACAGAATTTTGCTGAAGTGCATTTCAAATTTTTTATTTTAAGCAATTTAATTTCTTTGTAAGTTCTTAAAACTGCATAATTCAGATGTTTCAAATAAATGCTTCGTTCCTAGTTGTAAAACAGGCTATGATAGTGATAAGAAAACCAAAAAAAAAAGCCCTAGGAGAAAAATAAAGTCCGAGTTCGTGTTTTCTGCACCTAAAGTAAGTTTATTTTTTTTCTTTACAAAATTTCATCCATTCTCCTTCCTCCCAATTGTCTGTTTTAGCTAGCTTCGGTTCATAAGAATCGTCATTTTTTAAAAGCTTTCTTTCAAAGTAAAATTAGTATAAAATGGCTCTTAAAAAAACATGTTGGTTAGAATACTCTATTTAATGAAATTTGCTTTCAATCGAAATTTTTTCAGCTTGATATTATTTTTTAAAAAAATAATTAAAACGAGACATTTCCCCATTGAATAACATCCCGGAAGCTGGAGAGAAGGAAGGATTGCTCGCTGGCGCCATCTGTAAACATTAGAAAACAACATCACAAAATTTCAGCGTTACCTTCTTCTCCTGTCTTTTTACTCCGTGGTGATCCGCCATCGCTATGCTTTTCCCAAGCCTTTTTGCCAACCACTCATAAAAGTTGAGATGTTTGTTTACAAACAAGGAACTGCCCTATTTTATTTTATTTTATTTATTTATTTATTTTTAAATTCCAATTTCGTTTACACACATCAGTTTAAACCACGGAGTAATAAAGACTCCGTGGTTTAAACATTGATGCTTAGATCATTATATTATATCATATCATATCAAATTAAATTATTAGAAAAATAAACACTTTTAATTCTATAATGACGTCAGATTTAACGTGTAAGTTTAACAATTAAAAAAGCTTTATATGAATTTCAATTTAATGCACGTGCAAATATATTTCTTTTCTTTTCACGTCAAGATATTTTAAAAACGAAATGAATATGTAAATGTTTCTTTTATGTTGGCAGCAGCTAATTTTTTTAATATTTCATTATTTCCATTTCTATTACGGCTTCTATGGGGATTTTAATTAAAATGCTCTGATTTTAAACTAAAATTTATTTTATCAAAATTAAATATAGCCTATAACAATATGGCATACTGTAGCTTTCGGTCAGTGAAAGAAGTTTTTAAATCGGTTCAGTAGTTTCAGAGATTACCCTCCTCAAACAAACAATTTTTTGCGCTTTATATAATGATATAGATTAACAATTTTAAAATAAGTGAAAATAATGTTTCTAAAATAATGATGCTAATTTCTAATAAATTCAAATAAATGGAAATGACGTAATTTTAAGTTCAAAAAGTAAATATTTCTGAAGAATAACAAATTGCGTGACAGAAATAGGACTATTAAAAATTTACTAAAATTATAAATCTTATATGTCTGAAGTTTCTATGATTCATGAGCTATGACTCTCATAACTTCAAAAGTATTCAGTAAAAAAAAAAAAAAATAAATAAATAAATAAAAATAATAAAATAAATAAATGATAACAAGCATTTTAATTAAATAATTAAAATTAAATTAAAAAAAAAATCTTTTTAAAGGAATGGAAGGCATAGTAACCCTTGGCGAAATTTGAAATTTGGCACTGATGTTGTTTGGACGTTTTCCTCTAAGACCTTTACTTACGCAACTGCGATAGTCATTTTCATTTGTCATCAAAATGTTTAAAAAAAAAAAAAAAAAAAAAAAAAAATGTCGCCAAGAGGTTTCTTTGACAAAGTTATACCAAAGAAATTTTAAGAAATGAAAATAGTAAACGGTGCTAGGGAAAGAACCATAGTTATTGCATGCCTTCATGTGAAGAATATATTAAAATAAGACCTGTCGTGCTAAAATGGATTATGTTCTGTATTACTTAGAAAACATAAATAGGCTTCTTCTTCTTTTCTTTTTTCCTTAATAAATGACCAGATTTTCTTTTACTAGGTGAAAGGTAAGATACCTCCAAGAAATTTAAAAACTGTAATGTTTCTTAATAAACACATAAAATTTCTTAAAAAACAATATCTTGTCACGTTCACACCAATTAATAATAATAATAATAGTAATGATAATAATAATAACGTAACCATGAAATACAGTGTTTGAGAAAAATCAATTTAAAAGTAACAACGTATTCACCAACCTATATTAAAGCTGACTTAAATGTCACTTACTCTCAAGTGGATAAATTGTGGAATAGAGATGTAATGGTTTTTGTGCATGTTGGGGTACTTCATATGCATTTTACAATGGCAAACTCAAAATTGCTATTTTATGACTTGTGTCATTTTTCTTGCTAGATCTGTATGTGATGCTTGTTTGATCTCTTGAAATTCCCTAAATGGCATCATCATGTGAATTATGTACGCTCTTTCTTAACTCAACTTTAGAAACATGCACCGTTATGCTGTTATTGATAAAAATATATTTTAATATATATTATTAATCGTTATAACTAATGTAACTAATAATTAATTTTCTTTAATGTTACTTGGCACTAGATAAAACAATTGTCTTCATTTAAGTATAATCTATTTCTTAATTTCTCTGAAAAATCTTAATTTAATGATAATTAAAAATAACGAATTTTTTTAAATGACTAAAAATTTAAATATATATATGTATATATATATTTATATATTCCAACTACCCGAATTGCAGCCGAATAATTTGATATTCGGCCAAACCGAATATTTAGCCTAGCCGAACAGTTTTAAATTTGGCAAATCCGAATATTCGGTAGTATGACCGAATAGGCCGAATACCGAATATATACCGGATATTCGGTGCATCCCTAGTTCAATTTCTACAGAACAAAACATAATAATAGTAAAAAAAATATATATGAAACAACTACACACCATTTAAATTATACTCAAAATTAATCATAAATTTATTAATACTAATACATTAATTTCTCAAAAACATAATAAATATTAATACATTCATCTCATAAATCAGAAAACAACACACATTTAAAATTAATTTCAGTTTTAATCTGAAAACGCTAGTCTAAATACTCAAAAACCACGTACTCAAAGCCCACTGGAACCTGTGAGTTCGATCCTAACCAGAGCCAAGTGTGAAAGAAAATTATTGAAAATGCAGAATTTCAATAATTTCTTCCTAGATGTCAGCATCAAACATACAAAATGAAACCATAACCTACATGAGTCATGATTCATTTTAAAAACATTTTGGTATTTGTGAGAAACCTATGGAGGTATTGATGGAGCTTTTATGATGGCTTTATTTTTCACCATTAATACCTGATAATACCTAATTTTAAATACCTCTAAAACCTGTAAAATACCTGTTAAAAGAAACCTAAGGAAAACCAAAAAACATTGGAAAGGCATTTAAAAAAAAGTTGTAGGTTTATTAAAAATACCTACATGATTCATGGTATTTCATAAAAACCTTTTGGTATTTATACGAAACCTGAAATAAGTTTCTGAAAAATACCTTATGGTATTTCTGAGAAACCTATGTAGGTATTATTGGAGCTTTTATTATGGCTTTATTTTGCACCATTAATACTTGATAATACCTTATTTTAAATACCTCTAAAACCTGTAAAATACTTCTTTAAAAAATTCTTAAAAAAAAAAAAACGTAAATAAAGCCTTAAAATTTTAGTAAGGGAAATAGCTATCATTTCGCAGTTAGCTGTCAACTAATACATATATTCAATACCACATTTCTGAGAAAACGTTGTTTAAAAAGAGAAAACTGATATAAAAGTTACATAAAGTTTCCTATTCAAAATTATTTGCGGTTGAAAACGAGCGTAGATAACACCATTGCTAATTAAAGTATGTTTAGAATATTATCGTACGTGGTTCAAGGATATTATTAGTTATATATCATTATAATAATCAAACACCAATTAGAAAGACTAGAATTATCAAGGTATCAATAAAATATTACCAATGGAAATGAAGAGAAACATATCAGGTAATTTTTAAATAGAAATGTATTAATAAACTACGTACCTAGTATCATCACATTATAATGAAAGATAAACTTAATATGCCTTCTTATACTTATTTAATTATATATAAGTTATGCAAAAAGTTATATGTATATATATATATATATATATATATATATATATATATATATAAATTAATTATATATAAATATAATATATAAAGTTTATATATAATATAAATATATTATACAAAAATTATAATACTTAATATACTTAAGAACAAAAAATACTTAAATGACATATTTTAAACTTTAAAATGTTTAGAATCTTGAAATTTTTTTAATTCTAATTTGTACATTTTATCAGGAATTTAATAAATTTTAAGATTTTACTACATAAAAATATAATTTTCAGAAAAAGTGTAAAGAAATAATTTCATAATAATATTTCTCATAAAATGAATTTAATCAAATTAAGATATTTAAATCTTTTTTTTTCTTTTTTTTTTTTTTTTTTTTGTAAAAAATAAAGAGTAAATAAAATAGAAGTAAACCACGCGTAACACAATTTAAAAAACTGATTAAAATATATATATATATATATTCAAAGTTAATTAAGTGGGATTTCTTTGTAATCCATCCAACTTATTCATACCTTATTCTATTTTGTTTTTACAAGATAATGCAACTTGATATAAAAGAATAAATACTTTTCTTTCTGTACACATAAAAAATTAGAATGATTAATTATATAGTTATTTTCAACGTAGATCTTTCTATGTCATGAATAAATAAAAAATGTTTACGTTATTGTATATCTTGTTAGATGCTTAAATAATTGCTTAGAAATGCAACAAAAGAAAAATGAATAAAAAAGGACATAAAAACAAAATATAAAAGATATTTATAAAGTAAAATAAAAGCACAATAAAGTTCTTAAAATAAAAATTTAATTTAAAACTAATCTTTTCAGGGCGGCTGTTTTTTTTCTTCGCATTAGTGCTACACTATGTACAATTGTCGATGTCTGGGATTCACCCCTAGGGATGGTCCGGACACATGCCATCATGCTTTTGATCCTCTAGTGAGGTAACGTCTTAGCCCGCTTCGGTGACCTCTAGAACAAGTTTTTAGAATTATTACATCAATTTATACAATTTTTCCCTTTTTAAATGTGGTAAATTATAATAAATAAATAAATAAAATAAATAACATAAAAATAAAATCTGAAAATGAAACTTTTTTTTTTAACTTTTCTTCACTCTCATAATTGGACATTTACGATAGATGAACTTAGAGCATTCATTGGAATTTTATATGCTCGAGGCGTAAGTGGTGCAAAAGGCATTGACATACATTTCCTTATGGTCTAATTCATAGGGCTTGAATTTTTGCATTGAAACTATGGGTAGAAATAGGTTTTCGGAAATTCTACGATTTCTTAGATTTGATGTGAAAGCTACCAGATCTACTAGATTGAAAAATAATAAATTTGGAATGATATCCAAAATTTGGAACAGATTTGTTGAAAACTGTATTGCCTGCTTCAATCCTGTGGAAAATATAACAATCGATGAACAGTTATTTCCAAGCAAAACTCATTATCCTTTTGCGCAACCCGTTCGTTGATATTGAAAAGAACGAAAAGAAGACACCTGAAACTATTAGACATTATAATGAAACAAAATGTGTTGTGGACATTATTTATCATATGGCAAAGAAATACTCTGTAAAAGAATCATCAAGAAGATAGCCTGTGTGTACCTTTTATAATATCTTAGATTTAGCTGCAGTAAATTCTTAGATCATTTACAAAGAGATTACAGGAGAAACAAAGCTAAGCAGGTAAGCGTTTATTCAATTACTAGCAGACGAGTTAAGTAAAAATTAAATATCTGCTAAAAATGAGAAAAAAAAGAAGGCCTCCCATGGCGCAGCCACTAGAAAGAGGAGCCCTCAAGAGACGGAAACGTGAAATAAAACTTTGTAAGGGAAACATGACTTTCAAAGATTGTATATTATGTGGGAAAAAGTTTTGAGGAAAACGTTTAGGCAAGACTGAATATACTTGCGCAGCCTGTATTCCAGAAAACTATATGTAAAAGTTTCTGTAAGTATTTGATTTTATTGGAAAACATTTCTAATCGAAATTCTTAAAATTGTATATTTAAATATTTTCCTCTTATTTGCAAAAAAGAAAAATCTGTTAATCATATGCTTAAATACTCTAGTTTAATGATTTACTTATATCTGTGCGTTTGAATATTATTAATCCTTCTAAAATTGGCAGGAGTCGAAACGACTCCGGTGGGCGTTATGGGGGGGGGGGGGCGGGGAGTTAAACTTTGTAAAGAAACATGACTTTCAAAGATTGTATATTATGCGAAAAAATGGTTTGTGGAAAATGTTTAGGCAAGATTGAATATATTTGCACATCCTGTATTCCAGAAAATTATATGTAAAATTATTCTAAAAGCATTTGATTTTATTGGATAATATTTCTAATTGAAATTCCTTAAATTGCATAACATTTAATTTTTTTACTCTTATTTGTAAAAATGAAAATGCTGTTAAATATATGCTGAAATACTTTAGTTTAATTATTCACTTATATCTGTGCGTTTGCATATTATTAATTCTTCCATAATTGGCAGGAGTCGAAATGACTCCGGCGGGCGTTCTGGGGCAGGTAGGGGGGGGGAGGTAGTAGGCGTTCTAGTGTTAAACCTATTTTCCCTCAACAAAGTCATTCTAATGACTTAGACATTTTACTATCGGAGCTGGTAGACAAAAAGTTCTTAGTTCGCACTTAAGTTGCGCTTGTTAAGTCATCCAGTCAAATTTTTCCTTTCTTTTCAATAACTCACATGAATACATTTACCAACCTGCGAATAATCGAGAGTTTCTAATATGTTCAATAAATGTTTCTTGAAAATTAAGTATAAACAATTAATGTTTAATATGTATTCTTTTCTTGAATTATGTTTTTGTAAATTCCTTGCATTCATTTGTTTGCTTGGTATTACATAGAATTAATTTGTAAAATAAAAGAATGAAAAAATAATAAAGACAGTATTTAGTAAATATTCGCTTGAGCCTATAAATATTTCATAGAAAATAGATAAAATTTTCTTCAGTTTAAATATTTATTTAAACAAAGTTTTTAATTATCATTGTTTTTTATTTTATTTGATGAAAAAGAATCGATTTAGTACTTATGGCATGTTCTAACACTTTAGGAATGACAGCATAAAAAATAAATACATAATTAAGCTTCATATCAGCAGCGAAAATGATAAAAACCTCTTTTTGTATTATACGCTGTAATTAAAAATCATTTATTGATATGAAATTTTACTGATTGTAAATGTGAGAAAAGAAAGATTAAATGTGCCTGCAATTATACCTTCTCCTTCAATATTTAATTTAAAAAGTGATCTTTTCAAACACTTTTTAACTTAATAGTTCTGAAAGGAAAGGTAATTTCTTTTTAATTAAAACATTCATTTTTGAGCTTAATATCAAAATGCGTCCTTTATTTATTTATTTATTTATTTATTTATTTTTTTTATGATTACATTTTCCGATAATATATCTTGAATATGATCTTCCATTTTCGATGTTAAATGATGTATTTAAGATTTTAAAATGAATTTGACATTTATTTATTTATCTACTGAATGAAAGAAAATACAATTAAATTTATTTAATTAAATAATTTTTAGGTATTTAATTTTTCTTTTATTATTTAAGAGTCGTTTATAAATGTTCATGTTTTGATATATTTTTCACAGCTTCGTGTCATCTTTAAATGATTAGATCTTAAGATATGTAATTAATATATATATATATATAATTATATTATGACTTTACATAATTATAATCATGATATTTGTATTTGGTGCATAAAAGAACATAATGTAAAATACATAGGATATAGCCAAAAATATCAAAATTATACTTAAAAATTATCAAGTGAATTATAATTATCATTATTCTTACCATGTTTTATTCTTGTTTGTTTGTTTGTTTGTTTGTCCAGTACAAATCTTGCAGTGTATTTTTAAAAAACTTCCCTACTAGCTAGACATTTGAATCTTTCAGAATAGCTCAGAACACGGTGACAATGCATTTTTTTAATGCATTTTCATTTGGCAATGCATTTGTAATACTTTTAGCCAACTGCTTCGTGTCTCCGCTGCCCCCGGCAGCGTTTATATAATTTCACAGGGATTTATTTAACAAATTTCCCGGTTAGCTAGATATTTGAAACTTTCAGAAAAACTGAGAACAAGGTAACAATGCATTTTTAAAATACTTTTCGTTAACTTTTTCGCGTCCCCACCGCCCTCGGCAGCTTTTATTATACGGTTATCAATTAGTAATTTCTGGACTAGCTACACATTTGAAACTTCCAGAATAGCTCAGAACACGGTGACAATGCATTTTTTAAATACTCTTAGCCATCTGTTCCGGGTTCCCGCTGACTTCGGCAGCGTTTATTATATACTTCAGCAGGCATGTGACTTCCAGACTAGCTAGACAATTGAAATTTTCAGAATATCTGACAACACGGTGACAATGCATTTTTTAAATACTTTTAGCCAACTGTCTTGGGTCCTTGCTGCCTTCGGCAGCGTTTATTATGTGATTTAGCAATCATGTAACTTCCTAACTACTTAGATAATAGAAACTTTGAGAATAGTTCAGAAAAGTTAGACAGATGATTTTTCTTTTTTCGCTTGTTAGATTGAGGAAAATATTTTTCTAAATATAAGTGATATGATAGGAAGGGCCGTATAAAAATTAAATTTCGTATTTAATATGTATACAGCCCTTTGTACAAAAATATATATATATATATATATATATATATATATATATATATATATTCTTAATTTACACCAATTTTGTAATTGGAAGTATGTTTCTATCTTTCTTAGTTTACGAAATAATCGCTGTAACATCTATTCTGAATCACCCGGTGTATATATATATATATATATATATATATATATATATCAATACATTTCAGTGACCATATAAATCTTCATGATAATCATCCTATATTCGATATAAAACATAATTTTTGTGCAAATGAATAATAAATGTCAAGATAATTAATATGTATGAAAAATAATGTTTCAAATAGAAAAACCTCGCATAGAACGCAATACGTTCGACTACTTTCTAGTGCCTCTGTAAATCTCTAGAGGAGAATTTTACCCCCAACTTCAAAGAGAAACATCCGATAGTGAACTTTAATAACATATATCACTTTCAAGTAATTCTATGAATATATACTGAAATTAAATCGCAGGCAGACAGATAAATTGAAATCAGTAAAAATTTTCATTTTTGTTGGAAATTGATGAAAAGATAATGTATAGAATTTTCTTCGCAAAAAACATTTTCAATTAAAGAACAAAATCTTGGAGCCTAATTTCTTTAATGGCAAGTAATTACTGTAAATGATTCGTATATGAATAATTAATATAATTTAATTCTTAAGAATAAACTAAATGTGCCTTAAAATTATGAAACAATCAATGGTAATTTTTTTTTCTTATTTCAGTGTCAATCGTGTAAAAATAATTGACACTTGTGGTTTATAAAAAAAAAAAAAAAAAAAAAAAAAAAAAAAAAATGTATCATATTTTTTCCTAAAATATAAAGATGATTATTTTATAACAATATTACCTTTAAAAAGAAAAAAGTTATTAAACGTTTATATAAGAAATAAAATTAATTAGCCTTGACGTACACCGAGCAGACTAATATATATATTAATCTAAAGCAAACATGCAGTCAGTTTCTGACTGACTAAATTAGAACTATAGATTTCCAAGTTTCTCCTATAATTTAAACAAATGAACTAAATCAACGAAATTACCTAGAACCTCGATTCTATATTTTTCTAGAAGGTGAAAAAATACCATGAATATTATGGACATTGTAAATCCTTTGTATTGCAAGTAATTCTAGCTTGATTCATTGTAATTGTGTCATAAATAAAAATTAAAGTTAGTAAAACTCGCCTCTTGTATGCGCATTTATTTGCTGAGATTTTAAAATAAGTTTGACGCACTTTGAATATAGAAAACTGTTTGATAACTTGTTTGATAACTTTAATAACTTGTTTGATAACTTGATAACATGTTTGATAACTTTGAATATAGAAAAACATTATAGAGTTTCCTTTGCTGGTTTCTACAACTCACTAGCAAATATAAATTATTAGTATGACATGGAAATATTTTTAATAAAGCCAGAATTGATTTTCTAAGTATCAGTCACAGAATTTGTTTCAGTGTGTTGTGTGAAGAGTACTTCATTTTTAAATTTTAATGAAATTTAAATATTGTAATCGTTTTTAAATTCTCGTTTCTACATTATTTCAGAGTTTTAGTTTCATAAAATTATTTTTTTCAGAAAATTGTAAAGAAAATTTTTAAATTCTATTGCACGTATGTTGAAATTTATAAGTTTAAAATATTTTAAACTCTTTAGTTTTTTTTTTTTTTTTTTTTTTTTTTTTTTTTTTGTAAAAAATAAAATAGAAGTAAACCACGCGTAAATTTACTTTAAAAAGTGATAAAAAACACTTTTATTCAAAGTTAATTAAGAGAAACTTCTTTATAATCCAACCAGCTTATTCAAACCTGATGCTATGTTTGTATATATATATAAGATAATGCAACTTGATATAAAAGTATAAAGCATTAAAAAAAAAAAAAAAAAAAAAGTTTTCTTTGTTTGCATAATAAAAAAGAGAATGATTAATTATATTGTTATTCTCTGCGTAGATCCTTCTATGTCGTGGATAAACAAAAAATGTTTAGATTATTGTATATCTTGTTAGATGCTTAAATAATTGCAAAGAACTGTAACAAAAAAAAAAAAAAAAAAGGATGTGATACAAGAATTACAAAATAATTTTAAAGTATAATTAAAGCTTCTCCAAATAAAAATCTAATTAAAAAATATTATTTTCAATTTTTTTTTTTTTTTTTTTTTTTTTTAATCAAACAGAAATTTCCTTTTTATAGAATGTGGTAAATTTAAGAAATTTTTTAATGTATAAGAAATTAATGCATAGAAAATTTTTAATGTAAAATTTTTAATGTATAAAAAATAGAAATATCACTGTTTTTTTTTTTTTTTTTTTTTTTTTTTTTTACATCTGTATAAATATTCTTTAGTCATTATTATTATTATTATTATTATTATTATTATTACTTTATGAGTAAAATAAATTTAGTAATGACACAAATTTTAATGACAAGTGTAATTAGTAAAATTATAGATTTAAAATAATAATAATAATTAAATACATTTTATACGATTATTTATCAGAGAAACCTACGTATTTACTAAGCTTAAACATTATTTCTTAAATTATTTATCTAAAAGAAAGTGTAAAACATCAGGATTTTATATATTTTATAACGTTGTTTTGATAGTTTTCGTATCTTATCTTTTAATAAATTACGTCTTGTATTAAATGAGAAAATGAAACAAAAATCTTAAACATTTCATCTGTTTAATGTTCATTTCTATAATAGCGTTAAATCTATAGATTAACTATTATAAATTGTTTATTGATATATATAGAAATTTTGCATACTGTAAGTTTCATAGTATAAATGTCAAAGGATATTAATTAGATATTTTTGTAATTCATAGAGAAAGAAAAACAGTTTTATAATTGACAGTTTTATAATTGATGCATAAGAAATATTTTATGTAATTATCATTGTCACCCAAAATTTTTCTTATCAATTTTTCCGCTTTTATGCAGCACCCCTGCTTCTTTTATTTACACGATGTAGATTGTAATAGATTATTTTCATCGAAGACAACTTTTTCGGGTATTGCAGTTTATTTTGTTAACTTATAGAGTTTTCATTCATTTTTATACAATATCATTATTAAGAAAAATTGTTTAGATAATATGTAATTGTAAGCATTCAATACGTATAATATAGTATGCAATGAAAGTTCCAAGTTACAGCATATATATATAACTAATATTGATCTAGTTACTCAAATACTCTTTAACTCAAATTGTTAAACGATGGCCTTCGAAATAAACCCCATTATATAAAAACATTTTCGAAAAGGATAATAAAGTAAAACAGATAATTAGACTAATAAATTAAATTTTCTTTTGTACCTACTTAGACACACGTTTTATGTAGTTGTCAATGCGTCGGCCACAGTATCAGTGTCAAAAATACATTAAAGAATTGAGTATTTAATATATCTGAGATGAACTTCTATACTAAATGATAATATTAAAAAAAGTATAAAATCACTTTTAAAACACACACATATATATATATATATATATATATATATATATATATATATATTTATTTATTTATTAAAATCAAACTCAAAGCTTTTCGCTATTATTAAAATAGCATCTTCAGGTCTTGTTTCTGGTGTTGTTTCAACAACACCTGAAGATGCTATTTTAATAATAGCGAAAAGCTTTGTGTTTGATTTTAATATAAAATAAATAATATAAATACGTGTTTTAAAAGTGATTTTATACTTATTTTAATATGTTTACACGTGAAGTCATTACAAATTTTAAGCTTTCAGTAGTTTTTAGTTTTAACTAAATGATATTAATGATATGTAACCTCAGCCAAGACTGATTTTAAAATATATCCCCGCAAATTCAAAGAAAATGTAAAAAAAAATACTGTTATGATATATTCGTATATACTCTTAATAGGGATACGGGCCGGATCGACAAACATGTGATTCAAGTATACGGATATGATTATGGATACTTTTTTTTTTTTTTTTTTTTTTTTTTTTGTATCTACGAAATACAGATAAGAATAGGGATCTTTTGTATCTATATCCACTTATAAGAATATGAATACGGATCTTTAAAAAAATCTAGAATATTTAAGTATGTAGCATTTTTTACTTCCATCACCCGAACGCTGTAGGTAATTTATTCGGTGAAAAACTTCGATATGGTGCTTTCACCTGGTCTACATGCTTTAAGGTATCCTGAGTCCAAAAATATAGTTATTAGAAATTGGTTAGTGTGTATATTAGTGTGGGACGAATCTGTTAACTATCAAATATCCAAAAGGAAAAAAAAAAAAAAGAACAAGATAATTTCATTTTTAAGACAATTCCGGTGCATATAGAATTTTTGGAGAAAACTGAAAAATCCGAAGTAGGTCATGGAAAACCGAAAGAGACAGATCCGTATATCAAATATTTATATACACGTTATTTTCGCTCCTTATTGCAATAAAAAATGAATTTAAACACATTTTGCAATTAATTAATAACATTTTAATTCATAAAACTAATCTATTATATGGATATTTTTCAGAAAAAAAAATTATATTCATAACTTAAATTAATTATAAATCGTATTTACACTTTTATTTTCTTTTTCTAAAGTGATGTTTATTTCAATAAAAAAATTCTTAACTAAAAATTTAAAATATTATTTTTGTTTTAATTTATCTATATGTAAGATTAGTCTACGTTATATTTTATACGTGAGAAATTCAGTGTAAACCAATACAAACAACAAATAATTCAATTGTGTGACAAAACAAAATAAAACTTTTATTAATCATCATATAAAAAATATTTATTTTACTTACGCTACATTGCAGTTTGATGTTAAGTAGTAGAAATATATTCGACACAAATATTATTGCTCAGAAATTTAGTGCTACAAAAATTACAATAAACAAAATATAATTACCTTAATAAATACTAAATTTACCACAATTTAAAAGGAACGATGACGTATATAATTTGTACATGTAATTAATATTACATATTAAAAGAAAATACATAAAATCAAGTTTTAATTTGAAATTATAAGTATTTTAAGAACTATACAGGTATAAATATTATAGTATTTTCTTTATCACAAATACTGTTTTTCAACACTAGGTGATAAATATATTTAAACTAAATAATAATAATTATAACAATGACAAAAAAAAAAATTCTAAGTACAAAACCGATTTTATTATATGAAACTGTAAGTTACATGTGTTACGTTAACAAAGTTTATAATTACAGAAACATCTCACTTAATCTATGAATTAAGAAAAAATATTTACAAGATCACAACATAATTAATCTTATTCTATTTTATTTTATTTTTTCTGTTAACACGAGAAAAAACTTCATCCACACATATCCTTTTTAGTCAGGTTCTATTATTTTTGTAAAATGTATCGGCATAATGTGAGTAATCCCCGGGGATTTTTATTTAATCACTTTTAATTAACTTTGAATAAATGTTTTGTTACATATTTTTCGTGGATTATATATAAGCGCTATTTTTAATTCTAGGGGATAAAATTCTTATTTTTGCAGAGAATGGACAAGAATTCCTTCAAAATTAATCTGAATTCTGTAAAATACATAATTAGAAAAACTTGAATTTATTTCTTTGGAATCATGCATATTACAATTCTGACTTTTTTTTTTTTTTATATATAATGTAAATATGCTTCTGGTAGCCTTATGCTTAGTAATTTCATAAAAATGAGTTACATGTTTACTTACTTGGGTGAAGGATTAATCCAATATAGTATGACAGAAAAAATATGGCATTTATTTATATATTTCTAAAAGAACACACGATTAAAGTCTGCTTTACGTTAAAACACGCTGATTAATACGCTTTAATATGATTAATAATAATAATTTACATATTTGCTAATCTATAAAACATGTATTTTTATTAAAATTGCACCGTTAACATAAAATTGCATGTTGTATAAAAGATGTAATATAATGCACAGATAAATTATAATAATAAATGTAGATTTTTTTTTTTTTTTTTTTAAGAATTCGTAATACATTTTCCATTTAATACAAATCTCAGAATTACATTTAAATAGGAAAAAATGTGGTGATAAACAACCACACGACTTCTATTACTCATTATTACACATATTATATGCACTTTATGGAGATATCGTGATCAGAAGACATAGATTGAGCTAATGAAATAGACAAATAAATGTTTCCAGAAAGGGAAAGTTAATACACGTTTGTGGTAAATGCATGAAAACGTTTTTTAATATTATTATTATTATTATTAACAATTATAGTAGCGTACAGTAAAAAAGAAATCGAATTGCTATAGTACAATTGGATGTACAATGTCTTGCGTGAAGAAAAACTTTTCCCTAGTATTCACTTAATATATATATCTATATCTATATCTATCTATCTATCTATCTATCTATCTATATATATATATATATATATATATATATATATATATGTGTGTGTGTGTGTGTGTGTGTGTGTGTGTCTGTATGTGTGTGTGTGTGCAGATTAATTAACTTTAAGAAGTAGTTGTAGAAAAAATATTTAAATAAAGTTAAAAACAACAAATTAAATACTTTATGTATATACTTTATATTTAAATAAAGTTCATACAATCAATTTAAGTAAAAGTAATGCGATTTCCTTCTCACTTTAAACATTACAATTATATATATATATATATATATATATATATATATATATATATATATATATATATATAATATTTTTTAGAACATTGCATATAAAATATAAATATTTAATCAAATTTCTGTGTTTTTTAAAAAGAGGGTTATTTAAAATATAGGCAACTGCGTTAATTGTTTAAATATTTGTCGAAAATGCATTTAAAGTACACTGTATAAACAAACTATTTTGATAAATAATTAAAAATAAATTTCTAACTCATATGTATCATTGAAGTAATTTCAGTTTATCTGAAGGTTTTTCTTCAAAAACCGCGTTCGTTTTGCCGTAATATTTTGATAAACGCTATAGATTATTTATTACTAATAATACATTACGAATTATTATTCCTAAAACATAAAGAGAAAAACAGCCAAATAATTAAAAAAAATAAATATATATAAAGAAAAAAGAAATAAAATATACATAAAGAGAAAATGTAATTCTTCTTTTTCTAAAAAGGAAAAAAAAAAGAATTTGGAGTTATATGCAAATTTAAAAGTAAACATAACTCGTGTCTATAAATTGGTCCCAAAAGGAAAATCTGATTTTAAATCTCTTTTTAGGAAAACTGATTTTCAGACAAATTAGATATATTCACGAGTTATGAAATAACTTTAAATATTTTTGTTTGTTCTAAATAAAAACTTTCTATCAGCAAAAAGCGAGATTCGTTCGAAAGAAAAGAAAGATACTTACAAAGTAAATAATGTTCCACCGTAATTACACTGTAAAAATTTCCTGTGGAAGATAACAAAAGAGTGTGCTGGTAAATGTACTGCTAATGTAATTTAGAAGTACCACTGTACTACATTTTATCACGACTATATATACAAACAATAAGACATGGCAAAACGATGGCTTAAATGGCAAAACGATGTTTTGCCATTTTAATTTTAAGACACTTTTTAGCATCTTAAAATTAAACACCCGTTTCAGACACAATTGTGTCTGAATTTCAGACACTTGTATTTACAGTGCTGTGCTGCATTTATGTTATAATTTTTACTTTTACAGAAATTGTTTACAGTGTACAGGGTGATTATAATTAAAGTTGCTATTTCAAAATGCTCTATTTTAATATTAACAGTCAGAATGACTTGATATTTTACCAAGACAATCGTGAGGCAATGAAATTTTGTTTGGTAGAGGAAAAAAAAATTCAAAAATGTTCCGATACATGTTACTGTCAGGGTAATGTCAGCGAAAAGACCTAAATGGATTCGTTAAACAGAGGAATACTGTCAGCTGAAATAAAACAATAGACTTCAAAAGTTTACGTCAAATTTATTAGCGAAAAGAGAATAATACGTGTCTACAGTGAAAACAATGACAATGGCAATAGAAAAAGTGGTTTCATAAAATAAACACTTTATATATGATTAATGGCGCATTTTGCTCGACTATCTTTTTTGTTTGTTTGTTTGTTTGTTTTTGTCCTTTACCAGACGAAATACCATCGATTTATGATTGTTTTGGTAAAATATCAAGTCGTGATACATATCTTTGGATACAGGCAGTTTTAAAATTAGAGTATTTTGCAATCGTAATTTTAATTATATTCCCCCTGTATATAAAATATATTTGTAATTATAAATACATATATATATATATTACGTACAAAGTTTTTAAGAAAATGTCAACTTTATTGCTTGTGGAATCTTTTTGAAATAATCATGCAGACTGTAAATGATTAATGAAATATGTTTAACAAATATTGTAGAAACAAACAAAACAAAAAAGTCGATGTAACACAAATCACGAAAACTGAATACCATTAGTTCAAGAAAAATTTATATTTTAAACAGATTTTCGACAGTAGTAAACTATTTAGAGATCAAAATATATCTATTTTGATACAACCCAACTAAGAATGTCGTAGAGAGGAAGCAACTTTGAAAAAGTACGGCATTATTAGATACTAAAAAGTGAAAGCGTATTGTATTTAATGTCCAAAACTGAAATTTTGCCAAAATAGCAAATAAGAAACAAGTGGGTATTAACTTTTATAGTGTTGGCGAAGTTTTGGTATAAGACATATTTAAATAATTCAAGTGTTTTACAGGAATTCCGTTCCAAATTGAGATAGTTTTATAAAAATTTGATAACGTTAAACTTTCCGTTTTTGATAGATCTTATATATATGTGATTTTACCATATTACCAAGTTTGTCATTACGACTGCTTTTTGTAGAAACTTTTTTGTTTTCATTGTGACTATATTTCCAATTTTATTAAATACAAGGTTAATTTTGCAACAATTATAAAATTTAAACTGAAAGATTTCGAAGTTTGCTTTACAAAATTTCAGTTGTAAATATTAATTTTAAATAAAATTTATTACCTGGTTTAAGGAAATTTAAATTGTATTTTATCAATAAATTTAAAGTTATTGCTTTGAGAACTCATTAGAATGTACTATTCTTCATATATCAGAACCGAAAGAAGCCGAATTTTAACTTTTATTACCAGTTTATTTTCTTACGTTGTCTATTTTAGAGAAAAACAACAGAACATAGACGTACACGTATATACCTTAAATTTCATTTCCCCGAGAACAATCATAATAATTCTCTCGGGTTAACTATAAAAATAATATCGATAAAAATTGTTCAACCGGTATGCAGGGAAAAAAGTTATGCAAAATGTGCAGTTAATATTATTACGAGAAATTATAAAATCTTTAATCCATAATATCATATTTCTGATATTAAATAAGCTAACAAATGATCAAATTACATTTTGATCATAGTAAAAAAAAAAAAAAAAAAAAAAAAAGAAGTTCTGAATACTAAGTTAAATTTAATGTTATGGGTTTAAGTTTTATTAAAAAAGCGATGGAAAGTGTTACAGCAGGAAACATTTTACATAATTTTTAATTCTCCATCAGAGTTATATTAAATAAATCGTATTTCAAAGCTTGATTATTTGAAATAAATAAATAAATAAAGTTTTATTAAACATAATTTTAAAAGCATGCATATTATTTTCATTAATTTAAACAGCATTATGTTTTAAAAAAATACAATCAAAGTTTAAGAAAATGAGCTATTTTAAAGATTTTGGAAAAAAATAAAAAAAATGTAAAACTGTAATTTAATCAGCTTTAACGTAATAAAGAGCAATTGTAAGAAAAAAAATATTTTTATTAGAGGGTTATTTTTATTTATTTTATTTATTTATTTATTTATTTATTTTATTAGTGTAAAAAAAAAAAATAATAATAATAATAATAAAAATTGGTGTATGTTTTTTACACTTTATTCGGTATAAAATGATTTATATGAATATGCGGATTATTTATGATTATTATTATTTTTTAATTAACACTTCATTTAAAAATTCTCCTGCATATTCAATATTATATTCCTTTCACACGTATGCACCTAACTTTTGTTTCCTCACCGAAATGATTTTTTTTTTCGTTCAAAGAGGATTTATGTTATTATGGCTAAAGTAGTACAGAATGCCTGTATTTTACTTGCCCCTTCCTTATTAATTGGTGGCGTTTGGAAAAAACAATTACATTATGTTTAACAATGTCAACTTACCACATTGCTGTTACTGCATTTTCCTAATTTGAACAGTTTGGCCTTCTGCGAAAACTTACTCGTTATTAACTTATTTAAATTTCATATTCAGCCATCGATGTCATAAATGTGTACTGGCGTATACATACACCGACGGCACATACAGTGCTAAACACAAATACTTAAAAGTGTTTTTTAACATAAAGCACAATTCTCGAGAACAACAAAGCACTCTCTCTGAAAGCACTCTCTTACAACTTTTCTCTAATAATAATTTTTTTTTCGTAACATTATAGGGATATTTTATCACAAAATTTCTTACATAAAAAAGTGGTGTAGAAAAGTAAGAACTGTATGCACAATGTAGAATATTTCGTAGGAGGTCGCCTAAAGGAAATGATCACTTTTCTTTACCTGACCCACAAGCTCTGTGTTATTTTTTCACACTTGCTATATCCATGTACAGCCACAGAACGGTCAATATTTTAATTTATTGTGTAAAATTGTTTGTACCTGCCTTTACCTTACACCACTTTTATTAGAGAACATTTTTCTTCTTATTTAATCGTAACTACACAATGAAAACAATTACTCTACTATAAAAGTGAAGCACCGAGAAGATAAATATACCGCCTTCCTCTAGAATGAATAAATGGGCATTTTCTAGACCTTCACTAGAAATATAGATTTCCACGCTATGCACGTCAATAAACTGAATAGCGGAAATGATCGAGAATTTCTAGTTTACACATTTCTAGATGATGAAACAATATTCTGAATATCCCGAATATACTTAATCTTTTCTATTGAGAGAAATTCTAGCTTGATTTTCTAGAATTGGGTAATAAACCAAGGTTATAGTTTCTGAAACCCGCCTCTTGTAGTCTCATTTGTTTGCAGAGACTTTTAAATAACTTTGCCCTCGATAACATAGGCAAACGCTCTAGAATTCTAATAGAGGTTTCTAGAACTCGCTTTGCAAGGGGACTAGAATGTATAAGGATGGAATGGAACTATTTTTTCTAGAGCCACAATTTAGATTGTAGATGTGAGTTACAGAAATTTTTCTCAATGAAGGGGTCTGAAAAAAAAATGTATATGTATATATATATATATATATATGTGTGTGTGTGTGTACTTAATTTTTTATGGAATAATTAAAAAAAAATGACCAGTCTGAATACATTTTGTTTTAGATTATAAAAGCCCATCAACATGTATAATCACTATTAATTTTAGATTTAAATAACCATACTTAAAACTATTTTTTTCTGAGTATATTTATTTAAAATTCAATATACTTACTGAAATTTAATAGACAAAATATACTCTTTTAATTTAATCAAGAAGATACCTAATAAAACAAGCCAAGAGCAAAATTAATCAAAGTAAAA
Organism: Salticus scenicus; assembly: GCA_963930645.1. Lineage (NCBI taxonomy): Eukaryota > Metazoa > Arthropoda > Arachnida > Araneae > Salticidae > Salticus > Salticus scenicus. Next base: position 103,747,698 of record OZ005649.1, read on the forward strand.
TATTTGATGTGTCGAAAAATCTGTAATCATTAATTTGCATTTCAAGTAAATCATTATCACACCAATTTCATTTAAATGCTGTGTACAAGAATTATATAATTAACATTAGTCGCAACACGCATACTTCGATTTCCCCTCCGAAAAAGAATTTATTGCCAGCATCGCCTGAATGTGAAATCAAAATTATCATTAATTGAATTGAAAGCAAGTGATTCACGTTTTACTCTAAGGATCATCAAAAGATCCTTCTTGATCGTGCATCACATTCAATCATTCCGCAAGATAATGAATAAATGAAATAAATAAATAGCTCGAGTTATATTGCCCTTGGCAAGATTAAAGTTTATTTTAAATAATCCATTTATCTGATTCTAATATTTTTGTTTCGTTGTCGCTAAATATGTTAGTCGTGTTAAATATATTGTAAATGATTATGCTCATTTCAAGTTTTATAGATAAATATTACGTGTATTTATTTCCATTTATTACAGATAAAGTTTTGGATTATAAAATATGTTACCTAGATTTATATTTTAAGGTAAAAGAAAATAAAACTTTTGTAAGACTGTATATATATATACAAACAATAAGACGATAAATGCATGTACAATATGATATATATATATATATATTGTAATTTATTCTCGAATTTATAATATAATATAATAAAACCATATTTATCCTACATGCTGAATGTATAATTCATTTCGAAATCCCTTACCGATATACAAATCTCAATAAATAAATAAATACATAAATAAAACATTTATTGAAATCACACAAAATTACAGTTAAAATTTCCTGCCGCTTTTCGTGCTAATAAGCTTAGTGTTTCCCACTGCATGATTCGTAGCGCACAGACGTCTCTCTGTACCTATTTTTATTTTATAGACACAAAAATGAATGAAGTTAAAATCCAAAAACTAATCCACACACAAAACCACGACTTGCTGGGGGAAGTTTGGAATAAAGTTACTCTTGAAATTCTATCGTCCATCGTAGGAGGCAAATTCTACTGACATCAGTTTTCTGTCGAATACGTCCGTCATTGAAGGGGTTCCAATTTATGTTCGCGTCACTCGATGGTGGGATCTGTTTGGCCTTGGCTAGATAAGTTACTGTACTGAGGCCCGCATACTATGTCGGCCTTCAGTCTTAGGTTAGGAACAGTAAAAGAGAGAGTTAAACGTTCAGGAAATTTCATTACAATACGTCCCGGAAATCTCACCAGAATATGTCTAGAATACAAAACTACTTACAGTAAAAAAAAATTACACGAACTTACACTGTTTCTTGCAGACACATAATCAAAATATCTTGTCTCTGAATACATAAAAATATATTACATATAATAATAATTCCCATCCTGGCTATTGCATTAGCAAAAAAAAAACTGTTTGTTTTATTATCATTAAGAGTTAATCACGATTCAGATGCACGTAGCACCCCCCCCCCCACACACACACAAAACAAATAAATAAATAAATAATATAAATAAATAAATTCCCCACTCTAAAATATATACATTTTCACAAAGATTTAGCGTCAATTCAAATGTTTCATTTTAAAAAATAGATACATAATCGATGTACACATATTGAAGGGATATTTCTACAAGGGGTTAATAGAAGTTTATATTCACCTACTTCTGCCTTCAGCAGTATCTTTCCCGCTTACGTTATATAGGTTCAGGGTCCTCATTGAAAAGATTTTTCCTTTAACGGGACATTTAAATTTAGATGTTAACTGGATGCTGGTGGCTCTGCTATTACTCAAAAACTACATTTTTTGGACAGAAATTGTTCGGGCAGATTATCGTCTTCATTCAACAGATTACAGCCCCAAATAATCTCCTCAGCTTAAAAATTTTAATTAATTAAAAAAAGAAAGAAAGGAACACTAATCAATAACTCAAAATTTTCTTTTATGTTAAGCAGTTTTTTATTAATTATCTACAAAAATTAACATATTAGCACTTCGAGAATCAATGGCACTAACTTCTCGTTATTAGCATGATTCTCTAACTAACTGCGATAGTTGGACGCGACAAATCTGCTTGCATTTATGTTTATAACTGCAGAGTTCCTCATTTAATATATATATATATATATATATATATATATTTAAATTATTTTAAAAAAGATTTAATCGAAAATTCAGAAATCGGGCTTCGTGGTGCATTACAAGAGATCCATATAAATCTCCATTGATAGTTCTGTAGCTCTGCGATTAGCCATGCACACGTACATACACATCTTCTTTTATTACATCGCATGTATAGATTCGACATATATATATATAGTATGTATTTAATATATGTTGGCTAGTAAGTATCTGGAAAATAATTGAGGAGCTTTTATGGGCTGTCTACTTCATTATAAATACTTTTTTGTTGTTGCAATGCTTTTACAGTACCTCTAAATATTATTTAATGAAATAATTTGCATTTACTCAATGGGCAGTTTTTGAGTGATCAAGGAAAGCAAAATCTGTTAGATAAATGAAACAATTTCGTGATTTTTTTCAAAGTGCGGCACATCTAAGATATTTTGTGCTCCGATGAGAAAGTTTTTCCTATTTAAGTCACTAAAAACTCTCAAAATCATCGCAAACTGTTGGATCTAGCTCACAAGAACACCAGAAAACGAAAAGACGCGACAAGGTCTTTGTTTCTGAAACGTGTGATGATTTGGGCTGAGATAAGCAACAATAGGAATATCCAACTTTTTTTTTTTTTTTTTTTTTTTTTTTAATCGAAGAAAACGTAAAAATTAATGGAAAGGCTTTTCAAAAAGATGTTTTAGAGAAAACTGTACTTCCATGGAAGCAAAATCACCTGGCTAAGATCTTTCACCAAGTTTGTGCTCTGGCCCATGGAGTCATATCCACGTTTGCTTTAATCGATGTCAAAGTGAAAAGGTATTTGACAAAAAATCAGTGTTCTTCTAACAGCTCTGATTTCTATCCAATGGATTTTTCAGTGTATTTGTTCTTAGAAGAACAATTGTGAACACACAAAAATCATACATTTGATAGACTTAAGAAAGCCCTGAGCAAAATATGGGATGGTTTAGATGCAAACTACTTGCACCGCACCGTCACATCACATCCGAAGAAGATCGCAGCTTGCCTCAAAGCCGATGACTCTCATTTTGAAAACTCATAGTAAAAAATAATTGTTAGACATTACTTGTTGCAAAAACATAAACTTTAAATTTGTTTGCCATTTTACTAATTCTTTAGTATCAAATACTTTTTTCCGGATACTTAATACCATGTATATAGTATGTATAATCTATCTATCTATCTCTCTCTCTATATATATACAGTAACCGTTGCTTAAGATGCTTGCCTACTTTTAAAATGCAATTTTCGGTGAAATCACCGATTTTCAATTTTTGGGTTATTATTAAAGACTGACATTTTAGCTTTCTAAATAAGTTTGAATTTTATTTCTATGTTGCTTAGAACATCATTTACAGGCATTTTAATACTAGACACTGGTTAGTTTTTGAAACCGGAAGTTGCAGGAAATTATCTATAAATGTTTGTTTACATAAATGTTTTACTCAATATAAGCATCAAAAATTGTTACTGAATACAAAATGAATAAAAATAAATAAAAATAAAAAACTTTCAAATAAATCAGGAACTTATTAAAATTATTTTTTATTTAATATGTAAAATCTTGTTTTTAAATATGTTTTCTGCTTTTTCTCAAAATGAGATTTTCAACATTTTGATTTACCCCAAAACATCATAACTCCAAAACTTATAATTGAAACGTTATTAAACTTTGACAAAATACTCTAGAGGAGTTATTTTAAGGATTGAACTACGACAATGAATCTAGCTAAATTATTATTTTTGTTACTTTGTCAATAGAAATTATGAACTGTCATGTATATTCATGATTTTTTCAGCATGTAAAAATGTTATCTTCTCTAAAATATTAAATAACATGCTTATAGTTTTGAGAGAAGTTCACTCCCTTAAGGACCTTTTAATAATCGAAATAAAATTTACAGAATAAAAATATCTTTATTTAAATTTGACTAATGATGTTTTGTAAAAGTTTTTTTTTTTTTTTTTTCCACAAATTTTATGCATATTTTGTACCTAAATATCAAAATATTTTTAAATTTGCATATTTCTTTCAGGTTATTCACTATTTTTGAATATACTATATCATATAATGCACATAAATCGGCAATTTTTCAATTATTAAAAAAAAAAAAAAAAAAAAAAAAAAAATCACCTCCGATAGTAGGCAGGCACCTTAATAGATTCACTGGTTAATAAAATCAGCCGTTTAAAATTATCAAATTGCCAGGCCCGAAATCAAATCAATACAAATTACTTGAATATCGTCGCTTAATAAAATCAGCATTGCCGGATAATATACTCAAAAATATCTCTTCAGCATTTATTCACTGTCCTTTATGCACGCTAAACAAATTTTTAAGTCTCAATCATTTTTATTATTTTTATTATTATATGAAAATAAAACCCAGTAGTCCCCCGAAATCTCTCTTTGTTGAAAATTTTACACTTACAGCATACATATTACACATACACATTACATATTAAACACGCTCCATTACTTGTCTCAGTAACAATTTTAAAGAACACAGTCTTTAAAGTGTAGTAAGGAATTACGAATTTGATTTGATTCAAAAGTGATTTTTATTATTATTATTATTATTAAAAGAAAATTATTATTCTTATTTTAAAAGAAATAAGTAAAGAAAGTTTAAACGTAACGATTTTAAATTTACTAGAAAACCGTGAACTAAATGATGATTTTAAGTAATGATGATTTTCCTCATAAAAAATCTTATCGGAACTTGGGATGTGTTAAATTTTTTATACTGTAGGGACAATTAATCAGTTATCTTTTAAAAATTAATTAATATTGTTTATTATTTTATTTTATTCGTTACATTTTTAAACTTATTTCCAAATTCAGGAAGACAATACAGTTTTCTTATGTACAGGAATGTTCGCCATAAATAATAATCAGCCGCTCACTTTAGCTCAGAACGAATATAAATTTAATAAGCGGCGGGTATATATTAGGGTAGTTACCTCTCAAAATTTGTAGCTTGGTATCCTCAATTGGGAAAAAAAAAAGTCTAAGTTGACAACTTCAGTTCACGCACGGGACTGAAAGTTTGAAATAATATGTTAAAAATTAAAATTTTCAAAAATAACAAAATTAGTTTTTTTTTTAATTTTTTATAATGCAACAGCCATAAATTCTCAGTATATAACGTAGTTTCAACCAAAAAAATTATTTTATAGCTTTTACATAATATCTTTAGTTCGCGTATACGCCTTAAAATGGGCTAAAATCGCCTAAAATTTGAAATTTACGTGTTTAATATACAATAATACATACATGATATATTTGCGTTTCAAAAGTATTTTAAAAATTCTAAATTTGTTGAATATAATCTTTTATCACAGTATTATACGTTCAAGTATAGTTACACACACATTTATATGTATATAATAACATTGCATGTCATAGCTAATTACAGAATGATTTATAGATTTTACCTATTTTTTGAGTCTTTAAGATTCCTCAGATGTGTTGGGAAATGTTTTAAATTGATATTTATAGTCAAATGATGTCATAGTTGATCTTGAGAGCAAAATTGTCTTTATGAAACTATCTATGTTCTCTTCTCCATATACTTTAGTACAAGATTCTGTTACAAAAATTACAATTTTTTGACACTTTGCGTGTGGCAAGGAAATTTAATTAGCTCGAACTCTAGGAGAACATTAGTATTAATAAGTTCCTCTAGGCTGTGCGCTGACACATTGCTCATTATTGGAGGAGGTGTAAGTTTGCCCTTGGACCAATCAATAAGTTCAATGTAATTTGAAGCTGCGAAATTGCTGGTCGGTGGTTGAAAAGTTCGCACCGATTTCCATTTTGGTTCTTGTTTCTTGCTTTTAGCAATCTTCGAAAAGCTAGCTGTCTTACGTACACTCTCTCATCTAGTACCATTGAAGTTAAAAGATTTTCGGGAAGACAAAAATACGCATTCCTCAAAATGACAGAATGAATTATTTTACGTACATTGTCGGGCAGCTTCTTCTGTACTAATTTAAACACGTGAACTGCTCCAAACTTTACAGAGGGATGCATTTTAATTCCAAACCATACTGGAGCGTATATCTTCATAATATAGCTGACCAGCAGTTTAATTTCGTCAGAATGTTTTACTTCAGAAATATATAATCTTAAGATCCTATTTGCACAAGTTAACCCCCTAGAGTTACTAAGAGGAGCAGGATCTTTCACAGCGAGATCTGGCGCACCCTTCCTGACTTGACTGCTCGATAAATATTAAGTAAATACTGTTGGTCCTTGCTTAAGTGAGTTTTTGTCTATTTATCTCCCTACTATTAATCGTTTCAAAATTAGCAACAGAGAGTTTTTCACAGTCAGTCAACTTCTTGACAATTTGTCCTGAGAAACTTCCCAAGCAGCACCGAAACGTTCTCTGAACGTTCAAATATTGTTCTGCAAACACGTTCTAAGAACGTTCACTTTGAACGTGTTATAGACGTCTATTTGTCCATCTTGAAGACGTACAATAGTACGGTTCAGAGAACGTTCATTGAACGTGTAACTATCACCATCGGTGTTATAGAAGCGTTCTGAGAACGTTCTATGTACACGGTCTCAGAACGTTCTAAACGTGTTTAGAACGTTTTCAAAACGTTATACACATTTTCAGAACGTTCTAGAAAACGTACTGTAAACGTTCTAAAATAGTGTAGCAACGTTCTGAAAACGTTCTATACACACGTTCTCACAACGTTATGTAAGCAATTTTTGAACGTTCTTTGAACGTGCTAAAAATGTGTTTCATGTATAATAAAATGGAAGAACTCGCAACATTTGTTCCGGGTCGAAAGAAGACACGACCCTTCGTCAGACGAACATAGTAGGCACGAATGCTGCTACGTTGCAGTTTTTTTTGCAGCACTCGTGCCTACTTTGTTCGGTTGATGAAGGGTTGTGTCTTTTCTCGACCCGAAACAATTGCTTAAAATAATATTAATAAAATAAAATAAATAATTAAATAAAAATAAATAAATAAACTTCAAAATTTAAAACATTTAGAAGTATTAAGAATCACCTTCATATTGTTTGTCTATGTTTTTTCTTTCTTTCTTTCTTTTCTTTTTCTTCCTTTTGGATTTTGTGATTTATTTGTATGTACGTGTGCATACTTGCCTTTGTGTTATAAAATTTTACATACACGTCTTCAAATATAATAACATACAGTATTTTCAATTTTTTTTTTTTTTTTTTTTTTTTAACTATAATCAAAGAAAACTGAAAAATTTTAAGATGCTAATTAATTATTATTTACTGACTAATTATTATTTTTCCCTTTGATTTTACATTCTTATATTTTAACAATAGAACTTAACCATATTTGGGTAATTAATTTGTGAATTTCTTGTTAAGTTAGAATATATATATATGTTTAAATACTGAAACTTATTGCAAACTTTTGGCATTCAAACATAGAACTATTTTTAAAACTTTAACTTATCAATGAATTCACAAATGAATACTTAGATATGTTATATATTCTATTGATAAAGAGTAATAATGTACAAATGATGGGAGAAAATAAAAATGTTTAAGAGAAGTATTTAAAAAATAATAATAATAATAATTAATTAATCTATTTATTTATTTTTTTAATTTAAATCGATTTTCTGAAGTTCTAATTTTAAAGTATTGGTTTAAAGCTTATGAATTTTACTTACACATGCATTGAAATAAAACAATATAAAATATGATAAAATTTCTTGAAAATCTTTTAAATATAAAATAAATAATTTTTAAAATTTAAAATATTTTTTAAAATTTTTAGAGAGCCGGCTGCTAACTTTTTTTTCCCTTGATTTTACAATACTACAGTGTAATAATAAAATCTAAACAAGTATACTTAAATATATCTAACATTAAATTGTAATAATACAAAATCGAATGGGGAAAAAAATAGTAATAATAATAAATAATTAAAAGGTAGTTAGCATAAAAAATTTAAAAATTAAAGTTTTCAAATTATTATTATTATTACTCTTTATTTATTTATTTATTTATTTTTTATGGTTTTTGAAAACTTTAATTTATTTAATTTTTTTAAATTTTAATGCAGATTTGGGCAAAACTATGCAAATCCTAGACTAGACATATGAAAATTGTGTGGAATAAACTTATCTGTAATAGTGTATCCAAATGTCAGGAAGAAATCTGAAAATGATGTCAGAAAAAGTTACCGTTATCTATCTTGGACCTTGGAGTCTTTCCGTAGTCATAACTGGCAAACCCAATAAAAATTTCACAGTTTGGCGAATTTTTTCTTTTATTTTTAAGATTCAAGATTCAGCAAAATGTATGTCACTTTTATATTATTAATTGAAAAGGAATTTATTTTAGTTATATTTATTATTTTTATGAGAAATACAAAACTCAAGATTTTTATTCAGATTTTTTTTTTTAAATGTTACATGTTATTGCGTATCTATTTAATAATATTTTACATGATAATTGACGTTTATTATGAAGTAAAATATACAAATTTTATCGTAACTAAAATAATCGCATACCTGCTTATATGAATCAATTACAATAAATTACAGGAAATGTTAAACTTTTGTCTTGTGACTATCACACAATTCTTTTCTTTATTTTCTAATACAATTCACATAGTTTAGATCAAATCACACATTTTACATAGTAAAATTAAAAAACAAAATAAAATAAATAAATAAATAAATAATAATAACAATAAACTTTTTTTTTATTATTATTATTAAAAAAATATCGATAACTTTGTTTTACATTATCACAGATAAGTCATTCAACCGTTCGTTTTAAAAGATATCAACGAGTAATTTTGAAAAAATATTATAAAAATTTACACATCCGAGGAGTGGGGAAGGATTGTTAAAAGTCTTCATGTTCACCGTTAATATTTAAAAAAAAATCAGTTTCACAATGTTCAGCTAAAGAAATCCCTATTGTGTGCATTTATAAGAAATTTTCTCCTCTATTGTAATATTAAAATTTTGAAAAAATAAATGACAGCGCGACTTGTTGAGCGTTATATGTGTAAAAAAAAAAGAAGGTAATAATCACTAACTGATATCAAGATGGAGCTAAATATAAGTTTTCAGGAAATTCTGTTCATTAGTTTTTGACTTATAGTTGACACAAAATTCTTATCACACATATTCATACACACAGACAAACAGGCATTTTCTAAGAAATATCAATTTTTTATTAGAACATCTTAAAAAGGGAAAAATCTATCGAAACGCGAAGGTCAAAAATATTTACGAATCAAATCTTTCTTCTTTTTATTATAGAAGAAAATAATAAATAAATAAGGAAAACAAAATTTTTAGCTACTTTTTTTTATTGTTTCAGCTTCTAAATTTACAATATCATAAAGATCATTTACAACGTATCATCACTGTTTATTATTATTATGTTTGTTACTTACATAAGAAAAAAGCACTAGATTTGTGGAAATGTTCAACTTCCGGTTTTCGATAAATATACACGTTTTGTGACTTCTGAGTATGATTTGGCTTTTTTATCATTTGAAAATAACTGTGAGTTCGTTAATAAATAAATAAATAAATAAATAAATAAATAAATAAAAATAAATGTGGACGCGGTTTCTCACAAAGCAATTGACGCAAAGTAACATAACATTTGAATGGACCTGGAATTAGTGCTTAGTAGCTTTTGAGATATTATCGTCCATCATGTGGCGCTGATATAATGTGATCCCATTTAAGGAAAGGTTGTATCACAGCTTGTATTATACATAAATGTACTAAAGTTATATATGAGATCAGCATTATGTAAATATCTGCTGATTCAATTTGGGTGCATATCGGTCGATAGGTGCCTTTGCTATGCTGCAATTTAATCTTGTTAACGGGAAGCAATATATCAGTTTCTATGATATTTAAAGTCATCACATTTCGTTTGTGATATGGCTATTGTAAAGTTAAATAAATTAATTTTCCATATCGTCTATTTTAGGTAGCGCTACTACGTTGAAGTTTTACTCGTTTAGTTAAAATCTTATTTCAATTTCTGTCATTTAAATACACCAAACTTGGTATGTGAAAAATATATTATTAAAATTTATTTAAATGCGGATATAAATTGGCAAACAAGTTGTGCTGCTATTACTTTGTACGATTTCTAGATGTCTACACTTCAGCATCAATTGCTGAAAATTACACGAAATTACAAATAAAAAGTTTATTATATGAAAGTAAATTGATTAAAATTCTGTATATGCAAATCGTAGGTAACGCTGTTCATATAGAATGATATAAAAGAAAGTTTTATGATGGTCCGAGCATAACTAATTTTGTATTATATCTGTGTCACTCAACGAAAAAATTGTTATATTTTTATTGATACGCGTATAATACAGAAATTATTTATTTTTTAGTAATAAATTTCATAATTAACAAAAGAGAAAAATAATTCGGACTTCATAGTTTATAAAAAATTTTCCATCTCTACTTCACTATATTGTTTAATTTAGTGATAAACGCTAGAGATAATGCCTTAAAATATGCTTGATTTCAAATGTAGAAGAAGAAATCTCCCGAAATCTATCTTTAGAGCTCTATATGGAAAATAAAAGTTTAAAATAGGTTATTTTTTAAATAGCTCTTATATCGTATAAAAATTTTGTGCACATTATATTCTGTGTAACAAAAAAGTATAGAAAGAACAAATTTTTATACTATTGAATATTAACAAGGAGCAATTTCGAATTATATATCATATTTTTTCGAAAAATATTTGTGAGACCCTTTAAAACAATCATTAATATTAATCATAGCATATTCTACACGTTTTATTTTGCCAAATCGCAATAAATATGCCAAAATGATATGCATTCCTGCTTCCTGCAAAGTTTAGCAGATGGCCGCAGCACACGTGTCGGGATATTCTGCTGATTAAGCGAAATGCAGTTCAAACATTAACATCTGCTTTTGATTCGGAATTTTTATACTATTTAAAACTGAAATATTTTTGTAAACTAGTATATTGCGGCCACTACAAATCTTTATTTTATGCTTTTCTGTACAAGTACATGATATTTGTTAAAATTATTTTCTATGATGAATACAGACGATTTTCATCTGAAAGAAGTAAAACATTAAGCATAAAAAAAAAATAAAAAAAAATCTATGGTATACAGAAGATATTTTAGGAAATGTGTTTTATAAATAAAAAATGTTAAAAATTGACAATATTGTTTTAAATTTTCACAGTTTTTTAAGGTTCAAGCATTCGTTTTAATGGTATTGATGACTTTCTTTGTAAAACAAACATGTTGAAATTTTAACCCATAGGAAAAAGCGATGACCTACAAAAATCACCCCTAGTTTTTTTAGTCGAGTTGACTATTGCTTTTACACACACACACACACACATATATATATATATATATATATATATATTACATAATTTCAATATCACATTTTTATACTATTTTTAGTTTAGAGCATTAATAAGTAATAGAAAGTATGCTATTGCTTTTCCGTTAACGAAATTAAATTGCAACGTACCAGCGACACCTGTCGATCGATATGCACCCAAATGGAATCAGCAGAGTTTTATATGATATCAATATTCCATATCAAGTGTGTGTATTTAAATCAAGTGCATTTATAAGTATTACTGTATTTATAATAATTTATATCACAAAATCTGAAAAATTGCTTTATGTTAGCGGGATTAATTGCAGAACTGCAGCGCCACCAGCTGGCCAATATACGCTTCTAAATTAGATCAGCGTAATTTTACATAATATCTTGCTTACATGTTAATTTGGTGCATTTATATACCGTAGAATCTGAGATATAACTTCCCCGATTTACAAAATAGCATCACCACCTTTCATTCGATACATTCAAAGAAAAATCATCAACAATTTAGGTCAAGATCTAACTAAATATAAAATTTTGCGAAATTCCGTTCATTGGTTTGTGAGATACAGAGTCCACAAAATTTTTACAATACACACACAAAAAGACGGACACGCAGATTGAAATTTTCTGAAAATGGTCGAATTGTATCCTGGATATCTCAATTGTATAAACTGCTGGAAAACCAGAAGTCAGAAATTTTCAATTATAAAATGCATTTTTCTCAGAAGAAAGTAGAAATACTATTGCGTTAACTTTATATACCTCTGCTAAAATTTTATGAAACATATAATATTGAATATCTGAAAAAAAAAATGTCCGGAGTAATATGTTTTATTAAATTCAAAAAATAAAATTATAAATAAAGATACTTAAACTTTATTTATTTATTTTTTCCCTATTACCTCATCACTATAACCATTCTTTAATAACATGTTAACAAGCCGTAAAACTAAAAATAAGGCAACATAAACAGAGAAAAAGACATTTTGTCTTATTCGTTACAACCACACTGAGACAGAACGTGTTACGACGGTGATACACTAGAACGTTTTTCTTAGAACTAGAATTGTACGTTTTATAGAAGGTACAAAGCAAACCTTTTCAAAACGTTCTAAATATTACTATTTCTGAACGTCTAATAGAACGTTCTTTTGACACGAAACACCGTGTTTGAACGATTGTAACCGTTATTAGACGTTCACAGTACGTTCCCGTGCTACTTGGGTTGTGGGTCCTGTAGTATCAACCATCTACACTTTCAAACAAATGTCTGAACGGAAGTTCGTTGAAATGTAATAAACATATAAACCATTGTAAAGGACGACCAAGTTTAAGCTCAAGGTTACGAATAACTTCGTTTTTCTATTCTGTGTTAGTCGCTGTTTGGTCACTTACAATTGCAACGAACTTAACATAATCAAATTTGTTGTTTTCTAAATAGCAAAAGATGCTATTAGCTATATCGCTTCCAGTGGCCCTTGGAGGTGTCAAAGGTCCCAGATACTTTCCTCCAGGCTCTAAATGAATTTCTTAATGTGTAGTACTTATTATGGCAATACTTTATCTATTTAACAATACGTTCATGACTGACCGTTGGTATAGAAGCTTTAGAGTACAGTTCTTCTATTTGAGCAGCAATGCAATCTGAAATCTTTGAAAAAGATTCGTTTTTTAGAGATTTTGTTGTTTCTTCAAAACAAGCTAACAAAACATCTGCACATGTGGGTTAAATACCTTGACTTAACGCTTTTGGTGCACCGAAAAATGGACAAACACTTAAGCGTTTAGAAGTTTTCGGGGATCCCATTATGTATTATTTGTAGAACGGAGAACAATATAACAGAACTTGAGCATCAAAATCTCCAATAACTTTACAAAATAATCTACTCAAAGCAAAACACGCTGCACTTTTTGACTTACTTACAGTTACAAATTAAAGATGTTGCTTGCTTAGTGGCTAATAACTGACTGACAAAGTGAGAGCAGAGCCTTTAAACTGTCTACTAGAATGTATCTACTGTCTTGACAAGTCGGCGGTGGAAAAAGAATGCGACTGCGCGGCGCCAACTTAGCGCTTGCCGGTCAATTACAGTTCGTGTTCAGTTTTTGACATTTTTTTCAAATTTTAAGCCTCATGCGCGAACAGAATATACCCAAGCAGCACGGAAACGTTCTCTGAACGTTTAAAAATAGTTCTACTAACACGTTCTATGAACGTTCAGCTTGAACGTTTTATAGACGTCTATTTGTCCATCTTGAAGACGTCGAATAGTACGGTACAAAACACGTTCTGCACACGTGTAAACATCACCATTCTTTCTACAGACACGTTCTCAGAACGTTCTTCATGTACGTTTTTGCAACGTCCTGAACGTTGTTTGAACGTTTTAAAATCGTTCTTTGAACGTTTTAAAACGTTCTTTGAATCGTTCTTCGAACGTTCTTTGTACGTTTTAAGGGGACATACGACCCTTAGAACATCGATTTAATTATAGTCTTTTTAAAAGTAAATCATTGTTAACTAAGCTTCATTGAACATGTCTAATTGTTATCTATAAGTTTATTATGTATTTTGGAATATAATTTAAATTCTATTGTGAATTATTTAATAATTTATGTGTTAATAATAAATGTGTTTTTTTTTCACCTTACGCGCAAGATATCTCTGAAACTATTTAATATTTTTTCTTGAAATTTTCACAGATTATGTAAAATATCAGATCCTTTAAACTGAATTTGTATCCCCCCCCCCTCCATATTTTTTTTATACAGGTGATACTTAGATTTTATTAAAAAATAAATCATCTTTGAACTTTTTTTTTTTTTTTTAACATAAACTGGAACAAATTTAGATTCAGTTTGAAGGATCTGATATGTTACATAATCTGTGAAAATTTCAAGAAAAAATATTAAATGGTTTTAGAGGTATCCTGCGTGCAAGGTGAAAAAAAAAAACACATTTATTATTAACACATAAATTATTAAATAATTCACCACAGAATTTAAATTATATTCCAAAATACATAATAATCTTATAGGTAACAATTAGACATGCCCAATAAAGCTTAGTTAACAATGATTTACTTTAAAAAAGACTATAATTAAATTGATGTTTTTGAAGTTCTAAGGGTCGTATGTTCCCTCAAAATTGTGTGACGTGTGTACTTTATTTATTTTTTCTCTTTTTCTTTACTTTCTTTCTTGTGTGTGTGTGAATGTGTGTGTGTTTGTTTGTTTTTGTAAACTGTCATAGTATTATGCAAATTTACATAAATGTATTGAAGTATAATATTATTACATACAAAGCAATTTCTCGAAATCTATTTAAATTGACAATGACAATAATTTTTTTTAATTTCAAAGTTTTTTTAATACTTTAAATGTAGATTTTAACAAAGACATTGTTAAAACACACTGTTAACATTTAAAGACACTGTTAACATTTTAAGATTCCTCTTAACAAAGTTTTATTTTATTTTTCCATCGATTGTGCATTATTAACGTTAAGTTACAGAATTTAGACATTTCTGATTATTAATTAATCATTCATAGATAAAATTTAAGAAATATTTTTTTGAATGCTGAAATTTATTCCCAAGTTTCAGCATTTAAATATAAAAATATTTTTAAAACATTAACTTATGAATAAATTTACCTAAACGTGTATAGATTCTATTTCAAAATTATTATAATGCGCAACAGATGGAAAACTAAAACAAACATTTGTCAAGAGGTACATCTAAAATATTTTCAAAACACTAAAATTAAAAAAAAATATTTGCTATTGTAAATTTAAATAGATTTCGAGAAATTTTAATGTACTTAACAATATTATATTTTAATGCATATGTATGAAAATTTTATTTAAGTTATTGACTTACGAAATTATAAATTTTCCATCTATATGCGCTGAAATAAAACAATATAAAATATAAAATTCCAGAAACGTAGTCTTTTTTTTAAGAACTTCCTGCCAACTAATTTTTAATATTATCCCTTGATTTTACTATAATGTAATAACATCTAAACATATCTGATTTTATTTATTTATTTATTTATATTTTTTTTTTTTGTGGTATATTTATATTTATTTTTTTTGTTATATATTTATTTTTAATAAGTTAATGTTTTAAAAATATTTTTATGCTCAAATGCTAAAAATTAAATTTCATTTCTCAAACACAAAAATATTTTTAAGAAGTAAACTTATCACTCTACTACAAATTAATACTCAAATATATTTATCGTTAAACTATAATAATATAAAATTAACGGAAAAAAGAAAAAACCAAAATGGAACATTTTAAAAATTTGAAAAAAAAATATTATGTTAATTTGGCTTTAAATTTAAACAGTTTTCGAGAATTTTTTACATGCTTAATAGAATTGTTAGATTTTGATGTATATATATAATGTAAAATGAGACTTATCTGTAGCTGTCTTTTTTCAACGTGTCGGGTAATGTTATGTTAAACACTCATTGCCAATTGCCATATGCCATTGACTTTGACTTTGCACTTTGGCTCGCAACATAGGCTGGCAACCTAGAGGAAGTTCAGCGGCAGCGATTTGGCGTTTGGCGAGATTTAACAAAACACACTATTATTATTTTAATTTTATTATTAAAAATGAATTAATTTATTTTTAGTCTATGTATTTTTTTTTTTTTTCAAAAAATTTTAATAATTTTTTTTAAATCGATCGTAGTTAAAATACCAAGTGCCTGTTTAATTGGTTTGCTTAAATGAATTACACGCACTGTTATTTTTATGAAAGAAAACTATTAATGAAAATCAATAAAAATTGCATAGAAAAACTATAATCATAAAGAAAGAAACATAATAAAATTGTTAGCTTTTTTATTTGTTCCAGACTGAATATTTTAAATTCATATGGAATATTTAGAAATTTATATTTATTCTTGTTGTTGTGTTTTGTTTTTATTACTTTAACTCATTATTTTTTATTGTCCCTTTTTTGGGACGTAACTTTTTTTTTTTTTTTTTTTTTTTTTTTTAATAGTTTTAGACAATATGATAATGGAAATATAGTTTTAGATAATGCATTCTGCCACTATCCCAAAAATAAGACGATCTGCGGTAGTATGCTTAATTTCTTGAAATTTGTTATAATTCTTAAATAGTTTTTACTAAAACTTATAAAAATCACTAATTAAGAAAAAATTTGAAAATTAGTTTAGCAAATAATGGGTTAATAGAAAAAACTGTTTAAACGGTATGAAACATAACTATTGCATTATATAATTTGAAAAAAAAATAATAATTTTATTCAATTATTGCAGCAATCACACATGTTTTACTAATTTATTAATTAATAAAAGAGAAAAGTTTTGCAGTTCGTATAAATTAGAAAATTCTTTCCAAGTACACTTTATCCGTTATATCGTTCAATCTGAAGTGAAATTTACCTCAATGATGATGCCTTAAACTGTATAGTGTTTTTAATTACGGAGAAAGAAATCTCATAAAAGCTTGCTTTATACCTTTATTATTATTATTATTATTATTACGAAAGGGAAAGCATGAAGTAGATCATTATTTTTTTTTATAAGCTTGTATATCGTTTAAAGTTTCCATACGTTCTACATACAATACCAACGAAAAAAGAAAGGGCGAAAAAACCTTTACAACACAGAAAATTTACATGCGCAATTTCGACTTATATCTCATAATGTATCTGAAAACGATCGTAAAGCCCTATAAACTTATTAATTTTGCTAATTATATTCTACAGGAAACACTGCATTTTACAGCAGAATAATGTATGATAATTCTGTTATTTTGTGCAAAATATACAATTTTTAAAATATGCTTTAAGGAAAGACCTCCCATAGACCCTAAATGTGTCGGAATTGTTTTCTGAGTTTCTGTGCATAAAACAGTACTATTTTTATTATTCTCAATTATGATAGAGCCAAAGTAAACCTGAACAACATATGAAAAATATAATATTCTAAAATTATTTACTGAATAAATGAGCAAAAATACAGATAGACAAACAAACCAAAATCACAAACGCTTTTTGATTTTGTTAGAATGTTGAAAAGCGTAAAAGAACTAAATATGAACTCAGAAATTCTCACATATATCCCCCAATGCACCTTAATATATATATATATATATATATATATATATATATATATATATACATATATATATACATATATATATATATATATATTTTTTTTTTTTTGTCGCGAAGTGAATATTATGCTAATCATGCCACATTTTATACAAAGCATGCATTTAGGCATATGAATTACATTAATTATGTAATATAAGTGAACGTATGTATGTAATACATACGTTCACTTATATGTTTCTTATGTTTTACGCTGTATAAAAATATAATAAAATAAGTTTTACTTAAATATCTCTGGTAGACCATAATATATCAGAGTTCTTTTCAGGCATCACCGCATCTAAAGCACTAGTGCTATTTATACCATTTTCAGTCAAGAGCAAGTAATAGTAAAATTGAAATATATACATATATATATATAGGTTTTGGAGCATGTTAAAAATGTTTATAAAATTAATGTGCGAAGAAGCAGATCAAGAGATAGAAAAACCGGTATCATATAAGCTTGTCAACTTTGCTGGGAAATGTTAAAAAATAAAAATAATAATGGCTTGTGTATTGCTAAATAAACACACACAAACACATATCTGGGATCGTACAGCGCAAGTATTATTCAACACAATTAACTCTCTATCTTTTTTAACACCTTCCAAGAAAACTGAACAGTATTTAAGATTTCGGTTCATCTATCTGTCTACTCTTTCCTTTCCTTGATTATTTTTAGAATAAGTTTAATCTGATATACTGATATATTATTATTCAGCTGATTATGTCATGTTCTTTATTGAAAATAGTATAAAAATACGACTAGATTTTATACAAGGATTTACGAAAGAATTAGGATATATTGCGTTCTATGACGAATATTTTCTAAAACATCCTGAAAATTTCGCTGTAATATCCTGAATATGAATGGAATTTGATCGAAGTGCATTTCTGTTGAGTTATCAGTTATACGTTTTTAAAAATTTCAAATAAAGTTGAAAAGAATTAATAAATCTTGTTTGTCTGTAGAATGGTGTATCAATCTGCCTGCGTTCACATTTTCATAAATAGTTTTAGAATTCATTGAAATTAATATGTGTCGATCAGGTGTTTAGTTTTATTAGAAAATTCCTTATTAATTATCTTGCATGTGGTACGAGTAATTTATGTAAAAGTATAAAAAAATAATTCGAATAAATATGGTCTGAAAGAGATATTTTTACTAGTTAAATTTTAAAATAGTACGCTGCAATAATCATTAAAAAAAAAAAAAAAAAAAAAAAACATACATATTTCTGATTAAATAAATTAAACTGAGGTTGATTAACTGTAATTAATGTAAAGGGCCTTAAAAATATTCGATATGATTGAAAATTTGTTGATGCGCATTTTCATAGTCTTATGCGTTTTAAATGACCAGTTAAATAACCAGTTATTATTAAAAGAAAAAAAAATCCTTCTTTAATCCATTACCGTTTAAAAAAATGAATAGCAGCACATGGAATCGTAAAAAGTGTACGATTAGCTGTTTATGAAGTTGTTATTTTTAAGTTGATGTTTGATTTCAAATCAAATTAATAGCAAGAAGATTAAAATTCTACAGATTCTTTTGAAAATCTATTTATTTTTTTATTTTTTTTTTCCAAGTGCAAAACAAACATTTTTACAGAAATGCATTAAATTTGCTTAATAACTGCGAGTGAAGGTATACAAAGTAATGAAAGTGGGAATACCTTGTATCAAGTTTTATTCATTGCTGAAGTTATACATTTTAAGTAATTCTTCAAAAGATATTAATCTATATTCTAATAATCTATATTATTTTTCTTAAGAATGATGTAGAAAAAAGAATTATAAAATTTTATTTCTTTATAAAGAAAAAAAAAATCTAAAATATGTAATATATGAAACTTATATATAAAAAAAAAACTTCATTATTTAATTAATTAGAAATAACTAAATGAAAATACCTTTTTGCACTGAGAATTACGTTGCATATTTTTATATATTTTTTGTTATTAATAAGTGAAAACTAATGTCAGATTAATAAAAATAAAAGTTTATAATTTAAACATTATTAGAGATTCCAGTTTTATATTTACTGCCCTATCTCTAGTAAAAACTGTTCTTTAATAGTAAACTTTAAGCTTTTAAAATTGACCATTTGCTATTTAAAAGCAAAAGGGGAAAATAACAAGTGAGAAAATCGCCAAGAAGCGAAATACGCTCCTAAATTACAACCATTTCTCTACCAGCAGATGTTTTTGCGGTTTGCGATAATGTAAATAATTATGAGTTTCCTGTTTCAGCCAACGTATCTAATAGCTAGAATTTTACATTCAAAAATTAATCCTTTTAATATATTTCATATATATATATATATATATATATATATATATAATTCAAATTTATTTTATTATTTCAAATTATATTAATTTTTTAAATATTTTGTAAAAGATAGATTGTTATAAAAATAATGAATTGGTAGATTCAAGTAATATTATAACATTTAGTATGTAAGTAGTTCAATATTTGAATAACTTCTAAATCAAAGAATTTTTCATCATCAAATGTATGATATGTGTATATAATTATATTAAAATATTTTTGACGATTTTTTTTAACAAAATAATGAAGTTAAATTTGAAAAAAAAAAAATTATGAATAGTGTAAAATTTTTAAAATATTTTTTTTTTATTTGATTTTATTTGTAACAATATGACTTCCATAATTCACTACTACTCTTATTATATGCTCTTTTACATATAGTGCGATCAGAATACATAAATTGGATTTCACATATTAGACATATAACAATTTTCCTGTAAAAAAACCTAATGCATGCGTCGTGAATAACACATAAAAAGGATTTTACATAGCAAGTTAAAAAAAAAAAAAAAAAAAAAAAAAAAAGATAAAACCTTTTTTTGAAACACCAATTTCCGAGCTACTTAATCAGGATGCCTGTCAATTTTCTTTTCTTGTAGTAATTAAGTAATACACGTGGAAAGACATCTAAAAAGGGTTTATGTAGCAAATTTGAAGAAAATCGTTCGAGCCCTTTTTGATAGAATTAAATATATTCTCACTTACGATTTTCTACAAAATAACCTTTTCACCGTAAACCTTAAATTACATACGAATGTACATCTAGATGAAAGGTAAAGTGGCGAGTTTGAAGAAAATCCGTGGATCCATTTTTTGCGCACTTGCGAGGTTTAAAATTTCCATATTCATATAAAAGGCTTATATATATATATATATATATATATATATATATATATATATATATATATTTTAACTAACCAACTAATACATACGAAAGGGCATTTAAATCGCGTGTATACACATATACACTGACGAATTGCAAAAACCATTTCTTTGTACTCTAAAAACATATAAATTAAGCAAAAGTGTAATATCGAAATACTTGATCGAATTAAATATTTCCATTTTATTCCAAATTATTTTCTAATACAGCAAACTAATATAACAATCAAATAATAATTTTATATAGAGTATGTCAACAAAATTACATGATTATGCGTTCATTTTAATTAGAGTTTTCGCGAAGAGAATTTCAATTGCAAATATCAAATAATTATAATTTAAAATTATGTTAAAAAACTAAACCACCTCTTCATTTTTATTTCCCAATGAATATTATTATAAATTGTATCAACAAAATCAAGTTCTGTCTTGTTGTCAAAAATTTTATACATTATAACGGAAAATAGAGCACTTTGTCATATTCGTTATAATTGTACTGAAACAGAACGTGTTACGACGGTGTTTCCCTTAACGTTTTTTATAAAACTGAAATTGTACGTTTTATGAATGGTACAAAACACACCTTTTTAGAACGTTCTGAATAATACTGCTTTTGAACGTCGAGTAGAACGTTCTTTTGACACGAAACACGGTGTTTGAACCAGTGTAACCGTTATTAGACGTTCAGAGAACGTTCATGTGCTACTTGGGTATCATCTAAAAGTTTTTTTTTTTTTTTTTTTTTTTTTTTTTTTTTTTAATAGATGAAATTACGCTATATACTAACATTTTATGGCTGTTGCATTACAAAAAGTTACAAAAAAAAAATTTCTAATTTTATTATTATATTTTTAATTTTCAATTTTTAACATATTTTTTCAAACTTTCAGCCTCATGCGCGAAATGAAGATGTCAACTTAGGATTATTTTTTTTCCCCAATTGAGGATACCAAACTACAACTTTAGAGAGGTAACGCGATTCTGAAATAAAAGAATCTATTTTTTCGAACCACCCTAGTGTATATATTATAAAAATTAAAGTATAAATAATCTGTATGTAAAGCAAATTAAATTTTTTCAACATAATAAATGTATTTTTTCCTCAATGAATCTTACTGAATATTTAATTAAGAGTCTTGCAATCAAGTAACTATAAGTTCAGAAATTTTTCATTAGAATTGATAATACTTTACATTTTAATTTTATTTTTTGTTGTATAAACTTTATCTTTACATATACGTTAGTTAAATTTACATATATTGTCAAAAAGAATAACAATGTAATAAATAAAAGAAGCAGTCAGTTAAAATAATTATTTAGTTAAACTGGAAAAAAAAAATGTATATCCATATATTTATCTAAAGATTGTTTCAAATACAAATTATATATATATATATATTCTTTAATAATTGAAAAAAAAATAGTTATTCGTAAGAATTTTTACGTAAACAATTCGCTTTTTTTCATTTCATTCTTCTTATATCAATGAAACACATTTGTCAGGAAAAAAAAAAAAATGTTAAGCACTTTATTAATTAACCAAACGTAAATGAAAAATATTAATTAAAATTTAGAAAAATAAATAGAAATTTCATACAATGTAAAAACAAAAAGCGCACATGATTGAGCTTTTTTTTCTTTTCTATTTAAGAAATCGCCTTAAAAAAAAAATATATATATATATATATATAATAATAATAATAATAATAATAATATATTAGTATGTTTTTATGTTATTAGAAATTGTTTTCATTAATTTCTAAATTTAAACTTTAATAAAAATTTCCTGATTTTGTTTTCTGAATAATTAACTTTTTCTTTTGATTGTATATAATAAAATTGAAAGTTGTTTTAAATAATAAATTATTTATAAAATTTAGATAAAGAAATTATTAAAATTAGCCCTATTAAAACCAATTAAATTATAATGTTTAACCTTGCATTTGATTTTATATAATAATATTGAAAAGTGTTTGAATATTAAATTACTTATAGGAATTTGGATTAAAAATTTATCAAAAGAAGTCCTATTAAAATCATTTAAGAAATTAACACCACATATTTGAATTTTAAATGTAGAACTTCGTGCAGTTCTTCTTAATCTATATCGCAACTTTTTGTGTTATTCTTTCCTCTATGTTAAATTCAGTTCTATATTTTTGTGTGCTGTTATTGTTTTAGTTCTATTAATTGCTAAATTTTAAGATTAAATTTTATTGCTTTATCTATTATTTATATATATACATATATATACAGTAGAATCTCGTAAAACGAGCTCCCGCAAAACGCGATTTCGGATAACGCGACGAAAAATCTGCGAAAATTATACATACAGCGCGATGAAGAGTCTCGTATAACGCGTAAAATAAAGGAAGCACGTGACGACATCTTTTCTACTTTCAACCTGTTCAAGGACACTTAATTTTTCACTGCATGTAACGATTGCTCCGTTACTATGCCAACACCCGACGCTTTCTGTCTCATTGCGGAATAAAATCGTTTGCTCAATGTATGTCTACTATAACGCGGTTTCATATTGCGCGGAATATATCCCCCGCGTTATACGAGAGTCTACTGTACATACATATATATATATATACATTGAATAATATATGTAGTGTATACTAGAAGTTACGGTGGGGTATTGTGAATGACGTTTAGGGTATGCTCCATACGGGTGGATAGAAACAGCTCGTTATCATGAAAAGTTCATTGTTCTGATTGCCTGTTAAAATGCCGTCATACCTACGTTGTTTCTCGAAATAAGCGAATTAACCAATAAGGTGACTGAATATCCATTTTAGATGTATATTGTTTCTACTCACCCGGGTGAAGCATTCCCAAACCTTCATGCACGATACGACACTGCTACAAGAGAACGAAATATTAAAAGGTTAAAAAACCAAAAATTAACAATATTTCAAATTTAATTATATTAATAGTAAATATTCTTGGAGGGGAATCCTGATTTGCAAAGTAACTGCTAACTGTTACAATTGAACAGAGATGGAAGCACCAAACAATTACTTGAACTTTCTTCGGAATACTATCCTGCGCAGGACAAAAACTCTTTTGGACTCCCCTGAGCAGGTTTCTTTTGTTTAGTGTTCTCAAAAAATCTCTAATGTGAGGCGCGTGGCACCTTAAATAATTTTCATTCAAATTTATTCGAAATGATAAAATTGTGATTCGTATTCTTTAAATCTTTTCATATCACCTAAAATCATGTATAAATAAAAAGGAGTCGCAAAAGCTGTATTCAACTTCCAAATTTGTTTGTGTGCTATTGTCTTTAACTCGTCCCGGATCTGGCAGAGGGGTGAGTAGATTAAATTTATTCTCATTAAATCTAACGCATGTTTTATTGATATTATATAAATGAAAATCTAATCAATTTAGATTTAGGAATTAAAATCGTTAATTTTATTTGAAATTCTTAATTACAGATATTCTAATTTCAATGTAAAATTCAAAGTTGAGATTAGTATAAAATGAAACATAGTCGTATATTCTTCTTGGCTATAAAGCCATAGTGGTCCGTCGAGCCGGATAATCAATTATCTATTAATTAGATAATTAATTGTAATTCGTAAAATTAAAAAAGTAATTAAAAATTGAAAAAAATAATTGTTTACGCCGTATAAAATATTCTGAGTAAGTGTATTATAGTTTAAGGGAAGTTAAAATGAATTTGTTAATGTAAATCATTAATAAATTGAGTTAAATCAAATTGTTATTTATAATACGTAATTCAAAGTACTTTTTGTTTGAAAAGTTTTGGTTTCCACTTAGTTTCGTTTTAAAACGTAATAGTTTTGGTTTAGGAATCAAGAAACAAAAATTCATATTAAATAATTGTTAAACAAATTTAGGTATGAATATACAAAAATTGCATTTATTATTTTTTTAATTATTTATTTTAGTTAAAAAAAATAAATCTATTTTATGTGTTTGTTTCTTTTTCATTTGTTCTTTTTTTTTTCTCATATTTTACTTCCTGCTCTGCAGAATAATAATTTAATTCAATCGATTAATTTATATTAAAATTTGATTATTTGTAATTATATATATAAATGAAAATCTAATCAATTTAGATTTAGGAATTAAAATCGTTAATTTTATTTGAAATTCTTAATTACAGATATTCTAATTTCAATGTAAAATTCAAAGTTGAGATTAGTATAAAACAAACGAACGCCACGACACTCAGCGGAAACGGAAAAACGAACGAAACTGCGACACTTATATTATACACGAATTTAAAGATCAAAGAAACCGCTGAAAGCCGACACTTAATATCTCAGGAAATATGGGAGGTTATGTTCTGATAATTTCAAAATAGTCTTACACCTTCTGTCTGATCCTACCCTGAAATCGCTACATTTCTGTGTGCAATATATTTCGAGATATGAATTGGCTCATTTAAGCTATAAATGGACGGCCTAATGTGTAAGAATTTTTTCTCGAATATGGCTCGAGCGAATTTAGTTTAATTTATATATGATATTAATCGCTTTTATCTGATGTGCCTGACATCTCCCTTTACCCTAGGAAAACTCTTGTTTTTTTTATAACTCAGTTTAAAAATCGAACTATTTTTACTACGCGATGCAAAGATTTCTATTGATAATTCTCAGAATTCTGAACAGGTGTTATTCGGTTTGGTCTTGGAGTTGGTTGGTTGGTTCAATCTGAATGCAGTCAATAAAAAATTCAGATTTTGTTTTTTAATGCAAGAAAGAAACTGGATGTTTTTTTAAAAACTGTTTTATCAGAAAATATAAGAAAGTGGTCCAAACTATTATTTATTACCAGTTAAAGAAATAAAATTGTCTAAATTATAAAACTTTACACTGTTTAAATTGAAATTGATTTTTTTTTTTTTTTTAACTGGATTTTGAGTATTTTAGAACGTAATCATCAGATAACGAAGATCACTATGGTAAAAATATCCATAATTAATAATTAAATATGTTATTAAATTTTTATAGGTATAATTTTAAAGTTACTTCAAGTTGTTTATAAGATAAATGCATGCATCCATTGTATCCACTAAGCTGGAAGTATCAAATATAACGATAAACCTAATTGTGTATATGCACTACAAAAGTTCTGAAACATTTCATGAAAACATGCTGTTTGCCATTTAACTTAATTTTATGTCCAAAAGGTTCAAGATGTGCTAAATTCTTCATATGTACGTCAATTATTCTTTCTTACAACTACTCGGTATTTGATACAAAAGAAATGATCTTAAAGTTACTTAAAGCTTTTTATCCAAGTAGCAGTAACGGTGTAGCATGGCATCTGGTGCAGCAGATTGTTTAAAGCTCTGTAGATGAATTTAACAAAAAGAAATGTTTAGGCTTAAAAATACACTTGCATTATATCTCTAGATTACTACATTGGTTGTATAGTCTTAATTTATGTAAAATTTGCATCTACAAATTAAATATTTTATGAATTGATATTATTTCTAGAGATACGAGACTTGGTTCAGCCTTCATGGTTTGAAAATAAATTTTATTTTGCTGCAGATAGGTTCAGAAAATTGTTGTTGGAATTTTTAAGTTGATTATTATTTTTATCACGAATTATTTTATGATTCATGGTATACAAGTATACATATTTTATTGAAAGATGGTTTAGGCATTTTAATTTCATGAGGGAAGGCTTATTTTATAAGCAAAAGGAGTCGGTAAAAGTTGAAATTAACGACTGTCATTATTTGCGGTTGGTGGATATCTCCATCGATTCAGAGAAGAGATGCCCTAAAATCAGGATTCTACTCTACTTGGGCAAAAGGAGTTATTATCTGATTAGTATTATTTATCTAATGATCATAGAAAAGTGCGACAGTATTGAGCCAGTTTGGCTTTTGATTGTGTAATTTGGGTGGTTTAAATGTAAATACGTAGCATAATAGCAGGAAAATTTTAAGAATTTTAGGATAACTAATGATATTTAAAGATATTTCAGGAAATTTTTTAAGAATTCAGAAAAATCAGGATATCTCTGATTGTGAGACTTTTTTTATTCATTTAAAATAATCTGAATTAAACTGTAATAGAAAGTTTAAATTGCTTAACAGGATTTTATACAAATCAGAATATAATACTCTATGGCCAAGTTCATGAAACATAACTCGCCCCTTTCTTTCATGGACGTTTAAATGCATGCTAAACTAAGTTTTTCTTAAAATATATCAGATGTATAAAATAAATAATTTTTTCAAAGATTACGGCAACTTTTAATCTACAACAGGACACAAATATTGTAAACAAAAATTGAAATTGGATCGTATATTTACAACACAGAAAAAAATATAATAAAACTATTAAAATAATATTTCTTACCTGAAATATAATATAAAATCCTTTATTTAATATCTACAATATAAACACTTAGGGTCGTATTCACCAAACTTCATTGATCGAGGATTAAACCATGGATCAGAAAATCCGAGAATCAAAGCTAACACTGGATTAAATTCCTACGGTATTCACCATCAGCCGATTGCGTGATCCACGGATTAACTGGGAGAGAAAGAAAAGCTTCGTTTTGATTGGCCAAAAACGAAGATAGATGTTCGAATTCACCGTTCGGCTTCAATTAACCAGGGATGAGGACTTTCAGACTTTTCTTAATTTTTTAAAAACAATTTTCAGGTTTTTGCTTCTAAATATTCTTATTTTTGTTCAATTTCTTTCTTTTGACTGTTTCTAAATAATTTATTTTCATATATTTTCCAGTTTGGCTTATATAAAGTATGATTTTGTGTATCTGTTTCTTCTTTTACTACTAAAATTAAATTATTTTTGAGTTTTGCTGATACTTTCAGACTTTTCGTCTATTTCCCACTCACATCTCTGATTAACTAATCAATCGGATTTGAAGATTAGAAAGGGTAAAAAGCAAATTGGCACGGCAAAAAACACGATTTGCTCTTGTTTACGCACGGATTAAGAATCAATTTTACTGTAGAACATTTTTTTAAATTATAATCACGCAGACGACAACTGTTTACGCTACGATTTAAAATTTTGATTGTTATGAATAAAAGAAAAAACTTCTCCGAACTACGCCCCTCCCCCCCCCAACACACACACAAGCAATGCCCCTGACTGTAGACCAATTACATAAGCTATATCAAGCAGTCTTCAAAAATTAGTGATTTTTTTAATTGAAAATATTTTTAAATAACTTTAATTAATTTTTCTTTATTTTAGTTAGCTCATTAGATTACTTAAAAATTTGGTTTGGAATAAGTTTTAAACTAAAACAATCAAATGAAGATAGCTTTTCCCTTGTTTCATTTATTTACCAGCTTTCAGTAGTTATTTCGGGTACATTTCTAAGTAATTAATAAAAAGGTTAAAAAATATACAAGTTTATTAAATAATTTTATGAGAAATTGGGAAAAATATATAAATTAATGAAAACTTTATAAGCTAAAACCATAAATTATGAAACACGCAACAATTGTTTCCGTCGAAGTACAACCTTCCATCAGGCAGAAAAAAAAAGCACGATAATTCGACACGATATTATTATTGCACACATTTGTAATTTAAGGTGCTACTTTACAAACTTCATTCAACAAAAAATAATTTGGTGCATTTTTTATACATTATAGTTATATCATCATATGAAAGATATTTGGTTAAAATTGAAAAGTTTAAAATTTCTGCTATGCTACCCATTAAAATAAATCAATTTGTAAATTAATCTTTAACGATTAAGCTCATGGAAATGAAGGAGAAGATATATATCTTTATTGATAGCAAAAATCGCTTAATCAGCAAAATTTTATTTGACATGACAGAACAGAGTATAATGTCGTCAGAAATAATATTAACTTAATTCAATTTTAATTAAGTAAAAACACAATGATAAATGTGTATCATTAAATAATTATAGCATATTTTTTAATCAAACTCTTGTTCAAAATCAGGTATTTAAAGACTGTATTTCAAGATTAAAATATAAAAAAAATCATCAAAATGATTTTAAAAGCAATTTGCTGCTAATAAAGCAAAATTTATATTTCTTTCATGTTCAATATTTACGAAGCTAAGCTGCGTAGTACGCATGTGTTACGAAAAGTTCCGAGAATTATCTCTGTTAATTCTCCCATATTCGAGGATCAAAAAAGAAGTGTTAAAGTAGCCGGTGAACTGCGAATTTTCGTTGGAGAATACCGATTTTCGTATGATCGAGCGATTACCGCTGATGCGAGATTTAATCCGAGTGTTAAGAAGTTGGTGAATACGGCCCTTAATGTGCTATAGTTTTTTTTTTTTTTTTTTTTTTTTTTACGATTTGTTCTCCGGCGTATTAATACATTGAGATGAAAAGTGAAAAATTAGCCAATAGCCGAGAACGGATGGATTGATTGATGGATGCGTTTTACGTCACACTAAAATCCAAGAAAAATGTTCACTTTACAGTGTACACCTTTCACCTGTTTTGAAGGGAAAAGTTGAAGTGATTATTATTTCCATCTAATAGCAGGCGTGTAAAGGGATGTTGGTGATTTATCATTCTGATAAACACTTAATTAAAAATAAATAAAATATTTAATTTTACATTAAAAGCATTTAAAACCTTTAAAATTACCGTTCCACACAATCGGTGTAAGGTATTTAATTTTAAACTATATTAATTTAAAACGAAGTGTTGAATTACTAAACTAAATACATGAAAAAACCTTTTCCCTCTTGAAACCGCGGGAGTCTACAAAATACCTTACACCAACCAAAACAACCAATCAGGTTCGTACATCGGTGTAACCAAGAGAAAAATTAAAACAAGAATAAAAGAACACATAAAAGATATCAAAACAGGAAGTCAGAATACAGCCTTGGCCAAAACATTTTACAAAGAAGATATTAATATAAATTTTGAACAAACAGCTAAAATAGCCAATTATGAGGATTATAACTACGCAATGTACTGCGAATCCATTGAGATAGCAACCAATACGAACACTTGCAATGACAGCGGCTCAGTAGCTCCGGACAGAATGTGGCGCCATGTTTAGAAAAGTAAAAACCATCACAACAGTCCAAGTCACGCACAGAGGAGGCCGTCTGACGAGAACCGGGAACCCGGTGGAAAAGTTTAACGGCAAGCAACGAAGTCAGTAAAGGTTTTTTCATGTATTTAGTTTAAAATATTTAATATTTACATTTAGTGGCAATCTATTCACCTGTTTTCTGTTTAAAGTTTAATTACATATTTTTATAATTTTTTAGTTTTATATTATCGATAAACACTATTACTAATTTTTTTCTTTTCAATTTAGTGCATAAAAGTAATGAAATTATTACAGCTACTTAGTATTGGCCAAGTACTTGGTCAAAATTTGACTGCATATAGAGTACTCAGCAGATTAGCTGAGTGCAAAGTACATATCAAGTACTTCATGCAGCTCTAATTCATAAATCAGATGATAAAAAGAGAGGGGGGGGGGGCTAAAACTAGAGCTGTACTTTGTGCTAAGTATTCGGCCAATACAGAGTAGTTGTGAGAATTGCATTAATCTTATGCATTATTGAAAGAAATGTGTTAATGAGTGATATTTATTTTATACTAGCCGCCTTCGGCGACCAGCTGGCTCGCGATCCTTGAAAAATCCGACTTTATGAAACTCCCGCTCGGTGGCGCCCTCTTCCCATTTCACTACATGAAACAGCCTGTTCGCTCACCATGTTATGATCCTTCAAATTTATGACTTTGAGCAAAGTCCTGCTCGATGGCGCCGTATCCCCGTTTTATAACTTACAACACCTTCCTTGCTCATTAGAATTTTAAATATTAAAATTTTAAAATATTACAGCACCATCTGGTGGTAGAAATTTCTGTAATTTATTGTTCAATTCTAAATCAACAAAGCTTTCAAATGATGTATTACTTATGAAAATATTTTAATTAGTAACTTAGATACCAAAGAAAACCTAATCAGGAAATCTTTAAATGTGTAAATCAGGTGAAATCTTGAATTCCACTTTCGAAAAGTACTTTAAAATATCATTCGAATAATGTATTAAAAATAATTTAATCATAATTAGAATTTGAAATATTGAAATTTTAAAATATTGCAGCGCCATCTGGTGGTAGAAATTTCTGTAATCTATTGTTCAATTTCAAATCAACAAAGCTTTCAAATGATGTCTTACTCATGAAATTATTTTCTGTATAATATAACCTGCAGGTAATCTATAAAAAAACCCTTGACTTTGTATATCCTGCGGGGTATCTATCGCGAACAACGAGAAAATCAACATCAGTCTCGTTTTTGTTTCGGAAGTCTCGATTATTAACGCATAATAAAGATGAAATTGAGGACAGTGAAAAGGAATTTGATGAGGATTTGAATTAAATATTTTATGAATTGCTATGATTTCTTATCTGCCTTCATGGTTTGAAGATAAATTTTATTTTGCTGCAGATAGATTCAGAAAATACTGCTATTGGGATTTTTATGTTTATTATTATTTTTATCATGAATTTTTATATAATTCATGGTATATGCATTTTAATGAAAGATGATTTGGGCACTTTAAATTCATGGAAGGTTTATTTTATTTCATTAATAAAAGGAGTCGATAAAAGTGGAACTTAACGATTGTCATTATTTGAGAATGGTGTATATCACCATCGATTCAGAGAATAGATATCCTGGAATCAGGAATCTACTGTGCATGGGCAAAAAGAGTTTAAAGAGAAAAAAACATCAAATTTCTTAATTTGTGTATATCACCCTATCAATGCAATCGCAGTCCAATGCACCTAAAAATGAGTGCTAAAGCATGATAAATTTTGTAAAGCAAGCATCATAAATTAAAAAAATAATAATAAATAAATTAATAATTGTTTTTTGTACTCAAAAAAATATATATATATATATCCTCATCAGAAAAAAAGCAGGGTTGGCAAGATTCTTCCAAGTGGAAGAATGGAAGAAACTGTTTTTCTTAAAAATTTATGTTATAAATTGCAGATTTGTAAGATACAATGGATGCATTTATCTTATAAACAACTTTAAGTAACTTTAAAATTATACCTATAAAAACTTAGTAACATATTTAATTAATAATTATGGGTATTTTTATCATAGTGATCTTTGTTATCTGTTGATTACGTTCTAAAATACTCAAAATCCAGTAAAAAAAAAAAAAAAAAAAATCAATTTCAATTTAAACAGTGTAAAGTTTTATAATTTAGACAATTTTATTTCTTTAACTGATAATAAATAATAGTTTGTATTTGGATCACTTTCTTATATTTTCTGATAAAGCAGTTTTTAACAAACATCCAGTTAATTAAAAGAACCAGTAGTCAATACTGTATTACAAAATGTCATCAAAAACTTTTTCTTTATAGTCATATACGGTATAGTCAACTCCCTGTAATCCACAGATTTATAATCTACAAATCCTTCTAATCCATAATTGATTTTTTAATGTAAAAGAAATTTACATCTCATATTTCAAAAAAATTCACCTTTCTCACATTTTTACTTTTTTTTTTAAAACCAAATTTTTATCTTAATCCTTGCTTTGAAACACAGTTGGAAAAGGGGGGAGGGTAACATTCTTGTATTTATTATCCTGCAATTCAGGGTTAGGTTTTTGCCGGCAAAAATGCATTTTTGCCAGGACAGCGGCAAAAAGTGGAAAAAAATTGGCAAAAATGGAAAAAAATTAGGAAAAGTGGAAAACAACACAATCCCTTTGAATTTTCACCCTTTACACTTTGGCACCTCAATGAAAAAAATGTTTGAAGATTTTTTAATTTAAAAAGTAATTATAATTAATTAATTAATATAATATATATAACCAGTGTCCGACAAATTCCGGGTGCCAGGGTGACTATAAATATCCATTGGTGACCAGTTACGGCAGACTGACAAAAAAATTTTTGTGCATTTACAATATTTTTTATGTATATTTTTGTTTTTCCTCCCACTTCTTGTCTTGGTATAAAAGATGACATTGCTGATGTTTTGAATGAATAGTATGAGTTTAATGTTTTCTGAAAAATTTAACAATTATTTCTGTTTTTGAAAGATGTTTTTCCATGAAAGATAAATTCCCATATTTGATAAATATTCTTACTACTATACTGGTACTTTCCATGTCAACATCTTTGTTAAACAAGATTCAATAAAATAAACACTATCTAAAGCAAACTATGTTCGAATTTACAACGAGAAAACTTAAATAGTATGATATTTATCAAATGGATTCTCTTTAAAGGAATTCTGTCCTGAAAAATTAATAGACAAATAGTATTTTAAAGCCAAAACTTAAACACTCTCAATATATTTGATTATATTAAAGGTAAAAATAATATTTATTTCTGTGGATTTTTTCCCCCCAATAGTTTGTTTTTATCTTTATAAATAAAAAATAGTTATTATTATTATTTTTTAATTTCCTTAGTTCAAATTTTTAACTGAATAGTTCATTTATTCAATGTAAAATAATATGTGAATGACCTGCATTAATTATACAATTATGAAATATTATTAATTTTTGCTGTGAGTATTGTCATAGAAATAATTCACTATTTCTGGCTCCTAAGATATTGAAACTTTGTCAGTCCCTGAACATAACCATAAAAACAAAACTACAAAATTATATTTTTATTTTATTGAAGTAAGACATATTCAGAGAGAGAGAGAGAGAGAGTTTACTTTCAATTTACATTTCAATTCCAAAAAATGCATGATCAATGACTGACTGGCAAATTTTAGAACAGCTGAGTCAATAATTGACTCAATATTTGACTTTTCCCCACTGTAAACAAAAATATGTAATACACTGAAAAACACAAATATTCTAGTAATTAATTATTGAAGAATATTTTTTAGATAGGTAATTTAAATATTTTTAAAAATGAAAAAAATTGTTAATTGTTGATGTTAAAAATTTCAGTTTAAAGAAATTTTAGAATGCATTATTTTAATGATGGATTCATGATCTCTGGTTTTAATTTGTTAAAATTATGATTTAAATATTAAAAATCCTTAAAACCCTGCTCGAAATACTGGTAATTTTTGCCACTGGCAAAAATTGTGGCAAAAACTATTTTTTCCGGGGTGGTTTTTTCCACGGTTTTTACCATGGTTTTTTCCACTTCGGCAAAAATTGGCCAACCCTGCTGCAATTCATGCAGACTAGCACTTAAAACAAACCACTATTACATCAATGTTTACAAAAATTAATCAGTGATGAATATTATTTCTGAACTTTCAAAAGTTTTTTTTTTTTTTTTTTTGTATTTTTTAAATATGTTTATTTACATTATACAGGTACCTATTATATGCAAATATTATGGCTAAAAATTCCATAATTATTATCACTTGCACTGTTTGAACTTATAATAATATGAGATAGTATCTATGCAAAAACTTCTAAAAATATTAGCATTAAAAAGTAAAAACCCATCACCTGTATATATTTAGTGTTTGTTTTCAAATAACTTATTTTTCTAAAAATATTTTTAATATTAATTGGATTATAGTTTAGATTTGACATTATATTTATGCTTTGAGTTTATATAGTTCATAAATTTTAATTTTAAACATCTGTTTTGTCTTCTGGTTGGTTTCTTCAATTTCTTCCAGTTTTTTCCAGTTTCTACCACTGTCCTGGAAGAAACCCAACCCTGGAAAAAAGAAAAAAAGAAAGAAATGCATGACTGCAGTGATGCAGCATCAAAGTTGCTTACAAAATTTTAAATTTATTATTTATCTAATGATCACAGAAAAGTGTGACAGTATGTCTTTTGATTGCATAATTTGGGTGGTTTAAATGTCAATATGTAGTATAATAGCCGAAAAATTCAAGAATTTTAGGATAACTAATGATATTTAAAGATATTTCAGGAAATTTTTTAAGAATTCAGGAAAATCAGGATAAGTATTATCCCTGCTTTTGAGACTTTTTTTATTCATTTGAAATAATTTGAATGAAACTGTATTATAGAAAGTTTAAATTGTTTAACAAGATTTTATACATATCAGACAATATAAAACTCAATGGCCAAGTTCATGAAACATTATTCACCCCTTTCTTTCTTGGACGTTTAGATGCATAACTAAGATTTTTTTTTTTTTTTCATTTCTTAAAATATTCCAGATGTATAAAATAATTTTTTTAAGGAGTACAGAGACTCTCAATCTGTAAACTTGACACAAATAATATACAAATATTGTAAGCAAAACTTAAAAATGGATCGTTTCTATGTACTTGACAATGCTTGTTTACAGACAAAAAATATAATAGTCCGTAAGCCTGTATTTAATAATTCTATAAAATACGTAATCTATATCTATAAAATGCTACAGTATCTTTGAAATACGTAAAATCACTTTAAGTAATTTAAGATAAACAATAAGTTAGGGGAACAAGCTAATTGTTGCGGTTTGTCTTTAAGATTTACCTTCTACATGCAAACATGATGACAACTTTCATAATAATATCATTACGGGGTCTTTGAAAGATGAAAAAGGGAGGTGCACAAACCTTTGTTATAACAAACCCATATACCAATTTCCAATATTCTACGACCAACTGTTTTTGAGTTATTCAAGATACACACATACGTACATACAGATGCTATGAAAAGTCATGTTAAGTCAATGATATTTCTGAAATGGAAACTCATTTTAAGACCATTGTTGCATATGTATAACTAGACATCAGGACCGTCACAAATATAAATTTGCAACATTTTACGATCATTATTTTTTGAGCTGTGCAAGATACAAAATCCATTTCACAAATCAGGATTACTACAATACTTCCTTATACTCAACCTTAAAATGAACCCACCCTTCCTACAAGCCAGAACGAAGGAGGACACTTTGGTTTTGTCGTTTTGGTCCCACTAATTTTTTGCTATCTTTTAAATATATGAGTTTTTTAGTATGATAGCATATTTGTTGATACAGACAAATTGAAATGCTCTTAGAATATCTTTAATAAGGAATATCTTATAGGTAAATATATAAATTTTCAACATTATGATTGCTCCCTAGCCATTGAGATTCAGGGAATTTTGTTCTGATTTTTTAAATGAAAATTTAATATATTTAATTATTATTTTTTATTTTTTTATTGCTATTGCCTTTTTTTTTTTTTTTTTTTTTTTTTTTTTAATTTAGATTTAACTTACTTTAATCGATGTAATTTGATTTTTAATTTAAAATTAGTTACTAAATTTTGTGACTTGAAAAGTATTGTTAACAATAACAACAATACCTTATTATTGAAAAGGAATCGCCATTTGAATATATATTTATTAATAAAGTCTGAATTAATTTAAAAATAATAAAATACAGATAGTTTTCTTTAAAAAAAGGAAAAAGAAAGAAAGAAAACCTTAGGATATTAAATGTAATTTGCTTTTAGTGACATAATGCTATTTCTTTCAATGAACTAATTATTAACTTGCAACTATCATAGACTATTTTTTCATACGCATAAGCGTGTGATCATTTATGAAGTTTTTAAATTTATAAACAGTAAAGAGCCAGAAATCTGCCGAAGTCTGAAATCCGCAACAACTTGTCAGATACAAAAAATGAAATTCACTATTAATAAATTACAAAACTGCAAATCCGAATTTTTGAAAAAGATCTTAAATAATAATTTTATGTTTGCATTTTATGATTACAAAAAAGAAAAACCAAATAATAATATGTAAGACTGCAAGGTCCAAGTTGCTGCTAATGAAATTATTGACAGTATATTAAATTCATCAAAAGAAAATAATGATTATTGTGATATGATGATATCAATCAGGTAAATAATAACAAACTAATTTTTTAAAATGCTTTTTGATGAAGGCATAATTTTTAAGGAAGAACTCAATAAAATTCGTAGAAAAATAAATTTGTGTTACTACTATTTACAATAAATAAAAAAATAAATAAATCGTGCAGGTCCAAGTTCGGTTTAAAATTAGCTACGTGTGAACAGATTTTATCTAAGTTTGACAATTTTTTTTTTTTCATTTTTACTTATTGTTTTCATTATATATTTTTGTTAATGTTCATTATTATTCTTATGTACCTAGTAATTTAATATTCAGTGTTATTATTCACTAGTATGTGTTTAGTTTGATTAATATTCTGTTTTTATTATTCAAAGTGAAAATCATTTTTTTTGGACTCCGAAATCCTGAAATCAGCACAACCTCTGGTCCCGAGCTGTCCGGATTTTTGACTCTCTACTTTATTAATTAATTTATATATAATATATATATATATATATATATATATATATATATATATATATGTATGTGTGTGGGAGAGAAAGAGAGATGTTTCATTCGATTTGATTGTGATTTAATTTTTATCATTAATCTAAGAGGAATTTATTTCAAAATCTGTGTTATATTTATAATAATAATAAAATGTATGTTTGTTTGTCCGGGATATTTAATTATGTTAATCATTTACGTAAATTGCTAACCATGTACATAAATTAATTTTCTTTCAATTATAATGATTTTATTTTTAAAATGAAAAAAATGTAAGTAGTCCAATATTTAATCAAATATGCACATTGCATGTGTCAAGGTTTAGAAAATGTTGATGCACAATTTCTTATCTTTTTAGTTCATGTTTAACTTATGTTTTTCAAAAAAATATGTTATGTCCCTATTCCCTATGACTAAAAACAATGCCCTTGCCCACATTGAAATCTCAGTAGCACCTTGCAATTTGTTTCACACATTTTCTCTTCCACAGACAGTAAAAAAGAATTTCACTGTTTTGTTTCAGTGCATTTGAAAAAAAAAAAAATGGGGGGACACTTTTAATAAAAAAAAAAAAAAACAATATTGTAAGGGATTAAGATGGAAGAAAAATGCTTTTCCAATTCTGTGTGATTATAACTATTTCCTGTGTTTGACAAATATATCCGGATTGACAGAGAAGAAAATGACTCAAGTTTAGCAGATCTGTACAAATTAAATCCAGAGATCATTATTTGGGTTCTTCGTATCTTCTTTTATTATTAAACTAACATTTAGGAGATGCTTGGATAAAGCATCAATTTCCTACAAATTTTGTATTCGAGCTATCTGAATTTGAATGTGATAATTAAGAGTCGCATTAGTGTTTTATATTAAAAACCTTGTATTTTATTTAAACTGAAATTTTGGGGACTTTGATAAATTAACAATGCTTAGATCTTTGGTGTTAACTGATACACTTTATCATTCAAAATTCGATCTGAAATAATAAATTTTCTGTTCCATGTGTCCTATTGATACATCATTTTCAACAAAGGTTGAATATGAGGTAATATCAATCAATAAATATGATATCATACTAAAAAAAAAACCTCATATATTTAAAAGATAGCAAAAAATTAGTGGGACCAAAGTGTCATGTACCCAAGCCAGAAAGACTTGTTTTAATCTTTTGATTAATGAATCAATAACCCTTAAAAAGTAATGATATCAGTACAAAAACCCTTAACGTGTTAAAATTTTGTGGCGCAGCTACTTTATCGCTATAAGAATTTGAAATATGGGTCTTAAAAATAATGATATCAAATTTTAAGTGACGCTTTGCTATTGGTTAAAATATACATAGATTTTTCTTATTTGATCATTTGCTTTTTTCTTTTATTTATATTTACAATGCAAACAAAATTTTAACTTTAAGATAAGACAAATATATAAAATATACTTACTGATGCTTTTTCATTTGCATTTCCATTTCAAAATAACAGTTTTAAAAGGAATGATATCAAAATTCCAGTGACGCCTCAATGTCACTTTAAAAGATTTGTTTTTAGATTCCACTAAAATTACCTTTGTTTTGTCTAATAAAGTATATTTACACATTGAAACAGTGCTTTTAATTTTCAAGTATACTGTCAAATAATCACACTTTCACTGAGTTTGCATTATAAATTGAAATTATTTATTTCAATAAATTGATTTGTCTTTTGCGTCACGCTATCCAAAACTGTGAGTAAAATTTATGTAAATGTTACTTTGTATCATAGTATCCAACTAAGTCAAAATTTGTTTGTGCAAAGAGATAGTGTGATGCAAAGAAAACATTTGCACAAATTTTACTTGCAGTTTTGGATAGCGTGACGCAAAAGACAAATCAATTTATTGAAATAAATAATTTCAATTTATAATGCAAACTCAGTGAAAGTGTGATTATTTGACAGTATACTTGCAAATTAAAAGCACTGTTTCAATGTGTGAATATACTTTATTAGACAAAACAAAGGTAATTTTAGTGGAATCTAAAAACAAATCTTTTAAAGTGACATTGAGGTGTCACTGGAATTTTGATATCATTCCTTTTAAAACTGTTATTTTGAAATGGAAATGCAAATGAAAAAGCATCAGTGAGTATATTTTATATATTTGTCTTATCTTGAAGTTAAAAATATGTTTGCGTTGTAAATATAAATAAAAGAAAAAAGCAAATGATCAAATAAGAAAAATCTATGTATATTTTAACCAATAGCAAAGCGTCACTTAAAATTTGATATCATTATTTTTAAGACCCATATTTCAAATTCTTATAGCGATAAAGTAGCTGCGTCACAAACTTTTAACCCGTTAAGGGTTTTTGTACTGATATATATACAGTAACCGTTGCTTAAGATGCTTGCCTACTTTTAAAATGCAATTTTCGGTGAAATCACCGATTTTCAATTTTTGGGTTATTATTAAAGACTGACATTTTAGCTTTCTAAATAAGTTTGAAATTTGTTTCTATGTTGCTTAGAACATCATTTACAGGCATTTTAATACTAGACACTGGTTAGTTTTTGAAACCGGAAGTTGCAGGAAATGATCTATAAATGTTTGTTTACATAAATGTTTTACTCAATATAAGCATCAAAAATTGTTACTGAATACAAAATGAATAAAAAAAATAAAAATAAAAAACTTTCAAATAAATCAGGAACTTATTAAAATTATTTTTTATTTAATATGTAAAATCTTGTTTTTAAATATGTTTTTTGCTTTTTCTCAAAATGAGATTTTCAACATTTTGATTTACCCCAAAACATCATAACTCCAAAACTTATAATTGAAACGTTATTAAACTTTGACAAAATACTCTAGAGGAGTTATTTTAAGGATTGAACTACGACAATGAATC
Organism: Salticus scenicus; assembly: GCA_963930645.1. Classification (NCBI taxonomy): domain Eukaryota; kingdom Metazoa; phylum Arthropoda; class Arachnida; order Araneae; family Salticidae; genus Salticus; species Salticus scenicus. The sequence goes on from OZ005649.1 coordinate 103,787,731, forward strand.
TAGCTAAATTATTATTTTTGTTATTTTGTCAATAGAAATTATGAACTGTCATGTATATTCATGATTTTTTCAGCATGTAAAAATGTTATCTTCTCTAAAATATTAAATAACATGCTTATAGTTTTGAGAGAAGTTCACTCCCTTAAGGACTTTTTAATAATCGAAATAAAATTTACAGAATAAAAATATCTTTATTTAAATTTGACTAATGATGTTTTATAAAAGTTTTATTTATTTTTTTTTTTTCACAAATTTTATGCATATTGTGAACCTAAATATCAAAATATTTTTAAATTTGCATATTTCTTTCAGGTTATTCACTATTTTTGAATATACTCTATCATATAATGCACATAAATCGGCAATTTTTCAATTATTAAAAAAAAAAAAAAAATCACCTCCGACAGTAGGCAGGCACCTTAATAGATTCACTGGTTAATAAAATTAGCCGTTTAAAATTATCAAATTGCCAGGCCCGAAATCAAATCAATACAAATTACTTGAATATCGTCGCTTAATAAAATCAGCATTTCCGGATAATATACTCAAAAATATCTCTTCAGCATTTATTCACTGTCCTTTATGCACGCTAAACAAATTTTTAAGTCTCAATCATTTTTATTATTTTTATTATTATATGAAAATAAAACCCAGTAGTCCCCCGAAATCTCTCTTTGTTGAAAATTTTACACTTACAGTATACATATTACACATACACATTACATATTAAACACGCTCCATTACTTGTCTCAGTAACAATTTTAAAGAACACAGTCTTTAAAGTGTAGTAAGGAATTACGAATTTGATTTGATTCAAAAGTGATTATTATTATTAAAAGAAAATTATTATTCTTATTTTGAAAGAAATAAGTAAAGAAAGTTTAAACGCAACGATTTTAAATTTACTAGAAAACCGTGAACTAAATGATGATTTTAAGTAATGATGATTTTCCTCATAAAAAAAACTTATCGGAACTTGGGATGTGTTAAATTTATTACACTGTAGGGACAATTAATCAGTTATCTTTTAAAAATTAATTAATATTGTTTATTATTTTATTTTATTCGTTACATTTTTAAACTTATTTCCAAATTCAGGAAGACAATACAGTTTTCTTATGTACAGGAATGTTCGCCATAAATAAAAATCAGCCGCTCAATTTAGCTCAGAACGAATATAAATTTAATAAGCGGCGGGTATATATTAGGGTAGTTACCTATCAAAATTTGTAGCTTGGTATCCTCAATTGGGAAAAAAAAAGTCTAAGTTGACAACTTCAGTTCACGCACGAGACTGAAAGTTTGAAATAATATGTTAAAAATTAAAATTTTCAAAAATAACAAAATTAGTTTTTTTTTTAATTTTTTATAATGCAACAGCCATAAATTCTCAGTATATAACGTAGTTTCAACCAAAAAAATTATTTTATAGCTTTTACATAATATCTTTAGTTCGCGTATACGCCTTAAAATGGGCTAAAATCGCCTAAAATTTGAAATTTACGTGTTTAATATGCAATAATACATACATGACATATTTGCGTTTCAAAAGTATTTTAAAAATTCTAAATTTGTTGAATATAATCTTTTATCACAGTATTATACGTTCAAGTATAGTTACACACACATTTATATGTATATAATAACATTGCATGTCATAGCTAATTACAGAATGATTTATAGATTTTACCTATTTTTTGAGTCTTTAAGATTCCTCAGATGTGTTGGGAAATGTTTTAAATTGATATTTATAGTCAAATGATGTCATAGTTGACCTTGAGAGCAAAATTGTCTTTATGAAACTATCTATGTTCTCTTCTCCATATACTTTAGTACAAGATTCTGTTACAAGCTTTACAATTTTTTGACACTTTGCGTGTGGCAAGGAAATTTAATTAGCTCGAACTCTAGGAGAACATTAGTATTAATAAGTTCCTCTAGGCTGTGCGCTGACACATTGCTCATTATTGGAGGAGGTGTAAGTTTGCCCTTGGACCAATCAATAAGTTCAATGTAATTTGAAGCTGCGAAATTGCTGGTCGGTGGTTGAAAAGTTCGCACCGATTTCCATTTTGGTTCTTGTTTTCTTGCTTTTAGCAATCTTCGAAAAGCTAGCTGTCTTACGTACACTCTCTCATCTAGTACCATTGAAGTTAAAAGATTTTCGGGAAGACAAAAATACGCATTCCTCAAAATGACAGAATGAATTATTTTACGTACATTGTCGGGCAGCTTCTTCTGTACTAATTTAAACACGTGAACTGCTCCAAACTTTACACAGGGATGCATTTTAATTCCAAACCATACTGGAGCGTATATCTTCATAATATAGCTGACCAGCAGTTTAATTTCGTCAGAATGTTTTACTTCAGAAATATATAATCTTAAGATCCTATTTGCACAAGTTAACCACCTAGAGTTACTAAGAGGAGCAGGATCTTTCACAGCGAGATCTGGCGCACCCTTCCTGACTTGACTGCTCGATAAATATTAAGTAAATACTGTTGGTCCTTGCTTAAGTGAGTTTTTGTCTATTTATCTCCCTACTATTAATCGTTTCAAAATTAGCAACAGAGAGTTTTTCACAGTCAGTCAACTTCTTGACAAATTGTCCTGAGAAACTTGTGGGTCCTGTAGTATCAACCATCTACACTTTCAAACAAATGTCTGAACGGAAGTTCGTTGAAATGTAATAAACATATAAACCATTGTAAAGGACGACCAAGTTTAAGCTCAAGGTTACGAATAACTTCGTTTTTCCATTCTGTGTTAGTCGCTGTTTGGTCACTTACAATTGCAACGAACTTAACATAATCAAATTTATTGTTTTCTAAATAGCAAAAGATGCTATTAGCTATATCGCTTCCAGTGGCACTTGGAGGTGTCAAAGGTCCCAGATACTTTCCTCCAGGCTCTAAATGAATTTCTTAATGTGTAGTACTTATTATGGCAATACTTTATCTATTTAACAATACGTTCATGACTGACCGTTGGTATAGAAGCTTTAGAGTACAGTTCTTCTATTTGAGCAGCAATGCAATCTGAAATCTTTGAAAAAGATTCGTTTTTTAGAGATTTTGTTGTTTCTTCAAAACAAGCTAAAAAAACATCTGCACATGTGGGTTAAATACTTTGACTTAACGCTTTTAGTGCACCGAAAAACGGACAAACACTTAAGCGTTTAGAAGTTTTCGGGGATCCCATTATGTATTATTTGGAGAACGGAGAACAATATAACAGAACTTGAGCATAAAAATCTCCAATAACTTTACAAAATAATCTACTCAAAGCAAAACACGCTGCACTTTTTGACTTACTTACAGTTACAAATTAAAAATGTTGCTTGCTTAGTGGCTAATAACTGACTGACAAAGTGAGAGCAGAGCCTTTAAACTGTCTACTAGAATGTATCTACTGTCTTGACAAGTCGGCGGTGGAAAAAGAATGCGACTGCGCGGCGCCAACTTAGCGCTTGCCGGTCAATTACAGTTCGTGTTCAGTTTTTGACATTTTTTTCAAATTTTAAGCCTCATGCGCGAACAGAATATATCATCTAAAAGTTTTTTTTTTTTTTTTTTTTTTTTTATATATATATGAAATTACGCTATATACTAACATTTTATGGCTGTTGCATTACAAAAAGTTACAAAAAAAAATTACTAATTTTATTATTATTTTTTTAATTTTCAATTTTTAACATATTTTTTCAAACTTTCAGCCTCATGCGCGAAATGAAGATGTCAACTTAGGATTATTTTTTTTTCCCCAATTGAGGATACCAAACTACAACTTTAGAGAGGTAACGCGATTCTGAAATAAAAGAATCTATTTTTTCGAACCACCCTAGTGTATATATTATAAAAATTAAAATATAAATAATCTGTATGTAAAGCAAATTAAATTTTTTCAACATAATAAATGTATTTTTTCCTCAATGAATCTTACTGAATATTTAATTAAGAGTCTTGCAATCAAGTAACTATAAGTTCAGAAATTTTTCATTAGAATTGATAATACTTTACATTTTAATTTTATTTTTTGTTGTATAAACTTTATCTTTACATATACGTTAGTTAAATTTACATATATTGTCAAAAAGAATAACAATGTAATAAATAAAAGAAGCAGTCAGTTAAAATAATTATTTAGTTAAACTGGAAAAAAAAATGTATATCCATATATTTATCTAAAGATTGTTTCAAATACAAATTATATATATATATATATATTCTTTAATAATTGAAAAAAAAATAGTTATTCGTAAGAATTTTTACGTAAACAATTCGCTTTTTTTCATTTCATTCTTCTTATATCAATGAAACACATTTGTCAGGAAAAAAAAAAAAAAAAAAATGTTAAGCACTTTATTAATTAACCTCACGTAAATGAAAAATATTAATTAAAATTTAGAAAAAATAATAGAAATTTCATACAATGTAAAAATAAAAAGCGCCACATGATTGAGCTTTTTTTTCTTTTCTATTTAAGAAATCGCCTTAAAAAAAAAAAAAAAAATATATATATATATATATATATATATATATAATAATAATAATAATATATATAGGTATGTTTTTATGTTATTAGAAATTGTTTTCATTAATTTCTAAATTTAAACTTTAATAAAAATTTCATGATTTTTTTTTCTGAATAATTAACTTTTTCTTTTGATTGTATATAATAAAATTGAAAGTTGTTTTAAAAAATAAATTATTTATAAAATTTAGATAAAGAAATTATTAAAATTAGCCCTATTAAAATTAGCCCTATTATAATGTTTAACCTTGCATTTGATTTTATATAATAATATTGAAAAGTGTTTGAATATTAAATTACTTATAGGAATTTGGATTAAAAATTTATCAAAAGAAGTCCTATTAAAATCATTTAAGAAATTAACACCACATATTTGAATTTTAAATGTAGAACTTCGTGCAGTTCTTCTTAATCTATATCGCAACTTTTTGTGTTATTCTTTCCTCTATGTTAAATTCAGTTCTATATTTTTGTGTGCTGTTATTGTTTTAGTTCTATTAATTGCTAAATTTTAAGATTAAATTTTATTGCGTTATCTATTATTTATATATATACTTATATATACAGTAGAATCTCGTAAAACGCGCTCCCGCAAAACGCGATTTCGGATAACGCGACGAAAAATCTGCGAAAATTATACATACAGCGCGATGAAGAGTCTCGTATAACGCGTAAAATAAAGGAAGCACGTGACGACATCTTTTCTACTTTCAACCTGTTCAAGGACACTTAATTTTTCACTGCATGTAACGATTGCTCCGTTACTATGCCAACACCCGACGCTTTTGGTCTCATTGCGGAATACAATCGTTTGTTCAATGTATGTCTACTATAATGCGGTTTCATATTGCGCGGAATATATCCCCCGCGTTATACGAGAGTCTACTGTACATACATATATATATACATTGAATAATATATGTAGTGTATACTAGAAGTTACGGTGGGGTATTGTGAATGACGTTTAGGGTATGCTCCATACGGGTGGATAGAAACAGCTCGTTATCATGAAAAGTTCATTGTTCTGATTGCCTGTTAAAATGCCGTCATACCTACGTTGTTTCTCGAAATAAGCGAATTAACCAATAAGGTGACTGAATATCCATTTTAGATGTATATTGTTTCTACTCACCCGGGTGAAGCATTCCCAAACCTTCATGCACGATACGACACTGCTACAAGAGAACGAATCATTAAAAGGTTAAAAAACCAAAAATTAACAATATTTCAAATTTAATTATATTAATAGTAAATATTCTTGGAGGGGAATCCTGATTTGCAAAGTAGCTGCTAACTGTTACAATTGAACAGAGATGGAAGCACCAAACAATGACTTAAACTTTCTTCGGAATACTATCCTGCGCAGGACAAAAACTCTTTTGGACTCCCCTGAGCAGGTTTCTTTTGTTTAGTGTTCTCAAAAAATCTCTAATGTGAGGCGCGTGGCACCTTAAATAATTTTCATTCAAATTTATTCGAAATGATAAAATTGTGATTCGTATTCTTTAAATCTTTTCATATCACCTAAAATCATGTATAAATAAAAAGGAGTCGCAAAAGCTGTATTCAACTTCCAAATTTGTTTGTGAGCTATTGTTTTTAACTCGTCCCGGATCTGGCAGAGGGGTGAGTAGATTAAATTGATTCTCATTAAATCTAATGCATGTTTTATTGATATTATATAAATGAAAATCTAATCAATTTAGATTTAGGAATTAAAATCGTTAATTTTATTTGAAATTCTTAATTACAGATATTCTAATTTCAATGTAAAATTCGAAGTTGAGATTAGTATAAAATGAAACATAGTCGTATATTCTTCTTGGCTTTAAAGCCATAGTGGTCCGTCGAGCCGGATAATCAATTATCTATTAATTAGATAATTAATTGTAATTCGTTAAATTAAAAAAGTAATTGAAAAGTGAAAAAAATAATTGTTTACGTCGTATAAAATATTCTGAGTAAGTGTATTATAGTTTAAGGGAAGTTAAAATGAATTTGTTAATGTAAATCATTAATAAATTGAGTTAAATCAAATTGTTATTTATAATACGTAATCCAAAGTACTTTTGGTTTGAAAAGTTTTGGTTTGCACTTAGTTTCGTTTTAAAACGTAATAGTTTTGGTTTAGGAATCAAGAAACAAAAATTCATATTAAATAATTGTTAAACAATTTTAGGTATGAATATACAAAAATTGCATTTATTATTTTTTTAATTATTTATTTTAGTTAAAAAAAATAAATCTTTTTTATGTGTTTGTTTCTTTTTCATTTGTTCTTTTTTTTTTTTTTTTTTCTCATATTTTACTTCCTGCTCTGCAGAATAATAATTTAATTCAATCGATTAATTTATATTAAAATTTAATTATTTGTAATTTGTTTTGCTAAAAAAAAAGGGTAGAAAAGGTCGTACAAAAACAAATGATGCAGGACAGAGCGTGCTTTTCCCAAAATCTAATGAAATGATAAAATTTGAAAATGTTATTAAGGAGATTGATTTTATAAAATTGAAAGTCAATGTTTGTGATAGTCGGAATCAAGCCAGATTAAAGATCCTAAAAGATAAGGTAAATGCATTGGAATAGAAATTCGAGGAAAACGATCAAAACTTTGAAGAAGTGTTAAAAAATCGGGACATTCTGTTAGAATTATCAGTAGTATTAGAAAGTGAATCACAATCAAATACACCTAATGTCAATAATGATTCACTTACCAAACCAGGGACTTTTGTTAATTCGCATATTAGCCTTCCTAAACTTGAGATACCTTATTTTTACGGAGATAGTGAATCTTGGTTGTTATTTCAAAATTTATTTAAATCATCTATTTTGGATAATGACACCCTTAGTGAGGTTGAAAAGCTACAATACCTCCAATCGTGTGTAAGAGGTAGTGCGTCAAAACTTATTCGTGGATTTGCTTTACAATCAGAAAATCTTAAACACTGTTGGGAAATCCTTAGTCAGCGCTATTAGAATAAACGCCAATTAGCTATAAAATATTTTCGGTAAAGGTAAACAAAGCGGATGACCCTAAATCGTTTTTCAATTTAATAGATACTTGTAACGAAGCGGTGCGAAACTTATCGAATCTTCTTAGCGATCTTATTCTTATAAATTTCATGATTTCAAAATTGGATTGATCCGTTAGGCATAGGTGCGAGCTCAGTCTAGAAAATACGCAAACTATTCCCGATTTGAACTCGTTTCGTACATTCGTTGAAAGAGACGCGTCGAGTAAAGCAAAACTTGAAAATAAACCAGGGATGTTTAAGAAACCAGTAGAAGGTAGTAGTGTAAAAAATCTAGTGTAAATAATTCAATAATAGTCAAAGAAAATAAATGCGTCGCCTGTTCTCTCAAGTACATCAATTATGTAAATGACCAAAATTCAATAAAATTAATGTTCAAGAACGATGGGACTTAGTTAAATCTAAATCATTATGTGAAAATTGTTTGCGAGCTAACCATCATGTGCGACAATGTAGAATTAATATTAAATGTAAGGTATGTGCATGTTCATATCATACATTCTGCACATTTATACACAGAATTCTGCAGATCAGGGAGGTGGCCTTGTTACTGCATCTGTGTTAAATAGTGCACAGTTGAATTTTAATTTCAATCATCAAAACGTTTTGTTGTCTACAGCACTTATATAGGTTACGTCACCTAACGGTAAAATTATTCAATGTCGGGCGTTAATTGATAGTGCCTCACAAAATAGTCTCATAACAAAACAGTGCGTTGAGAAGCTAAATTTGCCTTTGTTTGTCACTTCTCATCGACTTGTAGGGATAAACGGTATGTCAGCAGAAACTGTTTTAAATTTCACGGAGTTTTTATTCTCGCCATATTTCGCTAACGAGTATAAAAATTTGAAGGCACTTGTAGTAAACAGGGTTACTGCCCGTCTGCCGAATTTCCGGGTGAGGACGACGTCTTGGCCTCATACAAAAAATCTAAAACTAGCCGACTATACTTTCACCAAGCCACAACCTATAGATGTGTTGTTAGGCGCAGATATTTTCTCATCATTAATTAGTGGAAGGCCAGTACACGGGAAACCAGGAGAACCCTCTGCTATTACCAGTTCACTCGGATATCTTTTATTTGGCCCCATCTCAAAGGCTGGATATCAGCCAGAAGCCACTTGTAGCTATACTCTACATTGTTTAAACATGAATTCATTTTTTGATAACGAGCCAATACACTCTACTACGAGGTGTGAAGACGAAGCCAACCCGGCCGAAGTATTATTTAAAACCTCGACTAAGCGCAACCCCGAAGGTCGCTATATTGTGAAATTACCCCTCCATGATGAGATAAATTTGGGTGAAGGTGCAAACTGCGCACTACAAATGTTTAAAAAACTTGAAGCTCGATTTGTTCAGAACCTTAAAAAAGGGATATTGTCAGTTTATGTGTGAATATTCAGATCTAGGTCATATGACCCTACTTCCAGCTCAGGAACATAACCATAAACCAAATTATCACATGCCTCATCATGGAGTTATAAATGGAAACACGGGTCGTGTTCAACGCTTCGGCGTTGACAAAAAATGGTCTGTCACTTAACTCTAACATGCATAAAGGGCCAAAACTTCAAACGAGTATATTTAGCAATCTGATTAGATTTACATTAAATAAAGTCGCCCTCTCTAGTGATATAGAAAAAATGTTCAGACAAATTCTAGTAGCAGAGCCAGATAGAAGCTTTCAAAGAATTTTTTGGAGGGCCAATGTATCAGATCCACTCCGCGTTTATCAGTTGAATACAGTTACTTATGGCACAGCCTGTGCACCATTTTTTGCCCTGCGTACCATACAACAATTACTTATTGATGAGAAAACCAATTTTCCCGTTGCTGTATAGGCTGCCCGTAATAACCTTTACATAGATGAACTCCTTGGAGGGGCTGGATCAGTCGAGGCCGCTCAAAACTTGGTAACCGACCTTCAGGCTTTATTTAATGCTGGGGGATTTAAGCTGTGAAAGTGAGCTTCAAACTGTGTGGAAGCTCTAGTTCATGTCCCACAACATTTAAAATCAACAACACGGGATTTATCCTTGAACCCTGATCAATCCCAACATATTTTAGGATTAAACTGGTATTTGACTTCGGATACATTGCAGGTTAAAGTTAGCACCGAAGAAAGTGTAACAACAAAAATACAATTACTGTCAGTAATTGCCCGCATGTCCGTTCCCTTGGGTTTCTTATCCCTTGCCACTATTAATTTAAAATTGTTGTTACAAGATGTTTGGAAGCAAAATTTTGGGTGGGATGATCCTCTACCACCAGCCATTCAAAACAGGTGCAATGAATTTTATGAAAAAATATCCTCCTTTGTGGTTATGTCAGTACCTATATTTTTAAATTTGAAATCCAAATCTATTTACCAGATACAGGGATTTTGTGACGCTTCAACAAAGGCATATATTGCCGTAATTTATATAAGTCCTATACAGTACTTATCTTGAAAATTGATTGCAGCTAAATCCCGAGTAGCACCTTTAAAACCCATAACTTTGCCCAGATTGGAACTATGCGCAGCTGTATTGTTCTCGGAACTTGTGTCAGTCGGCAAGAGCTCGTTAAATTATCCTATTGTTGAAATTCTCCTATGGACAGACTCCACCATCGCTCGTAGTTGGATCTTAAATCCACCCTTAAAGGGTAACACATATGTTCTACATAGAGTCAACAAAAAGAAATCTCTGACAGACCCAACTACAAAGTATCACTTTCCAAGCAAACATAACCCAGCGGACTGTGCAACCCGTGGGCTGTTTCCAGACAAATTAAAAGAATTTGACCTGTCGTGGTCTGGGCCTAGTTGACAAAAGATCCCAGCCTCAGATCACGATTCAAAGATTTCGACTTCAGCCCAATATCCAGTTGTGAGCACCCCTGGACTAATAGAGTCAAACCAAATGAATGAATCCGTGATAGAGGATTTAGTTTTAAAAATTTCTTTGAGTACAAAACTTTTTCACGTAGTGGCATTTATTAAGCGATTCATAACCAATACTCGTAACACTACAAAGTTGAAAGGACCCTTATCATTTCAAGAAATTTCAGAGGCTAGAAAAACTATTATTAAGGTCGTCCAACAAAGATACTTTGCCTCGGAAATCGCCCTATTGCAGCGCGGACAACCCGTTGCAAACAATAGTAAATTAAAATCTCTTAATGTTTTTATTGATTCAGAAAATCTATTGCGAGTGGGAGGCAGAATTGACAAAAACATAACCCTGCCATATGACACAAAACACCCAGTACTAATACCCAAAATTCACCCTTTTATTTCATCGATAACAAGACATTACCATAATTATAGTCTTCATGGAGGTGTCGACCTAGTATTAAATTTGATTCGTCAGTCTTACTGGATTCCTGATGGTAGATCAACCGTTAAAAAGGAGCTTCGAAAATGTATCACATGTGCTAAAGTCCAACCAACCCCAATTCAGCAAATGATGTGGAAATTACCCAGTGCCAGAGTCAACCCTTGTAGATCTTTTCAACATGTAGGAATTGATTACGCAGGCCCTATTCAAACTAAGTGTGATCATAAAAGAAAATGTATAAAATTCAAATCTTATCTCTCTTTATTTGCATGTATACCAAGGCAATTCATCTCGAATTGGTCACTAGTTTATCCACGGGACATTTTTTACATTCCCTACAAAGATTTATCAGTCGTCGAGGACGTCCTACAGACATCTACTCCGATAACGGTCGCAACTTTGTTGGTGCCCATGCTCAATTAAAAAAGCTGATGACACTTTGAAAAGAAAACGCAATTCAAGACTACATAACAAATAGACAAATTCATTGGCACTTTATTGATATTATCTAAATGAAAATCTAATCAATTTAGATTTAGGAAATTAAATCGTTAATCTTATTTGAAATTCTTAATTACAGATATTTTAATTTCAATGTAAAATTCAAAGTTGAGATTCGTATAAAATGAAACATAGTCGTATATTCTTATTTGGCTTTAAAGCCAATTCTAATATATATTCGATTAACACGTTTGATTTTGAAAATATATTTCGAAGAATCTCCAGCATTATGACATTTTTTATGATTTGTAATAAGATATATGACAAATTTAGTGTAGTTATGGACTGCGAAAGGGATTACTGGATTAGTTTAGTTAGATTTTGTATTTTTGGAAATACATTACATAATGGTAGTGGATATATTTTTTAAAAAATAAAGAAATCCTTATGAATAATTGATGTTCTAGTACTTTTGCAAATATATTTCTATACTTTAAAAAATATATATAAGTTAGTTCTAGTGTAATTTTTTTAGATATATTGATGACATTATAGCGTTTACTAGCAGTGATTTCTTAGAGTTTTCTGTAGATATTTATCCTAATAAGGAATTAATTTTGAAACACACTAATAATGAAGGTATTATTTCCTTTTCAGATTTAAGAATACATTATTTAAAGAATCTTCGATTATTAGTCTTTATGATAAAAGGTTAGATTTCGATGTTAAAGTTATGAGATTAACTAACTGGTTATCATGTAATAGTGTAAAAGTTTTGAAAAATATTTTGGTTTCTCAAATTGATAGAATTAAAAGGATTTGCAACAACTGCGATAGTATACAAGTTGCATTGCGCAATTTATCCGAAACCGCTAGATCGAACGGTTACCCTTCTTATATTTTTACTGCTGTCCGTAACTATTAAATATTGAGTAAATATTTTTCATTTTAAATGTATTGGTGGATATTTCTTTGTGATCGGTAAGTGATTTTTTAGTTTTTATAAATTTTATAAGTTTTTATAAGCAATCTTTTATAAGATTTTACATTTACATTTGTATATATTGTGTAATTTTGTTTATTTGGCCTCTTTAGTACATGAACCCTTCATTCGTAATTTCGTTCTACAGTAGTTATGGAATTTTTTCTTTTGGCGGGACGTAGGGAACCAAGATACTTTAGAATTTGCTTGTATCTCTTAAAAGGTATTGTTGTTCTTTTTCTGCCCTACATTCGAGGAGTCACCCTGGCGATAGCCTCAATGCTGTTTGGGTAATTTTTTTCTAGTTTTGTTGTTAATTAATCGTATGTAATGTTGTTTATTTTATAATATATATACATATTACACGTTTAATTGATTACAACACGTGTAAAAAAATAAAAAATATAAAAATATGTTTAAAAATAATAATAATAAAATTTTGTTCTATTCGGCTAAGTTCCATTGACATTGAATAGAAATTCATTGGATGAGATCGATTTCTAATCTATATTTTCTAACAATAATATCTTTAAAAAATCTGGTGTATAACAACCGCACGACTTCCAGTATCCAATAACACATACAATATCAACCTCTTTCGGATAAAATCTGAACAGAAGTTCAGAAATATCATAAATTTTTCCATTAGTAGCAGACTAATAATACATAAGACGTAAAGACTTTTAAAGATAGTCACATGGTTTCCCGAAAAGATTGAAAGGGGATATTTCTTTACGCTATTATAGGTAGTATTGGTCAGCATTGTAAGTTGCAAAAGTGTTCAAAAAAGGTCGAAAATAAGGCGAGGTTAGTAATAATTTTTTTCACTTTTTTTCACTTTTTTACACTTTTGAAATTCTTATACGACCCATTTAGGCAAATTTTATCAATTACTACTTTTTTATTTTCCATTCATCAAGATCTTAAGAGGAAAAAAAAAAACTTTATCTTTAAAACTGTGTTAGGATAGAGAGAAAAAGTTAACTTATGCCCCTTTTCCATATCACACTCAAAGTAGGTAATTTATACAAATTCACAACGGAAACATTTAAGTCAGACAAGGGGAGACCCAGGTTTTCGATAACATGTTAAAAAAAGAAAAAAAAAAAAATCCTAAATGCACATAATTAAAGCCTAATAATATGTGATAACCTTAATTTTTCAATACGAACCACGGTTTGCATTCGACGCTGAAACATATTTTATGAAATTTATCTAATTTATCTTCGTCATACAAAACATATCAGAATTCTTTTATGTAGTCCTATAATCTTTATTCTTCTACAACCTATTCCAAACAGAAATATTGATTTTAAACTTTCGATTATTTTTTTCATAATATATATACATATATATATATATATATATATATATAATAAACGCTCTTAAAGTAATAGATATTTAAACCGAAATCAAGCGATTTGATTTTGATAAAGTTAATGTGGTACAAATACACATACATACCCCAAATTATATCTTTTCCAACAAGGAGGCCTTACTCGTATATTGGGAACAAGTGTATATGAAATATACTTATAAATATATATAAAGAGAGATTCACATGTGGAAACTGAAATGCTTGGAATTGTATATCATAAGGCATTATCAATTTTCAATAAAATGTAATTTTGTTTTAGTTTAATTCATTAACTTTTAAGCAAAGTTTTCTCTCGATTCAAATTCCTCATGATTTGATTAATTTTATAGATTGAAAAATAATTTTAATGCGAATTTTGTTTTTATATCTATGGTCACATCGTTATTAATTTGTTGTTGACAGAATTCGCGAATACTCTGCCTGTAGAACGTTTACAGTCTGGTAAAAAATTGTTTACAAGAAATTTTAATGGAAATAATAGAAAACAGTATAAGAATTTTCTTTCTAAAGAAACTTATGATTTCGATACAGTTTTTGTTTCTAAATCTCAATTTATTGCATCGTGAAAGCATAAGAAACACTCATAATGATCACAATTGAAATTTCGCAATTCCAAGTTTCGATAATTTGTGTGTCTTTCTGTTAATTATTGCATATATCTATGCATTATTTTTAACATGCACAAAAGTTTAATCATACCTTCTCACAATAAAAATTTTACATATGGAGTTTGGTGAAATTTCATTTAAATAAATTGGAGACATAACCATGTGAGAAATCACGAAAGATGGGTTATGAAACGCATTTTTGTTGGTCGATATACACGTTAATTTACTCAGCATTTGTTTTTTTATTAGATATCTTACATATATATATGTCATAGATGTGTACATATATTACATATGTACATGTCTTACATATCATACATGTTTAGTACATTTATATACCATATAATTTCCGATTTTGTCTTCCTATTCATAGGGTAAAATCCAGTGCAGAATCGTCACTTGAGACGGATATGCATCCAAATTGAATCAGGGTAGTGTTTCATAACTGCCCTCTCATATTCAAATTACTGTGCAATGTATTCAATAAATTAAGAGATATTGAGTTCCCGTTCATGGATAAACTTTCAGAATAGCACAGCCATATATTAAAGAAATATAATGTTAAATTGAGTGAGTATAACGATTCAAAACAGCCTCCTCAAAAATCAAGTTTTGTTCAATTATACATAATAAAACCTGAGATATAGCCTTCCCTTAAATGGAAGAAATCGGAGTATAACAATGCCACCTGTTAAGAGATTTGAAACAAAAGTTAATAAGTATTAATTCACATTCAGATGAACTTACATTAAAATTTGTATGGAATTATGTGTAATAAATATTGATATACAGTCGCCACAAACATTTGTCATACACACGCAGACAGATATTTTATAAAACTTTTCAAACCTTGTTCTGGACTTCTCAAAATGTGTAACAACATTGAAAACTGGAAGTCAAAACATTTTATGAAGCCAATGTTTTCTGTTGAATTTAGAATAATGTAAAAATGTGCATTTAATTAATAGTCTAGAGCATAATTTGAACAGAATTGGGATAAAACAAATCAGACAGCCGAAATAAATGTCACCACATAGAAATCCAAAAAGTTAAATGCAGATAAAATACCCTTTGTATTTTATTTTTCATGTAAACTAACAAAGCAAAATTACATAAAATTTTTTACCATAATTTATTCTATCCACGTAAAATTTTTTCATGTTCTCAAGAGTAAAAATATCTAAAATTACATTTAGAATAAAACAAATCGCATGCAAATGTTTAGGTATGCGATGAGAAGTTGACACGATAGGTACCGGTACCTCTAATTATCTCGCTCTTTTGAAAATATGTTATAGCAGTTAAACTTGATATGACGGATGGAATTTTTTATTATGCTTAGAAAAAAATACGTGATGAACAAGCTTTTAGAAATATGTATTATGGAATGCTATAATAATGAAAATTTGAATAAATTCCTCTTAAAAAAAATCAGTGTTGTTGCACACTTGTGAATGCGTATGTTAGTTAATATTTTTTTTGTGCATATAAGCACTAACATATATTTTTTTTAATTATTATTAGTACAGAAATGTATTTTTTAATTGATGCATTCATTGTGAAATATACTTCAAGAGTATTAAGAATTCTATAACATATGATAATCTGTATACCAATATTGCATTATCAATTAAAATATGAAATTGAAATCTTAAATTCAGTATAAATAAAATTAATTACATTTATAATTACATTCATAGATTACTTAATATTTAATAAAATTTCAATTACATTTTAAGTTAAATATTAAAAACATTTATAATTTAAAGATTTATCGGGTGTTTACTGAAAACCTGGACAAATTGTAACACGCCAAAACGGAGAAAAACCAAACTCATGTAGTGTGTATTTGTAATATGCGTTATGTAATTTCTAATAGTAATTTTGTCGTTTAAATTTATTGGAGATAATTTATAAAAACGATGTCAGAAGAAAGTGTACTTTGAGGAAGAGTGTATAAGTTCTATTCTAAAAAAGCTAAAGGCTTGAATTTTTCATACAGTGAGAAAGAGTTTATGATATTTTAAAAAGTTATGAGAAAGGGTCGTCTACTTCTCGCAAGCTTCGACAGAGCAAAATTTAAGTAATAATCGCCCAAAGAAATATATAAGCTATATGACAAAATCTTAACCATAAGTATGGTATTTCTCAACACCAGGCTGCAAACATTGACCATTGTGATCATGCGACAATTATATATATATTATAGTAACGATAGTCGTGGTTCAGTCGCGTTGTTCACGGTTGTGCTCTTTACGTGTGCTGTGACCTGTGCAATGCATGTGAAAATTACATCCAGTCTAAGCACTTGACATTTTTATTAGCGTTTATAACGTTTGTATCCAGACGAGGTATCCCTAAAACTGTTTATTTAGATAGCGCATCGGCTTTTAATGGTACTGATAGAAAACTAAAATAAATTTATATAAACCTTGCTTACTCGACAGTTCAAATAAAAAATAAATAAATAAAATAAATAAATAAGATACATGTACAAAAGAAAAGTTATTAAATCAATCCTGAACGTTGTAAAGGAGGATAGCTCCACCAACTTAAAATTCTGATGTTATTTTACCTATTCGTAATGTAAAGGATTGTAATATAGATGATGTAGTTTTGAAAGGTTACGAATGGATACCTCACCAGATGGGAAAGAAGGGCAGGGTAATGAACACTCATCAAAGACCTGACACGAATATGTAAAAGCGTTAAGATGAAAACAGGATCTTCAGTGATTAAACGTTCCATTCAAGTCTTATACCATATAGAGTTAGACAATTGAACAATTTAATTTTCATTGCTTTTTAGAATACTTTTTTTTCTTCCTGCTTATTTAGTGTTTGATTCAGTTTTATTTAAATAATTCTTAAATTTGAATTTCACTACCCAGTATTTTAATTAATTTATTTTTAAAGATGACTAAAGATAATTTATTTTATTGATCCTGTAAAATAAGTACAGTATTTGTATAAATTTATGATTTAATGAATCTCCTTATCGGGTGGGAGGATATTGCAACTTTGATGATTTATGATTGACCAGTAAGTGTCGATTTAGTTACTTGCCTTCCCGTACCGATGTAGAAATTGCTTTGATGCGACCTTACAATTTTTGTAGAAAGTGGTGATCCCTGCTTGTGACGAAATGATTGTTTTTTGACCTATCTTTAAAATTCATGTGTTAAATGTATCTTCATATCTGTTTTGTTTATGTTTTTGTGTGTTTAATTTTTTTTCGTTTCATACTATTCATGGACTGCTTAATAATAAAAAATCATAGACTTTGATTGAACAGATTGTTACGATAGTAGCACAAACTGTACTTCTGTGGCAGATTGGTAAAATCATTGCCAAGTATGCATTGTTTTCTGGTTTAATTTCGGCTGTTAGAACTTGAGAACGTTTTTATAACACGAGGTATTTTACAGTTGGCCCTACGGAAAAAATCTGTCGTGAACACGTATTTTCTGCATTGCTTTGTTACCAAAAAACTTTGTCAACGTATTATTTCCATTGCATGCAAATATTTTCTATAAAGAATGCTGCCAAGAATTTTCTAGTGTTGTTATTGAATATTTTAAACAAACATCATATACAGCAAAAATACAAAATAATTGTGGTGTGTCTAAATAATAAAATACGGTTATTTATCAAATTTAAATATGCAGGCACGTGTTCAGCATAAAATATTATTTTCATGTTGTTTGTTTTTCACATAGAATCTATGTATTAATACTTTTTTTTTCTCTTTATAACTTTATCTCTTTATAAAATTTAATGCTTTTATCTTGATTAAATTTTTATGCTAAAGAAAAAAAAAAAAAAAAAAAAAAAAAAAAAAACTTTCTTAACACTTAATTTCTTAATACTTTAACTTCTAATGATGATACACAATATGACGCTGAGCATTTAATCAATATAGTGTTAGCCTGATTTTAAAATTTTTTCACTGTTCTTCGGGATATAATGCTTTAGTTTTATGTATAGCTTTTACATTTTATTTTCATTAAAAGCTTTTTGCAAAAATCATTGTAAACGTTTAATCTCTCAATGAAAATGTATGACACATGTATAAACGATTTGTTTTGGGGAGGAAAAGCCTGATTATTTAAATATATATATATAATAAAATTCATGAACAATAAACTCATTCATGATATGAGAAACAAAAGAACTCATTAAGTCGCCGTATAATTAGTAGTTCAAAGATCTATCGTGTCAAGAATCCATCATAAAGCTATTTTTACTGAGATTTTTTTTTTCTTAATTCTTTGTATTCTTCTATTTTTTTTTTTTTTTTTTTTTTTTTTTTTTGTGTATTACGATCACGAATTGATATCACATGAAAAGAAAAATATCGTTCGTAATGTTAATGTTATTATTTTTTTTAAATATTATTGTTATTTAGAAATAAAAATAAAGAATTAAAATTTAATTTGTAATAAATTTCTGTAAGTTCATACATTGAATGGTTAAATTTAAATAAAAGGTAAAACTCTGGTGCGTACTAATATTTTAATTTGAAATTACAAAATGTACCACGATTTTTAACCTTTTGCCGCGCGAGGTAAGTTGGATCATTTAAATTACACTGCCAACGGACAATACACGAACAAAATTAATATAAAATGAATCGACGAGTTTTCTGCTATGTTATAAAAGTAAAATTTTGATAAAAAATTCCAGGACGAGTTTTGCATTTGAAAATAAGAATTAGGTGACGCTGTAGTGGCATCACCACCCCTAAAAGGGTTAATTCCGTTATTTTTCCACAATATATATATATATATATATATATATATATTTTAATGTAACCTAACTTAAACTAATTTAATGCGTTTTAACTGTACCAACATAAAATTCATGTTTATTGAAGTATGTTTATTATTTATATGTTTATATTTTTTATTCAACAGGCACCAAAATTTTTTAAAGTGGGATTTGATATACATAAAAGTCGGACAGAATCGAAAAACGTCGATTATATATATTATATATCAGTTCTTAAAATTATTGGTGAATTTGAATAAAAAATTCGCGCAATCTGTACCAGGTGGCGCTGTCTACCGTTTGAACTCTTGCCAATTTTCCGACTTACGCGACAGGCATCTAGTTTAGGATGCTATGATTACACACAATATAAAGTTGAAAATGCAATAGTAAAAATGCAGTTTGCAAAAGCAACTCCCAGATGCGAGTTTTATAGTTAAAAATGAACAAAAACATGTAGTTCTTGAATGGTCAAAATGACATTTTAGCGCATGATATTCTATGCAATTTTCAATCCTTATGATGTGCTCTACCTCCCTTAAAAGTTTGTACGTTAGGTTCTGAATCACTCTGTATAATCTAAAGCTATCCCATAATGAATGTAAAATAGATTGTTTTGTTGTATTATACTAAATTTATAACATAATATTTCTTATAAAAATAAAATTATTTTTAAAAAATAATAATAATGATCAAATTTTTAATTTTTTTAATACTTACCAAAAGCTACTTACTATAGAAATATATTCATTCAATAGCCACGCAACAAATGTAATGAAATATTTTGGCTAGAAGTATCATATACGCGGTTATTCTGCTTTTCAATATCTGAGACACATCTAAACAACAATAAAGGAAACTTCATTGTAAAATAATTATGGCATATTGCAGAACATTCCTGGCAGAAAAGTAGCAAGAAAATATTCGCATGCTATATATGTATATGTATATATATATATATATATATATATATATATATATATATACAGAGCTGCCAACCGTCCGGAAAATAGTTTGTACCACCCCTGTAATAAATTTTCAGATCAGAGGTTTTTCAGCTTTTATAATCATTATTTAGTAGGCGAATAATTCTATTAAAATTTTAAGACGCAAAGTAAAATACGTCTTATCAAGCACAATACTTTATTCAGACTCACAGATGAAAAAAGAGAACAGAAATCAAAACAAATACTGCGCATGTGCAGATGCGGGCTAAGCAGCTGGGAGAGAACAGTTTCAACACAATTCCCCTCCGATGAACTTTTAACGTTCATCATTTTAAAAAACAGCCAAACAAAAATAAAAATATACTTACAATTTTCACATGTTTACAATTCTTATTTTAACAAGCATTTTACTGCAAATAAACAAAAAAATAATAAAGACAAGTAATAAACAATAGTGAAATTAGAGTTCAGATATTAAATATAAGAATTAGAGTTCTTTAAAGCGATTAAAGTTCAAAAATTTAAAGTTATTATTATCAGTTCAAAAATTATTTCACATCTAACGAATGTAACAACTGGACTGGTCTTTTTATGGTACCAGTACTTGTTTTCAGTAAACAAGATCGAACTTTATCATCACGTCCGGTAAAGACCTCAATCACTTTAGCTAGTCTCCAGATATTTCTAGGATATTTTTTATCACTTACGAGCACTATATCATTCACTTTTATGTTGGTAACTCGTTTCACAGGTATTATCGAATTTGCTGATTTCAAATTAAGAATGTACTCTTGCCGCCATCTGTTCCAAAAATGCTGCAGCAACTTTTCACGATAGTTGTATCTTTTAATCAAGATATCTCTGGTACTAGAAGTTTCTTCATCATAAATCTTTACAGGAGGCAATGACATTTTCCCACCATAAAGTGAGCTGGCGTCAATGCTACTGGTTCATTAAAGTCACTATAAACGTAAGTAATAGGTCGCGAGTTGATGATTGCTTCAATTTCAATTAAAATTGTCTCTAGTTCGCATATGGTCAATGAAGAACGTGAAATTGTTTTCCTTAAACTAGTCTTGACTGTACGTACTAAACGTTCATAAAATCCGCCCCACAAAGCTCCTCTATCAATTATGTATCTACACTGGATACCATGAAATGCATAATAATCCTTTAAGTCAGGGTGGTTAATCAAACGAAAAAGTTTCTGCAAATCTTGCTCAGCTCTCTTGAATGTGTGTGCATTATTTGAGTAAATTATTTTACATAATCCTCTTCTTGCGATGAATCTTCTAAATGCAAGTAGGAAGGATTCAGTAGTGAGGCTATTCACTAATTCTAAATGAATCGCACGAGTGACTACACATGTCACAAGAAGGATGTAATGTTTAGTATCACTATTTTTACAGAACAAAGGTCCTGCAAAGTCAAGTCCACAAATGTTGAATGGTGGAGATTCGGAACATCTTACAGTGGGCAATGGAGCCATCACTTGTGCACCGGGTCTTGAACTATACCTCTTACAAATGGTGCACCTACTCAATACTGATTTAACACATTGTCTACCTCTTATTATCCAATATTTACTTCTTATAGTGTTAAAAGTATTTGCAACTCCAGAATGAGCAATTCTTTCATGAACAAACTTAATTATTAATTCGGTGATTTTACATTTGGCTGGAAGCATTATAGGATGTTTTTCTTCAAAATGGAACTTTGAATTTTGTAAACGGCTGTTAAGTCGTAAAATACCTGAATCATCTATAAAAGGATTTAGTTCAGCCAATTTAGAATCTTTAGAAATTACATTTTGATTTCTTAGTGCTGCATATTCATTTGGAAAAGAATGGATTTGAATGTTTTTTATCAAAATTTCTTCAGCATTTTTTAACTTGTCACTATTTAAGTCATTTTCAAACACCGTTGTAGATTTTCGCAGCTTTTTAACAAACCGAATGATCCATGCCATAACTCTAACAATTTTCATAAAAGAACTAAATTTTTTAAAGGCAAAAAATGTTTCATTTCCAAGGGTGTTTTCGCAGACGTTTGGTGAAACCAAGACTTCCCCATTTTTCTCAATTAAATTTTCATGCATTAATTTCGAGATTACTCGTGGCCTTTCCTCTTCTGATCCCTTCAAAGAATTAGGGCCAGACCACCAATTCTCATCATTTAATAAGTTTTCTAATTTTGCACCCTTAGTGATCTTATCAGCTGGATTTATTGATCCACTACAATATCTCCAACATGCGGGGTCAGTAAGCTCCTGTATCTCGACAACACGGTTGGAAACAAACTGTTTCCATTTATCAGCGGAACTCCTAATCCAAAAAAGGGCAATAGAAGAATCTGTCCACAAATGAACTTTGTTCATGGGGATTTTAAATAAATTGATTAAATATTTAGCTAATCTTGCTGCTATTAATGCGCCCATAAGCTCGATACGTGGCAGTGACAGTTTCTTTACAGATAAATTTCAGCTGCATATTTCGCAAAGTCTGAACAGTTTATTGTAATTACGTCATCGATGAATCTATAAAACTTAATATCTTTGAATTTTCTTTCAAACGTAAACAAAAAAATATTGGCGAAGGCACTCGAGTAGCTGAAATTTATCCCTCCGATCTTGTTTTAAACCGTACTGACTCTGAAGACCAAACTTCTTTTCTGGATTTAAATATTAAAAAAATAGATAATGACTGGTTAATTGGGATTTATGATAAAAGACAAGATTTTAACTTTAAAGTTTGTAACTTAACAAATTGGTTCTCCTGTATTAGTCATAAAGTTTTAAAAAATATTATTTTCACCCAAATAAATAGAAATAAAATGATTTACAATAACAATTTAGACCTGAATCTGGCTATGAAAAATCTCAAAAATATATTAACTGTTAACCGCTATCCTGTTATTTTAATCAATAAACATTTCAGTATTCTTGATGACAATCCCACTTAAGGTTTGATGTTCCATTTTGGGCGACATTTAAGTGCTGGTAAGTGGCCCTACTAGCTGAAAAGGTTCTATGTTTATAAAGGGGGGTGGTTTTCATTTTTCCATTTTCTGACTATTTCAGTTTGTTCTCGTATGTATTTATATATTCTTATTTTAATTAATTTCTTGTACTTTATATTTGATGTATTATATTTCTTGAATTTTATATTTGATGTAATATATTTTGTGCTTTATTTCTGAATTTAATTGATTTTTATTCTATGTATTAATTGAAATTCGTTTGCTGTACGGTCGTGAATCCATCTGTGAGAAGTTGGGGGCTAGAAACGTTTCTTGTGGTTAATACCAACGTTTCGTCAGAAACTTCTCATTTTCCTTTCCCTACATGGGGGAGCTACCCTGATGAAGGTCCTCATGTGTTTTGGGATTAAATTTTCATATGGTTTTGATTATTTTGTTTATTTATTATAGTTTTATATTTCCTTTTGCTGCTTTTGCGCATTGGTTTATAAAAACTTTGTTATAGTTCTATTTATTTAATAATACAGGTTTTACTCCCTCCTATATTTAAATTTTATCTTATACATATATATATATATTTATATGTATATTAAGTACAATATTCATCACTTGTTTTTTGTATATTTACAAGTTTTGAGGCTTCCTGAATACAGAAGTCAAGTTTTTAACGCTTTACTTTGTATGTGTCTATTAGAATAAATTAAAAAACAACTAATTTTAGGCGATCCGAAGTTGTATTTTGTTGTTAATATGTTAAATTTCAAGGAATGTTGATGCGAAAGTTGTCTCAAAAATTTTAAATGAACTTTTGAATTTAATAACATATTCGAATTTCATATAAATTTAGGTACAGTAGTGTAAGGTTGGGTTGAGCAGGGCGGTACCCCCCCACCCCCTTCACACACACACGTAGTATTACTTGTCAAATAAAGCTGCTCCGAAACCTGATTTGAATTGTTTCAACATAAGTTTGCATAACAGTACTCGTTATCTTAACTCTAAATATCTAATCTGTAATTTAGCATTAAATTTTACGGTAAGAGAAAGTCATGTGAGTGACACACCAGATTATTTTTTCTTATATAAATACGGCGCGCAGTGCATTTTTATTTTAGACCGTGTTTTTTATTAATTATACTCAAAATGGATCTATCATTTATTGGACACCTGGTATGTAGGTACATGATAACGCGTTCAGACAGAATTTTTTTGAGATTGATTCAAGATACAATAAAATAATGATAAAACCGCTATTAAAGCCATTCGCATAAAGTTTAAGGACTTCATCAGTCAATGATTAGAAATACAAACTCTCTAGGCTTTTTTCAGGTGGCAGATTTACGTAATGGCGGGTGCATAGCTTAAAAGATTGGAATAAAGAAATGCATCATTTTATGGCGATGAAAAACGTACTTAATCAAAAATACAATAAAGGGAAATTTTGTTGATTTTCCGAAAAAATCATAACTTAGTAAAAAACATTTTATCGTCCTGTAGAGGATATAATTAAGAAATAAGCTTTGTTTTTCAGCTACATATAGAAGCGACGAAGACCTTACAATGCGTGAACAATTTACGACTTTTCAGTACAATTTAAATAGCTGACCGCTAAATTAAATTTAGTAAAATTATACGTGATTGTTGCATCTTACTGCAGCAGTCACGGTTTTGACAAAGAGTCACTTTTTTATTCGAAAAAAAATCTCTACTTTAACAGACAAAACATTAATTTTACGGTTACTAACGAGAACCATTCTTGACATTCGCTGACCGTAATCCAGGTTTGAAATTTCTTACAGTGTAGTATAAACCCTTTCGTCAGCGTGACAACAAGAATAACAGTTTTTTGGCCAAACATCTACATATTATTAACCTTCTTCCTCTGCACGTTCCTTCCCAATGACAGCTACTTTATTTAGACTCTTGTAAAAAAAGATAAAAGAAATAGGAAAAGAACATAAATAAAATGTCACGAAGTAAAATAAATACATAATCTTATTCACTAATATTAATATCTAATTAACAAAGTGATTGATAGGGTAATCATTATGTAGTATTTAATAGTTTTAGTAGAAGATTATTTTATTTGTTAAAAAAATTTGAAAATAATATATAAAATAAAATATAAAATAAAATAAAACGTAAATATTTAAATATATATATATATATATATATATATTTATTAGAAATTTTCACAGCTACTATAATAATTTTATCTTCTATATATGGATACTAGATAATGAATGATACTTAATAAATTCTATTGCTTTTTTATGAAAACTATTTTTAAAAACTTATAAGACTTTAAATTTAAAAACAGAACATATGTATATATTGTTACAGCGGATTAAGTTATTTCCCTTGCATCAATTGTCTTGTTGCAGTGAAAGTAGTTTTACAATCAACATGAAAAGAAAAAAGAGGCAGCTATTCCCTTTCAGTGAGGTCAGCCTTGCCGGCAAATCTGGCTAATTGACGATACATTTTGCGACAAGACGAACAATTTTGGCAAAAAATAGTAGCTCCCAAAATGTCGAAGCGGTACAGTGCACGGGGTCCGATATCTCGAACTTTCTGTAGGATTCTGGATAGAACTAGCCAAACACCCCATCACCAAAATTTATGAAAATGATATATAAATAGGAGTGAGGACTTCTGCCGGGAGTGAAGTCATTGCGAGTCAGAGTTGTTTAGAGATTTATTCTGAACGATTGCAAATCGGAGACTGTGCTCTCGTTAACTACCGGTAATTTCTGATATAGAGTATTTGATATTATTTACTTTATAAATAAACAAGTGTTCTTCTTTCTTTTTTTTTTTTTTTTTTTTTTTTTTTTTTTTGTTTGACTGTTTTAAAACATTTGTCGATAAGGACTTTTGAGGTATGAGAAATAGCTTCATTGCGCTATTAACAGAATATTTGATCGATTAACAGTACTCTTCGACTGTTTTGAGAGTATTAGTTGTAATTACAGTTTTGTTGTACTAACTCGAAAAGTTGCGCTAAATAAAAACATTCACTGACCAGAACATGCCTAATTTTTTACGAACTAGTTTCTCACATAAGAAAATCAAGAGGTTTATTTATTTATTTATTTATTTATTTCAAACAATATGTATTAAATTACTTACAGACTCATATAAAGTCATTAAAAGTCAGCCTTTATAATTTGGACAAATGATACAAATTTATTTAACTCAGACGTGATATATAATTATTTCAATTATACTGTAATGCTTCCTTAAAACTACATAAAAAGAACTACAGAGTAATATTTTCTATACCAGAAAACTTTTATGAAATATTTATAATGTACATATGGAAAATCTAAAGCAATCAAAGTGCATTATTAATCACAAAAATGGACCATTAAAATGCACACATGTATATCACATGTGCAGATTTTATATGCGCTTATAAAGAAGAACCTTTTTTTTTTTTTTTTTTTTTTTTTTTCGGCGGAAAAAAAAATAAAGAAAACGTAACGCGCAAAAAAATATGAAAATAAAGTCACAAGAGTTTCAGTTTCTTTCAAAGAACTATAAATAAATCTTCCTATAAAAAGATATTCTTCAATCCAAGTTCTTTCAAAAATAAACTGTTCGTACAAGTTTTCATCACATTCGTAGTCTTTTCATATTAAATTAACTATGTCCCATAAATAATGGAACAGACAAGGTAAATCTCTTCTCAGAGCATAACTTTTCTTTCGAACGCATGCATAATTCAAAAAACAACTTGAAGAACTTAAGTTTGGACCAAGACTGAATTTTCGAGATATTTTGTTTTGAGTCAGTAACTTAGTACCTGACATTCCCATTTAAGAAGAATATAAGTGAAAGAATATTCTAAATAGAAACTGTATCATGATTCTGTACCAAATCTATTTTTTATTTTATTTTATTTTATTGTTTTATTTTATGTGTCATATTTTTTAAATACAATATTTAATTTTAAATAATTAATTAAAATATATAAAATCATGTACCGAATTATGAAATATAAACAGCGTGATTAACTTAAATGTGTGAGAATATCATGTTTGGTATATGAACTATAACCGAAGTGTGCTGAAGGAACTTGAAAAAAAATTAAAATGTTAATTAAAAAAATCACACCTAGTTGGCATTTCGCATGAAAAATAAAAGCAAATTTAACGGGGGAAAAAAAGGCTTATTCGGAAGGGTAGGTACATTTCTTTTTCCTTATCAAGTAGCCGTCATGTTTCAAAATGGCGGCTACAAATTATTAATGCACTTGGTAGAAATATTGATGTAGGCTATGCACATATGGAGTTTTAAGCAAATCGGTTCATAAATACATTTTTATGTGAATTTAAAATTTTCAAGTGCCCGGCGCTTGGAAACAAAATGGTGGGTTAAGTTGACAAATATATGAAATGTATTTGGGAGATAAGTCTACTGTACACATATAGTTCGAATTAATTCAAAATCTCAAAAGTCATCGTGTTGAAAAATTAAGTTTCAAACACTTCGATCAAAATGGCAGAGAAAGTTACTCATCAAAGATATCGTTGAAAATTTGAAATTTTTATTTTTTATTTTTTTTTAGAAATTCTTTCAAAGAGGCTTAGAAAGTTGATAAAATGTTAGTTTTCTGCATTTCTAGTTTGTTTTAGCATTAAAATAGCCTAACTATTCCTTAAAAACACATTAAAAAGATCCAGTAACGCAGGTAATGGATTTGGCGTCAAATTTTGCGACTTTTCCCTATGGCGACTTTTTGGCGACTTTTGGCGAGAAAATACTTATTATCGCTATACCAAAGATGGACGCAATAACGTGATTGGTTCAGGAGTTACGTGAATTTTCTAGATTTTTGTTGTTTGAATGATAAATCCAATTTTAAACTTTGATTTGAATTGATTAAGTATTTCTAAAGTTACTGTAATAACAAATTATCAAGTAGCCGCCACTTAGAAACAATACAGTGGAACAAGTTGCCCAGCAAACACATCCAAGATATTTGAAGCAAAGGTTCACTGTCCAACTGTGGTTTAAATCAGTGCCGTGTTTCAGAAGTTATTATTATGGCAAATTTTCAAGTGACAGTCTATGGATGCGACTTGGAAACAAAATAGCAAAACAACTTGTCCATCGAAATCATCCAGTATATTTATATGATAAGTTCATTGTCCAGTTCTAATTTAAATTAAATCAGTATTTCAAAAATTATCGTCATAAGAAATTTTCAGGTGGCACCACTTGTAAAAAAAAGGGGAGTGAGATGCCCAGCGAACTTATCTGAGATATTTGAATGATAAATCCACTACCCAAATTTGATGCGAATTGATTCTGTATTACTAAAGTTACCATAATGAAAAATTTTCAAGTGGCCGCCACTTGGAAATAAAATTGCGGATGAAGTGAACTTATGCTAGATATTTGAACCATAAGTTCACTATCCAACTTTTATTTGAATCAGTTTAGTATTTTAAAAGTTATCGTGATGGCATATTTTCAAGTGGCAGTGTGATTTTAAGCGGCTGGAACTTAGAAACAAGATGTCGAGACAAGTTGCCCAGTGAAAATATTCAAGATAATTATAAGAAAATATCACTGTCCAAATTTTGTTCAATTAGGTGCACTATTTCAGAAATTATCATGATTTTAAATTTTCAAGTGGGAGTCTGATTTCAAGTGGCCCGCTTAACTTAAGATATCTGCCACTCTATAAAAATGGCGGATATAGTTTATTAATAAAATTCATTGAGACTCTTACGTGGTCTGTATTTACATCAAAATGCAAACAATTTCAGAATACACTTTTTACAATTTAAATTTGAAATTTTCAAGTGGTCTGAACTTGAAAACAAAATGGCGGAGCAACTTGGTTAACAAACTTATCTAAGATATTTATAAGATAAGTTAAGACACTGTTCAAATTTGGTTGCATTTGGAGTATTATTTCGGAAGTTATCATGGTTTTAAATTTTCAAGTGGTGGCCTGATTTCAAGTGGTCCCGCTTAACTTAAGATATCCGCCACTTTACTTAAAATGGCGGATAAAGTTCATAAATAAAGCTATTTGAGTCAATTGTATAACCTATGTATTCATCAAAAAAAAAAAAAAATCGGAATATGTTTTTTGCAATTTGAATTTGAAATTTTCAAGTGGTCTCCACTTGAAAACAAAATGTCGGAGCAACTTGGTTAACAAAATCATCTAAGTTATTTATAAGATAAGTTAAGACACTGTCCAAATTTGGTTCGATTTGGAGTATTATTTCAGAAGTTATTATGATTTTAAATTTTCAGGTGGTAGCGTGATTTCAAGTGGCCCCGCTTAACTTGAAATATCTGCCACTTTATTAAAAATGGCATATAAACTTCATTAATAAACTTCATTGAGACCCTTATGTGGTCTATATTTACATCAAATTACAAATTCGGAATACGCTTTTTACAATTTGAATTTGAAATTTTCAAGTGGTCTCCACTTGAAAACAAAATGGCGGAGCAACTTGGTTAATAAACTCATCTAAGATATCTATAAGATAAGTTAAGGCACTGTCTAAATTTGGTTCTATTTGGAGTATTTTTTCGGAAGTTATAGTGATTTTAAATTTTCAAGTGGTAGCCTGATTTCAAGTGGTCCCGCTTAACTTGAAATATCTGACACTTTATTAAAAATGGCATATAAACTTCATTAATAAACTTCATTGAGACCCTTATGTGGCCTGTATTTACATCAAAATTCAAGCAAATCTTGCTTTAAATATGCTTTTTACAATGTCGGTTTGAAATTTTCAAGTGGCTGCCACTTGAAAACAAAAAGTTGGAGCAACTTGGTTAACGAACTTATCCAAGATATTTATAAGATTAGTTCACTGTCCAAATGTGGTTCGATTTGCAGTATTATTTCGGGAGTTATCGTGATGACAAAATTTTCATTATATATATATATATATATATATATATATATATATAGATAGATAGATAGATAGATAGATAGATAGATAGATAAACGAAGTGATTGCAATAGGTCGATTTCTAAAGAAATCAACCTAAAAATGTCATTCCCGCTCAGTCAAACAGTAAGCTGATTGCTTTTATCTTATCAAGTGGGCACTATTTTGAAACAAGATAGCGATAAAATTTATAACTGGATGCAGATATTGATGTCGACATACTGTGTTTTAAACAAATTGATCCATTAGTACCTTTCTCATGCAAATTTCAAATTTCCCAGTAGCCGATATTTTAAAATTAAGATGATGGGCCAAGTTGGCCCACGAACTTATTAAATATATGTCGAAGGTACATCCAAATTTAGTTGGAATTAACTCAGTCTTTCGAAATTTACCATAATGACAAATTTTCAAATTGCCACGCAATTTTAAGTGACAACAATTTTTGAAAAAAAGGCGGGCGGACCATGTTAATTAATTAATCTAGATGATATCCTTATATGCGCTGTCTATACATTTATAAGCGGATGCTGTCTGAAATACAATTTTTCACGGTGCAAGTTTAAAATTTTAAAACTTTCGTCAATTGTAAACAAAATGGATGAGCAAGTTATGCCCGGCGAACTCCTCGAAGATATTAAAAAAAAAAAAAAAAAAAAAAGTACGGGCCAACTTTTGTTTGAATTGTTTTAGTATTTCAGATGTGATCGTAAAGACAAATTTTTGGTCGCCGTTTTAAACAAGATGACGGATCAAGTTCATTGGTTGAGACAATGACATGAACTGTAAACAGGTACATCAAAATTTAAGCTAATCTGGTCTTACATACGTATTTACGATAAAAGCTTGAAATATTTAAGCAGACGCCACATAGAAGTAATATAATGAAGAAAGCTACCAAGTGAACACATCGAAGTTATTTTTTAAGATACGTTTACTGTGCAGCTTTGGTTTGTTCAATTCTGTAAGTCAAAAATTATCATGATGGAAAATTTTTAAATGGCAGCCTAATTTCTCGTAGCTGTTGTTTTGAAACAAAATGTATGAGCATGGTACCTGGTAAACTCATTCATGAAATTGTAAGATAATTCCTCTGTCCAACTTTGGTTCGAATTAATTCAAAATTTTAAAAATAATTTTGATACAAATTTTCAAGTAGTATCCTAAATTCAAATGACTGCCACTTGGAAATAAAATGATGAAGCAAATGTTGCGAGCGAACTCATTTAGAATAATTGATAAATAATTTCAATGTCTATTTTGGTTCAAATTAATTAAATATTCCAAAATTATCGTGATGACGTTTTGAAGTAACCGCCATGTCCCTTGACTTCACCCAAAATATTTTTAAGAAAAGTTCACTTCCCTTATTTGATTCGAATTAATTCAGTATTTCAAAACTTATCGTGATGGCAAATTTTCAAATCGTGAAGTGGCTTTAGGTGGAAAAAATAAATCATTCAAATATAAAGTTAAAATTAAATATAAAAATTATTGAAATTGTTTACAGAATAGTTATAAAAAATGTAATATTTGATATTTACTTACGTAAAACGGTACTTTCTTCAATATTTTAAATTTTATTTTTAATTAATTGAGATATTATTTTTTTCTCCTTCATATATTGTTCTTTATCTCCAACATAAAAAGTAAAATAATAAATGTAATTTGTTACAAATTCATGAATAATGTTTTACATTTTTAAAAACATTAAAATTATTTTTTAAGTAAAACCTCACTTACATTTATTGAAAAAAAAAAAAAAAGAAATTTGGTTTTATTTATCTTACATTAGTTTAAAAAATAAATAAATAAGTAAATAAATGGCTTAAATGATTTCCGATTAATCTCATGCATATGAAATTTATACTTCTACCACCAATTATTTTGTAACTCAATGAGATTTCAACATAAATAAATGGGTATAATATTAAATAATAATTCGTATAGACAGAATATATTAAACTTAATCAGAAGCAAATTAGTCTGAGCTCAGTAATTGCATCTAGAGAATTTAATAAGAAAAGTTTGTTGAGATATTGTAAATTATTATTTATTTATTTATATCTAATAAAATAATTATAAATTACACAAACATTTAATAAATATATAAAAATTTGTTGCTATGCATGTGAGACGATAAATTATTGAAAAGAAAAATAATCGTTTCAACTAAATTATATTACCGATTTTAGATATATTAAAAATTAGTTAAATTTACCTGTTTTTGACTTTTTTTTTTTTTTTTTATATAAAATAAATTGGATCTTTTCCTGTTTATATAGAAAATCAGACCTATCTATCTATCTGTCTACCTATTTACATATATATATATATATATATATATATATAGGGTGATTATAATTAAAGTTAGGAATTCAAACACTATACTTTTAAAACTACCCAACAGTGCAATTTGATATTTTACCAGAGCAATCGTGAAACAATGGAATTTTGTTTGGCAAAAGAAAAGAAAATAGTTCCAAAATGTGCCGTTAATTATCCGTAACTTATTTCTTTCATGAAGCTCATCTTTTTCTCTTTTCACTATGACTGTTTCGTTGTAAACACGTACTCTTGTCTTTTTGCAAAAAAATATTGTAGTAAAACCCTGAAGTCTATTGTTTCCTTCTATTCCATTGTGTTGCTAACAACATTCTTGTGTTTATTGCGTTCATTTAGGCATTTCCCCTCACATTACCCTGACAGTGCCATCTATGGGAACATCCTGGAACTACTTTTTTCCTCCCCTAAACAAAATTTCATTGCCTCAGGATTGCTCTGGTAAAATATCAAATCGCTCTGATGGATAGTTTTAAAATTATAGCGTTTTGAAATCGTAACTTTAATTATAATCACCCTGTAGGTGTAGATAGTTTATCCATCAAAATGATTTTATTTACGTTTTATCAATTACTACAAGCGAATCATAAGAGCAACGTTATTAACTGTCAATAGGAAAGTATATGTAATTAATAAAAACCTAATAAACGAAATATAATAATATTATGAAAAACTTTACAAAATTCTGTGCAGCTTAAAAGTTCATTTTCGCGATTTTGTAATGTATCTATTAAAAAATCCTAAATATCGAATGAATAATAAGGAATATATCTATATCTATATCTATATATATATATATATATATATATATATATATATATATATATATATATATAAATAGTTTCTGAGCATATATCACTTTCAGACATTACCCAGCAAAACCTGGGATGATGGCCAACACGAGGCCAAGTGTTGGCTGCCAACAGTAACAGCTGCTGGCCCGTTGGTGGCAAAAGTTAAGGTGCCGAAGGGAATATGTTACGCCGGCCATCAGATGGCCGCATTCGGCCGAACCACTGCTGGCAGCCTGCAGTACGATCGGAATAAGTCAGTGGGCCACTGATGGGTCATTGCTGGCAGCGAGCTATCGGTTAAAAAAAGGTTGTGGGCCACTGATGGCAACCAACAATAGGTTAAAAATCGTTAGTGGGCCAGTGTCGGGCCACCTGATAGCAAACATAATTTTTTCGTATTGTTGCTGGAAGCCTTCAGTGGGCCAGTTGTGGCAAACATATATAATTATATTACTCCGGGTGTTTTTGTTGGCCCTTTATATTTTCCCATTAACGGCCCTCTTCATTTACCGTCGCCGGAAGCCCGAGCCAATGTTATTCTATGGGGAAATTTTCTTTACAAATAACTCATTAACTAATACATATTTTTAAATTCTGTTTTCACATTAAAAAAATTCCCAACTGTTAAATTAACCGACCTTTCTTAAAAATGTAGTTTTTAATTTTTAATATTTTATTTTGAAATTGCAAAATGAAAAAAATTCACATATCGAAAATTCGTATTTTGCAGATTCAAAATAAAATATAAAAAATTAAATAATTTTTTAAAAAACGTCCGTCAATTTAACAGCTTGAAATTTTCAGAATGTAAAAACAGAATTAAAAAATATG
Source organism: Salticus scenicus (assembly GCA_963930645.1). NCBI lineage: Eukaryota > Metazoa > Arthropoda > Arachnida > Araneae > Salticidae > Salticus > Salticus scenicus. The sequence continues at coordinate 103,821,626 of OZ005649.1, forward strand.
TATTAGTTAATAAGTTATTTGTAAAGAAAAATTTCCCATGGAATAACATTAGCTTCGGTTTCCAGCGGCGGTGAGTGAAGAGGGCACTTAATGGGCCAATAGTGATTTGGTTATGACTATTATTTTATTTTATTTTATTTTATTTTATTTTATTTTATTTTATTTATTTATTTATTTATTTATTGTGATACCTTAAATTTTATTAATGCTAATTTCTATGCATCCAATATTTAATTTGGTTTTGTAGCAACAGAGGGTGATCAAACTATTATTATTATTATTATTTTTTTTTTTACACTTTTTTTTTTATCTTGATTAAAAAAAAAAAAAAAAAAAAAAAAATGCTTGACTAAATTATTTTGAAATGCAGACATGTAAAAACGTTTACGAACTCACATTTTCTACTATCGATTTAGTCCAAAGTTCAATTAAGGGACCAGCTATAAATTAAAGAAAAGCACAAATATTTTGGATCACCCTGTGTCATAAAAAGCTACAAATGACTTGTAACTTGAACACATTATTGCTCTTACTATATACAATGATTGCAAGTTTTTTGTATGGGAAATACACAATTTTTTAGGCATATATATTATTATTACATTTTTGGCAATTTTTTTGCTTATAACAAGAAGGAATTTTCACAAAATTTTACAAAACTTGCAGAAAAATTGATAAAACTTTAAAGAAACATTATTCTGAAACATAAAATTCATATGTGTAATTTTCGAGGAGATTTGAGCATTTACATTAATTTTTATTTATTTACTTTTTTATTTATTTTATTTTTTCTGAGCGTGCGCGTAAGATAGAAAATTTTTTATTACGTAAGTCGAAAACCAGATATCTTGGGTAACTTATACAAAAGTTTATTTCAATGGAATAAAAATTAAGTAAATTATTGGTAAAAGAACGAGCCAGATTTTAGATATGTTAAACCATGTTACAAAAGGTCATTTTTGTAAAATCTCCTTATGAGCTCACAGATCGTACTAAATAAATAAAAGTATGTTAGAGTTACAAGTCCAGAAGGATTTTTTCACTAAGAAGAAATTTTGAAACATGGTTGAAAAAATCTAATCTTCCAATTAAATGCTTGGCATGGGAAAAACCCCTTATGAATTTTCAAACCTGTGTATACCTAAAATCTGCCCCATTTTTTCGCAACAACTTGCTTAATTTTTCCTGTATTGAAATGAACTTTCGATATAAATTGCCCAATATATCTAGCTTTTAACTAATGTGATGAAAATTTTTATCTTTCCCACAAAAGCAGTAAATAAAATATTTATTATAAATGCTCATATCTCACCGAATATTAAACGTATAAATGTGTGCTTTAGAATAATATATTTCTTGTGTTTTGTGTTTTGTTAAAATTTTGTCAATTTTTCTGTAAGTTTTGTAAAATTTTATTGAATTCCATTCTTGCTATAAGAAAACAAAAAAGAAAACAAAACAAAAAAAAAAAAAAACACATATTGTTTATAATATATGCAGCGTGTTAAGGTTACAAGACATCGGTAGCTTTTCATGATATAGGGAGATCCAAAGTATTTGTGCTTTTCTCCAATTTGTGGTTGCTTCTTTAATTGCACTCTTGACTAAATCGATAGTGGAAAATATGAGTTTTTAAATGTTCTTTGTATATTAAAAATTCAAGACCATTTCATCCAGTATTTGTATTAAAATAATAATAATAATAATAATAATTGATTACCCACTGTGTTTATAGTTCAATTAAATTTTTACAAGCATTTGATTCTTAGACTATGTTTATAAATTTAGGATTTCTAGTACAGCGTGAGAAACACTCAGCCGATCCGTTTTCATTAAAAATAAATCTATGATAAGCTTTTTATTACTTTTGTTCTATGCAAATATAAGATTTTGATAAGATAAATATATATTTTGTTCTATGTAATATTATATTCTTTGTAAATTTTGTTTCAAAATGTTAAATTTCAAAACGTTTATTTAACTGTGTTAAGTTTTTTTTATATAAATAAATGTAACGTTGCAAGTGACTAGATAAAATATTGAAATAAAAAGTTTCTGATTTAAGTATGCAATATAGAGAACATTCAATAAAAAAATATTTAAATCAGAGTTAAGGAGATTTCGATATCTTTGTTTTAAATTATCACATATTTATAGTTCAGCCATTCGTTTAAAAGGTATTGAGGAGACCTTTCGAAAGATACCCATCTTCAAAATTTACACCACCCCGGGGGGTACTTCCCCCCAGGGGGAGGAGCGATGCCCCCACATGCACAAAATTTTTTTCCTAATTGACTACTACTATTAGCAATAATTCATATTAATTTTTACAATCACAGGTTAAGAATAACTCTCATTATGTACATTTATACGAAATTTTGTCCTATACTACCATGTTAAAAATTTAGACGAAATACGATCACAGCGCCTCCTGTTGTGCGATTGATCCCCAAATCTAATCACCACCAGTTTATGTCAGGAGCCAACAAAATACCAAGTTTGGTTAAATTTCGTTAAAAAAAAAAAAAAAAAAAAAAAAAAAAAATAAGATTTTTTTTTTGCGTTTTTTTTTCGTAAAAAGTAAAAAAAATCGATAACTTTGTTTTAAATTGTCACAGATTTATAGTTCAACCATTCGTTTTAAAGGTATAACGAGACCTTTCGAAAGAAACCCATCTTGAAAATTTACTCCCTTCGAGGGGGGAATTCCCCCCTAGGGGGGTTCACGATGCTCCTACACATGCAAAAAATTTTTCCCAGTTGACTATCTCTATTATAAATAATTCTTGTAAATTTCATAATGATTACTAAAAAATAATTCTCCTTATGCACATTTATACAAAATTTTGCCCTATATTACCGTGTTAAAAATTTAGAAAAAGCGGGATGGCAACGCAACCTGTGAGACGATTTTTACCAAAAGTTGATAGGCCCTAATTTATGTCAAGGTGCAACTACATACCAATTTGTATGAAATTCTGTGCAGTAGTTCCGGAGATACAGTTGCCACAAAATTTTGTCACACACACACACACACACACAGACAGACAGACATTTTCTAAAAATGGTCAAATCGTGTTCTACAGCTCTCAAAACGTGTAAATCCATCAAAAAACCGAGGTCGAAAATTTTTACGAATCCAATACTTTCTTCTATTGAATATAGAAGAAAGTAAAAATTACTTAATGCATTTCGACATTTTTTGAACTGATAAGCGCTGTTGCTAACCTTCAAAGATGCTTAAACAGGAAGCATTTGGGGCACTGGTTATAATTGCTGACTAAGAAAAATATTCCAATTCAAAACTAACACATTCGCACTGCACTGATTGATAGACGTTGGTTTGGTTTACTTTAAAATGAATTTATTAAATAAAGACGTAAGACGTTTTCAGTTGCTCTGAAAGATTTCATCATAACTATAGGGAATTACTTATTTTGAAATCTTACATAGCGAAAATGAAACTGGATGTTAAAAAATCTGTTTTATACACAGATTTAATGAGAATGACTATTATTTTAATTATTTAGTAGTGGGTGTACATCAATGATTTATATTTCCTTCTAAAGAAACCTTAATTTTCCTTAATTATTATTTTTATTTGTTGAGAAATAAAACAATTTGAAAAAATAAAAATACGGGATGAAGGTAAAGAATTTCGATTATTTACTTTTAGTTGAAAACTTTTGTAGAATTATAGAGACACTGGATAAACATTTAAAAAAATTTATAGTCATATTCATTTAAAGTTTACTCAGTGTGTCTTATTCACTTAAAGTTTAGCAGTCAAAAGAGATCATTTAAATTACAAATATAAACAGGATATATAATTTTATGATGCAGTATAGTGATAATAATAATGCAGTTCAAAGATTAACGTCTGTGATAAGTATATAATATTTGAGAGAAAATTATTCTAATCTAAATATTTTTTTTTTTTTTTTTTTTTTATCTTCTTGACTTTATTTATTTAATTGAATTTATTTTTATTTATTTGTTTTTTATTTATTTTGTCTCACATCTTTATGTGGCGAAAACTTTATTAGTTTGTGAGTGTTATCTGTGTTAATAATAATAATTTCGGAATTTAAAAGGTAATAATGCACTTGTTATTCATGAAATATGAATAAATTGATTCAGATTTAGGACCATCTTCACGATTCTTGACTTTTTGAATCATACTGGTGGTCAGGAATAAAAGAGTTCCGCTTTTTTGCCACCACTAATTTCCATAAAAAATTTTTGCTCTATAAAATCACAAAAATAATATAAGAAATATGATACAAATTTCTGTATTGAAACACTTTTGGCAGAAAAAGCAGAACTCTTTCTTTGCTTGGGCGACGTTTCTTTGGGATATAATAGAAAGTCTAATACTTCTTTTGATTATACATTTGCTATTTCTCTTTTAATTAATTTATGGCAATACTTCATTTTCTATTTATATTTCTAACATATGGGAATTTTTAAATGCTGTTTACTATTTTACAAGTACATTTTTTTAAATACTTTATATAATAAGGATCTAGTCAAATATATATAGAAGGGATAATTTTTAAGATTTATTTATTTGTTTATTTTATTTTATTTTTTTCAAGCGATGCTCTCTGGATTAAAAAGAAAAAAAAATCTTGGCTGACTGTTATTAACATAAACATTTATTTATTTTATTTCACATCTAAAAATTAATTCTCATTATGTGTATTTATGCAAATTTTCCTCTCATACTGCCATGTTAAAAACTGGGGGAAAAATGGGATGAAAGCGGCATATTTTGAAGGATTGATCCTCAAATGTAATTAGCACCAATTTAAGTCAAAGTCCTAAATATCTAGTTAAGTTAAATTGTATTAAATTGTTCATAGAATACAGGGTTCAAAAAATTACTGATACACACAAAGATAGACAGATAGTTTTTTAATGAAGTCAAATCGTGTTCAGAACATATCAAAACGTGTAAAACAACCGAAAAACGGGAGTCGAAAATTTTTACGTATCAAATACTTCGTTCTTATACATGCAGAACAAAGTAAAAATAAAAAGGTTACAAATTTATAATTGTCCTAATAACTTTCCCACAGTTATATTATACAAATATAAAGTTGGATCCATAAACTTATTAGCGCTATTAAAATAATAATAAGAAGAAATAATAAGAATATAATTAGAAAATTAATGACTATCATAGCTCATTTTAAACGGACCAACAAGATATTTGCTGTACTTTTCTAGAAATCCTAATATTTTAATAATAATTCTAAAATCAAAGGCTTCTAAAAATGATTAAATAAAAAACACAAAACCAAATTAAAAAATGAATCACTTACTCTTACACTTTTTATGAGATCATTTAACCTTTTAGTATCTTGTACGCCGCAGACTTGGCACGAAATGGCGAAGCGAAATGAGAGGGAATTTCAAATCAACAGCAGGTGAATCGCAGCGCCCTCTATGCATTCGAATTGCAAGTGATGGTCCGGTACCGGCCTTATAAATTGTGGCCGCAATATGGCAAACATAATGTTGGCCGTGTGCTGGTACCCTGCAAAAGGCCAGCTGTTATTATGCCGCTTCTGAGCCACCGGTCTTTTCACTGTAGGCTGGCTTCAAGGCTGGCAGCCGTAAGCGGCCCACTGCTTCAGCTACATGTGGCAACCTGCAGCTGATGGCAAGTGCAAGATGCCAGCTGTAGGCCAGAATGAGCCCATCAGTATAAGTTTTGCTGGGTAACTATAACCCAGACAGTAAGTATTAATAATAAATCAGTAGTTGAATAAAACTTCAAAACAAGTTTAACAAAAATTTAAAAACATCTGTAAAATAAAAGAAGAAAAAATATCATGCAATTCGCATAAATTATAGGTACATTTCAAATGTTCTTACATGATTTATCATATAAATTTTAATCGAACTAATGGATAAAAAACTTACTTTATATGTATAATTCAAAATTAAATCCAATATTATTCTGAAATAAAATTAGTCAACAAATTACTTTGTAATAATACAAAAAGCGAACTTAAATTCCCCGATGAAATAAATAAGCTGTCTCTGTAGACGTTATAATATAAACATGTTAATAAATTACGATAATTAAATAAATTTAAATATATTTCTTTTACAAGAATATTTTCAATAAATAAATAAATTAATAAATTAATAAAATAGGTAAATAAGTAATTATTGACGTATTATTCTGGCTCAAAGTGAAAAGTTCAGCGTTCCCACACTCGATGTTGAAAAGAGGGACAAAAAACAGTTATCTACTCTTTTTATTTCCTTATACAAAGTATAAGGAAATAACCGTAACCCGATTTGCTAAATGGATTTTATATCACGCATAGCCCAAAAGCGAATCATCGTAGAATGTTGTAGATTTATATATGTAACTGACATGATGTCTAGTTGTACACCTGCAAGTTTCGACTTAATACGAGCTTTCGCTTAGAGATATCAGCGACTTTACACGATTTTTCGTGACGTCTTTACGTGTGTATGTTTCTCGCATAACTCAAAAACGGTTAGACGTAGAACGTGAAAATTGGTATATACATTTGTTATAACATCTAGTTGTGCACCTCCCTTTTTGTTCTTTCTGTGACTTTCCATTTTGGAGATATTTAAGAAAATTATATTCATAATGACCAAATATACAAAGCTTTTGGCCATTATATATGACCTACCATCACAGATTTCAAAATAGGCTAATGATGTAACCCGTTATGATATCATTATAAACGTTGTGGATATTTTTGAGTGTAGAAAATAATTTCTAAAGACATAAACAGGTTCTAGTCGACGAATGCATATTATTTAATGTTTATTCAGCCCGTAATGATATTTTTATGAAAGTTTCCGATATTGTTGCTTTTTGAAAGTAATTCTTAAAGACATAAACAGGTTCTTGTCGAGGAAATCACTTTAATAAATATTCAGTGTGTAGATAGAGCACGTAAAGATATTGTTATGCAAGTTGCCGACATTTTCGAGTGCAGAAAGTACTTCTTAATCTATAAGCAGGTTCTAGTCGACGAATACACTTTATTTTGTTTTAGTCTTGTTTGTTATTTAAAGAATTTTCGAAGAATATAGTTCAGGGCTAAAAACCAACGAATCTTTACAAAAAATTCCAGAATTCTGTTCTTATTGAAGTTAGAGCTTCCGAAATTTGGTAAACCTAAACTACGAAATTTCGCAAAATTCGGTCTCCAAGTCGCCAAATTCGACGCAAAATCGCCAAATTCGATCCCAAGATCTAAATTGTGTTAGCTACAATCTTTTCGACTTGGCGAGATTAGCAATCAACTTTGGCAGCAAATATTGTTTCAAGATAGCCAGAATTAGTAAATCCTTTCTCAGCTTTAACTGAATTTTTTCGGTAAAATGCACCATTTTTCACCTCTAATTTTCGGCAAAGAGAAAAAAAAAAAGAGCATTACTACTTGAAGGATTTTCATTAAACTAAGTTATGTATTTGCCAACGAGAGATTCTGTAAAGCCATTCCTGAAAAAAAAAAAAAAAAAAAAAAACTAGTTTATTTGTTTGGCGGCATATATAATCCTTTTATCATGATTGTTTATTGTTAAAGTAGCAGTTTTTCATTTTTTATTTGTTCGTCGTTAGAACCTGTCTGTTTATTTTCGAATCAGTTACCTCACACAAAAATGTCACTGTTTTCCTAACAGTATTTATATTCCAATAAGTGAATAAGGAAGTCATGTTTTGGGATTGTTTACAAAGCTATTTATCTAAAAGAATATACTTAAATATATATATATATATATATATATATTATAAAAGTAGGAGATAACCTTTAATACTTCATTTCAATTTGTCTATAACATAAACTCTGTTTTATTTTATGGAATAAAATGGAAGAATGACTATTAATCGTTGTTTAAAAAAAAAAAAAAAAAAATGAGGGAGGGGGGGGGGTTGCGTGTGGATCATTTCATTAAAATCCGATTGTAGGTATGTATACACAACTGTCATATCATGATCCGCTGAATGAAGGAACACGCCAAAGGTGCGAAAAGACGCGAAATAAACCAAAGATCAACCATTCCAGATCAACCATAGAAATTATTTATTCCAATTTGTTAAAAAGATTTTAAATCCCAAAGCAAGTAAAAGACAAGCAATACAAATTACTTCAAAAAATATGTCCAAAGTAATCTTACTATTCAAATTTATATATAATCGTCCGAAAGCAGATTTTGTGGAAATTACATGGGATTTATTATTTTTATTTATTATTTTTAATATTTATAATTGATAAAAAATAGCGATTATATTATTTATTATTATTATTATTAATTTAAATATAGTGACCATAGAAGCGTGCAGAGCTTGATCGTTTAGTTTTTTTTTTTTTTTTTTTTTTTCATGTAAAATGATATGTTACTTTTTGTAAAGCATTTATTATTTAAAGCTCTTATTATTATTATTTATTAGAATGGAGATCCTAAACTGAATAAATAAATTATTAAAAATGTCTGTATATGCTCTATTATTTACTCACATAGTTTCTTGATTCACTTTAGTCAGTACTTGCGTGATTCCAGTATGACAAAACATAAATGGCAGTGAATCCCAATTGTATTATATTATTTAAATCTGTATTGTATTTTATAAAATACTATTAAATTAATAAATATGTGAATAACACAACATTTCTTTTCTAATTAATAATGCTACTGTAAATATTTATCATCTTGTTTTATTAATCGTTTAAAACTGAATTTTTAAGCATGTTTATTTCAACATATAATGTGTTTTCTCAATACATTCGTTTTACTTATATAGGATAAGAATTGAAAAATTTAATAGGTACTCTGATTTATTTTGGGCATAAAAATAGGTCTCCAAGGATTAATTATTTTCACCTAAGTAATCAGAAAAGTTTGCTTTATAATAAACTGTGAGAACGTGCCTTGAAATGATATTATAGTAATACATGTGGGTGTGGGTGGCGAGAAAAGACCACGCTTTTCAATATTTATTCAAGTAGTAATAATATAATAGTATAATATTATAATAATAATAATACTTTTTTCCCGCACAGAATATCTGCTTGATAGTACTGGCATAACTAATATGACTTTCAGAAAAATCTGACAAATAAAATCATTAGAAATATTCAGTTTCTCTCTCTCTCTTTCTCTCTTTTTTCCCCTAATAAAAGATTTTTATATATATATAAACTCTTTCATATTCGCATTATAATTTCAATTTTAGAATTTTTTTTTTTCGCTTCCAGGTTAAAATTCTTAAAATTAAATTATTATTATATTTAAAAAAAAAAAAAAAAAGCTTTCAAATAGTTCACGAAATTAAATTACCATACAACCATACAGACGGTAACAAAAGTCTCCGAATACTAGCAAAAATTCCTATATAAAAAAAGTACATTTAATACAGTTTTGTTAAATAAAGCCTTGTCGAATCATGTTCTTAGTCAGTCTAAAACCAGTATTCGACAAGGATTTTTTTAAGAAAACTGTATTAAGTGTACTTTTTTTACATAGGAATTTTTGCTAGTGATTCATTGACGTCACACTTCGCTTGCGTATCGAAAAATCCTCAGTGAGGGTACATCACTGAAAATTAGTACCCTCGCGGAGACAATTACCTAAAACTCTCCACAAAATCTACACATCTATGTTTATTTATTTAAAAAGTTATGATGCTTAAAAAATATACTAGAAATAATTGTTCAAAATTGATTTTATATATTTCCCACTTGAAATATATTTAAAATTATTTAATATTTATTTTAAAAGATTTAAAAAAATCTATATAAAGAAAATACTTTTATTCCCCTTATTCCCACATCGCTTTTTATTAGCTTCTTTCTATAAATAATGTATCAGTTAGGGATAATCTTTACTCAAACATAACTTTCTTTTGGATAACATACATAATTCAAAAAACAACTTTATTGAATGACTTATCTCTTGTCGTGAGGATTTTTATTCCAAGTATTTTAGCTTAACTTAAGGGCTAGGAGATTGTTTCCTCTTCATCTATAATATGTTCCGCTTCAAAAACATAAATCTATATTTTTAAGAATTTTGTTTCTATTTTTTTTTTATTATTATTATTATTTTATTTATTTTTTTTGGATGCACATAGTAATAATAATAACACGTAACCAGTATATGTAAAAGAGTGTAATGGCTGCATGTTATATTGCGCATACATTTTTCTCACATATATGAGCACATAAATGTCAAATTATGTGTATGCGTGTAAAAAAGAGGGGAAATCGGGGACACTTTAACTAATACGTGACTTTTATGAATTAAGCGAAATCTAAAGAGAAAAATATTGTATCGGAAAAGTTTCATGAGGTGACTCGGAAGTTTTCTCCCATAACGACGCGACGTCTAAAGACTGTTAGCGGGCCGTACAACTTTCGGTGAAAGACTACGCAAAAAATTTAAAAAGTGTTCTTCGATCGGACTTGTTGCATTTGCGTGATCTATTTAAAGAAGCATAAGAGACGTATAGTGCGACCACGTTTCCTACGACTAGCAGTGAGGCCGAGTCCAAAAGTTTGGAGGGATGCAAAATTGGCCGAGAGATAGTTATTTGGCAAACATCCGGTTGTTCGGTGTTCCCTTATCGCTTGTTTTCTCTCAGTCACCCCTATTTTAACACGGGACTCGTTCAATCCGCACTTGCGCAGAAGCTTCCATGGCCGCAAGAAATGTGGTTAAAAAATATCACGTAACTAAATAAGGGAATACAAACACTATAACAAATTATATTGTTTGCATTTTAAACGGATGATTAAAATACAATTTTTCTCTAAATTTTACATTTCTTTCCACACTCTTAGTGTTTCTATTCATACACACAAACGCGCACACACGTATATAAATTTTCTCTATTTACTTTATAATTTTTCTATTTTTTTTTTCAGAACATCTATATGTAAGAAATGTAATGTAATCATGACAAAAATTCTGCTTTGAGCGTTTAGATTACCGTCACACGAACTGTATGAAATTTGGAAAATCTAGTACTTATTTTAATTTAATTTAATTTTTAATTTTATTTTTTACACCAAAAAAAAAAAAAAAAAAAAAAAAAATCTTTATCATTGTGGCTTATGGGCTCAAGTTGTTAAAAGTGTGATACCGTCTAAACTCATTATCCAATTGAGCTGAGAATTTATATAAATGTTAAAAGTTACTGTCTCACGAACTGTAGAGATTTTATTAATTTAGCGATTTTAGATTTTTACAGGAATACAACGAAAATTTATTTACCATTGTGGTCTATGGGCTCAAATTATTACATATGCAATAGCGCTAAATTAAAGAATGTGCTGTATGGAGAAAAATTCTACTGTAATTTTCTTTTTCTTTTTTTCTTTGAGAACTTGTCTTACTTTAAATTATTTATACAAACATTAATTACTTAACGTTCGGAAAGTTGAGTGGAATTATTCTAGATTTATTATTATTATTATTGGATCTATTTTCTTATTGATGTTTAATAGCTGCATGTTTTCCCTCTTTTTTTACACTTTTTTTGCGAAATAAAACATTACATGTACTTTTGGCAAACATCCCTATTTGTCCTGTTTATGAAATATGAGTTTTTCTATTTATGAAATATAGGTTGTTTCCCTTTCCGGTTGTAAAAATCTTCTTTAATGATTATATTTCATGATTTATTCTTTAATATCTTTCTATATAAGCATTTTTATTCTTAATTGTTAATGTGTTTTTCACTTCACGAAATCTTTACTTTTGATTACTTTATTCTTAAAAGTGTGTGTGTGTGAGTTTTCTTCTGAAAATCAAATTTAAAGGAATATGAGCAATAATTAACAGGAAATAATGCAGAAAGTAGATCCTTTTTGAAATAAATAAATAATTATTACACATTTTTAAAAATAAGAAAAATAAATTTCGAATCATTACTTTAGAGAATTTGAACAAGTTTTAAATTTACATTTTATTTTGTGAAGTCATTTAAGTTTTCGGAATATATATATATATATATTGAAACAGAACACCTTTATTTTCAAATTAAGCACGAACTTTTAAGAAATATTAAATGCAAAAACATAAGAAATGTGAAATTATATAAACGTTTTTACTAAACTCTAGAAAGTGTTTTATTACTTCAATTATGTCAAAAGATATTAACTTCAAATTTTGCTCAATGTGTTAGGAGAATGGAAATTTTCCTTTACGATAATTGGTCTCATAAGTAATTCAAATATAATGTTTTGTTACGTCTTTTTATATATAAGATTTTCTTTTGCATTTAAATGTTTTTTCTTCCTTAATGTATTGTTACTATTTAGATTTCTATAAAAGAAAAATGAGTAAATATTTTATAATTGGTTTGATTGGTTTGCCCTTTCTCAATTTTCAACAAGAGTAAAATTACGTTTTACATTTGCTGTAGTATTATTATATAAATACATTTTTAATTGTGTAGCTTCTAAATGTCATGTTTCATTCTAAATGTTGAATGCATAAATTCAATTATTCTATCTATATCTATTCTTTATTAATGTAATATCTTAAGTATCTTAAAATTACATGATGACATAATTGCCGGTATTATTTAGAAATGACTGATTTTTAACAAATGAGTTTTAACAAATTCTGTTGTAATCGGGGGAAAAAAAAGTTCACATTATTAAATGATTTTTAAATTTCAGTTCTTCAAATTTTCTCAGCTTTTGTAATAATACGTACAAACCAATGCAATTTATGTATATTATTTTCAATATCGCTTACATTTATCAACTACCTTATTCAATACTGAATTACTGAAGTTATGTTTAGGTGTGTTTGGGGCTAAATCATTTTCAGGTTAAGTACACTCTATAATTAAACATTTTGTGTTAAAGAATGGTCTTTGTTGCAAATTTTAAAGTCCCAGTTTCGATAGGGTGAAAATGATCTGAAAATTTCTACAAAATAAAAAATTTTGATTTATCAAATGTAATTATCGCATGGCACGTCTGGATTACGGGGTATATTTGGTAATAAAAAATATATATATCATATAATAAAGTAATATATTTTTATGTGCTTCCTGACCGAGTGGTTTTGCCGTCACTAATTGAATGTAATCGAGAGAAAATTACCAATTGTTCCTCAGTAAAATATTTTTGCGTGACCTACTTGGGATTGTGTCATAGGTCGCAGCTATTGGCCAATAGTGTAGTACTGGTGGGACATAAAACTCACTCACTCACTCACCCGTTTACAGGCTGAAAGATTATGTCGTCACTCCGCATATCGCTTTCGCATGTAAGAAAGTGGGTTCAAATCTCAGGCACGTACAAGGTAACTTTGCATTACGTTTTCATGTAATTTACCCTATGATATTTGTGCGTGCGAAGACTAATAATAGAGTTTTAATTTAAGCAAACAAGTAAGATGTGAAAGTAAAAAATAAAATAAACAGCATGCATAAATAATTTTTGATAAGGTCATTTATCTCTCCACGTCATTCGATAAAACGTATGTTTTTATCAAAATTATATATATATAAATATATATATATATATATTGTTAGTTTTAAAATCAAGGCTGGATTCATAGCGTGTATGTACTGACCAATTTGTCTTTTGTATTAAATATGCCTAATTCATGATAATAACTTAAAAATATATATATATCATTTGGATGTGTATTAAACATAAGTAACGTTTCATTTTTATGTATTATTTACTTTACCAAAAATAATGCACTAAGAAGAATTCTTTCGCTAATCGGTGTTATTATTACCTGGAATTTTATTTTGTTTGTTTGTTCCGAAAACCTTAAGATTATCGGTGTTTTATTTGAACGTAGAACAAAGGAAACATCAGGTAATAATATCTTTTTATCTGCAGATTTATTATACAATAGGGTGGTTCGGAAAAATCGATTTTTTTTTATTTGGGAATAGTGTAAACCTCTCAAAAGTTGTAGTTTGGTATCCTGAATTGGGGGGGGGGGGATCTAAGTTGACATCTTCAGTTCGCGCATCAGGCTGAAAGTTTTAAAAAATACGTTAAAAATTGAAATTTTTAAAAAATAATAAAATTAGATTTTTTGTAATTTTTTATAATGCAACAGCCATACATTGTTAGTATATTAAGTAGTTTCAACCTAAAAAAAAATGTAACTTTTAGATGATATATTCTGTTCGCGCATGTGGCTTAAAATTTGAAAAAAATGGCAAAAACTGAACACGAACAGTAACTGACAGGCAATCGCTATGTTGGCGCCGCGCCGTCGCATTCTTATTCCACCGCCGACTAGTCTAGACAGTAGTCGCATTCCAGTAGACAGTTTAAAGGTTCTGCTCTCACTTTGCCAATCAATTAGTAGTCGCCAAGCAAGCCGCATCTTTAATTTGTATCTGTAAGTGAATCAAAAAGTACAGCATGTTTTGCTTTGAGTGGATTACATTGTAAAGTTATTGGAAATTTTTATGCTAGAGTTTTGTAATATTGTTCTCCGTTCTCCTAATAATAAATAATAGCACCCCCGAAAACTTCTAAACGCTTAAGTGTTTGTCCGCTTTCGGTGCACCAAAAGCGTTAAGTCAAAGTGTGCAGATACACACTTTGACCACTTTTTACCCACATGTGCAGATGTTTTGTTATCTTGTTTTGAAGAAACATAAAAATCTGTAAAAAACGAATCTTTTTCAAAGATTTCAGATTGCATTGCTGCTTAAATAGAAGAACTGTACTGTAAAGCTTCTTTACCAAAGGTCAGTCATGAACGTATTGTTAAATTGATAAAGGATTACCATAATAAGTACTACACTTTAAGAAAGAGATTTAGTCGTGATAAAGATAAATTTGACTTCCAAACTAAACTCAATCCCTTTGTTAATGAAGAGAATCCTAAAACTTTTTGATGTTGCTCCTGCAAGTGTGTAATGAATTTCGCGTGTTCGTGTGGTGAGAAGCCTATCTCTTGTAGCTGTAAAGTAACTATGGATTGCAAATGTGATAAAGGAAATAAGATCCCTATCATTGAGAGAGAGTTTTTGTACGACCAGTGAAATGGCCGTTTAAAATATATTGGCACTTTTGATAGAGTAGAGACTAATAAGATCGCAAAAAGAAATAAAAGAATGCAAAGTGAAAAGAAAAACGAGATTGCTGAACCTGATATTAAAGCTAGCAAAAGATATACTCTTACAAATTCTGACCAAAATAGAAAGTTTGAGAGTCACGAAGCGAAATGTGATTGTTTATCGTCAACATCGCAAATGCGAATTAAGCTTCCTGGAACAGCATTACGCGATAGATATGGGATGTCCGAGAGTGATATTGCTTCTCGGATTGATGCTATTGCTGTTTTGCAACATGTAGGCATCATAAATGAAAGAGATATGTTTCTAGTAATAGATAAGAGTAAGATCAGGCGAGAAGAACATAAATTCCGATACTCTTTATAATCAGACTCTCCAAATGCAGAGTTACATGGACTGTATTTTGACGGGAGAAAAGATAACACTTATTATCAGGAAAAGAATGGTTACAAAATATATCGCAGACTAAAGAAAGAAGAGCACATCAGCTTGGTTCAAGAGCCTGGTGGAAAGTATCTGGGACGTTTGACACCATCAAGGGCCACTGGAAGTTAAATAGCCATTAACATCTTTTGCTATTTAGAAAACAATAACTTTGTTTATGTTAATTATTCGTAACCTTGAGCTTAAACTTGGTCTTCCTTTACAATGGTTTATATGTTTATTACATTTCAACGAACTTCCGTTCAGAATTTGTATGAAAGTGTAGATGGGGATACTACATAACCCACAAGTTTCTCAGGACAAATTGGCAAGTAGTTGACTGACTGTGAAAAACTCCCTGTTGCTAATTTTGAAACGATTAATTGTGAGTGATAAATGTGACCAAAACTGACTTAAGCAAGGACCAACAGTATTTGCTTTATATTTATCGAGCAGTCAAGACAGGAGAGTGTGTGCTAGATCTCGCTGTGAAAGATTTTGGTCCTGTTAGTAACGCTAGGTGGTTAAATTGTGCAAATAGAATCTTAAGACAATATATTTCTGAAATAAAACCTTCTGACGAAATTAAACTGCTGCACTGTAAATGCAAATGTCTTAAATTCGGTTACAAAAGTGTCTTATATGGATGGTCATTTTTTAAATGAAAAAAACAATGTCTTCCTTTTTAAGACACCTTTTTACATCTGAAATTAAGACATTGCAAGAGTCTTAAAACGCCGCCCTGTTTTAGGCTTAAAAACACCGCCATGTTAGGCTTAAAAACACTACATTTTAAGGCTTTTCAATAAATAAATAAATATGTTGCGCGATTATGTTTTTCTGTTAAAAATATATTTTAGAATTGTTTAGAGCATTAATGAAATATTTATATATAAAAAAAAAAAAAAAAAAATGTATTATCTGGCGTTGGGATTCGAACTCGCACTGTCTGTGGAAACCGAAATCTCGAGGTAAGCACTGCATTTCAAGCACTGCGAGTCAAGCATTTACCAATCACGCCGCCGTCGAACACTACATTAGGTGTTTTTATGACAAAATATACTTCAGTATTCACGAAATAAATCGCAGTGTTGTGTTTTATTTCTAATTCTTTTTTCAATAAAACTATTGATAGTATTGATTAATAATTATTATTATCTTAAATTTCATATCTAGAGGTATAGAATTTTTTCATAATGCATAACAAGTGTGTGAAGGTTGCAGCACTCGATGATAACGATTTCTTTCTTTAAAGTGATATTTAAATAAAAACAAACTATAATCATGAATACAAGAAAATTTGTTGTTTAACATTTACATGCAGGTAAATATGTCAAAGAAAAAAGTTTATAAATGAATAATAATAAGAAGAAAGAAAGAAAAAAGTTATGCACAAATTATTCATGATTGTTCACTTATAAATTCGCTTTCTCATACTTGCTACGTCTGTCTTCACATTTTTTCTTTTAATATAAAAAAAAAAACTTTAAAGACAAAGTTTTTTTTTTTTTTTTTTTACGAAATAAGCTTTGTATGTAACTATGTTGTTTATGAATTATGTTAAAGATAATAGCATGCAAATACCATTCACATCTCTAGAGTATCCTTCCATAAAAATTTTGTTTCATAATAGTCCGGTCAAATTAGACCAAAAAATAAGAGTGAAAATACATAAAGTTAAAACAAGCTGATAATCAGTAAATTTGTTCAAAATATAATTATAAATAAAATTTTGAAATTCCCCACCATTCCGGTGCATGGAAAAAATTTTACTTAAGGTCAAAGGTAAAAAAAAATGAGTTTTTTGCGATTTTCAGCAAAACGGTATTTTTATCATAAAAATACCTCAGACAGAAATTGTAGATCATAAAATTATCTACAAAAAATGTATCAGGTGAACAAAGTAAGCACGAGTGCTGCAGATAAAGCGGCAACACAGTGGTGTCTGTCACTTCTGTTGTCTGCAGCACTCGTGTCTGCTTTGTTCGCTTGACGAAGGGTCATGTTTTCTTTCGAGTCGAAGTTGCGTGTTTTTTGCATATTTCGTTTTAACGCTAGCCCTCCGGTGCATTTTTATTATACATAATGTTGATTGTTAAAAATGGTGTATAAAACTCTAAAGTTTTCCACAAATCTTTAAAATTTCGGGCGGGGGGAGGGGTTTGAGCTCGTGAAGTTGGACTTGCTTCTATAGCAAAAATGACAGGACTGACATTCAGTAATATTAAATTAAAACGAGCTGACAAAGTTGATCCTCTTTTAGCTATGACTAGTACCCTAAAAGATCATGAAGAGAAAATGACTGTTGACCCTGTTTTATTGTTCCAACGCATGAGTATTACTGCAGTATTTCAAGATGAAATAGAAACATATTTTGAATATGAATTAGCTCCCTACCATTTAACGTTGTTTGATGAGATCGGAATGCGTAAATTGCATCATTGACGGAGGATATTTACTACATCGCGTTGTGTGGGATAGCGAAGAAACATTTAACGTAATCTTAGATAAATACGTTCAGTATGTACGTCGACACTTTGGTTCCAGAGTTACTGTCGTATTTGATGGCTACAATGATTACACGAGAAATATCAAAGCTGCAGAACAACGTCGTTGAACTTTAGCAACATCTTCATCTTCTGATATTTTATTTGATGAATTCATGACAATTCCAACCAGTCAATGATGTATGTCGCATTAGTGTTGTTAATATCAATATTTACCTTTTCAAAACAATCGTAAATGGCAGACTTCTGTGTTTTACGCATTCCGATCTCATCAAACAACGTTAAAGGGTAGGGAGCTAATTCATATTCAAAATATGTTTCTATTTCATCTTGAAATGCTGCAGTAATACTCATGCGTTGGAACAATAATACAGGGTCAACAGTTATTTTCTCTTCATGAACTTTTAGGGTACTAGTCATAGCTAAAAGAAGAACAACTTTGTCAGCGCGTTTTAATTTAATATTATTGAATGTCAGTCCTGTCATTTTTGCTACATAAGCAAGTCCAACTTCATGAGCTCAAACCCCTCCCCCCGCCCGAAATTTTAAAGATTTGTGGAAAACTTTAGAGTTTTATACACCATTTTTAACAATCAACATTATGTATAATAAAAATGCACCAGAGGGCTAGCGTTAAAACGAAATATGCAAAAAAAAACACGCAACTTCGACTCGAAAGAATACATGACCCTTCGTCAAGCGAACAAAGCAGACACGAGTGCTGCAGACAACAGCAGTGACAGACACCACTGTGTTGCCGCTTTATCTGCAGCACTCGTGCCTACTTTGTTCACCTGATACATTTTTTTGTAGATAATTTTATGATCTACAATTTTTGTCTGAGGTATTTTTATGATAAAACTTACCGTTTTGCTGAAAATCGCGAAAAACTCATTTTTTTTACCTTTGACCTTGAATAAAAATTTTTCCATACACCGGAATGGTGGGGAATTTCAAAATTTTATTTATAATTATATTTTGAACAATTTTACTGATTATCAGCTTGTTGTAAATTTATGTATCACCGAATGTCTAGATTGACCGGACTAAAGGCTACCATAGTTTAATTAGCTTAACTGCTTATTATAATAAAATAATAATATATTTATTGAATGCGAAAGAAGTAGGATAAGCATATTTTCTTAAAGTAGATTCCATATGAAAAATTTTCTAAGTATTATAAGTATCTGAATTTCTAAAATGTCTAAATATTCAAACGCGTTTTGCTGTCTGAAAATTCGCGTATTTACGTGTTTCAGACATTTTTGTGTCTAAATTGGTATTTCAGACATATTTCTGTCTTAAATTACGGTATTTATAATACCTAATCTATATTTTAAGACATTTACGTGTGTTAAGTGCCGTTTCAGTTCTTTTTATGTCTTACTTTAAGACGCTTTTATTTGCAGTGTGGTCAGCTATATTATAAAGATATACACTCCAGTATAGTTTGGAATTAAAATGCATCCCTCTGTAAAGTTTGGAGCAGTTCTCGTATTTAAATTAGTACAGAAAACAAAATAGCTGCCCGACAAGGTACGTAAAATAATTCATTCTGTCATTTAGAGGAATGCGTATTTTTGTCTTCTCGAAAATCTTTTAATTTCAATGGTACTAGATGAGAGAAGGCACGTTAGACAGCTAACTTTCCAATGATTGCTAAAAGCAAGAAAACAAGAACCAAAAGGGAAATCGGTGCAAACTTTTCAACCACAGACCATCAATTTCGCAGCTTCAAATTACACTGAACTTATAGATTGGTCAAAGTGCATACTTACACCTCCTCCAAAAATGAGCAATGTGTCAACGCAAAGCCTAGAAGAACTTATTAATACTAATGTTCTCCCAAACTTTGAGCTAATTAAATTTCCTTGCCACACGCAAAGTGTCGAAAGAATTGTAAAGCTCGTAACAGAATCTTGTACTAAAGTATGTGGACGAGGAGAATAGGGATGGTTTCATAAGGACAACTTTGCTCTCAAGGTCAACTATGCCATCACTTGACTATAAATCTCAATTTAAAACAATGCCCAAAACATCTGAGGAATCTTAAAGACATAAAAAATAGGTAAAATCTATAAATCATTCTCTAATTAGCTATGATATGCAATGTTATTATATACATATAAATGTGCGTGTAACTATACTTGTACGTATAATACTGTAATAAAAGTTCATATTCAACAAAATCAAAATTAAAAAAATATTTTTGAAACATTAATATGTCATGTATGTATTATTGCATATTAAACGTGTAATTTTCAAATTTTAGGCAATTTTAGCCCAATTTAAGGCGTGTGCGCGGACTAAAGATATTATGTAAAAACTATAAAATATTTTTTTAGGTTCATTTACGTTATATACTGACAATTTATGGCTGTTGCATTACAAAATATTCAAAAAAACTAATTTTGTTATTTTTTTTTAAATTTCAATTTTTAACATATTTTTTCAAACATTCAACCTCATGCGCGAACTGCAGATGTCAGCATAGAATTTTTTTTCCCCAATTGAGGATACCAAACTACAACTTTTGAGAGGTAACGCGATTCCGAAATAAAAAAATCAATTTTTTCGAACCAATCTATTATACAAGATCTGTCCCGAAAGTAATGCGCCCATTTTTATTTTAAGAAATTTATTGAACCGATTCGTACAATTACTCAATATTCTTCGAAATACATCCCTCCTGCTTCAACACACTTGTTCTAATGCAATTTCCATGCTTTATATGCGTCCTGGAAGTCCATTACAGGGATGTCCTTTAGTAACCTGGTCGTAGCCGCCTTGATATTCTCCAGGGTTCCCAATTTTTTTCATTTGGAAGGGGGTAAATCAGGACTGTACGGCGGCTGGGGGAGCGTTGAGATGCTGGCCTTGGTCAGGTAGTTGCTCGTCATAAAGATGATGTGTCTGGGAGCATTGTCATGGAGCAGCTTCCAGGAATTCTTGATCTCGCTCCTGAAGCAGTTGGCCCGTTGCTTTAGCCTTTTCAGTATTTCAACGTAGAATTTAGCGTGACTGCTTGGCCAGGTGGAACAAATGTAAAACTGACAACTCCCTTGGAATCGAAAAAGAAAAACCAATGAGCATCGCTTTGATCTGCGATTTGCTCATTCTTGCCTTTTTTGGGCACGGGGACGACGTCTTGTGCAACTCTGCGCTCTTTCTTTTCGTTTCTGGGTCGTACAAGAAGATCCAAGTTTTGTTACTACTTACCACATTGTTCAAAAAGTCGGATCGCCCTCACAACACTGCAACTGTTCTGCTCGAGAGATTTTTACATCTTTATTTCGACCTAGCACTCACACAAGGGTTCACCGAAACAGACACTGTGACTCCGCAAGAGCTCGGAGCCGACTGGCGCTGGTGGCGCTATGTTCCCAAGACTCCACCCACCCTTCCGTGCAAGCGGCAACCCTTTGCTTGCGAAGAATAGTCGCGGCAGAAGAAAATGGGGCGCATTACTTTCGGGACAGACCTTGCATGTAATATATATATATATATATATATATATATATATATATATATATATATATATATATTCAAACTGCAATTTCTTTGCAGATTCTATACTCCAAATACATTCAGATTATCTACTTTTGAAAATACTTTTGGAAATGTATTTTGAGCTATGATTGTTCTTAAATCATTTACGTGCGGTGATGCATATTTTAAAGAATGTTACTGAGTACAAATTTTTTAAAGTAATATTTTAAAAAAAGTCAAAAATATTTTTAGCGCAATTCATTATGTTACACAATATGGCCATCTGCACACATTTATAAACATGTAAGTACTTTGTCCGGTGAATAGTTTAATTAAGGCGTGTTTCCCTTCCGCTTATTGGCCATCCATGTTTAGAACCAATCATATACATATGCTAAGTAATTACACATCTAATAACGTATCCACAGCTTATGTTTAGTCGCAATATAATTGCTTGTAATTATACGCATATTCTAATCAACACATATTCAAATCCAATACTGATTTCAGTAATAAGGATAAAAAAATTCCTTGAAAACAACTAAATGTTGTTGGTTTTATAGTAAGATGTGGTTCTAGTATTTGTATAAAATAGTATTTTTTATCTATTTCGAAAACTAAATATTTTTTATAATATCATTTCACATAATGTAACTTCAGTAAAAATGATATAAAGGATGTTTTCTAATGCAAATTCAATTGCGAATACTCACTTCACATAAAATACTGATTTATTTATTTTATTTTATTGATTTATTTTATTTATTTTATTTTTTAATATTTGTGTTGTACTAAAAATGACAGAATGAACAAGTTTAAGAAAAAGTTGATAAATATACTGAACATAAAGGTTACAACTTCCACTAAATTGCACAGTCAAAAAAAAAAAAAAAAAAAAAATCAGGTATGTGGTGTTTAAATCTCTTAATTGTTCGTTATAATAAAAGGAATTTCATATCATCGTAATTGTTCGTTATAAAGAAAAAAAAAGAAGAAGAAGAGGAAGTATTTCACATTGTTGTTCACAATTAATTTAATTTATGGAACTAGTTTTTATGTATAAAAATATTTGTTATTATTAAGCGTCTACAGATAAATTCTTCCAACAGAACTATTCGAATTAAGCATAGGTTGTCATTATCATTACATGCTAATTAATTTTTAGAAACTTTCTGTGTCAGTTGAACCAGTCTCATATTAATTATTATTAAGTCTACTGTAACTGTAGGTATGTAGAAAATGTAAATTCTATATATTAGTTGTACATATATATATTATTCAAAGTTAAATATAAAGGAAAATATACAATTTCAATTTGTAAATATAATAAAATTACAATAATAGAATACCAGAATAATAGAAATGTTGATATAATAGAAACATTTTTATATCAATCATGTGAAGTTTTATTATTAAAAAAATTGTATTTTATAATTTTATCAGGCAGCTTTTAAAACTGCATTGATATTATTGTTTCAGTCAACGTCAGAGAAGCTGAAAATATGCTGGTGTCATACATGTTACCACCATTTAAAAAACTTATGTATAATAATGATGATAATAACGAATGAAATGTGTGTCATAATGCATAATAATGATTCAAAAGGTGAACTTTTGAATCCGTTTGATTAAATGTTAGTTTAAATGTTTATATTATTTCTAGCATATTTTATCATTTTTTCTTTCGGTACAAGAATAGAATTATAATGCTATGAAATGTGTCGATGCCATACATGCTTGGATAAAAAAGCGTTACAAGGAGTAAATTTATTTTCACACCTCAGTTAACGAGATCTGTTTAGCAGACCAAAAACCTAATTAATCATTTCTTCAGAATGAAGGGAAAAAGATGTTTAATACGTTTCATATTATATCTGTCCTTATTTTGTTGTAAAGTGTAACACCATAAGGTCACGAAGTAATTTTACATGATCATGTTTCATTAACTTTGAACATATGTTTTCCTTCATAATGGTCTATTCATGTGCGTTTCTTTTAGTTATAAATGATATGTTGTTTAATACTGAAAAAACATTTATCATACATCTAAAATTTATAAATAAAGGTTTATAATTTACATTATTATTAATTAACACTTGTAATTATACAAAATAACTTTGTTTGTTTATTTATAAGCATATAATTTCGATAATATCAATTAAAAATTTTATTTCTGAAATCCCTGCTAAAAGTTTCTTTCAATAGTCATGTAATATTGTGACATACAAGGTGTCAAGCAAAGGACACTGCTATATGAAAATTTATAACCTCGATAACAAAAATCAATAAAAGAGTGAAACCAAAGGTGTATCTATTATAAATGCTGTAAAAATTGTATACATAAGTTTTGAAAGAATAAAATAATAATAATAATAATAATAATAATAATAATAATAATAAACTTTTCAACAGATGACTCTGTACGTTGTAGATTGTTCTACAAAGAGATAAACTTTCATTAAAATGCATGATTTTAGCCTCTTATTTTGCTGTGCTTGC
The DNA here is from genome assembly GCA_963930645.1 of Salticus scenicus. NCBI lineage: Eukaryota > Metazoa > Arthropoda > Arachnida > Araneae > Salticidae > Salticus > Salticus scenicus. The sequence continues at coordinate 103,845,617 of OZ005649.1, forward strand.
CTATTTTCATGTTTCGACGCTGGACAAATGTCTCTAAAGATATTACTTAGTTGCGCTGAAGAAAGGGAGATACTACTCTTCATTTCCAAAGGCATCAATTGCGTTCAGATCCTATATCCTCCCCAAAAGCATAAACGCATCAATTGCACTTGGAGCCTATATTCGACATAAAAGAATAAACGCATCGATTGCGATCACGGGTTTTCGTCCTTTCTAAACTTAAAAAAGTTTTATTTATGTAATAAAACAAATTCTTTAATTTGCTTGTTTCAAGTTATTGAAGCCCATTAAGGAGATAGCATGAATGTAAATAAATGTATTTGGTATATTTTCCAGGAACAAGTGTGCGATTATGTGCGAGAAATAATAGCAATCATTGAGCTAATCTGATTTATTGTCTCGATAATTGACCGAAATCCTACTATTTTTATACCAGAACAATCATTAAAATCTGTTCTATGTATCGCCACATAAAAATCTGCAATAATTGTCTGGGTTGGAATATAAAACATATTTTAGTCTTTTTTTAGTAACCAACTTTCATAGGACCTAGCAGTTTTATTTGGAAGAAGGAAGAACAAATGGACGACAAAAGTGTCCATTTTCTACTAACTGAATGATAAAAATTTGGACATGAATCAAAAGTGCCATCTACGAATATTTCATGGAATTCTGATTAATTCTTGAATCTCGCATCAGTAAAAAAACACAATGTTTTTACTTTAATCGTTAACTTGGATCACTTTTTTTTTACCGCGGTACGTTGTTAGATCAAAAGATAAAAGAGCTTTGTAAACTTCATAAATTATTTTTGGAAAATCGGGTAAATACGATTTTCTACGAGGCCGGTACATTTTCTGTCGTATGTGTCTAATATCATTTTTTTTTTATTTTTCAGAGATATCGAATTGGGTCCGCAGTAAAGAAGTATGTAAATAAATCTTTCGTTTACAGAAAATAAAATCTGTTACATTCCGGTAAACAGGGGGAGGAGGGGGATGACGATGAACGTTATCAATAATTTTTCTCGTGGGCGCAATTGATGCTTCTTTTACAATAACATAAGCGATCTTGATGTGTTATGTTTGTTAACATAAGCGCACTTGATGTGTTCCCTCAGATTAGTATTAATCGGGTCATCGTATTAAAACAAAAACCAATGTTGCCAACTTTTGACAAATTTTGTTACTAATTTCGAAAATTTTGTATAAATCGTTCGCATCGTACATAACCACACATTTTGTTCCATTCTTCTGTCAATTTACTTATAATTTTGGAAAAAAAAAACTGCGTGTGTGTGTGAGAGAGAGAGAGAGAGAGAGAACGAAATAAATAGAAGGTGTCATTTATTTGACAAACTTCACTAAATAATTCTCTTAATAATAAAAGCTAATGTTTCCCGAAACTAACGCTCGAAAATCCCGTCATTGCTAAAGAATGTATTAAAAAAAATAATAATACATTTTATCCTTCGTTTAAAATATAAAAAAAAGAAAAAAAAAAGTGATGCATCTAAACAATTTAGTATTATCAGGGATTTTATAAGAAGCTGTAGCAAATGCATTACATATTACGTAATTCACATACATTACACGGGTTTCCATTTGCCTATCAAAAATTACTAATTTGTCTTAAATGGTTGTAACTCCTCTCTGGTATATCCCGAGACGTGTCTTAAAATAAACGTAATCTCCGTTATATGTGTGTGTGTGTGTGTATTATGCTTGAAATTAAATTAAAGGTGCGGGAGGCAAAATATTTTGACAGTTCTAATAATATAATGGCAAATTATCGAACATTTCCGACTTATGTTTGTAAAATTAATGGAATAGGTTTTCTTGATATTAAATTATAATTTTTAGGACAAGTAAAATATAACTTAGTGTAATACTTATTTTCTGTTTTCACTTAAAAATGTCGATCTTTCCATTTCTTTATTTTATTAAATATATATATATATATATATATATTCTTAATAATAATCATCATCATCATCACGTAGCTTCGGGGAGTACCTACGACGATTAAGACCGTCGCCTACCTCCACATGAGAAGGAGAAAAAACAATAGAACTGAAGTACATGATCAAGCACATCGGTACAATTAACTTGGTGAGTTCAAAGAACTCGGGCGTGATGGTTTGATGACAGAGCATGTCTGTGGACAGAGGCGTGAGACTTCAAGGAACAGAGGAGAAGAAGAATATACTTTGTACAATACATATACTGGCAAACCAACAAAAATCCTAGCACAGAATTTTTTTTTTTTTAACCTGACAATTAAACATAACTATCAAAATTTTTATTTATTTATTTTATTTTATTTTTTTTTTTTTTTTTATTGATAATACTAAAACCAAAAGCCTAACGAGACTGTTAGGCAGTCTAAAAAGAGAATATTACCAAAAACAATGGAACAAGATTTTAATTACAAGCAATAAACAAAAATATTTACAAAATTAAGTTAAAAATAAAATATTTACAAAATTAAGTTAAAAATAAAAACCCTACGAGTAAGGTAACTGGTAGGAAGGCTGACCATACACGACTGGAGATAAATACTCACAGAAAGGTTGCAGATGTCAGGGGGTAGCCAAAGGTAGCTGAGATATTAATTCAGTCTACGGAAAAGAAATTTAGAGTGAGAATTCTGCGTTAAGTAACGCCAGAAGGATTTCGTCTTCTACGCTTGGAGACTGGGACGAACCCATCCTCCCTGTATAGAATGGCGAGAGGGCGTTTCTTTGCCCTTCCAATTCTTGGATCATACCTTCTGATAGCGTTTAACGCAGGATTCTGGACTTTTGGGATAGACCTGTGAAACTTCAACGCAAGTCTCTTAATTTCAGAATAAATAGGCCTAATTTTCAGGTCTTTGTGAATGACATCATTGCGAACGTAGCGAAAAGCCTGAGCATACCTACGCAATTGCATATTTTGGAAAACTTGAAGTCTTTTTAGCTGAGTCTTTGAGGCAGACCCGAACACCGCGGACCCGTAGGTCAAGATGGGTCGGATCATGGACTTGTACAGTAACAATTTATTTTTCACTAACAGGCGGCTATTCCAAGCCAAAAGAGAAAAGAGGGGGGCGGTGGCATTATGCGCTTTTTTCAGAATTTCTGAAATGTGCTTCTGCCACAATAATTTAGAATCTAGGTGAATGCCTAGGTATTTATACGATGTTTCCCAGGGAATAGCTTCATTATTAAGAAGGAAGTTAATGTCGGGGGAATACAATTTATTGGTGAAGAAAATGGCGGCACTTTTCGAACTATTAACTTTAATTTTCCACTTGTTAAGCCAAATAGCATACGAATCAAGGTAATCCTGGAGTTTTTCGAACACAGTGTGTGGTTGTGTGTGTCTGTACATGATGGCAGTGGCATCAGCAAATAATGCTAAGTTGATGTCGGGCTTACGCGGAATGTCGTTGATATAGATGTTAAAGAGCCGAGGCCCGGCGAGAGAACCTTGAGGAACAGAGCTGAGAACAGGCTTCGGGCTAGAGAGGGAGTTTCCCACTTTTACCACGAAGGACCTGTTAGAGATATAGTCTGCAAAGATTTTAGTTAGCTGGTCAGGAACACCCAACTCAGCCATTTTAAAGAGAAGGCCGGCATGCCAGACCTTATCAAAGGCCTTTTGCACGTCGAGGAATATAATTCCCGTCACACCGCTGGTTTGGTATCCATCGTGAATGAATTCAGTCACCCTCCACAACTGTTGCTGTGTTGAATGACGAGTCCTAAACCCGAATTGCTCCGGTATAATCTTGTCATGAGAGTCAAGGAATTCATTCAATCGGCGGACGAGAATATACTCGTAAACCTTCGAGAGACCAGAGAGAAGTGAAATAGGACGATAACTAGAAGGAGAGTGAATATCTTGTCCCCCCCCCCCTTCGGTAGGGGAACAACGATAGCTCTCTTCCAGCAATCTGGAAAAATATTAAGATTTAACATGCAATTAATAATTAAGGTGATATAGTAAATGAAATGAAGAGGTAGATTGATGAGCATATTATTTGAGATTTGGTCCTCACCGGGAGTTTTGTGTTTATCCAAGCCCGAAATATACTCCTGTACCTCTGAGGGTAAAGCAGGTTGAAGAGTGTTAGGTGTGTCTGTGAGTAATAAATTTTGGACCCTATAGTCGACCATGAAGTCGACCATTGGGTTAACAATGTCCGAATGAGGTGAAAACTGACTTCTAGGACTTTCAGCAATTGCTTCAGCCTTTTCAGTGTTGCTATAAGCCATGCCATTGGGGCTAGTAATGGCAGGAATGTGTGTTCGTGTCCTACGAATACGGGAGGCAGCCCTCCAAATTGTGTTATCTTCAGTCGAGAGGGACTAGACAAAATTGTTGAAGCGTGTTTTACTAAACTCCTTAATAGCAGCTCTAACATTTCGAATAAGCCTGTTTAACTTATTCCTAAAGTAGGGGGTCCTATGAACCTGCCATTGCCTGCGAGCATGATTTCGATCTCTGATCATTTCCCTGATGTTATCCGGCAGCCTGTAGAACTTATGATATGTAGCCCTGGTGTGACCCTACTGGAACTGAACATTATTCACTAAATTCATGTAACTACGTTGCAATGTATTATCGGAAAACTCCAGTCTTCTTTTTCAACTGTATCCATCTTGTATAAGATTTGAACACGTATGCATTGTGACCCCATTGTGTCCGTAAACATTGTGACCCTATTGGAACTTTATTTTATTTCCTGAATTTATACAACTAATGGACTCATCATATTGTGTACACGCTACCTATAACCGTATCAAGTTACTTGCTGTCTACTCTTTTCATGTGTAAAAAAAATGACCTGAAGATGCTACAAAATTGTAGCGAAAAGCTTTGTGAACAAATTTTAATAAATTTTTATACGTGTTTTACAGTGGACTTTATATATATATATATATATATATTACTATGTTAACACGCGAATTCAATAAGAATTTTCAACTTTTAGGAGTTTTAAATTTTGTTTATTAAATAATAATAATAATATTATTAATAATATAAATTTAAAAATATATGTATTTCATCATTATAGAATAAGTAGGGGAATGTGTCCACTTATGGCCACAGTTTTGATTTTGGCTTATAACTTTTGATAGAGTAGATATTATGAAAACATATGAATATTAATGGTAATCTAGAACCCTTAGATGAAGTAACTATATTGATTTCGTCAAACAGAAAAAAATTCACCTTCAAAGTGGCCTTTTTTGGCCAAAACCAAATTGTGTACCCGTTTGTGGGCCCCCGTAAAAAATTTGCTAAAAGTGGGAAAATAACAAGAAAAACGACCACGGATACAGAAAATAACAAACATTATTCATTTTGAAAGGATTCAGTGGTCAAAATATTAATTGAAAATGTTATCTTCCCAATTATATTTGTTATCTTCTTCTTCCTCCAATTCAAAAGTGCAATGCTTGTAAGTAAAATATTTTGCATGTATATTGGCACACTTCAAATGCACCAGACGTTCACACTCGCTATATTAGACTGAGCTGGCTCTTGTTAGGTATGGTAGCAGGTGCTCCAAACATATGATACGGAAGTCGACAGATTGTGGATATTTTTATTTTTAACGCGCTTGGCTGGCATTTAGACAAGTAGAATAATATAACTTTTTCTAGCTTCTTCTTCTTGGAAGACACGGATGCTGTGAATAAGTTCGTATTCTCGAGAAGTCGATTTTATGGATTTTTTATTCACTAAGCAATCCTAAATGGCTTTAACCGTCGTATTAAAATCCATTTCTTTTGGATCGGTTGATTTTCTGTGGTTCACATGACTTAAAATGCTTAAAAATGCACAAAAACGTTAATAAAATATGTTATGTTGACATAAACGACTGTATTTGTCAATTCATAAGTCAAACACACGTTTTAAGTGGAAAATAACAAATGTGTCCACGACCGGTTACATGAAGAAGCCTACAACCAGGAATGGCAACCATTTTTATAATGACAGAAAAAAGAAATTTTCAGTCCCCATTTCGGTTAAATTCGATATTGCATCAAAAATATAGTGACTATACTGCATCAGTATACATTACACTCACATTTTTGAATTAATGCACTTCGATTTGTCTCACTCTGAAAATATCCACAAATTACCAGAGAATATCCATAATAGGAGACGTTCCCCTAATTCTCTAATAAAAACCCTTTTTTTTTTTTTTTTTTTTTTTTTTATGTTTAAAAAATAATTATTCTTAAAGAACATATTTTGAATTTTATAAGCGAATTCGCGCAAATAATATTGCAGCATGTTTCTTGTATGGAGAGTAATCTTTACATATTTAATTTCTTACTCGTAAAAAAGGTACTAAGAATTAATTCAAAGATTTATATCTGGAATTAAATATTGTTAACTTTTGAAAAGAATGTTTTAAAACTTCTACACATGTTTGATTAATGTCTGTTTTCAGAGCACGTTTTGTTAGTTGATCTAATTTGCAATCACTTTTGAAAGGTAGAATGGAAATAATTGGTTCTCGTTATTTTTTACACGAAAGAAGTCAGGTCCGTTTTTATGCTTTTAAATCACGATATTAAGGCCTAATAAATAAATAAAAAAAAGTAAATGATTAAGAGTTAAATAAGGTTAACAATCTAGTAAATAATGTAAAATAACTTATGGGAAATTAGAGATCTCATTGTTCAAAAATGTTTTAAGAAAATATAATAACGTACTAAAATCTATGCTACGTTATTAAAATAAAATGTGAGACGAATATAAATTACTCTCTTCTACATAATGACTGTTTATAAAACATTTAAACTGTTAACATTACGAATTTAACATTTATTACGAAGGTAATTTAAATAAAGGATTTTTAATGTGTTTTACTTTAATTGCTGAAACGTTGTTCCGAACTTATTTCTTAGAAAACTTTTAAGGACACTTGCATAACATTTTCTGTTTTGCCTTGTTGAAGCTACTAACAGTATTTAGATGTACGTATATTATTTTTTTTTTTCTTTAAAAGTATTTAATAAAATTTTATTTATAAAAAAAAAAATATTTTGAACTTAATAATGGCTTCAGAGCAAAAATTTTAATCATAGTGCATTTGAAGACTCTTTTGTCATAAAATATAAAATACTTATAGTTATTTTAATTAACACACACTTTTACAGTTTTGTAATTAAATGAAAATTTTTTATTCTTGAACTTGAGCAATTTCTATATTATTATTAAATAAATTACTTTGTTTTGTCTATTAGAATAGAAAATAAACTTTCTATGTTTAACTAAGTTATCACATAATTTTACAATTTTAATTTAGTATAGTTTGAAGCATAAAAAATAACCAGTTGTATAAAAGTGCTCGACTAAATAAAGTTAAAAATATATGTCTCTTTTAATTATGGTGTGTATCAAACTTTTATACTTTTTTGTAATTTATAATTGAAAACATGTCATGATAAATTTTTTCAGTAAGCAATGTTTCTTTATTTTTTTTTCTAATTAAAAAAAATAATAATTAAATAAATAAATATTTTTTATGCTCTTCATTTTTCTAAAATAAAAGAATTTTTGAAAGAGAAACAAAATAGGCAACATTCCCAATTTTTATTTAAAGAGTTACAGTTTTCTGTGAAAGTAAGTAACTACCAATAAAAAGAAAAAAAAAAGTCCAGAATTACACAAATTCACAATTTTCCTCGCTAGAAAAGAGAAATAAACTGCAGAAACTAGAGATAATCTATAGATATTTCCAGGAAAACTTCTAGGGGACCTTTTTATCTGCAGATTTTTGGCAGATTTTTTGTTCTAAATTGCAGTTTTCTTGCAGTTACGTGTTAGAAATATCTTTGAATTACCTGCATATTTTAATAGATTTTCTGCAGATGTTTTTTTTATTATTATTATTCGGGTTAAAATATATGAATTTTAACAAAAATAAACTATATTTTATATGACGTTATAATTTTCCGAAATTTTACATTATCATATAAATTACAACAATATAATTTTATGAAAACCTACCATATGTGTATTTCTTCATTATTATTTAAAGAGTCTGATAATTTTGTCTGAATTCTTTGTAATGTGCATTATTTTCATTCACATATTTTTATGAATGGTGTTCTTCATATGCAGTGCCAGAAGACATTCCTAGTTTCGATGCAATGAACCTTTGAATTGGCAGGTTTTCTTTTAACCCTTTCATTCCCCATTCATAAAATTTCAGATTTTCTTTTTTACCCTCTAACGTTCCTGCTGATTCAAAATGAACAATATTAAAATCTATACACATTTTACCACCTTAAAATATATATATTAGATAATTTCACTATCCTTGTTAATGAAAGAAAGCATATTTTTCTCTATTCTGATAATAATATCGGAATCCGTTTCCTGTTTTGGGCAATTTAAATAAATAAACTTTTTGAAATATTTTTTTATTTTATTTTTAAATGCTTATAATTCGTATTTTAAATAATTGCAATGTGTATTTTTCCAAAGTTTTGATATTTTTATTTATTGAAAACTTATGATTTTAAATGGTATCAGTGGTTATATTAAATATAAATAAACACGTCTCAGTTGCTTTGTTAGCTATATTAATTCGTACTCTGCTATTACTCCTATATTAAAAGATATTTATATATATTACCTTTGAAATAAATTTATGAATAAATATATAATTTATTGTTTTGTGGATGAACAAAATTGGGAATGAAAGGGTTAATGTCAGAGGCTTCATTTTCTAGATATTGAACTGCGTTCGAATAGTCAATCAAATAGAAATAAAGATTCGTGGTCATGTTTCCATTTCTACATTCAATTATACGTTTTTTTTTTTGAAATTTAATGTATTATAAGTACTTTTTCTTTAATGAAATAACCGCGATTTTTACACAGTTTTATAATTTGACGATACGAATATTTCTACACTGAAAGTACAGCTGCGTAACATTCGAATAATCTATCAAGTCAAAAGGTAAAATTGGAAGACGATTAATCTAATTTTGCCAATCTTTGAACTTAAATTGCATAAGAGAAAATTAAATTAAAAATCGTTACCGTAAAGTATGAACAACCTTCCTGATATTTATATATATACATATGGGTTAATATTATTATCATTATTATTATCATTTTTACTATTGTTATTATTATTCTAAATCTGTTTATAATAAGTTTAGAACGAATACTTATACTCTGATATTTAAAATAATATTTTATGTAAAAGGAAAAAATATTTAAATTTTGAATAGCCTTAAAAATTTTTAACAAACAAACAGAAAAAAAAAGAAAAAAAAAAGATACTTGCAATGCCAAATTAAGCAAAATATATTACTTTTGCTTCGTTTTCTTAACCGCAACAGTAACAATTATAATAAAATTAAAAAAAAAAAAAAAAAAAAAAAAAAAAGGACAGCACTCAACACCATGTATCTTTTATTTTTCTAACAAAATGTAACTGAAAAATGAAATTTTGATAGAATGGAGTAGAAAGCTGATTGAGCATCTGCGCGTTAAGTGGAAGGCCCGGGGTTTGATTCCCGGGTCTGGTATTTTTTACATATTTGGTAAAAATCAGCCTTCTACTCCATTCTATCAAAATTAATTTTCAGGTTGATGAATTAAATTTCTGAATTGAAAAATGAAAGCTTAAATTTTTTAGAAGTTATTTTCTTTTCAATTTATATTTAATCCTTAATTTTCGGGTTACTTCTAAATTAGTATTACCTTAGACTTCTTTCGATTTAAAATATATAATATTTAATATGAAACATGATACTGCATAGTATATTTTCATTTCTAAATAAAACAGTTTTCAGAATAGCCAAAATGTAATTAAATAAGAACGAAAAATCATGTTGTCATGAAAAATCATGTTTGATATTTTCTAACTGTAAAAGTACATATTCATCCTATAGTTTAAACTTCAAAATACTTTTCGCTGATCATACAACGAACAGACAGATGGACAGAAATACAGATTTGTATAACAATAAATACATAATACTCTTAAACATTTTTGTACTGTGCTAAAAAATCTTGACACTAACGGAAGTGTAATTTCAAACTGTAGTTCCTAATGGGCTTTAGAGTTACAAAGTAAATCTTAACACACACACACACAAAAAAAAGTTATACATTTTGTAGATTTTTTTTTTTTAGTATCTGCTCATTAAACACAAATTATATTGTGATTTTGCTGCAAAACATTGTTTAAATTTAACTTATAAAAAATCCATAAATCGTTGGCATTATTTTGGGTGTCCCTGTACAAAAACAGTTTGTTGTGTTTGTATCATTTTGCATAAAATGCATGTGATAATGAACTTGAATAACGTATGTTATTTTAAAGAATGATTGAAATAATTACGAAATGTAGAGGAGCATAAATGAACACAGAAAGATATACAGCTAGGCGAAAAGAAAGGCATATGGACTAACTGAAATCATAATCAATCTTAAACATTGATAGAAATTGTTAAAAACGCTTAATATATACAAAAATTCAGTTGCACAAACTTCCAATTTTATTATTTAATTTAACTGGAAATTTTCGTGTGGTCTTTTTTTGTATCATGATCGTAATCACACTGTATTCTATAGAATACATTTTCTTGTGTAAATTCTATTTTTATAACGATTTGTATAAAATAAAAATATTAAAATACGTTTTATAGAAATATCCCTCATAGACCGCAGTTCTTTGGAATTCTCTGGGATGTCATTGTACGTAAATCATTTTTTATATTTGAATTATTTTCAATGAGGATCATTTCATTCTGAACTTGAATAATATATATTAGTTTCAAGAGATTCTATGAATATATACGATAGTTTAAGCTCGGACAGACTAATAGACAGGTAAACCGAAGTCTTAAACAGCATTCAACTTTGTTGTATGCAGCGTTAAAAATATGTTAATGCGCAAATAAATTGCGTCTAGTGCTGGGCTGGCATACCCGCTGTCTTCTGGCTACATGCAAACTGCTATATAATATTTTATGGCCCGCGATGGAACTCAATATATTTATAGATTGACATCTTTGGTTTTTCCTTTCATGGGTGGTGGGATATATTATATTCTACCTAATTTTCGTTACCAATTATAAAAGATCCTGGAATTTTTTATCAAAATTTCACTCAAATTATATAGGAAGGAAACTCCATTTATTTATTATTTCCTTTTAATTTGTTCTTAAATTCTGGTGTCCTTTTAATTTAATATAGAGAAATTCCCTTACATTTGAAAAGGGGAATGCATAAAATATTAAGAAATTCGTTCTGATTCGTCTGTGTGAATATATCGGTTATGGTGGTTAGAAAGACCAATATCGCACTGATTAATGATAATAAAACATTATCAAATTGATTATTGATTTTTATTATCATAACTATCAACGTATCTTCAAATATTTTACTTTTCTAATTGTCATTTTATGACTAAAAATAAGTTTAATATTATTTTATTCCATGCATTCATCCGCATCCACGAAACAAAATTTGATATACATGATTCACATTGATTAGATATACAGGATTTATATATACCTATATATATATATATATATATATACAATGCAGCCCGTATGAATGGAATAGATTTGCAATGTAGCCCGTCTAAATAACACAGATTTGCAATGCGTTCCCTTCAAATAAGATAGATTTGCAGTGCGAACCACCAAGTATTTTGGGATGAACAGGCCTGGTCTAGTGCATGAAACTAAAAACCTATTATTTAATAATTAATTAATTAAAACAGTATAAAAATCAAAATTCTTTTATTATGTCTATATTATGAAATAAGAGTAATTCAAAAAATCGATGAATCATCCAAACAACTCTAGAAGTATTTATATAGTTTTTAACTAAATTTTAGTTTAATTATGCATAAATATTCAAATATTAAATTATTTATCGAATTGTCGTAATTCGAAGAGGAAAAAAGGGAAAAATATAAATATTCGGAAGGTTATTTTTTCTGTTAATTGAAAAAATACTGTATTTCATTGGTTTTTAATATCATAAGCATAAGAATGGTTTATTATTTGTAGAAAATTTACTTAAAACTCACGATAACACACACACACACAAATATATATATATAATATTAAACTATGTTTTAAAAAATACATGCAATTGAACTGTTTCTCTATTATTATGGAAAGTATGCGAATTTGAAAAGTTCTATAGTATCTTACTATATAATTACGAATTACTCCAAATCATTATCACATCCTTGTAAAATATTATATCATATTAAAATTTAGAATTTCATTATAACAATAGCCTGGTAGCCACTTATAAAATTTTTAAACGTAAAATTAATTTATATTTTTTATTACCCATTTAATAATTAATGATAATAGAATTATAGGATTATTTTTCTTATAAATTTATTAAAGGAGCGAGAAGTAGAGAAACTAGGTTTCATTGCTAGATCTTACTAATATATAATACCAAAACTAAAATGTCCAGTCTGTGCTAAGGTACAGCCATATGTAAAATATCAGTTCTAGAATAATGCCATCTGTCTTCCGTTAAATCCGAAATTGAAGTCCCAAAGTGCTTCCTCGAGTGTTTCTGACCCATATCCAAAGAAAGGAGGGCAGGGGAAGATGCTGCTGTAGGCAGAAGGTATTCTGATCGAGGATTTATGCGATTTTAACGTTTATTATTATTATTATTATTATTATTTTTACAAGTAATATAATAACTAGTTGGTTGTTTTTTCTTAACTTGTGTAATTATATTGATCAACAAATTAGTTTTAAATATTTAATTTTCGACTATTCTCGTTAATTTAACTGGCTGAAAATGATTGATTTTTCAACTTCAAATATTAAATCAAGCATAAGGAATCAATAGGACATTGTTTTATATGATTTTTAAACTGGAGCACCTAAGTGGATTATTACTTGATTTTGATACTTGTTGGAAGTTATCAAGTTATTTACTTTATTTATATGATTTTCTATATATATATATACATTAAAATTCAAGCTACTTTCATGTTAATTCATTTAATTACATAAAAAGAGTAAAAGAAATTAAAAATTATATAAAAAGAGTATAAAAGTAAGAAAACTACATTTATATTCTAAATTTTTGTAGTTTTTAATGTAATGTTATTTTTCTTAGATCTGATGTTGAATTTTAGTACATCACTTATGTTATCGTTTCAGTTTCATAACTTTTAGTCAAAGTGCATGCTCTATCATTTCTGTTGCCAATATTCCTCAGTAATGGTTAATTTTTAATTATTTTTTAATTATTTTTTAAAACCTTTTTGTGTTTTTAAAGTAAATTTCTTCCGAGTAGAACTTTAATAAGAAAGTATAACGTCATTTATTTTATCTGTTCTATTTGATATAAAAGTGACTACCAGGCTGTTTTTATAATAAAATCCTAATTTTTATAAGGATGTGATAATTTATAAGGATATGATAATGATTTTTAGTAATTTATAATTATAAAGTAAGACATTTTAAGATTTTTTTCATCCGCATATTTTCTATAGTAATAGTAACATAGTTCGATTACATGCATATTCTATTAACCGTAATGTAAAATTATATATATATATATATTTATTATCGCGTGTTTTAAGTAAATTTTCGAAAAGTCATAAATCTTTCTTACGCTTATGATATTAAAAATCAATAAAAAAAACAGTATCATTTTAATCTAAATGAAAAATAACATTGCATACAAATATATATTCCCATTTTTTCCTCTTTTAATTACAAGAGTAGGTAAATAATTTAATAAAATTCGAATATTTCTCCATAATTAAACCGAAATTTAATTAAAAACTATATAATTACTGCTAGAGCTGTTTTGATGATTAATCGATCATTTCAATTACCTTTGATTTTTAACCCATAAATAATGAAAGAATTTTGAGTCTGAAAGTTAAATAGTTATTAAATTAAATTATTCAATTATTAAATAGCACGTTTTATTATTTCATGTACAAGCCGTCATTTTATTTGCTCATTAGCATATTTTTAACACTGTCCAACAAAGTTGAAAAATGTTTAAGACTTCAGTTTCTCTATCTCTTCGTCTGTAGGTTTGTCCGCCCTTTCATTCGTGTGTATATTCATACAATTCCCTTTCTTAAATCTGATATATGTTATTCAAGTTCACAATAGGATGATCAATATTGAATATAATTTATATATTATCAATATTTTGTGTACAGTGACACCAGAAAGAATTCCAAAGCATTACTTTCCATGAGATGTATATCAATAAAACATACTTTAATATATTATTTTGTACAAATCATAATTATTCATATGCATGCGAAAATGTCTCCTATAGAATATTGTGTAATCTGCGTTAGAAAGTACAATGCCACAAAGAAAAAAAAATATTCAGTTGCATAAAAAGAAAAAAAAATGGAAGTTGCTGGAATAGAATTTTTATTTCTATTAAATGCTTTTAACAATTTCTAACTATGTTTAGGAGTGATTATGATTTCAATCAGTCCATCTGTCTTTCTGTTTGCCGTCTGTAAGTCAGTGTATCTGTTCATTTGCGCGTCTCTAGATTCCATAAATATTTTTCGGACATTCTTCAAAGCAATATATGTTATTCAATTCCACTATCGCATGTCCCCTGTTTAAAATGATATAAGTAAAACAACTGTTTTGTGTACAAAAACACCCAAAATAATATCAATGCATTGCGTAGATTTTATAAATAAACAATTTTTTGCTGCATAAATCATAGTGAAACTTATATTTAATGTTTAGATACCAAAAATATTTTTTATAGAATTTGTTATATTTGTTTTTAAGATTTACTGTGCAGCTCTAAAACACACTAAAGGCTATGATTGGAAATTACTGGAATTTCATTTCCGTTCGTTTTAAGCGTTTTTAATACATTCCAACAATGTTTAACACTGATTATGTATTTTCTACCTGTCTTATTTTACTCAATATGTATGTTCGTTGTGTTATCAAGTAGACAAAGTTCTTTGAAGTTTAAACAATGCGACGAATATGTATTGTTAGAAAGTGTTAATATGCATGATTTTTTCATTCTTGTTTAACTATATATTTGCTAATCTGAAAACTGTTTTATTTAAAAATTTAAATATATTATGTAGTATTATGTTATATCGAAACATGTCATATTTATTCAAACTTTCTTACTTCAGAAAATAACAGTATTTCCAGCAATATTAAATTTCAAATAGCATTTTTATTTGATTGCAAGAAAGAAAATTTTATTGTACTTAAACATATTTATAATTATGTGTTTTTAAAAAAAGTTTTAAGGACCAAACTATTTTTTATAATTTGACACTCTACAAAACAAACTTTATACGCTTCTTAAAAATCATGGCAATAAACGCATTATTCTTGAACATTTTTCTTCATTAAAGATTATTTTAAAATATAAATTGAAAAAAAAAAGTACTTCTAAAAAGTCTTATCTTTCATTTTTCAGTTACATTGTGCAAAAAATATAAATTAAATATAAGAAAGTGTATTAAAAAATACGTTTTTCTTTAAATATTTTATCTAGGGGTATGTATTATTTGATAATAATATTATCTAAAATGTAAAACTTTCTATACATTTTTTTTTAAGAAAGTTATATATATTTACTTTGTTATTATAATTGTTATTGTTGCGGTTAGAAAAAGAAAGAAAGAAATGTAATAAATTTTGCTAAATTTGACACCGAATGAACCATTCGCGTATTTGTTATTTTTTTTAGAAAAATGTAAGGCTAATTTAAATGTAAATAACTTTTTAACTTATGTAAAAGTTTTGTTAAATATCTGAATATAAGTAATTGTTCTAAATTGATTTAGAGTAATGATATGTGTATAAACTAAAGTGGGCGTTCAATCAATTAATTACTTACACATTTATTAATATCTATCTAAATTTAATAGAAAAAAAAAGTATAATACACTGATATGACAGGATGTTAGTAGGTATTCAATATTAAACAGCCGACCAGTACATTCACTTGTAAAAGATAAATCGTAACAGTTCAATCGTATTTAAATAGTTACTTATTCTCTTTTTAGCGTCAGTTCCATAATGTTTTCAATCACCACAATTTATAGAATCTTTGCACATTCCGTCCATTGAAAGTATTCGTCTAACAGTTTTACGAACATCCCGTTATTACAACCGTCTGTCGTAAATAACGTAGCGAAACTCTCATCGTCGAATCCAAACAAACGTCTGTCGCTCCAACGCACTTGCTCGAAGATTCCACACAGGAGTATGCGCGCGCTGGAGGTGAGAGTGACGACGTCCTTCTGACATCACGTTACGTGTTGGTTGCGTCACTCCGTCAAGTTTGCTCGTCGCTGAGTGAGAGAACTAGACTTACGCAAAGCTGGTTTTTCAATCAAATGAGAGAACAAGCAAGGTGCTTCCACTACACACACACACACACACACATATATATATATACATATATATATATATATATATATATATATATATATATATATATATATATATATGCATGTATGACATAAACTTTGAAAATAAGTAAAAACCTTAAACTAAGTAATTATAAACCAATTCGCAAAATGATGCAAGAGAAAATATAATATGAAAATAAATTAATAAACAGATAATAAATGAAATGCAATCCCAAAACATATGTGGACCTTCTTCATGAGAACCCACAATGTAGGTAATAGAAAATAAGACGTTTATGAGGGAACGTGTGCTTTAATCTAAAATATACGTTTCCAGTCACCGACTTCTCAAAGGTGGAAGCATATATATATATATATATATATATATATATATATATATACAGCCATCGAATTAAAGATTAAAAATGATTAATACAAAACACAAATCTAAAGAATCAAATTCATAAATAAAGTACATTAGTAATTAATAATACTCAATATAAAATATAAATATATATGTATATATATATATATATATATATATATATATATATATAAATTTTGTAGGACAAGCAAATTGAAGAAATGAAGCCCCCCCTCCCCCTACACTTACACCAAAAAAACAGAGAACGCTCTTCGGCTGGTAGGGTTACCAGTTCTTTAACGTAGCTTGAGAGGGAAAAATCGCTGTCTTACCTGTTCAGGGGCTGTTATTGATAAAATTGAAGATGAAAAAGATGTATTTTGTAAAAGTGATAAAATTAGTTTCACTAAATAATTAAAAACCACGTGCGAATTAACTATTTAAAAGAGTAAAATCCGCTGTAAAAGGCACGTTAAAAATATTTAAAAGAATTTTAAAAGGTTAAAAAACAGTTAGACAACATGTTTCGTGCTTATTTACTAGCACATCATCAGGTCTCGTCAGTTAATGAAAGCCACCGAGCTTTATTTTGTTGTTCTAAGAAAGGCTGCCATAGGGTTGCTAAGTCTTTACTCTGATTCTCGTTGATGCATTTATCGCCAAATTTCCAAATCATGATCTTTTCGTATATGTCTAATGTGTATTCGGTGTGGGGGGTTGCTAGAAGCCCAGCCAAAGTGGGATGAAATTAAAATTCTAGCAACCCCCCACACCGAATACACATTAGACATAAACGAAAAGATCATGATTTGGAAATTTGGCGATAAATGCATCAACGAGAATCAGAGTAAAGACTTAGCAACCCTATGGCAGCCTTTCTTAGAACAACAAAATAAAGCTCGGTGGCTTTCATTAACTGACGAGACCTGATGATGTGCTAGTAAATAAGCACGAAACATGTTGTCTAACTGTTTTTTAACCTTTTAAAATTCTTTTAAATATTTTTAATGTGCCTTTTACAGCGGATTTTACTCTTTTAAATAGTGATAAAATTATTTACCTTTTGGAAACCTTAATGTAGGTTCCAATGTGTTTTGGAATTGCTTTTCTTTTATGATCAGTTTATTAATTTATTTTCGCATTATACTTTCTCTCACTGCATTTTGCTCATTTGTTTATAATTACTTAATTTCAATCTTTTGTAAAAAAAATCATTTTTCCCCCCTTATTATCAAAGTTTATGTCATATTTTAACATGTATGTATTACATTGCAGCTTTTGCGATAGTTTTCAACATTTTGCTTTTAATTAGTTTAATATTGCACTCCCCTTCTTTTAAAGCTTCTCGAATGTTTTGAATGGGTTATATTGCTATCGATTTTAATTTTTAGAGGAACACATATATTTTTTTTTATCCATAAAATAACATTGTTATAATTAGTATCATAATATAATTTTTTGAAAAATTATAATTTTATATAAAATGTAGTTTATAGTTTGTTAAAATTCATATATTTTAACCCAGCTAAAAATTTTCTATAGAAAAACTATATTAAAAAAAAAAAAAAAAAAAAAAAAAAAGCAGATGATTGTCCAAAGATATTTGGAACATACATATGCAGAAAAACTGCAGTTTATAATACTAAATCTGCCAAAAACCTGATGATAAAAAGATTACCTACACATTTTGTTCCAAATATCTTTCGTTTGTCTGCCGTTTTGTTGTTACCGTCATTGTTGTTCCTAGAAGGTAAAAAAGTGAATTTGTGTATTTCTTGACTGTGTATTTATTTATTTATTTATTTTTTGTAGTCCCTTTTATTCACGAAAAACTGTAACTCTAATAAAAATTAGCAATGGATCCTATTTTCTTCACTTTCCGAAAATGTTTTTGTTTTTAGAATACGGAAAACCATATAAAATATTTATTATTTAAATTAGAAAAAATAAAAATAATAAGAAGAAAGAAAGAAAGAAATGGCGCACACTAAAAATGTACCACGACTTTGTTTTTGAGTGTAAATTTAAAACAAAGTATAAAAATTTGATATGCACACTTATTGAAAGGAGTTATATTTTATAATATTGTATACTCGAGCATTTTTATATATTTTGTTATTTTAAATGGTCCAATCTATTCTAAATTAAAATTGCAAAATTATCTAATAATTTAGTTAAACATAGAAAGTTTCTTTTTATTTTAATAAAGAAAATAAATACAATTTATTTCATAATATAGAAATTGATCAATTTTAAGAATCCATAAATTTTAATTTACCTACCTAACTACAAAAATATGTCTTAACTAAGATAACTATAAGTATTTTGCATTTTATAACAAAAGAGTCTTTAAATATACTATAATGAAAATTTTAGCTCTATAACCATTATTAAATTCGTAATATATATATATATATATATACATACATACTATAAATTAAATTAAATTAAACCCTTTGAAGAAATATAAATTTTAAAAATACTCTCAGAAATAATATCTCAATTTTGGCGATTACCTCAGGCTTAACTTCGTTGTTTTTGACAACCATTTCGTCAAGCGATCACGTGATATTTGAGGAAACGTGAACTCTTACATATTTGACGAAGCTGTTTACTCACAATAGTATGTGCTAGCTTTCATTACCGCCATATTGGGTTTTTTCCTGTGTTGTTTCGACTTTACGTTACAATGACTTTTATCTGCCGGCCTGGTGGTTCGGTCGGTAGGACGCTGCATTCTGGATTCTCACGTCCCGGTTTCGAATCGCGGTGCGGGCATGGATGTTTCTGATATCCTATGTCAACAAAATATTGTGTGCGCTTGTTTCTATGAATTTCTGTAAAAATATGGATCAATTGAGACAAAAATCATTTTAACGTTAGGTCTCAAATCTGTCAAATAATTGTCCAAATAATTTTTATTTGTTTGCTCTGTTTTATTTATATTTTCATTAAATGAAATTAGGATTTAATGCGTAAAGCGACGTACTTGCAAGTAATTTTATAATTCTATAATTTGTATTTTATTCTGTATCACGAAACTAGAATGAAATAATGTATCTTTACTTTTGACGAAATTCGTATTTTCAAACAAGTGACGAAAGTAATTTTCTCAATTTGACGAAATAAGAAGGAGGAATTTTTTTTTTTTTTTTTTTTTTTTTTTTTTTAGGAAATTCGTATAAATACGCAACGAAACAAATTTCGTTAATTTGACGAAATGCTCGCTCGGAACATATCTCTAGAAACACTTTCGTAAAAAAAAAAAAAAAATGAAGAAAATTTCGTGAAATTTGAGTATCCATTTCTGAGAGAGTACATATTATACGGAATTCTAGTAGCTTCAATAGGTCGAAATAGAGAATGTTGTACAAATGTCTTTAAGTGCTTTCTTTTAATAAGTTCCGAACGACGTTTCTCCAATTAAAATAAAACATTAAAATTCCTTTATTTAAACTCCTTCATAATAAATATTTAATTCGTAATGTTGACAGTTTAAATGTTTTATAAACATTCATTATGTAAAAGGGAATAATTTAGATTCGTTTTACATTTCCTTCTAATAACGTAACGTAGATTATAGTGCGTTATTATATTTTCACTAAACTTTTTTCGACAATAGGATTTCTAATTTTCCATAAGTTATTTTACATTATTTACTCGTTAACCTTATTTTACACTCAACGTTTTATGTATTTATATTATACCTATTTAGTATCGTGATTTAAAAGCATAAAAACGGACCTGACTTCTTTCGTGTAAAAAATAACGAGAACTAGTTATTTCCATTTTACCTTTCAAAATTGATTGCAAATTAGATCAACTAACGAGACGTGCTCTGAAAACAGACATTAATCAAACATCTGTAGAAGCCCTTATATCCTTCTGTTTAAAAATTAACAATATTTAATTCATAAAATAATCCTTTGTTAATTATATCTCAAAAGCTTTTTCACGAGTAAGAAATTAAATATGTAAATATTACTTTCCATAAGAAAAATTCTCTGCATTACTATTTTCAGGAATGTATTTGTAAAATGCTATTTCAGAATATTTAATTTTTTGGCTTTTTATTTTTAAGTTATATATTAGAAAATTACTTATTATATATTAATGAAGTGTAAATTTTTAAAATCAGCAAAATTATCATTATTATTATTATTTTGAAATAATTACATTAAATATATTCTACGGTCGTTTTCTTATAACAGTGGGTTGTCAAATACTCCAAGGTAACTTAAAAGTTTTTAATTTAATGGTATGTTCTTTTTTAGTTTGAGAATACATTCATTCATGATATTTTTATATTACTGAAATTATTAAAGAGTAAATGGTTTCAATATATATATATATATATATTGTTTTTTTTGTTTTTCTTTTTTTACAGAAACTCGAAATTTACTATACAAGAATGATGAATATTTAATCTTTCTTGGGAAAGTTTATAAACAAGATTATTGCATATTCTATGTAATTTAACTATATATATATGTTTTTTTAAACTTGCATTTTTCCTATTGAAATATTTATGTAATAGGTTTTATGAACGTTGTATTCTAAGAACATTTATCAAACATTCGACGATTTTTTTTTTTTTTTTTTTTTTTTTTTTTTTTTTTTTTTTGTTGTTGTTGTTAACTTGTTATATGTAGTACTTTTCTTATTTGAATACATCTATGCATAACATTTTCAAAATATTGAAATCATTTAATGTTAAATGATTTTTAATATTTTGACGTTATTTAGAAAACTCTTTAAATATGGTTTTTAATAACTTTGAAATTTTAACTTTCTTTACTTAATGTTATATGTTATGTATAGAGACTGTTATTTATTATAAATAATTTTTTATATTTTTGAATATAATGTATATATATATATATATATTACAGTGTAATAAAATAATAATAGTTAAAGAGTCTAATTTTTTTTTTTTTTTTTTTTTTATCTTAAGAGTCTACGAAACTCATAGAAAAGAGGTACTTCAATAAAAGAAAAAAAAAACTTTACATACGCAAGTTTTCATATTCTTCATTCTCACATACTTTTTCATGAACTCCTTCTATAAATAATGTATCAGTTGAAGATAATCTTTACTCTCAACAATAGTATTTATTCTGAAAACATACATAATTCAAAAACGAAATTTATTGAAGGGTTTAACCTTTGTTACTCAGAGTTTTATTTACCATTTTAGTTTTAAAGAAAAGTTTGGCTATATGTTTTAATTCAATTTTCAATAGTCTCGTATAAAAAGTATAATCTTTAATGCTAAACAATAACTGGTTATTGTTCAGTATTTCTTTAGAATATAGAAAAAAAATATTTTTTAAATCCATTTTAAATATTTAGGTAATTCAATTTAGATTCTTGAAGGATTTCTTTTATAACTACATGTAAAAGATGTAGATACTTAATATCAGAGTTGCTCATGATTTAAAAAAAAAAAAAAAAATAAAAATGTTGGACTTCTCTTTTCTAGCGGTCGATATTTCCAAATGAACCTATTTTCATATTTGATGCTTGTATATTATCAGAAAAAGCATATTTTCCAAATTTTAAAATAGCGGCTAAATGGCGTGATAAATGTCCAATATTAATATATGTGCATATGTTAAAATTTTAACTGTGTTTTGTCAAGCAAATTAATGGAATTCGGTTAATGAACAACGTTAAATTTGGTGGTGTTTAACGACGTCCGAGAAAGAAAAATGCCAACTCTCTAAGCGGCTGTCCTTACTTAACATTGCGTGTATTATTTTAATTTTTTTTTTTTTTTTTTAGATTTGTTTTAATTATTTCTAATCTCAATTATAATTTGATACTTTATTACATTCATACCATCTAACTATGTACTTTTGAGATGTGAGTTTTCTGATTTTTTCTGTAATTAAATAAAGATCACTTTCTAAATAAAGGTAAACTAAATAAAGATCAAGTAACTAGATAAAGAACACTAACACGATGGGCAATAAATTCTAATTGTACGAAATTCGGTACTGCAGCAATCACTATTACGTACATATGTACGCTTCGTGTACATGAAAACCAAGAAAT
Source organism: Salticus scenicus (assembly GCA_963930645.1). Lineage (NCBI taxonomy): Eukaryota > Metazoa > Arthropoda > Arachnida > Araneae > Salticidae > Salticus > Salticus scenicus. The sequence continues at coordinate 103,868,442 of OZ005649.1, forward strand.
ATCACCATTGGCTACCTATACCTCGCACTGCATGTATATCAAAATGTACGAAATTCAGTATTGCAAAATCACTCTCATGCATTTATATATGTTTCGCGCTCATGAAAACATCACTTGTTGCTACTACATCGATGTGCATAAATCACAAAATGCTTGAAATTCGATATTATATTGAGCGTTATTACACTCGCATGTACGACTGTGTGCTCTTGCACATTAACACGAAATATCAGGTTGGTTGGTTGGGTTTTCCGTCACACTAGTGCGGCGAAATCCAAATATCAGTAATACTCTTGATTACATTCTCAATAAGCTATTTTTTGTTAATATATAAGATCTTGTAGATACAAGATAACATGTTTATTCATTTGAGTTATATTAAAGTAACTATTATATTTCTTTTCATGCCTACATTAAATTTATACTGATGAAATTATTCATATCGTTTTTAAAATTATTAATAGGTATTTTCAATATAGTTATTTATTAAATTATTTTAGTTCTTGCAGATTATGATGGCAATTTATTGTGTGTTTAGTTTTTGCATTGTGCTTCTTTTCATGTTTTGTACGTATGTATAAATATGTACGAAGAAAGTAGAGAAGAAAAAGAAAATAAACAAAATCCAAAGAATACTGAATTTTGAAAAAAAAAAAAAACGAAAGGTTAAAACTAAGCAAATTATTAAATGTTAAAAGTTTGGTTGATTGGTTGGGTTTTACGTCACATTGCTGCGCCATGGACATTTGGCAATGATCACTCGTAACGGTGGTCTGAAGACATGTCATCACAATTTCAATCTTCCACGGAGAGATGACTTCCCCCATTTAGTGACTCCCAAAGGTATATATCTAGATGGAAACATGGAGAACATCGATTGCATGTGGGAACGTGCAAGAGCCACTATTAGTGTACACGACTGTCCTAAGTATTAAAAAGAGACCTGAAACTAGATAAATAGGAAAAAGCAGCTGTTTCGTAAGTATTTAACATACCACCAGCAGTGAATAAAGAAATGAAACAACAGTGCTTCTATATTTTTAGAAAATAATCGGGTTTTACGACTGCTTCATAAATAAATAGTGTTAAATGGAACTCGGGCGATTATACAAAAGGAATTTAAGAACCGGTAGTCGTGAATAAAGCAGAAAATAAATTATGGAATTGCAAATTAGATGCAAAACATCTGACACTCAGACAGTAAAGGTACAGCGAATTCATAGTCAACAATGTTTTTGGGATTCTTATAAATATAAAAAGTCTTCAAAGAAATTCTTTTTAAGTGTAGATTTGGGCCTGGATATATTTTTTACGTTTTATCAAATTTTATTTTCATTATTTATTCATTTATTCATTTATTTATTTCTGAACAAATGCTTAAAAATGGCCCATTTGTTGGTTTCTTGTTTCTGGACGTAACTAATACGTTCTTCCAAACGGAATTTAAATTTACGTTTAGTTGGGTAAACAAATTGAAAACCACATTGGTAGGAAATGCTATAAATACCTCAAGAGACATGCATATCTGTACGAACTTGAACTGAGAAAAGGTGAGTTTATTAGAAGGTGAAAAGAATATGATTTCAAAAATATTATTCTGAGCTCAAATCAAATGAGAAAAATTATTTGTATTTGGGATATTATGGCTCAGATGGGATCGTGTAAATTTCTTTCTATTGATATCATTTATAATTCACGAAGATACATCAACATATTGCGAGTTGAATCTTTTCAATGTGAGTTAAAATAAAGTCTGTAGAATGTCTTTCTTTTTGCATTTGTGGAAATTTCCCCGACCCTCAGCAAGGTTAACTAAAGGTTTACTAACAACGCTAACTAACTGTTGTAGAACTTTCCCGAAAATCAGAAATACGTTTCCAGTCAAATGATATAAATACAACTGAATTTTTTGTAGCAATTATTACATCAAAATTCAAAATTGTATAAGCTTTATAAACTAAAAAGTAAAAAAAAATATTTTATTTTATTTTATTTTATTTTATTTTACAAGGCGATTAATTTAACGACTGAATAATAAAGCCTGTTGAGTCTAACACAAGAAAATTACAGGCTATAATCTATAACAATAACCATTGTACAAAATATTTTTGTCATGGATTTCAGCATTATTTTTCTATTTTTTCTGGCGTTTAAATACATTTTACTTTTTCGTTTAAAGACAATTAATGATTAATCATTTTATTTTGAAAAACATATTTATTATTTCCAAATGCTCATATTGTCCAAATGGATTTCACATTTTATTTATTTAACAATAAAGATAATCTAGTAAGTAATGCTATTCAAATGAATTTTCTTTGTTCCTGTACATTTAAATCTGATAATGGGTTTTAAAATAGTACAAAAACCTAGCCCTACGAAAAGGGAAAAAAATGAATCTTAATGATTTAAAATGTCCTTTCTTGTAATAGATAGCACTTATAAGTTTTAAAATGGCTCCTTTTCTTTAAATCATTTATTCAAATGCATATTTAAAGTTAAGCTATTAAACAGAATTTCTTTGAAGCAATACTTTAAGGATTGTGTAATATCTTTTGTAACATAATTCATGTAATGCACAAATTGAGGATATTCCCATATGTACAAATATTTTAGTAATTTGCCTGGTAAATAGTTTAATTAATACGTGTTTCTCCTATGCTTATAGGGTATGCTCATTTTAAACCAATCATATACATAGGCTAAATAATGAAACATCTAATAATGTAGCCATAGTTTATGTTAAGTTTACATATCATTGTATGTGATTACATGCGTTTCCAACTAAATACGTTAAATGAGATTACATGCGTTTCCAACTAAATATATATATATATATATATATATATATATATATATATATATATATATATATATATGGACATTAAATTTAAAAGTAAGTATTAACTCTCTCGAAAGTCTCAAAATATTACAAATGTATAAAAAGGAGGGAGAGTTGTACAATCTTTTTAGAAAAAATAACTAAAAGTAACATTTTAGTTGCTTAATGAGAAGTAAAAATCTTTAAATAAACACCGTATTAAGGCGTTTATTCAAGATTTTTTACTTATTACTTTTCAACGCAAATTCTTTGAACTATTTTTATTATTATTTCTGTTGCTTATTTTAAAAAGATTTAGTTGAATTCTCACTTCAGTTAATTCAAAATATTTATAATCGTTTTGCTTTCATACTCCAAATGACATGTTATAAAAGGCGAATAAAAAGTTGTTGAAAATACTAGCACATGAAATTTACATATTCTTTTTTTTTTTTTTTTATTTATCATTAATGTTCTTATAATCTCACGAATTGATAACTGTAGGTAAATAAACGGATGATAACATGCCGTGATTAGCGAGTAATTTGTTCAAATACTTAAAATTTTTCAGTTATTATTTAAATAAGAGTACTTTGTTTGAATATTTACAAATATATCCTATAAACTAAACAAATATCTCTAAAAAACAAGCACCTGTTGCTACTACAGGCTGATTAATTCTTTGAAAATCGTATCTGTCAGATGAGAGCAAGCACTCCGTAATGATATTAATTCCTCATTAATAAAAACTCTAAATGGTGTTTACTTGTTACACATCAAGTTAATAATGTTACAATATAAAATTCAAGTCAATTTGTTTACAAAGCTAATTTATATTAAATTTAAATAAAAGAAAAAAAATAACTGCTGTAGATTTTTTGTTCCTTCTGCATACTAGAAATACTAAATTATGGCAAAATACAAAAAAAAAAAAAAAAAAAAAAAAAAACTCACCAGCAGAAATTTAATTATATCTTTGTCTCACATATCGTTTTACTACATAAATACTATAACCTAAATGTTATTTATTTAAATGTGATTTATTATGCAATGCTAGAAAGAAATAGTTTTAAAATCAAAAATTATAAATTGTATTGCATACGGCCACCACAAGACTTTCTTCTATATAATATTACACAAATTCATGCTAATACTAACAACTAATTTATGAATACTTACAACTAATTTATGAAATTATTATTTATGAAAATTATTTTCCATAAGAAATTCAGACGATTTTTATTCAATAAAATTATAACATTAATAGCCGAAAGAAAGTAAATTGTGTGGCATCATCAGAAGAAATGCAATTTTTTTTATATTATTATAATTTTATTATTATTGTTGTTGTGATTATTGTGAAAAAAAATGAAAATAAAATGGATTTTTTTTTTTTTTTTTTTTTAGATTATCACAAATATATGGTTCAGCCATTCGTTTTAAAGGTATTGATGAAATCTTTCAAAATATACTCATATTGAAAATTTATACTCCCGGGGGGGAGTCACTTTCCCCCAGGAGAGAAGCGATATCATTCACAAACTTTTTTGCTAGTTTACTACTACTACTATTATAAATAATTCACATTAATTTTACAATCACACGTTAAAAATAGCTTTCATTGTGTACATTTATACAAATTTTTTCCTATATTGCCATGTTAAAAATTTAGAAAAAATGGGATCACAGCTCTATTTGTTAAGCGATTGGTCCCCTAATCTAATCAGTACTAGTTAATGCCAGGTTCCAACTTAATACCAAGTTTGTTTAAATTTCGTTCGTTGGTTTCCGAGGTACAGCGTCTAGAATTGTTGTGATACACACACACACACACAGGCAGAGAGACGGACATTTTCTAAAAACGCTTAACTCATATTCAAGTCATCCTAAAACGTGTAAATCCATCGAAACATGGAGTTCGAAAATTTTCCCGAATCCAATACTAATTGTATATATAGAAGAAAGTACAAAGTTTCATTATGTACAGATTCTTAATTTAGAAGTTTGTGAATTTACAAAAGCTTACAAATCACCCTATGTGTTGGATAAAATATCAGGCCATTTTTTGATTCAGCATCTGGAAGACGCTATTTATATACTTATTTCACTTTATTATTCAGAAAATCATAGAAATGATTTTTTTTTTTTAATTCTTCAAATAGGGTTTAATTTCGTTAGCACTAGAATGGAATACTCTAAGATGCTATAAAAGGCCACCATGCATATGTTTTATCTAACAAAAAAAATAGTAACATGCAAACTTTTATTTTAATATTTAAGCTAGGGAGGATATGAATAGAAGATCAAAAACCTAATTAATCACTTTCTTTTTATATGTAAAGAAAAAGTTTTCATATTTTTCTTTTTTATATCTATTCTTATTTTCTCGTAAAGTGGAGGAGCATAGCGTAAATAATCCTTTTTGAATTTTATGTAATCACGTTTAATTAACTTTGGATATGTGTTTTATTTTATAATTTTAAAAGTTTACTAGTGTGCTTTTCTTTCAATTATGAGAGATGCGTTGTTTTGTAGAAGAAAACATCTTTCTTACTTCTAAACTTATAAGCTTAAGTAACATTTTAAAATGAAATTGGATGACTGAAAATAATAATATAGTCTGCATAGTATTATAAATATATACATAAATATATATATATATGTTATTCATTGTAAATATAAGCAAAAAAATATTGATATGAAGTTTTTTTTTTTTTTTTTTTTTTTTTTTTTTTTTTTTTGTGTATATTATTTTTTGTGTAACACTAGTTAACGAGATTTCCTAATAAGAATATGGCATGATAACATGACAAAACTAATTAAAAATATAATATAATGCTATGTAATTTATTATATGGGATCAGAATATTTTAAAATGAAATGTAGTATGTAATTACTTTGTTTACTTTAATTAAATCGATATACCAACGCAAAAGTACTAAATTGTTTCATAATAGATAAATGAGTTTACGCATATAAATATCCAGTATATTTTATAATGGGGAAAAAAGTACTTATAAAGATAAAAAAAACTATATATATATATATATATATATATATATATATATACGTAAGTATTATTATTTCTTTAATATACACTAGGTGTCCCATAAGACTGTAGATTTGAGGGAGTTGCTCACATATGCTTTTATTTCATCAAATTTATTCTATTCTAATTAAATATCTATTTATTCACAATTAAAATTTATTAACCTTTAATAATCATCTTTATATATGTCAGTCTTATTCCAATTTATTAAATTCTTTATTGGAAATTAAAATACATAACCCTTTCTTGTTTTAAGAATGAATTCAATAATAAATTCATTGATCTCCTTTTTAGCATAATGCAATATATATATTAGGGATCTTAAACACAATTTAATTTTATTGTCCCTGAAAGTAATTATATTTTTATTTCTATTTCACTGCGTTTCTCAATAAATCTATATATATTTATAGCTGTAAATGTTCTATAGTTCCGTTATAATTTTTATTTGTTTTTGTTCAACTCCAGATACAGATAATGTATTTAATTGCGGTTTAAAATAAACTAATGACCCATAATTTAGACATCATGTCGCAAGAATTTCGTAATAAGTCATGATTACTTCCATCTGTTTCCAACGGTCTTTTTTGGCACAAGTGATATATGCCAAGGTAGGATTGCCATATTTACCACCGTCTTTTGAGATTTAAAAATTCCCATTAAAATAGCATTAAGACAAAGAAAAATGAGTTGGCTTATGAATGTGATGATATTACCACAATCTGGCGGTTTACAAGTGTTCTGTTGGGTTTGGTTCCTTTCACCTCGATAATAATCATCGTGCTATCAAGATGTAACTTTTCGTGAATTAAAATCTGTCTCTCCTCCACCATCTTTTTAACGAATTCACTTGTATGGATATGAACTGGGTTTGTCGTCATTTGTCATCTATGTGTTTAAATATCTCAATGAAATATTCACGGCTTTTAAAATTATTGATTTGAGATTTATTGTTTTAAAATGACTCTTATTTATTGACTTAATTTCTGGAGGACTGTGGCTTTTATGCTACAATAAGCATTTCAAAATTTCGTAAAATTTGAAGGAATTGGTAGAATTGAACGCAGTTTGCAGAAAAGTTATACTTGTGAAAAAGAATTTTATTTGGTTAACAAAAATAGTTAAAATTTTTCGACGATCGAGGATGCTGTACGTCATCAAGTTAAACATAACCGTGAAAAACTATATTTCTATATTTATTTCCATGTAAATGTTTATAGGTATATAAATTCTACTCTGTGCGTCGGCCATCACCACAAATTACAGTTTGCAAACGTGTTGCAACACCGTTAAGTTAAGTATCAGTAGGTAGTTTTTATCTGAGAGAAAACATATTCACCAATAATGCTTTATTCACCCAATCAGCACCGCAATTAAAACTTTACGTATTCACTAGTAGGAGACAAAATAAGAAATAAGCTGTGTTAAACGTAAAAATGGGTTGGTTGTGTTTTACGTCGCACTAGTGCTGCGCAGATGGGCAATTTAGCGACGGTCTGGGACACACCACTGGAGGTGTTCCGGAGACATGCCATCACAATTTTGATCCTCCACACGTAAAAATGGGCAATTTATCGGGCTGTAATTTACATTTTTCTGATTAAGCCTCTGTGCAGCACCGCCTACCGAAAAAAAATTAAATATATTTTTGCCTTATTAAAAAAAAAAATAATAATAATAATAATAATAATAAAATCTCGCTTTACGAGAATATTTTTTCCCCCAAACCTCGTTCAATTCTAGCAATTCTAGCAATTTTTACGAATTTTTGAAATTTCTACAGATTTATGGGGCACCTTGTATATATACCATATAAACAAGTACATATATACCATATATATGCCATATATATCTATATATATAAGCTTTTAAGCTGAAATGAAATTTTGCAGTTGTTGTCTCTTGCAGGTGGTGAGCATTTTCATTTCAAAAATTCATATAATAATACAATTTTTTAACACTGATATAAAATTTCATTATAGTTTCACTCATAAGTAATAGTATTTGATTTAAAAATAAAATGCTTTCAAATAAATCATAATTCAGTTTTTATAACTTTAATTTTTTTCTTTATTATTCTGTTTGATATATATATATATATCATTTATTTAGCAATTTGATATGGGTAGTCTTTGCTTATGATCCGAAAAATTGTTTTAATACTGAAGTTAATTCATCTTTAAATTTCAAAAAAAAAAAAAAAAAAAAAAAAAAATGCACTGATATTATTTTATAAATGTATTACTATATATATATATATTTCTTTACTATTCTGTTTGAAATATATTCTTGAGTATGCTAGCTTGACATATCTTCAGAAACCTGCTAGTACCACATATTTCTTTTAATAGCTGTGTTCCCACCTGCTGACGAAGAAAACACAGCATAAATTGAAATTATTAACTTATTTTTATAATGAAGTTGTTTTCTTTTTATATTAACATTGGTATAGTTTTTTTTTTTTTTTTTACATTCCACTGTCATATCTTCACTTATTATAATTTAAATTCATTGTTATATAATATATATATATATATATATATATATATATATATATATATATATATATATATATATATATATATATATATATATATATATATATGTGTGTGTGTGTGTGTGTGTGCGTACATGTTACTGTTTAGAACATAAACCTATTTTATTACTTATTCCTTAACTGTTAGTATTTCATCCGAAATCATATTAAAGTATTATATAGTAAATGTTTAGCACTAGAAAAATAATTCTGTGATTATGTTAAACAGGAAAATACTTAAAATTTCTGCAGTGATATATTTTTTCTCTAATTGAAAATGTACTTAATAAATGAAAATAATTCATTTCTAAATATCTGAAATATTTCATACCAAATTGAAATGATTCTTGTTATTGTGTAAAAATTTATTAAACAAAAATGAGACGTATTTTTCTGTTTGCAGTTATCCCCGAAACAGGATCTTAAAATTATTTAACTGTAATCAAATGACTATTAACTTTTGCATACCCTTGATAAGGTGTATGTGTGTGTGTGTATGTGGAGGAAGAGAATATTGCGTATGTTGAGTTTTAATTATGTTTGTGTGTTTTTAAAACTGTACGCTGCTGTAGTGTAGATTTTAAAATAGCCCGATATTATAAAACACAGTATTCATTAAAATTTATCCACCAAATTGAGAATATTTTTTATCTATAATAGATTTTTAAACAGATTTTCATCAAAATGCAATGATTCAATTGAAAAAGAACACAGCGCATCACCATTAAATATATATGCACAAGAATCGTTAACTGTTGTTATTAAAATTCTTACATATATTTCATAAATTGTTAATTATATATACGGATAATTGTTCATTTGATTGCTGTCATAAATATGTAAGTATGCACTGCATAAAAAAATCCCCCTTGCTGCCATACATTTTCTGTAATGTCAATAAATACGTACTGTCAACGTAATTTTTTCTGTAAATTAAGTGTATTTTCCGCCTTTACAAAAAATTTCTGGCAGCATTTTTTTTTTTTTTTTTTCAGTGTATGAAATAACCAAGTGTTAATTAACACATTTGTAAATTCTTAATTTCAAATTGTTTATGCAGGAGGCTATTTGAACGCTAAAATATTCTAACATTCTAACATTCAACTTTTTTTTTTTTTTTTTTTTAATGTTTAGTTGAAAAAATTAGAGATTATCGTATAGGACTTGAAAACGGACTACTCTTTCATACCAATATTTTTCATTATCAGTTTGGTTAATATATATATATATATATATATATATACACATTTTAAATAAAATCTCAATAGTGTACACATGATTCTGATGACCATTATGAGTTTAAAACAAAATTTTAAAATAATACTTTCATGAAGTTTAAATGTAAAAATGACATTAAAATTTTTCATTTATAGTCATTTTTATATTTACTTTTTGTGTGTGTGTCCCCGTGTGTGTGTTAAATCAAAGTAATAGAACAAACATATTAGTCTAATTTAAATATTTATCTGGAGTTAAATTAAAAGATGTTTAAAATCAGCAAAATTACTTCAACAACTGTTTTTTTTTTTTTTTTTTTTTTTTTTTTTTTTTTTTTTTAATGAATTATCGCTTCATTATTTCTCAGGCTATATTTTATAACAAAAATTCTAGCTTGAAAATATTTAAATACTATAATAATTAATTAATACTTTTATATACTTTCATCCGCTTGAAAATTTTTTCTTTGTTGATTACGGGGGCTAAAGAATATTAAATTGTAAAAAAAAAAAATCGATTTTTTGAAAACAAACTATATATGTTGATATATAAACCATTCTGAAAATTTTTATTCTTCATTTATGATTCTACGCACTTTGCTTCAAAAGTTGTGAGTAAAATTGTAATTGTGATTAATATCGAAGCGTTTCCATTCTTTAATTCCTATTTTCTCAGAAGTGGTTTTACGTCTCTATCACCTAGATTTTGGAAATATTTTTCCATCTAATTCCTATAAAATTTTACAGAAATATTTATATAAGGATATGTACATAAAAAATAGAAAAAAAAAAGAAAACTAATAATCTGAATAAAAGAAATTTATGTATTAAAAAATAAATAGATAGCTGAATAAATAAATAAAAGTTTTCAATTTTTTTGAAAATTTTGAAAGATTTAAGTTTTATATATTTTACAACTTATATTTCTACACATACTTCAAAATCCTTATTTCATTCTGTTAATGTTCTGTACATTAACATATGTAAAATTTTCCAACAATAAGCGAATAAACTTTTCAAAATATTGCGGACTTTTAGGAAAATTAGAGTTAATATTAGAAAATTAAATAAAATTAAATGTTAACATCAATCAAAATTATTCTAATCATAATATATGAGGTAAGGTGCGTAGAAGCACAAATAAGGCATTAAAATGTTTAGAATACCTCAAGTATCAACAAGTATTATGTCAACGTGAATAAGTAAAAAAAAAAAAAAAAAAAAAATCATAATAATTAAAATCTAGTAGATTCTTTTACGCATTCTTTTACTATAGTTTTTTTTTTTTTTTTTTTTTTTTTTTTTTTTTAATATAAACTATATTTTATATCAAAATCACTAACAACAATATCACCTTTCTTATAAAATAAATTAATAAAGTATTATTCACTGCCATATTAAATTCCTGATAACATTTTATTCAACTATGTCGAACAAGAAAATTAGAATTGTATAAATATATATATATATATATTTGTTTTTAATAAAACACAAACATCAAACCATTTTTTATAATTTGCCTTTGTTTAAAAGAAACATTCAAACTTTATTTGTTGTATAGAAATATACTAATGAGTGAAAAACTTCATGCACATTCTTTCACGAAATATTTTAAGTATAAAGTAAAAATAGAACACTTAAAAAAAGTTTCAGCTTACATTTTTCAGTTACCGCCTGCTAGGAAAGTAAAAGAAATATAATAAAGAGTAACAAAAAGTATGTCATTTTAATACTTTCTTTTAGTGGATGAACTAATCTTTACATTAAATATTTTTACAGTAGAAAAATTCATTGTTTTATTTGTAAAATATGATATATTTCTTGAAAAATAAAGTTTTTAACTTTGTTTTTCTAATTGTTAATGATGTGGTTAATAAAACAAAACAAGTTTGGAATATTTTTGAACTTAACTTAATTTGACACTTAAAATTCATTTTTTATGTTTTTTTTTTTTTTTTTTTATTTATATACTTTTTTTTTCAAATTACATTCCTTTTTACTTTCTTATACTCAAATATATGGTAGAGAAAGTATTGTTTTTGGGTCAAACTTTCGAAATTGAATTTTTGTTATATTTACATATTATAAGGTTCTCTGAATCTAAAATTCATGTGTGTGTGTGTGTGTCTGTTATCAGCAAATCTCAAGAAAAAATAGTAGCAGAAAGTTCTGTCTTGGTATTATAGATGTGCATAATATAGGGATGCTACACTAAAACTTTCGTTGAGATCAAGCAAATGGCTCCTGTACAGGGACATCCAAGAGAATTCAAATACATTATGTCTAGGGGGAAATTTCAATTAAGTACTGTGTAATACGTATAGGGTAACTTAAACAAAATGGAATGAACGAAATTTATTATATGCATAAAATCACGCTTTGTATAGATTGTTCTATGGAAATCGTTCATCATTGATTTACAGGGCTACCGAGAATATTTGGACATATTGCGGCTATACTTGGAGATTGCTGGGATTGTAAATCCTTTTGTGTTGGATGTTTTTCAAGTGAGACTAAATTTACACGCACAATATTGCTTATAGCGCATATTGATTACAAAAAATATAAAGGGTTTCCCAAAATTAATCTAAACGTTCTTTTTCTATTGAATGTAATTGATAGAAATGCTTTATTACATTTCACTATGTCAACGAAGACTGCCCAGGAAGTAAATTTAATTTTTCATACGCATACTGTAAGCAAAGAATTTTTCGAATTCTTAGCTTTATATATTTAATATATATATATATATATATATATATATATAATCAGGTTTTGAGGTGCCCTGATTACGAAAGTTCATTTCTTGCGTTTGGTCTATATGTTTATCTATTATCAGCATAACTTAGAATCAAATAACTGCAGGAATTTCAAATTTTGTATTTTGAAGCCCATATAAGGTTGCCACCTAAAATTTTGATCAAGAATGACAACCTTGGTGACAAATCAATAATAGTTTTTTTTTTTTTTTTCTTTAATAATTATATGTGCTATAATGAAACGGGGATAGAGGAGAGCTAAGTCCCCCTCACACAGAATTGCATAATAAATAAAGCCGTTATCTAAACTTATTTTAGATTATTTTAGAAGTACGTTGCATTTTATTATATTACGCTATTAGCTTATGACTTAATATGCAATCTATCTTTACAGTATTGAAATGCAGGGTAAGAGAAACTCGTGTGAGTGACACACCAGATTATTTCCTCTAATATAAAAATTTAGATAAATATTTGAATGTAAAAAATTCCTATTTGCTTTTTTTTTATTTGTATATAAAACTGTGAAGTTATATGAATATCTAGTCTCTTCCATCGAAAAGCGAAGTGTTTGACGAATATTTTAGTTTCAGATATTTTGTGCTTTTATTTTATCAACGGTTTTACATTGTTACTTACATCTTTAATTTGAATGCATTAACATATTTATATACATCCTCGTGTGTCATTTTATACATAAATTTATGAAGAGGTTGTTTAAAAATATCAACAATTAAATGTTTATATATATATATATATATATATATATATATATATATATACACTTTTTTTTTTGTAAGTATAACGTCATCAAACTTCGAGGGGAGACTTGGAATGTGTCAGTCATACCTGCATTAGAAAAGAACGATTAGGGGTATTTGTCCCGGTTTAATGCACTGGACTACTTTTTAGGTATTTGGCCCCTTCATAAGCTAGATCTCAACCCATGGGAATTTTTGAGATGATTCATGTTAAGAACATACATTCTGCGAATAAACCAATGACGCCGGCAAACCTTCTAAAACAAAAATTAGGAGCAAACATTGAAACAGTGTCTTCTACGAAAAAAAAAAAAAAGAGTTAGTGTCTTTCTTTAAACATAAAATAGAATGCTTACATATCTTTTGGTATTCTTAGTAACTAACAACATAGCTAAAAAAACGATAATTATGGATTAAATTTATTTTATTAATTAGATTTTGTGTATTCTGAAAAATTGTATCTGAAAAATAAAACATGGTTTGAATGTTTGCGCTCAAATACAGTCGATATCCATAGCTTTTCTCAGATTTGTTGTTAATTCCATCATCCTTCACCGTCAAGTGGTAAGTAATCAGGGATCACGCATAAAGACATCTTGCTTATCTATTGGATTCTATATACCGGTGGTGGAGAACCTATGACACGCAAATCAGTTTGTGAACCATAACTGGTTTTTAAATGACCCACGTGAAAAAAAAAATCTATAACTTTAAAGAAAAAATATACATTTAAATTTATGGAAAAAAAAAAATGTTTTGATTTCAGAAAGCAAGTTTGTAAAAGAAAATACTTCTAAGTATATTTCATATATTTTTTTTCATATCACTGCACCTATGTATGACTCGTTACAGTTTTCAATATTTACAAACTCTGCGCACATACGCACTGTGTCATAGAACAGTAATGTCGCAGCTCAAAGTAAGAATACTGGTAAACTTGGTGTAAATGCAGGTTTGAAAATCGAAATTTTAAGCTACGTTCAAGTGGACGATAAATGTTATAGGTGTTACTTTTTTGTTAGGACAGAGCCTTATTTTTAGATGTTGAGATGGAGTTTAAATTTTACAGACTTTTAATTTTTTGGAAATGTCTAAATTAATTTGTAGAATTTGAGATTTCGTTTCGCAATAAGTAGATTTTGACATTTTTGACCTTAAAGGTTTGCGTGTTAATAGATTTTTTTAACCAATTATTTGGGTGGGGTTTGGGATTTATAAAGTGCCTTTAGGAAGTGCGTTGACAGGAGAAAAAATAGGCAAAGGAGTCCCCTCTTTTTCAAATAGATACAAGGGTGATCGCTTGCAACGAAAACGGAAGAGATACTTAGGAAAGGGACCATATCTCGTAAGAAAGGCAATTACTGCAGGAGTTAGGCCCCAGGATGACAATAACATCCTGGGAATAATATTGCACATGTGTCTTTTAGGTAATAGTCCTTTTAGTTATTCATTCAGCAGGCCCTACCAATATTTTTGGATAAGTTGTTTAAGTTTTCGTTTCACATAAGACGGAGGAAGAGGTAGGATGATATTAAGTTCTTCATACGCTGTGGCTAATATCGCACACGAGACTACTGTTTCAATGCCAGCTACTCCGCTGTGGTCAGATACGTGTGCCATGGTAACTTGCGATAGTAATTTATTCACTAGAAGCTTAATTTTTAGAATTTGGGGCGTCTACTCCTGTAGCGACATATGTCTTGCAAAACAGAGAGACTATCGCTGATATTTGTTGCTTTTTCAAATTCTGCCTTTCTGACCCTTCAAAGGCTTTTTGGATAGCATAGAATTCAGCTTTAAAAATTTAACCATTGTCTCCAAGTTTGCTGGACCTCTGAGGGAAAACAGCCCCTCCCGAAAGGATGCAGAAGGCTATTGTGTCCCTGTGGTCAGTTTTGAGCCATCAGTACAGATCGCCACCGAGGCAGTTTTGGAGAAAAACTATTTTTGTGCGCATTATGACTAACGATGTAACATCTTGAGCGGATAGAATTCACCAGCTGAACAAGAGGTTAAGGACTTCAGAATTGGGAAAGTATTGTTCTTTGAGGTCTGAGTTATGAAGTTGTAAAATGTGGGTTTTGGTGTACATGTATTTAAGCTGCAGGTTGGCGTGAGGAATTCCATTAATAACGGTGAGAGATTTAGTTGAGATTGTTTTATAACCCCGAGAAATTTGTACAAGAAACATACGTTGAATGTTTAGCTCATTATCGAAATAATCAACATATTTAAGAATCCTTTGAATATGAATTGGTTTTTGGGAAGTGATTGAGTTCGCTGACTTTTTTCAATGCCCCATTTTAAGTTCGCTGATAATTGTGTACAGGCGCTTTCTACATCTACGATTTTTTGGAAGAGTTATTTTATGGACAAAAATCTTCCTAGATTTCCCGCCGTTTTTACTTTCCGAACATACAACTATATATGTAAGCAAAAAGTTGTAAACATGTCAAATATCTCACTTTGAGATTTTGGTATTTATATACGTTTTGAGGTCCACTGGGTTCATTTTTACTACTTTTACGATGATATATGTATGTGTGTGTGTGCATGTGAGTGAACACGATAGCGTCTAAACGCTTTGTTCGAATGAGCTGAAAATTGGTATATATATTATAGGTCCCAATAGAGCGAACCCTATAGATTTTTATGAATATAGGACTTATAGTTTTTTTACAGGGACACAAAGAAAAATTCTTTATAATTTTGGCCTATGGGCCCAAATATTCTAAAGTGCAATTACGTCTAAACGCCTTTTTCATCTGAGCTGCAAATTTATACACATATTGTAAGTCAACATCTTACAAGCTGTATAACTTTTGGCGAATCTAACACTTATAGGATTTTTACAGGGACACATAGAAATTTTTTTTTTATCATTATTGTCTACGGGACCAAATTCTTTAAAGAGCGATAGCGTCTAATCGCCTTATTCAAGTAAACTGAAAATTTATACACATATTACAGGTCATTGTTCCACAAACTGTATAAATTTTAGTGAATATAGCAATTACAGTTTTTTATTACAGGGACACAACAAAGAGCTCTTTATCAATATTTTTGAAATTATTTAAAATGTGATAGCACCTAAATACCTTAACCGATTGAGTTAATACACTGTAAAAAAAATCTGTAGTACTACTAGATAAATTCTAGGAAACTGGTATTCCATAAACTTTTCTAGTAGCCAATACAGATTGTTCAAAAGTGATCTTACTCCGTTAGAGTTAGTAAACATTACACACACTTCGTTTGTAAATATACTAAGAAACTCTCAGTTAACGGTACAAGTGCTTTTTTTGTATGTTTACTAAGATTGTGTTAGTAGCATTACTGAAAGTAATACTGAAATTTTACCAGGAAATGTTTTGTGTAGGATACATGGTTATTATTAGTGTAAATTCAAATAATATCCACGTAACCTTACTAAATTTGTTTTGTTTAGAATACAGATTTTTTATCAGTAATTGTGCTAAGGAAATGTAATTAATAATGCAAATGAATTTCGGTTTTAAATAAATAATAGAATAATAATAGAAAACCTTTTATGTTTAATTTTAGTTAAAAATGATGGCTGATCGAAAATGTTTATTTAAATATATACTTTTACAAAATCTAAATCAATATCATTACCTTAATTTTTATATATAATTTTTTAAACTTTTTTTTAAAAGTCAAAATAAATAAATAAATAAGTACGTATATGGAATCACTTTTTATTGACAAACTTTAACTCAAAAAATCGATACCTTTAAAATATAATTGTGAAAAGAAAACATTTTTTGCAATAATATATGCATAACTTTATTTGGTAAATATGAGCATATATTTCACAATGTTAAATTTAAAATTTAATGACATAATAATAGAAAAATAATAAGAAGCCTCTTTAGTTTTAGTTAAAAATAATTGGTGATAAAAAATATTTATTTAAATATGTACTCTTAGAAAATTTAAATTGTTTGAAATATTAAAAACGTTAACAATGTTTTCACCATAATTTTAAGTATAATATATTAAATATATCATAAACAAAATATCTTCTTGATTAAGTCAAAATAAATAAATAAATATAGGGAATCATATTTTAACGAATTTTAACTAAAAAATAGATACCTTTAAAATATGATTGTGAGAAGAAAATATTTGTTGCAATATAATATGCCAAACTTTATTTGGTAAATACCAGAATATATTTCATATTGCTCAAAATATTAAATAAAAAAAATAATAATAATAGAAAAATTTTTATGTTTAGTTCTTATTAAAAATGACGGCAGATTATATGTGTTTATTATACTTTTAGAAGATATAAATTGCTCGAAATATCAAAAATATATACCAAAGTCAGAGGTGAAACTATCTAACACGTAAAAACCCTGAAAACTGTTACTTGCATGCAGATAGGGGAGATTTATTAATGATATATGCTATCGCTACCTATAATAAGTGATAGTATTAGGAGACTTTTTAATACATTATAAAACAAATTAAACATTCAAGATAAGAAATTTCTATAAAAAACAAAATAATTTAACATGAGATTCAGACAGCAAAATTTTTAAAAACCTGAATTCAGGGGTAGCCTCTGAAAAGTTTTTGCCTTAACTTTTATACATAATATAAAGATATTTTCTTTTTTAATAAGTCAAAATAAATAAATAAATACGTATATATATTAATATTGTACATTTAATTAATAAATTTTATTTTAAAGAATCGAAACTTTTAAAATATGATGTGAAAAGAAAATATTTTTTGCAGTACTATGCCAAATTTTATTCGGTAAAAAAATCAGCATATTTTTCAAAATAACCAGTACATTACATTTAAAATTATTTAAAAAAACCTTGATAAAACTGAAGTTTACTTTAACAATAATAATAACAAAAGCTTCAGTGGGATATTATGCATTTAGTATTCTCCAATAATTCAATATATTTATTCATGTCTATTATTGTCATCAAAAATCTTCTTCGTAATTACAAGAAGAAATTTAGTTTAATAACGTAGTATATACATTAAGAAAAAGCTTTATTGTTTTAAGTTTTATGCACCTATTCAATGTTTGTCTAATTGATTAATGTCATAAAATTGATTAGAAAAAAGTAATATTTATACGTTTTTTTTTAAACTTTTATCAATAAATAATAAATCTATTTTTATAAACAAATCTTTTCTAAAATTATGTTTTTTCTTTTTATTGTCTTTTTTTTTTTTTTTTTTTTTTTTTTTTTTAATATGAGCTTATAAAACTGGAATAAAACCGACTGTCTATATATATAATGAATCACTGATAATGAATTAGTAAAGATGACATATAATAGAGCAAAATAAAATACACTTGAGAATTTTAATAATAAATAACAATAAAGGTAATTTAATATTTTTAAAAATATATGTCGGCGAAACTTATATGGTATTTCTAAATTGCATAAATTATGCATACCATTTTCACTTAATTCTCTAACATTATTTTACAAAAAAATAAAAACAATAAATCAAATAAATACCTCATAATAATAATAATTAAAACTACATACTTTTTGATTGTTTTATCCGACTTGTTTCTTGTTTGCTGAATGTTAATTAATATCACATAAGTGAATTATAATAATAATAAAAGCTTTGCCAGGAAAGTATTTGCGTAGCTAGCAATTTTAAATAATTAATAACTAGCTAACACAAACCTCCACCTAGCAGTTGCTGTTTCTCAGATAGTAGAAACCTTTCGTGCATGGTGCATCATACAATATTCCAGTTCCAGTGTTCCATCACACAGTTCGAAAATGAGGCTTAAGAACTGATGTCGACATCAAAATAAAAGTTTTAATTAAAATAAGTTGACATCTAACTAAGCATCCTGTATTACAAATTAAGGATATATATTTATGAATTCTTACTTTAAATAAAGATGTGTTTAACGTTAACACTAAATAAAATATTACAGATTAAGATTTAAAAAGTCCACCTCATTACGATTTGATTTTCGACCGACGCGATTTCCTCTTAGAAAACATGTCCGCGTTTCTCCTCTGGTATCTTCTACGCATGCGCTCAGTATTAGCATTTGCTCGAAAGCAAGGCTCCCTCAAAAGAAATCGCTCTCTTCAAACGGGGAGAGGAGAGACGTAGAGATACTTTGAAAAATGTAGTAGAAAAACATATATTATTTAAGCATTGAATACAAGGAGTATCTGGTTACAAACTTTTTCCTAGTAGATGGGATAATACCTGTACTATTACTAAGTATTTATTTGTAAATTGCCGTAAATTTTTTTACAGTGTAACTTACATACAAGATATAAGTCACCATCGCACAAACTGAATAGATTTTGCAGACTCTAGAACTTCTAGATTTTTACAGATTTTTTTTTTTTTTTTTTTTTTTTTTTACAGGGACACAACAAAAAATTCTATATAATTATGGTCTATGGGCTGAACTTATTTAACGTGTGATAGCGACTAAATGTCTTACCCGATTAAGCTGAAAATTTATAGGTTATAGATCAAAAGTGCAATATTGCTTTGAATTTTGTTGAATCTAGCACTTATAGATTTCTACAGAAACTCAACGAAAATGTTTTTACCATTATGACCTATGTGTTCAAATTTTTTGAAGTGCGAAAGAGTTAAATTAAACAACATACTATGTGGAGAAAAAATACTGAAACATCATATTAAAATTTCCTCTTTTGTTTATTTATATGTATAACGAGTTTTCTTACTTTACTTTGCCTGCACAACCGTTAATTTCTTAATGATCGGAAAGTCAAGTGGAGTCCTTACAGATTTTTTTTTTTTTTTTTTTTTTTTTTTTTTTTTCTGTCAAATGATGAAACGTAAAGATTTCTGAGGCTGATTGACAATTTAGTAGGGTCAAACTATATTAGAATTGCTGAAATATTTCAGAAATGATTAAAACAAATCCCTTTAATGGCAATTAATTCAATAAATACATGGCGCACCCCTCTTTGAAAAAGCTAAAATATACAATTATTTCTGAGCTGATGGATATAATTTTTAATTCTTTTCGAAGCTGATTTTCAAAATATGTGGTCATTTTGCTAAATTTCTAAGAGAATATATATATATATATAAATATAATTATTTCATAATCGATTCCCAATAAATATGATATTTTTTTCAGCTTATTTTGAAAATATCTTCGTGAATATCTGCAGCAAATATCCACGTGCTGTTTAAAATAATTTAGGCTTATTAGTAGCTATTTGTCTTAAGTATGAGGTCATTTTGCTATAATTCAATATATTCTCATGGGGTCAGTTAAATAACTCATGGTTATAAAGCTCACGAATAAGAAAAATTTATGTGGTTTCTAATATTTTAATTTGCCACTTTATTTAATTTAGTCCTTAAGAGGCCGAATAGATATTTTGAGGTCTATGTGTGTATTAATAAATTTATTAACTTAATTTTATTATACATACACACATTTCTATTGAAGAATTTTTTGATAAAAAAATATTTCATATTAAATTTTTATTTTCTTTACTTCATGCTGATGAGCCCCTGAGTAAAGTGTCAGTAACCTGGTACGGTATTCATATTGTTACCTCATTGATATCTATTTTTATAACATACTTTTTTTTTCTTTTGTAAAGTAAAATTTGTAAAAGAAAAACGAAATCTAAACTTTTAAGACAATTTTGAAAGTGAGAAACAAAAATAAGTGTCTACTGTGATGTTTTCCTGCTAACGAATTCCGGCTTCTATGAAATCATTGTGATAGATTTTTACCATTCATTCTTTCTCCCCCCCCCCCCTCCTCCTTTTCAAGTAGTGACTTTGATTCAATGATAAACGCTCTGGTATTAAAATAAATAAATAAATAAGAATAAAAATTAAAATATTTTCTCCACTTCATGAATAGGTTCGCCATCACTGCTATTTATAATGCTTTTTGTACACACACAATGGCTGAAAACTCAAGGCCTGCCAGTCTATTTCTTTCAATGTCCAAGCCAATACTGCATGCTCCTTTTGTGCATATAATTTCGTGTTTATTCTTATTGGTGTCAACGAATTCTTCTTTTTAACTTTGTTTTTATTTATTCCTATAAGACCATGTTTCAGGTACATTTCGATCCCTGAGAAGCACGAGTTGCCAGCGACCGCTAATTTTTCTAAAGATAAGTTAAATTCTAATTGGATTTTATCAAAAAACAATTGTTCTTTTAAACGTATTTTTTTATCAAAATTATTAGAGGCATTTCCATGTAACCCGGGACATACATGCAATTGTTAATAGTTTAATAAAAATTAATATACAAACAGAATGTTTTCTCACTTCCTAAAAATGTATGTAGTATCCAAGTAATAGTTGTTTGCCTAAAACACAGCACATCACATATATCAGAACAGAAAATAAAATAATTTTCAAACATTAGTTAACTATCATAATTATTAGTTAAACCTTTTTTAAGACTACTGTGCATCAGTATTATCCTTTTTAACACTTTCTAACATCTTTGAAAAGTGTTTATGACTTCGGTTTCTCTTTATGTCTCTCCGTCTGTTTGTCTGCCTGTCAGCGCTCTAGTTCACCTAAATATTGATGAAATTTATTGAAACTAATATATATCACTCAAGTTCACTATCGGTTTTTTCCCATTTAAAATGGAGTAAATACCACCTCTCATTTTGATACATGGGCACCCTAAAATATTCCAAAGCATTGCGTTCTGAGAGAAATATTTCTTTAAACCATTTTTAATAACTTTACTTCACACAAACTTTAATTTACAGAAATGAAATTGAAATATGTTAGTCGTATGGATACAAGAATTATGTTTATAGTATCTATAGTATGTAGTACAATTAGCATCAAGATTTACAGGGACTCACAGAAATATTCAGATATATTAAGGATTATGTAAGGAAATAGCTCGAATTGCATTTAATTTTTATTAACCATTTGAAAACTTTCTAAAAATGTTTAAGTGTCAGTAAAATTTGAACTAGTCCGTGTATATAATTGACTGCCTGACTGTCAATGTGTCCATCTGTCTGACTTCACAGTCAGTAAATATTTTCAGTATGTCTTCAAAATGATATATACGTTATTCAAACTCACTATGGAATGTTATCGAATTAATATTTATGTATTTTTTTTATTTTTGAAATGTTCTTTATTTAATAGGTCCTCTACAACTGGTTTGTGTACAGGGAAACCCCCCAAAACGCCAATGAATTCTGTTTAAGGAAATACACTTATAAATCACATTTAAATAACTTTAAAAAAAAAAAAAAAAAAAAAAAAAGAACTTTGCTGTTAGTATGCTAAAATAATGTTTTATATAGAATATGATATGTTTTGCATTCCGATCCACAGGGCTACACTAAAATATTCATATACATTAAGGGTTGTAATTGGAAATTGTCGGAATTGCATTTTCGTATGTGTTAAACATTTTAACCCTTTAGAACAATGTTTCAGTGTGATTACAAATCCAGTTAGTCCATCTGTCTGCCTTTTCGTCCCTCTGATTGCCCATTGCGTTTTAACCTAGTAAAGGAACATTGAAATTTAAATGAAGTTGTACATAGAGTTAGACAGCTGTAATATTTAATACGAACCCCATGATTTTTCTCTCTTATTTTCAATAGCAATTTCTTTTCCTTTCAGTGTATTTCTTAGACTTCAATTTAGAAAAAAAAATAATTTTATAAATAAAATAGTTGGTTTCAAGTAAACTTATTTTGTTTGAAACCATATTATACTAGCAGACCCGGCCACGCGTTGCTGTGACTAAGTTATACGTTGAATTATATGGCTGTAAACTATTTAGTACAGTCAAATTATTATTTACGAACAAAGACGAAAACGTTGTAGCCGTTGTAAAAACCCACAGGGTTGAGATTTGAAACTTAGGTCAAAATTTGGAAGCGATTGATAAAAATTTTCGTAGTGTTGATATTAAGCACAAATTAATTTTATTGTAGGTTCCTATAAATTTTAATGGAGAAGTGATATGTATTATTTCTAATGCTTCTTTGGATAAAATTGCTAAAATGACTAATATATAAATTAAATTCTATTAAAATTCTATTAAAATAAAAGTATAAAAGAAACAGACGATTTTAAAATCAATTTTTATGGAGGAGTGAAATATAATATATGCTATAATGGATAATTTTACTATAAAATGACCTCATCATTTTAAATATTTTAAAGAGGGCAACAGCTGTAGTTATAAAAAGGAAAACAATAAGGCTAAACCAGAAAAATAAGTAAATTTGATAAATATTTTAAAACTTTAAAATTGGAAATCTTATGAAATATTGGACATTTAAAGTAAATACATGTATCATTTTAAATAGAAAAAGATTTTGGAAAAGTTTAGTGTATTTTAACGAAGTGATGAGAAGTTTTTGAGTATGTTAAAAGTTTAATAGTAAATTCAAGTTAATAAAGATGGGAAACATTGAGGATTAAGATAAGAATAATTATAAGATTAAAAAAAAAAAAAAAAAAAAAAAAAAACTTTTTATATACCATGCTTTTAAATTTTAATATACTAATTAAAAGGAAAATGATAAATATTCTATCATAGTTTGAAGTCAAATTTGTTTTCAAATGTCTAAATAAAATATCTGATGTAAGATACTAATATTTTGCAGCGGAATAGATTTCATTTCTGTCATCCTTGGCGAAAAAAAAAAGAATATCGCTAAATTATCTGGCGAAAATATTTAATTCCTTTCAAAAATCATGGTTATTTTAACAACTTATATTAAAAGAGTAATGAATAATATGAAACTATATTTCGTACAATACATATTACTTGTCATACATACGTACAATGAATAATACATATTACATTTCGTACAATGCATACATCTGGCATGTATATTTTCGTGTTACGCTTTTGATCGCCAAATAATAATAATAATAATAATAAAAAGCCAAGGGCGACAGAGTTTTGAAATTTAAAATTAAAATTTTGTCAATTTGACAGCAAAATAATTCAATCTAACACCCGCGATAACTAACACATATTTATACCCAAATATAAGGATTAAAATCGGGAAATAAATTTCCTCGATTTTTAATAATTTCTTACAAAAAATCCAGTGGGCAATTAACATAGGAAATCTTTTTCTTGGCTGCACAGACGGTCAGTGAGTCACACTTCGCTTGCGTATAGAACTCATAGATATAGTATAGCATATATAGAATAGAGTGATCATTGGGGAGAAAAAAGTTATTCCTTTTCATTTGGGAAAAGACGACGTTTTTACCAAAATATGGCCGTCTTTCCCCGAGTGAATACACACGGGAATACATACTTATATTTTAGTAAATAAAATTTATGAATAATTTATTTGCTAAAGGGGAATGGAAGACTCCAGATACAGTTTCAAATTCACATTTCTTTCTTTCTTTTCTTTTTTTTTTTTTTTTTTTTTTTTTTCAATACCACTTAATGGCTGTTTCCAAAGCTTTTATTTATTTTATTTTTTTTTTCGGCATCAAAAATCTTTGTACGATATCATGGGGATGAGAGATCTATATATATTACTATATCTATGATAGAACTACATTAGAACTTTATCAATGTGTATAAAATCTTTAAATTGACTATGACGTCAATTTTCGTGAGATGCATAATTTAACTTTTTATAATTTTTTAACGTTCACGTTTGATTAAATGTATTTATTTTTATGTCGAAAGAAAATAAACTCGTATTTTTTTTTTTTTTTTTTTTTTTTTTTTTTTTTTGGCAACAATTAAATTAATGGAACTCACAGATATTTTGGAGCAACTTTAATAAAGGTCTATAATTAACAAATAATTGCAATAAAACAATATTGTGACAATAAATTGAGATAAAAACTATCCTATCTCTCAAGTTGGACCAAACTGCACACAATGTGCAAAATTTCATTAAAATCGGTTCCTTAGTTTAGGAGTTTACCCCGGACAAACATCGTGACACGTAATTTATATATATATACAGAAAATAAAATTTATGAATAATTTATTTGCTAAAGGGGAATGGAAGACTCCAGATACAGTTTCAAATTCACATTTCTTTCTTTCTTTTCTTTTTTTTTTTTTTTTTTTTTTCAATACCACTTAATGGCTGTTTCCAAAGCTTTTATTTATTTTATTTTTTTTTCGGCATCAAAAATCTTTGTACGATAACATATGGATGAGGGATCTATATATATTACTATATCTATGATAGAACTACATTAGCACTTTATCAATGTGTATAAAATCTTTAAATTGATTATGACGTCAATTTTCGTGAGATGCATAATTTAACTTTTTATAATTTTTTAACGTTCACGTTTGATTAAATGTATTTATTTTTATGTCGAAAGAAAATGAACTCGTATTTTTTTTTTTTTTTTTTTTTTTTTTTTTTTGGCAACAATTAAATTAATGGAACTCACAGATATTTTGGAGCAACTTTAATAAAGGTCTATAATTAACAAATAATTGCAATAAAACAATATTGTGACAATAAATTGAGATAAAAACTATCCTATCTCTCAAGTTGGACCAAACTGCACACAGTGTGCAAAATTTCATTAAAATCGGTTCCTTAGTTTAGGAGTTTACCCCGGACAAACATCGTGACACGTAATTTATATATATATACAGATTACATAAATGTCAATTACAATGCTCTGCATGAAAATTGCTCCCAACTTCATTTTTGCGAATTCTTATGTAAAATGACCTCCTGAATCCGTATATGACGCCCAATTTTCCTTATCACCCACCGTTTTTTAGGGATGGCCCCCTATTTTTATCACTTTTCGGTAATTTCATAGCTATAAATTTCAGTTTTAAGGGGGGGGGGGAGGGAAGGATTATTTTAACTGTTAAATATCGTCTGAGTGGCTACAGAGTTGGAAATATCTAAAACATGAACATATGCGATAAGGGGAAATTTTATGGAGTATTTGCCCCCGAAATTATTTATTAAACATTATATATATTTTTAAATCTATTATTAATGCTATTTATTAAACATTATATATACCTCCTGAATCCGTATATGACGCCCAATTTTCCTTATCACCCACCGTTTTTTAGGGATGGCCCCCTATTTTTATCACTTTTCGGTAATTTCATAGCTATAAATTTGAGTTTTAAGGGGGGGGGGACGGAAGGATTATTTTAACTGTTAAATATCGTCTGAGTGGCTACAGAGTTGGAAATGTCTAAAACATGAACATATGCGATAAGGGGAAATTTTATGGAGTATTTGCCCCCGAAATTATTTATTAAACATTATATATATTTTTTAAATCTATTATTAATGTTATTTATTAAACATTATATATATTTTTTGTTTTTAAGTCTTAAATTATTATTATTATTATTATTTTTCATTCTCCAAATGAAAATCTTGGCCATAAAATTAACAAGCGGTGATAAAAATTGGGGGATTGGGTCGTGTCTCGAGAAAACGGTGTGTGACTGCGGGCAAAATGGGAGTCATATTCGTATTCAGGAGGTAATTTTTCATAAGAGTTAGTAAATATGGTATCAGAGATCGATTTTTTTTTCTTGCAGCGCAGTGTTATTTTTGGATATCAGTACATTTTATAGATAATTTTATAAGCATTTTTACCAGTTCTTTATGATTAAATAAGGTGAAACTTTCTATAAAAAATGTAGCGGTGTGAAAAATAGGAAAGTTTGTCAGCTATGTTATTCCTTTAATTGGGGTCAATATTTCATTATTTTATAATGAAATGCTTTTTTATATTAAAATATCTTTCTAAATGAGTTCTTCTTTTTTTTTTCATATGACATTTTATAAAGAATACAATGTGGTGTATGAGAAAATTTTTAAAGATTATATTACGGAAACCTAATTCTTACATAAATTATTTTTTAAATATTTGAATCATTTAATTGTATAGACATACAAAAATGCACATGATGTACTATTTATGCGATTAATGTAACTATGTAAATTATTAAAGTTTTATTTTTAATTTAATTTCAATTTTACCATAAAATAATTTCTTAATATAAATCATCATTCTTCGCAAAATGACTCTCTTGAAATTTGCCAACTGATTAGAAATTCAATTCTAGACATTACTGAAACTGAAAAATCCAAATAGAATTAACAAAGTTTAAATTATGCATGCATATTTAAGTAATATATGTATATAATTATATTATTTCGATAAATCTCATTGCACATCAAGATTCAATGTTGTAAAAGTAGTACATAACTGATAAAAACAAGAAATGCGGTTATTAAAACAATTTGATACCATTAAAATTTTTCCAAAATTGTCTTGATATTTTTTCTGCAGGTAAAACGATCGATTGCTTCACTTGAAGTTTCACTCAGTCCGCCTACATTCGGCTAAAAAAAGCGCATTAACAAAATTGGTTTATAAACGACAAATGGAATAAAATGACTGTTGCTGAACCTTTTGCTTCCCTTATACACTATAAGTCACGAGTCGTGACTTTACCTTTGTATAAACAGTAATATTAAAAATTAATAATAATAAATCATATTGCAGCGATTAACCAGTCGGCTTTCGCAAGTATGACGAGAAATCTAATAATCGGCTCTTTTAAAGAAGAAATTTTCTATGGAACTTAATTTTTTGAATTTTTTTAAATGTATCTGTCTCTCACCTTACATAATGGAAACGAAGATTTGAGTTTTTGCGATGCTCTTGGTGTTTTAATAGGTTAATAATTGGACAATGTAAATGTAAAATATTCATATTTCAATACTTTTTACGACTTCTTTTGTCACCTGAGTAAAGTTTTCTTTAAATACACAAATCGAAGATAATGATATGAAACCCAACTACAGTGGGATTCCTTAAGTTAAAAATTTGGAAGGAAATGAAATTTTAATAAATCCCCATGTCGATTAAATCATCAACTAAAATCCCCGAGACTGCTTTAGACTTATCTTTATTGCTCAAATCTCCCTATAGAGAGTATTATGCAACTCTGTGTTTAAACTTAGAAGGGAGATAGAGATCACAGTGAAAAAATTATTATAACTTAAGACTGCATTTTAATAAAGAAAAAAAAATGTAACCTATTAACCCATTGCCGTTTCGTTAGGTTTCTATTTTTAACAAATATCTTCGTCTCTTTCGGAGTTGCTGTAAAACTTTACTTTTCTTTAAAAAAAAAAGGATTTATTGCATTCGTGCTTAAAATGGTACCGGTTGCATATATATGTATTCAGCGATGACATTTCGCACATCAGATACTAAGGATATTGTTTAAATGATATAAATTTGTAATTTTACTGACACGAATTAAAAATGATTAAAAAATGATTTCCATTTCTTTTCTAGAAAATAAGTTTGATACAACATTTTTACAATTAAAAATAAACGTATCACAAAATATATGTTTAAATAATTTTAATTTGTAAAACATTTTTCATAATAAACTACGAAGATTTAAAATATTGCAAATTAAAATTTAAATATCTTTTAAATTTTTATACTTCTTTAGTTTGCAGACTATACATTACGAAGAACAGTCATTGCGTGTAATAGAGAATGTTTGGTTCTCTTCACTTTATTTTTTATTTTTTTATAAATGTTAGGTATAGGTTTTTGTACATTATTCTCAGAAGTTGTTTAATTTTTAGAACTTTAATTTGGTATAAGATATTTTACATCGTTTACTAGATTGTTAACAGCATTTAGCACTTAATGGACAATGTGCGTTTTCTTGAGTTCGAGGCTAAATCATACCGAACATGTGACTTCTGATTTTCGAATTCCCTATAAATTTCCTTCTAGATACAAATATTTTCCAACACAATGCAAACATTTCCCCATGAAGCATAAATGTAAACATTATAATCCTGCATTTTTACCTGTAATAGTCACGTGTCGAGGATTTATTACGTAACGCGGTTAAAGCCGATTTATTTATTTATTTATTTATTTATTTATATTTTATTATACCTGACCTTTATTATACCTGACCACTATCGTGATTTAAAAGCATAAATGCTGCCCTAAATACTTCAAAAAATAACGAGAAATAATTATTTTCTTTTTCTTCCCTTTCAAAAGTAATTGCAAAGTAGGTCAACTAACAAAACGTGCTCTGAAAACGGATAGTACTCAAAAATGCGTAGATGCTGTATTTAGAACCTCCTTTAAAAATTAACGGTATTAAAAACTAAAAATATTTAAATTTAAAATGAACTTTCATAAATAATATTTTAGTATGGTTTGGTGAGTGTAAGAAATTAAATATGTAAATAAAGGTCTTCATGGTGTCAAACAGTACTCTGCGATGTTATTTACAGTAATTTGTTCATTATATTCGAAATATCCTCGTTCAGAATATTGAAATTTTAAAACTTCTCAGTAAAGTTTATAAGTTGAATATTTAAAATAAAGCGTGAATTTTCAAACTCTAGATAATTCTTTTGAAACTAATGCTAATATGTTTACTCTATTTATATTATACCTATTTAGTATCTTGATTTAAAAGCATAAAAACGGACCTGACTTCTTTCCTGTAAAAAATAACGAGAACCAATTATTTCCATTTTACCTTTCAAAAGTGATTGCAAATTAGATCAACTAACGAGACGTGCTCTGAAAACCGACATTAATCAAACATCTGTAGAAGCCCTTATATCCTTCTGTTTAAAAATTAACAATATTTAATTCATAAAATAATCCTTTGTTAATTATATCTTAAAAACCTTTTCACGAGTAAGAAACTAAATATGTAAATATCACTTACCATAAGAAAAATTCTCTGCATTATTATTTTCAGGAATGCATTTGTAAAATGCTATTTCAGAATATTTAATTTTTAAGCTTTTTTTTTTTTTTTTTTTTTTTTAAGCTATATATTAGAAAATTACTTATTCTATGTTAATGAAGTGTAAATTTTTAAAATCAGCAAAATTATTATTATTATTATTATCATTATTTTGAAATAATTACATTAAATATATTCTACGGTCGTTTTCTTATAACAGTGGGTTGTCAAATACTCCAAAGATACTTAAAAGTTTTTAATTAAATGGTATCTTCTTTTTTAGTTTGAGAATACATTCATTCATGATATTTTTAAATTATTGAAATTATTAAAGAGTAAATGCTTTCAAAATATATATATATATTGTTTTTTGTTTTTCTTTTTTTTACAGAAACTCGAAATTTACTATACAAGAATGATGAATTTTTAAGCTTACTTGGGAAAGGTTATAAACAAGATCATTGCATATTCTATATAATTTAACTATATATAGGTTTTTGTAAACTTGCATTATTCCTTTTCAAATATTTATGTGATAGGTTTTATGAACACTGTATTCTAAGAACATTTATCAAACATTCGACGGATTTTTTTTTTTTTTTTTTTTTTTTTTTTTTTTTAACATATTATGTGTAGTAATTTTCTTATTTGAATACATCTATGCATAACATTTTCAAAATATTGAAATCATTTAATGTTGAATGATTTTTAATATTTTGACATTATTTAGAAAACTCCTTAAATATGGTTTTTAATAACTTTGAATTTTTAACTTTCTTTAATTAATGTTACATGTTATATGTAGAGGTTGTTATTTATTATACATAAATTTTTAAATGAACATTATATTTTTGAATATAATATATATATATATATATATTTTTTTTTTAATTTTTTTTTTTTTTTTTTAATTTTTTTTTTTTTTTTTTAATTTTTTTTTTTTTACAGTGTAATAAAATAATAATGAAGGAGTTAAAGAGGCTATTTTTTTTTTCTTAAGAGTCTACGAAACTCATAGAAAAGAGATACTTCAATAAAAGAAAAAAAATAAACTTTACATATACGCAAGTTTTCATTCTTCATTCTCAGATACTTTTTCATGAACTCCTTCTATAAATAATGTATCAGTTGAAGATAATCTTTACTATCAACAATAGTATTTATTCTGAAAAACATACATAATTCAAAAACGAAATTTATTGAAGGATTTAACCTTTGTTACTCAGAGTTTTATTTACCATTTTAGTTTTAAAGAAAAGTTTGGCGATATGTTTTAGTTCAATTTTCAATAGTCTCGTATAAAAAAAGTATAATCTTTAATGCTAAACTGTAACTTGTTATTGTTCAGTATTTCTTTAGAATGTAGAAAAAAATAATTTTTAGATCCATTTTAAATATTTAGGTAATTCAATTTAGATTCTTGAAGGATTTCTTTTATAACCACATGTAAAAGATGTAGAAACTTAATATCAGATTTCATGATTTAAAAAAAAAAAAAAAAAAAAAAAGTTGGACTTCGCTTGTCTAGCGGTCGATATTTCCAAATGAACTTATTTTCATATTTGATGCTTGCATATTATCAGAAAAGGCATATTTTCCAAATTTTAAAATAGCGGCTAAATGGCGTGATAAATGTCCAATATTAATATATGTGCATATGTTAAAATTTTAACTGTGTTTTGTAAAGCAAATTAATGGAATTCGGTTAATGAACAACGTTAAATTTGGCGATGTTTAACGACGTCCGAGAAAGAAAAATGCCAACTCTCTAAGCGGCTGTCCTTACTTAACATTGCGTGTATTCTTTTAAATTATTTTTTTAGATTTGTTTTAATTATTTCTAAACTCAATTAAAATTTGATACTTTATTACATTCATACCATCTAACTATGTACATTTGAGATGTGAATTTTCTGATTTTTTTCTGTAACTAAATAAAGATCACTTTCTAAATAAAGATAAACTAAATAAAGATCAAGTAACTAAATAAAGATCACTAACACGATGGGCAAAATATTCTAAATGTGCGAAATTCGGTACTGCAGCAATCACTATTACGTACGTATGTACGCTTCATGTACATGAAAACCAAGAAATATCACCATTAGCTACCTATACCTCGCACTGCATGTATATCAAAATGTACGAAATTCAGTATTGCAAAATCACTCTCATGCACTTATATATGTTTCGCGCTAATGAAAACATCACTTGGTGCTACTACATCGATGTGCATGAATCACAAAATGCTTGAAATTCGATATTATATTGAACGTTATTACACTCGCATGAACGGCTGAGTTATTTTGCACATTAAAACGAAATATCAGGTTGGTTGGTTGAGTTTTCCGTCACACTAGTGCTGCGAAATCCAAATATCAGGAATACTCTTGATTACATTCTCAATAAGCTTTTTTTTTTGTTAAGATCTTGTAGAAACAATATAACATGTTGATTCATTTCAGCTATATTAAAGTAACTATTATATTTGTTTTCATGCCTACATTAAATTTATACTGATGAAGTTATTCATATCGTTTTTAAAATTATTAATAGGTATTTTCAATATAGTTATTTATTAAATTATTTTAGTTCTTGCAGATTATGATGGCAATTTATTGTGTGTTTAGTTTTTGCATTGTGCTTCTTTTCATGTTTTGTACGTATGTATAAATATGTACGAAGAAAGTAGAGAAGAAAAAGAAAATAAACAAAATCCAAAGAATACTGAATTTTGAAAAAAAAAAAAAAAAAAAAAAAAAAAAAAACGAAAGGTTAAAACTAAGCAAATTATTAAATGTTAAAAGTTTGGTTGATTGGTTGGGATTTACGTCACATTGCTGCGCCATGGACATTTGGCAATGATCACTCGTAACGGTGGTCTGAAGACATGTCATCACAATTTCAATCTTCCACGGAGAGATGACTTCCCCCATTTAGTGACTCCCACAGGTATAAATCTAGATGGAAAAATGGAGAACATCGATTGCATGTGGGAACGTGCAAGAGCCACTATTAGTGTACACGACTGTCCTAAGTATTAAAAAGAGACCTGAAACTAGATAAATAGGAAAAAGCAGCTGTTTCGTAAGTATTTAACATATCACCAGCAGTGAATAAAGAAATGAAACAACAGTGCTTCTATATTTTTAGAAAATAATCGGGTTTTACGACTGCTTTATAAATAAATAGTGTTAAATGGAAATCGGGCGATTATACAAAAGGAAATTAAGAACCGGTAGTCGTGAATAAAGTAGAAAATAAATTATGGAATTGCGAATTAGATGTAAAATTTCTGACACTGAGACAGTAAAGGAACAGCGAATTCATAGTCAACAATGTTTTTGGGATTCTTATAAATATAAAAGGCCTTCAAAGAAATTATTTTTAAGTGTAGATTTGGGCCTGGATATATTTTTTACGTTTTATCAAATTTTATTTCCATTATTTATTCATTTATTTATTCCTGAACAAATGCTTAAAAATGGCCCATTTGTTGGTTTCTTGTTTCTGGATATACCTATTACGTTCTTCCAAACGGAAGTTGAATTTACGTTTAGTTTGATCAACAAATAAAAAACAAATTTTTTGGAAATGCTATAAATACCTCAAGAGACATGCATATCTGTACGAACTTGAACTGAGAAAAGGTGAGTTTATTAGAAGGTGAAAACAATATGATTTCAAAAATATTATTCTGAGCTTAAATCAAATGAGAAAAATATTTGTATTTGGGATATTATGGTTCAGATGGGATTTTTTTTTTTTTATTGATATCATTTATAATTCATGAAGATACATCAGCATATTGCGAGTTGAATCTTTTCAATGTGAGTTAAAATAAAGTCTGTAGAATGTTTTTCTTTTTGCATTTGTGGAAATTTCCCCTGCCCTCAACAAGGTTAACTAAAAGTTAACTAATAACAAGGCTAACTAACTGTTGTAGAACTTTCCCGAAAATTAGAAATACGTTACCAGTCACATGATATTAATACAACTGAATTTTTTGTAGCAATCATTAGATAAAAATTCAAAATTGTATAAGTTTTATAAACTAAAAAGAAAAAAAAATATTTTTATTTTATTTTAATTTTATTTTATTTTATTTATTAAGGAGATTAACTTAACGATTCAATAATAAAGCTTGTTGAGTCTAACACAAGAATATTACAGGCTATAATCTATAACTATAACCATTGTACAAAATATTTTTGTCATGGATTATGTCATTATTTTTCTATTTTTTCTGGCGTTTAAATACACTTTACTTTTTCGTTTAGAGACAATTATCATTTAATGATTAATCATTTTATTTTGAAAAAAAATATTTATTATTTCCAAATGCTCACATTGTCCAAATATATTTCACATATTATTTATTTAACAATAAAGATAATCTAGAAAGAAATGATATTCAAAATAATTTTCTTTGTTCCTATACATTTAAAACGGATAATGGGTTTTAAAATAATACAAAAACCTAGCCCTACCAAAAGGGAAAAAAATTAATCTCAATGATTTAAAATGTCCTTTCTTGTAATAGATAGCACTTATAAGTTTTAAAAGGGTTCCTTTTCTTTAAATCATTTATTCAAATGCATATTCAAAGTTAAGCTATTAAACAGAATTTGTTTGAAGCAATACTTTAAAGATTGTGTAATATCTTTTGTAACATAATTCATGTAATGCACAAATTGAGGATATTCCCATATGTACAAATATTTTAGTAATTTGCCTGGTGAATAGTTTAATTAATACGTGTTTCTCCTACGCTTATAGGGTATGCTCATTTTAAACCAATCATATACATATGCTAAGTAATGAAACATCTAATAATGTATCCATAGTTTATGTTAAGTTTACATATCATTGTATGTGATAACATGCGTTTCCAATTAAATACGTATTTAAATCGAGGATTATGAAGCTAAATACTAAAAAATACTTTATGAATGTTGGACATATATATATTGAACATACACACACACACACACATATATATATATATATGGACATTAATTTTATAAATAAGTATTAACTCTCTCGAAAGTCTCAAAATATTACTAATATATAAAAAGGAGGAAGAGTTGTATAATCTTTTTAGAAAAAATAACTAAAAATAACATTTCAGTTGCTTAATGAGAAGTGAAAAACTTTAAATAAACCCCGTATTAAGGTGTTTATTCAAAGTTTTTTACTTATTACTTTTCAACGCAAGTTCTTTGAACTATTTTTATTTTTATTATTCCTGTTGCTTATTTTAAAAAGATTTAGTTGAATTCTCACTTCAGTTAATTTAAAATATTTATAATCGTTTTGCTTTCATACTCCAAATGACATGTTATAGAAGGTGAATAAAAATTTGTTGAAAATACTAGCACATGAAATTTACATATATATATATATATATATATATATATATATATATTATCATTAATGTTCTTATAATCTCACGAATTGGTAACTGTAGGTAAATAAAGGGATGATAACATGCCGTGATTAGCGAGTAGTTTGTTTAAATACTTAAAAATTTTCAGTTAACATTTAAATAAGAGTACTCTGTTTGAATATTTACAAATATATCCTATTATCTAAACAAATACATCTAAAAAACACGCACCTGTTGCTACTACAGGCTGATTAATTCTTTGAAAATCGTATCTGTCAGATGAGAGCAAGCACTCCGTAATGATATTAATTCCTCATTAATAAAAACTCTAAATGGTGTTTTCTTGTTACACATAAAGTTAATAATGTTACAATATAAAATTCAAGACAATTTGTTTACAAAGCTAATTTATATTAAAGAAAAGAAAAAAATTAACTGCTGTAGATTTTTTGTTCCTTCTGCATACTAGAAATACTAAATTATGGGAAAATACAAAAGAAAAAAAAAAAAAAAAAAAAAAAAAAAAAACTCACCAGCAGAAATTGAATTATATCTTTGTTTCACATATCGTTTTACTACATAAATACTATAACCTAAATGTTATTTCTTTAAATGTGATTTATTATGCAATGCTAGAAAGAAATAGTTTTAAAATCAAAAATGATAAATTGTATTGCGTACAAAAACTAGTACGATGTGGCCACCACAAGACTTTCTTCTATATAATATGACACAAATTCATGCAGTACAACTAATTTATGAAATTATTAGTTATGAAAATTATTTTCCATAAGAAATACAGACGATTTTTGTTCAATGGAATTATAACATTAATAAGAAAGTAAATTGTGTGGCATCATCAGAAGAAATGCAATTATTTTTTTTTAATATTATTATTATTTTTTTATTATTATTGTTGTTGTTGTTGTTGTTATTGTGAAAAAAATGAAAATAAAATGGATTACTTTTTTTTATATTATCACAAATATATGGTTCAACCATTCGTTTTAAAGGTATTGATGAAATCTTTCAAAATATACTCATATTGAAAATTTATACCCCCGGGGGGAGGCACTTCCCCCCAGGAGAGAAGCGATATTCCCCCATTCACAAACGTTTTTGCTAGTTTTCTACTACTACTATTATCAATAATTCACATTAATTTTACAATCACACGTTAAAAATAGCTCTCATTGTGTACATTTATACAAAACATTTTCCTATATTGCCATGTTAAAAATTTTGAAAAAATGGGATCACAGCGCTATTTGTTAAGCGATTGGTCCCCAAATCTAATCAGTACTAGTTAATGCCATGTTCCAACTCAATACCAAGTTTGTTTAAATTTCGTTCGTTGGTTTCCGAGGTACAGCGTCCAGAAATGTTGTGATACACACACACACACACACACACATACACACACAGGCAGATAGACAGACATTTTCTAAAAATGCTTAACTCATATTCAAGTCATCCTAAAACGTGTAAATCCATCGAAACATGGAGTTCGAAAAATTTCCCGAATCCAATACTAACTGTATATATAGAAGAAAGTACAAAGTTTCATTATGTACAGATTCTTAATTTAGAAGTTTGTGAATTTACAAAAGCTTACAAATCAACCTATGTGTTGGATAAAATATCAGGCCATTATTGGATTCAGCATCTGGAAGACGCTATTTATATACTTATTTCACTTCATTATTCAAAAAATCATAGAAACGATTCTTTTTTTTTTTTTTTCTTTTTTTTTTTATTCTTCAAATAGGGTTTAATTTCGTTAGCACTAGAATGGAATACTCTAAGATGCTATAAAAGGCCACCATGCATATGTTTTATCTAACAAAAAAAATAGTAACATGCAAACTTTTATTTTAATATTTAAGCTAGGGAGGATATGAATAGAAGATCAAAAACCTAATTAATCACTTTCTCATTATGTAAAGAAAAAAATTTCATATTTTTCTTTTTTATATCTATTCTTATTTTCTCGTAAAGTGTAGGAGCATAGCGTAAATAATCCCTTTGGAATTTTATGTAATCACGTTTAATTAACTTTGGATATGTGTTTTTACTTTATAATTTTAAAAGTTTACTAGTGTGCTTTTCTTTCAATTGTGAGAGATGCGTTGTTTTGTAGAAGAAAACATCTGTCTTACTTCTAAATTTATAAGATTAAGTAACATTTTTAAATGAAATATGATGATTGAAAATAATAATATTTTCTTTGTAGTATAATATATATATATATATATATATTGTGTTATTCATTGTAAATATAAGTAAAAAATATTGATATGAAGATTATTTTTTGTGTATATAACACTAGTTAACGAGTTTTACTAATACGAATATGGTATGGTAACAGGACAAAACTAATTAAAAATATAATATATTGCTATGTGATTTATTATATGAGATCAGAAAATTTTAAAATGAAATATAGTATGTAATTACTTTGTTTACTTTAATCAAATCGATATACCAACGCAAAAGTACTAAATTTGAGTATTTCATAATAGATAAATGTGTTTACGCATATAAATATCCATAATATATTCTAATGGAGAAAAAAGTTCTTATAAAGAAAAAATTAAATATATATATATAGACATAAGTATTATTATTTTTTCGATATACACCAGGTGTCCCATAGGACTGCAGCCATTTGAAAAATTCGTAAAATTTGAAGGAATTGGTAGAATTGAACGCAGTTTGCAGAAAAGTTAAACTTGTGAAAAATAAATTCTTTTGGTAAAAAAAAAAAAAAAAAAAAAAATAGTTCAAATTTTTGACGATAGAGGATGGTGTACGTCAGCAAGTTAAACATAACCGTGAAAAACCATATTTCTATATTTATTTCTAATCAAATGTTTATAGGTATATAAATTCTACTCTGTGCGTCCGCTATCACCACAAATTACAGTTTGCAAACGTGTTGCAACACCGTTAAATTCAGTATCAGTAGGCAGTTCTTATCTGAGAGAAAACATATTCACCAATAATGCTATATTCACCCAATCAGCATCGCAATTAAAACTTCACGTATTTTCTAGTAGGAGACAAAATAAGAAATAAGCTGTGTTAAACGTAAAAATGGGTTGGTTGGTTGGGTTTTTCGTCGCAATAGTGCTGCGCAGATGGGCAATTGGCGACGGTCTGGGACACACCCCTAGAGGTGTTCTGGAGACATGCCATCACAATTTTCATTCTCCACACGTAAAAATGGGCAATTTATAGGGCTGTAATTTACATATTTCTGGTTAAGCCTCCGTGCAGCACCGCCTATCGATAAAAAAATTATTATTTTTTTTTTCATTATTAAAAAATATATATATATCTCCCTTTACGAGAATATATTTTTTTCCCCAAACCTCGTTCAATTCTAGCAATTCTAGCAATTTTTACGAATTTTTTAAATTTCTACAGATTTATGGGGCACCTGGTGTATATATATATATACCATATATACAAGTACATATATACCATACATATGCCATATATATCTCTATATATAAGCTTTTAAGCTGAAATGAAATTTTGCAGTTGTTGTCTCTTGCAGGTGGTGAGTTTTTTTTTTTTTTTTTTTTTTTTTTTTTTAAATCTTTTTCTGGCAGTTTCAGGTGGGGGTATGTTCTTGCTAGCATTTTCATTTCAAAAATTCATATAATAATACAATTTTTTAATACTGATATAAAATTTCATTATAGTTTCACTCATAAGTAATCTATATATTAATTTAAAACATGTTTTTGTCTGTCTCCACTCTATTGAGAGAAATACTTGGTGTAAAAATTTGGTTGAGGTGTCTACAAAAAGGTCTTGGTCTGCAGATGTCCTATGAAAAGAGAAAAATAAAAAAAAAGTCGAACGGTTTCCCCCCCCCCCCCGCGGGGGAAACGGGTTAAAAACACGTTTACGAGCTTAACTAAGTTCCAAATAACTTCACGGTGAAGAAATTGTACATATGGGGACTAGAGTCGAGTACTAAAAAAACATTTTCTGCATATTTGGAATTTTCGTTTTTAAAGGGGAAAAAATGGGGAAAGTAGATTTGGAGGGGGGGGAAGGGAGGGGGGGAATTAGTTTGAGAGGAAATCCGTTCTAGACCCACGCATGTAGCACCTCATTTTAAAGGTCTTGAAAATTCATGTTGATTGGAGATGTTTGTATACAATATAGTTCGCCCCCTGGTGGTGAAAAATAGAACTAGGTGATTTTGCAGTAGGCCCTATCATGTTACAACTTATTTTAAAGGTATTACATCTTATATTAAAGGTATATTTCCTGACCGTTGGTGATGTTCGTACAGAACACACTGTGATCCTGGTGGTGGAAAGTGCAACTAAAGGATTTTGCAGTTGACACCACCATGTGACACCTTATTTGAAAGGTTTTGGAAATTCAAGACGATTGGTGATAAAGGTCTTAAAATTTCATGTTGATTGGGAATGTTTGTATACAATATAGTGCGCCTCCTGTTGGTTAAAAATGGAACTAGGTGATTTTACAGTAGACCCTATCATGTTACACTTTATTTTAAAGGTCTTGGTATTTCTTGACCGTTGGTGTTGTTCGTATAGAACACGCTGTGTCCCCTGGCGGTGGAAAGTGCAACTAAAGGATTTTGCAGTTGACACCACCATGTGACACCTTATATGAAAGGTCTTGGAAAATCAAGGCAATTGGTGATGTTCGTATACAACATACTGCTCCCCCTGGTGGAGGGAAGTGGATTTTGCAGCGCGTGCGTAGCATGCCTGCTATACGGTGCCGCAGCCACAGTCAGCGGTAACACGAGTCAGAGGTTCGTTCGGTTCAAGATTAATTTTTGGGAATTTTTTCATGTTATTAGCGGGCTGCATATTCGCTGCCGCAGGCACTGGGTCACGAGACCGAGATCCGTTCTGTTTAAGGTAATTTTTTTGTTACAGATTATTATTTTTTTTATGATGCTTTCATTAAAAAATAGAAATTCAAACAAAATCGAGTTAAAGATATAAAACCATACGCATTTAAGATTCATTTAAGGTTATTATCATGGGCCCGGTCATTGCCAGGCGGGTTCGTTCGGTTCCAGGTTATTTTTTTGGAATTTTTTTATGTTATTAGCGGCCCGCGTATGCGCTGCCGAAGGCACCGGGGTCACAAAGCAGAGTTTAGTTCGGTTCGAGGTAATTTTTTTGTTACAGCTGATTATTTTTTTGCGATGCTTTTATTTCAAAATAGAAATTCAAACAAAATCGAGTTAAAGATGTAAAACCATACAAATTTAAGGTTCATTTTAGGTTATTACCACAGGTCCGAACAACGCCGGTCGGGTCAGCTAACATGTAGTATTTAACGGAATAGAAAATAAAAGATAGCAACTGTTTATTTGCAGTCAGTTTGACGTCATATTGACAGTACTTCGTAGAAAGTGATGTCATATATAGTATTTCTATTTATAAGCAATTTCCCGGCTTTCTTTTTTTTAAGTGAAATGTCGTAAATTATATTACATATTTTAACTTGAAATACATTTATAATGATGCGATGATTTTTGAAACATTACAGTCAATAAAGTGATCGTCGAATTCGACGGGTTTCAGCTAGTAGTATTTGATTTAAAAATAAAATGCTTTCAAATAAATCATAATTCAGTCTTTATAACTTTATTTTTTTTCTTTATTATTCTGTTTGAGATATATATATGTATATATCTTTCTTTACTATTCTGTTTGAAATATATTCTTGAGTATGCTAGCTTGACATATTTTCAGAAACCTGCTAGTACCACATAGTTCTTTTAATCGCTGTGTTCCCACCTGCTGACGAAGAAAACACAGCATAAATTGAAATTATTAACTTATATTTATAATGAACTTGTTTTCTTTTTATATTAACATTGGTATAGTTATTCTTTTTTTTTATTTTTACATTCCACTGTCATATCTTCACTTATCATAATTTAAATTCATTGTTTTATATATATATATATATGTGTGTGTGTGTGTGTGTGTGTGTGTGTACATATTACTGTTTGGAACATAAACCTATTTTATTACCTATTCCTTAACTGTTAGTATTTCATCCGAAATCAAATTAAGGCATTATATAGTAAATGTTTAGCACTAGAAAAATAATTCTGTGATTATGTTAAACAAGAAAATACTTAAAATTTCTGCATTGATATAGTTTTTCTCTACTTCAAAATTTACTTAATAAATGAAAATAATTTATTTCTAAATATCTGAAATATTTCATACCAAATTGAAATTATTCTTGTTATTGTGTAAAAATTTATTAAACGAAAATGAGATGTATTTTTCTGTTTGCAGTTATCCCCGAAACACGATCTTAAAATTCTTTAACTGTAATCAAATGACTATTAACTTTTGCATAACCTTGATTAGGTGTATGTGTGTGTATGTGGATGATTAGAATATTGCGTATGTTGAGTTTTAATTATGTTTGTGTATTTTTAAAACTGTACGCTGCTCTAGTGTAGATTTTTAAATAGCCCGATATTCTAAAACACAGTATTCATTAAAAATTATACACCAAATTGAGAATATTTTTTATCTATAATAGATTGTTAAACAGATTTTCATCTAAATGCAATGATTCAATTGAAAAAGAACACAGCGCATCACCATTAAATATTTATGCACAAGAATCGTTAACTGTTGTTATTAAAATTTTTACATATATTTCATAAATTGTTATTTATACATACGGATAATTGTTCATTTGATTGCTGTCATAAATATGTAAGTATGCACTAAAAAAATCCTCCTTGCTGCCTTAAATTTTCTGTAATAACAAAAAATACGTACTGTCAACGTAATTTTTTCTGTAAATTAAGCGTATTTTCCGTCTTTACAGAAAATTTCTGGCAGCATTTTTTTTTTTTTTTTTTTTTTTTTTTTTTTTTGCAGTGTATGAAATAACCAAGTGTTAATTAACATATTTCCAAATTCTTAATTTCAAATTATTTATGCAGGAGGCTATTTGAACGCTAAAACATTCTAACATTCTAACATTTTAACATTCTAACATTCAACTTTTTTTTTTTTTTTTTTTTTTAATGGTTAGTAGAAAAAATTAGAGATTATCGTATAGGACTTGAAAACGGACTACACTTTCATACAAATATTTTTCATTATCAGTTTGGTTAATATATATATACATTTTAAATAAAATCTCAATAGTGTGCACATGATTCTGATGACCATTATGAGTTTAAAAAAAAAGCAAAACATTACTTTCATGAAATTGAAATGTAAAAATGACATTAAAAATTTTCATTTATAGTCATTTTTATATTTACTTTTTTGTGTGTGTGTGTCTGTGTGTGTGTTAAATCAAAGGAATAGAACAAACATATTAGTCTAATTTAAATATTTATCTGGAGTTAAATTAAAAGTTGTTTAAAATCAGCATAATTACTTCAACAACTGTTTTTTTTTTTTTTTTTTTTTTTTTTTCTATGAATTATCGCTTCATTATTTCTCTGCTTATAAGTATAAAGGATTTAAGTCCAAAAATGTCGATTTTGAGTTAAGTACAAAGTCAGACCCAGAAAAAAATTCTCTATCGATTGGTATAAAGAATTTAAATCCATATCATTTAGTCTTTGAGAAAATCCATTGGTAAAAAAAGATTCAAGTCAGAAATTTAGCATTAATCTTTGTATAAAATATTTAATTCAATTTTTTCCCTTTATTAAATGAAGGTTGATAATCACTGAACGGTATAAAGGGTATAAATCAACATAATCCCTTTTTCCTAATCGATTCTTCTGATTAGTTTTTAGTTAGTTTTACTTTATTTTTCGTCTCCTGAAAAATCAAGAATATGGACTTAAATCCTTTATACTTATCAGTACAGATTTCTCAGGCTATATTTTATAACAAAAATTCTATCTTGAAAATATTTAAATACTATAATAATTAATTAATACTTTTTACTTTCATACGCTTGAAAA
This sequence comes from Salticus scenicus, assembly GCA_963930645.1. Lineage (NCBI taxonomy): Eukaryota > Metazoa > Arthropoda > Arachnida > Araneae > Salticidae > Salticus > Salticus scenicus. The sequence continues at coordinate 103,911,721 of OZ005649.1, forward strand.
TTTTTTCTTTGTTGATTACGGGGGATAAAGAAAATTGAATTGTAATAAAAAAAATCGATTTTTTGAAAACAAAGTATATATGTTGATATATAAACTATTCTGAAAATTTTTATTCTTCATTTATGATTCTACGCACTTTGCTTCAAAAGTTGTGAGTAAAATTGTAATTGGGATTAATATCGAAGCGTTTCCATTCTTTAACTCCTATTTTCTCAGAAGTGGTTTTACGTCTCTATCACCTAGACTTTGAAAATATTTTTCCATCTAATTCCTATAAAATTTTATAGAAATATTTATATAAGGATATGTACATAAAAAAAAAAAATAATAATAACCTGAATAAAAGAAATTTATGTATTAAAAAATAAATAGATAGCTGAATAAATAAATAAAGGTTTTCAATTTTTTTTTCAATTTTGAAAAATTTAAGTTTCATATATTTTACAACTTATATTTCAACACATACTTCTAAATCCTTATTTCATTCTGCTAATGTTCTTTATATTAACATATGTAAAATTTTCCAACAATAAGCGAAGAAACTGTTCAAAATATTGCGGTGTTTTAGGAAAATTAGAGTTAAAATTAGAAAATTAAATAAAATTAAATGTTAACATCAATCGAAATTATTCTAATCCTAATATATGAGGTAAGGTGCCTAGAAGCATAAATAAGGTAGTAAAATGTTTTGAATACTTCAAGTATCAACAAGTATTTTGTCAACGTGGATAAATAAATAAATAAATAAAAATAAATTCACAATAATTAAAATCTAGATTCTTTTATGCATTTTTTTACTACATTTTTTTTTCTTTAAATTTTATAATATAAACTATATTTTATATCAAAATCACAAACAACAATATCACCTTTTTTATAAAATAAATTAATAAAGTATTCTTCAAAGCCATATTAAATTCCAGATAACTTTTTATTCATTTATGTCGAACAAGAAAATTAGGATTGTATTAATATATATATATATATATATATATATATATATATATATATATATATATATATATATATATATATATATATATATATATATATATATATATATATGTATATATATATATATATATTTGTTTTTAATAAAACACAAACATCAAACCATTTTTTATAACTTGCCTTTGTACGAAAGAAACATTCAAACTTTATTTGTTGTATAGAAATATACTAATGAGTGAAAAACTTAATGCACTTTCTTTCACGAAATATTTTAAGTATAAAGTAAAAGTAGAATACTTAAAAAAAGTTTCAACTTTTATTTTCCAGTTACCGCCTGCTAGGAAAGTAAAAGAAATATAATAAAGAGCAACAAAAATTATGTCATTTTAATACTTTCTTTTAGTGGATGAACTAATCTTTACATTAAATATTTTTACAGTAGAAAAATTCATTATTTTATTTGTAAAATATGATATATTTTTTGAAAAATAAAGTTTTTAACTTTGTTTTTCTAATTGTTAATGATGTGGTTAATAAAACAAAACAAGTTTGAAATATTTTTAAACTTAACTTAATTTGACACTTAAAATTCATAATTCATGTTTTTTTATTTATATAGTATTTTTTTTTTCAAATTACATTCCTTTTTATTTTCTTATACTCAAATATATGGTAGAGAAAGTATTGTTTTTGGGTCAAACTTTCGAAATTGAATTTTTGTTATATTTACATGTCTTAAGTTTCTCTGAATCTAAAATTCATGTGTGTGTGTGTGTGTGTTATCAGCAAATCTCAAGAAAAAAAAATTGCAGAAATTTCTATCTTGGTATTATAGATGTGTATAGTATAGGGATGCTGCACTAAAACTTTCGTTGCGATCAAGCAAAGGGCTCGTGTACAGCGACATCCAAGAGAATTCAAATACATTATGTCTATGGGGAAATTTCAATTAAGTACTGTGTATTACGTACAGGATGACTTAAACAAAACGGAATGCATAAAATCACGTTTTGTATAGATTGTTCTATGGAAATCGGTCATCATTGATTTACAGGGCTACCCAAAATATTTGGACATATTGCGGTTACACTTGGAGATTGCTGGAATTGTAATTCCATTTGTGTTGGATGTGTTTCAAGTAACACTAAATTTACGCGCACAACATTGTTTATAGCGCATATTGATTACAGAAAATATACAGGGTTTCCCAAAATTAATCTAAACGTTCTCTTTCTATTGAATGTAATTGATAGAAATGCTTTATTACATTTCACTATGTCAACGAAGTCTGCGCAGGAAGTAAATTTAATTTTTCATGCGCATACTGTAAGCAAAGAATTTTTCGAATTCTTAAGTTTATATATATATATATACATATATATATATATTATCAGGTTTTGAGGGGCCCTGATTACCAAAGTTCATTTTTTGCGTTCGGTCTATATATTTATCTATTATCAGCATAACTTAGAACCAAATAACTGCAGGAATTTCAAATTTTGTATTTTGAAGCCCATATAAGGTTGCCACCTAAAATTTTGATCAAGAGTGACAACTTTGGAGACAAATTAATAATAGTTTTTTTTTTCTTCTTCTTCAATAATTATATGCGCTATAATTGAACGGGTGATTGAGGGGAGCTAAGTCCCCCTCACACAGAATTGCATAATAAATAAAACCGTTTCTAAACTTATTTTAGAAGTACATTGCATTTTATTATATTACGCTATTAGCTTATGAATTACTGTGCAATCTATCTTTACAGTATTGAAATTTAGGGTATGAGAAAATCGTGTGAGTGATACACCAGATTATTTTATCTAATATAAAAAATTAGATAAATATTTGAATGTAAAAAATTCCTATTTGTTTTTTTAACTGTATATAAAACTGTAGAGTTATATGAATATCTAGTCTCTTCCATCGAAAAGCGAAGTGTTTGACGAATATTTTAGTTTCATTTATTTTATGCTTTAAATTTATCAACGATTTTACATTGTTACTTACATCTTTAATTTGAATGCATTAACATATTTGTATACATCCTCGTGTGTCATTATATATATATATATATATATATATATATATATATTTATTTATTTATTAAGAGTTTGTTTAAAAATATCAACAATTAAATGTTTATATATAGATATATATATACACACACATATTTTTGTAAGTATAAAGTCATCAATTTTCGAGGGAAGACTTGGAATGTGTCAGTCATACCTGCATTAGAAAAGAACGATTAGGGGTATTTGTCCCGGTTTAATGCACTGGACTACATAACGAAGTATTTTATAGGTATTTGGCCCCTTCATAAGCTAGATCTCAACCCATGGGAATTTTTGAGATGATTCATGTTAAGAACATATATTCCGCGAATAAACCAATGACGCCGGCAAACCTTCTAAAACAAAAATTAAGAGCAAACAATGAAACAGTGTCTTCTCTAAAAAAAAAAAAAAAAAAAAAAAAAAAAAAAGTTAGTGTCTTTCTTTAAACTTAACATAAAATAGAATGCCTACATATCTTCTTGGTATGTCTACATAAATTAATTTGTAGAATTTTAGGTAAACTTGGTAAATACTGGTAAACTTGGTGTAAATGCAGGTCTGAAAATCGAAATTTTAAGCTACGTTCAAGTGGACGATAAATGTTATAGGTGTTACTTTTTTGTTAGGACAGAGCCTTATTTTTAGATGTTGAGATGGAGTTTAAATTTTACAGACTTTTAATTTTTTGGAAATGTCTAAATTAATTTGTAGAATTTGAGATTTCGTTTCGCAGTAAGTAGATTTTGACATTTTTTACCTTAAAGGTTTGCGTGTTAATAAATTTTTTAACCGATTATTTTTGTGGGGTTTGGGATTTATAAAGTGCCTTTAGGAAGTGCGTGGACAGGAGAAAAAATCGACAAAGGAGTCCCCTCTTTTTCAAATAGACACAAGGGTGGTCGTCTGCATTGAAAACGGAAGAGATACTTAGGAAAGGGACCATATCTCGTAAGAAAGGCAATTACTGCAGGAGTTAGGCCCCAGGATGACAATAACATCCTGGGAATAATATTGCACATGTGTCTTTTAGGTAATAGTTCTTTTAGTTATTCATACAGCAGGCCCTACCAATATTTTTGGATAAGTTGTTTAAGTTTTCGTTTTACATAAGACGGAGGAAGACGTAGGATGATATTAAGTTCTTCATACGCTGTGGCTAATTTCGCCAACGAGATTACTGTTTCAATGCCAGCTACTCCCCTGTAGTCAGATACGTGGGCCATGGTAACTTGCGATAGTAATTTATTCACTAGAAGCTTAATTTTTAGAATTTGGGGCGTCTACACCTGTAGCGACATATGTCTTGCAAAACAGAGAGACTATCGCTGATATTTGATGTTTTTTCAAATTCTGCCTGGTGTTGTTCTGACCCTTCTAAGGCTTTTAGGATAGCGTAGAATTCAGCTTTAAAAACTTAACCATTGTCTCCTAGTTTGCTGGACATCTGAGGGAAAACAGCCCCTCCCGAAAGGATGCAGAAGGCTATGGTGACCCTCTGGTCAGTTTTGAGTCATCAGTACAGATCGCCACCGAGGCAGTTAAGGAAAAACTATTTTTGTGCGCATTATGACTAACGATGTAACATCTTGAGCAGATTGAATTCACCAGCTGAACAAGAGGTTAAGGACTTCAGAATTGGGAAAGTGTTGTTCTTTGAGGTCTGAGTTATGAAGTTGAAGAATGTGGGTTTTGGTGTACATGTATTTAAGCTGCAGGTTGGCGGGAGGAATTCCATTAATAACGGTGAGAGAATCAGTTGAGATTATTTTATAACCCCGAGAAATTTGTACAAGAAACATACGTTGAATGTTTAGCTCATTATCGAAATAATCAACATATTTCAAAATCCTTTGAAAATGAATTGGTTTTTGGGAAGTGATTGAGTTCGCTGACTTTTTTTCAATGCCCCATTTTAAATTCGCTGATAATTGTGTACAGTCGCTTTTTACATCTACGATTTTTTGGAAGAGTTGTTTTATGGACTAAAATCTTCCTAGATTTCCCGCCGATTTTACTTTCCGAACATACAAATATATATGTAAGCAAAAAGTTGTAAACATGTCAAATATCTGACTTTGAGATTTTGGTATTTATATATGTTTTGAGGTCCACTGGTTTCATTTTTACTACTTTTACGATGATGTATGTATGTTTGTGTGTGTGTGCATGTGAGTGAACACGATAGCGTCTAAATGCTTTGTTCGAATGAGCTGAAAATTGGTACATATATTATAGGTCCCAATAGAGCGAACCCTATAGATTTTTATGAATATAGGACTTATAGTTTTTTTACAGGGACACAAAGAAAAATTCTTTATAATTTTGGCCTATGGGCCCAAATATTCTAAAGTGCAATTACATCTAAACGCCTTTTTCATCTGAGCTGCAAATTTATACACATATTGTAAGTCAATATCTTACAAGCTGTATAGCTTTTGGCAAATCTAACACTTATAGGATTTTTACAGGGACACATATAATTTTCTTTTTATCATTATTGTCTACCGGACCAAATTCTTTAAAGAGAGATAGCGTTTAAATGCCTTATTTAGGTAAACTGAAAATTTATACACATATTACAGGTCATTGTTCCACAAACTGTATAAATTTTAGTGAATATAGCAATTACAGTTTTTTATTACAGGGACACAACAAAGAGCTCTTTATCATTATTTTTGAAATTATTTAAAATGTGATAGCACCTAAATACCTTAACCGATTGAGTTAATAACTTACATACAAGATATAAGTCACCATCGCACAAACTAATTGGATTTTGCAGACTCTAGAACTTCTAGATATTTACAGAGACACACACACACACACACAAAAAAAAAAAAAAAAAAAAGAAAAAGAAAAAGAAAAATATCATCTTTGCCGATGGATTCAAATTATTTAATGTGCGATAGTGTCTAAACGCCTTTTTCAAATTAACTGAAAAATTATACACATTTTATAGATCATCATCACACAAATTATTTGAATTTTAGATAATCTAGCTCCTACAGTTTTTTTTTTTTTTTTTTTTTTTTTTTTTTTTACAGGGACACAACAAAAAATTCTATATAATTATGGTCTATGGGCTGAACTTATTTAACATGAGATAGCTACTAATTGTCTTACCCGATTAAGCTGAAAATTGATATGTTATAGATCAAAGGTGCAACATTGCTTTGAATTTTGTTGAATCTAGCACTTATAGATTTCTACAGAAACTCAACGAAAATGTTTTTAGCATTATGACCTATGGGTTCAAATTCTTTGAAGTGCGAAAAAGTTAAATTAAACAACATACTATGTGGAGAAAAAACACTGAAACATCATATTAAAATTCCCTCTTTTGTTTATTTATATGTATAACGAGTTTTCTTACTTTACTTTGCCTACACAACCGTTAATCTCTTAATGATCGCAAAGTCAAGTGGAGTCCTTCCAGATTTTTTTTTTTTTTTTTTTTTTTTTTTTTTTCTGTCAAATGATGAAACGTAAAGATTTCTGAGGCTGATTGACTATTTAGTAGGGTCAAACTACATTAGAATTGCTGAAATATTTCAGAAATGATTAAAACAAATACCTTTAATGGCAATTAATTCAATAAATACATGGCGCACCCCTCTTTGAAAAAGCTGAAATATACAATTATTTCTGAGCTGATGGATATAATTTTAATTCTTTTCGAAGCTGATTTTCAAAATATGTGGTCATTTTGCTAAATTTCTAAGATAATATATATATATATATATATATATATATATATATATATATATATATATATTTTTTTTTTCATAATCGATTCCCAATAAGTATGATATTTTTTTCAGCTTATTTTGAAAATATCTTCGTGAATATCTGCAGCAAATATCCACGTGCTGTTTAAAATAATTTAGGCTTATTAGTAGCTATTTGTCTTAAGTATGAGGTCATTTTGCTATAATTCAATATATTCTCATGGGGTCAGTTAAATAACTCGTAGTTATAAAGCTCACGAATGGGAAAAATTTATGTGGTTTCTAATATTTTAATTTGCCACTTTATTTAATTTAGTCCTTAAGAGGCCGAATAGATATTTTGAGGTCTATGTGTGTATTAATAAATTTATTAACTTAATTTTTATTTACATACACACATTTCTATTGAAGAATTTTTTGATAAAAAAAATATTTCATATTAAATTTTTGTTTTCTTTACTTCATGCTGATGAGCCCCTGAGTAAAGTGTCAGTAACCTGGTACGGTACTCATATTGTTACCTCATTGATATCTATTTTTATAACATAATTTTTTTTTGTTTTCTTTTTTGTAAAGTAAAATTTGTAAAAGAAAAACGAAATCTAAACTTTTAAGACAATTTTGAAAGTGAGAAACAAAAATAAGTATCTACTGTGATGTTTTTCTGCTAACGAATTCCGGCTTCTATGAAATCATTGTGATAGATTTTTACCATTCATTCTTTCTTCCCCCCCCCCCCCCTCCTCCTTTTCAAGTAGTGACTTTGATTCAATGACAAACTCTCTGGTATTAAAATAAATAAATAAATAAGAATAGAAATTTAAATATTTTCTCCACTTCATGAATAGGTTCGCCATCACTGCTATTTATAATGCTTTTTGTACACACACAATGGCTGAAAACTCAAGGCCTGCCAGTCTATTTCTTTCAATGTCCATGCCAATACTGCATGCCCCGTTTGTGCATATAATTTCATGTTTATTCTTATTGGTGTCAACGAATTCTTCTTTTTAACTTTGTTTTTATTTATTCCTATAAGACCATGTTTCAGGTACATTTCGATCCCTGAGAAGCACGAGTTGCCAGCGACCGCTAATTTTTCTAAAGATAAGTTAAATTCTAATTGGATTTTATCAAAAAACAATTGTTCTTTTAATCGTATTTTTTTATCAAAATTATTAGAGGCATTTCCATGTAACCCGGGACATACATGCAATTGTTAATAGTTTAATAAAAATTAATATACAAACAGAATGTTATCTCACTTCCTAAAAATGTATGTAGTATCCAAGTAATAGTTGTTTGCCTAAAACACAGCACATCACATATATCAGAACAGAAAATAAAATAATTTACAAACATTAGTTAAATATCATAATTATTAGTTAAACCTTTTTTAAGACTACTGTGCATCAGTATTATCCTTTTTAACACTTTCTAACAACTTTGAAAAGTGTTTATGACTTCGGTTTCTCTTTATGTCTCTCCGTCTGTTTGTCTGCCTGTCAGCGCTCTAGTTCACCTAAATATTGATGAAATTTATTGAAACTAATATATATCACTCAAGTTCACTATCGGTTGTTTCCCATTTAAAATGGAGTAAATACCACCTCTCATTTTGGTACATGGGCACCCTAAAATATTCCAAAGCATTGCGTTCTGAGAGAAATATTTCTTTAAACCATTTTTAATAACTTTACTTCACACAAACTTTAATTTACAGAAATGAAATTGAAATATGTTAGTCGTACGGATACAAGAATTATGTTTATAGTATCTATAGTACAGTCGGTAACAAAAGTCTCCGAACACTAGCAAAAATTCCTATGTAAAAAAAGTACACTTAATACAGTTTTGTTAAATAAATCCTTGTCGAATCCTGTTCTTAGACTGACTAAGAACATGATTCGACAAGGATTTATTTAACAAAACTGTATTAAGTGTACTTTTTTTACATAGGAATTTTTGCTAGTGTTCGGAGACTTTTGTTACCGACTGTATGTAGTACAATTAGCATCAAGATTTACAGGGACTCACATAAATATTCAGATATATTAAGGATTATGTAAGGAAATAGCTCGAATTGCATTTAATTTTTATTAACCATTTGAAAACTTTCTAAAAATGTTTAAGTGTCAGTAAAATTTGAACTAGTCCGTCTATATAATTGACTGCCTGACTGTCAATGTGTTCATCTGTCTGACTTCACAGTCAGTAAATATTTTCAGTATGTCTTCAAAATGATATATACGTTATTCAAACTCACTATGGAATGTTATCGAATTAATATTTATGTATTTTTTTTTATTTTTGAAATGTTCTTTATTTAATAGGTCCTCTACAACTGGTTTGTGTACAGGGAAACCCCCCAAAACGCCAATGAATTCTGTTTAAGGAAAGACACTTATAAATCACATTTAAATAACTTAAAAAAAAAAAAAAAAAAAGAACTTTGCTGTTAGTATGCTAAAATAATGTTTTATATAGAATATGATATGTTTTGCATTCCGACCACAGGGCTACACTAAAATATTCATATACATTAAGGGTTGTAATTGGAAATTGTCGGAATTGCATTTTCGTATGTGTTAAGCATTTTAACCCTTTAGAACAATGTTTCAGTGTGATTACAAATCCAGTTAGTCCATCTGTCTGACTTTTCGTCCCTCTGATTGCCCATTGCGTTTTAACCTAGTAAAGGAACATTGAAATTTAAATGAAGCTGTACATAGAGTTAGACAGCTGTAATATTTAATACGAACCCCATGATTTTTCTCTCTTATTTTCAATAGCAATTTCTTTTCCTTTCAGTGTATTTCTTAGACTTCAATTTAGAAAAAAAAAATAATTTTATAAATAAAATAGTTGGTTTCAAGTAAACTTATTTTGTTTGAAACCATATTATATTACATAAATGTCAATTACAATGCTCTGCATGAAAATTGCTCCCAACTTCATTTTTGCAAATTCTTATGTAAAATGGCCTCCTGAATCCGTATATGACGCCCAATTTTCCTTATCACCCACCGTTTTTTAGGGATGGCCCCCTATTTTTATCACTTTTCGGTAATTTCATAGCTATAAATTTGAGTTTTAAGGGGGGGGGGGAGGGAAGGATTATTTTAACTATTAAATATCGTCTGAGTGACTACAGAGTTGGAAATGTCTAAAACATGAATATATGCGATAAGGGGAAATTTTATGGAGTATTTGCCCCCGAAATTATTTATTAAACATTATATATATTTTTTAAATCTATTATTAATGTTATTTATTAAACATTATATATATTTTTTGTTTTTAAGTCTTAAATTATTATTATTATTATTATTTTTCATTCTCCAAATGAAAATCTTGGCCATAAAATTAACAAGCGGTGATAAAAATTGGGGGATTGGGTCGTGTCTCGAGAAAACGGTGTGTGACTGCGGGCAAAATGGGAGTCATATTCGTATTCAGGAGGTAATTTTTCATAAGAGTTAGTAAATATGGTATCAGAGATCGATTTTTTTTTCTTGCAGCGCAGTGTTATTTTTGGATATCAGTACATTTTATAGATAATTTTATAAGCATTTTTACCAGTTCTTTATGATTAAATAAGGTGAAACTTTCTATAAAAAATGTAGCGGTGTGAAAAATAGGAAAGTTTGTCAGCTATGTTATTCCTTTAATTGGGGTCAATATTTCATTATTTTATAATGAAATGCTTTTTTATATTAAAATATCTTTCTTAATGAGTTTTTTTTTTTTTTTTTTTTTTTTTTTTCATATGACATTTTATAAAGAATATAATGTGGTGTATGAGAAAAATTTAATGATTATATTACGGTAACCTAATTCTTACATAAATTATTTTTTAAATATTTGAATCATTTAATTGTATAGACATACAAAAATGCACATGATGTACTATTTATGCGATTAATGTAACTATGTAAATTATTAAAGTTTTATTTTTAATTTAATTTCAATTTTACCATAAAATAATTTCTTAATATAAATCATCATTTTTCGCAAAATGACTCTCTTGAAATTTGCCAACTGATTAGAAATTCAATTCTAGACATTACTGAAACTGAAAAATCCAAATAGAATTAACAAAGTTTAAATTATGCATGCATATTTAAGTAATATATGTATATAATTATATTATTTCGATAAATCTCATTGCACATCAAGATTCAATGTTGTAAAAGTAGTACATAACTGATAAAAACAAGAAATGCGGTTATTAAAACAATTTGATACCATTAAAATATTTCCAAAATTGTCTTGATATTTTTTCTGCAGGTAAAACGATCGTTTGCTTCACTTGAAGTTTCACTCAGTCCGCCTACCTTCGGCTAAAAAAAGCGCATTAACAAAAGTGGTTTATAAACGACAAATGGAATAAAATGACTGTTGCTGAACCTTTTGCTTCCCTTATACACTATAAGTAACGAGTCGTGACTTTATCTTTGTATAAACAGTAATATTAAAAATTAATAATAATAAATCATATTGCAGCGATTAACCAGTCGGCTTTCGCAAGTATGACGAGAAATCTAATAATCGGCTCTTTTGATGAAGAAATTTTCTATGGAACTTAATTTTTTGAATTTTTTTAAATGTATCTGTCTCTCACCTTACATAATGGAAACGAAGATTTGAGTTTTTGCGATGCTCTTGGTGTTTTAATAGGTTAATAACTGGACAATGTAAATGTAAAATATTCATATTTCAATACTTTTTACGACTTCTTTTGTCACCTGAGTAAAGTTTTCTTTAAATACACAAATCGAAGATAATGATATGAAACCCAACTACAGTGGGATTCCTTAAGTTAAAAATTTGGAAGGAAATGAAATTTTAATAAATCCCCATGTCGATTAAATCATCAACTAAAATCCCCGAGACTGCTTTAGACTTATCTCTATTGCTCAAATCTCCCTATAGAGAGTATTATGCAACTCTGTGTTTAAACTTAGAAGGGAGATAGAGATCACAGTGAAAAAATTATTATAACTTAAGACTGCATTTTAATAAAGAAAAAAAAATGTAACCTATTAACCCATTGCCGTTTCGTTAGGTTTCTATTTTTAACAAATAGCTTCGTCTCTTTCGGAGTTGCTGTAAAACTTTACTTTACTTTAAAAAAAAAAAGGATTTATTGCATTCGTGCTTAAAATGGTACCGGTTGCATATATATGTATTCAGCGATGACATTTCGCACATCAGATACTAAGGATATTGTTTAAATGATATAAATTTGTAATTTTACTGACACGAATTAAAAATGATTAAAAAATGATTTCCATTTCTGTTCTAGAAAATAAGTTTGATACAACATTTTTACAATTAAAAATAAACGTATCACAAAATATATGTTTAAATAATTTTAATTTGTAAAACATTTTTCATAATAAACTACGAAGATTTAAAATATTGCAAATTAAAATTTAAATATCTTTTAAATTTTTATACTTCTTTAGTTTGCAGACTAGACATTACGAAGAACAGTCATTGCGTGTAATAGAGAATGTTTGGTTCTCTTCACTTTATTTTTTATTTTTTTATAAATGTTAGGTATAGGTTTTTGTACATTATTCTCAGAAGTTGTTTAATTTTTAGAACTTTAATTTGGTATAAGATATTTTACATCGTTTACTAGATTGTTAACAGCATTTAGCACTTAATGGACAATCTGCGTTTTCTTGAGTTCGAGGCTAAATCATACCGAACATGTGACTTCTGATTTTCGAATTCCCTAAAAAATTCCTTCTAGATACAAATATTTTCCAACACAATGCAAACATTTCCCCATAAAGCATAAATGTAAACATTATAATCCTGCATTTTTACCTGTAATAGTCACCTGTCGAGGATTTATTACGTAACGCGGTTAAAGCCGATTTATTTATTTATTTATTTATATTTTATTATACCTGACCACTATCGTGATTTAAAAGCATAAATGCTGCCCTAAGTACTTCAAAAAATAACGAGAAATAATTATTTTCTTTTTCTTCCCTTTCAAAAGTAATTGCAAAGTAGGTCAACTAACAAAACATGCTCTGAAAACGAATAGTACTCAAAAATGCGTAGATGCTGTATTTAGAACCTCCTTTAAAAATTAACGGTATTAAAAACCAAAAATATTTAAATTTAAAATGAACTTTCATAAATAATATTTTAGTATGGTTTGGTGAGTGTAAGAAATTAAATATGTAAATAAAGGTCTTCATGGTGTCAAACAGTACTCTGCGATGTTATTTACAGTAATTTGTTCATTATATTCGAAATATCCTCGTTCAGAATATTGAAATTTTAAAACTTCTCTGTAAAGTTTATAAGTTGAATATTTAAAATACAGCGTGAATTTTCAAACTCTAGATAATTCTTTTGAAACTAATGCTAATATGTTTACTCTATTTATATTATACCTATTTAGTATCGTGATTTAAAAGCATAAAAACGGATCTGACTTCTTTGCTGTAAAAAATAACGAGAACCAATTATTTCCATTTTACCTTTCAAAAGTGATTGCAAATTAGATCAACTAACGAGACGTGCTCTGAAAACCGACATTAATCAAACATCTGTAGAAGCCCTTATATCCTTCTGTTTAAAAATTAACAATATTTAATTCATAAAATAATCCTTTGTTAATTATATCTTAAAAACCTTTTCACGAGTAAGAAATTAAATATGTAAATATCACTTACCATAAGAAAAATTCTCTGCATTATTATTTTCAGGAATGCATTTGTAAAATGCTATTTCAGAATATTTAATTTTTAAGCTTTTTTTTTTTTTTTTTTTTTTTTTTTTTTAAGCTATATATTAGAAAATTACTTATTCTATGTTAATGAAGTGTAAATTTTTAAAATCAGCAAAATTATTATTATTATTATTATCATTATTTTGAAATAATTACATTAAATATATTCTACGGTCGTTTTCTTATAACAGTGGGTTGTCAAATACTCCAAAGAAACTTAAAAGTTTTTAATTAAATGGTATCTTCTTTTTTAGTTTGAGAATACATTCATTCATGATATTTTTAAATTATTGAAATTATTAAAGAGTAAATGCTTTCAATATATATATATATATATATTGTTTTTTGTTTTTTCTTTTTTTACAGAAACTCGAAATTTACTATACAAGAATGATGAATATTTAAGCTTACTTGGGAAAGGTTATAAACAAGATCATTGCATATTCTATATAATTTAACTATATATAGGTTTTTGTAAACTTGCATTATTCCTTTTCAAATATTTATGTGATAGGTTTTATGAACACTGTATTCTAAGAACATTTATCAAACATTCGACGGATTTTTTTTTTTTTTTTTTTTTTTTTTAAACATATTATCTGTAGTAATTTTCTTATTTGAATACATCTATGCATAAACTTTTCAAAATATTGAAATCATTTAATGTTGAATGATTTTTAATATTTTGACATTATTTAGAAAACTCCTTAAATATGGTTTTTAATAACTTTGAATTTTTAACTTTCTTTAATTAATGTTACATGTTATATGTAGAGGTTGTTATTTATTATACATAAATTTTTAAATGAACATTATATTTTTGAATATAATATATATATATATATATATATATATATATATTAATTTTTTTTATTTTTATTTTTTTTATTTTTTTTTTTTTACAGTGTAATAAAATAATAATGAAGGAGTTAAAGAGGCTATTTTATTTTATCTTAAGAGTCTACGAAACTCATAGAAAAGAGATACTTCAATAAAAGAAAAAAAATAAACTTTACATATACGCAAGTTTTCATATTCTTCATTCTCACATACTTTTTCATGAACTCCTTCTATAAATAATGTATCAGTTGAAGATAATCTTTACTCTCAACAATAGTATTTATTCTGAAAAACATACATAATTCAAAAACGAAATTTATTGAAGGATTTAACCTTTGTTACTCAGAGTTTTATTTACCATTTTAGTTTTAAAGAAAAGTTTGGCGATATGTTTTAGTTCAATTTTCAATAGTCTCGTATAAAAAAAGTATAATCTTTAATGCTAAACTGTAACTTGTTATTGTTCAGTATTTCTTTAGAATGTAGAAAAAAATAATTTTTAGATCCATTTTAAACATTTAGGTAATTCAATTTAGATTCTTGAAGGATTTCTTTTATAACCACAGGTAAAATATGTAGAAACTTAATATCAGTTTTCATGATTTAAAAAAAAAAAAAAAAAAAAAAAAAAAGTTGGACTTCGCTTGTCTAGCGGTCGATATTTCCAAATGAACTTATTTTCATATTTGATGCTTGCATATTATCAGAAAAAACATATTTTCCAAATTTTAAAATAGCGGCTAAATGGCGTGATAAATGTCCAATATTAATATATGTGCATATGTTAAAATTTTAACTGTGTTTTGTAAAGCAAATTAATGGAATTCGGTTAATGAACAACGTTAAATTTGGCGATGTTTAACGACGTCCGAGAAAGAAAAATGCCAACTCTCTAAGCGGCTGTCCTTACTTAACATTGCGTGTATTCTTTTAAATTATTTTTTTAGATTTGTTTTAATTATTTCTAAACTCAATTAAAATTTGATACTTTATTACATTCATACCATCTAACTATGTACATTTGAGATGTGAATTTTCTGATTTTTTTCTGTAACTAAATAAAGATCACTTTCTAAATAAAGATAAACTAAATAAAGATCAAGTAACTAAATAAAGATCACTAACACGATGGGCAAAAAATTCTAAATGTGCGAAATTCGGTACTGCAGCAATCACTATTACGTACGTATGTACGCTTCGTGTACATAAAAACCAAGAAATATCACCATTAGCTACCTATACCTCGCACTGCATGTATATCAAAATGTACGAAATTCAGTATTGCAAATTCACTCTCATGCACTTATATATGTTTCGCGCTAATGAAAACATCACTTGGTGCTACTACATCGATGTGCATGAATCACAAAATGCTTGAAATTCGATAATATATTGAACGTTATTACACTCGCATGAACGGCTGAGTGTTTTTGCACATTAAAACGAAATATCAGGTTGGTTGGTTTGGTTTTCCGTCACACTAGTGCTGCGAAATCCAAATATCAGGAATACTCTTGATTACATTCTCAATAAGCTTTTTTTTTTGTTAAGATCTTGTAGATACAAGATAACATGTTGATTCATTTCAGCTATATTAAAGTAACTATTATATTTGTTTTCATGCCTACATTAAATTTTTACTGATGAAGTTATTCATATCGTTTTTAAAATTATTAATAGGTATTTTCAATATAGTTATTTATTAAATTATCTTGGTTCTTGCAGATTATGCTGGCAATTTATTATCTTTTTAGTTTTTGCATTGTGCTTCTTTTCATGTTTTGTACATATGTATAAATATATACTGAGAAAGTAGAGAAGAAAAAGAAAATAAACAAAATCCAAACTATACTGAATTTAAAAAAAAAAAAAAAAAAAAAAAAAAAACGAAAGGTTAAAACTACGTAAATTATTGAATATTAAAAGTTTGGTTGATTGGTTGGGTTTTACGTCACATTGCTGCGCCATGGACATTTGGCAATGATCACTCGTAACGGTGGTCTGAAGACATGTCATCTCAATTTCAATCTTCCACGGAGGGGATGACTTCCCTCATTTAGTGACTCCCTCAGGTATAAATCTAGATGGAAAAATGGAGGACATTGATTGCACGTGGGAACGTGCACCAGCCACTAGATAAATAGGAAAAAGCAGCTGTTTAGTAAGTATTTAACATACCACCAGCAGTGAATAAAGAAATGAAACAACAGTGCTTCTATATTTTTAGAAAATAATCGGGTTTTACGACTGCTTTATAAATAAATAGTGTTAAATGGAACTCGGGCGATTATACAAAAGGAAATTAAGAACCGGTAGTCGTGAATAAAGTAGAAAATAAATTATGGAATTGTGAATTAGATGTAAAATTTCTGACACTCAGACAGTAAGGGTACAGCGAATTCATAGTCAACAATGTTTTTGGGATTCTTATAAATATAAAAAGCCTTCAAAGAAATTCTTTTTAAGTGTAGATTTGGGCCTGCATATATTTTTTACTTTTTATCAAATTTTATTTCCATTATTTATTCATTTATTTATTCCTGAACAAATGCTTAAAAATGGCCCATTTGTTGGTTTCTTGTTTCTGGACGTAACTAATACGTTCTTCCAAACGGAATTTGAATTTACGTTTAGTTTGATCAACAAATAAAAAACAAATTTTTAGGAAATGCTATAAATACCACAAGAGACATGCATATCTGTACGAACTTGAACTGAGAAAAGGTGAGTTTATTAGAAGGTGAAAACAATATGATTTCAAAAATATTATTCTGAGCTTAAATCAAATGAAAAAATATTTGTATTTGGGATATTATGGCTCAGATGGGATTGTGTAAATTCTTTTTATTGATATCATTTATAATTCATGAAAATACATCAACATATTGCGAGTTGAATCTTTTCAATGTGAGTTAAAATAAAGTCTGTAGAATGTTTTTCTTTTTGCATTTGTGGAAATTTCCCCTGCCCTCAACAAGGTTAACTAAAAGTTAACTAATAACAAGGCTAACTAACTGTTGTAGAACTTTCCCGAAAATTAGAAATACGTTACCAGTCACATGATATAAATACAACTGAATTTTTTGTAGCAATCATTAGATCAAAATTCAAAATTGTATAAGTTTTATAAACTAAAAAGAAAAAAAAAATATTTTTATTTTTATTTTATTTTATTTTATTTAATAAGGAGATTAATTTAACAATTGAATAATAAAGCTTGTTGAGTCTAACACAAGAAAATTACAGGCTATAATCTATAACAATAACCATTGTACAAAATATTTTTGTCATGGATTATGTCATTATTTTTCCATTTTTTTTCTGGCGTTTAAATACATTTTACTTTTTTGTTTAGAGACAATTATCATTTAATGATTAATCATTCATTTTACTTTGAAAAAAATATTTATTATTTCCAAATGCTCATATTGTCCAAATGGATTTCACATTTTATTTATTTAACAATAAAGATAATCTAGTAAAAAATTATATTCAAAATAATTTTCTTTGTTCCTGTACATTTAAAACGGATAATGGGTTTTAAAATAATACAAAAACCTAGCCCTACCAAAAGGAAAAAAATTAATCTTAATGATTTAAAATAGCCTTTCTTGTAATAGATAGCACTTATAAGTTTTAAAATGGTTCCTTTTCTTTAAATCATTTATTCAAACGCATATTCAAAGTTAAGCTATTAAACAGGATTTGTTTGAAGCAATACTTTAAGGATTGTGTAATATCTTTGGTAACATAATTCATGTAATGCACAAATTGAGGATATTCCCATATGTACAAATATTTTAGTAATTTGCCTGGTGAATAGTTTAATTCATACGTGTTTCTCCTACGCTTATAGGGTATGCTCATTTTAAACCAATCATATACATATGCTAAGTAATGAAACATCTAATAATGTATCCATAGTTTATGTTAAGTTTACATATCATTGTATGTGATTAGATGCGTTTCCAATTAAATACGTATTTAAATCGAGGATTATGAAGCTAAATACTATAAAATACTTTATGAATGTTGGACATATATATATTGAACATACACACACACACACATATATATATATATATGGACATTAATTTTATAAATAAGTATTAACTCCCTCGAAAGTCTCAAAATAATACTAATATATAAAAAGGAGGGAGAGTTGTATAATCTTTTTAGAAAAAATAACTAAAAATAACATTTCAGTTGCTTAATGAGAAGTAAAAAACTTTAAATAAACACCGTATTAAGGTGTTTATTCAAAGTTTTTTACTTATTACTTTTCAACGCAAGTTCTTTGAACTATTTTTATTTTTATTATTCCTGTTGCTTATTTTAAAAAGATTTAGTTGAATTCTCACTTCAGTTAATTTAAAATATTTATAATCGTTTTGCTTTCATACTCCAAATGACATGTTATAGAAGGTGAATAAAAAATTGTTGAAAATACTAGCTCATGAAATTTACATTTTTTTTTTTTTTTTTTATCATTAATGTCCTTATAATCTCACGAATTGGAAACTGTAGGTAAATAAAGGGATGATAACATGCCGTGATTAGCTAGTAATTTGTTTAAATACTTAAAATTTTTTAGTTAACATTTAAATAAGAGTACTCTGTTTGAATATTTACAAATATATCGTATTAACTAAACAAATACATCTAAAAAACACGCACCTGTTGCTACTACAGGCTGATTAATTCTTTGAAAATCGCATCTGTCAGTTGAGAGCAACCACTCCGTGATGATATTAATTCCTTTATTAATAAAAACTCTAAATGGTGTTTTCTTGTTACACATAAAGTGAATAATGTTACAATATAAAATTCAAGTCAATTTGTTTACAAAGACAATTTATATTAAACTTAAATAGAATAAAAAATTTAATTGCTGTAGATTTTTTGTTCCTTCTGCATACTAGAAAAACTAAATTATGGCACAATACAAAAGGGAGAATAATCTGTAAACTAAAAAAAAAAAAAAAAATCTCATCAGCAGCAATTGAATTATATCTTTGTTTCACATATCGTTTTACTAGATGAATACTATAACCTAAATGTTATTTATTTAAATGTAATTCATTATACAATGCTAGAAAGAAATAGTTTCTAAATCAAAAATTATAAATTGTATTGCATACGAAAACTAGTACGATGTGGCCACCACAAGACTTTCTTCTATATAATATTACATAAATTCATGCAGTACAACTAATTTATGAAATTATTATTTATGAAAATTATTTTCCATAAGAAATACAGACGATTTTTATTCAATGGAATTATAACATTAATAGCCGAAAGAAAGTAAATTGTGTGGCATCTTCAGAAGAAATGCAATTTTTTTAATATTATTATTTTATTATTATTATTATTATTGTTGTTGTTGTTGTTGTTATTGTTAAAAAAAATGAAAATAAAATGGATTACTTTTTTTTAGATTATCACAAATATATGGTTCAACCATTCGTTTTAAAGGTATTGATGAAATCTTTCAAAATATATTCATATTGAAAATTTATATCCCCGGGGGGAGGCACTTCTTCCCAGGAGAGAAGCGATATTCCCCCATTCACAAACTTTTTTGCTAGTTTACTACTACTACTACTATTATCAATATTTCACATTAATTTTACAATCACACGTTAAAAATAGCTCTCATTGTGTACATTTATACAAATTTTTTTCCTATACTGCCATGTTTAAAATTAAAAAAAAAATGGGATCACAGCGCTATTTGTTAAGCGATTGGTCCCCAAATCTAATCAGTACTAGTTAATGCCAGGTTTCAACTTAATACCAAGTTTGTTTAAATTTCGTTCGTTAGTTTCCGAGATACAGCGTCCAGAAATATTGTGATACACACACACACACACACACACACACACACACACAGGCAGACAGACAGACATTTTCTAAAAATGCTTAACTGATATTCAAGTCATCCTAAAACGTGTAAATCCATCGAAACATGGAGTTCGAAAATTTTCCCGAATCCTATACTAATTGCATATATAGACGAAAGTACAAAGTTTCATTATGTACAGATTCTTAATTTAGAAGTTTGTGAATTTACAAAAGCTTACAAATGTGTTGGATACCCCTATGTGTTGGATAAAATATCTGGCCATTTTTGGATTCAGTATCTCGAAGACGCTAGTTATATACTTATTTCACTTTATTATTCAGAAAATCATAGAAATGATTTTTTTTTTTTAAATTCTTCAAATAGGGTTTAATTTCGTTAGCACTAGAATGGAATACTCTAAGATGCTAGAAAAGGCCACCATGCATTATATGTTTTATCTAACAAAAAATAGTAACATTCAAACTTGTATTTTAATATTTAAGCTAGGGAGGATATGAATAGAAGATCAAAAACCTAATTAATCACTTTCTTTTTATATGTAAAGAAAAAGTTTTCATATTTTTCTTTTTTATATCTATTCTTATTTTCTCGTAAAGTGTAGGAGCATAGCGTAAATAATCCTTTTGGAATTTTATGTAATCACGTTTAATTAACTTTGGATATGTGTTTTTACTTTATAATTTTAAATGTTTACTAGTGTGCTTTTCTTTCAATTGTGAGAGATGCGTTGTTTTGTAGAAGAAAACATCTGTCTTACTTCTAAACTGGTAAGATTAAGTAACATTTTTAAATGAAGTTGGATGATTGAAAATAATAATATACTCTGTATAGTATAATATAATATATATATATATATATATATATATATATATATATATATATATATATATACTATATATATATATATATATATATATATATATATATTGTGTTATTCATTGTAAACATAAGTAAAAAATATTGATATGAAGTTTATTTTTTGTGTATATAACACTAGTTAACGAGTTTTACTAATAAGAATATGGCATGGTAACAGGACAAAACTAATTAAAAATATAATATATTGCTATGTGATTTATTATATGGGATCAGAAAATTTTAAAATGAATTATAGTATGTAATTACTTTGTTTACTTTAATTAAATCGATATACCAACGCAAAAGTACTAAATTTAAGTATTTCATAATAGATAAATGTGTTTACGCATATAAATATCCATAATATAGTCTAATGGAGAAAAAAGTACTTATAAAGAAAAAACTATATATATATATATATATATATACATTAAGTATTGTTATTTCTTCGATATACTCCGGGTGTCCCATAAGACTGTAGACATTTGAAAAATTCGTAAAATTTGAAGGAATTGGTAGAATTGAACGCAGTTTGCAGAAAAGTTAAACTTGTGAAAAAGAAATTCTTTTGGTTAAAAAAAAAAAAAAAAAAAAAAAAAATAGTTAAAATTTTCGACGAGAGACGATGGTGTAAAAACCATATTTCTATATTTATTTCCAATCAAATGTTTATAGGTATATAAATTTTACTCTGTGCGTTCTCCATCACCACAAATTACAGTTTGCAAACGTGTTGCAACACCGTTAAGTTCAGTATCAGTAGACAGTTCTTATCTGAGAGAAAACATATTCACCAATAATGCTTTATTCGCCCAATCAGCATCGCAATTAAAACTTCACGTATTCACTAGTAGGAGACAAAATAAGAAATAAGCTGTGTTAAACGTAAAAATGGGTTGGTTGGTTGGATTTTTCGTCGCACTAGTGCTGCGCAGATGTGCAATTGGCGACGGTCTGGGACACACCCCTAGATGTGTTCCGGAGGCATGCCATCACAATTTTGATTCTCCACACGTAAAAATGGGCAATTTATTGGGCTGTAATTTACATATTTCTAGTTAAGCCTCCGTGCTGCACCGCCTATCGATAAAAAAATTAAATATATTTTTTTTTTTTTTTTCATTATTAAAAAAAAAAAAAAATCTCCCTTTACGAGAATACATTTTTTTCCCCCAAACCTCGTTCAATTCTAGCAATTCTAGCAATTTTTACGAATTTTTGAAATTTCTACAGATTTGTGGGGCACCTGGTGTATATATATATATATACCGTATATACAAGTACATATGTACCATATATATGCCATATATATCTATGTATATATAAGCTTTTAAGCTGAAATGAAATTTTGCAGTTGTTGTCTCTTGCAGGTGGTGGTTTTTTTTTTTTTTTTTTTTTTTTTAATCTTTTTCTGGCAGTTTCAGGTGGGGGTTATGTTCTTGCTAGCATTTTTATTTCAAAAATTCATATAATAATACAATTTTTGAATACAGATATAAAATTTCATTATAGTTTCATTCATAAGTAATCTATATATTAATTATAGTCTCCACTCTATTGAGAGAAATACTTGGTGTAAAAATTTGGTTGAGGTGTCTAAAAAAAGGTCTTGGTCTGTAGATGTGCTATGAAAAGAGAAAAATAAAAAAAAGTCGAACGGTTTTCCCCCCGGGTTAAAAACCAATTACGAGCTTAACTATGCTCCAAATAACTTCACAGTGAAGAAATTGTACATATGGGGACTAGAGTCGAGTACTAAAAAATCACTTTCTGCGAATTTGGAATTTTCGATTTTAAAGGGGGAAAAATGGTGAAAGTAGATTTGGAGGAGGGGAAGGGGGGGGGGGAATTAGTTTGAGAGGGAAATCCGTTCTAGACCCACGGATGTAGCATCTCATTTTAAAGGTCTTGTAAATTCATGTTGATTGCAGATGTTTGTATACAATATAGTTCGCCCTCTGGTGGGGAAAAATGGAACTAGGTGATTTTGCAGTAGGCCCTATCATGTTACATCTTATTTTAAAGGTCTTGATATTTCCTGACCGTTGGTGATGTTCGTACAGAACACACTGTGCCCCCTGGTGGTGGAAAGTGCAACTAAAGGATTTTGCAGTTGACACCACCATGTGACACCTTATTTGAAAGGTCTTGGAAATTCAAGACGATTGGTGATAAAGGTCTTAAAATTTCATGTTGATTGGGAATGTTTGTATACAATATAGTGCGCCTCCTGGAGGTTAAAAATGGAACTATATGATTTTACCGTAGACCCTATCATGTTACACCTGTGTCCCCTGGCGGTGGAAAGGGCAACTAAAAGATTTTGCAGTTGACACCACCATGTGACACCTTATATGAAAGGTCTTGGAAAATCAAGGCAATTGGTGATGTTCGTATACAACATACTGCTCCCCCTGGTGGAGGAAAGTGGATTTTGCAGCGCGTGCGTAGCATGCCTGCTATACGGTGCTGCAGCAACAGGCAGCGGTAACACGAGTCAGAGGTTCGTTCGGTTCAAGATTAAATTTGAGAATTTTTTCATGTTATTAGCGGGCTGCATATTCGCTGCCGCAGGCACCGGGTCACGAGACCAAGTTCCGTTCTGTTTAAGGTAATTTTTTTTTTTTTTTTTTTTTGTTACAGATGATTATTTTTGTATGATGTTTTCATTTAAAAATAGAAATTCACACAAAATCGAGTTAAAGATATAAAACCATACACATTTAAGATTCATTTAAGGTTATTATCATGGGCCCGGTCATTGCCAGGCGGGTTCGTTCGGGTCCAGGTTATTTTTTTGGAATTTTTTTATGTTATTAGCGGCCCGCGTATGCGCTGCCGAAGGCACCGGAGTCACACGGCAGAGTTTCGTACGGTTCGAGGTAATTTTTTTGTTACAGCTGATTATTTTTTTGCGATGCTTATATTTAAAAATAGATATTCAAACAGAATGGAGTTAAAGATGTAAAACCATGCAAATTTAAGTTTCATTTAAGGTTATTACCACAGGCCCGAACAACTCCGGTCGGGTCAGCTAACATGTAGTATTTAACGGAATAGAAAATAAAAGATAGCAACTGTTTACTTGAAGTCAGTTTGACGTCACATTGACAATACTTCGTAGAAAGTGATGTCATATATAGTATTTCTATTTATAAGCATTTTCCCCGCTTTCTTTTTTTTAAGTGAAATGTCGTAAATTATATTACAAATTTTAATTTGAAATACATTTATAATGATGCGATGATTTTTGAAACATTACAGTCAATAAAGTGATCGTCGAATTCGACGAGTTTCAGCTAGTAGTATTTGATTTAAAAATAAAATGCTTTCAAATAAATCATAATTCAGTCTTTATAACTTTAAATTTTTTCTTGATTATTCTGTTTGAGATATATATATATATATATATATCTTTCTTTACTATTCTGTTTGAAATATATTCTTGAGTATGCTAGCTTGACATATCTTCAGAAACCTGCTAGTACCACATATTTCTTTTATTAGCTGTATTCCCACCTGCTGACGAAGAAAACACAGCATAAATATTAGCTTATATTTATAATGAACTTGTTTTCTTTTTATATTAACATTGGTATAGTGATTCTTTTTTTTTTTTTTTTGAAGTAAACTTATTTTGTTTGAAACCATATTATATTACATAACTGTCAATTACAATGTTCTGCATGAAAATTGCTCCCAACTTCATTTTTGCAACTTCTTATGTAAAATGACCTCCTGAATCCGTATATGACGCCCAATTTTCCTTATCACCCACCTTTTTTTAGGGATGGCCCCCTATTTTTATCACTTTTCGGTAATTTCATAGCTATAAATTTCAGTTTTAAGGGGGGGGGGGAGGGAAGGATTATTTTAACTGTTAAATATCGTCTGAGTGGCTACAGAGTTGGAAATGTCTAAAACATGAACATATGCGATAAGGGGAAATTTTATGGAGTATTTGCCCCCGAAATTATTTATTAAACATCTGTATATATATATAAATTACGTGTCACGATGTTTGTCCGGGGTAAACTCCTAAACTAAGGAACCGATTTTAATGAAATTTTGCACACTGTGTGCAGTTTGGTCCAACTTGAGAGATAGGATAGTTTTTATCTCAATTTATTGTCACAATATTGTTTTATTGCAATTATTTGTTAATTATAGACCTTTATTAAAGTTGCTCCAAAATATCTGTGAGTTCCATTAATTTAATTGTTGCCAAAAGAAAAAAAAAGAAAAGAAAAAAAAGATACGAGTTCATTTTCTTTCGACATAAAAATAAATACATTTAATCAAACGTGAACGTTAAAAAATTATAAAAAGTTAAATTATGCATCTCACGGAAATTGACGTCATAATCAATTTAAAGATTTTATACACATTGATAAAGTGCTAATGTAGTTCTATCATAGATATCTGTATATATATAAAAATTACGTGTCACGATGTTTGTCCGGGATAAACTCCTAAACTAATGAACCTATTTTAATGAAATTTTGCACACTGTGTGCTGTTTGGTCCAACTTGAGAGATAGGATAGTTTTTATCTCAGTTTGTTGTCACAATATTGTTTTATTGCAATTATTTGTTAATTATAGACCTTTGTTAAAGTTGCTCCAAAATATATGTGTGTTCCATAATTTTAATTGTTGCCAAAAAGAAAAAATACGAGTTCATTTTCTTTCGACATAAAAGTAAATACATTTAATCAAACGTGAACGTTAAAAAATTATAAAAAGTTAAATTATTCATCTCACGAAAATTGACGTCATAATCAATTTAAAGATTTTATTCGCATTGATAAAGTATGTAGTTAT
This sequence comes from Salticus scenicus, assembly GCA_963930645.1. Classification (NCBI taxonomy): domain Eukaryota; kingdom Metazoa; phylum Arthropoda; class Arachnida; order Araneae; family Salticidae; genus Salticus; species Salticus scenicus. The sequence continues at coordinate 103,937,607 of OZ005649.1, forward strand.
ACACAAGCGAAGTGTGACGTCACTGACCGCCTGTGAAATTAAGAAAAAGATTTCTTATGTTAATCACCCATTGTATTTTTTATAAAAAATTATTAAAAAACGAGGAAAATTATTTCCGGATTTTAATCCCCATATTTTTGCATAGATATGTATTATTTATCATGTGCATACGTTAGATTGAGTTATTTTGCTGTCAAATTGACAAAATTTTAATTTTAAATTTCAAAGCTCTGTCGTCCTTGGAGTTTTTCGTATTTGGCGATCAAAAACGTAACACGAAAATATACAAGCTCGATGTATATTTTCGTAATATGTATTGTGCGAAATATTGTTTCATATTATTCATTACTCTCTTAATATAAGTTGTTAAAATAACCATGATTTTTGAAAGGAATTAAGTGTGTGCGCCAGATAATTTGGCGATATTATTTTTTTTCCGCCAAGGATGATAGATATGAAATTTATTCCGCTGCAACATGTTAATATCTTATGTCAGTTACATTATGTATATGCTACAATTTATTTCACGTAACACGTGTGTTAAAAATTTATTTACGACATAACCTTGCTTTTTCAATTTTTGTTGCATTATTCTAATCTGTATCACTTCGTTTTCTTTAAGAAATTTGTGATCTATACATAACGTTCTAAATAAAAAGTAATTATTTCAATATTTTAAAACTTATTTAAAAATCTGTTTTATTTAACATTAAATTTTAAAAGTTAATTTAAAACTTATTTAAAAGTCTGGAAGAGTTTAAGTCTGTTTATTTGTTTTGTAACGCTAATCTATATGATCGATGTTCGAAACTTTAGTTAATTATTTCTCTTATTTTTCTTTACTTTTTCTTTAATAACTTACCAATTTAACGTTCCTGATTAAATTTGTGATTTATATATGTATTTTGCATTAAATTTTGACTCATATTTATTGCTGAAAATGCGATCGTAAAATCTTGCAATTTTCTTATCTTAATCCTCAATGCTTTCCTTCTAGATTAACTTGAATTTACTATTAAAATTTTAACATACTCAGAATCTTCTCACCACTTCGTTAAAATATATTTATCTTTTCAGTAATATATTAATCATTATATCGCCACAACGATATTTGGCGATTTTTTGTTGGCGATTATGGCTAAATCATAAATCTATAAATCATAAATGATAATCTAAATCATAAATCAAAAACATAAAGTAATAAATCCAAAATAAACAACATATAGGCTGCCATATTATATCACAAACAATCCAGAGCGACATCGTTATCGTTCAAAACGGCGCCAAAGAAAAATCGCCAAATTCAGCTGTGGGGATATACTGAAGTTATAATTATCCGAATATAATTACTGAAATTATATTATAAGTTAGAGTTGTGGGTAACAACTATAGTATTTCCCCACAACTGGATTTGGCGATTATGGCTAAATCATCAATCTAAAATAAAAGCATGCAGGTTAACATATTTCATTGCAAATAATCCAGAACAACTTCGTTATCGTTCAAAAAGGCGCCAAAAAAAAAAGAAAAAAGAATCGCCAAATCCAGTTGTGGGGAAATACTATATACCTTATCAAATTATCAACGTATTACTTAGCCGCAGCAACGCGTGGCCGGGTCTGCTAGTTATATATATTTTTAAATCTATTATTAATGCTATTTATTAAACATTATATATATTTTTTGTTTTTAAGTGTTAAATTATTATTATTATTATTATTTTTTTTTTTTTTTCATTCTCCAAATGAAAATCATGGCCATAAAATTAACAAGCGGTGATAAAAATTGGGGGAATAGGTCGTGTCTCGAGAAAACTGTGGGTGACTGCGGGCAAAATGGGAGTCATATTCGGATTCAGGAGGTAATTTTTCATAAGAGTTAGTAAATATGGTATCAGAGATCGATTTTTTTTTTCTTGCAGCGCAGTGTTATTTTTGGATATCAGTACATTTTATAGATAATTTTATAAGCATTTTTACTGGTTCTTTATGATTAAATAAGGTGAAAATTTCTGTAAAAAATGTAGCGGTGTGAAAAATAGGAAAGTTTGTCAGCTATGTTATTCCTTTAATTGGGGTCAATATTTCATTATTTTATAATGAAATGCTTTTTTATATTAAAATATCTTTCTAAATGAGTTCTTCTTTTTTTTTTCATATGACATTTTATAAAGAATATAATGTGGTGTATGAGAAAATTTTTAATGATTATATTACGGTAACCTAATTCTTACATAAATTATTTTTTAAATATTTGAATCATTTAATTGTATAAACATACAAAAATGCACATGATGTACTATTTATGCGATTAATGTAACTATGTAAATTATTAAAGTTTTATTTTTAATTTAATTTCAATTTTACCATAAAATAATTTCTTAATATAAATCATCATTTTTCGCAAAATGACTCTCTTGAAATTTGCCAACTGATTAGAAATTCAATTCTAGAAATTACTGAAACTGAAAAATCCAAATAGAATTAACAAAGTTTAAATTATGCATGCATATTTAAGTAATATATGTATATAATTATATTATTTCGATAAATCTCATTGCACATCAAGATTCAATGTTGTAAAAGTAGTACATAACTGATAAAAACAAGAAATGCGGTTATTAAAACAATTTGATACCATTAAAATATTTCCAAAATTGTCTTGATATTTTTTCTGCAGGTAAAACGATCGTTTGCTTCACTTCAAGTTTCACTCAGTCCGCCTACATTCGGCTAAAAAAAGCGCATTAACAAAAGTGGTTTATAAACGACAAATGGAATAAAATGACTGTTGCTGAACCTTTTGCTTCCCTTATACACTATAAGTCACGAGTCGTGACTTTATATTTGTATAAACAGTAATATTAAAAATTAATAATAATAAATCATATTGCAGCGATTAACCAGTCGGCTTTCGCAAGTATGACGAGAAATCTAATAATCGGCTCTTTTGATGAAGAAATTTTCTATGGAACTTAATTTTTTGAATTTTTTTAAATGTATCTGTCTCTCACCTTACATAATGGAAACGAAGATTTGAGTTTTTGCGATGCTCTTGGTGTTTTAATAGGTTAATAACTGGACAATGTAAATGTAAAATATTCATATTTCAATACTTTTTACGACTTCTTTTGTCACCTGAGTAAAGTTTTCTTTAAATACACAAATCGAAGATAATGATATGAAACCCAACTACAGTGGGATTCCTTAAGTTAAAAATTTGGAAGGAAATGAAATTTTAATAAATCCCCATGTCGATTAAATCATCAACTAAAATCCCCGAGACTGCTTTAGACTTATCTCTATTGCTCAAATCTCCCTATAGAGAGTATTATGCAACTCTGTGTTTAAACTTAGAAGGGAGATAGAGATCACAGTGAAAAAATTATTATAACTTAAGACTGCATTTTAATAAAGAAAAAAAATGTAACCTATTAACCCATTGCCGTTTCGTTAGGTTTCTATTTTTAACAAATAGCTTCATCTCTTTCGGAGTTGCTCTAAAACTTTACTTTACTTAAAAAAAAAAAAAAAGGATTTATTGCATTCGTGCTTAAAATGGTACCGGTTGCATATATATGTATTCAGCGATGACATTTCGCCCATCAGATACTAAGGATATTGTTTGAATGATATAAATTTGTAATTTTACTGACACGAATTAAAAATGATTAAAAAATGATTTCCATTTCTTTTCTAGAAAATAAGTTTGATACAACATTTTTACAATTAAAAATAAACGTATCACAAAATATATGTTTAAATAATTTTAATTTGTAAAACATTTTTCATAATAAACTACGAATATTTAAAATATTGCAAATTAAAATTTAAATATCTTTTGAATTTTTATACTTCTTTAGTTTGCAGACTAGACATTACGAAGAACAGTCATTGCGTGTAATAGAGAATGTTTGGTTCTCTTCACTTTTATTTTTTATTTTTTTATAAATGTTAGGTATAGGTTTTTGTACATTATTCTCAGAATTTGTTTAATTTTTAGAAGTTTAATTTGGTATAAGATATTTTACATCGTTTACTAGATTGTTAACAGCATTTAGCACTTAATGGACAATGTGCGTTTTCTTGAGTTCGAGGCTAAATCATACCGAACATGTGACTTCTGATTTTCGAATTCCCTATAAATTTCCCTCTAGATACAAATATTTTCCAACACAATGCAAACATTTCCCCATGAAGCATAAATGTAAACATTATAATCCTGCATTTTTACCTGTAATAGTCACGTGTCGAGGATTTATTACGTAACGCGTTTAAAGCCGATAAATTTATTTATTTATTTATTTATTTATTTATTTTTTATTATACCTGACCACTATCGTGATTTAAAAGAATAAATGCTGCCCTAAATACTTCAAAAAATAACGAGAAATAATTATTTTCTTTTTCTTCTCTTTCAAAAGTAATTGCAAAGTAGATCAACTAACAAAACGTGCTCTGAAAACGGATAGTACTCAAAAATGCGTAGATGCTGTATTTAGAACCTCCTTTAAAAATTAACGGTATTAAAAACAAAAAATATTTAAATTTAAAATGAACTTTCATAAATAATATTTTAGTATGGTTTGGTGAGTAAGAAATTAAATATGTAAATAAAGGTCTTCATGGTGTCAAACAGTACTCTGCGATGTTATTTACAGTAATTTGTTCATTATATTCGAAATATCCTCGTTCAGAATATTGAAATTTTAAAACTTCTCAGTAAAGTTTATAAGTTGAATATTTAAAATAAAGCGTGAATTTTCAAACTCTAGATAATTCTTTTGAAACTAATGCTAATATGTTTACTCTACAGAACGTGCTCTAAGAACAATTAATTGCCAAACACACAAAGGGAGTTTGAAGGTTTTATTTTTTTTTATTATTGTAATATTATTTGTAATAACGTTCTTGTTTTAAAAGAAAACTACCCATAGCATTTTCAAACTAATGGCATCATTAAATCAAAAATCACTGGAATTGTTTTAATGTTGTTTATAAAAGATTAAAATTTCTCCTTTGGCAATACTGAATTTTAAACCTTCTTTATTTTCAAATATAAGTGAGAAATTGACTTAATTAAAAATAATTTCTTGCTATTTATATTTAGATTTTATAAATAACTAGATTTTATAAATAATAGAGTATATTATAAATAATTGCAAGAGTTTTCTGACAACGAGTATTAGTTTAAACAGGCGGAGGAAATGTAAATTTAATTTATTTCTTAATTTTTTATTATTTATAATATATGTCTTGTTTTAAGTCATATATGCATTAGATTATTCAAATCTTAAAATCATTAACATACAAAATATGCTCATTAAAAATACTAAATATTTAAGATTCTTTAGTAAAGCTTATATGTTAGAAAATTATTTTTTTCAGAATAAATTTAAAATTTACTTATTTTTTAATTGTACATTACACTCTCATAAACATTTCACGAAATGTCTTCTTTAGATTGCAAACACTCTTTAGATGTCAATAAATTGGAAAGTTTTTATTTCCCTTGCATTTTATTAGATAAAATAATGCAGTTGTATTAAGACATTTGTGTAAAGCAATTTCAAAGTACCGGAATAATTATATATTTAGTGTTTTTAAGTCTCTACTATAGACCTATTATAAAAGTGGACGGGGCAATGGCAACCTTTTTCAGTGGCAAAGATAACTCATAAAAAAGTCACGTGACTGTCGAACTACAGGAAGCCAAACTGGCCAATATTGAAATTTTCTCGCCATACTCTAAACTCTGCACTGTAATAAAAAAAAAAAAAAAAAAAAAAAAAAAAAATGTAAAATCACGGTACTTGACCATATAAGTTTAGGGGCAATGACCGTTTTGCTATCTAAACGGTCATAATCCGTAAATTAATGTTTTGGAAGCATAATGTAGGAAATAACCCTTTAATTTTACGGGAAATGACCGTATAGCTGGCTAAACGGTCGTAGCCTGTAAATTGATGCTTCGAAATTATAATTTTTTGAATTTTTAAGAGAAAAAGGCGTTAACCTACGAAAACTGCTCTAATCTTTCATAGAACCATTTTCTTATGAGAAAATCTCTTCAAGTGCTATCTTTTTAGAGACATCAAGAGAGAATTCTATTTTCTTCCATTTTCAAACTTAAACTATGATTGTTATTTATACTAACTGAATGTGTTTAATTATGCACGCATGACGCATAGGAACATCCATTGGTTTTCATAAGCTATTGTTTTCAAAATTTAATTCAAAAAATTTCCATCTGACTGAAACTGAGTAATTGATATTGATGAAATTGATTTTCTTTGTCTATTAACACGAAAACATTAAAAAAGAAAGCTAAAATGGTTTCTTGATTTGAAGCCAGATTTCTAAAACACAAACTACAACCTAATAATTGTTTCATTCATTAAACGCATTTTTTTTTTTATATTTTAGTTCTTTTTTTTTTTTTTTTTTTTTTTTTTTTTAAGCATACAGCATTCTAATTGCTCTTAAACCTTTAGTTAAGCCTTAGAAAACGGAAAATTTTAATGTTGTTTCCACAATGCATTTTTTACAATATGCTGAAATAAAGTTTATTTCAATATGAAATGAATCTGTAATTAACCATTTGAAGGAAAGTCTCATGATTATTATGTATGATATTCACTGTTAAAAAACAAAGCTGTTTTATCTGAATATGACCATCAGATATGTATATTACATCATATATAGCAGGTTCTGCTCTCGAAATACTTCTTCATTCAATGGATTTGGATTTTGGAAATAAGGCCGATTAACTACTATAGGTCCTAGGCCAAAGGGGGGAGTGCCAAAGGGGGGGGGTCTTTCTAAAGGGTCCTAGCCCGTATTTACTCAAGTTTCAAAGAAAACCACGGAAAACCCCGAACGGTAAGGCCGACGAGCGTGACCTGGGATCGAACCCGGCACCTTATATCTACCAGCTTTGAGCGCAGAACCGCACGGCCGCTGGTGGGTTTCTACAATGGAGTACATCTTAAAAAAAAAAAAAATAAATAAATAAAATAAATAAACTTTCTGCTATTTTTAACTAACAATTCATAAACAGATTTTGAAATCGGCCTTATAATGAAAACCTGTTTGGATGAATAAGAATTAGGCTCTAGTTATTTCTTCTTTGCACCCACTACTGAAACCATAAAGATTGAAAACCATGAAAAAAATCGTATTAATTGGAGATACAAATTCTCTGTATTTATGTAAAAGATATATTATTATTATTCAAAGTTTATTCTGCGTCTCGGTTAATTTTCAGAGATCTCGCATAGTTTTCAAAAGTTTCATTTTGTTTTTGAAAAAGGGTGAGAAATTCTCACCCATTATTTTCTTTTAATGAGAACCTTGAAATAAGACTACCTCTTTAGTGCTAGTGTTTACGAATAAAAAAGGCCAACCAACGGCCGAGCGGTTCTGCTCTCAAAGCTGGTAGACGTGAGGTACCGGGCTCGTTCATAGGTCGCGCTCGTCGGCCTAGCCGTTAGGAGTTTTCCGTGGTTTCCTCCGAAATTTGTGTAAATACGGACTAGGACCTCTCAGAAAGACCCCCTCGGAGGGCACTTCCCCTCAGGCCTAGGACCTAGAGAAGTCAATCGGCCTTATTCCCAAATCCAATCCAGTCCGTTTACAAATAAAAATGATTTCGAAAAATAGTTAGATTTTCTATCACAAAATTCAGTATCGTAGTCATTATAGGAAAAAAAAAAAGGCTTTTGTTTTTTCAATATGAGAATTGACTGACTGATTAATTTTATCAAAAATAGCAAATTTAGATTTTAAAATAGTCTTAAAATAAAATAATTTTTATGCATAGTTTGAACGTCAACAATTTAGTCACCGTAAAAAAATTCTGTAAAAATAAAGCACTTTTTACATAAATACAGCATAGGTTGCTGTAAATTTGTATAGCTAGTTCTGTAAAAAATATTAAAGATTTGTTACTTGACATTGTGCTGTAAATCGGTTTAAAATTTTTTCCAGAAGTCTTTTTGTGCGTATGACAAGATTTATCAACTAGTCAGTTCTGATGTTGACTTTATTTTGTTTTGTAAAGGAAAGTCCATGTGATCCCAACGGCGCGGTTGGCAAGCGCTGGTCTTTGACACAGGTGATTGTGACTTCGATTCCTGGGCTGCCCAAGACGGTTTGCTTCACTTGAATATTATTAGATTAGCTTTTACGTGTACAGAAATAAATAAGTTTTTAGTGTTGTGGATTTCTCACTGAACGCATGTATAATAATTGCAAGAAACTTTTTTAAAGCATTCGAGAAACTCAAACTTTAACTTTTAGTTTTACGGTCAATGCTACTTTTTTTGCAGGTTGGTTGTATGTTTCATCACAACGTAAAATTATTGGCGATGCATCATTCATCGTCTAAATGAATTTTTACGGGCTTTTACTGGAATCTCTGGTGCCGGGTTTTGCCCGTAATTTTACTGCAGCATTTTTTACAGTGTGCTTTTTCTTAAGCGGACGATATTTTCACTTTTCTTTAAAAGTTCTTTTTAATTTTTTTATTTTATATTAAATGTTAGATTGTTTTGAATTTAAAAAGAATTGTATAGCAAGAACTAGTAATTAGATGTACTTCAAAAGCCCTGGAAGTTATGTAAAATAAGCATTTTATTTCCAGGTACGATTCTTTTTAATATTTCATTATTTCGTTCTTTCTCAGTAATTATTGTTATAAAATGTTTAAAATTGCTATACTTAATTCTATAAATCGAGTTAATTTAAATATATTATACCTTATATGATTTCAAAAATGTCCATGATTTTTTATGAGAGTTAAAGCGAGTATAGACAAATTGAATTTACAAACACTTTTGAACCTTGTTGGAAAAGTTAATAACAAGGTAAAAACAAATTTCAGCAGCTGTAGTATTTTACACTAGTTTTGTTTGCTGTATCTTTTAATAATAATAATAATAATAATAATAAAATTTATATTGAGAACAAAAAATCGCCAATAACGCGATAAATGCCAGAAAAGATAACCTTTTCTCAGCTATCACGTGTTTCATCTTTCTCACCTTTACTTATATTCCCTTAATAATGGAATGTTCCGTTAACTCTAATAGTACGTCAATGGTCTCGACACGTTGTTTACAGATGCTAAAAACACAGTTAAAAAAAGCATTTAATATTATTTATTTATTTATTTATCTTTTTTTTTCTTAACATATTTTCGTGCTTGAATAAAATGCTATACACAATATTTCAACGTAAATCGATCATTTCTTATAAACACAGATCGACAGAACGATGTTGACAAAATGTCATTTGATAACTTTAGCTGATACATATGATTTTGGTGTGCTGAAACCGAACATGAAGCCAGCTTTTCTATATCACGTATAGATTTTCTCAACATAGGGTGCCTACCGACACCATTTCTTCATTACCACAAGTTTTTTGTATGTTTCCACAATTAATTATATTTAATCATATAAAAATACTACACAAGTTAACATATAATTATACTGGTGGAAGATTCATTGAAGAAACTAAGAAACTATGTCGGTAGCAGCCCGTTTTGGCAAAAACTAGTACTTGATACAGAAAAACCGGCTTCAGTTTCGTTTTCCACACACTAAAACCCATACAGATCAGCCAAAATTATCAAATAAAAATTTAAAATTCAGACCTGTGTAATTAGTAAACTATTAATTTATTAATTTATATTCATAAAAAATTACTAATATCACTACTGGGAATATTAATAACACTAAATTCTTAATATGATATGTAAATACCTCTAAAAATAGCGGTAAGGTATATTTTTAATACAAGATGTTCCATCAAATCCCTTAAAACACTGCACAGCAAGATTCCTTGATTTTAATACAAAGTAAGTGCCCAAAGAACTGTAAAACTCTAATCCATAGTTTTCGAGAAAAAAAAAAAAAGACGTAACCGTAAAAGGGATTTTTTTTTTTTTTTTTTTTTGGTACATAAATTTGATATTTGTATTTATTTAGCTATGAAGATGCAAAATATGCCCGTAGTGCATATTAAATAACACATGCGCGCACTTTCTGCACACATTGCAGCATGGTGTCCACCTAAGTACATACAACCTGAGGAAGAATAACTAAGTCATCTTCTGTAATAAATAGATTTCGATAGATTAATTTTTTCAGGAGATCCTCATAGGTCTAATTGAAAAGGTGCTAGATCTAGCGATAATGGTGGCCATAAACTGAATTATCTCGTCTCACAGTGTAACCTAAATATTTCCTGTGCAGTCATTTTCCCTAAAAATTATGGACTGTACAGACACAGATTTTTAGGCATTTTTTTTAAAACAAAACTATGGGGAGAATTACTTACTGATTTGCGTCTTTTTCTGAGAAACTGAAGATCAACTCATCCAATTAGCAATATAATTTTGAAAATTCACGATATTTGTATTTCCTTATACTTTTTTAAAATAATAACTCAATACGTTTCGCTATTAAATTATGTAAAATATTTTTCCTTTATTTTTGCATATGCATAGTTAAATACTATTTAGTTTAAATGCTCATATTTCTTTAGATATTTACGATTTTATATTATGTTTGCAATATGTTGTATCTATTCTAAGGATTCTAAGACGGAAGGTGGCCGCTCACCACTATGCAGCGGTTTTGAGCGATTTCAACCTTTAGAGAGGGGCTCCGATGGCACTGTGGTGATTCAAAAGAGCCCGTGTCTAAAGGTTAAACCTCCTCCGTTGTTTATTGCATAAACATAAAAAAAAAAAAAAAAAAAAAAAAAAGGTTACAGAGGTCGCCAAAGCGGAGCTTTCACACGACAGAGGGCGACAAGGAACAAGAATATGAAAAGAAGAACGGAGCCTTGATCCCTCGCATGGAAAAGCTTGTGAAGAAAAATTGTATGGTCCTCCATGAGAAAAGTTGGTAACTGCCTTGGAAGATTGAAACATTAGTCGGTCAAATTGGAAAGATGCATTAAGAAGTTATATGTTGTATCTATTATAGTGAAAGTGTCTAAAAAAAAAGACCAGTCAAAGTTTTTAAAAAAGAACTCTATAAAAAGAAACACAAGCAAAACACGTGCTACTGCCTTGGAGGCAAAAGTAAGACTGTTTCTAATTCCAAGGCAGTCTTTTGTAACAGAAGAAGAATGGCCTAGTCCTTTCCAAACCGGTAATGTTTTTATTAAATTTATGGTGTGATATTTTTAATTTTAATTATAGATATTAAATATAATTATAAAAATCTAAATGTCTGCATACTCAGTCGAAGGCATGAAGAATTAAAGGATATCTTGAAACATGTAAATCTTATATAAAAAAAAAAAATACACATTCTTATAAATATTAAACAACTTCATAAATATCTAACTAATTAAAATTAATAAATAGCCGTAATTAAAAAGAACCATAAAATTTAACCTTTCTCGTATGTACACATAGCAAACCGTTATACCCGTATTTTCTTAGGCTATACTGAGAACCACGAGGAATTTCTGGGAAGAGTATTTGCTATATGGGTAAATAATGCTTAATGAAAATGTGATTCTTTTTTTTTTTTTTTTTCTTTTTCTTTTATGGCACAACACTTGCGACTAAGCAGTGTCCGGGGGACCACTGAATTGGTGACCGTTTGTGAAGTGACACCCGATGAGAAGTCTCGTTAATAATGAATTAAAATAGTTGCCATAGTAACCACTAACAGTTACAAGTCATCCATGCCTTCCGGAAATGGAACCCAGAACCAACCGTGTAGAAATCAGAGAAACTAAACACTGCAAAATCTGGCTTTCATTGATTTGTTATATTTACACCACACACGTTCTACTGCTTTCCGTCAGATAAAAGATCACATTTAACTTTCTCGAACTAGTATCTGTAACAGTATCTCGTTTATTATTATTATTATTATTATTATTAAATTTCACTGTAATAGGATTTTTTCAATTTATTGTATTTGTTTATAAATGCCGTCCATCATTTAACACTTTTTTTTTCGGTGCTTTTTATTCCAATATCTTTAATTTTTTTCAGTGGCGTCGCATTAATGACGTTTTAGGTCATCACAGTACTGGTGATTAGAAAGAGTACGTTATCATTAAAAGCTCATTCATCACGTGAGCTGTTGGAATGATCGAGGATATGATGATATTTCAACAGTTAAATTCATGAACGAGTTTTTTCATGATAACGGACTGTTTCAAGTCACCATATTGAGATGCCACAAAAGGCATTCATGAAACGTTACTGATTATTTTAAAAAATAAAGCATAATTTATGGTTTCATATTTATTTAAAATAATAATAACATGTATACAACATGATATTTTTAACTCTATTAATAATATAAAAAAGGAAACTTACACCAATTTGCGCAGAAAATATTTAACAAGCACTACTTGCTACACTTTTTGCATATAAGTGACTGAATATTTAAACATAATTCAATAGATTAAAAAAAAAAAAAAAAAAAAAAACATATATATTAAAACAGAAACCATATTTTCCTTACCATATTTTAATTCAACTATTTTTAAAATAAGTATTTGATGTCACGTTAAATATTTATGTTTATATTTTTGTTAAAAAAAAAAAAAAAAAAAAGCTACATGCGATATATTAGATTTATTTTAAAATCTATATTAAATAATATTTTCTTAATATATTTTTAACAAACATTAGAGTGCAGTCTTTTTTTAAATAATAGACTACATAGATATAGAATAATATTTAGTTTTCCTTCTTTCTGAAAACTCCTTATTTACTTATTTATTTATTTTTTTTATATCGTTCTCCATACTTTACACGCATTAATATAAAGAAAAAGCAAAGTAAAAATGTGTTCAGAAGTAATAACCTTCATCAATAATTAGAATTTCCGTTTTTTTTTTTTCCCTTTTAATTCCTTTGCTTTTTCACAAACGTGATTTGAAAACTAATGTGGGCGGAAATTCGTGCTTTTTTAAGCTCTCTAGTCAAAAGGAAGTTGTTACATAATAATAAAATTTAAAGAAGAAGTAAAACAGAGGGGTTTTTTTAATAATTTGTTGGTTTCTAATTATTTATTTATTCACTGATGATAGAGAAAAATATTAAATTTAAACACAAAATTCAAAAAGAAGAAATCTTTATAAATATTTAAATTAAACAAACACGTTATCAAAACAAATACTAATAAATTAGTAATAGTTTGTTATTTTATAATTGAAACTGTAGCAGAATATTTTGATTGCAAAAAATGTATATACAAATTGATAATTAGTTTAATAGTTTTTGATTGTTTAACAATTCATAATCAAACAAAAATTATTATTTACCTCTCTTTCTCTTCTCGCTCTCCCTCTCTCTCTCCCTCTTTCTTTTTTTCTGAAAAGCATTAGATCTGTTTGAGGAGCATCTCTATTTAGTGTTAATTGGACCCAAATGTATAAAAGTTAAAATTTAAAGTAATATAAACTGTCTTACAATAAATAATTTTAACTTTAACTACTTAAAGATAAAAGTAGTATGCTAGCATATTTGCTAAGTGCCTGGAATAGCTATTTACGTGACAAAAACACCGGTAGGAGTCTTCCTGTTTTGTTAAATGCATAGATATAGTAATAAGAAATAGATTGATCAGCGGGGCCGAAAAAGTGATGCCTTTTTTTTTCGGGAAAAGACGGCCATTTTACTCTCTTGTGGATGTCTTTCCCCGACTGAATATACATGGGAATACACACAGATAATTTAGCAAATAAAATTTATGAATAATTTATGTACTAAAGATGAATGAAAAAACTCCAGATACTCATTTTTCTTTCTCTCTTTTCTTCTTCTTTTCTTTTTCTTTTCTTCCTCTTCTTTTTTTTTTTTTTTTTTTTTTTTTTTTTTTGTATGGAATAACGACATTTAAAGAAATTTATCGTTTCTGTCTACCATTTCTGTAAGGTTAGAAGTTTTTATGGTCGAAAAAACTATTGGACTTATCCTCATCTTTTGAGATATTAGAGTTAACCCTTTAATTGTCAATCGCAATGCAGTCGGACACTTTTGTTACCGACTGTATAGAGTAGAAATTTATGTTTACTCGGAAATGGTTATAAAGATATTAATAAAAGTTTGGGATAAGTGCTTTTTAGAGACCTAAAACAATTGGAACATCCTTAGCATCAAGAAAATTAGTGTTAACCCTTTAACTGCCAAACGCAACATGTAGTAGAAATTGAGTTTAATCAGAAATGGATATAACGATTTTGTTTAAAGTTTGGAGTTAAGTGTCTTTTTTTTTTTTTTTTTTTTTTTTTTTTAAGAACTAAAACGTTTGGACATATCCTCATCTTCAGAAAAATTTGTGTTAACCCTTTAACGGCCTGTCGCAACATATAATAGAAATTAGGTTTACTCGGAAATGGATATAACGATTTTTATAAAAGTTTGAGATTAAGTGTTCTTTAGAGAGAGATAAAGCGATTGAACATATCTTCATCTTCAGGAAAATTCGCGTTAACCCTTTAACGGTCAGTCGCAACATATAATACAAATTAGGTTTACTCGGAAATGGATGTAACGATTTTAATAAAAGTTTGAGATTAAGTGTTCTTTAGAGAGATAAAGCGATTGGACATATCCTCATCTTCAGTGTGGATATTTTAGAAAGAACTCGTCAATATTTCTAAAACGAATGGTTGAACCATACATCTGTATTAATTTAAAACGAAGCTACCGATTTCTTTTATTTTTAATGTTATATGTAATGTATATATAGTATAGACACATATATATATATATATACAGTCGAACCTCGTTAACGTGAATTACTTTTAACATGAACTGTTACCACAATCCCCGTCAAAATGAAGATTACTTTATTTATATGACGATCAGTTACTGATAGCATGAACTACTGATAAGATGAACAGATTTTTGATCCTCCTTGAGATTCACGTTAACAAGATTCGACTGTATATCTTTTCATGTCTGCACAAAAATGATTTTTTTCAGCATTTATTATTATACTACTTTAAGAAAAAATCGTCTGCATTCATCATGGAAAATATCTTTAATAAATTATAACTTAATAAATAATTTGTATTGAATAAATTTGTATAGGATTAAATAGAGAAGAAAATCTTGTGGTAATACTAGTTATAGTATATTAAAACAAGCGGGTTTTACCTCTGCCACTGCTAACTACATTTAAAAGAATTTTCAAAATTCGATATTACTTACTAATATAAAAACTTAAAAAATAATAAAATTTAAAAAAAAGGATTCCATTAAAAATCAAAACAGTATTTAAACCATAATAATAACAAAGCAACTGATTATAAAGAATCATATTTTTCATAAATTAGTTAAATTTAACTTACTTATGAAAACTTATTCCACTTCCTTTCATAAATTTATTTCTACAATTAAAAGCCGCGCAGTACTTCGTCATTTTCAATATATATCAACCATGTCTTATTACTATATCTATGATATCAACATTCTATTCCATTGTTGTTTTCGAGTTTTATACTCTCTCATCATGGCTGATGCCAAAAACTTTTTCGGCATCAAAAATCTTTGCACGTTAACATGGGGATGATAGATCTATGTATATTACTATATCTATGGTTAAATGATGAAGCCGTTAACAATATGCCTTTTCAATGGATAATAATGTTTTTTGCGGTCTGTAGTCGGTACATAATAAAACTTATGTTTAAAAGACATCATTAAACCTCGTAAAAATCCGAACAGGAAAAGTAAAATATATTTCCGTAGAGAAAACAAAAATTTTGTTTAGTTTTTTTTTTTTTCAATGATTATTTTTGAAAGTGCATAACCTCACATATGGAAGTCAAAAGAATGATATATGGTAACGTCAAAATAACATAGCTCTAAGAATATGACTTAGCATGAAAAGCTCTTGTGAAATTTGAGAGTTTAATGCTCCATTTGTGTAACATGGAAAGACTGCTTTAGATATTAATTAAATAATTTGTATAATTTCCATACTCTCAGTGGAATTTCAATCTATTTATCACATTTTGTAGACAACACATCCTATTACTTCTAGAAAAAAAAAATGCCTAAAAAAATAAATTAACCAATATTTTCATGTATTGATTTTTATTTTAATAAACATAACATTTAATGAATAAATTGAATCAAATATTTTAAAATCTAAATTCTCCAGTTTCATAAATTTCAAGATCTACATCGTTATGACTTGTAATTTTTTTTTTTTTTTTTTTTTTTTAAGTTTTTTAGTTTACAATATATATATATATATATATATATTGTACACTAAAAAACTTTTTTTTTTCTTTCAGTAATACTGGTAATAGTATATTGAGTCAAAATATATTACTGAATGGTAAAAAGGGGAAATTTTATTAACCCTGAGAATTTCCGAAGCGCAGAAAAACTTCAGTTAAAAAATAATTCTTTACATACGCATGATTTCATACTCCTCATTTTCACATTGTTTTTCATGAACTGTTTTCTATAAATAATATAACAGTTGACGATAATCTTTACTCTCCGAATAGCATTTATTTTTAAGAACATACATAATTCAAAAACAATCTTCACTGAAGGACTTAACCTTTGTTATTAAGAGTTATATTTCAACCATCATATCTCAAAAGAAAATATTTGGGAAAATAGTCCGTAGGGCGACAAATTAAATTATGCTTAAAAAATAAGTTTCGTCTGGTAACGAAGAAATTGCTTATTTTTGTAAAAGGTAGATGCATATAGAGTAGACAAAGACAATGTTCCCTAAAAAATAATTGCACATATACAGTCGGTAACAGAAGTGTCCGAAAACTAGCAAAAATTCCTATGTAAAAACGTACACTTCATATGATTTTGTTTAATAAATCATTGTCGAATACTGTTCTTAGTCAGTCTAAGTACATAATTCGATAACGATATATTTAACAAAACCGTATGAAGTGTACTTTTTTATTACATAGGAATTTTTACTAGTGTTCGGACACTTTTGTTATCGACTATATATACATATATATACTTTTTTTTTTTTTTTTTTTGACAAGATAAAAAAGACCTAGTGCGATAATTTTATAAAAACTGTTTAAATGCTTTCGAATTTCACATTTTTAATTTAAAATATGTTTATTTTTATTTATTTATTTATTTATTTATTTTTATTGAAAATAATAAAAATACTTTAAAACTGGCTGTAAAGAGAAAAAATTATGAAAAAATATTTTTTTATAAGTACATGCGCAAACATTCACTCAGTTGCGTGACAGAGAAAACTGACTTGAACGATATTAGCTCTCTCCCCACGGATTATATGCAACAATTTCATTTTAAATATTCTCATTAAAAACCTGTAATATTATCATGCATGTCTGTAGCATTTATGTCTCATTAATATGTAAAATAACTATTTTTTAAGTCCATGTTAATTACTTATTTAAAAGTTTTATGCGTTTTACTCTGAAAACATGAAGAATATGTTAATTTAATTGTTTTTTTTTTTTTTTGTTTTTGTTTTTTTTGTTTTTTTTAATAACATGTGAAATGTTATAATAAAATATTTATTTTATTATGTTTTATTTTTTAAATTAATATAAAATATGCAACGCATGAAAAAAAAAAAGAAAAAAAAAAAGCTTTTTAATGATAAAGTATTAAGTGCATTTTTATGAGGCAAAATTTATAAATATTTTGTTTTTAGATTAAATATTAATTATTAGCTGCGTATAAGAAAGAGAAACATGTGTTTTACTAAATGAATATACGTGTGTCTGTCATAAATTTCGAACCTTTTAAATAAATATATTTTTATCAATATTATAACTAATTGAGTAATAAATGATCGATAAAAAAACAAATTGTAGCTTATTTTTGATGTAATACGATATGTCTAAAACACGTTTACAGATGTTTCTCTTTAATTATCGCATTTGATAGTATTTAATATAAATTCCCCTCACTGTATCTGTTTATGCAATATTTTTTTTTTTTAAACTTCTTGTAAAATTTAAATATATATTATGCTTTACAATAGAGTTCCGATTATGTAAATACAGTTTTTATTTACACTGAAATAGCTAGGGGGAAACACTGGGACGTTACTTGTAACGTTGGACTTAACGATGGACGCTAATCGTAACACTGGGAAGTTAATTGTTTGGTTTGCCCCTCTAAGGTTATACGTTGGAAACTAGGATTAATTAAACCAAAATCTAGTATTTCAAGCGCATTACCTAAGCTTGCAAACGTGAAAGCCTGAATCACTAATTCAATCTGTTACTTGTTAGCTAAACATGCGCATTGAGCACGTTAATTTTTTCATAAGTTAAGAAACTAATTTTATATACGCTATAGTAGCTTAATGAAGAGTTTTACTTATTAAAATATTCTGTCTCACTGGTAAATAAATAATTTAATAAATAAACGTATTGCCCAGGGATGGAACACGGGCGCAGAATTCATACCGGAATCCGTTTAAGAAATTTCTCTACCTATAATATCGTTGATTTAAGAAGTAGAAAATTTTCTTACATTGAGAGTGGTATAAATTCTGCGCCCGTGTTCCATCCCTGTATTGCCTGTAAAATATTTAGCAGCAGATTTCTACTTACAAATTTTGGTATATCAGCAAGTTTTGGGATATACTAATTTAATTTTTGCTATTTTAACGATGATGCATATATGGGAATATGTGTGAATTAGCTAGATAGCTCTAAACGCTTTGTTCTGTTGAGCTGAAAGTTGGAAAATACATTATAGATCACTTAAGACTGAATTGTATAGACTTTGTTAACTCTACCACTGATAGTTTTATTATTATTATTAGTAGTAGTACAAGGACATAAAAGAAAATTCTTTAACGTTATGGCCTATGCTCTTAAGTTATAAAAAGTGCGATAGTATGTAAATGAATCATCTGATTCAACTGAAAATGTATGTACAGTACACGTCTCCGTCTCACGAAATGTATAGATTTTGGTGAATATATTATAGATTTATTTACAGGGACATGACGACAAAATCTTTATCATTACAATCTAAGTGCTTTATTATTTGAAGTGCAATAACGTTAAACGTCTTATCTCATTGAGCTGATTTATTTCAGACTTTTCTAACTTTAGTTAAACAACCGTTAATGACTTAATGCTCGAAAAATCGAATGTATTCAAAACAGATTCTTTTTAAGTTTCTGTCCTCGTATTGTTTTTGAATAATTATTCGTGTTTCATAATAAGATATAAAACTCCATTTGCTCCACCTTGTAAATGTAAACAATGGCTGCACTGTAAAAAAAAAAAAAAAAAGTGCTAATAAAGTGGAACTTTTTATAACTTCCCAGTATACTTTCGTCGGCCATCAGCTGCAATGCACAATTGGACCCCTGTTTGAATACTTCGCTACACACGTTACAGCATAGCGCATTACAGATATGCTACAATACGTTTAAGCTAGGATCTAGATGTGCATTGCAGCAGACGGTAAAAAAAAAAATTCAACAAAAGTAAACTTATCTCGGGAAAACCAGCTGTGTTTTCTTCACGGATTCTTCATGTTACAATGTAGAAAAATGTTGAACGCGAAGTTCTCTAATACATTTATTTATTTATTGATAGATACCTTGTGCTTAGTAAACGACTGGCACATTTTGAACGTAAGTAATAAAAACCGTTTGAGATTTAAAAAAAAATAATAATAATATAAATAAATAAAAATGTACATCTTGTTGCATTGTATGTAGAAAAGCAACAAAACTTCTAAAAATAGTTATTAATTTTGCCACATCGTATCGCTGTTGTCTGAAAAACTAAACTTTCGTTTAAAATGGTTCAGTCGATTATTGTAGACACGGCATATACATGTATATTTTATTTCTCATATTTTTTTATTTTCTCATCAATTACATCGATTTTGCTCCTTTTTCCTCAGTTTATATTATGATAATTTTCTATTAGTTATGATACATATATATATATGTATGTATGTATACTGTGAGAAATATGAGCTTGCTTTTCTACAATATGAACCTTGTTTGCGTATTGTAATATGATAAGAAATAAATTAAAAATTCAAATATTAAAAATATCTTTTTCAAACCTTGAGTTTTTTTTTTTCTTTTTTTAATATATAGATCCTTTATTTTTTTATTTTTTTATCATCTTTTAGTATTCATAGTATATTCCACCTGAATTCCACTTTGTTAAAGATATATTCCAAACAGATAAGCTGTTCGGGATATTGAGAAAATTTTACTGTTTCATGGATGAATACTTACTCTGCAGAGATTCATTTGCTACGAAACTTCAACTTAGTGACTTGCTTAATTTTGACAAGCTTTTGACTTTTTATGGATTCTGCAGAATTGTGGCAAAAGCATGAAATTTTATTGCGATGATTTGGAAACAGTGGACATAAAATACTTTTTTATTAAACATAATCTTTTTATAAGTCAGTATTTATTCGTTTTAATCTGATCTTGCTCAGAAAATTCCCGTTTGTTTCAAAGTTTGTTTTTCATTGTTTTGTTTAAAAATTTAATACTGTTTCAGACATAAGAAGAACAGAAAAAACATTTAACTGAGTTTGATAAAGAAGATTTTTTGGTATAGGATTAATTTATTTTATTGATTTTTTAAAACAAACGCTTCTTTGTATCATGCACATTTTAATAAAATTAATCCAATTTAGGAAATAATTAAAGTTTAGACATTAATGAGATTTATGTTATTTATAAGGAAGAATATATTTATGTTTTACATTTAAAAAAGTAAATACCCGGGAAACACTTTTAATCATAAAAAGCTATATACTCTCTTAAAATGCGTGACCGAATTTGCTTACTCGAAAACGGACGCAATATTTTTAGCCATAATTTAAGAGAAATTTCTAGAAATCAGTTTTTTTTTTTTTCCCGATCAAAAACCCTTTCAGTTAAATTTAACGTTCAGATATTCGCACAGCTCTGAACGAATTCCGATCATTTTTCATTTGGTACAACAAAAATGCATAATTATGGCGCCATCTATTGATCATATTTTAAATGAAACATAAAAAATATTCTTTAGATGTATGTAAATCATTAATTTATGTATACCCAAGTAGCACAGGAACGTTCTGTGAACGTCTAATAACGGTTTCAATACTTCAAACACCGTGTTTCGTGTCAAAAGAACGTTCTAAAACACGTTCAGAAATAGTATTATTTAGAACGTTCTGAAAATGTTTGATTTGTACCATCTATAAAACGTACAATTCTAGTTCTATATAGAACGTTCAAGTGTGACACCGTCATAACACGTTCTGTAACAGTGTAATTATAACGAATATGACAAAATGACTTTTTAGTACTATTGGTAGGGAAAATAGGTTAATCATGAAAATTTTTGACTTCAGTTTCTGATTTTTTTACACGTTTTGTGGCGTGAGGAATCCGGAAGTCAAAAGGTTGGTATGGTATCTGTTAATGTGTATCGGCTTCGGCAACTATTAGTGTGATAGCCCGTTAGTTCATGTACACGATATCTCAAGAACAAATGATTGCAGAGAGATCGGACCAGTTTTAAAATATCACTTATGATATTGATAAGAATCTTATTGAGAGATTTGCAACATTCTAATTTAAAAACTTCGTAAGTTATTCGAAATTTATAATTTTTAGCATGATAGAGAATAGAGCATTTTTTACATTTTCAGTTTAACGTTTTGTTAGCACGTCAGTAAAGAATGCTTCTCAATAATCAGTAGCGGTGAGGTGAAAAAAAATTACAAAATTTTAAACTCATGGAGAAATTTTGTGGATTTTGTATTTAAGGAATCAATGTATGGAATTCAACCAAACTTGTTACAATATTAGATCTTGCCCTATATTGGAGTTTATTTGAATTTCATTTGGGATATATCGTCCGATAGATTGCAATGCTATGCAATGAAACCCTCCATTTATGGGACGGCTATATCTCAGCTTCTATAGTGTACAAATGCATTAAACTTGATATATTGGCATATATCATCATAACTTCTGCTAATACAATTTGGATGTATACATTGTCCAACAGGTGGCGTTGCTAATCTGCAATTTAATCATTTTAACGGAAAGGCAATATTTTAACTCTTGTGATTTAACAATAAATTTTGTGATACACTGAAGTTATAAGTGAAATCGATTTTATGTAAAGCTTTACTGGTCCATTTTGGATGCACATCGGCCAACAGGTGGCGTGGCTATGTTGCAATTTAATCTCATAACGGAAACGGAAAATCTCAAATTCTGTGATTTATAAATATTGTAAATTTGGTAAGTGAAATTAATATTACGTAAAACTCTACAGATTGCCTTTGGGTGCATATCGGACGATAGGTGGCACTGCCACGTTCCAAAATTTTCCATTCACAGAAAGGCTATCTATCAGCTTCTGTAATATATATACTCACCAAACCTTCTGCGTGACATACATTTGATATATATTATTGATTCAATTTGGATGTATAACGAGTAATAGTCAAACAGTTTTTTAGGTTGATTTCTTTAGAAATCGACCTATTGCAATCACTTCGTTTATCTGTATATATATATAAATTACGTGTCACGATGTTTGTCCGGGGTAAACTCCTAAACTAAGGAACCGATTTTAATGAAATTTTGCACACTGTGTGCAGTTTGGACCAACTTGAGAGATAGGATAGTTTTTATCTCAATTTATTGTCACAATATTGTTTTATTGCAATTATTTGTTAATTATAGACCTTTATTAAAGTTGCACCAAAATATCTGTGAGTTCCATTAATTCAATTGTTGCCAAAAAAAAAAAAAAAAAAAATACGAGTTCATTTTCTTTCGACATAAAAATAAATACATTTAGTCAAACGTGAACGTTAAAAAATTATAAAAAGTTAAATTATGCATCTCACGAAAATTGACGTCATAATCAATTTAAAGATTTTATACACATTGATAAAGTGCTAATGTAGTTCTATCATAGATATCTGTATACATATAAAAATTACGTGTCACGATGTTTGTCCGCGATAAACTCCTAAACTAATGAACCGATTTTAATGAAATTTTGCACACTGTGTGCAGTTTGGTCCAACTTGAGAGATAGGATAGTTTTTATCTCAGTTTATTGTCACAATATTGTTTTATTGCAATTATTTGTTAATTATAGACCTTTGTTAAAGTTGCTCCAAAATATCTGTAGTTCCATAAGTTTAATTGTTGCCAAAAAGAAAAAATACGAGTTCATTTTCTTTCGACATAAAAGTAAATACATTTAATCAAACGTGAACGTTAAAAAATTATAAAAAGTTAAATTATTCATCTCACGAAAATTGACGTCATAATCAATTTAAAGATTTTATTCGCATTGATAAAGTATGTAGTTATACACAAGCGAAGTGTGACGTCACTGACCGCCTGTGAAATTAAGAAAAAGATTTCTTATGTTAATCACCCATTGTATTTTTTATAAAAAATTATTAAAAAACGAGGAAAATTATTTCCGGATTTTAATCCCCATATTTTTGCATAGATATGTATTATTTATCATGTGCATAAGTTAGATTGAGTTATTTTGCTGTCAAATTGACAAAATTTTAATTTTAAATTTCAAAGCTCTGTCGTCCTTGGAGTTTTTCGTATTTGGCGATCAAAAACGTAAAACGAAAATATACAAGCTAGATGCATATTTTCGTAATATGTATTGTGCGAAATATTGTTTCATATTATTCATTACTCTCTTAATATAAGTTGTTAAAATAACCATGATTTTTGAAAGGAATTAAATGTGTGCGCCAGATAATTTGGCGATATTATTTTTTTTCTGCCAAGGATGATAGATATGAAATTTATTCAGCTGCAATATGTTAATATCTTATGTCAGTTACATTATGTATATGCTACAATTTATTTCACGTGACACGTGTGTTAAAAATTTATTTATGACATAACCTTGCTTTTTCAATTTTTGTTGCATTATTCTAATCTGTATCACTTCGTTTTCTTTAAGAAATTTGTGATCTATACATAACGTTCTAAATAAAAAGTAATTATTTCAATATTTTAAAACTTATTTAAAAGTCTGTTTTATTTAACATTAAATTTTAAAAGTTAATTTAAAACTTATTTAAAAGTCTGGAAGAGTTTAAGTCTGTTTATTTGTTTTGTAACGTTTTGTAACTATATGGCCGATGTTCGAAACTTTAGTTAATTATTTCTCTTATTTTTCTTTACTTTTTCTTTAATAACTTACCAATTTAACGTTCCTGATTAAATTTGTGATTTATATATGTATTTTGCATTAAATTTTGACTCATATTTATTGCTGAAAATGCGATCGTAAAATCTTGCAATTTTCTTATCTTAATCCTCAATGCTTTCCTTCTAGATTAACTTGAATTTACTATTAAAATTTTAACATACTCAGAATCTTCTCACCACTTCGTTAAAATATATTAATCTTTTCAGTAATATATTAATCAGTATATCCCCACAACGATATTTGGCGATTTTTTGATGGCGATTATGGCTAAATCATAAATCTATAAATCATAAATGATAATCTAAATCATAAATCAAAAACATAAAGTAATAAATCCAAAATAAACAACATATAGGCTGCCATATTATATCACAAACAATCCAGAGCGACATCGTTATCGTTCAAAACGGCGCCAAAGAAAAATCGCCAAATTCAGCTGTGGGGATATACTGAAGTTATAATTATCCGAATATAATTACTGAAATTATATTATAAGTTAGAGTTGTGGGTAACAACTATAGTATTTCCCCACAACTGGATTTGGCGATTATGGCTAAATCATCAATCTAAAATAAAAGCATGCAGGTTAACATATTTCATTGCAAATAATCCAGAACAACTTCGTTATCGTTCAAAAAGGCGCCAAAAAAAAAAGAAAAAAGAATCGCCAAATCCAGTTGTGGGGAAATACTATATACCTTATCAAATTATCAACGTATTACTTAGCCGCAGCAACGCGTGGCCGGGTCTGCTAGTTATATATATTTTTAAATCTATTATTAATGCTATTTATTAAACATTATATATATTTTTTGTTTTTAAGTGTTAAATTATTATTATTATTATTTTTTTTTTTTTTTTTTTCATTCTCCAAATGAAAATCATGGCCATAAAATTAACAAGCGGTGATAAAAATTGGGGGAATAGGTCGTGTCTCGAGAAAACTGTGGGTGACTGCGGGCAAAATGGGAGTCATATTCGGATTCAGGAGGTAATTTTTCATAAGAGTTAGTAAATATGGTATCAGAGATCGATTTTTTTTTTCTTGCAGCGCAGTGTTATTTTTGGATATCAGTACATTTTATAGATAATTTTATAAGCATTTTTACCGGTTCTTTATGATTAAATAAGGTGAAAATTTCTGTAAAAAATGTAGCGGTGTGAAAAATAGGAAAGTTTGTCAGCTATGTTATTCCTTTAATTGGGGTCAATATTTCATTATTTTATAACGAAATGCTTTTTTATATTAAAATATCTTTCTTAATGAGTTTCTTTTTTTTTTTTTTTTTTTTTTTTGTCATATGACATTTTATAAAGAATATAATGTGGTGTATGAGAAAATTTTTAATGATTATATTACGGTAACCTAATTCTTACATAAATTATTTTTTAAATATTTGAATCATTTAATTGTATAAACATACAAAAATGCACATGATGTACTATTTATGCGATTAATGTAACTATGTAAATTATTAAAGTTTTATTTTTAATTTAATTTCAATTTTACCATAAAATAATTTCTTAATATAAATCATCATTTTTCGCAAAATGACTCTCTTGAAATTTGCCAACTGATTAGAAATTCAATTCTAGAAATTACTGAAACTGAAAAATCCAAATAGAATTAACAAAGTTTAAATTATGCATGCATATTTAAGTAATATATGTATATAATTATATTATTTCGATAAATCTCATTGCACATCAAGATTCAATGTTGTAAAAGTAGTACATAACTGATAAAAACAAGAAATGCGGTTATTAAAACAATTTGATACCATTAAAATATTTCCAAAATTGTCTTGATATTTTTTCTGCAGGTAAAACGATCGTTTGCTTCACTTCAAGTTTCACTCAGTCCGCCTACATTCGGCTAAAAAAAGCGCATTAACAAAAGTGGTTTATAAACGACAAATGGAATAAAATGACTGTTGCTGAACCTTTTGCTTCCCTTATACACTATAAGTCACGAGTCGTGACTTTATATTTGTATAAACAGTAATATTAAAAATTAATAATAATAAATCATATTGCAGCGATTAACCAGTCGGCTTTCGCAAGTATGACGAGAAATCTAATAATCGGCTCTTTTGATGAAGAAATTTTCTATGGAACTTAATTTTTTGAATTTTTTTAAATGTATCTGTCTCTCACCTTACATAATGGAAACGAAGATTTGAGTTTTTGCGATGCTCTTGGTGTTTTAATAGGTTAATAACTGGACAATGTAAATGTAAAATATTCATATTTCAATACTTTTTACGACTTCTTTTGTCACCTGAGTAAAGTTTTCTTTAAATACACAAATCGAAGATAATGATATGAAACCCAACTACAGTGGGATTCCTTAAGTTAAAAATTTGGAAGGAAATGAAATTTTAATAAATCCCCATGTCGATTAAATCATCAACTAAAATCCCCGAGACTGCTTTAGACTTATCTCTATTGCTCAAATCTCCCTATAGAGAGTATTATGCAACTCTGTGTTTAAACTTAGAAGGGAGATAGAGATCACAGTGAAAAAATTATTATAACTTAAGACTGCATTTTAATAAAGAAAAAAAATGTAACCTATTAACCCATTGCCGTTTCGTTAGGTTTCTATTTTTAACAAATAGCTTCATCTCTTTCGGAGTTGCTCTAAAACTTTACTTTACTTAAAAAAAAAAAAAAAGGATTTATTGCATTCGTGCTTAAAATGGTACCGGTTGCATATATATGTATTCAGCGATGACATTTCGCCCATCAGATACTAAGGATATTGTTTGAATGATATAAATTTGTAATTTTACTGACACGAATTAAAAATGATTAAAAAATGATTTCCATTTCTTTTCTAGAAAATAAGTTTGATACAACATTTTTACAATTAAAAATAAACGTATCACAAAATATATGTTTAAATAATTTTAATTTGTAAAACATTTTTCATAATAAACTACGAATATTTAAAATATTGCAAATTAAAATTTAAATATCTTTTGAATTTTTATACTTCTTTAGTTTGCAGACTAGACATTACGAAGAACAGTCATTGCGTGTAATAGAGAATGTTTGGTTCTCTTCACTTTTATTTTTTATTTTTTTATAAATGTTAGGTATAGGTTTTTGTACATTATTCTCAGAATTTGTTTAATTTTTAGAAGTTTAATTTGGTATAAGATATTTTACATCGTTTACTAGATTGTTAACAGCATTTAGCACTTAATGGACAATGTGCGTTTTCTTGAGTTCGAGGCTAAATCATACCGAACATGTGACTTCTGATTTTCGAATTCCCTATAAATTTCCCTCTAGATACAAATATTTTCCAACACAATGCAAACATTTCCCCATGAAGCATAAATGTAAACATTATAATCCTGCATTTTTACCTGTAATAGTCACGTGTCGAGGATTTATTACGTAACGCGTTTAAAGCCGATAAATTTATTTATTTATTTATTTATTTATTTATTTTTTATTATACCTGACCACTATCGTGATTTAAAAGAATAAATGCTGCCCTAAATACTTCAAAAAATAACGAGAAATAATTATTTTCTTTTTCTTCTCTTTCAAAAGTAATTGCAAAGTAGATCAACTAACAAAACGTGCTCTGAAAACGGATAGTACTCAAAAATGCGTAGATGCTGTATTTAGAACCTCCTTTAAAAATTAACGGTATTAAAAACAAAAAATATTTAAATTTAAAATGAACTTTCATAAATAATATTTTAGTATGGTTTGGTGAGTAAGAAATTAAATATGTAAATAAAGGTCTTCATGGTGTCAAACAGTACTCTGCGATGTTATTTACAGTAATTTGTTCATTATATTCGAAATATCCTCGTTCAGAATATTGAAATTTTAAAACTTCTCAGTAAAGTTTATAAGTTGAATATTTAAAATAAAGCGTGAATTTTCAAACTCTAGATAATTCTTTTGAAACTAATGCTAATATGTTTACTCTACAGAACGTGCTCTAAGAACAATTAATTGCCAAACACACAAAGGGAGTTTGAAGGTTTTATTTTTTTTTATTATTGTAATATTATTTGTAATAACGTTCTTGTTTTAAAAGAAAACTACCCATAGCATTTTCAAACTAATGGCATCATTAAATCAAAAATCACTGGAATTGTTTTAATGTTGTTTATAAAAGATTAAAATTTCTCCTTTGGCAATACTGAATTTTAAACCTTCTTTATTTTCAAATATAAGTGAGAAATTGACTTAATTAAAAATAATTTCTTGCTATTTATATTTAGATTTTATAAATAACTAGATTTTATAAATAATAGAGTATATTATAAATAATTGCAAGAGTTTTCTGACAACGAGTATTAGTTTAAACAGGCGGAGGAAATGTAAATTTAATTTATTTCTTAATTTTTTATTATTTATAATATATGTCTTGTTTTAAGTCATATATGCATTAGATTATTCAAATCTTAAAATCATTAACATACAAAATATGCTCATTAAAAATACTAAATATTTAAGATTCTTTAGTAAAGCTTATATGTTAGAAAATTATTTTTTTCAGAATAAATTTAAAATTTACTTATTTTTTAATTGTACATTACACTCTCATAAACATTTCACGAAATGTCTTCTTTAGATTGCAAACACTCTTTAGATGTCAATAAATTGGAAAGTTTTTATTTCCCTTGCATTTTATTAGATAAAATAATGCAGTTGTATTAAGACATTTGTGTAAAGCAATTTCAAAGTACCGGAATAATTATATATTTAGTGTTTTTAAGTCTCTACTATAGACCTATTATAAAAGTGGACGGGGCAATGGCAACCTTTTTCAGTGGCAAAGATAACTCATAAAAAAGTCACGTGACTGTCGAACTACAGGAAGCCAAACTGGCCAATATTGAAATTTTCTCGCCATACTCTAAACTCTGCACTGTAATAAAAAAAAAAAAAAAAAAAAAAAAAAAAAAAATGTAAAATCACGGTACTTGACCATATAAGTTTAGGGGCAATGACCGTTTTGCTATCTAAACGGTCATAATCCGTAAATTAATGTTTTGGAAGCATAATGTAGGAAATAACCCTTTAATTTTACGGGAAATGACCGTATAGCTGGCTAAACGGTCGTAGCCTGTAAATTGATGCTTCGAAATTATAATTTTTTGAATTTTTAAGAGAAAAAGGCGTTAACCTACGAAAACTGCTCTAATCTTTCATAGAACCATTTTCTTATGAGAAAATCTCTTCAAGTGCTATCTTTTTAGAGACATCAAGAGAGAATTCTATTTTCTTCCATTTTCAAACTTAAACTATGATTGTTATTTATACTAACTGAATGTGTTTAATTATGCACGCATGACGCATAGGAACATCCATTGGTTTTCATAAGCTATTGTTTTCAAAATTTAATTCAAAAAATTTCCATCTGACTGAAACTGAGTAATTGATATTGATGAAATTGATTTTCTTTGTCTATTAACACGAAAACATTAAAAAAGAAAGCTAAAATGGTTTCTTGATTTGAAGCCAGATTTCTAAAACACAAACTACAACCTAATAATTGTTTCATTCATTAAACGCATTTTTTTTTTTATATTTTAGTTCTTTTTTTTTTTTTTTTTTTTTTTTTTTTTTAAGCATACAGCATTCTAATTGCTCTTAAACCTTTAGTTAAGCCTTAGAAAACGGAAAATTTTAATGTTGTTTCCACAATGCATTTTTTACAATATGCTGAAATAAAGTTTATTTCAATATGAAATGAATCTGTAATTAACCATTTGAAGGAAAGTCTCATGATTATTATGTATGATATTCACTGTTAAAAAACAAAGCTGTTTTATCTGAATATGACCATCAGATATGTATATTACATCATATATAGCAGGTTCTGCTCTCGAAATACTTCTTCATTCAATGGATTTGGATTTTGGAAATAAGGCCGATTAACTACTATAGGTCCTAGGCCAAAGGGGGGAGTGCCAAAGGGGGGGGGTCTTTCTAAAGGGTCCTAGCCCGTATTTACTCAAGTTTCAAAGAAAACCACGGAAAACCCCGAACGGTAAGGCCGACGAGCGTGACCTGGGATCGAACCCGGCACCTTATATCTACCAGCTTTGAGCGCAGAACCGCACGGCCGCTGGTGGGTTTCTACAATGGAGTACATCTTAAAAAAAAAAAAAATAAATAAATAAAATAAATAAACTTTCTGCTATTTTTAACTAACAATTCATAAACAGATTTTGAAATCGGCCTTATAATGAAAACCTGTTTGGATGAATAAGAATTAGGCTCTAGTTATTTCTTCTTTGCACCCACTACTGAAACCATAAAGATTGAAAACCATGAAAAAAATCGTATTAATTGGAGATACAAATTCTCTGTATTTATGTAAAAGATATATTATTATTATTCAAAGTTTATTCTGCGTCTCGGTTAATTTTCAGAGATCTCGCATAGTTTTCAAAAGTTTCATTTTGTTTTTGAAAAAGGGTGAGAAATTCTCACCCATTATTTTCTTTTAATGAGAACCTTGAAATAAGACTACCTCTTTAGTGCTAGTGTTTACGAATAAAAAAGGCCAACCAACGGCCGAGCGGTTCTGCTCTCAAAGCTGGTAGACGTGAGGTACCGGGCTCGTTCATAGGTCGCGCTCGTCGGCCTAGCCGTTAGGAGTTTTCCGTGGTTTCCTCCGAAATTTGTGTAAATACGGACTAGGACCTCTCAGAAAGACCCCCTCGGAGGGCACTTCCCCTCAGGCCTAGGACCTAGAGAAGTCAATCGGCCTTATTCCCAAATCCAATCCAGTCCGTTTACAAATAAAAATGATTTCGAAAAATAGTTAGATTTTCTATCACAAAATTCAGTATCGTAGTCATTATAGGAAAAAAAAAAAGGCTTTTGTTTTTTCAATATGAGAATTGACTGACTGATTAATTTTATCAAAAATAGCAAATTTAGATTTTAAAATAGTCTTAAAATAAAATAATTTTTATGCATAGTTTGAACGTCAACAATTTAGTCACCGTAAAAAAATTCTGTAAAAATAAAGCACTTTTTACATAAATACAGCATAGGTTGCTGTAAATTTGTATAGCTAGTTCTGTAAAAAATATTAAAGATTTGTTACTTGACATTGTGCTGTAAATCGGTTTAAAATTTTTTCCAGAAGTCTTTTTGTGCGTATGACAAGATTTATCAACTAGTCAGTTCTGATGTTGACTTTATTTTGTTTTGTAAAGGAAAGTCCATGTGATCCCAACGGCGCGGTTGGCAAGCGCTGGTCTTTGACACAGGTGATTGTGACTTCGATTCCTGGGCTGCCCAAGACGGTTTGCTTCACTTGAATATTATTAGATTAGCTTTTACGTGTACAGAAATAAATAAGTTTTTAGTGTTGTGGATTTCTCACTGAACGCATGTATAATAATTGCAAGAAACTTTTTTAAAGCATTCGAGAAACTCAAACTTTAACTTTTAGTTTTACGGTCAATGCTACTTTTTTTGCAGGTTGGTTGTATGTTTCATCACAACGTAAAATTATTGGCGATGCATCATTCATCGTCTAAATGAATTTTTACGGGCTTTTACTGGAATCTCTGGTGCCGGGTTTTGCCCGTAATTTTACTGCAGCATTTTTTACAGTGTGCTTTTTCTTAAGCGGACGATATTTTCACTTTTCTTTAAAAGTTCTTTTTAATTTTTTTATTTTATATTAAATGTTAGATTGTTTTGAATTTAAAAAGAATTGTATAGCAAGAACTAGTAATTAGATGTACTTCAAAAGCCCTGGAAGTTATGTAAAATAAGCATTTTATTTCCAGGTACGATTCTTTTTAATATTTCATTATTTCGTTCTTTCTCAGTAATTATTGTTATAAAATGTTTAAAATTGCTATACTTAATTCTATAAATCGAGTTAATTTAAATATATTATACCTTATATGATTTCAAAAATGTCCATGATTTTTTATGAGAGTTAAAGCGAGTATAGACAAATTGAATTTACAAACACTTTTGAACCTTGTTGGAAAAGTTAATAACAAGGTAAAAACAAATTTCAGCAGCTGTAGTATTTTACACTAGTTTTGTTTGCTGTATCTTTTAATAATAATAATAATAATAATAATAAAATTTATATTGAGAACAAAAAATCGCCAATAACGCGATAAATGCCAGAAAAGATAACCTTTTCTCAGCTATCACGTGTTTCATCTTTCTCACCTTTACTTATATTCCCTTAATAATGGAATGTTCCGTTAACTCTAATAGTACGTCAATGGTCTCGACACGTTGTTTACAGATGCTAAAAACACAGTTAAAAAAAGCATTTAATATTATTTATTTATTTATTTATCTTTTTTTTTCTTAACATATTTTCGTGCTTGAATAAAATGCTATACACAATATTTCAACGTAAATCGATCATTTCTTATAAACACAGATCGACAGAACGATGTTGACAAAATGTCATTTGATAACTTTAGCTGATACATATGATTTTGGTGTGCTGAAACCGAACATGAAGCCAGCTTTTCTATATCACGTATAGATTTTCTCAACATAGGGTGCCTACCGACACCATTTCTTCATTACCACAAGTTTTTTGTATGTTTCCACAATTAATTATATTTAATCATATAAAAATACTACACAAGTTAACATATAATTATACTGGTGGAAGATTCATTGAAGAAACTAAGAAACTATGTCGGTAGCAGCCCGTTTTGGCAAAAACTAGTACTTGATACAGAAAAACCGGCTTCAGTTTCGTTTTCCACACACTAAAACCCATACAGATCAGCCAAAATTATCAAATAAAAATTTAAAATTCAGACCTGTGTAATTAGTAAACTATTAATTTATTAATTTATATTCATAAAAAATTACTAATATCACTACTGGGAATATTAATAACACTAAATTCTTAATATGATATGTAAATACCTCTAAAAATAGCGGTAAGGTATATTTTTAATACAAGATGTTCCATCAAATCCCTTAAAACACTGCACAGCAAGATTCCTTGATTTTAATACAAAGTAAGTGCCCAAAGAACTGTAAAACTCTAATCCATAGTTTTCGAGAAAAAAAAAAAAAGACGTAACCGTAAAAGGGATTTTTTTTTTTTTTTTTTTTTGGTACATAAATTTGATATTTGTATTTATTTAGCTATGAAGATGCAAAATATGCCCGTAGTGCATATTAAATAACACATGCGCGCACTTTCTGCACACATTGCAGCATGGTGTCCACCTAAGTACATACAACCTGAGGAAGAATAACTAAGTCATCTTCTGTAATAAATAGATTTCGATAGATTAATTTTTTCAGGAGATCCTCATAGGTCTAATTGAAAAGGTGCTAGATCTAGCGATAATGGTGGCCATAAACTGAATTATCTCGTCTCACAGTGTAACCTAAATATTTCCTGTGCAGTCATTTTCCCTAAAAATTATGGACTGTACAGACACAGATTTTT
Organism: Salticus scenicus; assembly: GCA_963930645.1. Classification (NCBI taxonomy): domain Eukaryota; kingdom Metazoa; phylum Arthropoda; class Arachnida; order Araneae; family Salticidae; genus Salticus; species Salticus scenicus. The sequence continues at coordinate 103,971,279 of OZ005649.1, forward strand.
AGGCATTTTTTTTAAAACAAAACTATGGGGAGAATTACTTACTGATTTGCGTCTTTTTCTGAGAAACTGAAGATCAACTCATCCAATTAGCAATATAATTTTGAAAATTCACGATATTTGTATTTCCTTATACTTTTTTAAAATAATAACTCAATACGTTTCGCTATTAAATTATGTAAAATATTTTTCCTTTATTTTTGCATATGCATAGTTAAATACTATTTAGTTTAAATGCTCATATTTCTTTAGATATTTACGATTTTATATTATGTTTGCAATATGTTGTATCTATTCTAAGGATTCTAAGACGGAAGGTGGCCGCTCACCACTATGCAGCGGTTTTGAGCGATTTCAACCTTTAGAGAGGGGCTCCGATGGCACTGTGGTGATTCAAAAGAGCCCGTGTCTAAAGGTTAAACCTCCTCCGTTGTTTATTGCATAAACATAAAAAAAAAAAAAAAAAAAAAAAAAAGGTTACAGAGGTCGCCAAAGCGGAGCTTTCACACGACAGAGGGCGACAAGGAACAAGAATATGAAAAGAAGAACGGAGCCTTGATCCCTCGCATGGAAAAGCTTGTGAAGAAAAATTGTATGGTCCTCCATGAGAAAAGTTGGTAACTGCCTTGGAAGATTGAAACATTAGTCGGTCAAATTGGAAAGATGCATTAAGAAGTTATATGTTGTATCTATTATAGTGAAAGTGTCTAAAAAAAAAGACCAGTCAAAGTTTTTAAAAAAGAACTCTATAAAAAGAAACACAAGCAAAACACGTGCTACTGCCTTGGAGGCAAAAGTAAGACTGTTTCTAATTCCAAGGCAGTCTTTTGTAACAGAAGAAGAATGGCCTAGTCCTTTCCAAACCGGTAATGTTTTTATTAAATTTATGGTGTGATATTTTTAATTTTAATTATAGATATTAAATATAATTATAAAAATCTAAATGTCTGCATACTCAGTCGAAGGCATGAAGAATTAAAGGATATCTTGAAACATGTAAATCTTATATAAAAAAAAAAAATACACATTCTTATAAATATTAAACAACTTCATAAATATCTAACTAATTAAAATTAATAAATAGCCGTAATTAAAAAGAACCATAAAATTTAACCTTTCTCGTATGTACACATAGCAAACCGTTATACCCGTATTTTCTTAGGCTATACTGAGAACCACGAGGAATTTCTGGGAAGAGTATTTGCTATATGGGTAAATAATGCTTAATGAAAATGTGATTCTTTTTTTTTTTTTTTTTCTTTTTCTTTTATGGCACAACACTTGCGACTAAGCAGTGTCCGGGGGACCACTGAATTGGTGACCGTTTGTGAAGTGACACCCGATGAGAAGTCTCGTTAATAATGAATTAAAATAGTTGCCATAGTAACCACTAACAGTTACAAGTCATCCATGCCTTCCGGAAATGGAACCCAGAACCAACCGTGTAGAAATCAGAGAAACTAAACACTGCAAAATCTGGCTTTCATTGATTTGTTATATTTACACCACACACGTTCTACTGCTTTCCGTCAGATAAAAGATCACATTTAACTTTCTCGAACTAGTATCTGTAACAGTATCTCGTTTATTATTATTATTATTATTATTATTAAATTTCACTGTAATAGGATTTTTTCAATTTATTGTATTTGTTTATAAATGCCGTCCATCATTTAACACTTTTTTTTTCGGTGCTTTTTATTCCAATATCTTTAATTTTTTTCAGTGGCGTCGCATTAATGACGTTTTAGGTCATCACAGTACTGGTGATTAGAAAGAGTACGTTATCATTAAAAGCTCATTCATCACGTGAGCTGTTGGAATGATCGAGGATATGATGATATTTCAACAGTTAAATTCATGAACGAGTTTTTTCATGATAACGGACTGTTTCAAGTCACCATATTGAGATGCCACAAAAGGCATTCATGAAACGTTACTGATTATTTTAAAAAATAAAGCATAATTTATGGTTTCATATTTATTTAAAATAATAATAACATGTATACAACATGATATTTTTAACTCTATTAATAATATAAAAAAGGAAACTTACACCAATTTGCGCAGAAAATATTTAACAAGCACTACTTGCTACACTTTTTGCATATAAGTGACTGAATATTTAAACATAATTCAATAGATTAAAAAAAAAAAAAAAAAAAAAAAAAACATATATATTAAAACAGAAACCATATTTTCCTTACCATATTTTAATTCAACTATTTTTAAAATAAGTATTTGATGTCACGTTAAATATTTATGTTTATATTTTTGTTAAAAAAAAAAAAAAAAAAAGCTACATGCGATATATTAGATTTATTTTAAAATCTATATTAAATAATATTTTCTTAATATATTTTTAACAAACATTAGAGTGCAGTCTTTTTTTAAATAATAGACTACATAGATATAGAATAATATTTAGTTTTCCTTCTTTCTGAAAACTCCTTATTTACTTATTTATTTATTTTTTTTATATCGTTCTCCATACTTTACACGCATTAATATAAAGAAAAAGCAAAGTAAAAATGTGTTCAGAAGTAATAACCTTCATCAATAATTAGAATTTCCGTTTTTTTTTTTTCCCTTTTAATTCCTTTGCTTTTTCACAAACGTGATTTGAAAACTAATGTGGGCGGAAATTCGTGCTTTTTTAAGCTCTCTAGTCAAAAGGAAGTTGTTACATAATAATAAAATTTAAAGAAGAAGTAAAACAGAGGGGTTTTTTTAATAATTTGTTGGTTTCTAATTATTTATTTATTCACTGATGATAGAGAAAAATATTAAATTTAAACACAAAATTCAAAAAGAAGAAATCTTTATAAATATTTAAATTAAACAAACACGTTATCAAAACAAATACTAATAAATTAGTAATAGTTTGTTATTTTATAATTGAAACTGTAGCAGAATATTTTGATTGCAAAAAATGTATATACAAATTGATAATTAGTTTAATAGTTTTTGATTGTTTAACAATTCATAATCAAACAAAAATTATTATTTACCTCTCTTTCTCTTCTCGCTCTCCCTCTCTCTCTCCCTCTTTCTTTTTTTCTGAAAAGCATTAGATCTGTTTGAGGAGCATCTCTATTTAGTGTTAATTGGACCCAAATGTATAAAAGTTAAAATTTAAAGTAATATAAACTGTCTTACAATAAATAATTTTAACTTTAACTACTTAAAGATAAAAGTAGTATGCTAGCATATTTGCTAAGTGCCTGGAATAGCTATTTACGTGACAAAAACACCGGTAGGAGTCTTCCTGTTTTGTTAAATGCATAGATATAGTAATAAGAAATAGATTGATCAGCGGGGCCGAAAAAGTGATGCCTTTTTTTTTCGGGAAAAGACGGCCATTTTACTCTCTTGTGGATGTCTTTCCCCGACTGAATATACATGGGAATACACACAGATAATTTAGCAAATAAAATTTATGAATAATTTATGTACTAAAGATGAATGAAAAAACTCCAGATACTCATTTTTCTTTCTCTCTTTTCTTCTTCTTTTCTTTTTCTTTTCTTCCTCTTCTTTTTTTTTTTTTTTTTTTTTTTTTTTTTTTGTATGGAATAACGACATTTAAAGAAATTTATCGTTTCTGTCTACCATTTCTGTAAGGTTAGAAGTTTTTATGGTCGAAAAAACTATTGGACTTATCCTCATCTTTTGAGATATTAGAGTTAACCCTTTAATTGTCAATCGCAATGCAGTCGGACACTTTTGTTACCGACTGTATAGAGTAGAAATTTATGTTTACTCGGAAATGGTTATAAAGATATTAATAAAAGTTTGGGATAAGTGCTTTTTAGAGACCTAAAACAATTGGAACATCCTTAGCATCAAGAAAATTAGTGTTAACCCTTTAACTGCCAAACGCAACATGTAGTAGAAATTGAGTTTAATCAGAAATGGATATAACGATTTTGTTTAAAGTTTGGAGTTAAGTGTCTTTTTTTTTTTTTTTTTTTTTTTTTTTTTTTTTAAGAACTAAAACGTTTGGACATATCCTCATCTTCAGAAAAATTTGTGTTAACCCTTTAACGGCCTGTCGCAACATATAATAGAAATTAGGTTTACTCGGAAATGGATATAACGATTTTTATAAAAGTTTGAGATTAAGTGTTCTTTAGAGAGAGATAAAGCGATTGAACATATCTTCATCTTCAGGAAAATTCGCGTTAACCCTTTAACGGTCAGTCGCAACATATAATACAAATTAGGTTTACTCGGAAATGGATGTAACGATTTTAATAAAAGTTTGAGATTAAGTGTTCTTTAGAGAGATAAAGCGATTGGACATATCCTCATCTTCAGTGTGGATATTTTAGAAAGAACTCGTCAATATTTCTAAAACGAATGGTTGAACCATACATCTGTATTAATTTAAAACGAAGCTACCGATTTCTTTTATTTTTAATGTTATATGTAATGTATATATAGTATAGACACATATATATATATATATACAGTCGAACCTCGTTAACGTGAATTACTTTTAACATGAACTGTTACCACAATCCCCGTCAAAATGAAGATTACTTTATTTATATGACGATCAGTTACTGATAGCATGAACTACTGATAAGATGAACAGATTTTTGATCCTCCTTGAGATTCACGTTAACAAGATTCGACTGTATATCTTTTCATGTCTGCACAAAAATGATTTTTTTCAGCATTTATTATTATACTACTTTAAGAAAAAATCGTCTGCATTCATCATGGAAAATATCTTTAATAAATTATAACTTAATAAATAATTTGTATTGAATAAATTTGTATAGGATTAAATAGAGAAGAAAATCTTGTGGTAATACTAGTTATAGTATATTAAAACAAGCGGGTTTTACCTCTGCCACTGCTAACTACATTTAAAAGAATTTTCAAAATTCGATATTACTTACTAATATAAAAACTTAAAAAATAATAAAATTTAAAAAAAAGGATTCCATTAAAAATCAAAACAGTATTTAAACCATAATAATAACAAAGCAACTGATTATAAAGAATCATATTTTTCATAAATTAGGTAAATTTAACTTACTTATGAAAACTTATTCCACTTCCTTTCATAAATTTATTTCTACAATTAAAAGCCGCGCAGTACTTCGTCATTTTCAATATATATCAACCATGTCTTATTACTATATCTATGATATCAACATTCTATTCCATTGTTGTTTTCGAGTTTTATACTCTCTCATCATGGCTGATGCCAAAAACTTTTTCGGCATCAAAAATCTTTGCACGTTAACATGGGGATGATAGATCTATGTATATTACTATATCTATGGTTAAATGATGAAGCCGTTAACAATATGCCTTTTCAATGGATAATAATGTTTTTTGCGGTCTGTAGTCGGTACATAATAAAACTTATGTTTAAAAGACATCATTAAACCTCGTAAAAATCCGAACAGGAAAAGTAAAATATATTTCCGTAGAGAAAACAAAAATTTTGTTTAGTTTTTTTTTTTTTCAATGATTATTTTTGAAAGTGCATAACCTCACATATGGAAGTCAAAAGAATGATATATGGTAACGTCAAAATAACATAGCTCTAAGAATATGACTTAGCATGAAAAGCTCTTGTGAAATTTGAGAGTTTAATGCTCCATTTGTGTAACATGGAAAGACTGCTTTAGATATTAATTAAATAATTTGTATAATTTCCATACTCTCAGTGGAATTTCAATCTATTTATCACATTTTGTAGACAACACATCCTATTACTTCTAGAAAAAAAAAATGCCTAAAAAAATAAATTAACCAATATTTTCATGTATTGATTTTTATTTTAATAAACATAACATTTAATGAATAAATTGAATCAAATATTTTAAAATCTAAATTCTCCAGTTTCATAAATTTCAAGATCTACATCGTTATGACTTGTAATTTTTTTTTTTTTTTTTTTTTTTTTAAGTTTTTTAGTTTACAATATATATATATATATATATATATTGTACACTAAAAAACTTTTTTTTTTCTTTCAGTAATACTGGTAATAGTATATTGAGTCAAAATATATTACTGAATGGTAAAAAGGGGAAATTTTATTAACCCTGAGAATTTCCGAAGCGCAGAAAAACTTCAGTTAAAAAATAATTCTTTACATACGCATGATTTCATACTCCTCATTTTCACATTGTTTTTCATGAACTGTTTTCTATAAATAATATAACAGTTGACGATAATCTTTACTCTCCGAATAGCATTTATTTTTAAGAACATACATAATTCAAAAACAATCTTCACTGAAGGACTTAACCTTTGTTATTAAGAGTTATATTTCAACCATCATATCTCAAAAGAAAATATTTGGGAAAATAGTCCGTAGGGCGACAAATTAAATTATGCTTAAAAAATAAGTTTCGTCTGGTAACGAAGAAATTGCTTATTTTTGTTAAAGGTAGATGCATATAGAGTAGACAAAGACAATGTTCCCTAAAAAATAATTGCACATATACAGTCGGTAACAGAAGTGTCCGAAAACTAGCAAAAATTCCTATGTAAAAACGTACACTTCATATGATTTTGTTTAATAAATCATTGTCGAATACTGTTCTTAGTCAGTCTAAGTACATAATTCGATAACGATATATTTAACAAAACCGTATGAAGTGTACTTTTTTATTACATAGGAATTTTTACTAGTGTTCGGACACTTTTGTTATCGACTATATATACATATATATACTTTTTTTTTTTTTTTTTTTGACAAGATAAAAAAGACCTAGTGCGATAATTTTATAAAAACTGTTTAAATGCTTTCGAATTTCACATTTTTAATTTAAAATATGTTTATTTTTATTTATTTATTTATTTATTTATTTTTATTGAAAATAATAAAAATACTTTAAAACTGGCTGTAAAGAGAAAAAATTATGAAAAAATATTTTTTTATAAGTACATGCGCAAACATTCACTCAGTTGCGTGACAGAGAAAACTGACTTGAACGATATTAGCTCTCTCCCCACGGATTATATGCAACAATTTCATTTTAAATATTCTCATTAAAAACCTGTAATATTATCATGCATGTCTGTAGCATTTATGTCTCATTAATATGTAAAATAACTATTTTTTAAGTCCATGTTAATTACTTATTTAAAAGTTTTATGCGTTTTACTCTGAAAACATGAAGAATATGTTAATTTAATTGTTTTTTTTTTTTTTTTTTTTTTTTTTAATAACATGTGAAATGTTATAATAAAATATTTATTTTATTATGTTTTATTTTTTAAATTAATATAAAATATGCAACGCATGAAAAAAAAAAAGAAAAAAAAAAAGCTTTTTAATGATAAAGTATTAAGTGCATTTTTATGAGGCAAAATTTATAAATATTTTGTTTTTAGATTAAATATTAATTATTAGCTGCGTATAAGAAAGAGAAACATGTGTTTTACTAAATGAATATACGTGTGTCTGTCATAAATTTCGAACCTTTTAAATAAATATATTTTTATCAATATTATAACTAATTGAGTAATAAATGATCGATAAAAAAACAAATTGTAGCTTATTTTTGATGTAATACGATATGTCTAAAACACGTTTACAGATGTTTCTCTTTAATTATCGCATTTGATAGTATTTAATATAAATTCCCCTCACTGTATCTGTTTATGCAATATTTTTTTTTTTTAAACTTCTTGTAAAATTTAAATATATATTATGCTTTACAATAGAGTTCCGATTATGTAAATACAGTTTTTATTTACACTGAAATAGCTAGGGGGAAACACTGGGACGTTACTTGTAACGTTGGACTTAACGATGGACGCTAATCGTAACACTGGGAAGTTAATTGTTTGGTTTGCCCCTCTAAGGTTATACGTTGGAAACTAGGATTAATTAAACCAAAATCTAGTATTTCAAGCGCATTACCTAAGCTTGCAAACGTGAAAGCCTGAATCACTAATTCAATCTGTTACTTGTTAGCTAAACATGCGCATTGAGCACGTTAATTTTTTCATAAGTTAAGAAACTAATTTTATATACGCTATAGTAGCTTAATGAAGAGTTTTACTTATTAAAATATTCTGTCTCACTGGTAAATAAATAATTTAATAAATAAACGTATTGCCCAGGGATGGAACACGGGCGCAGAATTCATACCGGAATCCGTTTAAGAAATTTCTCTACCTATAATATCGTTGATTTAAGAAGTAGAAAATTTTCTTACATTGAGAGTGGTATAAATTCTGCGCCCGTGTTCCATCCCTGTATTGCCTGTAAAATATTTAGCAGCAGATTTCTACTTACAAATTTTGGTATATCAGCAAGTTTTGGGATATACTAATTTAATTTTTGCTATTTTAACGATGATGCATATATGGGAATATGTGTGAATTAGCTAGATAGCTCTAAACGCTTTGTTCTGTTGAGCTGAAAGTTGGAAAATACATTATAGATCACTTAAGACTGAATTGTATAGACTTTGTTAACTCTACCACTGATAGTTTTATTATTATTATTAGTAGTAGTACAAGGACATAAAAGAAAATTCTTTAACGTTATGGCCTATGCTCTTAAGTTATAAAAAGTGCGATAGTATGTAAATGAATCATCTGATTCAACTGAAAATGTATGTACAGTACACGTCTCCGTCTCACGAAATGTATAGATTTTGGTGAATATATTATAGATTTATTTACAGGGACATGACGACAAAATCTTTATCATTACAATCTAAGTGCTTTATTATTTGAAGTGCAATAACGTTAAACGTCTTATCTCATTGAGCTGATTTATTTCAGACTTTTCTAACTTTAGTTAAACAACCGTTAATGACTTAATGCTCGAAAAATCGAATGTATTCAAAACAGATTCTTTTTAAGTTTCTGTCCTCGTATTGTTTTTGAATAATTATTCGTGTTTCATAATAAGATATAAAACTCCATTTGCTCCACCTTGTAAATGTAAACAATGGCTGCACTGTAAAAAAAAAAAAAAAAAGTGCTAATAAAGTGGAACTTTTTATAACTTCCCAGTATACTTTCGTCGGCCATCAGCTGCAATGCACAATTGGACCCCTGTTTGAATACTTCGCTACACACGTTACAGCATAGCGCATTACAGATATGCTACAATACGTTTAAGCTAGGATCTAGATGTGCATTGCAGCAGACGGTAAAAAAAAAAATTCAACAAAAGTAAACTTATCTCGGGAAAACCAGCTGTGTTTTCTTCACGGATTCTTCATGTTACAATGTAGAAAAATGTTGAACGCGAAGTTCTCTAATACATTTATTTATTTATTGATAGATACCTTGTGCTTAGTAAACGACTGGCACATTTTGAACGTAAGTAATAAAAACCGTTTGAGATTTAAAAAAAAATAATAATAATATAAATAAATAAAAATGTACATCTTGTTGCATTGTATGTAGAAAAGCAACAAAACTTCTAAAAATAGTTATTAATTTTGCCACATCGTATCGCTGTTGTCTGAAAAACTAAACTTTCGTTTAAAATGGTTCAGTCGATTATTGTAGACACGGCATATACATGTATATTTTATTTCTCATATTTTTTTATTTTCTCATCAATTACATCGATTTTGCTCCTTTTTCCTCAGTTTATATTATGATAATTTTCTATTAGTTATGATACATATATATATATGTATGTATGTATACTGTGAGAAATATGAGCTTGCTTTTCTACAATATGAACCTTGTTTGCGTATTGTAATATGATAAGAAATAAATTAAAAATTCAAATATTAAAAATATCTTTTTCAAACCTTGAGTTTTTTTTTTTCTTTTTTTAATATATAGATCCTTTATTTTTTTATTTTTTTATCATCTTTTAGTATTCATAGTATATTCCACCTGAATTCCACTTTGTTAAAGATATATTCCAAACAGATAAGCTGTTCGGGATATTGAGAAAATTTTACTGTTTCATGGATGAATACTTACTCTGCAGAGATTCATTTGCTACGAAACTTCAACTTAGTGACTTGCTTAATTTTGACAAGCTTTTGACTTTTTATGGATTCTGCAGAATTGTGGCAAAAGCATGAAATTTTATTGCGATGATTTGGAAACAGTGGACATAAAATACTTTTTTATTAAACATAATCTTTTTATAAGTCAGTATTTATTCGTTTTAATCTGATCTTGCTCAGAAAATTCCCGTTTGTTTCAAAGTTTGTTTTTCATTGTTTTGTTTAAAAATTTAATACTGTTTCAGACATAAGAAGAACAGAAAAAACATTTAACTGAGTTTGATAAAGAAGATTTTTTGGTATAGGATTAATTTATTTTATTGATTTTTTAAAACAAACGCTTCTTTGTATCATGCACATTTTAATAAAATTAATCCAATTTAGGAAATAATTAAAGTTTAGACATTAATGAGATTTATGTTATTTATAAGGAAGAATATATTTATGTTTTACATTTAAAAAAGTAAATACCCGGGAAACACTTTTAATCATAAAAAGCTATATACTCTCTTAAAATGCGTGACCGAATTTGCTTACTCGAAAACGGACGCAATATTTTTAGCCATAATTTAAGAGAAATTTCTAGAAATCAGTTTTTTTTTTTTTCCCGATCAAAAACCCTTTCAGTTAAATTTAACGTTCAGATATTCGCACAGCTCTGAACGAATTCCGATCATTTTTCATTTGGTACAACAAAAATGCATAATTATGGCGCCATCTATTGATCATATTTTAAATGAAACATAAAAAATATTCTTTAGATGTATGTAAATCATTAATTTATGTATACCCAAGTAGCACAGGAACGTTCTGTGAACGTCTAATAACGGTTTCAATACTTCAAACACCGTGTTTCGTGTCAAAAGAACGTTCTAAAACACGTTCAGAAATAGTATTATTTAGAACGTTCTGAAAATGTTTGATTTGTACCATCTATAAAACGTACAATTCTAGTTCTATATAGAACGTTCAAGTGTGACACCGTCATAACACGTTCTGTAACAGTGTAATTATAACGAATATGACAAAATGACTTTTTAGTACTATTGGTAGGGAAAATAGGTTAATCATGAAAATTTTTGACTTCAGTTTCTGATTTTTTTACACGTTTTGTGGCGTGAGGAATCCGGAAGTCAAAAGGTTGGTATGGTATCTGTTAATGTGTATCGGCTTCGGCAACTATTAGTGTGATAGCCCGTTAGTTCATGTACACGATATCTCAAGAACAAATGATTGCAGAGAGATCGGACCAGTTTTAAAATATCACTTATGATATTGATAAGAATCTTATTGAGAGATTTGCAACATTCTAATTTAAAAACTTCGTAAGTTATTCGAAATTTATAATTTTTAGCATGATAGAGAATAGAGCATTTTTTACATTTTCAGTTTAACGTTTTGTTAGCACGTCAGTAAAGAATGCTTCTCAATAATCAGTAGCGGTGAGGTGAAAAAAAATTACAAAATTTTAAACTCATGGAGAAATTTTGTGGATTTTGTATTTAAGGAATCAATGTATGGAATTCAACCAAACTTGTTACAATATTAGATCTTGCCCTATATTGGAGTTTATTTGAATTTCATTTGGGATATATCGTCCGATAGATTGCAATGCTATGCAATGAAACCCTCCATTTATGGGACGGCTATATCTCAGCTTCTATAGTGTACAAATGCATTAAACTTGATATATTGGCATATATCATCATAACTTCTGCTAATACAATTTGGATGTATACATTGTCCAACAGGTGGCGTTGCTAATCTGCAATTTAATCATTTTAACGGAAAGGCAATATTTTAACTCTTGTGATTTAACAATAAATTTTGTGATACACTGAAGTTATAAGTGAAATCGATTTTATGTAAAGCTTTACTGGTCCATTTTGGATGCACATCGGCCAACAGGTGGCGTGGCTATGTTGCAATTTAATCTCATAACGGAAACGGAAAATCTCAAATTCTGTGATTTATAAATATTGTAAATTTGGTAAGTGAAATTAATATTACGTAAAACTCTACAGATTGCCTTTGGGTGCATATCGGACGATAGGTGGCACTGCCACGTTCCAAAATTTTCCATTCACAGAAAGGCTATCTATCAGCTTCTGTAATATATATACTCACCAAACCTTCTGCGTGACATACATTTGATATATATTATTGATTCAATTTGGATGTATAACGAGTAATAGTCAAACAGTTTTTTAGGTTGATTTCTTTAGAAATCGACCTATTGCAATCACTTCGTTTATCTGTATATATATATAAATTACGTGTCACGATGTTTGTCCGGGGTAAACTCCTAAACTAAGGAACCGATTTTAATGAAATTTTGCACACTGTGTGCAGTTTGGTCCAACTTGAGAGATAGGATAGTTTTTATCTCAATTTATTGTCACAATATTGTTTTATTGCAATTATTTGTTAATTATAGACCTTTATTAAAGTTGCACCAAAATATCTGTGAGTTCCATTAATTCAATTGTTGCCAAAAAAAAAAAAAAAAAAATACGAGTTCATTTTCTTTCGACATAAAAATAAATACATTTAGTCAAACGTGAACGTTAAAAAATTATAAAAAGTTAAATTATGCATCTCACGAAAATTGACGTCATAATCAATTTAAAGATTTTATACACATTGATAAAGTGCTAATGTAGTTCTATCATAGATATCTGTATACATATAAAAATTACGTGTCACGATGTTTGTCCGCGATAAACTCCTAAACTAATGAACCGATTTTAATGAAATTTTGCACACTGTGTGCAGTTTGGTCCAACTTGAGAGATAGGATAGTTTTTATCTCAGTTTATTGTCACAATATTGTTTTATTGCAATTATTTGTTAATTATAGACCTTTGTTAAAGTTGCTCCAAAATATCTGTAGTTCCATAAGTTTAATTGTTGCCAAAAAGAAAAAATACGAGTTCATTTTCTTTCGACATAAAAGTAAATACATTTAATCAAACGTGAACGTTAAAAAATTATAAAAAGTTAAATTATTCATCTCACGAAAATTGACGTCATAATCAATTTAAAGATTTTATTCGCATTGATAAAGTATGTAGTTATACACAAGCGAAGTGTGACGTCACTGACCGCCTGTGAAATTAAGAAAAAGATTTCTTATGTTAATCACCCATTGTATTTTTTATAAAAAATTATTAAAAAACGAGGAAAATTATTTCCGGATTTTAATCCCCATATTTTTGCATAGATATGTATTATTTATCATGTGCATAAGTTAGATTGAGTTATTTTGCTGTCAAATTGACAAAATTTTAATTTTAAATTTCAAAGCTCTGTCGTCCTTGGAGTTTTTCGTATTTGGCGATCAAAAACGTAAAACGAAAATATACAAGCTAGATGCATATATTCGTAATATGTATTGTGCGAAATATTGTTTCATATTATTCATTACTCTCTTAATATAAGTTGTTAAAATAACCATGATTTTTGAAAGGAATTAAATGTGTGCGCCAGATAATTTGGCGATATTATTTTTTTTCTGCCAAGGATGATAGATATGAAATTTATTCAGCTGCAATATGTTAATATCTTATGTCAGTTACATTATGTATATGCTACAATTTATTTCACGTGACACGTGTGTTAAAAATTTATTTATGACATAACCTTGCTTTTTCAATTTTTGTTGCATTATTCTAATCTGTATCACTTCGTTTTCTTTAAGAAATTTGTGATCTATACATAACGTTCTAAATAAAAAGTAATTATTTCAATATTTTAAAACTTATTTAAAAGTCTGTTTTATTTAACATTAAATTTTAAAAGTTAATTTAAAACTTATTTAAAAGTCTGGAAGAGTTTAAGTCTGTTTATTTGTTTTGTAACGTTTTGTAACTATATGGCCGATGTTCGAAACTTTAGTTAATTATTTCTCTTATTTTTCTTTACTTTTTCTTTAATAACTTACCAATTTAACGTTCCTGATTAAATTTGTGATTTATATATGTATTTTGCATTAAATTTTGACTCATATTTATTGCTGAAAATGCGATCGTAAAATCTTGCAATTTTCTTATCTTAATCCTCAATGCTTTCCTTCTAGATTAACTTGAATTTACTATTAAAATTTTAACATACTCAGAATCTTCTCACCACTTCGTTAAAATATATTAATCTTTTCAGTAATATATTAATCAGTATATCCCCACAACGATATTTGGCGATTTTTTGATGGCGATTATGGCTAAATCATAAATCTATAAATCATAAATGATAATCTAAATCATAAATCAAAAACATAAAATAATAAATCCAAAATAAACAACATATAGGCTGCCATATTATATCACAAACAGTCCAGAGCGACATCGTTATCGTTCAAAACGGCGCCAAAGAAAAATCGCCAAATTCAGCTGTGGGGATATACTGAAGTTATAATTATCCGAATATAATTACTGAAGTTATATTATAAGTTATAGTTGTGGGTAACAACTATAGTATTTCCCCACAACTGGATTTGGCGATTATGGCTAAATCATAAATCTAAAATAAAAGCATGCAGGTTAACATATTTCATTGCAAATAATCCAGAACGACTTCGTTATCGTTCAAAAAGGCGCCAAAAAAAAAAAGAAAAAAAAAATCGCCAAATCCAGTTGTGGGGAAATACTATATACCTTATCAAATTATCAACGTATTACTTAGCCGCAGCAACGCGTGGCCGGGTCTGCTAGTCTATATATATATATATCTATCTATCTATAATGAAAATTTTGTCATCACGATAACTCCCGAAATAATACTCGAAATGGAACCAAATTTGGACAGTGAACTGAACTTATACATATCTTAGATGAGTTCGTTAACGAAGTTGCTCCGACTTTTTGTTTTCAAGTGGCAGCCACTTGAAAATTTCAAACCGACATTGTAAAAAGCATATTTAAAGCAAGATTTGCTTGAATTTTGTTGTAAATACAAGCCACATAAGGGTCTCAATGAAGTTTATTAATGAAGTTTATCCGCCATTTTTAATAAAGTGGCAGATATTTTAAGTTGAGCGGGACCACTTGAAATCAGGCTACCACTTGAAAATTTAAAATCACTACAACTTCCGAAATAATACTCAAAATCGAACCAAATTTAGACAGTGTCTTAACATATCTTATAAATATCTTAGATGAGTTTATTAACCAAGTTGCTCGGCCATTTTGTGTTCAAGTGGAGACCACTTGAAAATTTCAAATTCATATTGTAAAAAGCGTATTCCGAATTTGTTTGAAATTTGATGGAAATATAGACCACATAAGGGTCTCAATGTAGTTTATTAATGAAATTTATCCATCATTTTTAATAAAGTGGTAGATATCTTAAGTTAAGCGGGGCCACTTGAAATCACGCTACCACTTGAAAATTTAAAACCATGATAACTTCCGAAATAATACTCCAAATAGAACCAAATTTGGACAGTGTCTTAACTTAACTTATAAATAACTTAGATGAATTTATTAACTAAGTTGCTCCGCCATTTTGTTTTCAAGTGGAGACCACTTGAAAATTTCAAATTCAAATTGTAAAAAGCGTTTTCCGAATTTGTTTGAAATTTGATGTAAATATAGACCACATAAGGGTCTCAATGAAGTTTATTAATGAAATTTATCCGTCATTTTTAATAAAGTGGCGGATATCTTAAGTTAAGTGGGACCACTTGAAATCAGGCTACCACTTGAACATTTAAAACCATGATAACTTCCGAAATAATACTCCAAATGGATCCAAATTTGAACAGTGTCTTAACTTATCTTATAAATATCTTAGATGAGTTTGTTAACCAAGTTGCTTCGCCATTTTGTTTTCGAGTGGAGACCACTTGAAAATTTCAAATTTAAATTGTAAAAAACGTATTCCGAAATTGTTTGAATTTTGATGTAAATACAGACCATATAAGGATCTCAGTGAAGTTTATTAGTATATATCCGCCATTTTTAATAAAGTGGCAGATATCTTAAGTTAAGCTGGACCACTTGAAATCAGGATCCCACTTGAAAATTTAAAATCACGATAACTTCTGAAATAATACTCCAAATCGAACCAAATTTGGACAGTGATATTATCATATAATTATCTAGAATGTTTTCACTGGGCAACTTGTCCCGACATCTTGTTTCTAAGTTCCAGCCACTTGAAATCACACTGCCACTTGAAAATATGCTATCATGATACTTTTTAAAATACTAAACTGATTCAAATAAAAGTTGGATAGTGAACTTATGATTCAAATATCTAGGATAAGTTCACTTGGTGACCTTATCCGCAATTTTATTTCCAAGTGGCGGCCACTTGAAAAATTGTCATTATGGTAACTTTAGTAATATAAAATCAATTTGCATTAAATTTGGGTAGTGGATTTATCCTTCAAATATCTCAGAGAAGTTCGCTGGGCATCTCACTCCGCTTTTTTTTCCAAGTGGTGCCACCTGAAAATTTCTTATGACGATAATTTTAGAAACACTGATTTAATTTGAACTAGATCTGGATAAGGAACTTATACAAGTATACTGGATGATTTCGCTGGGCAAGTTGTTTTGCCATTTTGTTTCCAAGTTGAAACCACTTTGACTGCCACTTGAAAGTTTGCCATAAAAATAATTTTTTAAACACGGCACTGATTTAAACCACAATTGGACAGTGAATCTATTGCTTCAAATATCTTGGATATGTTTGCTGGGCAACTTGTTCCGCTGTATTGTTTCCAACTGCGGCCACTTGAAAATTTGTTATCACGGTAACGTTAGAAATACTTTATCAATAGAGCATTTCCTTGTGACGTCATGTGGTTGGCAAAAAAGCACGCTCGACTTTCCCGCGCCCCGCCCACCATTGATTTTCCGTTGGTAGTAATCAAGTAATCGCAATCGCTATGCTTTTCCCAAGCCTTTTTGCCAACCACTCATAAAAGTTGAGATGTTTGTTTACAAACAAGGAACTGCCCTATACAACTCAAAGTTGAAAAATGGATTTATCATTCAAACAACAAAAATCTAGAAATATCCCGTAACTCGTGAACCAATCACGTTATTGCGTCCAACTTTGGTATATCGATAATAAGTATTTTCTCGCCAAAAGTCGCCAAAAAATTCGCCATAGGGGAAAAGTCGCCATGTTTGGCGCCAAATCCATTACCTGCGTTACTGGATCTTTTTAATGCGTTTTTAAGGAAAAATTAGGCTATTTTAATGCTAAAACAAACTAGATATGCAAAAAACTAACATTTTATCAACTTACTAAGCCTCTTTGAAAGACTTTCTAAAAAAAAAAATATTTTGAAATTTGCAACGATATCTTAGATGAGCAACTTTCTCTGCCATTTTGATCGAAGTGCCAGCCACTTAATTTTTCAACACGATGACTTTTGAGATTTTGAATTAATTCGAACTATATGTGTACAGTAGACGATTAGACTTATCTCACAAATACATTTCATATATTTGTCAACTTAACTCACCATTTTGTTTCCAAGCGCCGGTCACTTGAAAATTTTAAATTCACATAAAAAGGTATTTATGAACCGATTTGCTTAAAACTCCATATGGCCATAGCCTACATCAATATTTCTATCAAGTTCATTAATAATTTGTAGCCGCCATTTTGAAACAAAATGACGGCTACTTGATAAGGAAAAAGAAATCAACCTACCCTTCCGAATAAGCCGGAAGGACTTGTTTTTTTTTATTATTATTCATAGGACATTGTTTTTCCCCCTAGGAATAAGTATACATCATCCCTGGGGGATGGGGGAGGGGTGGATAAAAATTTTCACTATGATTATCTTTCAAAAGAATTCGATATCACCCTTAAAACGAATAATTGAAACATCGTGTTCTGATGATTTAAAACAAATTTACCGTTTTTTTTTTTTTTTTTTTTTTTTTTTTTTTTTTTTTGTAATAATAATAATAATAAACCCTTAGAAAAATACATTTTCTAAGATCTTCTATACAGCATAAAAATTATTGTCTTCTGTCATGAAAATCTATGCATTCCCCAGACTCAGAGTTTAGATACAAAAAGCTAATCACGGATGTTATTGAATAAGTAATATAGTGCTTTACGCGAGTTTCAAAGAAAATCACGGGAAAACTCCGAAAACCTAAGTCGACGAGCGTGACCAGGAATCGAAACCAACACTTCCCGTCTGTAAGGTTCAAGAGTAGAACCTCGCGGTCTGTAATACTCATCGGGAAGTTACAGAAATGAGTTTTTTTCTTCTTTTCTTTAAGTTATGATTCTATTTCAGTTTAAATGTTACTGGTAAATTATCAATATTGATCATGTTGTTAAATCATTACTCTGTTTCATTGGTCTTATTTTATTTTATTTATTTTCACTGAATATTTTGTTCAATACTGAAATATACACTAAAACAAAATATACATTTCCGTTTAATTCGAGATTTTAAAATGGAAAAATAAAGTGATCTCATAAGTTTTTAAAATACTTTATAAAAATTTAAATAATTGTTTAACTCCACTAAATTTTTCCTTAAAATATTGACTATATGTTTTTTACAGCTATAAATGCTTAATAAATTTCTGTTTCAAATGTTGAACTTTGAAACATGATTATTGCGGATGCAAGAAGGGAGAGCAGATGATAACATCGACATCTATGGATTGCATTTATTTAATTTTCGCTCACCGTGCAACTGCAAAGTCAAACGCCAGGCCTTGGGAAAGTCGTGTCGTTATGTGAGGCGGTAATTCTAAAACATGTAATCTGATTTGTTCAGTTTTAGCGTTATAAAGACTAGGATAAGCTTTAGAAAAGGTAAAAATGTAATATTTTTAACCTGTAATATTCTCTATGTTCTATTTATTAAAGTCTTATTTTAATATCAATTAAACAATCATTTTCATATCTGCGTAAGTTCTTAAGCCTAACTTTTGATACTTGAAAGCAGCGTTGAATCGCAGAAAAAACTGCTCCTGTTACAGACAACCGCTTAGAAATTGTGGATTCATTTTATTAATTTAGTCTTCTGAGATGGAATTTGTTAAAATAACTATTTTTGGTTATTATAATTCTGAATGAAGTATGAAGAAGTCACAAAGACTTTACAAGATAAGAGCTAATTTTAAGTGAATGCCCTTCCGACTGGTCATTGTGTATTTTAAAATGCTAGTTGAAAGGGTGTTTTCTTGAAGAAAATTCTTATGAAAATTCAGAAGGTTCGTAATTTCTTTTCTTTTTAAATTCTGAAGTATTTATTTAATGTTTATATGATAATATATATACAATCTAGGTTATGCAAATTGCACATTTTTAATTTACAATTTTAAACATTTCTTTACTGTTATTTATTAAATAAAATATATGAAATTGTTTAACTGCATAATAAAACAAAGATTCAATTCAATTTTATTCCACATCTTTATAAGAAAAAGATATTCTGCTTAAAAAAAAGGACGATTTACTATATTATTTATTAATACTAATAATATTTACATTTATCAATTATTTAATATGCCATGATAGCATAATTACATCAAATGAGGTAAAAATTGCGTTGACTCAATTTAAAGAAATTTAAACATTTAAAGAATACCAATTACATTGCCATGTGGAATAAATTTAAATACCTGCAAACATCATTTTTGTAAACTGCTGCTGTAAACTGAAAATATTTATACACACATGCACTGAAATTTAAAAATATGAAGTATGTTAAATATTTTAGAAAAATATTTTGATTAAAAATATATATATGTATTTAAGTATTTGGAAATTTTTAAAATTTCCTCCTTCTAACTAATTTTTAATTTTTTGTTTAAATTTCTTATTATTATAAATTAATATATATTCTAAACTCAATTATATATTATTTTAGCGGTGTATTGGTACATTCATTTTTGAAATTATTTTTTATGTTGGAATATTAAAACTTTCTATGAACTTCAGCATTCAAATATATTTATAAACTATCCATGGACTTACAAAGTAGTACCCAGAAATGTTTAGAATATACAGGGTGCAAAGTCGAGAGCAGGCCTTTATTTGCGCAACAATTGGTCTCAGACGTCCTCCAATAAGAAAATGTATTTAAAAAAACAATGTAAGAATTCATTATATGACATGTTTAAATTTAAAAAATCAATTTATTAAAAATCACAAAAACTGATAATTTTTATACAATTTTCATGACACTAATAGTGAAAGTTGAGTTCCAACCTAAAAAACCTATATAACACAAAAAGTTTCACTTTTGTGCGCCCAAAATTGTCTGAGATAGTTAGTTTCAAAATTTAGGATTATTTCGCATTTTCTCGGGCTTTATGAAAAAGTCAATGAAAAATTCTTTAATAAACCCAGGGAAAATGCAAACAAAGTCCAATTAGGATTTTTAAACCGATCCCTTATTGAAGGTCGAAATATGTTAGAAAATCCAAACTTTAAATATCTTGTTCCATTTTGGGAGAATAGAAATGAAACTTTTTGTTAGGATGAGTGTCAGTTTTTCTAAATATGACTATAGGGATCTGGGACTATGTAAAAAGCTAGTTTTTGCAATTTTGAAAAAATAGATATTTTAAATTTAAACATGTTATACCACAAATGCTCATATTCTTTAAAACATTTTGTAACTGAAACTATATATTTGCGACCAATAGTTGCGGAGATAAAGGTATTCTCGTCACAATGCTTTGCACCCTGTATTTAAAAAAATAAAATGTAATATATATATATATATGTATAAATGAGTTTTTAATCTTAGTTAAAGCCAAGCAACAGATATAAGATCCCTGAAACCACATAGGTCAATGAGAAGGAAATTACAACAAATTTAAATAACCTTGGGTGACTGATTGTGATTTATTGAAACATTTATTTTTTATTTATTGATTTTTATTTTATTTAACTTCAGTCTAATCATAAATTTATTCCTATATTGTTAGTTGCAATTTTAATAATTTTGCCGGTGCGTAAAAACCACATGAAACTCAAATCAAAAGATACAAACAAGCAACGAGGAAATAAAAAATTAAGACAGCATTTTAAACATTTTTTTAGGAAAAGCTTAGAATGGTAGGAAAAAAAAAAAAAAAAAAAAAAAAAAAAAAACCTCGTCAGGGGTGACTCTTTTCGTCGTTGAGCACCAATGTACGATTTCGTTCGTTAGCAGCTATAATAGCAAATTGCTAGCGGGCACCCTATCGTACAAGAAATTAATTGAAGTTAGAAATGAAGAATAAATTGGAATAAATTATTTACTTCAAGAAATCAGATAATCAAACAGAAAACAACCATGAAAAACAAACATTAATCATAGGATGACGCATTCGGAATCACAAGGATTAAAACAAGCAAAATAAATCAAGAGTTTAGTTGTACATAGCAGAGGAAGAATAATATGATACAACACAGCAACAGGGATATAAATTGCTTTTTTTTAATTCAAATAATGTTTGAGAAATTTTAACATACTTACTATTCCTTTAATTTCAACGTATATGCATGAAAAATTCCATATTTTATGACAGTAATTCCCAAAAAGTGTCATAACGTGTCTACATCCCTTAAAAAATTCCTTAAATTTTGCATTTTTAAAAAATTTCTTTTTTCCCCTAATCTGAAGATAAGGACGTTATAGTATTAATTACGAAACTTTAAATAAACACCATAAAATGCAAGAACTCGCAACTACTACAAACAAAGCACGGCTTCTACAAACAAAGCACGGTTTCTACAAACAAAGCGGCAACGCATTCAACACACTCAACGTGCTTGTTTGCAGCTCTCGTGCCTACAATGTTCGCCTGATGAAGGGTTGTGTCTTCTTTTGACCCGAAACAGTTGGTGCGAGTTCTTGCATTTTATGGTGTGTATTCAAAGTTTTGTAATTAATACTACAACTTCATTATCTTCAGATTAGGGGAAAAAGAGAAATTTTTAAAAATTTCAAAAATTTAAGAAATTTCTTAAGGTATAAAGAGACGTTATGACACTTTTTGGGGAAAATTGTAATAGAATATAGAATTTTTGATGCATATACGTTGAAATTAAAGGAATAGTAAGTATGTTAAAATTTCTCAAACATTATTTGAATTGAAAAAAAAAAAGTAATTCATATCCCTGTTCATGTGTTGTATCATTATTCGTCATCAGCTATGTAATTTTTACTTCTAAAAGCTCGTACTGAGGTTATTTTTTATAATGACGTCATAATTTTTTTTTTTTTTTTTTTTTTTTTTTTTTTTTTTTTAACTACACTATTTTGGAACGTTTACAGTACGTTTTCTGGAACGTTCTGAAAATGTGTATAACGTTTTGAAAACGTTCTAAAAACGTTTAGAACGTTCTGAGACCGTATACATAGAACGTTCTCAGAACGCTTCTATAACACCGATAGTGACAGTTACACGTTCATTGAACGTTCTCTGAACCGTACTATTGTACGTCTTCAAGATGGACAGATAGACGTCTATAACACGTTCAAAGTGAACGTTCTTAGAACGTGTTTGCAGAATAATTTTTGAACGTTCAGAGAACGTTTCGGTGCTGCTTGGGTATATTTTAACAAATATGTTCAGGAATTTTGATGATTAAAAACGTAATATACCTTTTTTTTTTTTTTGATAAATGTAACAAATTTATAAATACAGCAGTCAAAAAATGACAGAATTCACAAATAACGAGTGTTAGTCATAAAAAAAAATAAATAAATAAAATAAGCACTGAATACCTTTTTAAAAACTGTTTCTTAAAGTAATATATAAAATACAAAGAAAAAGAACAATGTATTTATATAATGTAGAAATTTGTTTATGTAAAAAGTTATTGAATATTTTTTTTATAATATTCATTAGAACTAATTTATTAAAATGCATGTAAAACGTTCAAAAAAGTGAGTTATAATATTCCAATTATAATTAAAATCAACATCGAGAATGATGTGCATAGACAGACTAGTACACACTATTTTTCAGCTCATAGTTATTTACGGAATTCTGCAGCGTTGTGTGGAAGAATTTATTTTTTTAAACAAGCTAAATTATATAGAATTAACCTGCAAACTACAAAAATCTGTTTTTGTCATTAAGGTTCTGTTTTCAAGAATTTTTCCTCGATTTTAAAACAATAGTGATATTTAAGGAAGTTTATTAGTTTCCCATAACTAATAATGTATAAAGCAAGTAAAAATTAATATGTAATATTTTCTTCGTTTGATAATGACTCAGAGAGGCTATACAACCATTTTCAATATGAAATCGTAGTGCAGTGGTAGCGCGTTTGTATGTCACGGAAGAGGACCCTTGTTCGATTCCAGCGAAAGGAATATATATATTTTTTTTTTTTTCAGCATCAAAGAGTTTCACTCAATTCTGGTCCGATTTCCCTAAAAAATAAATTGTTTCAAATGGCTCAAATCTAAGCGGCTCATAGCAACTCAATGATTTGAGTGAATTTCTCACAACCCTGCCTTCAATTACGATGAGTGAGTAAAATATGGCTCAAACGGATCTGATTTTCCCTTTCTGTATTAAGAGAGTTGCATCGAAGAGAAGTAACAACAGTATAAGGGTTAGCAAGAAATTAAAACTTCTTCACACACCATAAATTATAAATCAGCACAACCGGTTTCGAAAGGACGTAGCCTTTCTTTCTTTAATTTCTTGCTATTGTCTGTACGCCAGTTTTTGAATTTATTTTTGGAGTATAAGGGTTAATACAATTTAAATTACGTTTCAAACTTCGTTTTTTTTTTTTTTTTTTTTTTTTTTTTTTTTTGTGTGTGTGTGTGTGTGTTTTGAACGTAAGTGACGACAATGACATTGATTTCAAAACTTAGTAAACTAGATTATTAAACATTTAGCTTTGATTGGTTTCACATTGACATATTTTTTTTACCTTTTTAATGAACCATTTTTTAGTCAATTTTAAATCTTTCGTTCCTTTGCTGTTCGATAGATAGCAGCACTATACCGAAATTTAAAAAATGAATTTTCAGCAGAAGGCATACCCAGAAGTTACTTTTGGAGTTATCTTACAATTTGGCACTTTCATTACCTCATATTGCACCTACGTAAAATAAAGAAGAAAGAGAAACAAAAAACTAATATTTTCATAAAAAATCTTTAAGAAGGGGGGGGGGGGGGTTACGTGACTATCTACTTAAAACTTTAAATTACTTTTCAGCTTATTCAAACTTTAACCTCCTCAAATGCTGTGTGTATATTGTGTTATATTTGAATTTACAAAGATTTGAAAAGACTCGCGTAAATTTTTAATTAACTCTCTCAAAGCACATGCTACTTTTCTCAAAAGCACATGAAAACATTAAAAAATACGCTGTCAAAAAAATAACAGTTATCTGCTGTAAAATTACGTTGTTTCAACTTATTTTCTCCAATCATAGATAGTTTCTTGCAGCAGATAACTGTTATTTTTTTCCAATGTACAGTCGGTAACAAAAGTGTCCGAACACTAGCAAAAATTCCTATGTAGAAAAAGTACACTTCATACAGTTTTGTTAAATAAATCCTTGTGGAATCTTGTTCCTACTGTCATTGTTTTAAAGCATCAGGAAAAGGCATATTTCTTTATGAATCACACTATACATTGCCTATTACTGCATCCAATGCTAAGTAAACATATAATTCTTTTTGACAAAAATACTCATTATTTTAAATTGAAACGGAATGAAGTTAAAGGCTTTACACTGAAAAATATTTATGTGGCTGGCATCTAGAAATTTAATTGACTCTAGTAAAAATAGTTTCCTGTCATCCTTATAAACTCTAATTCTCTTTGTTACCGAGCTTTAAAAACCCCTATTAAAATTCTAGAACGTTTTCCTATATTATCGTGATAAAATTTATTTAAAATTTTTGAAAATAAATGCGAACCAAACTGGCGAGTTTTAATAATTATAATAATAGTTTATAACCAAATTCTAGAAAATCAAGCGAGAATTTCTCACAATATAAAGGATTCATACCATTCATAATATTCTTTCAACGTCTAGTAAAGTATAGTCTAGAAATTCTCCATCATTTCGTCTATTCACATTCCTTGTTTACCTTATACGCATAATTCGGAAATATATGTTTCTAGTTTAGGGAATCAGTAAATGACTACTTATTCCTTCTGGATGAAGGTGGTATATTTCTTTTCACGCTGTGTCTGAGATTATATCGTATGAGATCATAAAACTTTTCGGTAAAACACTTATAAAATATTTATTTAATAAAAATACTAACTAATAAGAAAATTAAGTTTGAAAATTGAACTTTTTACTGTACATCTCCCAATACTTTGGAAAGAAAAAAAAAAGTTAGATATTGATTTAATTTAAAAATCTCAATCATTTCATATTTTAAAATTTATTTAATGTATTGTTAAAATAACATTTATAATAATAATAATAAAATGAATGTGATTATGGAAAAAGTAACTTTTTTACTTTACACTTTTTTATACTCATAGCCTTGTGTTAACTCCTTGTAAATCATAAATACTTCTACAAAATTTCATGACAAATCATTACTTAATAAATTACAAATTATTTTGTGCTGCCTTGTAAACAAATTACCACCAATTCTATCTCTCTCTCTCTCTCTCTGCTTATATATATATATATATATATATATATATATATATATATTAGGTCGTTGCAAAAGTTCGTGCGGACGTGGATCATTTTATTGCCTCCAAAGACGAGAGCTTCTATCGCCGTGCTATACATTTGTTACCCGAAAAATGGGCAAAGGTTGTAGAAAGTAATGGGCAATATTTTGATTAAAAATTGTCATTTGATTTGATGTATTTTTATGAAAGGAGGCAATAAAAAACCGCACGAATTTATGCAAGGACCTAATATATATATATATATATATATATATATGTGTATATATATATATATATATATATATATATATATTACAGAAACCACGCTTTAAGCATTCTAATAACACATGTTTATTTCATTATGGAGTGTTATGGAGTGTTCATTATGGAGTTATTTTAATGGAGTGCAGCCTTGATAAATTCACGTATAAGAAATAGATGGTAATAGTGCGAAATTCTTTATGTGTTCCTGTACACTAGCCACAGTAATTATATACATTAATAAAAATTATACAGATACTTTATAGTAAATCATTAATATTTAAACAAAATTTAACACCATTTCGATGATTACAGATTTTTATCGAAATTCTTGTGTGGGGTCATGCTAATAAATTAATGAGTCTATACACAGCTATTGACCATAGAAAACATGCGCTTAAGCATTTTAATTATGTATGCTAATTCCAGTATTTTGAATGTAGCATAGCGAAATTTAACGAAATTTAGATGATTATATTACATTGTCGGAAGATTTTTTAAGCTCTTGTACGTGTACATTTGTCCGAGTCCGCATTTTCTCCCGAAAGCATGATTTAAAAACAATCTAAATAATGTATGTAATTCTATTTTGTTAAATACAGTGTAAACTTGTTAATCTGAGTTTAAACAAAAATTTCTCCATAGGTCGTAATGATAAGAAAAACTTTAGTGTATCCCTGTACACGAACAATAAACAATATGTACACCAAAAATTATACAGCTATTTCTGCATAGCCCCTAAATATGTGTACGAACTTGAATGTCAATCCGGGTATTATTGCGGCCGCTATTCCAATACATACAAATTCTGTCCATAGGTCAAATGATGAGAAAAATTATGTTGTGTCCCTGTACACGAACTACAAATAGTATGCACTCGGAAAACTATACAGCTCATTCTGTGTGACTCATGAACATGTGTACCAAATTGCAAGTCAATATCATGATGTTTCCGGCGGCTGTCACGAGATATACATACAGAGAAACAGACAAAAGCATGTTGAGATCCCAGTCTCAACGTAGAGGTCTCCACTGACGTTTCGGTAAGAATATTTTGCACGTAGTTTAATCTTTTTAAATTGAATGATAGTTTTTCTCTTCCTTTATAAGAATATAATGAAATTTTGGAGGATATATACAGTAACATAAATGGTACATTCAAACAAAAAGTAATATTCAAAATTTCATGATGTACCGGGTGATCCAAAAGTCAGGACAAACTTTAAAAATGAATAATTCGAAAACGAATCAAGATACAAAGATACGGTTTGCACCAAACGGATGAAAAAAAAACCGGGTTTTGTGTGGCAAAGGAAAAAAATTAGTTCTGTTGGCAACCAACAGATGGCGCGATAGTGTTTTATTTTACCAAAAGATGATTTACAAATGAAAAATAAATGTTGACAACTTACAAGTCAGCTTAATTTCTGTTAATTTGTATTACTACAGTAATTGTTCAATGTTCATCATTCAGAAGTACAGCTGTGAGATGATTCATGACATCGTTCACAGCATTTAGTAGCATTTCTTGAGTTATGGCAGACACATTTTGGCGGATGGCATCTTTCAGTGCTGCTAGTGATGCCGGTTGATTGCGGTATACTTTTAACTTTTATGAATCCCCACAGCCAAAAGTTACAGGGTGTCAGATCGGGAGATCTTGGAGGCCATGCGTGATTAAAGTAGCGGCTGAGAAAGCGATATTTCGATGCATATAAGCTTCGAATATCATTACCTGCTGTAGTTGTTCCGTTTTTTATCATTTGTTGCTTTGCATAATCCTACATCAGAAATACGACAGCGCCATCTGTTGGTCGCCAACATAACTATTTTTTTTTTTCTTAGCCACACAAAACCCGGCTTCTTTTCCATCCGTTTGGTGCAAACCGTATCTTTGTATCTTGATTCGTTTTCGAATTATTCATTTTAAAAGTTTGTCCTGACTTTTGGATCCCCCGGTATAAATAAAGTTGCGAGAGCTATCAACATTTAAAAACTATTTTTATTCAATTTTTAAAACAACTTTAAATTTTAATGGTGTAATTATCCCTGTGTATTACTGCAAAGTGTACAAAGAAAAAATATTTATTATTTCAGAAAAAATTCTTTTATTTAAAGTTTGAAAATCCTAGTATGTATACAAGTGTAAATGACTTTTTATAGCAATTGTATTTAAATATTTGAAAAAGTATAAATGGTATACAATTTCAAGATTTTTTTTATTAATTCACCGAAGTTACGAATGTCACCTTTACTACGCTTAGAACAAATGAAAATCAAAAGTTTTACATTGATGTTTTGTTTACAATTCTATATCATAAGTTTAAATGACATGTAAACTTCACAGCCTATTCCTCAGGAATTCATTCTAAGAATGCACAATTGGCGCTATTCAAAGATATATATAATATATTTCTTCCTTCGGAGTTATTAGTGAAAGCGGTAGTTAAATACCTTCTATAATGTATTCATGTTACGCATCCATATTAGCAATGAAGTGCAATCATATTATAACATTAGGAATTTATTACTTATCATTTATGTAAAGAGCTACTCTATGTAGTACAACTCGTTGTATTACATTTATATTTGGAAGCAAATTAATATCATCTGAATAATAGTGAAAGTATTTCATCATATAGATGATAATGATTAGCATATGTATTGCTTTTTGTTTCCTTGTACAATATTTGAAGGTAATTATAATAGTAATTAATTTCTTATAGAATGGAATAGAAAGCTGATTTTTACCAACTATGTGAAAAATACCAGAGCCGGGAATCGAACCACGGGCCTTCCGCTTAAATAGTAATTATTAGTATTATTCTTATTATTAGTTCGGATTATTAATAAAAATTAAAATAATCTATATATACATTTAAAAGTCTCAATCTCTGTAATTATTTCCACACTTTTTTACTTTTTCTTTTTTTTTTTTTTTTTTTTTATTATTTCACTATTTATTAATATAAAGACTGTTATCAATATAGTATAGAAATGGAACTCTCTTGTGAACTTAGGTACTATTGATGTATATGTGATTAAATAAGTTCAATTTTATCATTTTTTAATTTTTTTTAAAAAACAAAGAAGAGTTTGCAGTAAAATCACAAAGAAAACGTTTTGGAGTGACACCACATGACTTTTCAAACGTTTAGTATTTTGTTGTGATTAATGAGAGGTGGCGTCCTTTTTCTTTTCATTTTACTTATCTTAAATTAAATTTTGAAAACATAATAGTGGTATATAGTGATATATTTGCCGCAAAATATATGACTGAACCCAGGATTTGAAAAGGATGTAAAATGGGAGTCGAAGCCCTTTGGAGAGATTTCTCAACTCTGGTACAAGCACACTTTATAAAAATAATTAAAAATAAATAAATGGCCATGACGACTTCTGGCAGTTTCTGTTAAGAACCAAAATATTTTCATTATGTTCATCAATTTATCACCAATTAAAATGTTACGACAGAAACTACCATAAGTTGGTTTTCTCACATATTTCTTCACATAAAATATATATATATATATATATCATCTGAATAATTCAAAGATAATGGGTTATTTTTAAATAACAATATATATATATATATATATATATATATATATATAGAAGAAGAGCCATTACCTCAAGCCCCCCAAAAAAAGAAAACAAACTCAATTTAAAAATCAAATTTTCACACTTGTAACCTGCTGGAAGCAGATAGATTATTACTAAATCTTTAAATTATGCACAACTCCTTTTAGATTAATTAAATTATACTCTCACACAATTTAGATTGATCTTTGTTTTTTTCTTTTTTTAAAACAATTAAATCTCTCAGCATTTTCCAGCAAATTACTAAATGGCACATAACAATAAATCTTTTTTTTTTTTTTCCCAAAAATTCATTTTAATAATACATGAACAAATAAAAACTAGTATGTTGTGGCCACCACAAGACTTTCTTCTATATTTACCTATACATATTCAATCAGTAACAATATTAAAAAAAAAAAAAAAAAAAAAAAAAAAAGTACGATTTTTTTTTTTTTTTTGTTAAAAGTAAAAAAAATCGATAACTTTGTTTTAAATTATCACAGATTTATAGTTTAACCATTCGTTTTAAAGGTATTGACGAGACCTTTCGAAAGATACCCACCTTGAACATTTATCCCCCCAGGGGGGAAGCGATGCCCCCCCATGCAGAAAATTTTTTTCCTAGTTACATACTACTATTATCAATAATTCATATTAATTTTACAATCACAAGTTTAAAACAACTCTTATTATGCATATTTATACGAATTTTTGTCCTATGCTGCCATGTTAAAAATTTAGATAAAATGCTATCACAGCGCCACCTGTTGAGCTATTGATCCCCAAACATAATCAGCACCAGTTAATGTCGGGGACAAACTAAATACCAAGTTTGGTTAAATTTCGTTAAAAAAAAAAAAAAAAAATTGCGATTTTTTTTCTAAGTTTTGTTTTGTTAAAACATAAAAAAATCGATAACTTTGGTTTAAATTATCACAGATTTATCGTTCAACCATTCGTTTTAAAGGTATTCACGAGATCTTTCGAAAGATACCCATCTTGAAACTTTGCCCCCCCGGGTGAGAACTTTCCCCCCGGTGGGGGGGAACCGATGCCCCCACATGCACAAAAATTTTTTCCTAGTTAACTACTACTATTATCAACCTGATCTTTCGAAAGATACCCATTGTGAAAATTTACCCCCCTGGGGGGGTATTTCCCCCTAGGGGGGGAAGCGATGCCCCCCCATGCAGAAAATTTTTTTCCTAGTTACATACTACTATTATCAATAATTCATATTAATTTTACAATCACAAGTTTAAAACAACTCTAATTATGCGCATTTATACGAATTTTTGTCCTATGCTGCCATGTTAAAAATTTAGATAAAATGCTATCACAGCGCCACCTGTTGAGCTATTGATCCCCAAACATAATCAGCACCAGTTTATGTCGGGGACCAACTAAATACCAAGTTTGGTTAAATTTCGTTAAAAAAAAAAAAAAAAAAAATTGCGATATTTTTCTGTTTTTTTTTGTTAAAAGTAAAAAAAATCGATAACTTTGTTTTAAATTATCACAGATTTATGGTTCAACCATTCGTTTTAAAGATATTGACGAGATCTTTCGAAAGATACCCATCTTGAAACTTTGCCCCCCCCGGGTGGGTACTTCCCCTCCCCCCAACCGATGCCCCCACATGCACAAAATTTTTTTCCCAGTTAACTATTACTATTATCAACGAGACCTTTCGAAAGATACCCATCTTGAAAATTTACTTCCCCGGGGGGGTACTTCCCCCCCAGGGGGGGAACCGCTGCCCCCACATGCACAAAATTTTTTTCCTAGCTAACTACTACTATTATCAATAATTCATATTAATTTTACAATCACAAGTGTAAAATAACTCTCTTTATGCCCATTTATACGGAATTTTGTCCTATGCTGCCATGTTAAAAATTTGCATAAAATGCGATCACAACGCCACCTATTGAGCGATTGATCCCAAAATCTAATCAGCACCAGTTTTTGTAAGGGTGCAACTAAATACCAAGTTTGGTTAAATTTCATTCATTGGTTCGTGAGATACAGCGTCCACAAAAAAATGATACAGACAGACAGATAGACAGACAGACAGACATTTTCTAAAAACTATTAAATCGTATTCTCCACATCCCAAAACATGTAAATCCATCAAAAAGTGGACTTCGAAAATTTTCGCGAATCCAATACTTTCTCTATATTACATATAGAAGAAAGTAAACTAGTATGTTGTGGCCACCACAAGACTTTCTTCTATATTTACCTATACATATTCAATCAGTAACAATATTAAAAAAAAAAAAAAAAAAAAAAAAAAAAAAAGTACGAATTTTTTTTTCTAAGGTTTTTTTTTTTTTTTTTTTTTTTTTGTTAAAAGTGAAAAAAATCGATAACTTTGTTTTAAATTATCACAGATTTATAGTTCAACCATTCGTTTTAAAGGTATTGACGAGACCTTTCGAAAGATACACATCTTGAAAATTTATCCCCCCGGGGGGGTACTTCCCCCCAAGGGGGGAAGCGATGCCCCCCCCATGCAGAAAATTTTTTTCCTAGTTACATACTACTATTATCAATAATTCATATTAATTTTACAATCACAAGTTTAAAACAACTCTAATTATGCACATTTATACGAATTTTTGTCCTATGCTGCCATGTTAAAAATTTAGATAAAATGCTATCACAGCGCCACCTGTTGAGCTATTGATCCCCAAACATAATCAGCACCAGTTTATGTCGGGGACCAACTAAATACCAAGTTTGGTTAAATTTCGTTAAAAAAAAAAAAAAAAAAAAAAAAAAATTGCGATATTTTTCTAAGTTTTTTTTTGTTAAAAGTTAAATAAATCGATAACTTTGGTTTAAATTATCACAGATTTATCGTTCAACCATTCGTTTTAAAGGTATTGACGAGATCTTTCGAAAGATACCCATCTTGAAACTTTGCCCCCCCGGTTGGGAACTTCCCCCCCCGGTGGGGGGGCAACCGATGCCCCCACATGCACAAAAATTTTTTCCAAGTTAACTATTACTATTATCAACGAGACCTTTCGAAAGATACCCATCTTGAAAATTTACTTCCCCGGGGGGGGATTTTCCCCCCCGGGGGGGGAACCGATGCCCCCCCATGCACAAAATTTTTTCCTAGCTAACTACTACTATTATCAATAATTCCTATTAATTTTACAATCACAAGTGTAAAATAACTCTTTATGCCCATTTATACGGAATTTTGTCCTATGCTGCCATGTTAAAAATTTGCATAAAATGCGATCACAACGCCACCTATTGAGCGATTGATCCCAAAATCTAATCAGCACCAGTTTATGTCAGGGTGCAACTAAATACCAAGTTTGGTTAAATTTCATTCATTGGTTCGTGAGATACAGCGTCCACAAAAAAATGATACAGACAGACAGACAGACAGACATTTTTTAAAAACTATTAATTCGTGTTCTCCATATCCCAAAACATGTAAAATCCATCAAAAAGTGGACTTCGAAAATTTTCGCGAATCCAATACTTTCTCTATATTACATATAGAAGAAAGTAAAAGGTAAGGATCATATCTATGTTGAAACTAAAGAAACACGCAGCACAAGATATATTTTAACTGTTCAATTTTTAATGATATACGAAAGATATTGATAAGGACTCTTATAAATTTAGGAAATCCTTTTTTTTAACACAAATTTCATTTTAACACCTTAAAACAGGCAAGACTCTGAACAAAATAAAATCAATTACCACAAAAAGGTATATATGATTCATTTTCTGCTGCACATAAATACAAGTGTAAAACTATTAAAACATTAAAATTTTTCGTACCATTTGCTTAACTCTAAAATATAAGAGAAATTGATTTTTTTAACTAGCTAAGACACATATTTAAATAGTCAATAAAAAATTTTAGATTTCAACATTTTCAGGAGTTTTTGAACTGATTTTTAAACTTTTGCCAAACAGTTTAAAAGTTCTGGTCCTGCAATAATTACTACAACACTACAAAATAAAGAAAAATTTGTTACCGACGGTCACATGAAGGAGGAATTCTGAAGTCTCTGGTAGATGGCTGGGGATCATCTCCGCTTATTTTCACAGATGGGTTATAAGATTTTTAATCCAGGGAGGAGAACCATTTGTCTACAGCACACACTGTATCTTCGATAAGAATGTAGTCGAGAACATTAACATGACCAACCGCAATATTTAAGACTGCTCCCACCGCCAACGAAGTTTCAATAATCAAGTTTTCGAAGGCTTCTGTGTAAACAATCACAGGCACCTGACAAGCACCGAGTACGTCCCTACTCTTGTCAATCGCTACATTTTTCAATCATTTTTTGTTCATCCATTAACAAAGCTTGAACAACCAAGCCCTTGCCAAGACTTCATCGGCCAGTGGCATCAATAGCAGTTACATATCACTTTTGCAGCTACTAACTTCCAACAACGAGATCAATGGAGACTCAACAATTTTGCTCAGCATTCGGCATATCAAATTTCTGCTTCTAAACAAATTCATAAGGACGCAAATCCATCTTTTTCGAAGGCCACTAGGGCCACTTGCAAGGCTCAACAGTAGCTTTACAGACCACTTAAACTTTTTACTATCAAATTATTCACGTAACCATCTTGAAAGAAAGTGCAACGCCACAGACGAGAGTTCCCGCTCGAATCTACTCAAAAAAAAAAAAAAAAAGAATGTTGCCAATCATGGTAAGAAAAACTCTAGGAGACAAACAGCTCGACCAATCAGCGGTCACAACCACACCGCCGATGCAGGAACTGAATGCCGACCGAATATAATCGATTAAAAACTGAACTCGGCCCAGTGTAATTACGCAGGAAAGAGACCCTGACCTTCTCGAGCGTAGGGTTGCACTGAAGGTCAAAACTGACCTAAAGTCACGTTCTCAAATTAGAGGTCAAATTAAATAATAACTGAGGACGTTTATTCTTCGCCGGAAAAAAGGTTTTGTACTGAAAAGAAATACGATTTTGAAAATGCAGAAGGATTTAGAAAGAGAAAAAAAAAAGACTGACACACTTTAATAATAACTATTTTCCTTTTTTTTTTTTTTAAGACCCAAATAGGAAATTATGAACTAACTATTTTACTAGTTGAAAAAATAGAAAAACACAACTGTTAAAATTTCATTTCAACAAATTAACGATTCTGTAAGAAAATAAATAAATAAATAAATAAAATAAAATAAAAAGTAATTTAATGAATGGTAATGCATTCAAACTCTTTTTTGCGTCCCTGAAATAGAACTATAAATAGTAAGCTCACAATATAAAATATATATATTTTTTAAACAATTTACCATTACTAAAGCAAACATTAAATAGTTTGAGTCCAAAGACCAGATCACAATATACAAAAACTCTATTTCGTATATCGGTATAAAGAAGGCCTGCACTCGTGTAAATTTCTACGTATCTTGTGATATAACCTACCAATTTATATCTTAATCCGTTGTGGAGTTTAGACGCTTGTACACTTCAAATAATTGGAATTTCTAGTCAGTAATGGGAAAAAAAAAATTGTGTTTATGTAAAATAAGTACCAATCATATAATCATAAAAACCTATAAAATTTGTGCGGCGCTGACCTATAATACAACTACCATTTTTTAGTTTAATAGAATAAGGCGTTTATACGCCATCGCACTTTCAATACTTTGAGTCTATAGGTTATAATAACAGAGAATCCTGCTTTTTTTTTTTTTTTTTTTTTTTTTTTTTTTAATAACTGTAAGTTCACCACCTATAAAAATATATACAATTCGTGAAACTGGGACCTATTACAAATACCTACCAATTGTTAGTTTACCCGATTAAGTCATTTAGATGTTTTCAAATAAGTCATAGGCCTTAACTAAAAAAAATATTCTGTGAGCCACTGTGATGTCCAACTCTCAATAAAACCGACATTTATCAAAATCTATACAACTCGTGCGACGACTCTCTAAAATACGAGGTGTGTTCAAAAATAAACCGAACTTTTGCTGTATCAGCTTTTTTGCTTATTGTACAGCATTTTAAGCACCGTCCCCCTTAAAAATATTCCCCTATACTGGCGTTCCCATCGTTTCTTCCATTTTTGGAACGCCTCCTGGAACGCATTTTGTGGGACAGCGCGCAGGTTTCTCGTTGCATTGACCTGTATCTCCTCTATGGTTTGGAAACGAGTCCTTTCAACGAGTTTTTCAGTTTGGAAATAGAAAAAAGTCTGCTGGGGTTAAAACCGGAGAATACGATGGACGGGGAACAACGGGAAAGCGGTGTTTTGCTAGATAGCTGCAGACAAGGAATGATGCGCCTCAAGTTTTTCACTCAAAATTTGATGACATGATCCAACGATGATGCCCACCTCCTCAGAAACTTCCCGAACGACAATTAAACGATTTCCGTGAATTACAGCACAAACTCTATCCACATGGCCATGATCTGTTGATGTGGAAGGACGTGCAATCATCACAGGACTTGGAATCGTCACAGAACGACATTCTGTCCTATTGAAAACGTGTAAATCATTCATAGCACTGTGTGCGACTCATACAGTTCTCCCAGTATGCTTGACTAAGCATTTGAAATGCCTCTGTGAAAGTTTTGCCGAGTTTGTAGCAGAATTTCACACACACACACGTTGTTTTTCAAGCTCCTCCAATGTTACTTAGTCACTAATTCAATGAGCAGGCTGTACACGTGCTTACTTCAGCGGCTGTGGTTCGCTTGCTAATTGTCCGAGCGACACGAGACAAATGGCAGTTTGTTGTCTAAACCTGACGCTAGGTGCGCTCAGTAGACGCAGCGCGCTCTCTCTGCTAGTTGGCGCGCTATTTTAAAAGTTCGGTTTCTTTTTCAACACACCTCGTATACTTACTAACTTTCAGATTCCAAGAAAAAGAATTTAGACGTTATCACATTAGACTTTATCACACGATTTTACTCGAGACTTAGAAAACTCATCTATTGACCAAAAATTAAGAATCATATACGAAAGGACGCCTAAACGAAAGTTAATAGCGCGAAAGAAAATCTGTTGAGGCATATTTAAAGGAAAGCACTAGTGAAACCATAAGTTTACCTATTTATATAAGGTTTCTAACGATTTTCCTGAAGTAACCAAACAATAGATACGAACGGACATCTTATAGGGTGGTTTATAGAGTGAATTTTAAGAGAATTGTTACAGCAGGTCTTGAGGTACGATCTTAAGGTCACACATCCGGTTTCTGTATTATCAAGAAAATTTGGCAAAATGACCTGTACATTTGATCTGTCTTAATTATGAAGTTTCGCCATTTTACATTTGTTAGTATCAGAGACATTATAGTTAAATGATTGCCCAAACACATACGCATATACGTACATACATACACACTAACCAATAGACAAAAAACTCTTTTTTAGAGTCATGAGATCTTAAAATTTGTAAAGCCTATGAAAGTTTAACATTAAATTTTTTGACCGAATACAGTTCTTCTAATAAGAACAGTTGTCGAATCGAAGTGGTATATTATTTCGTAGTAGTTCATTTTATTTTAAACTAACACTTTTATTAAAATAAAAACTCCATGCAAAAGCATGCACAAGCACATAAACAACAACAACAACAAAATAAATAAATAAAGTAAGTCATAATACAAATTCAGCAAAAAAAAAAAAAAAAAAATACTACTGTATAATAAATGGAAAATGTATGTGATATTTCCATCTAACAAATGTTTATCTTAAAAGTTTATATTCAACTCTAGATAAATTTCCTTCAAAAAATTCCTACTTATAGAATAAAGAAAACAAAAATGTATTTGTAACTACTTGGGAAAAGGAAAAATAGGAAAGAAACTTTCATAATTTAATACTTTTGTAAAAAGCAATAATATCCCATTCTTCTTAATAACTTTAATTCTAGTCACTATTTAAAAGACTTCTCTGGAAAATAGTTACATGAGAAAGCAAGCGTTGTAGTTTATGCTTAACTAATCCGTACAGAGATGAAATGCAATAAAAGGCCTCAATAAAATGATTTTATGTGATTGATATAAATTATTTTCAATCTAACATTGACAATATTTGTAGAATAAAAACATAATATGTAATAATATTAAAACTACATCTATCAATGAACTACCTGTAAAGAAACTGAAAGATAATCTGAAGGGAAAAATAATTCTTAAAACAAATATAACTGGGGAGCATGATTATTAATTAAATGGAATATATTTATTGGGCATGTTTATAAATCAGGTATTTATTACCGATAATTTCTAGCCAAAACTTACTTAAATTTACCTATATACTGTTAATTTCCACCAAGCATTTTACGATTGAAAAAAAAAAAATCGTAATTACACAGAAAAAGAAAAAGAAAAAGAAGGTTATGCAGTACACTACCATGATTTAATCCTGTTATAAGAAACAATAATCTTCCATCATTCTTATCTGATTTAATTCTCTACACCATTCACAAGACTACTCCCGTAACAAGATGAGTGAGAAGATTATTGTTGTAATTTATGCCTAGTTCATCCGTATAAATATATTTGGCATGCTGCAGTCTAATAATATTTACTTAAATAAATTTATTTTTACCGCAAAGTAAGCAATTTTTTTAAATAATGAAGTGTATGTATACAATAGTAAGTTTATATTTAAAAAAGCACTAACCGTAATGTCGGTTTGTTGGCTGCGTGGGTAATTGGTTTCGTTAACTAACTGTAAAAATAACTGAAAGGTATTCTGAAAAAAAAAAAAAAAAAAAAAAAAAAAAAAAAGTTTATTCCTAAAACAAATGTAGCTGGTGAATATGATTATTGATTAAATTTAAAATGCATTTAATCTATTCTCGTAACAAGACTACTCCAGTAACAAGATGCTGGAGATGATTATTGTTGTAATTTATGCCTAGTTCATCCGTAGAGTGATAAATATATTTGGCATGCTGTAGTCTAATAATATTTACTTAAATAAATTTATTTTTAACCGCAAAGTAAGCAATGTTTTAAATAAAAAAATATATGTATATAATTGTAAGTTTATATTTTAAAAAGCACTACCAGTAATGTTGGTTTGTTGGCTGCGTGGGTCACTAACAGTAAAAATAACTGAAAGGTATTCTGAAAAAAAAAATCCTAAAACAAATGTAGCTGGTGAATATGATTATTCATTAAATTTAAAATGCATTTAATCTATTTATAAATCAAATATTTATTCTTGACATTTTATGGGCAACGATTATTCAAATTTAGAATTATTTATTTGAAGCAATTCACGCGTGAAAACAAAATAATCGTAGTTATATTGAAAAAGAGAAAGTGATGAATTACATCTCTATGATATCCTGTTAGAAGAAACAAAAATATTCCGTTTTTCTTATCGTAATAATATCTCTCATCATTTACATGGCATCTCCCGAAACAAAATACGTGAGAAGACGACAATTGTTGTAATTCATTCCTGATTGATCCGTTGAGTGCCAAACAGATAGCAATCAAATAATACTTGTTTAAAGAAATTTATTTTTACTGCAAGGTAAGGAGTGCTTTTTAAATAATACATGTAATGACATTTCTTATGGAAGCCTCTGCGCAAGTGTGGATTCAACGAGTCCACTAGTAAAATAGGGGAGACAACCTTTTCGTTGAGAGAAAATAAGCGATAAGGGAATACCGAATGACTGGATGTTTACTAAATTCACACCTGTTGGTCAACTTGGAAATCCTCCAAGATTTTCGACTCGTCCTCACTGCTAGGCGTAGGAAACGTGGTTACATTATAGTAAGTTTGCATCTAAAGAGGCAGTACCGGTAAAAAAAAAGAAAAAAGAAAAAAAAAAAAAACTGAAAGATATTCTGAAAGAAAAAAAAAAAAAAAGAACTTGTTCCTCAAACAAATGTAGCTGGAGAATGTGACTATTAACTAAATGTTAAATATGCTCTACTTGTTTATAACAACAAACATTTATTCTTGATATTAGGCAATGATTATTGAATTTTTAAATAATTTACTTCAAACAAAAACTAGAAAACAAAATAATCGTAATTACACTGAAAAAGAGACACCTACGAAATACATTTCTATGATTTAAACCTGTTAAAATAAATAATAATTTCCCTTTTTCTTTTCTTAATAAATGCCTGTGACCATTTAAAAAGCAACTTCCGAAACGTGTACGTGAGAAGAAGACAATCACTGTAATTTATGCCTAATGCATTCATAGAAATCTAGACCGAGTAGAAATACTTCAATTCGGTGATATTTGCTTGAAACAACTTAGATTTTTCCACAGTGTAAGCAATGTTTATAACATAAAAACCAGATAAATAATTATAAAAAATAAACTTTTAACAAAGCACAACTAATAAGAAAACTGAAAAAAGTTCTAGAAAAAAATATATATCTATTTGGAAATAATATATCTGGAAATTATATATATATTTATATATACATATATACACATTTGTATTATATATGTATGTTATATGCATTATACATTTGTTTTACATATATATACAGAGTGATTATAAAAAAAATATACCGATGTATGAGACTGTAGCTATCATACCGTTTACAGAAACTGAATAAAAGTTTGGTGTAAGGTGTTTTGAGGTATGCGCTCAAGAAGTCTTTAAAGAACAACAGTCACGGCTACAGTGACAAAATTTCGAAACTCCTACTTTATTTTTTTAATTTATTTATTGGAATGGAATCTCCATAGCAAAAAACTATAAATAGCGTTGGAACGATACCCGTAGCAGGAAAATTTCCAGCTCCAGGCAAACTAAGAAGAAAAGGGAAAACAACAGCGATATGCCCACCAGATCAAGACTTTCATGCACGTCAGATTTCACACTGAGTCTTTGGCTCTGACTAAAGCCTACTGATTCTGTCTTCGAAACAGGAAAAATAGGCCAAGATAGGCTTAATTTCGAATTAATGTTTGCAGTTAACGAAAAGTGAGCCTCGTCCGCCCACAGAATGCATTACGGCCATCTGTTATTCTCCTCATATCGGATAAGAGATTCTATCGCAAATTCTATCTGTTGTTGGTTATAACCCGCTTACAGATTTTGGACACGTTGAAACAGTTGTGGAAACATTTGGGGAACAGAGCGCAGAATCTTGCGTATCGTAGAGTTCGGCAGCTGCAGAGACTGTGACACATCGCGTGCACTTGCACGGGGAACTTCGCTTACACTATTAATAAAATGTAACTTTGCTGCCAGAAATTCTCTGTAATTACAGAAAAATATGTTTTGTCAACGTAATTTTTCCGCATTTTACGACGTTATCTCAAATTACAGAGAATTTCTGGCAGAGTAGTTGCATTTTTTTTTAACAGTGTATCGTCTGGTGGATTTGTGTAACAGTCTCTTCGGAAGGGAAGGTCGTTCTGGCCGAGATCGATCGTATGTGCAACCAATTTCTTGAAATTTACGTATCAAGCCCCGTACAGCTTTTACAGTACACGGGCTTCAGCGTTGCCCATGGTGTCTGCGATACACACTCCAAATACGCGATGTCACTGCGGCATTCTGTCCGCTCAAATAATAAATCTTTACAATTTCACCAAGTTGTTTCCCCGTAAGAGAATGGATGTATGGATTTTTTACGTTGCACTAGTGCTCCGAAATTGAATTGGCGACAGTCTGAGACTCACCACTAGAGGTGGTCCGGTGACATACTATCACAAATTCGATCCTCCACGGAAGGGTCCTCGTAAACGACTTATTGTTCACTGAGCGAGAAAGCATGATACACATCGCGCATTTCACAATGCTTTATTATTCAACTAATGCGGTGACGTGTCATGACAGTGTCTTACGAAATTAGCCCACAAAATTAGAACCCTTATTCAGTAGCCTTCATGAAATTAAGGATACCATGGTCTCTTCTTCTCGTTTCGAAGCAGAATCAGTAGCCTTTAGTCAGAGCCGAAGACTCAGTGCAAAATGTGACGTCATTAAAAAAATGAAAGTCGTGCTCTGAAATGCACGCCGCAGTTGTTTTCTCTTTTCTTCTTAGTCTACCTAGCTTAGTCTACCTAGCGTGCTACAGGTACCGTTCCAACGCTATTTATGTTTTTTTATTTTTTTTTTTTTTTTTTTTTGCTATGGAGATCCCATTCAAAAAAAAAAAAAATGTAGATAAGCCATTTGAAATTTCTGAAATTTTGTCACTGTAACCGTAACTGTTAGAGTTCTACTGTTGTGTTTTATATGATTCTTAAGCGCATACCTCAAAATACCTTCCATCAATTTTTTATTCAGTTTCGGTGAACGGTATGATAGCTATGGTCTCATATATCGGAATAGATTTTTTTTTTATAAACGCCCTGTATCTATCTATCTATATATATATGTGTGTGTGTGTGTGTGTGTAAAATAATTGTAACTGTAGAATATGTTTATTAATCAAATGTAAAATGTATTTCACATGTTTATCATTTATTGTTGAAATATTACAGTCAAAGTTATTCAAATTTAGAATGATTTCCTTTAAATATTTCGCG
Organism: Salticus scenicus; assembly: GCA_963930645.1. Classification (NCBI taxonomy): domain Eukaryota; kingdom Metazoa; phylum Arthropoda; class Arachnida; order Araneae; family Salticidae; genus Salticus; species Salticus scenicus. The sequence goes on from OZ005649.1 coordinate 104,013,192, forward strand.
CGTGAAATAAAAGTGTTCGTAATTACACCGAAAAAGGCAAATGGGAAAATACTCTCCCATGATTTATTCTTGTTAGAAGAAACAATAATCTTCCGTCATTCTTATCAGATTAAATGCTCCTCGCCATTCACAAAACCACTACCGAAACAAGGTACGTGAGAAGAAGACAGTCGTTGTAATTTATGCCTAATTGATCCGTAGAGAGCTAGACTTTCTTGAAACGCTTCAATCCAAGGATGTTTGCTTAAATTCTAATGGGGGCACTACTACTAAAATTGAAAAATGTACATTAAACAAAAATAAAAATAAAAATATTTTTTAAATACAGTGTTTTTAAATTAAATAATGTTAAAAATAATTAATTAAAAGTAATTCATATTTTCATTAATTGTAGAAGGAATTTTTAATATTAAATGTACAATTTAAATAAGGGAAAATGTTTGCTACCATAATAATTTTTATAAGTCATTCAGCGTATCTGTTTAATGCAGGAGCAGACGTTCTCAAATCCCGAGGACAGTCTTCGAAAAATACCTTTGCTCCCGAAAATTTTGAACACACTTGGGGTAATACGGATAACACCAGCGGATAACACACGCTGGTAATAATGATATAAATGTTTACTTATAATTATTTATTTTATTTATAATAAATACATCATACATAAAAATTACTAAACGTTTACTATTTAATTTAATTTATTTGCTTTGTCCTCAAAACTCCAAGGACGATGCCATACTTGTCTTAAAATTCAACAAAAAAATCTGGCTGCCCTAGTTTAATGATTCAATAATTAATATTATGCTTAGTATCAGTATGAAAATACAACACTTTATACAAAAACATTTCTATTAACTTCATTTTCTATAAAGAGTACATAATATATATGTGTGTATTTAAATTTTTAGTCATTACATTCATATACATTGAGTATTCAATCAGAAAAAGACAGCTATAAATGTAAAAAGCTGAATTGGTGTAAAATATTTGAAAAGCTATAAGTGTTATTGCCTATATTTAAGATGGACTGTACGACTTAATTTTAGAATCAGTGAAGAATAACAAACCAAAAGTTTGATCCACCGTTTCTGAATTTTATTGTTATTATTGCTACTATCTGAAAAATCACGGACTAAAAAGACCAAAGTTCCAATTGTATATTGATCAATTTTTACTTTAGCTTGTATTAATTATTTTTATTTATTATTATTTTTTCAATACAACATATACTCGAAATCAGAGTTAAATAGGTCTCAATTTGGCATATTCATTCGCATTTATTTTTTATTGCACGAGGTGTTAGTTATTGTTATATAAATACCCTATTTCATAAAAGGGTTTTAAATATTAACTTTTATTAATGAGTGTATTGTATATTTTTAATATATTTACCGTAGTCAATTTTTTAATGATATTTTGTTTATTGAAATTAATTTTAAATTTATTGGCCAATTTCATAATTAAAAAGCAATATTTTGCTCATTTTCAATTAATAATATATTAAAAATAAAATATAACAAGAATATCTCAAAAAGTTATTTTTTGATTTATTTAATACTTCAAAGAAATTGCAATGCAATATATATATATATATATATATATATATATATATATATATACAAAATCTAATAGATAAAAATAATTGCCTTATTTCTTTTTTCTGCTTAAATATGTATGGTAGATAAGAATAGAATTTTATAAATGCTAATAGAAAATGCATAGTTACCAAAATACACACACACACACACACACACACACACACAAAAAAAAAAAAGTTTTATTGGAACAATAAATTTTTATTTTGTTCTGTAATTTTATGTGCTTATTTTGTCATTTTAATACTGATTTTGAATAGTTAACCAAACTAATTTGTTTCAATTACCAGAAAAATGTTGTTGAAAGGGGAATCGCCGTCACATTGAAATATGGTAAGCAACGTTTATAAACAAACATTGGGTTAATTATATGCTTCTTTTGATTTTGGTATCAAATGTTTTGTTCAGGATATATGAGTAGAAAAACTTTGTTGTTTAATATTTATTCTTCTTTTTGTTTCAACTATATATTTTTTAAAACAGAAAAGTCTGTATAAAAAAAATAAAAATGAAAAATAAAATGAAAATACTAAAAGAAATAAAATTTACCAATCATTTAGCTCAGTTTCGAAATGGCAATTCAGTTTAAATTATTTTTCTGCTTTTTCAGCACTTAAATTATTCCTTAGTTTGTTCGGTTCAAAACAAAGCGATGTGTAGAAAAAAAAAAAATAAATGAGGCTTTAGTATAGGACTCCTTTGCGAAATTTGAAATTTGGCACCGAAGTAACTCGGACGTTTTTCAAAGAGGTCTTTACTAGCGCAATTATGATATCCGCATTTTAATTTATTAAAGCAATTTACAAAAAAAAAAAAAAAAAGTTATTATATCAAAAGCATCCTTAATTTACCAATTAAAATTCAAACTTAATTATCTTGTTTTTTTTTTTTTTTTTTTTTTTTTTTTTTCATTTTGCACGTGCACTTTTCATTTCCTAATTCAAAATAATTAAAAGAAAAAAAAATACTTTTTCGATAGTGTTTGGTTCTATACTGATTATTACTAATTTTCTTAATTCATGATTTTGATGAAATTTTGTCAAAAGCAGAATTTAGTTTAGGACGGAAAACTATTAGTTTTTTTTTTATTTTATTTTATTTTATTTTATTTTTTATTATTATTATTATTATTATAACATTGCTTTCAAATTATTCAAATATATTTTCGATAAATGTCCAACTATCGTAAAACTGGTATCGTAAAAATCCGCAGATTGAGATTAATAGTCCTCAGTCCTAAAAAAAAAAAAGTAAGAATTACAAACATAAGCATCTTAATTTTTGTAGGTTTTTTTTTTTTTTTTTTTTTTTTTTTTTTAAGTCCTATTGCCTACGCTTTGGTCCTAAACCTATGGGTCTAGCGCCCTCTTTCTAAGGGGTCCTAGCCCGTATTTTTGCAAGTTTCGAAGAAAACCACAAAAAATTCCGAACGGCTAGGTCGATGAGTGTGACCTATTATCGAACCCGGCACTTCTGATCTACCAGCTTTGAGCGAAGAACCACTCGGCCTCTGGTGGACCTTAATCAGACAGGCTGATGGCTGACATCTGTATATCATGCATTAAACACTAGTCTAAAATTTGCTGATACAACATATAACAATGTTCTAAACTTCAATAAAAGGACAGAAGATGAATACCCCGAGATACTAAATATTCAGTTATAGTGCATAATGTCACGAAGAATTTTTAAACGTGTATGAGCACAAGTAAAATTTATTTCAAAGAATATACTTTTTTACTTGAAATGATTTACTTGCAGAAAAACGCTTATGAATATATACCGCAGCTCACCGAGAAGAAAGCGAGAAGAATTTTCTGTAACTGAACTCTAGGGAAAAAAACTCAACTTGCTGGAACTGAAATCCTTCATCTGGTGAATTCTCGCTTCTTAAATAGGTCATTACTTGTGTGTCACTTTAAATATCTACCATCTGCCATAACAAACTTCCTTAAAAATACCATCGAGCCCAAACATACACGAAAACTTCACCGAAATCTACACTCTCACTGTAATTACCTTCTCCAACTCCAACTAATACCCCGCTTCAACCGATAAAAACACCCGGACTAATTAAATCAGTTTCAAAACTTCACAAAGTTTGATATCCCTGCGAAAAAATGTTATGAATGTTCATACATTTCAAAACTTAAATATAGAAAAAAATAATTATAATACCAATTACATCATTTAGTATGTGCTTAACATATTTCTCTTTTTTTATTTAAAAGCATATTCATTCATTTGACTTAATAATCTGCTGTCAGTATCTTACTTAAATTTATCAAAACTCCCAGAAATTTCCCGAAAGAATTAAGCCGTTCATTATTACGGAGAAGTAAAGTATTTAGAATGTAAACATTTAATATTTATGTGATTAAAAGAAAAAAAGCTTTTTTTTACTTTTTTATCGCATTTAATGCTGATCCCAATTAACACTCTATCTCCAAAAACAAGATAATTGAAGAGAAAGCAATCCCCGTAATTTTTGCCATAATTAGGCCAGAGAGACTTTATGCTTAGATCTAAGGATGTTTATTTATCTTCGAATGTGACATTGTTTCTGATGGAAAATGAATTTTTAATAATAATTTGAGATTGGGTAGCATAACATTTTATTTCTCAGTAAAAAAAGAAAGAAAGATAAGATAAAAGAAAAAAAAAATGAAAAATCTACCCCGTTTGATTTTATATATAATATTTTTTAAGTAAACATTTGCATTTTTAAACATTCAATAAATTGCATTAAAAAAATTAAAGGAAAATATTTTTTATAAATTAAATTAATCGTTTAAATAGAAAGATATTAAAACTTCTTCACACACCATAAATTTTAAGTCAGCACAACCAGTTTCGAAAGGACGTAGCCTCTCTTCATCAGGTGCAAACACGTGCTACTGCCTTGGAGGCAAAAGCAAGACTAAATTTAAGGTGTGTGAAAAGTTTTAATATCTTTCTATTGATTGTACGCCAGTTTTTGAATTTAGTTTTTGGTAATCGTTTAAATATTTACGTTTTCAATCATGTTAAAATAGTATTATTTATTTACTAGCCCCAATTAAAATGGATGAATGCTGAAAGTTTGCATCGTTTGTCTGTGAATAAATCTGTTAATCTGTTGGTTTTTAAACGTTTAAACGTTTAAAACGCGGACAATTACGCATATTTAATAGGGATGGTACTTAACTATATTTAATTAAAATATGATTTCAGATATTTCAGATTATAGATATTAGTCAGATATTAGTCAGATATTAATTAAGTTATTAGTAATATATATATGTCTATTTTCAGGCAACTTTGGATTGATATTTTAAAATTAACGAGATGGAAATCTTCCAACTTTCAAATTATGTTAAATCATTAATTGAGTTTTTATTATTATTAATATTATTATTGGAGTATTAAAAATATATTTTTTTAATTTTAAACCAATATAGACAAATATTAATAATTGGCTCTAAAATGTAATTTTGAGTTCATAGTATAAAAATTTCTAAATTTAGTTGAAGACTAGTGATCTTAAATAAAAGTAATACTTATGGAAATTCAATTCTGAATCTGGACTGATATTTTATAAATTTTGAACTAACATTCTTCCAACAGAAAATAATAGATGTTACAGAAAAATAATATTTAATAAATTGCAAGGTCAGTATAAATCTAAATTTATACTTGTTCTCCTCGATATTGTTCTAAAACTGCGTATGCTAAATAAAGTATTTCCAACGCAAATGGTTACCTTTAGATACTTTAAGTATAGAAAGTTCTCAGAGAACTACAGCCATTACTGAGTTATATAAACACCATGATGATTATAAATATGCTTCAAAAATAAATTTAGCTTAAAAGCAGTTGTTAAAATTTACAATTAATGACCTTATCTATAGCTGAAACATGGACGCTGTTTATCAACTACTAATTAATTTAGTAAAAGAGTATTGCATCTTACAATGATAGAATGATTAAAATTTGACAAAACAACTTTTATAAATTTAGTTTCCTCAATTCGTATCAATTTAGTCAAACAAATGATATTGGCAATAAAAGAAAAAAAAAAAAAAAGTGTTTTGCGTGACTTTGAAGGCAAAACAATATTATAAGGATACTAAAACATCTACAGTCAGTAACAATAGTCTCCGAACACTAGCAAACATTCCTATGTATAAAAGGTATACTTAATACAGTTTTATTAAATAAATCCTTGTCGAATCCTGTTTTTAGATTCGGAAATGATTTATTTAACAAAACTGTATTAAGTGTACTTTTTTTACACAGGAATTTTGGCTAGTGTTCGGAGACTTTTATTACCGACTGTATATAGGTGTTTCATCAATTATCACTAATCGAATGCATCGGTATCACACCATAAATACCTTGAAATGTGACCACTGTAGGAAAAAAACATGCATTATAAGTTTAACTTTGTACTCCATGGGGAAATTTTTGTATTCTATAGGGAAATATTTGTATACTATAGGGAAATCCGTCGGGAAAGGGAGAATCAGAAATTGCATGTTGAGCAGGAATCAACCTCGATTACAAAAAGATGGATATTGTTCATTAGCACCTTTTCTGTAAAACATTGTGTGGGTTAAAACTCTTTGATACATGCCCTGATACCGGAGACGGCTTAGGTTCGATTTTTCTCAGATCCAATCTGCATCCCTTCCATCGTCAAAGTAGAGTCAATGAAAAAAAAAAAAAAAAAAAAGGATAATAAAAACAAAGTATCGTCTAGCATACCCGAGGTTTTTTTTTTTTTTTTTTTTTTTTTAATTTTTTTAGGAAAAGTAAACAGTCATATTATTTGAATTACTCGGAATAATCTCACTCTTTCGAAAAGAGACTTTTCACTCTTTAGAGGCTGGCTCCATTTTGGCATGTTCAAAGAGTGATATGCCTTTCATTTAGAGTCAAATATCACTCTTTATATTTTAGAGAGAATGTGCACATGAACAGGCTACAAAGTTTACAGCAGCTTAAGGACAGTATTCCTGCTGAAATATGGATACTCAAACCAAAAGTGTTGACAACAGTTCTGGATAAATGTGCTACACACTGCTCATACGTGTGTCACCCAAAATGGCAGACACCTGCCTTAGATTATTTTATAAAAATAAAGTTAATAATATCATATCTTGTGTCTTTATGTGTGTGAAATATCAATGAAAACTAATGATAAATAAAACTTCATTCAAAGTTATAAGACCTTCATGAATTTTGGCATACTAGTGTACAATGAAGTATATTTTGTGCAGTCAAAAAAAAAAATGTAAAAAATTGCATAATTTTCTTATGGATGAAAATGTAAAAAAGAAAGAAAAAGAAGAAAGAAAAAGAAGAAAGAAAAGGATTTCTGGTACTTTTCCTTTGTCATTTTTTTATGCTTTCTCCTTGATGACTCCCACAATGCTGGTTTCTAAGTAAGATCAATCTACTGTGAAATATTATAAAACGGGTGAATATAAATCATAGATTCATACAATAAAAGTTTATTCTTTCTCTTTCAACCACTCGCTATAAACGGAATATATGATTTCAAAATTTCATTTTTTAAGAAGTTCTATTAAACAAAGTTTTGTGTAAAAAAAAAAAAAAAAAAAAAAAAAAAAAAGAGGTTTTATTTTATTAAAATCTGAAAGGAAAGAGCGTTTTATTGAAGTATTATTTTACTGTGCAATTTATAAATTATATATTTCACATAAGCACAGAGATTTTTGACATTTTTATCTTGTTCGATAAAAAAAAAAAAAAAAAAAAACGCATACATGTACGGCATAACTATAGTTCTGTTTCTTATACAAATAGCTTACCTTCTTACAAAGTTTAAAATAGATACTATGAGTAGAGTAAAAAGATAAACAGTATTATGTAGACAATATATTTACTTAACGAAAAGTTAGAGAAAAAAATTAATTACAAACTTAGGTGAGCTATTTTCTTACGGGAGGATATACTTTACTGCTTTTTGTTACTTTTCGAACATTATATGTAAGGAAAGTATTGAAATCATTATTTTCGAAATTGATGTTGTATCTCGCATAGCTCAAAATAGACTGTCGTAGAATGTTGCCAATTTATATTTCTGTCTGCCATGATGTCTAGTATTACACCTTGAACTTTGGTTTTGACACGAGCTCCTCTTTTAGAAATATATACGATTTTACCCGATTTTTCGTGATGTATGAATGTATGTGTTTGTATCTGTTTATGTATATGAGTGAACACAATAACGTCTGAAAGTTTTGTTCCAATGAGTGGAATGTTGGTACGTATGTTATGGGTCACCGTTTCACCAATACTGTTGATTTTGGTGTTTATTGAACTTATATTTTTTTACAGGGACACAACAAACAATTCTTTATCATCATGGTCTTAGGGGTGAAGTTATTTGAAGTGCGATAGCGTCTAAATGTCGTATGCAATTGAGCTAAACATTTATATACATGTATTATTTGAAGAGCAAAAGTATTAAATTAAACAACATACTATATCGAGAAAAATACTGAGACACCCTAGTATATTTTTTTCTATTTATTTAAGACTTCTTTTGCATAAATTCATTTATACAATTTTTAATTTTTTAGTGTTCGGAAAGTCAAATGAATCATTCCAGATTTCTTCTCTTATTACAATTATCCGCGTTTCCTTCTTCCTTTTAGTTTTCTGCCTCTCATATCTGTTCTTTTTTTTTTTTTTTTTTTTTTTTTTTTTTCAGAATGCATTCCTTACATCTAAGACCCTATAATCGCAATTATTATTTTAGCAGAGAATGATGAGTTTAGTTAAAGTTTAGCTAAGCATCTTTCGAATAATTTACATTGTTTTGATTTAATTCTGTAAAAAAAAAAAAAAAAAAAAAAAAAAGAGAGATTATATACACTAACAGGTAATTCCACACATATTTATCTATGTTAATATGTATATATAAGTTTCATAATCTAGAACTCAGCATTTTCATATTACATCTTTGTACTATTTTGTTTTTCACCCCTATATTTTTTTTTATTTATTTTTTATTTTTTTTTAATGCATCATCGTATTTAATTTTAGAAAGACATTAAAGTACATTTTCATCTTTTACTAGAACATAAATTCATGCAAAATAGCGCATTAGAGTTTTTTTTTTTTTTTTTTTTTTTCAATAGAGAATAGTTAGACTGAATCGTCAATGTCGATGCACTCTACGAAATACTTCCAATTTAATTATTGCATCTAGGAATTTACATTCTTCTTTCAATATCATACAAGAAACTTTTTTTTTTTAATTTACTAGTGATTTCTGAAATGATTTAAAAATTTAAGTATTTCAAGAAAATTATAAATACTATACATAGTATTATTCAGTTGATTTGAGTTGTGTTGACTTAAGGTCAGGCTAAAGCCACGAAAGAGCAATTGGGAACGGCTCATTTCGATTTCGTAGCACCCAGTAATATCAATTTTGCATTTTTAGCAAAAATTATCTTATTAAGACTAATTAAACTTATTAAAAATTATCTTATTGAAACTGTTTTTTTTTTTTTTTTTTTATAGATATCCGGTTAAAATCTATTATAAGAAACCATATAAGCATAAAATACTTAAGGGAACTTGGCACCTTTGACTTGGCACTACTGTTTTATATAAAAGCTTATATTTCCATTTAATAATTATAAGAACTATTTTAGGTTTGTTCAGTAAAACACATATTTAGGTAACAATTCTTAGGATTTTTTATACTTTTTTTTTACAGGTTTGAAATCTTAAAATTAATAACATTATTACTACTACTATTATTATTATTATTCAAATTTTTACATAAACAAGAACTTTTAAATCTTGTTCTCTAAAACTAATTAATAAATTTCAAAATCCATCCCTATTTCTTTTAAGTAGGTTCTATTAAACATCCAAAAAAGTCTTTTATTAATTAGCCTTTCGCAATTAGCATTTTTAAACATTTCGAAGATTACGAATTCATTAAAAAAAATGCAAACTGACATATCGTAATTTAGAGATTTTAAATCCATAAAATTTACATCAAAAATCATAAGAACTGGTGCCTGGATATATATTTTATTGAACATGTCTAACATAGTTCGATTTATAAATATTAAATGGAAATATAAGTTTTTATATGAAACAATCATTGATGTCATGTCCCCTTAAGTACAATTTTATAATTCATGCTTAATTCTAAAATAATATGGTCAATCAGAATTTTACGAAAAGTCCATAAGCTTGTATTTAAATCGTAATAATGTTAAAATATATGATGATTCTTTGATAAATGCTTATATTAACATCTAGACAAATCATTTATTATTGATATATAATAAAATAACGATTTTCTTGTATAAGAAAATGTTAACACAAAATAAAATTAAAAATTTTCATTTTAAGTCGGTACTATTAAACCCCTACTTAACCCGTTAGTAGTCGCTAAGTTGGTCGATTTGCCGCCCATCTTTCAATTTTGAAAGATTTTTTTATTCAATAGCCACCAAAAATTTTTAGAAGTGCCATTTGATATACATAATACACGAATAAAATCGAAGAAACGTCGATCACATCACTTCTTAAAATTATTGGTGACAGTTAAATAAAAAGTGCGCAATCAGTAATAGGTGGCGCTGTCTATAACGACTACCAACGGGTAAAATGAAATTTAATGACCCCTACTTAAAATGATCACATTCACTTTTGGTAAAAAAAAAAATGTAAGCTAGTTTAAATCTGTTTATTTAATAAAATCAAATATTGATTCGTAATACTAAATTTAAAAGTTACATCTAATGATCTTTCTTTTTAGTAATAACAAATGTAAAATAAGCATTTATTGATATGGAAAAAGTGCCTTTTTTAAAAATGAATATAGAACACAGATTATGAATAACACCTATGCTGGCGATTGAAAAGGAATTTTTAGACATCCCCCAAGATATTACGTAAAATACGACCTTTTTCAATGTAAAGAAGGTATTCATTAAAATTTCATGTATTCCTGTAGAAGAGAACATACAGAATTAAGCCACTGCTTAGCTTTATTTAAATATTCTGCCTACGGCGAAAATTGAAAAAATTATGTAAATCCTCAATATTGAATCGATTTATAAAAAAAAAATACATAACTTGAGGAAATTTGCGTTTATAACATGCCTATAAAAAATACTTGCTGACTTTTTTATATCGAAACTGCAAGAAAAATATTTTGTTGACATAAGGTTTATAATCGATAAAAAAAAAAAAAAAAAAAAAGTTGTTTTTTAATAATATTGAAAGAAATGTTTACCCAAAAATATATTATTATATGTCCAAACATGAATTTATATATATATATATATTAATTCAGGTGTTAAAAGCATTCATTTTTAAATCTTTGTATTAAATCTTTGAACTTTCAATAGAAGATTCCGCCTAAAAAAAATTATAGGGTATGATTTGTATTTTTTATTTCATATCTATGGTATATGGTAAAATATGTCCCTTTAATAAACAAATAATTATTATTTCCTCTGAACAGATAATAATTCTTAAAAGCAGTGCATATATAAACGTAGTTATAATTTAAAATTGGATATTTTTGACTGGATTGTAACGCATAAAACCTTTGACACAGTTACTACTTATTACCAGAATTTTGTGAGAGTTTGACACCTCTAACGCATGCGCTGCGAACTGAAAGAAGTAAGAAAAAACCCTCTCGTAAATCAAGTTGTTGTATGATTTCTATTGTTGTAATGGAACTAAAAACTTCAAATTTGATATGTAGGCTAATTCTAATGCATACATTCTCCCTAAAAAAAGGTTTTTAAAAGGTCAAAAATCAAAGGTGAAATCATTCAAAATACTTTTAAAATTAAAACATTTCATACATGCGATTTAAAGCTTTTATTATGAATACGTCAAAATGATGTAAAGTTTTTATATAATTAAAATCAAAATAAGTTTCGTAGAGTTATAAAACGACGTAACTTTTAAGAAACCTCTAAATGAAGTATTATCGACATTGAAAATGGCGTAAATTCTTACTCATTCAACAGGAAAAGGGCATTTTCGTAAGGAAACTACTGCGCTTTACAATGATTGTATAATAATATTTGTTTTTTAAGATTGTTGCCATTTCAGAGTTTCATTTTACGAAATAATTCATTTGTGATAAATTATAGCTGTTCATGCTTTTGTGGCTTATTAATAAATATAGAAATTTAGACTTGTAATTATAAATGGATTTATTTAAATCAAAGACCAGCAAAGCAAACAAAACTGGCTAGTAATACAATAAAATAAAATAAAAAGTGTCATTTCACCAATTTTTTCTTTAACTGAAAACAATTTAAGTCTAAAGTTTTATAAAGAATTTATTCTGTATTCAGTTCCTTTTATGTACTTAAATATTAATTTACTGAAAAATGGATATATATTATTTTGAAAATACATTTTATATAAAACCAGTATGCCGTGGCCATAACAAAAACTTCCTTTCGTATTTTGCTAGACACATTCACGCAGTACAAATTATTCAGCAATATTATTATTTATTTAAGTTATTTTCCATTATAAATGATGATTTTCAACTCCTCAAATAACTATAACACTAAATGTAAAAAAAAAAAAAGGTCAATATTGTGCAATAATAATAAACAACATCATATTAGATAGTGACGATTTCTTTTGAAATGTAACCATATCGAAAGTTTAAATAACTCGGGGAGAGGGGGCATGCTCCTACGTATACAAAATTGTTCTTCTTGTTGTCTTTTACTATTACAAATATAACTATATATTTTATTTTCACATTCAAAAGTTAAAAATAATTTTCATTACGTACATTTATATTATACTGTGTTCAATACTGCCATTTCATAAATTATGAAAAACGAAATGACAGCACCACCAGTTAAGTGATTGATCTTCAAATGCAATGAACACCAGTTTAGGTGAGGTTCCAACTAAATTTCGCCCATTGCTTCGATACATACAGCATCTACAACATTATATATATATACATGATGTCGTAATATGCGGACCTGGAAATTATATTTTTTAAATTTTAAGTATGGTGAATTTACGGATATTTGCTTATTATGGATATTTTATAAGACAAAATCGTTATTTACGTAATTTTGAGAACATTTTATATTTAGAAGTATAAGGACTTAACGTGCGGTTACGAAGACGGAGACCAGGTAATAATAACCTTTTGTAATCAGTTCGTAACAAACCAATTAACAGTAAAACAACCATGATACTTTCAGGCCACTTACAATGAAAAACGGGCAATGAATTAGTGCTTTTTCTTGTAAGTACCATGCAAAAAGAAAACTAACAATTAATGCATGCATCATATATGCTTTTATTCATATATAGTAAAATCTTAAAAAAAAAATTAAAAAAAAAAGACTTCGAATGATTTTCACAAACAAAATTAGTTTGATTTTACATTTACTATAATTTATCTGTCAGAAATGTAAAAAGACTTTCAGTATACTCTAAATGATATTTAAAATTGAAAAAGTATATACTCATAATATTGCAACGCTGGATACATTCTAGTTCCTAAAGCATAAATATTCAAAATGAAAAAATCCATTTTTCTTATATTGTTAAGTTTTTAGCAAATTTTCAAATTACGTAATTCATCATTCCGTTTGCCTCTAGCACTCATTTATTATTCAAGTTTATTTATTAAAAAAAAAAAAAAAAAAAAAAAAAAGGTTGAATCTTGTTTAAAAACATTCAAAATCAAAAACTGAAATTTAATAATAAATTAAAATAAATGTTTTCCTTCGAAAAAAAAAAAAATATATATATATTGGTTATTTTAATGCAAATGGAAATTATCTGAAATAAAAAATGGTTGATCAGACACGAAATTGAAAAACCATGTAATTACGTATTGTATTTTTTTTTAATTCTTTAATTAAATGTATTAATGTATTATTAATTTTTTATTAAATTGTTTTTTTTTTTTTTTTCTGTTTTAATGTATAAGTAGTTTCTTTAATATATTTTTTTCTTTTTACAGATGTTTCTTCTTCTATAATATTTTATATGAAATATACTATGTTTTAAAGGGTCCTTCCATGTCAAATTGATCAAACTTTTTAAAAATTGAAACACACCATCATAGATTTGGAACATATTTGCTACACTTATAGAACGTTTTATACTGATTCTATAAATGTCATTTATTACACGATAAAATTGTTAAAATTTTTATAGTGTAACCATTTTAAAAATTTTGGTTATTAGTAGAAGGACTATTGTCCCTTAAGGTATTATTTAAATAAAATTCCTAAAGGATTTTCATGTTCTGTGATATATTTCCAATTTAATACATAGCTGCCAACGGTTTCTGATATTTAAATATTGGTATTTTTCATAAGATTTTTCTCATTATTGAATCATGGAAAACTGCTGCAAAATTTATTAAATTAAATTAATGCTATTAAAATAAATTCTATTAAATACTATAGAATTCAATAAAATTAAAGTATTATATGAAATTTCCAATATATAAAATTTGGAAAGGTTGAAAGCTATGATAGTGTTACTCTTTATTTTACATCTTACAATAAATTGTACCTTTCAATAATATTAAAACTCATAACAATTCATGTAAATAACCAAAATAATTTTGGTAATAAAATGTTATCCATTAGAGATAAAATATAATAATTAAAAGGAAATTTTAGTGTTTTTTATTAAACAAAATTCGTTGAGTGCAATATGCTGATTATATATGTTTATCACTTTCAGTCTTCAAAATTTATTTTTCATTTACATAAAACGATTAGGCGCCTTCTTACCACAAACAGCATATAATGAAAAAGAACTTAAAACTTCTTTTAGATAAGATTCACTTATAGAAAATCTTTCAAGAAAATCCCTGATTAATTTAAACCGGCTTTTAGCTGTAGTGTCAGTCAAAAGATGAAAAGTTAACAAAACTTGATAGGAAAATTCTCTTTTTCTCTGTTCTAAAGCCATTGACTTAAGAACTTTCTCAGATAAAAACACTGCATGCGCTTTTTTTTTTTTTTTTTTTTTTAAGATTTCTTTTATTTATAATAACTTATTATGTAAGTTTCGCCCCTCTGAGTTTTCTCTTTTTGAAAAACTATTAACTTTTGAAAGAAGTTTATATTAGTATTTTAGAGATTTATACTAAAGATTATTATGGCATGAAAAGATTAAAATTTTGTTCATTAAACTATTATATAGTTTTAAAAGATGGAAGATACCATTTTCGCTATACGAATTCATTATGTAAGTATAGTTATTCTCAGTTATCCTTTCTGAAATTTATCAATTTTCGTTGAAATTTTAAAAACATTTAGCACCTCATGTCATGTAGTTATGAGGCAAATAGTTTTTTTAAATATTTTTGGTAAAAACTTAATCCCTATTCGTTTATTAAAATATATAACTATTGTTATAGAAGTTAATAAAGAAATTAGTTAAGTTTTCTTTAAAAAAGTATTTTTTTTTCTTTCAATTGTTTTATCTTTTTTAATAACCCCTTACCTGCCGATAAAAATTTACAAGCTTCGCTTCCCAGTGCTACCGTTGTCTCTCAGCTTTGAAATGGGTAAATCTTTCAAAAATATTGCCAAGATTACTTTCAATGTTACTTTATTGCATCTCCAAAACATGTAAATAGTTTCACTGGTAACAGTACAATACAAAATACCATACTTTCGAAAAACGTATATATACGCCCGGGGCAATTAAGGGCTTAATAATCAGTGCAAGGTATTAAAAATTTTAACATATAGTTGTCATAAGTAGCTTATATATGGATCTAATTTTAAAACATGTAAATAGTTTCACTGGTAACAGTGCAATACAAAATACCATACTTTCGAAAAAGCGTATATATACGTACGGGGCAATTAAGGGCTTAATAATCAGTGCAAGGTATTAAAAATGTTAACATATAGTTGTTATAAGTAGCTTATATATGGATCTAATTTTAAAATATTTATATCTTATTTTATTAATATGAATAAAAACAAAGCTTAAAATATCTAAAATGCATATTCTGAAAAACTTTTGCAAACAAGAGTAACTTTAATGAAAAAAAACAGACTTTCCCTTTTAGATAAGAATCACTTATACAAAGTTTTACAAGAATAATTGTTATTGATTTAAACCCACCTTTAGGTGTAATACGAGTCAAAATTGAAATGTCTATAAAATGTGATAGGAAGAATCTATTTTTCCTCGTATTAAAGCCTTTCACTAAAGGAACCCAGCTAAAAAATGTCTGCAGAAAATCTTAAAAAAAAAAAATGCAGACCATTTGAAGGTATTTGGAACATAGTTATTTGCAGAAAATCTACAAAATAAATCTGCAGAAATTCTGCAAAAGAAAGTTGAAGAGAATTTGAAGGTATTTGGAACAACTTATCTGCAGAAAATCTGCAAAAGAAACATTGCAGACAATTTGAAGGTATTTGGAACATTTGTCTGCAGAAAATCTGCATATAAAAAGGTGCAGATAATCTGAAGGTACTAAAACTTTTTAACCGGTACTTTTAGGCTTTTAATCCTGTGAATCTTTCGCTCAGGAGCCCCCACATCCTCACATAGGGAAGACCTACACGGTCGACGCTGGTTCTTGGAGTGTTTTTTCTCTCAGTGTTTGTCGCTTCTTCGATGGGGTTAACGCCCATGTTGTCAACGTTTGCTTTATTGGGCTCGTTTGCCAGCATTCACAAAAATAGTACTTTTAATGATTTCAAATTTTTATGATAAAAACCATAAGTTGGGTTTTTACAGTGAAATATTTTTTTTAAGTAATTGAATATTATGTTAATATTTTCGGTCTGGGCGTTTTTAGCTAATGCTGTGGGTAGTATATTTTTCTTAAACGTAATATTTGAGAAAGTGCTTTATTTATTATACTACTAAATTTTCGCTTGTTACATAACAAGCGAAAAATTAGTAGCAGAATAAAGCACTTTCTCAAACATTAAGTTTAAGAAAAATATACTACCCACAGCATTAGCTAAAAATAACGCTCAGACCGAAAATGTGAACATAATATTCAATTACTTAAAAAAAATCGGACTACCAAAACCCAACTTATGGTTTTTATCATAAAAATTTTAAATCATTAAAAATACTAATTCTCTGAATGCTGGCAACGAGCCTAGTAAAGCCAACGTAGACAGCATGGGCGTTTCCCCATCGAAGAAGCGACAAACACTGAGAGAAAAAACACTCCAAGAACCTACGTCGACTGTGTAGGTCTTCCCTATCTGAGGATGCGGGGGGTCCTGAGCGAAAGATTCACAGGATTAAAAGCCTAAAAGTAACGTTGGTTAAAAAGTTTTAGTACCTTCAGACTATCATCTGCACCTGTGTAGCAAAATATTAACATCAAATGTCGAAAATATTAACATCAAATTTAATAATTTAAAAAAAAAAAAAAGTTAATAATTTTTGCATAATTATTAGCTAAAAAAATTGTATAGTAAACACAGATGCATCCCGAAATATAATAACTTGAATTTGACTTTTTCACACGAGTTTTTATTCCTGTAAAATATAAACTGTAGAAGTTTTAGATCTTTTTTAAATTAATCTTTGAAAATAAAAAATAAAGCATGTTAAATGTAAGTCACATTTACTGTAATACATGAAAAATAAAAAAAATAAAAAACTATGTTTGTAAATATTTTATTTCTTATTTTCAAAGACAATTTAGTATAATTTATATCATATTAAAAATATAAACGAACATACTGAATGTGCAGAAAGAACATATTGAATTCAAAAAATAAGTAAATTAGAATAATATTACAACAAAAAAAAAAAAAAAAAAGGAAAAAAAAAAAAAAAAGACGAGATAAATTTTTCAAAATTTATTTATCGAATATTATTATAATTAAACATTCAATTGTAAAATATATCACTTTTCTTTTTTCCCAAAATAATGAAAATTATATTTTTTTTTCTCCATTAATTATTCCTAATAAATGTGAAATTTTTTTTAATGCCTAAAAATCACTTTGTTTAACAAAATAATAACGATGATAATAATAATAACAAAAAAGAAATTTTAATATATTTCAAATTTAAAACATAAGTGAAACATACTTTTTTAAAATACGTAAATCGCATATCCTCGATTTAAATATTTATTTAACATTTTTTTTCTTTATATAAACATGTTTATAACTGCTTCAGAAAATAATAATAATAATAATAATAACAAAAATGTTTACACACCTCATGTATTACTTTTCTTCAGCTTAGAAGTTAGCAGACAGACAGAAATGAAGCATCAAAAAAACTCATTTACACATATAATTTTTTTTTTTTTTTTTAATAAATAATGATTATCTGCAAATGAGTCCAACTAATCCTGTCTTTCTCGTCATATCTGAATATTCGCATTATTTCTTCTGATACTTCTAACTCTAAACTTTTTCTTCTACAAAATTTTTGTCTAGTTTCCGTATTTATGAAATATCTTTGCAAAATAAATAAATAAAATGGGGGTAAATTCACACCTGCAAACTTATTTATCGCGTAAATAAACAAAATATCGGGGGTAAATTCACACCTGCAAACTTATTTATCGCGTAAATAAACAAAATATCTTCAATCTCAAAATAAATAAATAAAAATGAAAAGTAGTAAATCCACATACCACTTTACATTCATTCTACTGCTAAAAAGAAATATTTAAAATGGCTCTACATTATACAAAATTGCTGATTTTAATACTTGTAAAATTAAAATGAAATATTTAATATCTTTTTAACGAAAAATAGTAACGTATAAAAAGAAAAATGATAATCTGGTGTGTCACTCACACGACTTTCTCTAACCCTGAAATTTAATAGTATAAATACAGGTTGGAGATAAGGAGGTAAGATAACGAGTACTGTCATGTAAAACTATGTTAAACAATTCAAATTAGGCTTCGGAAGAGTTTTATAGGATAATTAGTTCTGTGGTCAACACCCCGTTTCATTAATGCACCTACATTTATATAGAATTTAATCCCGTTATTAAAATTAAAAGTTTACTTAAAATAATACAGACAATTTTTACACGCAACATGCATTGAAACTTTTCAATCTTGATCAAACTTTTCCCGCAACAAACTTCTATTATTAACTTCAAAATACAACATTTGGATCTCCTGAAATTATTCGTTTTTAAGTTATTCTAAGAGACACAGACAAAGATCAAACGTTAACAAACTTGACTACGGTAATCAGGAAGTCTCAGAATGTGTATATATAACAAAAAACAAGCGATGAATATTTAGCTTAAAACATACATTATTTACCATATCTCTATGAGGAATTTATTACAATTCCTTAACAACTTTTCTGGAAATGGTAAATTAATTAGTAAAGCACATCCACTAACAACAAATAACTAGTGTGTTGTAGCCACCACATGACTTTCTTCTATATTTTCCTATACAAATTCACTCAGTAAAAATAATTTATTAAAATTATTATTTAAAAAAAAATATCTTCCATGATAATGCAGACGATTTTCATATTAGAGAAGTCGTATAACACTAAAAATCAAAAAAAGTTCAATATTCTCAATATTACATTAATTTTTTTTTTTTTTTTTTTTTTTTTGGTAAAAATGAAAAAAATTCATAACTTTATTTTAAATTATCGCAGATCGATGGTTCAACCATTTGTTTTAAAGGTATTGGCGAGCTCTTTTGAAAGATACCCATCATGAAAATTTACTCCCCTCGAGGGGGGACTTCCACCGGCGAGGCTCCTACATACACAAAAAAAATTTCCCAGTTGACCATCTCTATTACAAAAAATATATATTCGCTTCATTTGGTTTTGTGCAGTCTATAGATGGTAAACTCTACTTTCCTGCAATTTCCCCCATAGACGTAATTTATTTGAATACTTTTGAATCTCAACGAAAAGCTTAATGTAGCATCCCTATCTGATACACATTTAGAATACCAAGTTTGGAATTTCTGCTTCTATTTGTTCTTGAGATATGCTGATAACAGACAGACACACACAGACAGACCATTCGCTAAAAACATGATTTTTGTATTCAGTGGACCTCAGAACATGTAAATATAACAAAAACTCACTTTCGAAAATTTGACTCTAAAATAATACTTTCTCTACCTTATGGGTAAGAGAAAGTAAATAATCTGGTGTGTCACTCACACGACTTTCTCTTACCGTGAAATTTAATACTATAAATACAGATTGGAGATTAAGAGGTAAGATAACAAGTACTGTTATGTAAACCTATGTTAAACAAATCAAATTAGGCTTCGGAAAAGTTTTATATGATAATTATTTCTGTATGAGGGGGGGGGGCTATCGCCCCCCTCACCCCGTTTCATTAATGCACCTACATTTATGTAGAATTTAATTCGGTTATTAAAAAAATAATTCTGTTATTAAAATTTAAAAAAATTATCTTTTATGATAATGCAGAGGATTTCCATATTAGAGAAGTAGTATAACACTAAATATTAAAAAAAAAAAGCTTCCATTTTAATCTTAATATTAAAAAAATATATATATATATATCTATTTTTTTTTTTTTTCCGTTAAAGGTTAAAAAATCGATAATTTTGTTTTAAATTATCACAGATTTATAGTTCAACCATTCGCTTTAAAGGTATTGGCGAGCTCTTTTGAAAGATACCCATCATAAAAATTTACTCCCCTCATGGGTGGGGGGGGGGGGGGGGGAGGCGATGCTCCTACATACACAAAATTTTTTCCCCAGTTGACTATCTCCAGTACATAAAATATTTTTTCGTTTCATTTGATTTAGTGCAGTCTATAGATGTTAAACTCTACTTACCTGCAATTTTCCCCACAGACGTAATGTATTTGAATACTATTGAGTGTCCCTGTACACGAATCATTTGCTTCATCTCAACGAAAATCTTACTGTAGCATCCCTATATGATACACATTTAGAATACCGAGTTTAAAAATTCTGCTACTATTTGTTCTTGAGATAGCTTATAACAGACACACAGACCATTCGCTAAAAACATGATTTTCGTATTCAGGGAACCTCAAAACATGTAAATATAACAAAGACTCACTTTCGAAAATTTTACCCTAAAACAATACTTTCTCTACCTTATGGGTAAGAGAAAGTAAAAATGCTGCGTCACATTTTATTAAGATTAAATTATTATTATTATTATTAACGTAGTTGTTGAAAGGTTTTTTTTTTTTTTTTTTTTTTCTTTAAGCTATAGCTGTAAATACATGTTCTAACAATTTACGAACTACGATGATATGAAAATAAAATAAACAAACAGTATATATATATATATATATATATATATATATATGTGTGTACTCGTAATATTTTTATAGCATATATTTAAGTAACGCAGAAAAAAAAAGTAAATAAATAAATAAAGAATAAGGATATTGGGAAATAGACATAAATGAATGCTAATTTGTGATACATATTATTAACAATGTCAATATAACAATGCTACATAGACTTTAAAGTACAACCTAAGAAAATTTAAAGTTTTCAGTAAGTATTAGCAAACTTACCTATCTAGACTTTATAAATATGGAACTAAAGCGCCATTTTTTTTAATGTCGCAACAAAAATCAGCTGTCCTTTTTTTTTTCGTTTGAATGAATGGCAGATAGAAAGTACATAATTGCATGGCATTATTTCACTTTAATTATTCACAGTAATATGAAAATCAAAATATTTTTTTTTACAGTGTAACAAATTACAAATCAAGATCTCTTGATTACTTTACTGTCAATTTACGAGTTTACGTTACAATCCATTTAGCGGAAGCAGTAGCAAACGTTTAAAAGTTTCGGTTTGAAGTTTGAAGCTCATTTGTTCTTATTCGCGCATCTGAATCACCTGACAGTTTGACGTCATAGTAAATGTCGAAACAGGAAATTAAAGAACTGATACAGAAGCCACTAATGTGCAGATTATATAGTTTAAATGCGGAAAACTCTTGATTCCGCAATTTAACAGGGCATTTTAGTTAATCTTCACATTAACGAATTTCGAGCTTTAAGGGTAACATTTGTACTAATTAATTGCTTTTCCTTTTTTAACAATTGCTGCTACATTAAATAAATAATTCAAAAATTATTTAAATTCGACCTCTGTAAGTGACAAAATAAGATTTTTTTAAAATACAAATTATGAATTTATAAATAATATTATTGATAATAAATATTATCATTAATAAATAATAATAATAATAAATGATATTAATGATATAAATTAAAAAATGATATTAATGATAATAACAATAAAAAAAAAATAATAAAAAAAAAAAAAAAAAAAAAAAAAAAAACAGCTTACTTTTACCAATATTCCATACAATAAATTTTGTAACATGTTATACATATCTCAATATTTTTGAAAATCTACTACTGTTTTAAATTTTGAATCACAGCTTTGCAATTATTTATTCATTTATTTATTTTATTTATTTATTTATTTTAATTTAGTAACAGATAGTAATAACCTACCTTATCAGGATGACTGTTAATTTTCCTGTAATAACCAGGTAATACATGATAAAGCATATTTAAAATGGTTTTAGGTAACAATTATCAAGAAAATCGTTAGAGCCGTTTTTGAGATACCAACTTTTATCAAAACTTGGCATATTCAATTAATGACCGGAAAACAATAATTACATACAAAAGTATATATAAAAGGGAGTTATTATGGCGAGTTTGAAAAAAAAAAAAAAAAAAAAATACGTACAGCCGTTTTCAAAGAAACGCACTTGCAAAACCTGAATTTCAGCTATTTATACAGGGTGCCTATCAATTTTCCTCAACTAACCAATTATATCTTTCGAAAAGCCATCTAATAGAGTGTTTACAGAGAAACTTTGAAGAAAATCGTTAGAGCCGTTTTTTGAGATACGGACTTACAGTCCTACTTCCGGTTTCCGATGTCCCACTTCCGGTTTCCCAGTTTTCACCAAAATTTGGAAAATTCACTTGTTTACCAGACCTGTCTCAATTCTGAAGTTTCGTAGTTCTATCTTTATTAGTTTCGGAGATATGATAGTCAGAAGATTCCCCACACACATACACGCACACACATACACACATACACTGAACAATTGCCAAAAACCACTTTTTTGGACTCAGGAGACCTTAAAACATGTAAACTAGGTAAAATTTCGATATCGAATTTTTGGACCGAATACAATACTTCCATTACCTATGTTAGTCGGGTAATGGAAGTAAAAATTCTTTGGATATTATTATTTGATGATGTTATAAAAATCTTCCAAAAAATTAAAAACCGAATTAAAGATAGAATGCAGATTTTTTTTTTTTTTCTTTGAAATGTCTGCATTTTTTTATTAAAATTTAATCATGATATGAAAATCTGTTCATTAAAGTGAAGATAGAATTCAGATTTTCTTTTGTCTGCATATTGTTGGTGAAATTGAATGGTGTTTTGAAATCTGTAAATTAAATTGAAGATAGATTGCAGGGTTTTTTTTTGTTTGTCTTCAAAATATCTGCATTGTGTTGGTGAACTTTAATGTTGATATGAAAATCTCCAAAAACTCTGCAGAATCAATTGAAGATTAAATGCAATTTTTTAATGTCTTCAAAGAATCTGCAGAATTTTTACAAATATCTGCACGTTTTATTTATTTTTTGCAGACATGCTAGAGATTTTTTTTAGCTGGGAAATTCTCAAACGAAAACACTGCATATATATATATATATATATATATATATATATATATATATATATATATATATATATATATTCTAAAAAGCATATTATTTTTAGAAAATTAAAAATTATTATGTACCGTTTATCTGAGTTTCATTTATTATTATTATTATTATTATTATTATTATTAACTTTTAATGCAAGGTTTTAATAGAATTTAGAGACTTATAACGTAGGCTTATGACGTAAATTGGCACAGATTTATTTTCCCTTAAAATGTTTTAATAGAAGGGTTGTTTAGATTATTTGTGTCCTTAAAAATATAGCGATTTTTACAGAAGTTAAGAAAAGAAAGCAGATAATTTTTATCTACAGAAGTGTTTTTTTTTTTTTTTTTTTTTTTTCCTTTTTAAATATTTTTTCTCTTGCTCAAAATATTGCAAATCACTGCAAAGCAACTAATAAAAATGTTTTATAAGGTAATTTGTAGGCTTCATAAAAGCTTTTACTTAATGTAAAGTAACAAATATCTATTTGAAAGTTTTTCTATGTAACTTAAATTCCTGAGCAAAATCTATATAAATTACTGTACTTAAGAATACTTAAAAAAGAGGGCGATAACATAGGGTTAGTTTAATGTACGAAATATATATATATATATATATATATATATATATATATATATATATATATATATATATATATATATATATATTTAAATACTGCTAAAACTTTTTGAATATTTATACCATCCGATTAAAAGAAAGAAAAAAAAATGTCCACATTCTCTATATCTATCATCTTTATATATATATATATATATATATATATATATATATATATATATGTATCGTTATCTATATATATATAGGAATATTTAATCCTTCTAACAATAAAAATCAGAAAAAACTTAATTTTATATTCAAATAATTAATAAATGTTTTATTTTTATCTCATTGAACTTCAATTTATGAAAAGTTATTTTTTTACATACTTTTTTAATCAAACTATTCACTATATAAAGATTTGAATATATTAAGTGCAAAAGATAATTATAAAAAGTAATCATCAACAATTTTTAGAAACTTTTCCCTTTCAGAAATTCTTAGAATATTCTAAAACCATGTGCTTCAATTTAAAAGGGAGCGAAAAATACCAGAAAGATGCCAAAACGTGATTCCACAAGATTTTAAGTAATTATTGAGAGCGGGTAAATTTATGAATGCATAAGATTTTTTTTTTCTTTAGAAATATTTCTTACACGGTGTAAAGCAAATTATATCCTATTACTGATATAAGTATTAATTGCATGGTTAGTATGTTGATTGTTTAAAGTACTTTGGGCACATTCGAAAGTATTTCCCGGTCACTTCCCGAGTTGGGAAATGACGTCACGTGGGAAGTT
Organism: Salticus scenicus; assembly: GCA_963930645.1. Taxonomy (NCBI): domain Eukaryota; kingdom Metazoa; phylum Arthropoda; class Arachnida; order Araneae; family Salticidae; genus Salticus; species Salticus scenicus. Next base: position 104,037,873 of record OZ005649.1, read on the forward strand.
CGGGAAATTAGAACTACCATATAGGAGCCATGTTTGTTTATATATTTGATTCCCGGGAAGATGAGATGTGTACGGAAGTAGTTATATCTCTGTCATTTCTCCTAAGGCTCCTATATGGTAGTTCTAATTTCCCGAATTTCCCGCCTGACGTCATTTTCCAACTCGGGAAGTGACCGGGAAATACTTTCGAATGCGCCCTTCATACCAGCAGACTACACCCGCTTTGCTAATTACTGTATTTAAATGAATTTTAAAAGAATTGAATCACTATTTACTTTTTATATCGCATTATAAATAATATATATATATATATATATATAAACTACATTGAAGTCCCTCTAAACACCGCTTTGGGAACCTGCTAACTCCGGGAGCTCTTTTTTCGCCCGCACTGCATCGTGTACAGGTTCCCACTGCGTACAGAAAGGTCTTTCCAGGGCACTTCAATCTGGGTATTAATCGACGACAGGTGGATCTGCTCTTATTTAGGAATTGCTATATTAAAGATGACTATAGCTCAGCATCTATAAAATATTTTAGTTTCTATCCTTGTATTTTATAGCCCTCGCTCTCTAAATAATGATTCCGACCAATATAATAAATAAAATAAAAAGTAGATTTCCTTTTAAAAGGAATTAAAAAAAAAAATAATAAAAATAAATTTTAATTAAACTTAAATTTTAATCAATTTAGTCCTTTCTACAAAACTACAATATTTTTCCGATAAATACTATTTAAAAAAAAGTTCATATTTCTTTCAAAGGAATTAATTTAGAAGACTATAAATTATGTATAAATTTTAAATTTTGTACTATAAAATTTATACATAAACGTAAAAAAAAAAAAAAAAAAACTAAAAGAAAGAGATAAAGAAAAAATAAAAAATAAAAAAGAAATAAAGAAATCTACTGAAATAACATTTGATTTCCAATAAATATACTAAATTAATATATATATATATATGTTGCCTCCAAAAGAATGAATTAAATAAATACAAAATAAATAGCGTACAGCCGTTTATAAGATACGCAAACTATTGAAATGGAAAATAAACATTAGAGAAATGAAACATAGAAGCCAATATTTAAAATCGAAAAAAAAAAAAAAAAAAATTCGAAAATCGCATAAATATCGATGATCATACCTACAGGGTCCCAAGTACCCATCTGCTAAGTTTTGTAGCTTTGTAATTAGTAGTGCGAGCGCCGGAGCGCAGATACACAGATACATACACAAATCCTTTTCTTTATTTATACAGATTGTTTTACATTTCCACAGGTGGACAGTTTTAAATTTCCAGATTACTCATTACACATAATCGTTTTTTGCAGTGAACACTTTGCATTCTTAAATTTTATAAAATATTTTGCGTTGTATCAGGACTTTGAGACCAAAATCACGATAATTATGAAAAATCAACGAGATGAACTCAATTGCAATTAACATTTCACAAATACCTTACACAATAAAAACTAAACGTTAAAGGAGATTTATTCATTATAAGTATTAAGGCACGCACTTATATTTTATTACGATCCAAATTACTTTAGTCAAATTTACAGTAATTTTCATCTATATATTAATACGTGAAGCAAAAACTTTGTACCCCTTTTTACGAAAATTGCGCGGACGGAGGATTATGAAATTTCGCAAACTTATAGTTTATATAGAGAAGAAGTGCAGAATGCTAATATTTTTTAAAAATACAACGACAAAGACGAGAAATTGGAACATTTGTGAAACGACAAAGGTGCAATTCAAAGCCTATATTATCGGGTTTTATTTCCAGATTAAAATTAGCATTTTCATTTTTTTATACTGTTGCCAAAATTTTGAAATTTCAATTAATAATAAAAAGTTAATATGTTAATAACAATAATAAAAGTTAATAACAATGAGTTATTTTTTAAATAGCCAGTTTCATCTGAAAGAGTTATCGCAGAATGCTAATATTTTTTAAAAACACACAAGTTTTGCATTATATATATACTAATTAATCAACTCAACTCAACTCAACTCATTCAATTTGTATAGATCAGTTTCTAAAGAAATCAACCTAAAATAAAAAAAAATAAAATAACGATTTTTTCTACTGACGATGAAAGTTTTTTTCTACTTTTATTATGCCTCGACATAGAACATTAACGGGTCGGATTGAGAGACAAAGAAGAAGGAATCTATATTTGCGGACACATAATAATAATAGTAATGAAAATACAAATAGTGTTAATATTATACAGAATGAAGAAGTGAATTTGACAGATAAATTTAAATGTGCACGAAATGTCATTCCAAAAGTTTTTTATAGTTATGATTGTGGATTAATGGATTTGGAATGCAGGTTTTGCAATGCGAAACATTTTGAATCTGAAGTCACTTTAGGTGACAGAACTGCATTCACTTCATGTTGTCATAAGGGTAAAGCAATATTACCGCCCTTAAGTCAAAATGAATATTTTAAATCATTGTATGATGGACTTATTTCAAATGAACCTTCAATAAAAAGTAAGTCAAAAAATTATTTTGAAAATATTCGCAAATACAATTCATCATTTGCTATGGTTAGCTCAGAAGCTCAAGTATCCGAGGCAGTTACAAGTGGAGTGTATCATTTCAAAATACATGATGTTTTTTATCACAGATCGGGTCCAATGACTGCTGCACATGGTCGTTCACCATGTTATGCGCAATTATATTTTTATGATGTTGACACTGCTATCAATTATAGATTACAAGAACGTTTTAATCAAACATGTAACAACAACATAATGCGCGAAATTTTTCTCGAATTGGAACGCAGTAATCCTTTTGTTCGGTCATTCATTGCAATGAAACATCATTGTCAAAGAGTTGAAAATCAAAATAAAGAAATTTGTATGCTCATTAAAGTAAATCATGATTTAGATCTACGCCGTTTCAATGATGCAGTTCAAACTGATGTAGCAGTAATATTTAGTACAGTTGATGGTGAGCCACCTTTTGAAAGAAATATGATTTCATTTTCAAAAGTTAATGGTATCATTAAAAATATCTCAGTTTTGGATTCATCATTAGATCCTTTAGCGTATCCACTACTTTTTCCAAATGGTGATACTGGGTGGCATATGAATATGACTCATAATGCACCAACTATATCTAATTCAAGAGCGCCCAGAAATAAATTAACAATGCTTCAGTATGCAGCCTATCGACTTGCAATTAGAGAAGACTTCAGCATATTACACCATTCACAAAAGCTATTTCTGCAATGGATAGTTGATATGTATGTGAGAATAGAGGGCTCACGATTACATTTCATTCGACAAAATCAAATAATTCTTAGGTCTGAAGTTTACAACAATTTAACAGACTACTTAGAATCGAACATCAATGCCAGTAATGTTGGCCGTAGAGTAATTTTACCATCTTCGTTCAATGGATCTCCAAGAAATATGTATCAGAATTATTTAGATGCAATGTCAATTGTACAACATTTTGGAAAACCTTCTTTATTTATTACAATGACTTGCAATCCAAGTTGGCCGGAAATAGTTAACAATATTGGTGTAGGTGAAACTGCTAATTTTAGACCTGAAATTATTGTGCGTGTATTCAAGTCAAAATTGAAAGCATTAATTGAGGGCCTTATACAAAAAAATATCTTTGGTAAAGTTGAAGCACTCATTTATACAATTGAATTTCAAAAAAGAGGATTGCCTCATGCTCACATTTTACTCACTTTAAATGAGCAAGATAAAATTGTTAATGCTATCGATATTGATAAAGTTGTATCTGCGGAGATTCCTAACATTCAAACACATCCGACATTACATGAATATGTTGTAAAACACATGATGCATGGTCCATGCGGTGTCCTTAATCCTAATTCTGTATGTATGAGAGATGGAAAATGCATAAAAGATTATCCAAAACGATTTAATGAATTTACATGTGAATCGTTAAATGGATATCCATTATACCGAAGGCAAGATAATGGTACGCATGCAGAAGTTCGTGGTAGTTGCCTTGACAATCGGTACGTTGTACCATACAATCCATATTTACTTGCCAAATTTAATTGCCATATAAATGTTGAAGTATGTACTACAGTCAAAAGCGTCAAATACATTTATAAATACATGTATAAAGGCTATGACAGTGCATCCGTTGAATTAGATTCTGGGGAAAATGAACAAGGTCAAAATATAGAAATTAATGAAGTTAAAAATTTTTTAATTGGTCGTTATGTTGGATCAACTGAAGCTATATGGCGCATCTATGAATTACCAATGCATTTTCAGTCACATGTTATCATCAGACTTGATATTCATTTACCGCGACGACAGAATGTTTACTTTCGAGAAGGGCAAGAACGTCAAGCAATTGACAATGTAAGACACACAAAATTATTAGCATTTTTTGAATTGAATCGATCAGATCCATCAGCACGAGAATATAAGTATATTGAAATTCCTTTGCATTATGTGTGGGAAGATTCCCGAAAAAAATGGAAGAAGAGAAGCCGTGGAGGTGATAAAATTATTACACGGATGTATGTAGTGTCACCAAAAGACATCGAACTTTTCCACTTACGATTGCTTTTATTACATGTTTGTGGTTCAAAATCATTTGAGGATGTTAGAACATACAATGGAATTATATACACTTCTTTTGTTGAAGCGTGCCATGCTCGCGGAATTGCTTCAAATGATAATGAATGGCGCGAATGTTTAAATGAAGCAAAAGAATTACATACACCAAAACAAATGCGGAATTTATTTGGTTATATTTGTGCAATAAATGTGCCAGCCAATGCATCAGCGTTATGGAATGAATTTAAAGTATATCTTAGTGAAGATTTTCTGAGACTTTATAACGAAGAAGCATCTTTTAATAGAGCTCTATTAGAAATTGATGATATTTTGAATGTTCATAATTTATCAGGTCAGATACTTGGTTTACCAGTTCCCACATACTCGCAGAGAATACAAGAAGCAAATACTATTGATATGATAGAGCAAGAGATGCTGTTTTGTGAGTATTATGAAGCTGCAAATATTGAACAGCGTAATCTCATTGATCAAGTGATTCGTGAAATTTTGTATCATGATACTGGATCCAATGTTTTTTGTTTAACCGCTCATGCAGGTTGTGGCAAAACATTCACTCAAACAGCAATTATTCACAAATTAAATTCGCTTAATCTTCGTTGTATTGCAACTGCGTTCAGTGGCATAGCTTCAACTTTATTACTTGGAGGTAGGACTTTACACAATGTGTTTAAATTGCCTATATCCATTTTAGAAAATTCTGTAGCAAATATTACTGCAAATAGTAGCTATGGTCGTTACATAAATTCATCATCATTGATAATTATTGATGAAGTTTCTATGTGCCCTTTGCAAGTGTTGAAAATCATAGACAGATTACTGCGGGATCTATCCGATGAAAATGATAAACACAAACCATTTGGAGGAAAAACGATACTTCTGTGCGGTGATTTTCGGCAAATCTTACCAGTTATCCCAAATGGATCACGTGGAACTTTAATTGAAAATTGTGTCAAAAGTTGGCATGAATTTCTTTATTTTCATAAAGTTACATTTACTCGAAATATGAGAGCCTTACCAAATGAAATAGAATTTGTAGAATTCTTGAAAAAAATTGGTAATGATGAAGCCCCACAATTCCCTCAGTTTGGTGAAAATGTTATCGAAATACCTCAACAATTAATAGGAGATAAAAATAATATTATTGATGAGGTGTATGGAAATATTTCCGAAAACATATTCTCAGAAAATATATTGAACTCCGTTATTTTAGCGCCTACAAATGATGATTGTACTTTGATTAATACTGATATACTTAATCAAATTCCTGGTGAACAGCGAACATATCATAGCTATGATAAAGTAATTTGTGATAATGACAATGCCATCAATAACTATCCGGTAGAGTTTTTAAATTCTTTGACTATTAGTGGTTTACCACCACATAAGTTAGTATTGAAAGTTAATTGCATCGTTTTGCTGATCAGAAACTTAAATACAAAGGAAGCATTAGTCAATGGAACAAGAATGCGCATCAAATTTATGCATCGACATGCAATTGACTGCGAAGTTTTAACTGGGACCGCACGCAGTAAGAGAATTTTGATTCCACGTATAAATTTAACATACTCCGGAACTACTTTACCATTTAACCTTCAAAGAACTCAATTTCCTATAATACCTGCATTTGCGATGACAATAAACAAGTCTCAAGGACAAACATTCGAAAAATTTGGAATTTTATTGAATCGACCAGTTTTTACACATGGGCAATTGTATGTCGCAGCAAGTAGAGTTCGATCATTCGACGGTTTGAGATTTTATATTTCCGAATATAATGGTCAAGGACATTTAGCAAACGACGAAAGAGTTTTTACAAAAAACATCGTTTACAGAGAAGTTTTGTAACATTAATTAAATTATCGAAATATGTATGTCAAGTTCAATGGACAGCATTTTTTTTTTAATCGCATGTCTTTTTGTTTCAATAAAAAAAAATTAAAAAAAGGCATTCTTTATTTTAATCATTTTTTGGATTTTTTTTATTTAAATTTCATATAATTTTTTGAAAAAACTAGGTAAATTAACAGTGTAGCCTTCGCAAAATCTGTGATTATAGAAGTATAGTCTTTGACAATAGAACCTTAATAATGTTTAAACTTATAATTTTAATTAATTATGGTCGAATTTCGACCACTGGGCGACCACTAGTTCAAGGAATAAGGTGATATGCGCTCTTGGTTTCAATTAACATGTTTAAGTACCGATTAAAAGATTAGAAATTTTGTATTTGGTATTCTTATTTTTTATTTAACTTCGAGGCGTATGTAAAAGTTCGCAGCTTTGTAATGAGTTGAAATACTTTAAACTTTCATTCAAAGTTCCAATTCTTGTAGTTATTTACTATCTGGAAACTTGTTTTGGATATTTCTTATATAGTATATGGGTAAATGCTGTATATGGAGCGCATATTTCCATATACTGTATATGGGTATAGTAGGTAGAGGTTTATGTTCCTCCAAACAGTAGGGCAAGTGTAAACTCGGAACAAAAACATTTGTATCTTTTTTTCATCTTAAATGGCACGTTGTTATATGATTAAAAAAATCTGGAGTGACTCCACTCGACTTTCTGAACATTCAGTAATTAACAGTTTTGTAGATAAATTAAAGAAAGAGGAGTTGTTAAACAAACAAAAGAGATAAAACCATAATAGAGTCTTTGAGTATTTTTCTCCATATATTACACGATGTTTTATTTAACGCTACTGAACTTTGAGCCCATTATCTTAATGATAAAGAATTTTCCTTGTGTTCCTGTAAAAAACCTATAAATTCTAGATTCACCAAAATGCTTATAGTTAGTGCAACAGTTATTTATAATATTCATATAAATTTTCAGCTCAATTGAATAAGGCGTTTAGATTCTATCGCACTTTTAACTAGTATGTTGCGGAAACCACAATTTTTTTTCTAAGTTTTTTTTCGTTAAAAGTAAAAAAAAATCGATAACTTCATTTTAAATTATCGCAGATCTATGGTTCAACCATTCGTTTTAAAGGTACTGGCGAGCTCTTTTGAAAGATACCCATCAGGAATATTTACTCCCCTCGTGGGGGGACTTTCCCCCAGGGGGGGGTGGCGAGGCTCCTACACATACAATTTTTTTCCCCAGTTGACTATCTCTATTATAAATAATTCTGGTAAATTTCATAATGATTATTAAAAAATAATTCTCTTTATGCACATTTATACAAAATTTTTTACTATACCACCATGTTAAAAATTTAGAAAAAGCGGGATGGCAACGCAACCTGTAAGACAATTTTTACCAAAAGTTGACAGGCACTAATGTATGTCAAGGTGCAACTACATACCAATTTGTATGAAATTCTCTGAAGTAGTTCTTGAGATACAGTTGCCACAAATGTTTGTCACACACACGCAGACTGGCAGACAAACAGACAGACATTTTCTAAAAAATATCAAATGGTGTTCTACAGCTCTCAAAACGTGTAAATCCATCAAAAACCCGAGGTCGAAAATTTTTACGAATCCAATACTTTCTTCTATTGAATATAGAAGAAAGTTAAAAGTTGGTCCCGCAGGCCATAATGATAAGGAATTTTTCTTTGTGTCCCTGTAAAAACACTGTAAATGCTAAATTCACCAAAATCTATACAGTTCGTGCAACTGTGACCTATAACATGTGGACAAATTTTTTGTTCAGATTAAATAAGCGTTTAGACGCTATCGCACTTTTAAAAATTTGGCCCCATAGGCCATAATGATAAAGATTTTTTCTTTGTGCCCTTGTAAAAAAACTGTAAGTGCCAGATTCTCCAAACTCTATACAGATTGAGTAACTGTAAACTATAATATGTGTATAAATTTTTTGCTCAATTGAAGAAGGCGTTTAGATGCTATCGCACTTTTAAGATTTTGGTCCCATAGACCATAATGATAAAGAATTTTTCTTTGTGTCCCTGTAAAAAAACTACAAGTGCTAGATTCACCAAAATCAATAGGGTTCGTACTATGGTGACTTACAGTATGCGTACCAACTTTCAGCTTATTCGAACAAAGCGTTTAGACGCTAGCGTGTTCACTCACACACATACACACATACATACACACATATACATACACACACATATATATATCATCGCAAATATAGTGAAAACGGACTCATTGGACCTCGAAACGTATAGAAACATCAAAATCTCAAATTCGGATTTTTGGCATGATTACAATACTTTCCTCACTATAGTGTTCGGAAAGTAAAAAGCTCATAATTTAAAAAAGCCAATGAGCTCTTCCCAACGTCGTCTGCTCAATCACGTGATGTCTGAATAACGTAAAACCGAATTCCGAGAATCGGATTCAATTAAATATTGTTCTTAAGAACAAAAGCGTTAATATTTAATATAAAATAAAATAAAAGTAATATAGTGCATTTGTAAACAGTAGAATAATTGTATCTGTAAATTTAATAATTTTTAAAAGACTCTTTATGTGTTTAATTATTTTTATCTGTAAGAATCGATTTTTGTATGTTGTAGTGTAACTGTTACATTAACTGATCTAGCAATAAATGACAGCTTGTTCTTGTGGAATGTTCATGGATTATGCTTTGAAATTTTAAAATGTTTTCAATTAAATTTAATTGCATAAAAGTGTTTCAACAAGTTAATTAATTTAGTTACTGGTCTAAATGGCTTTACACCGTACAATGTTGCAGTGTCAATGATTTAAGTACCAAAAATCAGAGTATTTAACATGTTCTTCATGAACATCAATAACAAATATAAACTAAATGATGATTGTAAATGTATACAGCAAACAAAAGATGATGAATAATGATATAAAGTGGATTAAAAATGATGATGTATAAAAAAAACTAACACAGATTAAATACGATTGATTAAAAATAAGAATAGAAAATATGTTATTTCAGCAATCGCTACAGATACAGAAGACTTCGTCTGCTGTGTGTTTTTCAAATATCATGTGACCTCTGACGTCAGGTGGGAAGAGCCCATTACTTGTAGTTTATGCTTAAAGATTTTCAGATGTTTAAATATAGTAGCAGCTAAGCAAAACAAGATCAAAATCAAAATATATCGAAACGTCTACACCTTTCCGCCAGTTCATTGTAAAAGTAAAATTTAAAGTAAAATAAATGTAAAATTTAAATTTATATTTAAATTATATGAATTTATTATTAATTTAAAATAATAAATTAAAATTTTATGTCAATTAAATGTAAAATTTAAAGAAAAAAAAATATATTCTCTTTCATTCTCACAATATCTTTACTCATTAAAAAACATTTATTTTTATTTTTAATGAAAAAGGAATTGAAGTCTCTTTTTAATCGCACCATTTGACTTCGGATAGCATTCTTCAATAAATTATGACTAGGTAGCTTTTTATTTTGTCACTTTTAAATACAATGCTATTGCTAGGATTTAAAAATCATTTAATATAATTCTCTGCGGTAAATAAAGATTGACAAAATAAATGGATCGTAATTATCGCAGATCATTTATGATTGTTGTATATCATTTTCTTATAAAAATTAACCTTGAAACAGGTTACCTTTTACTAGTCATTATGTTAAACTTTCTTTATAAGTATTATAGAAAAAAAATATGCTTATTTACTGATTTTTTCCCATCTCTCTGTCAGCGTTAACGTTAGATGTTTCCGATACATTTATTTTTCTTTTATTTTTCTATTTAAATTAAAATAAATAAACAAATAAACATATAAATTTGTTTTAAATTTATGGTTCAAGTTACGTAATTAATTTCACCCTGACACAAATTTTGTTTAAACAAAATCGTTTCAAAAATATCATTTTTCAAATTTACATATATTTAGAGTTTTTTAATATCTAGCACATTTTTGCATCACATGATTTTTTACTTTTTCTCACACGTATAATAGTTAATTATTGCTTTTATGTCGAATTTTTTTAATTCATATTTTGCTATATTTATACATTTTAAGGCACACGAAATTTGAAAATCAGATTTTTAGCGGTTCATGTGTGTGTGAGACTTTTATCACCATAACTCGAAAATATTAGCCGTAAAATCAAATTTGGTATTCTAAATCTGTATCAGGGATTCTACACTAATCAGCCAGGGTAGTTCAATGGTTTGAGCATCCGCACGTAAAGCGGAAGGCCCGGGTTCGATTCCTGGCTCTGGTATTTTTCACATAGTTGGTATATATATATATATATATATATAATCAGCCTTCCACTCCAAAATTTTCTGAAATGAACTTACATGGTCCATGAATAAATTTCTAAATAAAACGTTTAGACTGATTTAACACGATGCAATGAATATAATTTTTTATACGCATAAGAATATTCTTAATAGGTTATCATATGAAAACAATATAACATTTGTTTACAGGGGTACACAAAATAATTCTGATGTATTAAGGTTATGATTAGAAATTTATTTAAGTACATCTCAAGTTGCGTCATACGATTTTCACACTGAGATAATTTATAGTACTCTATGTAATGCGAATATAATTAATAGACAATGTACAATGCTATGCACAATTAAGTAAAATAAATTTTTTTTTCTTATGAATCAAATTCATACACGTGTTTAACTAAAATTTATTGAACTCATGAAAACGGCTTAGGAATGATAATTAATATTTCATACGCATATTGTAGACAAAAAATTGTTTGAAGTCTAAATTTTAACATTTAAATTTTGATATAATTGCTCCTTTCGAGGTCCCATGAATTAAAAAAAAAAAATAATAATAATAATAAATAAGATTTTAGCGGTTGATCCTTCACCATTATTTGAAAATAAACAGCCGCTCGCAATTTCAATTTGGTATTTTTAAGATGAAATTATGGTACTGCTTAAAAAGTTTCACCAAGAAACGTAAATTTCAAAGAAAGATTTTGGTAATAAATGAATAAAAATTTTGGAATAAATTTGTAAATGTATTTACAACCTTAGCAGTTTTATGATTCTCGGTGCAATATCTGATCGGAGAGTTGAGGAGATCAGTGGTCTTCCTCCTAGCAGATCACATGGCAATTAAAATTGGATCTAAAATATACTCATTGGTATTATTTCTTATATTTACCCTTTATTTTATAATATATCTTTAAAGTATTCAAATGCATGATACAAATGCGTTGTGTGCGTACCACACCAGATTATTAAATATCGATTTAGTTGATAAGAACAAAATTTCAAGAAACTCAGTTTTAGATTTCAACTATAACGACAAATTCCTGAAATTGAAATACGAATATATTCGTATTTGTTTTATAAAATACAAATGTTACAAAAAGAAAAAAAGAAAAAGAAAAATAGAAAAGAAAAGAAAAGAAAAAAACATTTGAATAACAACGTCACGACTTTCATTTCCCACTATTGAACATATTATAAACTAATTTTAAAGATAGTGTGTTCAGAAGACATAAAATTTAACCTAACCAGACACACGCCCAACAATTTTCTGGTAGCAGCAAACTAATATGTATTTTATAAAGACATATAAAAATTGCTTATTAGCAAGTTTAAAGAAAATAGATAGAGCTATTTTTTTAAAACTTTAATTTCGGAGATCTAAAAATGACTACCTAAATAATACGCCTCAAAATTTTTTGTTGTTATCGAGTAATGCGTGCGGAAGGCCATCAAAATGGAGTTAATGCAGCAAATTTACAGAAAAAGTTAGAGTACTTTTTGAGGTACTGACTTTTTATGCTACTTCCAATTTCCCCCAAAATTTTAAAACTTAACTGTTTACTAAAATCCAAAAACTACATCTGAAAGAGCACATTAAAGAAGAGTTTATATGGCAAGTTTAAAGAAATTCCCTCTCTAAAATTTCTGGAGTGAGAATCTCTCTCCTTAAAAAAGTGACCCCTATTTTGACACCAATTAAGGTGAGAAAACAATATTATCGCTCTGGAAAACGTGACACTTCTCACTTTTTGTGAAAGAGTGACGTATAGTCACTCTGTCACAAAGAGTGAGGTCGTCATCTATTGCAAGATGAAACTTTTGCAGAGTGAGAAATTGCTGGCGCCATCTGGTTATCATATTTCGAAAGAAATATGAAGGACTATTTTCGGACGATCTCATGTATGTATTTGTTTAACAGAACGAATTGAAGATTTTTGAAGAATAAAGAAAATAATTATGTTAAAAGATAGTTTGGTAAATAATTTTTTCTATACGATTGACAAAATCGAAGTAATATTATTAATGGAGAATCGAAAATCACAAGAAACATAACGAAATTAGTCTTAGAAAGTAAATAGTTTTATTTAGAAATATATAAGGTATAAGAGAAAATATCAATGCAAATATTTAATGCACAACGCCTTAAAATCTGTAACAGTTTATATTTTTATTATATTTATTGACAGCTAACACATGTGAAATAGTCAAAAATTTGGCTATAATATTTTACTAATATTTAAAATCGACAGCAAGTTTTGTACTTCTGAACAGGTGACTTATTCAGGAAACTCTGTAGATTTGTATGCGAACAGTTTTTTTTTTTTTTTTTTTTTTTTTTCAACATGTACACTTGAGTAACTTCTTTTCCGCATAAGCTACTTAAAATGACTGCTTTCCATAAAGATTTTTTTTTCAAGTATACAGCTTTTAAAATAATTCTAATTTTAGCAATTTCAAAGTAATTTAAATTTTAAAATATCCTTTAGAATTCTTTAATTTTAGATTGTTGATAAAAATTTAAAAATATGATTGATCACGTATGAGAATGACTTAATAATGTAAATTAAGCAGCTTCTATATATGTGCTCAGTGGTTCAGTGGATAAGATACTCGCTTGCTACGGGAACGGCTTGGGTTCGATTCCCGACAGATCCAAACTGCATTCTTTGCACCGTTGAATTGAAGTCGATTCGCAAGGTGAAAAGAAACAACATCGTCTAGTGTTCACAATTTTTTAAGGAAAAATAAACTGTCATATTCTTTAAATTGTTCTGAATAATCTCACTCTTAATAAAGAGTGAGAAATCTCACTCTTTCGAAAAGAGACTTCTCACTCTGTAGAGGTTGGCTCCATTTTGGCATGTTCAAAGAGTGATATACCACTCTTTGAGAGTGAGATCTCACTCTTCATATTTTAGAGAGCCGTAGAGCCGTTTTTTACGAAACGCAACTAGATAACTAAAACTGGACGAATTGTACTGTGCGCATGTCCTTTATTAATAAACAAAGAAATTAATACATAAGAAAATTACATCTAAAAGTGGTTTTATGCAGCAACTTTGAAGAAAATCGTTAGAGCCATTTTTGAAATTCGAACTTACGGTCCCACTTCTGGTTTTGAATTTTTACCAAAAGTTCATAAAATCACTTGTACACCGGACATGTTATAACTATAAAAATTAATTGGTCTACTCTTTTAAGTTATCACAAGAATAAAATCCACCCCTCCCCTCAAATACACACTAACCAACTGCCCAAAGCCACTTTTCAAAACTCAGTGATCTTAAAATATACAAAACAGATGTCTTTATTATTTTCAGTGGCCTATTTCAGTGGCCTAATGACGTTTTAGGCCATCTCTATACAGATGATAAAAAACTGTCAGTTGTCATTAAAAACTCATTTGTTTTATGAGCTGTTGAAAATAACTCGGACATGATGACATTTAAAGAGTTGATCACGTGATTGAGATTTTCAAGATGACAGACTGTTTCCAGGCACCCGTGTGGAAATGGTCGAAAACGTAATTCCCGAAACGCTGCTGATTGTTTTTAAAAATAAAACTTAATTTATGATTTTTTTATTTATTAAAAAATAATAGAAACATATATACTTCATGCCATATTGAACTCAAATAACAACATTAACAAAAAATAAATAAATAAAATAAAATAAAATAAATAAAAATAAATAAAATAAATAAAATAAATAAATAAATAAATAATAAACTTGCACAAATTTGAGTATAAAATGTTTTACCCGTAATTGCTTGCCAGACTTTCTGGATATAAGTGTTTGAATATTTAAACATATTTCAATAGATTTTAATAATAATAAAAAATATACATAAATAATAAAATAGAATCCATATTTTCCGTACCATATTTTTATTCATCTATTTTTAAAATAAACATTTAATGTTACATTAAAATCTGTTTAAATTTTTATAAAAAAAAATTGCTGTATGCAAAATATCATTACTTGCATTTATTTTTAATTTGGTATGGAATAATTTTTTTATTAATATATTTTAATCAAAAATTACAGTGCAGTTCTCTTTAAATAATAGAATACATATAAATTATATAATCTTTAGTTTTTCTTTTTTCTGAACACTCCATAATTATTTTTTTTATATCGTTCCACAAACTTTAGACGTATTAATATAAAGAAAAAGCAAAGCAAAAAAGTGTTCAGAAGCAATAACCTTCATCAATAATTAGAATTTCCGTTTTTTTTTTTTTTTTTTATTAATTCCTTTGCTTTTTCACAAACGTGATTTGAAAACTAATGTGGGCGGAAACTCGTATTTTTTTAAGCTCTCTAGCTAAAAGGAAGTTGTTACATTATAATAAAATTTGGGGATGAAAAAATAGAGTTATTTTTTCTTTTTATGAATTTGCTATTTATTAACTAGTTATTTATTCACTGTTGATATTTAAAATGTACTAGATTTATATACTAAACCCAAAAAGAAGAAAATGTTATAAATATTGAAATTGAACTTACACTTTATGAAACAAATCCTTAAAGAATAGGAATAGTTCGTTATTTTATTACTAGCAAAGCGATGGTTCGGGAACGAAACGAATTCCGAATGCCGGAAAAATTTCAAAATCCAACTCGAAATGTACAAAACTTGGCCTGCGTGACAATAGATCAAAGTTTGTTAACGAAACCATTTTTTAATTCATTAAATCAATGAAGGCAGAGAATCGACGATGGTTTTTCTCGCTTCGATGGTCACTATATTTAAACTCTTTTCTATATCGCTTTATAAACAAAAATAAAATTTAAAGAAATCAGGAAATTGTTTTAAATCCCGCTTTGGTTCCCCGCTGCCTTCGGTACGAACCACTCATTCGCAGGCTCTCGGGTGTTTGTGACAGTAGCTTACCAGTGGCCTGTGCTTATCAGATGACAGTTTCGAAACATACAGTATAGAAAAAATGCCTGGTGTGAAACAACCACACGACTTCCATTACCCACTATTACACGTATTATAGGCATTTTTGAGAGATAATGTGATCAGAAAACATAAAAGTGACTTAAAGAGAAAATCGTTAGAGCCGTTTTTGAGATACCAATTTTTACAAAAAATCAATTATTGACCAGAAAACAATAATTACATACAAAAGGATATTTAAAAGTGAGTTAATAGGGCGAGTTTAAAAAAAAAAATCCGTACAGCCGTTTTTAAAGGAACGCGCTCAGAAGACCTGAAATTGAACTACTTATACAGGAAGCCTATCAATTTTCCAGAACTAACTAACTATATCATTCGAAAGGACATCTAATAGAGTGTTTATATAGCAAATTTGAAGAAAATCGTTAGAGCCGTTTTTGAGATACGGACTTACGGTCCCACTTCCGGTTTCCAATGTCCCACTTCCGGTTAAATTCAATTATTGACAGGAAAACAATAATTACATACAAAAGCATATTTAAAAGTGAGTTAAAATGGCGAGTTTGAAAAAAAATCCGTACAACCGTTTTTAAAGGAATGCTTTGCGAGGCCTGAAATTGAGCTATTTATACAGGACGCCTATCAATTTTCCTGAACTAACCAACTATATCATTCGAAAGGACATCTAATAGAGTGTTTATATAGCAAGTTTGAAGAAAATCGTAAGAGCCGTTTTTGAGATACGGACTTACGGTCCCACTTCTGGTTTCCGATGTCCCACTTCCGGTTTTTCAATTTTCACCAAAATTTGGAAATTTCATCTGTACACCAGACGTATTTCAATTCTAAAGTTTCGTAGCTCTATCTTTATTAGTTTCTGAGCTATAATAGCCAGAAGATTCTCCACATACATACATACATACATACATACATACATACACACACACACACACACATACACACTGACCAATTGCCAAAAACCACTTTTTTGGACTCAGAGGACCTTAAAACGTGCAAATCAGGTGAAAACCCGATATCGAATTTTCAGACCGAATACAATACTTCCATTACCTACGGTAGTAGGGTAATGGAAGTAAAAATTGAAGAAGCCATTTTATATTTCAATCCCAGTTACATATGAACAACACTATACGTGCTGTTCATAATATTTTCTTTCGCGTTATTTTTTATATTTATTTGATTTATTTTCTATATTTATTTAACCATAAAATGACAACAATTTCACACCAAATATAATAGTATTACAATGTGCTATGATTTGCTACATCTATCGTATGAGACAATTAATTTTTGTGGTTATAATAGCAGTTGAGTTAGTTAATAGTAGTTGGTATATTGAAAAACAAATAATGAAATACCGAAATATGTAAACCTTATCATGGTACAGTCATAATGTAGCTCCCCTTGGCGACTTTTGAGTTTCTATCGTCACTTTAGACAAAAACACATAATTTATGTTATTATTTTGTTTTCTTTGTTTTCTTTTTTTTTTTTTCGTTCTCCTTTCCTTTTCTTTCTTTTCTGTTTTTCAACATTTTATAATTTATTTACATTTGTTATGCGCTACTTGGCATAAAGTGGCTTTTGCAAAAGTGGAGTCCTTGGCCAAAATTGTCCGATCTATTTCAGCAACAAAATTTTAAGAATTACCCAAGATTATCAATAAGTAAAGCTCTTTAATGTAATGCTGAATTAGCTTTCATGCCCAGCGCGATTCATCTATTTAAACAAAAGTAGTAAAAATCAAAATTGAGGTATATTATTTATTTTTTTTTCTTTATTTATTTTTTTTTTCTTTACTCCATTTTTATATTTTCATTTTTTCATGTGCAGGAGCAAATTTAAAGTTTATTTATTTATTCTATTTTATTTTTTTTTCTGCTTGAAGCATATTTTAATTTATGTTGGAAGAAAAAAAAAAGGTTTTTTTTTTTTTTTGTTGTTTTGTTTTTTTTGGCAACAATTAAAAATTTAAATATCCACTATCAAGCAGAAACGGTCGTTTTGCCAAGCCAAGCTCAGAGAAAAGCAAAACAAACAAACTACCACTAACACAAAGCAGAACGCGCCAATAATGAGATCGACAGAAATAACCCAAGATCGTTAAATGCTTATTATACAGAAACCAACTTTCCCATGTTAAATCGGCAATTTTTTTTTCCGTAAAGTTTTAAATATTGGACGAACCAAATATCGCAGTAAAATGAAACAAAAAGTAAAATATTCGTATCAACGAGATCTTTAATTTGAAATAAAAACGAAATTTCTAAGTTAATAAGTAAAAAAATGGGAGCATTTTCAATTTAGCGTAAAATTAGATGTTTTGACAACTTTTTGAAAAAATTTCTTCTTCAAGAAATTTTTTTTAAAACAAGCTAGAGAATTCATAAACGTGCAGAATTCTTTGAAAACTGGTTTTTCAGATAGACAATTACTTAATCTAGGAACTTTTATAAAATTTAGCTTTTAAAAATCAAAATTTCCTATCTTAATTGCTGAAAAACTGTTAAATATCGCCAAAGAGACATAAATCGCCAAATATGAAATTGCTTCATCTCAGTTTAACCGAAAAATATTAATTTCAAATTGAGCTGCTTTTTCTTTTTATAAGTTATTTTTTTTAACGAACGAATCTTTGCTTTTATTATTTTGTACAATTTTAAATTTTATATCCCCGAAAACAGAAATGAATGCATTTTTGAATAACATTTGTTTCAAATCTGTAGCTTGAATTGCTGATTAATATTTTTCATACCTTAGAATAAGAAAGTCAGTACACGATATAGTATCCAATTTTAATATCCTTCAATTCAATCTGGCAATGATAATTATGATGCATAAAGATTTCTACTTCCTTCTATATAGTATACTAGCAGGCTTTGCCCGCTTCGCTTGTCATTTTATTGAAATGAATTTCGACTTTCGGTTTTCAATGGATTTACACGTTGTAAGAGATCCTGAAAACAATTTGACTATTTTTAGAAAATTTCTATTTGCGTGTGTGTGTTCTATGTGTGTGGCGAAAGTTTTGTTCCAACTAGATATCAGGAGCTACGGCTCAGAATTACATATAAATTTATATGCAATTTAACCTTGATGTATAATAGCGTTTATCAATATTTGGTGTCAATTGTTCAACATGGTGCTGCTATACAGTGATTGCCGCAATTTCAGAGAAGGCTATATCTGAGTAACTAATACATGGAATTGCATAAATTTACAAATAAATTTACATTGTTACAAATTATAGTGCTTATCAACTTTTGTACCAATATCTCAGCATCGATTTTCGCAATTTAAGGAAAGGTTCTGTTGAATATAATGAAACAAACTTGATATGTGAAAAGCCCATTATGAGACATTTTGCTGATTCAATCTCGATGCCTATCGGCCGATAAGTGGAGCTCATATACTACAATTTTTTTTTTAGAACTGAAAGGATGCCATCTGCATGGTGAAAATTTACTTCCGTTGGACATTTTGATCAACAATACCCCTCTGAGTTGATAATATTCAGCATTCATAATGAAAAAATTAATAAATAATTTGTGCTGCGTTAATATGTATAGGAAAATGTAGAAGAAAGTTTTGTGATGGACACGGCATACTAGTCTGCATAGAAAACCCATGGATAATGTCTAGCAACCAGAATTATGGAAAGTTTAACGCAAAGAAAACTTTGTAATACAGTTTAACGCAAAGAACAACATCGCACGAAAGCTGAGTTGAAATCCAGGACATATCTGATGTAAAGTATCAGGTTAATTCCAGTAAATATAAAAACTATTTTTAAAAAATCTGGTGTGAAACAACCACACGACTTCCATTACCCACTATTACACGTATTGTATGCATTTTTGAATGATAATGTGATCAGAAAGCATAAAAGTGACCTAAAGAGAAAATCGTTAGAGCCGTTTTTGGGATACCAACTTTTACAAAAAATCAATTATTGACCAGAAAACAATAATTACATACAAAAGGATATTTAAAAGTGAGTTAATAGGGCGAGTTTAAAAAAAAAAAAAAATCCGTACAGCCGTTTTTAAAGGAACGCGCTCAGAAGACCTGAAGCCAGGAAGCCTATCAATTTTCCAGAACTAACTAACTATATCATTCAAAAGGACATCTAATAGAGTGTTTATATAGAAAATTTGGAGAAAATCGTTAGAGCCGTTTTTGAGATACGGACTTACGGTCCCACTTCCGGTTTCCGATGTCCCACTTCCGGTTAAACTCAATTATTGACAGGAAAACAATAATTACATACAAAAGCATATTTAAAAGTGAGTTAAAGTGGCGAGGTTGAAAAAAAAACCGTACAACCGTTTTTAAAGGAACGCCTTTGCGAGGCCTGAAATTGAGCTATTTATACAGGACGCCTGTCAATTTTTATGAACTAACCAACTATATCATTCGAAAGGACATCTAATAGAGTGTTTATATAGCAAGTTTGAAGAAAATCGTTAGAGCCGTTTTTGAGATACGGACTTACGGTCCCACTTCCGGTTTCCGATGTCCCACTTCCGGTTTTTCAATTTTCACCAAAATTTGGAAATTTCATCTGTACACCAGACGCAATTCAATTCTAAAGTTTCGTAGCTCTATCTTTATTAGTTTCTGAGCTATAATAGCCAGAAGATTCTCCGCATACATACATACACACACACACACACACACACACACACATACATACATACAAACACACTGACCAATTGCCAAAAACCACTTTTTTGGATTCAGGGGACCTTGAAACGTGTAAATCAGGTGAAAACCCGATATCGAATTTTCAGACCGAACACAATACTTCCATTACCTACGGTAGTAGGGTAATGGAAGTAAAAATAAATGATATCTACAAAAAAGACACTTAAAATGTACAAAAAAGCCAAGCTCAAAGAAAGAAAATTGATTAAAGTTGTGTCTAAAAAGGGTGTGATATCAAATTCCCAAGCTTACATTCAAATACTTATTTAATATTCCCTTTTTACTAAATTTTCACATGTGAATCAAGTGCCTTATGATAGGTTGATAGAAATCCTTCTTTCCTGTACTAAGTACATCATAGCGTGTTTCTGAAAAATATTATTATTTTTATTTATGTATGATGGGCTTAGCGGCCATCTTTCAAGTAATGAATAAACATTCACACAATTTGAAAGAAGTTTCTTAAAATATATCTCATATAAAATTAATTTTGCTATTCCATACAGCAGAGACGGAAATATTTCGATAACATGATTTCTTATTAGTATTAAGTGCACTTCCATCCTATAAATGTCGGGAATAAAAGAATATAAAAATTTAAATTAACGTAAAAACATGAAGGAGAGGGGGGGGGAGCATAGAAGCTTCCACCCCCCGTTATATTTACCCAATTTGAATTTAGCTTCTTGGAATAAATATCTCGTAAAAATAATATGGTTATTCCATTCAACAGGGGTTGAAATATTCAGATTAAAAAAGAAAAAAAAAAAAAGAATTAAAAACATCGCAAAAGCCCCGTTAAGCACACAAGTTGAATCAATTTAAGTTTTAACAGTGTTAAGTTTGGCGCACTCCCATCCTCCCATCCTATAATTATTTCCCATTGCGCAGCACTAGTGCGATATAAAACTCAATTAACGAACCAATCAACCAGCTCATCCTATAATTGATGAGATTTATAGAATTCAAACTAACGTAAATCTTTGAAAGATGGCCGCCAAGCCCATCATACATAAATAAAAATAATAATATTTTTCAGAAACACGCTACGATGTATTTAGTACAGGAAAGAAGGATTTCTATCAACCTATCATAAGGCACTTGATTCACATGTGAAAATTTAGTTAAAAGGGAATATTAAATAAGTATTTGAATGTAAGCTTGGGAATTTGATATCACACCCTTTTTAGACACAACTTTAATCAATTCTCTTTCTTTGAGCTTGGCTTTTTTGTACATTTTAAGTGTCTTTTTTGTAGATTAAAGCTTTTACAGGGTATTATTTTCACATTTTAATCAATATTAAAAAACCTAAGTCAAACTTCGTTACAAATAAGACATCAAATGAAAGGGGCATTTTTTCTGATTCCGTCGGTTTAATTAACTTATCGATCGGACAATTAGATTTTTTTTAAATTAACTAAAGCTGGTGACAATTTTGTTAATTAACTAAAGTATGAAAATCTGGTGGCAATAACACACAGAGAAAGTGAAGAACATATCTCTTAGCCAATCAACTTGCGTCCAGCAATGGACAAACAGGGAAAAAAAAACTGTCTTAGCCATTTATATAGAGAGAGATTGAATCTATAGTAGAATACTTTCATTGCGAAAAATTTATATGCTAATAAATATTTAGTTAGTTAGTTTTTGATTGTTTAACTATTCAGAATCAGAGAAAAATTTCTATTTAACTCTCTCTCTCTCTCTCTCTCTTTTTCTTTTTAATACCTGGAAAGCATTAGAATTGTTTGAAGTGCATCTCAATTCAGTATTAGTCGAACCCAAATGTATAAAAGTTAAAATTTAAAGTAATTTAAACTGTCTTGCGATAAATAGTTGTAAATTTAATTACTTAAAGGTGAAAGTAGTATGCTACCATATTTGCTATTTGACTGGAATAGCTGTTTACGCGAAAAACACCGGTAGGAGAATTTCTCTTTTGTCACAAGATGAAGCCATTAACAATATGACTTTTTTATGGATAATAATGCTTTTCGAGATCTGTTGTGGATGTATTATAAAGCTTATGTCTAAATGGTATCAATAAGTAGTGTAAACTAAAACTTCAGCTCTTTTTTATATATGATTATTTTTGAAAGAGCTCAAGTCAAAAAAATGTTATGTAATATCTTTAAAATAACATAGCTCTGAGAATATGACTTTACATGCAAGAAGCTCGTGTGAAATTTAAGAGATAAATGCACCAACTGTGTAACGTCGAAAGACTCTTTTAGAAATTAATTGGATATTTTGTGTAATTTCCCTCCTTAGTAGAATTTCAGTAATTCCATCACATTTTATATACAACACGTCTTATTACTTTTTAGCAAAAAGTTTTAGAAAAAAAATTAAATTAACCAAAATTTTTATATAATGAATTTTGTTTAAACAAACATAACATTTATTAAATAAACCGAATAAATATTTTAAAATCAAAACCCTCTTGTTTCATAAATTTCAAGCTCTACATCCGCATGTCTTGAATTTATATACATATTTTTTTTTAAATAAAAATAAAGTTATGAAATTACAATATATATATATATATTGTAAGCTCAAAAAAATAATTTATATTTCGAACATCAATTATCCCTTTTGTTGCAAGTCAGGTCTTTTGGCTTTAACTTTAACGATAGTTAATTTTCTGCGTGTTTATTAGTAGTTATCAGATCCAAAATTTTCAAAACAATTGTTCTATTATAATAATTAAAACATGTCTTTATACGATATCTTGTATTTAATGGCATGATTTACCGCATATGATTACGGTACTAAATATTCTTGAGAATTGAAATTTTTAAAATAATTTTATAGGAATGTTTTTATTAATGTATTGAGTAAAAAAATAATACTGAATATAAAAAAAAGGACTTTTTTCTTCTTTTTTTATTTGTCCCCTATAATTTCCCAAGCGCATAAAAAAGAGAAATTTCAGTAAAAAGGAAATTCTTTACATAAGAATGATTTCATGCTCCTCATTTCCACATTGTTTTTCATGAAATGTTTTCTATAAATAATGTAACAATTGAATATTTACTTTCAGAATAGCATTTATTTTTAAGAACATACATAATTCAAAATCAAACTTCATTGAAGGACTTAAGCTTTGTTACTGAGAGCTATATTTTAACCATTTTAGCTTAAAAGAACATCTTTGGGATAAGCAACAATTTAATTTTAAGTATTATTAAAAGCGTATAATATTATCATGCCTGTTTTTAACATTTTATAATTTTGTTTTCTTTAATATTTAAAATAATTATTTTTTAAGTTAGTGTTTAATATTTATTTTTAAAAGAATATGCGTGTTACTCTGATATATGAAGAACATGTTATTTTTTAATTTATTTTATTTTTTAAAATAAAATATGAAATGTAATAATAAAGTATTTATTAGTTTTATTTTTTTTAATAAAATAAAATGAAATATGCAGCTTATGAATATATATATAAATCAGTTTTTAACTATAAAGCATTAAGTGCATTTTTATGAGGTTAAAGAAATATAAAACTTTTATTTTAAGATTAAATATAAATTATTAGCTGTGTATAAGAAACAGAAACATTTTTACTAAATGAAAATAAGTGTCTGTCATAAATTTAAAACTTTTAAATACATACAATAGTTATATCAATTTTATAACTAACTAAGAAATATATTTTCGATACAAATTCAAGTTGTGCCTTATTTTTAAAATAATACAAGTTGTCTTAAAAAATTTAAAGATATTTCTGTTTAAATATCGCTTTTAATACCATTTAATATACTTTACATCCGCATGTCTTGAATTTATATACATATTTTTTTTTAAATAAAAATAAAGTTATGAAATTACAATATATATATATATATTGTAAGCTCAAAAAAATAATTTATATTTCGAACATCAATTATCCCTTTTGTTGCAAGTCAGGTCTTTTGGCTTTAACTTTAACGATAGTTAATTTTCTGCGTGTTTATTAGTAGTTATCAGATCCAAAATTTTCAAAACAATTGTTCTATTATAATAATTAAAACATGTCTTTATACGATATCTTGTATTTAATGGCATGATTTACCGCATATGATTACGGTACTAAATATTCTTGAGAATTGAAATTTTTAAAATAATTTTATAGGAATGTTTTTATTAATGTATTGAGTAAAAAAATAATACTGAATATAAAAAAAAGGACTTTTTTTTTCTTTTTTTATTTGTCCCCTATAATTTCCCAAGCGCATAAAAAAGAGAAATTTCAGTAAAAAGGAAATTCTTTACATAAGAATGATTTCATGCTCCTCATTTCCACATTGTTTTTCATGAAATGTTTTCTATAAATAATGTAACAATTGAATATTTACTTTCAGAATAGCATTTATTTTTAAGAACATACATAATTCAAAATCAAACTTCATTGAAGGACTTAAGCTTTGTTACTGAGAGCTATATTTTAACCATTTTAGCTTAAAAGAACATCTTTGGGATAAGCAACAATTTAATTTTAAGTATTATTAAAAGCGTATAATATTATCATGCCTGTTTTTAACATTTTATAATTTTGTTTTCTTTAATATTTAAAATAATTATTTTTTAAGTTAGTGTTTAATATTTATTTTTAAAAGAATATGCGTGTTACTCTGATATATGAAGAACATGTTATTTTTTAATTTATTTTATTTTTTAAAATAAAATATGAAATGTAATAATAAAGTATTTATTAGTTTTATTTTTTTTTAATAAAATAAAATGAAATATGCAGCTTATGAATATATATATAAATCAGTTTTTAACTATAAAGCATTAAGTGCATTTTTATGAGGTTAAAGAAATATAAAACTTTTATTTTAAGATTAAATATAAATTATTAGCTGTGTATAAGAAACAGAAACATTTTTACTAAATGAAAATAAGTGTCTGTCATAAATTTAAAACTTTTAAATACATACAATAGTTATATCAATTTTATAACTAACTAAGAAATATATTTTCGATACAAATTCAAGTTGTGCCTTATTTTTAAAATAATACAGGTTGTCTTAAAAAATTTAAAGATATTTCTGTTTAAATATCGCTTTTAATACCATTTAATATACTTATAAATTCCTCTCATTGTATCTGTTTATTCAATAATTTTTGAAAAACTTCTTGCAAAAGTTAAATATATGTTAAACCTTACAGCAGAGTTCCGATCATGTAAAAATAGTATTTATTTACACTGAAGTAGCTAGGGGAAAATACTGGGATGTTTATTATTTAGTTTGTCACTGTACGGTTGTGCTTTGAAAACGTGGACTAATTATACCGAAATCTAGTGTTTGAAGTGCATTTTAGAATGTTACAAACGGGAAAGCCTGAATCACTTCTATACAACCTGGTACTTGTTAGCTGAAAACCAAAATGTAAACATTCACCTACCATGTAGCAAGTTAACTTTTTTGTATGTTATGAAACTAATTTTATATACGCTATAGTAGCTTAATAAAGAGTTTTGTTTTATTAAAACGTTGGGTCACACTGATAAATAAATAGTTTAATAAATAAACTTATTACATGATACACTGAGAAAAAAAAATATATACCGCCTTCCTCTAGAACGAATATGTGGCCACTTTCTAAAACCTTTAACTAGAAATATAGATTTCCGAACTATGCGCATAAGGCACGCCAATAAACTGAATAGACGAAATGATCAAGAATTTCTTGTTTGTTTACACATTTCTAGATGGTGAAACAATATTCTGAATATTCCGAATATTCTGAATCTTTTGTATTGCGAGATATTCTCGCTTGATTTTCTAGAATTGGGTCATACACAAAGATTATAGTTGCTGAAACTCGCCTCTTGTAGTCTCATTTATTTTCAGAGATTTTTAAATAACTTTGCCCTCGAGAATATAGGCAAACGCTCCAGAATTCTAATAGGGACTTCTAGAATTATTTTTCAAGGGGACTATAATTTATAAGGATGACGTGGAACTATTTTTTCTAGAGCCACAATTTAGATTCTAGAAGTCAATTACAGAATTTTTTCTCAGTGTAACTGTTTAGCAGAAAATTTCTACGTACAAATTTTGGCATGTCAGTACGTTTTGGGATATACTAAATTCCTTTTTTGCTATTTTAACGGTGATGCGTATATGTGTATGTGTGTGAATGAGCAAGATAACTCTAAAAAACGATTTGCTGTATTTAGATGAAAGTTTGTAAATACATTATAGATCACTGCACTGAGAAAACAAATATACCACCTTTCTCTAGAATGAATAAGTGGCCATTTTCTAAATCCCTAAACTAGAAATATAGAATTCTGAGCTATGCGCATAAGGCACGCCAATAAACTGAATAGACGAAATTATCTAGAATTCCTTGTGTACACATTTCTAGATTGTGAAAAAATATTCTGAATACTCTAAATATTCTGAATCACTTATATTTCGAGAAATACTCGCTTGATTTTCTAGAATTTGGTAATAAACCACTATTATAGTTTCTGAAACCCGTCTCTTGTAGTCTCATTTATTTGCAGAGATTTTTAAATACTTTGCCCTCGAGAATATAGGCAAACGCTCTAGAATTCTAGTAGGGGCTTGTAGAACTCGCTTTCCAAGGGGACTAGAATTTATAAGGATGATATGGAACTATTTTTTCTAGAGCCAATATTTAGATTCCAGATGTCAGTTACAGAATTTTTTCTCAGTGTTTACCCGTGACCTACAATACAAAATTGGACACCTGTTTGAAAACAATGCTGCGCACGTTACAGCATAGCACGTTACACATATGCTACAAAAAGTTCAAACTATGGTTCAGATGTGCAGCATATGGGAATAAATGTAACAAAGAAATAGTTTCTTGCAAAACCTAGCTGTGTTTTCTTTCTAAGACGGTTTTCTCACCTCCAACAAACAATAAACGCAAAGACCTCTAATATATTTATTTACTTAATAATAGATACTGTGTGCTCAATTAATGACTGGCAAATTTTAAACGTAAATAATAAAAATCCATTTGAGATAAAAAAAAAAAAATAAAAAAAAAAATAAAATAAAAAAGGAAAATGCGCAGTTCGGTGCATTGTATGTGGAAAAGCAATAAATTTACAAAAAATAGTTACTGATTTCGCCACATCGTAGTGCTGTCGTCTAAAAAAATAAACTTATGTTTACAAAAATTCTGTTTATTATTGTACATTCGGTATATACATGCAAATTTGATTTGTCTTTTGATATTTTTCAACCTTTTTATGAATTACATCGATTTTGCTCCTTTCTTATCAGTTTATATTATGATAATTTTCTATAAACTATAATACATGTATATATATATATATATGTATATATAAACTGTGAGAAATATGAGCTTGCTTTGCTACAATAGAAACCTTGAATATGCATTATAATACGATAAGAGATAATTAAAAAATCTAAATACCAAAATGTTCTTTTTCAAAGCTTGTGTTTTCTTTCTTTCTTTAATATGAAGTCCCTTATTTTATTTTATTTTTAATTCATCTTTTAGCATTCATAGTATAGTCCATCTGAATTCCATTTTGTTAAAGTTATATTCCAACCACATAAGCTTTTTGGGATATGGGGAGAATTTTACTGCTTCACGGATGAATACTTGCTCTGTAGAGATTCCTCTGCTACCAAGCATCAACACAATAACTTGCTTATATTTGACTAGCTTTTGATTATTTTTATAGATTCTGCAGAATTGTTGCAAAATCATAAAATTTTATTGCGATGATTTGGAAAGAGTGGACATAAAATACTTTTGTATTAAACATAATCTTTTTTTAAGTCAGTATTTATTACTTTTAATCTGATCTTGCTCAGAAAATTCCCGTTTGTTTCAAAGTTTGTTCATCAAGAAATGCCAATTTTTCATTGTTGCGTTTAAAAATTTAAAAACTCTTTTTAGACATTAAAAGAATAGAAAATCAATTTAATTGTATTAGATAAAGAAGAGTTTTTGTCTGGGCTTAATTTATTTTATTAATTTTTTAAAACTTTTATTTATTTTATACATATATCATGTAAATTTTTCAAAATATAGGAAATATAGGAAATAATTAAAATTATAATTTAATGTAACTTCAGTTATTTATAAAGAAGAATATATTTATGTTTTAGTTAGTACATATGTACATATATATATATATTGGTTTTAAAACCGAGGGAAACAATTTTGAACATAAAAAGTTGTATAGTATCGAAGAGAAATAATAACATTATGAGCGTTAATACGGTTTAACTTAAGTTTAAAATTTTTATAGTTTTTTTCCTTGTGTTTTCTGAGTGAAGGTGATGACAATAACATTGATTTCAAAACTTAGTAAACTAGATTTTTAACCTTTTAACGTTGATTGTTTTCGCATTAAAACCAATTTTGTATCATATTTAATGTACATTTTTTTCAGTTTGCTTTTTCTTATTTTAGTCAATTTTAAATCTTTTGCTTCTACCCTGTTCGGTAGGTAGCAGCGTTACTCCGAAATTTAAGAAATGATTTTTCTGCAGAAAACATATGGATAAGTTACTTTCGGATATCTCACTATTTGCCACCTACATTATCCCCCATTGCACCTACGGAAAGTCAAGGAAGAATCAGAAATAAAAAACTAATGTCCAAAGTTAAGTTAATATATGTATATATATATATATATTAAATTACCCATTGTTTTAAATTAGAACAAAAGAATTTAAAGGTGCTACACAGAAAAAAAAAGAAATTCTGTAACTGGCATCTAGAAACTTAATTGTGGCTTTAGTAATAATAGTTCCATGTCATCCTTATAAATTTCTAATTCCCTATGTAGCGAGTTCTAATAACCCCTATTAGGATCCTAGAGCGTTTTCTTATATTATCGCGGGCAAATTTATTTAAAATTTTCTGAAAATAATTGCGAACAATTATTAAAATTGTATTTAATAATGATCTTTTGTCAAGAAAATTTATATATATATATATATATATATATGTGGTGGAAACACCATGCTTTTCCCGTGGAAGTAAATTTAGTAATAGTTTTTCCAATAAATCATATCAAAATGAAGTTGACACAGATATTGCTATTGACGCTCCCATTAACTTTGAAAGTAAAATTTCTGAGAAGTCCCCAGAAATAAATAAAACATTAAATAGTGTTGAAAAGTGTTGAAAAGTGTAAAAATAAAACCCCTCAACCTGCTAATTTGTCGAAAAAATCATTAGAATCTCCCAAAAAAGCTGCAAGTGAAAATAAAGACGATGACGAAAATAATGACGAAAGTGATGACGATAAAGAGATGCTTTTAAAGGACGATAATAGTGAAGATGATGACAGTGAGGAAGAGGAGGAACCTCGACGAAAGAAAGAAAATCAGATGAACATTACCCAAATGAAATCGCAATATCAAGAAAAAACTCCTTCAAAGGAAGACGATAAACAAATCCTACGTGAAAAGGTTTTGCAGTTAGCAGAAGAGCAGAAAGAGTTGAAGAAAAAAGTTGAAGAAAATTTGAAACTTCTTAGAAGAAAGAAATTGAGTAGACAGCCTTTCACGATAGATTCCACTAATTGTAAAAAACATAATGTCCCAAAAGAAGAGACTGCCAGTATAAATTTGAAAAAATTGTTTATTTCATCACTTCCAATGGAGACTACAACTGATAAAATAGCTGCATTATTTCCCAAAGCTATGCAAATACGCTTAGAATTTTCCCCTACACATAAGAGTGCTACTGTAAATTTTATGACTGAAGAAGATGCTGCAGAGGCTTTAGAAAAAACTAAAACTAGAAATGACAAATTAGAGGTGTTCGAGTTCGAAGTCCAAGCTGACTTTGAGTCCCAGAAAAAAGATTTGTGTAAACATGCAAAAGGACAACTTTTTAAAGTTCAAGAAGAGAATAGAAAAATTATAACTTGCGAAGACAACAATCGAAAACTTGCGAAGTAGGCGACCAAGTTGCCATCAAACTGAAATCGAAAAACTTTAGCCCCTACAAAACTGTAAAAATGAAAAGTTAAAACACATATGATGTAGTTAAGGAGGTATGCCATGAAGGTCCCCTTTGCACATCCACTCATGCCGAATTTCTCAAACAATGGATAACTTTAAAAAAAAAAAAAAACTATCAAGACTGTATATAATGTAATTACGCTTTTTATTATCTCATGTTGCTTTTGTGTTTGTTTCTTCTTTTTGTATTTTTCAGTATGGCCGTCTGGAGGACCAGTCGTAGAAGGATGGCCGAGTTTGTGGTGGAAACACCATGCTTTTCCCGACATTTGATTTTAAAGCCAGCTTAGTTCTGTCACTGCAGCCACGAACGAATAACCTTGACGAAGTGACGCAACCAAGACGCAGCTATGATGTCAGAAGGACATCATTCTCATCTCTCCTGCGTGCACAGACTCAGGGGTGGAATCTTCGAGTAAGCGCGCTGAGACGGCAGACGGCTGTTTGGATTTCGACGACGGTAGAGGGTAGCCTTGTATTCAACGGTGCCAGACCTCGGATACGGATCTGTCGACGGCATTTTTACAAAAGGGCTTAAGACATAATGAAAGTTATTATTTTCACGAAGAGATACTTTCTAGTTGTGCCGAATATTATATCGACGAGCAAAAGTAAGATGAATTGATGTAGACTTCTGTTTTGACTATGATAATACAAATGACTGCTGTACATTCCTAACGATAAGTTATGAGTATAACTCAGCAGCTTAATATCAATTTATAATACCATCCTGTACAAAAAACTGTATTATAGTTATTCTTTATTAAATTTTAAATAGTTAATAGTAATCGAGTATTAATAAATTATTAACGCCCACTTTATTTTCTACATATATATATATGTTGTTTAAACTTCCAAATTGTTGGAGATACTGTTGAGTTTTATAGAATTTTATACATTAGTGGTATATAAATTATTGGGAAAATGCTTCTAACACTATTTATTTAATATAAATATAAACTAGTAAATAAAATAATTTTGAAATTTTAACTTTCATACTCTACTTAATCCCAATGTTTTAAACTTCCAAAAGAAAATAATGAGCATTGACTTAAATTAAAGATATTTAAATTAAAAATTATTTTTTTAAAAACATATTTAATAATAAAACAAAGGTTGTGTCTACAGAGGAAGTATTTTTTTTAGTTTATGCTTTGTAAGCAAAAGCGTTACTAAAAATAAATGAGTAAAGAAAGAAAGAAAGAAAAGGAAAAGAAAAGAAAAAAGATTAAGAAAGCATTCACAATGATCATTAATTCTAGTACAAAAATATAGAAAAATGTGTGATATTAATTAATAACTGTTATGTTATGTATTAAGTAAATGTACCAAGAGACTCCCAAAAAGTATTTTCACACTTGCTATTTATACAAATTAAAAAGAAAATCTTTATATTACTATAATCTACAGTTTTCGTTTTTAAATTTCACATAATTGTCATATTTCATTTGAAAGAAATGTTTTTAAAAATACTATTTCATACTGAAACAGTTAGTAAAAACGTGTAAGTAAAAACGTGTTTAAGATCAATTTCCTACTTTAAGGCAAATTTGCCAACTTAGCACCTTTTGGCTACAGCAAAATTTTAATAAAAACTTTTATTTTATTTAATCCGTGAAATCCGTTACAGTTTGCTAATTAAGTAAAATAAATATTTCTATTAATATTTTCCATTAGTCAAAAGGCGCTAAGTTGGCAACTATGCTTTAGGGTTCTGAAATAGAAAGTAATGTAATGCATGGGGTCATTCTAATATGAGTCCAATGTGTCTACTCTGGACCTAGAAAGGGATGTTATCCATGATTATAATTCTAGACGTAATAGGTCGTATTCACTCGAGTTTTAGAAAAAAGGAAAGAAAATGACAAATCACAGAAACCTCTGAACGGCTAGGCTGACGAGCGAGATCTATTTAATACAATTTAACATTACTTTTGCGTTGTTATTTCTACCATCATGCGACAACAATGCATTAATAAAATGGTAAATTTTCTAACGTAATCGATAAATATATATATATATATATATATATATATATAATAATTATTTATTATTTTCATTTAAAAAATCCTTATAGGTTCGCCGTAGACGATATAGAAAAATTTCATTGCCGTTACGCTCACTTTCGGCAGCTGCCCAAATTTTTAAAAAAACTTCTTAAATGTTTTTTTCCCAGTTAGGTTAATAAAGCTTTGTATTAAATAAATGTCTAAAAGCATCTTAACAAAGATTTAAAAAGTAAAATAATGCTGATTAAAATAAATAAAAAATAGTGAAGGCAAATTGTGAGGATTATATTCTAAAATTTAGAGTTAGTTATTGTTCATTTTAAAACAGAAGGTGCCTTTAAATGTTTTATAATTATGAAAAAAATACTATTCAGGAATGACTGGCAGCATTTTTCTGTTTTTAATAGTTATAAAATTTTCTACTGATTTGATAATATGTAATTAGTTTTTTTTTTTCAAATGTATTCTTTCACTATCCTTAAAATACGAATGACAAAATAACAAAGATTTTACATGGTTTTGTTGTCTAATATAACACATAAGAGTTTCATATTTTCCCTCTCTTTAAAAGTGAACGATAATATGACAGAAACTCAACACGCATTTATTGTCTAATGTAATACAAAACTGTATTTATTTTATGAAAACTTAAATGCATATTTCTTCAAGAAGGATAATTGCATATTTCAGGCATTTACAGTATCGTGTCAAACTTGGTAAATTTTTGTTTTCTGTTTTCAAATCTTTTAGAGTTTATTGCATCACGAACTAGAATTACATGCACTAAAACATAACATAAAGCTAACAATAACATACATAATTTTTATTCTTTTAAAATGTGTAAAAAACTGTCTTGAAATTACAAGTATCATATATATTTCCTGAGGCATTTTATTTATTTTCAATTTTTATTTCAGGTAAAATTTTCTTCTTCCTTTTTTTAGAGAGAAAATGCACCAATTTGAAATTCTATTTTTCTGAATTCAAAGAGTAGAAAAAATTGCAATAAACAGAAGAAGTATCTGAATATAACTATATATATTGAATCATACGACATTGTTAAATGAATTTGTAAAGTAGTTTTTGCCTTAACATAAATAAGAAAATACAGAACACATACTTTTTTTTTTTTTTTTTTTTTTTTTAATTTTTAGGACTGTTTAGATAAATAAACAAACAAATAAATAAATAAATAAAAACCTCATTTTTAAAACTATTTTTATTTTGTTTTAAATGATAATATTTATTAACGGCCATCTCCACTTACCGTCGCCGGAAGCCCAAGCCAATGATATTGTATGGGGAAATTTTCTTTACAAATAACTTATTAACTAATACATATTTTTAAATTCTATTTTCACATTCAGAAAATTCCCAACTGTTAAATTGACAGACCTTTTAAAAAAATGTATTTTTTCTTTTCTTTTTTTTTTTTTTTTTAAATTGCAAAATGAAAAAAATTCACATTTAGAGAATTCTTATTTTGCAGCTTCAAAATAAAATATAAAACATTAAAAACATAATTTTTAAAATAGGTCCGCCAATTTAACAGCTGGGAATTTTCAGAATGTGAAAACAGAATTAAAAAATATGTATTAGTTAATAAGTTATTTGTAAAGAAAAATTTCCCATAGAATAACATTAGTTTGACTTCCGGCGGCGATGAGTGAAGAGGTCACTTAAACGATATATTTTAAAGCCGAACAAGAATAAAAATTATTGAAAATTTTAATTAAATACGCAAGTAAACTTGTCATAGTTTTTAAGATTTTTTTTTTTTTTTTTTTTTTTATAGAATTCTTGATAGTACAACTTTTTAAATTTTTATTAAATGTTTCAGAATATTTCAACCGAAATTGTTAAAAAATAAAATAAATAAATATTTAATTCAATTTTCAATTATTATTATTATTATTGTTATTGTTATTTTCTAATTAATGCAAAAGCACCAGCAGTGGACCCTTTACCAGTAGCGGACACTTTTAAATTTATACCCAGATATTGAGCTTTCTAATAATTTTAAAAGTTCGAGTGATGTTTAGGAAGGAAGTTATAGTCTTCTACTATTAACGTCGACAACAACGAGTAATTCCGGCCATGAGTTTTAAAATAACGTTCATATAACTAAAAAATATGCACTTTTTGTGGTTTTTGCAGTTTTTCTTATTGTTTTGAATAAGGAAATAAACTTTTGTTTGCTTTGCCTCTGCTTATTTTTAACTGATTTCTTCTACCTTTTGCTTTCATATCACTAAAATAATATGCATAATTCATTTATTGTACTCTTTCTTAAATCTCGTACTGACATATAATATTTTTATGGGTGTCCACTACCGGTACCAAAAAAGTCATCATAACCAGTATTGGACAGCCCTGTCCACTAGTGGCCCATTTGACTTCTAAGGTCAGACCCAGTAGTGAACACAGCTCTGTAATCTCCCAAATTTAGAAATGAGTTGAGTTTTTTAACGTCTCACTAAGCTACGCATTGATCAAATGGCGAATCTCTGGGAGTTGTAAGGAGACATACCATCACAATTTTGATCTTTTGCAGAGATGATGACTCCCATTCCTTCACAAATCTAGAAGGCGGAACAAAATAGGAATTGAATCATGAGATTGAATCATGAAATAGTCTCGAAAAAAGTTTTTTTTTCTTCTTTTTCTCTAATTTTCTTATGGGTTCCATATTGGACTAGTTGACATAACTTAAATTCACAGTGAAACATAGACATTGAAATTGTGTAACAGCGGACAGTATTTATATCGTTGAACATGAGTGGTTTTTATGTCGTACTAATGCTACACTATGGGCAATTGGCGGCGGCCATCCTTGGAACTCATCCCTCAGAATTGTCTGAAAATATTTGGTGACACCCAAAAGTTTAATTTGGATGGAAACAGGGAGGACATTTGTATAAAAGAGTTATATCTCTCATGATCGTTCTACGTAGGATCCAAGAGATTGACGTGACCGTGCTGTCGTTAAATAGTTATGCTCCCTCAGCTTATCAATTTCGTGTGAAAGACTTCGTGGTGCAAAAAAGGAAGCCAGTCCTTCCGTATAAAATCAAAATGTGACGGTTTGTCTCCCGAGAACACTTAGAGATCACTCCCAAATCATTGCCAATAGCCAACTACGTACATTTAGTGCAACGTCAATCCCACTCAACCTGAATGTCTCTAAATTTCTGAGATTGGAATTATGGGCACTCTAAGATATTTTCATCCATAAGTTCAGTAAATACGATCCCTGCACAATTTTTAATAATTTTGCGAATACTAAGGCGATAAAATTTTCTCTAGAAAAGCGGGGTAAAATTCAGTAATTACGATCCTTTCACGATTTTGAATAATAAATGTGCGAATACTAAGACGACCAAATTTTCTAAAGAGAAATGTGGGATTAAATTAGCATGGTGTCTCCAATTTCAAAATAAGAAATGGTCACAAAAACAGTACTTAAAATAGTGCATTATCATCAATTTTAAGTTATAAATTTCAACAAAAGCTTTACTTAGGAAAAAGGTTTGTGCGGGGAAAAGCAAAAACTTCAAAAAGTGGGGATTGTCCTAAATTTTAAAGCAAAAATTCAAAGGGGTCCAATACTGGGTTTTTAGTGTGTCCACTGCTGGCTCATTTTAAACTCTCCGGATTTTTATTTTTATGCATATATAAATGCTACAATTAACAATTTTCATAACGTAGCTATGTAAAGAAAGATTTAATAAAGGGTTGAAGCATTAATTACTCTTTGAGCCTCTAAAATTTAGAAAATTACACAAGAAATAGTCAGAAAATATCCTTGAAGTGTTCACTACTGGTGCTCTTACCCTAAATACAACTGACATGAACTTGGAATGATACAGATTGAAAACAGCCTTGATTAGCAATTATAAAAATCCGTTTTTGGTAAGCTTAAAGGCAAAGGTAGATTCCTTTGCGTTGTATATAATTACAATTTCAACTTGGAATTATAACATTAACATTAGTTAACATTGGACGATTTGGGCACTACTAAATTTCAATGTTAATTGTTACGAATTTAGTGAATTGTATGACTTGGCCAGATTTTGGTGATAAAGTTTTTCACTCAGCAATGAAATTTGTGATTTGGCAGCAAAATGTAATAGCTGACGACGACATTTCTGACTTGGTAATGAAATTCCTTATTTGGCGACAAAATTTGTCGAGCTTGGAGATGGAGAATGACAGCTTTGGTGTTATTATATTTTCTTCCCAGGCGAAAACATCATATCTCTTCACAGACGAATATATTGTTTCCAGAAGATAAAAAGTCAAAGTAAGCTGTAACGTAATACTCCCAATTTCAATCGTAAATTTTAAATTCTTGCCTAAACCGGCGATCTAAACAATTTACCACAGACGATATTTTTATTAAGAGTAACGCATTATTTTAATTTTATGTTTTTAAAGGATTAATTAAAGCGGTTACTATGTTTTTATTTATATATATATATATATATATATTTCAGTGATCTTTTTTTATTTTCTTTTGCACGTGACGTAAGCATCAGATTATAAATTTAAGCAATTAAAGCTATAGAAAAAGCCGGCTTCATCACAATTGACGAAAAATCACTTTTTAACTTGTAACTTCTAAGCAATTGAAGCTACCGAAAAAGTTTAAATACAAAAACTGTTCATTAGGTAAGGCGGTTATTCGCCTGATTTGCAGTTTTTTTTTTTTTTTTCTTTTCTTTTCTATTTTCAATATTTAAGAAATTATGGGCAAATGTAAATTTCCACCCCCACCCCCTTTGAGCTGGATATACGGACTCGACTGAGATTTTCACTGTCCTGACAATGTATCCCGATCTGGTTAAATTTAATTAAAAATTAATCCAGTTATTGTTTTCGCAACAGGGAAAAAAGCGTTATATATATATAAAGTATTGAACGGTGGGTGGTTTTGGGTTCTAGGGTTCATGATCGGTGAAGATATGAAGAGATTTTACAATGTCGTGTCATGAGGACCATTGCGATAGGTACAATTCCCATCAGGACCTAATAGCATACATATTTAAAATTTATTTAGTGAAAATAAATTATTTCTTTACATTTTGTCTTTCCTTCTTTCTAAATTTAAATATATTGTAAAATAGTATTTTAACAGTTTTCATTTTGAATAATCCTATTCTCTTTCAAATAAGCGCAAACTGCTTATTAGAGAAGGCATGATAGATTCGTTTTATAATATTGCAAAAAGGAACAGATTTGCGTTACTATAAATGTAATTTTTTATAGGTTATTATATGGTAATTTTTATTAGCTGTAGTATTGTTTGCTGTATATTAAGTACTATATGGATTTGTTACATTTAATTATACATGGGGAAATCAGGAAGTTCTGTTAGATAATCTGTGTACTTTTAGCAATTAACTTAATTTCATAAAATAGCTAAGCGTATCTAGTTATACTCAATTTAAACTCATCTTATGTGTTTAAAATATAGATATAAATAAAATACATGTTTAGAATCTGGATATAAGTAGATACAGCTTTAAATAATTGTAGATACAACATAATTGAATTTTTGAGTAATTGAATTATTTTTCATTCATTTTAATAGATTTAAAAAATTGAATATTTTTTTACAATAATCAGGTGTAATAGTTGACATTTTTAATCGCAATTTCAGTGTCCTAGTAATGTGCTAGTACATTAGAGATGTGAAAAATAATTAGAATAATACTTTGTACATATTTCAATCTTTTTGAAATTGAATGGTCGTTTTTCTCTCCCCTAATAACAACATGATGTAAGTTTGCAGGATATATACAATAATATAAAGAGCACCTTCAAAAAAAGAAATATTCAAGATTTTATGTTGCATAAATAAAGCTGTGAGAGCCCTCAACATATGAAAAACTGTTTTATTCAATTTTTACAAATACTTTAAATTTTAATGGTATATCATCTCTATGTATTTCTACACAATGGATACACTAAAACATTTATTATTTCATTGCAAAAATTGATATTTATCTCACTTTTGAATAACCTAGTATGATTATACAAAAGAGTGAAAGACTTTTTAAAGTACTTATTCCTAAAGATTTGAAAAAAAAATTATAAATGATATAAAATACACGCATTTGTTATTAATTTACCGAATTTACGAATGTCACCTTTTCTACGCTTAGAACAAAACGAAACCAAAAGATTCACATTACTGTTTCTTTTATAGTTGTATATCATAATGTATCTTAATTTTACTCACATATAAACTTCACTGCCTATTCCTCAGGAATTGATTCAAAGAAGGCACAATTGGAGCTATTCAAAGATATATATAATGCCTGCCCGTCTTCGGAGTTATTAGTGAAAGCGGTAGTTAAATACCTTGAATAATGTATTCATATTAGGCATCCGTATTATCAGTGAAGTGTACATATAGGCAATTATATTACAATGTTAGGAATCTATTACTTCTCATTTATGTAAAGAGCTACTCTATACTGTACATCTCATTGTATTACATGTATATTTGGAAGCAAGTTACTATAATCCGAATAATAATGAAAGCATTTGATTATATAGATAATAACGATTAGCGTATGTATTGATTTTTTAATTACTTGTACAACATTTAGATGTAATAGATGTAATAATAATAATAATAATAATGGTTTTATTTCGCATTAATTTTTAAAATAAAAATAATCTAATGCACTCACACAGAGGGGGGGGGGAGGGAGGTACCACGAGTTTGAGCTTTAACGCATTTTTAAAAATATCATATTAATTTTTCACAACATTAAAATTTAATAATAATTTCTACACTTTGTTGCAATCTTGGTAATTACTCCAATCTTTTCTTTTACAACTTTTTTACAATTTCATTATTTACTTATAGGAAATCTGTTATTAATATATTATAGAAAAAAAATCCATATAATCTTATGAACTATAGATATTTATGTTATCAAATAATTTAAATTTTATCAACCTATTCTATTTAAAATTGTTTTTTTATAAACAAAGAAGAATTTGCAGAAAAAATCACGAATACAAGGTTTTAGGCCAACTACACATGAATTTTCAAACGTTTAGTAATTAACGGTTTTGTAAAAAAAAAAAAAAAAAAAAAAAATCATTTAATAAAACGTAATGTATCCAAAATCTTTTTTGCATTCCTGCAACAGAACTATAAATAGAAAGCTCGCAATATAAGACATTTATACATTTTTTTAACTCTCTTTTTGACAATTTATTGTTACTCAAGCGAACATTAAATTGTTTGAGTCCAAACACCATTCCACATGTATAAAAGTTCTATTTTGTATACCAGTAAAAGAAGACCTGCACTAGTATAAATCTCTACGTATCTTGCGATAAAAACCTAACAATTTATATCTGTATCCGATATAGAATTTTGACGCATATGCTCTTCGAATTCATATGCAGTAATGTCAAAAAAAAAAAAAAAAAAAAAAAAAAAAATCCTTTGTATTCCTGTAAAATAAGCATCAATCGTATAATCATCAAAATCTATGCAAATCGTGCAGCACTGATCTACAATATAACTACCATTTTTTAGCTCAACAGAATAAGGCGTTTATAGACCATCGCAGTTTAAATACTTTCAGTCTATATTTCATAATGACAGAGAATCCTGCTTTTGTTTTCTTCTAAAAAAACGTATGTTCATCGTTTATAAGAATTTATACAGTTTGTGTGACTCTGACTTTTGACATTTCCACCAATTTTTAATTCCTCAATTAAGTTATTTAGAAGCATATGCATAGTTCATAGGCCATAGCTATCGAAAACTTCCTACGTGGTCCAGTAAAGTTCGACACTTTAAGACTGAAAGTGTCAAACTCCATAGAACTCGAGTGACAGTTAATTAAAATATAATTACTAACTTTCACCTTCGTAGAAAAAGCGTTTAGACATTATCGCGTACACTCACACACACACATATATATATATATATACATCACAGAAAAAATAGAAAAGAAATTTGTATATACGTATAACGATGAAAACAGACTTAAAACTTATATGTTATTCGTTTAAGACCTATAAAGATATGTACCTCGGTACTGTGTGAAGATGAGTAATATAAATTTACTATGTCTATCTATATGTCTATTTATATGTGCAATAAGATATTTTTTAAACTTTCACCTGTAGTTTTTGTTGAATAAATTTCAGTAAATTTGTTGCATAAATTTTGCTGAATAATGAGTATATTATACATAAAATAACATTTAACAGATTGAAACTTAAAAGTATTGCTGATTTTGGTCCAATATATTAAACTTAAAAAAAAAAAAAAAAAAAAAAAAAAACCTCTTAAAATATCTTAATCATAACCATCACACACACACACACACACACACACACACACACATATATATATATATATATATATATATATATATAATCTAGTATTTAACAACCACACAACTATCATTACTCACTACAACACATATCATATGTACTCTTGGCTGGGGATTGTGCGGTTAGAAGACATAAAATTAACAAATGAAATGAGTGATCTAATAATATTTCTTTAATAGCAAAGCAAACTAATACATACGTCATAAAGATATTTAAAACAGAGGAAAAAAAAGAAAAAAAAAGTAAAGCCATTTTTCTAAAACACCAATTTCTGTGATCTAAAACAGATCTACCTACCAAATCCTTTGCGAATTTCCATACAGTAACCAAGTAATATACATGAATAGACATTTAAAGTAATGTTTAAGTAGCAAATTTGATGAAAATCCTTAGAGTTGCTTTTGGGATACTGATTTTCGGCCCCGCTTAAGGTTTTTACTCAAACTTAAAAAAGTCAACTGTTCACAGGAAATTAACAATTGTATAAGAAATGACATCTAAAAGGAATTTAATAACGTGAATTCAGAAAATCCGTAAAGTCCTTTTTAAGGGAACGCACTTGCGAAAACGCATACTCACCTATTTAAACAGGGCACCTATCAATTTTCATGAGCTAATCAATTAATGGATACGAACGGACATCAAAAAGGGTATTTTATATAGCGTGCTTGACAAAAAATTGTTACAGCCGTTTTTGAATTACGCACTTAAGGCCTCACTTTCGTTTTTCCATTATCACAAAATTTGGCAAAATGTTGTGTAAACTTGACTTGTCTTAATTCTAAAGGTACGCCGTTTTGTATTTGATACTTTCCAGGACATGATAGTCAGAAGATTTCACAAACGCATATACAAGTTTGTACACACATACACACTGACCTGTTGCCAAACACTCTTTTTTTTTTTTTTTTACATTCATGATATCTTAAAACATGTAAATCATGCGAAAACTCGATATTAAATTTTTTTATCCGAATACAATTCTTCTAATACCTACGTTAGTCGCGTGATATGTTACTTTGAAATATTTCATTTTTATTTAATGTAATCATTGTTATTAGAATAAAAACTCCACGCAAAAGCATGCACACACACACACAAAGGTAATTATTAAATCAACAACTGATATTGAACTAATAAGAAAACTAAAAAGTATTTTGATAAAATAAAGTAATTAATAATACTAATCTAGTGAAAGAAAACAGTACTGTATAATAAAAGTAAAATATTTGTGACATTTCCTTGAATAAAATGTCTTTTCCTTAAAAGTTTATTACGAACAATTATTTAAATCTGTACAAATTTCCTTCAAACAATTTTCACTTAGACAAAAAAAAAAAAAAAAAAAAAAAAAAAGAAGAAGAAGAAAAATAAGGTATTTGTAACTACATAGAAAAGAAAAGCGAGAAATAAAACTTCCATAATTTAAAATTATTATAAAAAAATAAATAATAATAGATAAATAGTATTCCATCCTTCTTAATAGGTTTGACTCTACTCATTATCTGCAAGTCTCCTCCGTAGAATAAGATTCACGAGAAAACAATCATTGTAGTTTATGTTTAATGTGTCCACAGAGAATTGGAAAGCGTTAAAATGCTTCAATAAAATGATATATGATTGAAATTAATTA
Source organism: Salticus scenicus (assembly GCA_963930645.1). Lineage (NCBI taxonomy): Eukaryota > Metazoa > Arthropoda > Arachnida > Araneae > Salticidae > Salticus > Salticus scenicus. Next base: position 104,080,286 of record OZ005649.1, read on the forward strand.
TTTTCACCCTAACGTAAGCGATATTTGTAAAACAATTAATAATAATATATCTACATCTACCAATGAACCGCCTCTAAAAAAAACTGAAAGTAATCTGAAGGGAAAAAAAAAAAAAGTAATTCTTAAAAGTGTAACTGGGGAATTCGAGTGTTAATTTAATGGAATGCATATATTCGACATGTTTTTAAATCAGTTACTTATCCCCGATGAATTCTACCCAAAACTTATTAAAATTTAGAATAATTTCCTTCAAGCATTTAAACTGAAAGTATCACTTGAAATAAAAGTATTCTCAAATACATAGAAAAGGAAAAATACACTACCATGATTTAATCCTATTAGAAGAAACAATAATGTTCCGTCATTGTTATGTAATTCAACATTCCTCGTCACTCACAAGACTACTCCCTAAACAAGATGCATAAGAAGATAAGGGTTGTAATGTATGCCTAAATGATCCGCATAGTTCTAGACAAGTACATTTGATATGCTGCAATCAAATAATATTTGCTTAGAGAAATTTCTTTTTACCTCAAAGTAAGTAATGCTTTAAAAAAAGAAAAAAAAAGTTTATATTTATTTATTTATTTATTAGCAAATTTATTAAAAAAAAAAAAAAAAAAAAAAAAAAAAAACATTACCCGTAAGAAAAACTGAAAGGTAGTCTGAGGGGAAAAAAAAAAAAAGTTATTCGTAAAAAAAATGTAACTGGAGAATATGATTATTAATTAAATTTAAAACGTATTTAATGTACTTATAAATAAAATATTTATTGTTGACATTTTATGGGGAACAATTATTGAAATTTAAAATAATTTACTTGAAGCAATGCCTGCTGGAAAACAAAATAATCGTATTTACAATGAAAAAGACACACTGGTAAAATACATTTCTATCATTTAATACTATTAGATAAGAAACAAGAATCTTTCATTTTTTCTTATCACAATAATGTATCTGGCCATTTAAATGGCATTTCCCGAAACAAGATACCTGAGTGGAAGACATTCGTTGTACATTTTGCCTGATTGATCCATAGAGTGCTAGACAGATAGATTTGATATCCTGCAATCCAATAATATTTGCTTATAAAGAAATTTATTTTTACTGCAATGTAAGCAATGATGTAAAAATAATGTATGTGTATAGTAAATTTATATCTAAAAAGGCAATACGAGTAAGAAAAACTGTAAAATATTCTAAAAAAAAGAAAAAAAAACGTTGTTCCTAAAACAAATGAAACGGGAATTTTACAATAATTTTTTTCAAGGAATTCAAATTTGAAATCAAAGCCCTAACAGCACAAAATGTTCCAGAAATGTAAGAATCATATAACATTGAAACATTATAAACATTTCCGAAACGCTTAAAAACGTTCAGATTGCTTTCTGATTAGTTTCAAAAACGTATAAATGTCCGCGATCGTAACAAAAAATCAGTTACATAACAGAAACGTTACAATAACTTAACAGATAGAAAATCAAAAAGGGCGAATGTTTCAGAAAGGTATCAGAGAGCATACTAAAACGTGTTACGTTTTTGAAAGATTGTAAGCTTTTTGCAATGTAACTGAAACATTCTGTGCTGTATGGGAGTAATCCTAATTATACTGAACGAGAGACATCGACGGAATACATTTTTATGATTTAAAGGTGTTATAAAGGACAATAATATTCCTTTTCTAAATCTTAATAAAGGCCTGTCACCATTTAAAAGGAAATTCCCGAAACATGATACGTGAGAAGATGGCAATCACTGTAATTTATGCCTAATTTATCCGTAAAAGGTTAGAGAAAATCGAAATGCTTCAATCCAATGAGATTTCCTTAAAACAACCTATTTTTTCCTACAATGTAAGTAATTTTTATAGAATATAAGCTTTATAAATAATTAAAGAGAATTTCCATCTAACAAAACACTATTGATAACGAAACTAAAATACATTCTCGAAAAAAAAAATGCATTTCCCAAAACAAATGTAACTGTAGATTATGTTTATTAATTAAATGTAAAATGTATTCTACATGTTTATCATTTATTCTTCATATTTTATAGTCAAGAATTATTGAAATTTAGAGTAAATTCCTTTAAACATTTCGCACGTGAACGAAAATTGTTACAGCCGTTTTTGAATTACGCACTTAAGGCCTCACTTTCGTTTTTCCATTATCACAAAATTTGGCAAAATGTTGTGTAAACTTGACTTGTCTTAATTCTAAAGTTTCGCCGTTTTGTATTTGATACTTTCCAGGACATGATAGTCAGAAGATTTCACAAACGCATATACAAGTTTGTACACACATACACACTGACCTGTTGCCAAACACTCTTTTTTTTTTTACATTCATGATATCTTAAAACATGTAAATCATGCGAAAACTCGATATTAAATTTTTTTATCCGAATACAATTCTTCTAATACCTACGTTAGTCGCGTGATATGTTACTTTGAAATATTTCATTTTTATTTAATGTAATCATTGTTATTAGAACAAAAACTCCACGCAAAAGCATGCACACACACACACAAAGGTAATTATTAAATCAACAACTGATATTGAACTAATAAGAAAACTAAAAAGTATTTTGATAAAATAAAGTAATTAATAATACTAATCTAGTGAAAGAAAACAGTACTGTATAATAAAAGTAAAATATTTGTGACATTTCCTTGAATAAAATGTCTTTTCCTTAAAAGTTTATTACGAACAATTATTTAAATCTGTACAAATTTCCTTCAAACAATTTTCACTTAGACAAAAAAAAAAAAAAAAAAAAAAAAAAAAGAAGAAGAAGAAGAAAAATAAGGTATTTGTAACTACATAGAAAAGAAAAGCGAGAAATAAAACTTCCATAATTTAAAATTATTATAAAAAAATAAATAATAATAGATAAATAGTATTCCATCCTTCTTAATAGGTTTGACTCTACTCATTATCTGCAAGTCTCCTCCGTAGAATAAGATTCACGAGAAAACAATCATTGTAGTTTATGTTTAATGTGTCCACAGAGAATTGGAAAGCGTTAAAATGCTTCAATAAAATGATATATGATTGAAATTAATTATTTTCACCCTAACGTAAGCGATATTTGTAAAACAATTAATAATAATATATCTACATCTACCAATGAACTGCCTCTAAAAAAACTGAAAGTAATCTGAAGGGAAAAAAAAAAGTAATTCTTAAAAGTGTAACTGGGGAATTCGAGTGTTAATTTAATGGAATGCATATATTCGACATGTTTTTAAATCAGTTACTTATCCCCGATGAATTCTACCCAAAACTTATTAAAATTTAGAATAATTTCCTTCAAGCATTTAAACTGAAAGTATCACTTGAAATAAAAGTATTCTCAAATACATAGAAAAGGAAAAATACACTATCATGATTTAATCCTGTTAGAAGAAACAATAATGTTCCGTCATTGTTATGTAATTTAACATTCCTCGTCATTCACAAGACTACTCCCTAAACAAGATGCATAAGAAGATAAGGGTTGTAATGTATGCCTAAATGATCCGCATAGTTCTAGACAGGTACATTTGATATGCTGCAATCAAATAATATTTGCTTAGAGAAATTTATTTTTACCTCAAAGTAAGTAATGCTTTAAAAAAAGAAAAAAAAAAGTTTATATTTATTTATTTATTTATTAGCAAATTTATTAAAAAAAAAAAAAAAAAAAAAAAAAAAAAAAACATTACCCGTAAGAAAAACTGAAAGGTATTCTGAGGGAAAAAAAAAAAAAAAGTTATTCGTAAGAAAAATGTAACTGGAGAATATGATTATTAATTAAATTTAAAACGTATTTAATGTACTTATAAATAAAATATTTATTGTTGACATTTTATGGGGAACAATTATTGAAATTTAAAATAATTTACTTGAAGCAATGCCTGCTGGAAAACAAAATAATCGAATTTACAATGAAAAAGACACACTGGTAAAATACATTTCTATCATTTAATACTATTAGTTAAGAAACAAGAATCTTTCATTTTTTCTTATCACAATAATGTATCTGGCCATTTAAATGGCATTTCCCGAAACAAGATACCTGAGTGGAAGACATTCGTTGTACATTTTGCCTGATTGATCCATAGAGTGCTAGACAGATAGATTTGATATCCTGCAATCCAATAATATTTGCTTATAAAGAAATTTATTTTTACTGCAAAGTAAGCAATGATGTAAAAATAATGTATGTGTATAGTAAATTTATATCTAAAAAGGCATTTCGAGTAAGAAAAACTGTAAAATATTCTAAAAAAAAGAAAAAAAAAACGTTGTTCCTAAAACAAATGAAACGGGAATTTTACAATATTTTTTTTCAAGGAATTCAAATTTGAAATCAAAGCCCTAACAGCACAAAATGTTCCAGAAATGTAAGAATCATATAACATTGAAACATTATAAACATTTCCGAAACGCTTAAAAACGTTCAGATTGCTTTCTGATTAGTTTCAAAAACGTATAAATGTCCGCGATCGTAACAAAAAATCAGTTACATAACAGAAACGTTACAATAACTTAACAGATAGAAAATCAAAAAGGGCGAATGTTTCAGAAAGGTATCAGAGAGCATACTAAAACGTGTTACGTTTTTGAAAGATTGTAAGCTTTTTGCAATATAACTGAAACATTCTGTGCTGTATGGGAGTAATCCTAATTATACTGAACGAGAGACATCGACGGAATACATTTTTATGATTTAAAGGTGTTATAAAGGACAATAATATTCCTTTTCTAAATCTTAATAAAGGCCTGTCACCATTTAAAAGGAAATTCCCGAAACATGATACGTGAGAAGATGGCAATCACTGTAATTTATGCCTAATTTATCCGTAAAAGGTTAGAGAAAATCGAAATGCTTCAATCCAATGAGATTTCCTTAAAACAACCTATTTTTTCCTACAATGTAAGTAATTTTTATAGAATAAAAACTTTATAAATAATTAAAGAGAATTTCCATCTAACAAAACACTATTGATAACGAAACTAAAATACATTCTCGAAAAAAAAAATGCATTTCCCAAAACAAATGTAACTGTAGATTATGTTTATTAATTAAATGTAAAATGTATTCTACATGTTTATCATTTATTCTTCATATTTTATAGTCAAGAATTATTGAAATTTAGAATAAATTCCTTTAAACATTTCGCACGTGAACGAAAATTATACGTAATTACACAGAAATGAGGAAACGGAGAAATATGCTGGATTTAATCTTGTTAGAAAAAAACAAAAATATTCCGTCATTCTTATAAGATTTAATGCTTCTCACCGTTTACAAGACGACTCCCCCCGAAACAAGATACGTGAGAAGACGACAATCTTTGTTATTCATGCCTAATTGATCCGTAGAGAGCTAGATTTTGTTGAAATGGTTCAATCTAAGGATGTTTGCTTAAATTCAGATGAGGACACTTTTGCTCAGACAGAAAAATGAACATTAAGCAAACATAAAATAATTATATTATGAATACGGCGTTTTTAATTTAAAGAATGTCAAGAGCATTGATATAGAATTTATATAGATCTATCATCCCATTGTTATGCAAAAATTTTTGAAGCCGTAAAAATTTTTTGGCATCAGCCATATTAGTGGTATTAAAACCATTGAAACTGGCAATTGTAATAGAATAAAATAGAATGTTGATGAATTTTCAAAATGTCGAAATACTGCGTCTTTTACTTCTTCTAATAAATTTATGAAAAGAAATGGATAACTTATCATAGAAGTAAATTATATTTGACTAAATTATGAAAAATATAATTTGTTAATCAGTTGCTTTGCTATTATTGTGAAATAAAAACTAGTTTGATTTTTAATGGTATACGTTTTTTAAAGTTTGATATTTTTTAAGATTTTGTATTAGTAATTAACATATAATTTTCAGAAATCTTTTAAATATACTTAGCAGCGGCGTAGATAAAGAACGTTAGTTTTAGTACATAAAAAGAGTTTAACTTTAAATATTAATTAAATTAATATATATATATATATATATATATATATATATATATATATGTGTGTGTGTGTGTGTGTGTGTGTGTGTAAACAGAAAGAAAAAAAAAAGAAAGAAAGAAAAAGAAAAAGGAATTTGAAATTGTATCTACAGTTTTTGATTCACCTTTAGCACATAAATTATTCATAAATTTTATTTTCTAAATTATCAGTGTGTATTCATTCGGAAAAAGACAGCCATATTGCGGACTTTTCTCCGAGTAAAAATGAATCATTTTTTCCCCCAATGATAATCTATGTCTTATTACTATATCTATGATTTGTATAAAGTCATTAAAGATATTACGTTGCAAAGTTTTATTTTAATTAATTAAAATATGAAAATAACTATTAGTTATCATTTAATAGTTGCCAAAACAAACAAATGAAAAAAAAAAAAAAAAAGAAAAAGTTAAATTTTTTTCGACATAAAAATAAATACATTTTTATAAATCGTGAACATTACAAAATTGTAAAAAAATAAATTATACGTCTCACAAAAATTGACGTGTCATTATCACTTAAAATTTAATACACATTGATAAAGTGCTAATGTAGTTCTATAGCTATAAGATTCAACAGAAACTTAAAAACATTGCATATAAAAAGTTTTTTTTTTTTTTTTTTTCTTATAATTATTTGTAATTTTGTTGCCATTTCGGCGATGAGTTGATATGGGTATCGCAAATGCATAAGTAACCATTTTGGCGACAAACGTTCGAGCTACTTCAGTGCCAAATTTCAAATTTTGCCAAGAGGTCCAAGCTATTTGATTTTTAATGGAATACGTTTTTTAAAGTTTGATATTTTTTTAAGATTTTATATTAGTAAGTAATATAGAATTTTCAAAATTCTTTTAAATATAGTTAGCAGCTGCGTAGGTAAAGAACTTCAGTTTTAGTATGTAAAAAGTGTTTAACTTTAAATATTAACTAAATTAATGAATATATAAAAGAAAAAAAGAAAGAAAGAAAAAGAAAAATGAATTTGAAATTGTATCTGCAGTTTTTCGTTCACCTTTAGTACATAAATTATTCATAAAATTTATTTTCTAAATTATCTGTGTGTATTCACTCAGAGAAGGACGGCTGTATTGTGGGCTTTTCTCCGAGTAAGAAGGAATCATCCCCTCCCCCCCCCCCAATGATCAATCTATGTCTTATTACTATATCTATGGTCAAGAGTAAGTAATAAAGAAAAATTATATTTCCATTAACTATAGAAGCACTTTTTAGTATTAAATGTGCATTTTAAACAAGGGAAAATGCTTGATTTGATATTAAATTTTCTTAAGCCTTTCAGCATATCTGCTTAATGCAGGGTGACCAGATGTCTTCAACTCCCAAGGACGGCACACGAAAAATACTCGAAAAATTCGAAAACAGTTAGGGACCCCGTTAATAAAGTTATAAATGTATTATTATATCACTTATTATATGTAAAACACACAAGGTTTTCAGGCATATCATACCTAAAAATTACTAAAATTTATTTATTTTGTCTTTAAAACTCCAGGACGATGCTATACTTGTCCTCAAATCCAATAAAAAAAATAGTATGATGTGGTCAACATGACTTTCTTAATTTTACACAAAATTTATTCAATACAAATTGTTTTTTAAATTATCAAATTATTTTTTATTATAAGTGCAGACGATTTTTATCTGACAAAATTATGTCACTGAATGCCGAAAGAAAGTCATTTTGTTTGCAATTATCAGGAAAAATGCGATTTTTTTTTTTTTTTCGTTAAAAGTAAAAGAAAAAAAAAATCGATAACTTTGTTTTAAATTATCACAGATCTATAATTCAACCATTCTTTTAAAGGTATTGACTTGACCTTTTGAATTGAAAATTTACTCCCCCCGGGGCTGTACTTCCACCTCAGGGGGGAGGGAAGCGATGGCCCCACATGCACAATTTTTTTTCCTAGTGAACTACTACTATTATCAATAATTTTACAATCCCACGATTAAAATAATTCTCATTATGTACATTTATACGAAATTTTGTCCTATACTGCCATGTTAAAAATTTAGAAAAAAAATGCGATCACAGGCCACGTGTTGAGCGAATGATCTGCAAATCTAATTACCACAAGTTCAAGTCAGAGTCTGCACTTAATACCAGGTTTGATTAAATTTCGTTTATTGGTTCGTGAGATACAGCGTCCAAAAATTTCGTGATATACACACACAGGCAGACTGACAGACAGACATTTTCTAAAAACAGTCGAATCGTGTTTAGGACATCCCAAAACGTGCAAACCTATCGAAAACTGGAGTTCAAAAATTTTCACGAATCCAATACTTTCTCTATTTATACATATAGAAGAAAGTAAAAATGTAGTCGTCTTGGTTTATGATTAAATAAATTAATTTTATGGTGATTATAAGTATGAAAATTTGACACTGTATTCTAAACATATATATTAACTTCGTTTCCTATAAAGCAGGGCCCGAAATTTCAATTTAGATTACACTCGCTGACAAAAAATGTTACTCGCCACAAGTATGATTAACTATTTTTAGTTCCCCATCATACTATAGGTATGGGGAACTTAGATAATAGTGAAAATTTTCGACCTTGGTTATTTGACTTTTTTACGCGTTTTCGGTAGTGAGGAATTCAAAGATATCAAAATAGGTATGGTGTCCGTCTGTAGGGTGTCTGTTAGTTTGTTGGTCCGTTAGTGTGTTAGTATGTTATAGTCCGTGTACACGATATCTCACGAACAAATGATCGCAGAGAGGTCGAACCAGTTTTAAAGTATTAGTTATGGCATTGGCAAGAACCCTATTCATTCGCAACATTCAAATTAAAAACTTTAGTAGTTATACGAAATTTATGATTCTCTTAACGTGAGAGAATAGGAAAAAAATTCACATAAACGTGTATGAAAAGAAATCAGACTACTTTTGAAATATTATATAAGATGCTGGTATAAACATTCTTGACTATGAATTTTCCAATTTAAAAATTTCGTAAGTCACTGGAAATTTATGATTTACTTAATAAGGCGGATTAGGGAATAATTTCGCATAAACGTCCACTTTGAGAAACATTTTCATCGTAAAGATGTCAGATCACTTTAAAAATATCATTTAAGATACTGGCATGAACATCCCTATGATTCTTTTAATTTATAAAATTTCGTAAGTTATTTGGAATTTACGATTTACTTAACATGACAGAATAGGGCAAAATTGAGCATAAACGTCCATTTTGAGGATCATAAATATATCTGACAACCTCAAAATAATATTTATGATACTTGTTTGGACATGATTGACTACAAATATCCTAACAGAAAAATTTCTTAAGTTATTCGAAATTTGAGATTTTATCAACATAACCGAATGGGGCGTCGTTATTCCACATAAATATGCATTTTGGGGATTGTTGCACTGGAAATAGTAGTATGAAAACTAAACTACGAATTGGTCCCAATAAAATAAATTAATAGATTAGAATAAGATAAATATATCGAACTGAACGGTGGGTAGCCTGTAAGCGGGGGGGGGGGGGGGTTTCGTTATGTCACTGTGTTAAGCGTTTGGTCAAATTAACTTCTCTTAGCATGAATATAATATATTTTGTACTAGAAATTTATGAGAACATACATATGATGGGGAACTTAGCAGAGTCCACCTATGCGAACTAGTTTACGTATAAGCTGACCAGATTTTTTTATTAGAAAAATAGGAGAAATTACGCAATGTCTTATATTTAAAAAGAAAATAGAATATAGAAGACATTCAATTTTGAAAAAGAGGTCATTTTAGAGGATACAAAATTAAATGAAAAGGATTATAAAAATCGATTCAAAAGCTACTTTACACAAATGGTGCAAACTTTTTTTTATCTCAAATGAGGAATTTGGATCAGTACACCTTAATTTAAATTAATAATACATGGATACGAAAGGAAAAAACACTAATTTTTATAGGTGTCACTGGACAATACTGATATATATATATTTTAATTATTAATTTTTACTATAGGCAAAAGTTTTCTTTTATTATTATTATTATTATTATTCTTTTATTTTATTTTATTTTTTGTGGTACTTTCATGCAGTTACATAAAAAAGTTGATAGACATTATTTTTTATTAAAATCATAATCATGAAAGAAAAAATAAAATTGGCAAATGAAAAAATAAAATTAATATTTTTCAGATGAAACGATTTGTTTTAACGAACAATCATTCCTTATCATCATTTTATAACAGTTCTCACAGGTATAACCAAAATTAGTCTTAGTAGTTAATAAGTTCTTAAAGTAGGTAGATAAAGGCGATTTTTTTCACGCGTCTACATTTTGTTCATCCAAGAAAACAGTCGTTTTGTGGGAGAGTTTTTGCCAGGAGGACATAAAATGAATTCAACTAATTTTTGTATATTTTTGTGAGCTGCTGGTAAAGTTATCATTAAGGCCAATTGTCTACACTAGGTCCTAGCCCTTATTTACGCTAGTTTCGGAGAAAACCATGGAAAACTCATAACGGATAAGCCGATGAGCGCGACCGGGTATCGAACCCAGCACCTCACGTATACCAGCTTCGAGGTCAGAACCTCTCGGTCACTGTTTGGCCTATTTTTATGAGGAATATTATTCATACAAGAGTGAGAACACTCTTCAACCACCGCGTACCAACGGGAGCAGCACCTTCTTATTGATTTCATGACAATTTGAACAGTGATTCCTTGTTCTGGATCAAAGAAACGTACAAATATAGGGGATACTTTTATTTCTTTGTGATTTGAAGAATCTTTATAGGCATAAACCATAATATGCTTTGGAAAGTTTATTAGAAAGTTGTTATTTTGCGAACCTAACGCAGAAAAAGGTTAGTGTTCACCGTTCGATACAGCTAACAGGCGATTGAGCTTCCCAGTTTTGTGATTTTTTTTTTAATTAAGGACTAAATCCTTTTCATTTGAAAAAGAGGACATGCACTCCTTCTCATATTTATAAGGACACTTTATGTTTTGAAATAACTAATGTAAAAATAATTGTGAACAAGATTATACTAAGTGCACTTAATATATCTAGTATTCTAAAAACCAAAACTGCTATATTTTTTTAATATGAAACAAAATTAATAAAAAATAATGCAAAACATTTTTTTCTCCACGTTTTTAGATGTTCATAATTATGGGGACAATCACAATTTTTTGGTTTTATTTAACTTACTAGCGGATAAATTACAGTTGACACGCGAATTTGTTAACTACTGGGCTAGATTAATTCATATATAAGCCTTCAATTTTTCTTGGACGAACATCACTGATAATTCCTCGAAAACAAAAGAACGTTCATGTAGTGAAATATGATAAATGTGTTTTTTAAGTGGAAGGATAATTTAAATCCACCGCATTTCTAATGAAATTCGAATATCTAAAATTGCTGAAGGATATGTGATCAAACGTTGAACTGCTGGTTCGATAGGAGAGAGATCTGATGCAAAATCAGAGTTCTTTTACAAAGATCCAGGACTCTTAATTCCTCTTACTGTTCTACTCATAATGACTGCTGCTGAATTTGCTCGTAAATTTTAATGAAAGGTTGGGGTATACATTTATGCATGTTTAAAATAATTAATAATATGTTAAAATGAATAAAAAACCTGTAATAATCAATAAGCATTTAATGGGGGAAAGAACGTCTGTGTTAAAGTTGAATAAAGGCAATATTAAATGGTAAAACGTTGCATTTTCGGATGAAAAACATTCTACTCTTGATTAACCAAATGGTTTTAACATTCACTGGCACGATCTGAAGATAACGAAAGACAGAGCAGTTTTTTTAAAGGCAGATATGAATCGGGCATTTTAAAGGTGGATCTATGGTGCCCTGGGAGCTGTTTTTACTGAAAGCAGAATGAATTTAGTAATTGTTTTCTATTATTATGAACATCAAGAGAATATCCGCAAATTTTAAACATGGAATTCTCAGATTTTTGTTAGATTTTGCGGGGTAATAATATTTTTTTTCAACAAGACTTACATTTTTGCTCTACTTCTATAGCAATAGGAAATAGTTTGAAGAAAGAAACTTCTGTATTATTGCCTTTCACGTGGCCTAAAAGTTGGAAAAACCCTTAACTTATCATATTAGAAAAGTGCATGCAAGTGGAAAGCAATTTTAAACAGTTTAAATGTATTCAGAATATCATCTATGCTGTATGAAATTGTATTGAAACTGAATATTAAAAAAAAATGTATATATATATATATATATATATATATATACCAGAGAGAATGTCTGACTGTTTCACCCTAAAAAGAGCCCCCATAAAATATTAACTTAAAGAATAACTGAAAAAAAAAAAATTACTAAGATACGAGCTGTCCTTATAATTGTGAACACCTGAAAAATCATCTTTTTGACCGCATTTAAAGTTTTTTAAGATAGAAAAACGATAAAACTTTTTAAATATAGTCTATTAATGAAATTCAAATTAATAAAAAATATATTTGATTAAATAATAGCGTCCAGTGTTTAGTTAAAATAAAAACGGGTGTCCTTATAATTATGAGAACCAATGTAGAGGACGAAAACATAAAAAAGAAGACTTTTTAGTCCTGTAATGTTTTTTTCGTTTAAAAAGGCAGATCGTTGAAAAAGGAGACTGTCCTTATAAAAAGAGGATGTCTGGTCACCTTACCTAACAGATTCGCATAATTTTACATTTTTAAATCGATTTTTTTTTCTTTTGGGGTAGCACAGTACACTGTAAAAAATGCTGCTGTAAAATTACGGGCAAAGCCTGGCAGCAGAGATTCCAGGCAAAGCCCGTACAAATACATTTAGACGATGAATGATGTATCGCCAGTAATTTTACGTTGTGATGAAACATACAACCAACCGGCAAAAAAAGTAGCATTGACCGTAAAATTAAAAGTTAAAGTTTGAGTTTCTCGAATTTTTTAAAAAAAAATTCTTGCAATTATTACACATGCGTGCAGGGAGAAATCCACAACACTAAAAAACTTATTTATTTTTTTACACGCAAAAGCTAATTTAATAATTTTCATGTGAAGCAAACGGTCTTGGGTAGCACGGAATTCGAACTCACAATCGCCTGCGTCAGAAGCCAGCGCTTTGCCAACCACGCCGTTGGGATCACAGACACCTTTATTTACAAAAACAGATAAAGTCAACATCAGAACTGACTAGTTGATAAATCTTGTAATACGCATCAAAAGAATTCTGGAATTTTTTTTTAACCGATTTACCAGCACAATGTGAAGTAACAAATCTTCGTTTATTTTTATAGAACTAGCTATACAAATTTACAGCAACTTATGCTGTATTTATATTTTAAAAAGTGCTTTATTTTTACAGAAATTTTTTACAGCGATTAAATTGTTAACGTTCAAACTATGCATAAAAAATATTTTATTTTAAGACTATTTTAAAATCTAAATTTGCTATTTTTCACAAAATTAGGTCAGTCAATTCTCATATTGAAAAAGCAAAAGCTTTTTTTTTTTCTATAAAAACTACGATACTGAATTATGTGAAAGAAAATCTAACTATTTTTCGAAATCATTTTTATTTGTAAACGGACTGGACTGGATTTGGGAACGGCCTAGCCGTTCGGAGTTTTCCTTGGTTTTCTTTGAAACTTGAGTAAATACGGGCTAGAACCCTTTAGAAAGACCCCCACAAAGGGCACTCTCCCTCTGGTCTAGGACCTATAGCAGTCAATCGGCCTTATTCCCAAAATCCAAATCCATTGAATGAAGAAAGGACTGAAGTATTTCGAGAACAGATCCTGCTATATGTGATGTAATGTACATATCTCATGGTCATATTCAGATAAAACAGCTTTGTTTTTTAACAGTGAAGATTATACATAATAATCATATGACTTACGTTCAAAAGGTTAATTACATATTCATTTTATATTGAAATAAACTATATTTTAGTATATTGTAAAAATTGCATTGTGGAAACAACATTAAAATTTTCCGTTTTCTAAGGCTTTACTTAGGGTTAAGAGCAATTAGAATGTTGTATTTCAAAAAAAAAAAAAAAAAAGCGTTTACTGGATAAAACAATTTTCAGGTTGTAGTTTGTGTTTTAGAAATCTGGCTTCAAATCCAGAAAACATTTTAGTTTTCTTTTTTAATGTTTTCGTGTTAATAGACAAAGAAAATCAATTTCATCAATATCAATTACTCACACTGTAAAAAATTTCAGAAACCTTTTTTGCCTTAACTGAAATGTTTCTGAATATTTGCGAGACCAACCGTCAATGACATGTTTCCGATCAGTTGCGAAAAGTTTCCTGTATTTTCAGAGTTGAAAAGCTGAATTGCGTTGACGCATGCGCAAATGATTCTGGCAACACACAGCGCCACACAACACGACCGAGATCGAGACCGGAAAGCGGGAACACGTGCAGCTGCAGCATATGAAATCGGTAAGTGTACTTTTTCCCTAGTTATTTCTTATTATATTATATCTATATGCAAATTTATCATGATATAATTGAAATCGCCCCTTTTATTTCTGTTTAAGTATTGTTATTTGAAATTATTAAAATGATACATTGTTGTAATTATTGTGATAAAAAGTTTAGTACCAAAACTAAATTGTTTATGCATGTCGAAGTAATTCACGAACATGAACCTGGCTTTATACTCAACTGCGATGTTCGAAATTGTAAAAGAACTTTTAAAACTGTTAAATCTCTTAAATGGCACACTAAAAAATATCACAGAAGTGTTACAGCCTTTAGTTCAAAAATGTTCGCACTGTGACCATCACGCTGAAAGCTATGCTAAATTAGTCATTCATTTTCGTATTCATTTTAAGTGCCGCCAGAAATTAAAATGCCCTGTGAGTGGTTGTTGGAAATATTATTCAGTGTATTCTTCGCTTACATCGCATTTCTCAAGGATGCATTCAAAGACAGTGCTGTCAACAATTCCGATTTTGGAGAAAAATCCTCTTCCAGATGATGAAAATCAGGGTAGTGATTATCCTGAAAGTATCTCTGATCCTTTTATAGTTAATTCAGAAGACATTAAACAGAAGTTTGGATCATTTTTATTAAAATTATTTTCGAAATACATGCTTCCTGAATCTGCCATTCAGGAAGTTGTGGATAACACTGCCAGTATTTATAATATGGAATTAGATTTTTTTTCCTTAAAACTAAATGAAATCTTTATTAAACATAATATCGAAGTAGCTCCGGATTTTAAAAATGAGTTGTCACATTTTTTTAGAGCATACTGTGAAGATTTTTTAATTGAATTTAAATCTGCTCATAAGAGATTACAGTATTTTAAAACCAGATTTGGGTATGTTGATCCGAAAGAAATTTTTTTAGGACGGAATTCAAAACGGCTAAAACGTAGTTTTCAATATGCGCCTTTACTTGAAAACTTAAAGACTACTTCAACATAAAGACATTTTGGAACATGTATATAACTCACATTCTCATGTTCCCGGCTACTATGTAGATTTTACTGATGGTATGCACTTTCAAAATAACTCCTTACTTAACTCTTCTTGTGATTCACAGCCCGTTTATCTCTGATATTTTATTTTGATGAATTTGAAATAGCAAATCCTATTGGAACTCGCAGAAAAATTCATAAAATGGCGGCCTTCTACTATATATTGGCTAATATAGAACCAGAGTCGAGGTCATCTCTTCATGTTACTCAACTTAGTATCTTGTGTCGTGCTACAGATATTAAAGAATTCGGCCTGAACAAAATTTTACAGCCTCTTATACATGACTTAAACAGTTTGTCAAATGAAGGGATCTCTGTTCCTGATATAGGTTTGTTTAAAGGTGGTGTTGCCTTCTTTTGTGGAGATGGGAAGCAATTTTCTTGGTGGCTTTACTGAGAGTTTTTCCCCAAATGTGAAACATGTATGTAGAACTTGTTTGATTGACTGTAATAACATCCAAGAAGAATTTCGCCCATCAAAATTTCTTATAAGGACTGTTGATCATTATGAGAAAACTATCTTGCAGGCCGAAGAGGGTACAAATTTATTTCATGAATGGGGTATTAAGCTTAAGTCACCTTTAATGGATATTCCTAATTTTCATGTGTTAACAGGTCTGCCACCTGATGCTATGCACGATGTGTTAGAGGGTGTGGTTCCGTATGAAGTTGAGACTGTTCTAAATAAATTGATTTCAGAGAAGCATTTTACCTTAAAACATCTTAATCAGAGAATACATCATTTTCCTTACGGAAGCACTGATAGAGTAAACAAGCCGGTGGAACAATCTTTAAAAAATGGAATAATTGGCACAGCTGCACAAAATTGGTGTTTCCTCAGATTGTTACCTTTTCTGATTGGTTTTAAAATTCCAGACGATAATCCATACTGGGAATTTTTGATGCATTTAAAGTATATAGTGCAGTTAATTTTTGCCCCTTCCTTTACATTACGCTGTGTAAGCCTGCTACAGTCGGAATTAGTTGACCATCTTAATCGCTTCAAAGAATTATTTCCTACCAAAAGTATAAAACCAAAACAACACTTCATTCTCCATTATCCACAGCATATTTTAAATTTTGGTCCACTAATCAGATATTATTGCTTTCGATTTGAGGCAAAACATTCGTTTTTCAAGCAAGTAGTGGGGCATTTAGATACCCACCTTTAACTTTAGCTCGCAGGCATCAATTATTGCAAACCTATTACAGCAGCTGTACTTCAAAACGATTTTTAAAAGCAGATATTTTTGTTTCTGGCAGTACCCAGTTGAATTTTAATGTTATTGATGAAAAAATAAAAAGGGCTATTTTTGATAAGCTGAATGAAGCTAGCTCTATAATGCAGGTGTCAAAGGCTGTAGTTTAAGGTACACAATATGAGCTAAAGCAATTGCAGTGAACATAGTTAACTATTCAATAATAATGAAAAATGAACTGAGGAAATTCTAGAATTTAAAATACAGAAACTTTGTTGTGGATAAATGAAATTTTTTTACAATATCTAGAAAATATATATTCAATGTAGTTGAAAGATAAGAAAGAAAAGTTACTAGATTATATGTTACAAATGTATATAACTGTGGCTTTAAGTCTGATTTAAAGTGTATTTTTCATCAATTACGTTTTCAGGCTTCGCATCTTTTAAGGATGGTTCATTTAAATTCATAAGTTTATTTCACTGGTTCAAATTTTAAGTTTGGTTTTTAATAGCATTTCATGGCACTGAAATTTCTTCACAAAAAGTGCGGGTTTAACAGCAAGAAGGTTTCCCTGGTATGAGAATCTGCTTTTTATAGTCAAACATCTTTCTTAATTTTTAAATGCATTTGATTAAAAATTGTTATATGTGCAAACTGTTTAAGTCACTCTAAAAGAGTTGCCAAGAGAACTTTTTTAATCGGCAAGGTGACCTGGCATCCGATACTCTGGCTTAGCCTATTTTTTTAAATACAATATAAAGATAAAAACTTAGTCAAAATCTTGGCAAAGTTGGGGAAAGGATATTCAGAAGCTTTATAATATTTTGCTAAAGTTTTATTTTTTTTTCTTTCTGATTTTAACATGTTTGCAAGAAATATTTTGAATCTTGCTTAAACCCCGCATTAGCTTATTTAAAATGAAACATTTCTAGGAACTATGGAGAAAAAATTGGTTAAAGTTTGGACATCAACATCCAAAAAAGCCATCATGTGCAACAGTCTCCATGAAATCTTTGAAAAGGGAGCTTTGAAATTAAATATAGCAGATGCTGTTCACTTAAAAGCATTTCTAGAAGATGGTACAGAATTGGATGATGATGACATATATGAAGCTCTGCCTGCTGGTACTGTTGTTTACCTTTTGGATGAAAATGAAAAGGTATTACTTATAATTTTTTTTTCTTTTTTACATTATTATATTCCTGGTTTCCTTTTTCTAAGTTGAATTTGTTTAAAAAAAAATTGCATTGCAAATTTTAATTAAGGCAGCTAGAAAACTAAATTTCTTATAAAAATGTAAGTAGTGTCAAAATCAAAGAAACAGACACTGATAAAAGCTTTATACATGTTCCAGTCTTTAGCAGTGTTAACTAAACAATATTATTTAAGAGATTAAATTATGTTCACTAATTTATTAAGTAGTTTAAATTTAGTAAGTAATTATGAAATGAAAAACTTTTTATAAGAAAGACAATCTAATTACGAATTATAAATTTTTCCACAAATATATTTTAATTTAAAATTGCCAGAATTTTGAGTATTAATGTTTTTAAAGCCATTTAATGATTTAATTTTTAAAAAATTGAATAATAATGTGAGCTGTTTTATGCAACAAATGATTATTTATGTTTTAAAATTTAACAAATATGTATTAATTAATGAGTGAAATGCTCAAACTTGGTTTTCTACATATTTATTTTTTTAAATTATTTTCACTGAATTAAATGCAAATAAAAGTTAGCGATTTCTAAAGCCGTAAGAAATAATATCAATAATAAAAACTATAAGTATTCTATGAAATCATTCTAGTGCCCTGTTTTTGCTGTATAACGTATTAACTTAAGGGAAAAGAAAAGATGATACAATTTGCAGTGTAAGTAGAGGTGGGAGTGGTTCGAAAAAACCGGAAATTTTGGGAAAAAAACCAGTTTTTTCCGAAGGGGTTTATTTCCGCCCGGAAAAATTGAAATTTTTGAAATTTCTAGAATAAAATAACGTGTTTAAAAATTTATAATATTTACATTCCGACGCTTATTATTATTATTATTATTATTTTTTTTTTTTTTTTAATATTTTTTCATGTTCAGTATCTTACATGAAAACACTGACTCTGATAATGCTCATATTTCAAAAATAAAGCTTTAACCATGTAATCAAATGGTAATCCTGAAATATTTAAGCTTCCAATGACCTCCCTCCCATCACATTCATTTGAAATTACTTATTCTTTTCAAGTTCCTTTATACTTTATATTTTATACTTTCGTCTTTTTTCTTTTTTTTTAATATATATCCTTAGACTTGTCTATTATTTTAATGTGTTTCGATTTTTTTCACACACACACACATACATATAAATGCACGTAACAGTAAAAAAAAAAAAAAAAAAAAAAAGCAACTACAAAGGGCATTCCATAAAAACTGAGTTATTTTTTTACGTAGTGGCAACACCGTGGAACTAAAAAATAGAAGTGCAGGCGATTTTTTCAAATTGTTAACTGTACGTTTATAAAAAATTCTAAACGAAGCAGGCGATTTTATTTTCCTGTTTTCGTGCTTGTTCAAAGAACTGTTTTATTTGACCTACAGAAATGCAGATGAGTGATTCAGAGTTAAAAGACGAAATGCGTTGTGCCATAAAATTTTGCTACCGTTTGGGCAAAACAGCTCCAGAAGCAGTTAAGTTAATGAAAAAAGCTTACAAAGACAAATGTTTTGGTGAGTCTACGATTTTTAGATGGCATGGTGATTTCAAGAAAGGCCGTTTGTCTGCAGAACTGGCTCCTAGGCCTGGGCGACCAAAAAGTGTTGGGAATGATCGAAAGGTTAACACTGTGTGGGTAATCCTTCAAGAAAATCGGCAAATGACATGTGAGGAGATAGCGGCATCAACAAACATTTCGAAAACGTTGATATTTCGCATTCTACGCAACAATTTACAGCTTCGCTATGTTTGTTCCAGATGGGTCCCTCATCACCTTACTAAAGAACAAATGAAAACAAGAATTCACCAATGTTGTGAATGGAAACAGATGCTTCAAAATGATCCAAATCTCCTAAAGACTGTAATAACAGGTGATGAAACTTAGGTGCATCATTATGATCCCCTTACCAAGTCCGCAACAAGTGTATGGAAACATACTGATTCTCCGCCTCCGAAAATAATCCAACAAACCAAATCTGCTGGAAAGGTGATGATGATTATTTTCTTTGATCATAAAGGTGTAATCTATCAGCATGCTGTTCCTCCAAAAACTACTGTGAGTGGTGAATATTATGTTTCAGTTTTGAAAATTTTGCGACAGCACATATCGTGAAAGCGTCATGAACTGGTAGGGAATTAGACACGATATTGCTCGCCCGCATGTCGCTACTTCTGTTCAGCAATGTCTTAGTAAATGCAATATTAAAATCATGCCACATACCCCTTACAGTCCAGATCTCGCACTATGCGATTTCTGGCTGTTTCCGACGTTGAAGAAGAAGCTCCGTGGCAGAAAATTTAATACAGATTCTGAAGTTATTTCAGCAGTGGAGGGTTCTTTGAAGCAGCTTCCAGAAAAGGGCTTCTCTACTTGTTTTGAAAAGTGGGTTGGACGATGGGACCGTTGCATATCATCTGGCGGAAGGTATTTTGAAAAAGAATGATGTATTTTTTGCTGTAAATACATTTCTTGATTTTTTATGATTTTACTCTCAGTTTTTATGGAATGCCCTTTGTACTTTCTATCAAAAAATTTATTTCGCAATTTATAAAAATTACATGTGCAAAAATCTACTTAATTTATGTCCTTTACATCTCAGTTAATAAGTTTTATATAATATAAAATAATAATAATAATAAAATGTTGTTCTAAATTTCTGAAGTTCAATTAACTTTAAATTTTATCTTGTGATTAATTTCATTTTAAGTGAAAATCTGTATTAACAGTCCAGCATCAGGTCCAGTGTCCAGTAAATCGGTAAGCCTGACATGTAATCAAGTTTAGGTCTAGTTGACTAAATTTTTTCTCTTGCATATTAAGTTCGGTTCATGTTAACTGATTTATTTTTCTTATGGGTCAGATTGACTGAGTTTTATTCCTGGGGGCTGGGCTGTCCGATTTATTTTTCTTGTGGGTCGGGTTCGGATTAGGCTGACTGAATTTTTTCCCTGCGGTTAGGTTTAAGTTTCCATTTTTTTTTTCTTTTTTTTTTTAATATAAACGTTCCGTAGGAGGGGCCTAGCATAGCTAGAATCACTCGACACCACTCCTGGAGTGGTGAGCGGCCCCTCCTCCCTGTTAATGAGTCGGGTCAACTTATGACATATTTCAAAAAATTTTATCATAATAAACAGAATTTGTTTGATATAATTATAAACGTGCTACATATTCCTATGATTAAATATACATGCACACAAATTATTGCATACATATTGCAGAAAGGCAATAAACAAAGAAAAATCATATATATATATATAAATATATATACTAAACTAAAGCATATTTTTGTACTCTTGAAGTACATAACACAAATAAATAATTAAAAATTATTCATCTATTTTTTAGATTTTTAAGTTTATAACTTAGTGTATCAATTCCATTAAAAAAAAAATAATAATAAATGATTTACTAACTCTGTAACAATGAAAATTAATTTTATTTTATAACTTTAAAAAGTTTTGCACGATTTTCAGACGAATCATTAAATTTAATTTAGTTTTCGGGTTTCGGATATGAAAAAATCAGGTTCGGGTCAGATAAAATATTTTTGTTGTTGTTAGTTTGATTCCAATCTAAATTCATTTTATCAATGCTGCTGGGAGATGAACATTCCATAGGAATGCACATCCAATGCAAAATTAATGGTTGAAAGATGATTTGACTAGTTTTTGGTGTTTTGTACAAGGAAAGGTACTGGCAGTTTTGAAACAGAAAGGCTCATTTTTTAATAGTAAAAGCTTTCTGTATGTTTCTGTTAAGAAAAAATAATATGGATTGCATGCATTTTTAAATATTTAAAACTTCATATTTTCTAAAATATTATAACTATTAAAAAACCCTTTTTTAATCTGTAAAAATTCAATTTTTTTCAATTTTTCCAATGTTTTTAGAAAAAAACTGTTAGTAGAGGAATAAGGGCAGTGACATGCCACGCGAAGTGCGGTGGTGGGACGTGGTGGGACGGTGGGATGATGTGGGTCATCATCTTGGACGAGGGGGTTAAGTGCGGTGGTGGGACGGTGGGATGATGTGGGTCATCATCTTGGACGAGGGGGTGTTGCCACTGGAAGAATAGAAACTTTCTGTTGTCACCGGAAGACTAGAAACTTTGGATATCGGAGTCATTGTCTTAGATGAGAAGTTTGGTGGTGCCATCTGTTGGCGAGAACGGGAATTTTTTCATAACTTTCGGGACTTAGTATTTTTTTTCACAATTTCGAGGACTTCAAAATTTTTTCGAGTTGGAATTTTTGCAGGGGGGTTAGATAACGTCACAACTTTTCGGACTTAGCTTTTTTTTCCATAACCTGAAAAGAGATACATACACAATTTACAATTTAAGAAATGAGAGTTAGAAAAATGTATAGAAAAAAGTTAGAAAGAGAATACAAAATTTATAATTTAAGAAATGAGAGTTAGAAAGAATAAAGGTAGAAAGAGAAAGATCACCTTGAGCGCCTGGGAGACTTCCCTCCCTAGGCCCTGCGGTGCCCCTTTTCGCTCCGTAGAGCAAGGCGGGAGTTAGTTCCTTTAAAAAAAAAAATGAAAAAATTACAACCTGATGAACTCATTACACAGTTTTTCTGAGGTTGTCTTCAAAACAATTTTTCTGAGGCTGTCTTCAAAACATGGATGCAGAAACAATTTTCATAGATGCGAAAAAATCTGTACAATTTACATAGGTGCAGGAACAATAAAATATAGTTGCGAAACAATCTTCATAGGTGCAGAAACAATTGATATATCCCGATGCAAGAACAATTTAAAAATATATACAGGGTGCAGGAACAATCTTCATAGGTGCAGAAACAATTGATATATACAGGGTGCAGGAACAATCTTCATGGGTGCAGAAACAATTGATATATACCGATGCAGGAACAATTTAAAAATATATACAGGGTGCTGGAACAATCTTCATAGGTGCAGAAACAATTGATATATACAGGGTGCAGGAACAATCTTCATGGGTGCAGAAACAATCTTCATGGGTGCAGGAACAATTTAAAAATATATACAGGGTGCAGGAACAATCTTCATAGGTGCAGAAACAATTGATATATACAGGATGCAGAGCTATTTTTTTTTTTTTTTTTAACACTTTTCTAATTTTTTTTTATTTTTTTTTTTCATGCTGCTTTATCCAATTTGGTAGTGACCATAGGCTAAGGTGTGTACCCCATCTTCTAATATGTAGCGCTTGTCATCCAGTGGTGAGAGAGAGACTTTATTCTGTTCAATTGTGTAAATTATGTGTCGCTCACTTTGAATACGATATTGTTTCTCTCTGGACAACTTTGTCTTGAATAGTGCCTCTTTATAATTTTGGTGCTTAATTTTCTTTTTCACAATACTTCTTGAAACCCCTTTGGCAGTTTTCTTTTCTCCCTCAGATGATAGAATCGAATACATTTTCGCTCTAAGTCCTATGAATTCATAAATGGGCTTAGAATTCATTTCATCTTTGAAGCATCCTATTTTTTTCTTGTTGATGACACTGAAGAGGGGATGAGTTTGAGGGTAATCAGAGGTATCGAATAAGTCCAATCTTAGCTTCATGTCTGCATAGACATCCGGAGTTTCAATATGGTAGGTTAAGGAGTCTGTGTCTGTAAAAAGTAAAGATGCTTTTTCTCCATAAGTTTTTTTTAATATATTCATAATGAAACTTATACATGTGGAGCTTGGACAGTTCCAAAATAATGAATCCAGCATAGAGGGGTTTATTCAGAGTGACTGTTGCTTTCAATCTTTCAATCCCAACGAGATCTTCATTGAATATTTTGAAAGCCTTAAACGTTGGGGCTGCTATGAATTTTTTTGATTTTTTTTCAGTATTCACTAATTGAATATCCACTCGCCGCCTGACAGATTCCATGGTTTTTCCATAGACGGAGTTGTTCATTAATTTGAAGAAATTCTTTTGGAAGGTTGTTGTAGCATTTTTTTTTTTTTGTTCCGTATTAAAGTCTATATAGGGCTTGAGCCATGCCTTTTGTCGAAACTGAATAATTTTATAAACATGGGTTAGTTTCATCCCTAATTGCATGTAATATTTCAAGTTTCGATAGTGAACAACATACTTGGTCTTGTTCATTAAGTTGGGTACTAATTTTTCAGATGATGATCCTCCACCCTAGACCCACCGTCCCTCCACCGTGTCGCTCAACGTCTCCTTTTTACACTACTTAGTCATCATCTTGGACGAAGGGGTGTTGCCACCGGAAGAATAGAAACTTTTAGAGCGTTGCCACCGGAAGAATAGAAACTTTTGAAGAGTTGTCATTCGGGGATTATAAATTGATTACAGAATTAAATAGAAATTTTCCTATGTATTTCAGTGAATTTGACAAAATAAAACAAAGGGTTGGTGAGTACTATATAATTAAAAACAGGGTATAGACATTAAAATTTAGATGTTGCCATTGGAAGAGTATAAATAATTTCCGGTGGGACTTAACATTTTCGACTGAATGAAACAATGAATGACTGAAGTTAATTAACATCAGTAACAATTTATGAGTATTTTAGAAATTTAGCATTTTTAGAGATTAAAAATATATTGTGTTAAGATAATAAATAAGGAATTTAAATAGGAGTTCATACTTTTAGTGACATCATTACAAATTTATATTACGAAATTTTTACAGAATTAAATAGAAATTATCGTATTTTGAGGATAAGTGTCATCAGTGGATTAACACACAGATTTAAAAACAAAACAATAATAAATAATTTAAAACACATATTTTTCAATAATGAATGTCATACAATTATATGTATAATTAATTATTTTAAAACAAAAACGATACGCATAAATTTAAAAACAATAATAAATAATTTAAAACACATATTTTTTAATAATGAATATCATGTAATTATACGTATAATTAGTTATTTTAAAACAAAAACGACATTATAAGCAATAAAGTTGTTTAAACTAAACTTTATACACATCATGACTTTATGTTAACACTAAATAAGTTTCACTTTTAAAATTTCTTTAAACTCTAACTTATAAATACTATTAATACAATCGTTAAAATTGAACGCTGAAACAAAGGTAGATGAATTTAACGAATGGTATTAACTTTGATCTTTATATCTGCGCATTACCATTCGGAGATTATAAATTTATTACAGAATAAATAGAAATTTGCCTATGTATTTCATGGAAGTTGACAAAATAAAACAAAGGGTTCGTGAGTATTATATAATTAAAAACATTGAATGTGAATGGTATAGACTTTGATATTAAAATTTGGGTGTTACCATTGGAAGAGTATAAATAATTTATATGTTATAAATTAAACTGAATACAATAAAAATTATTTAAATTAAACTAAATATAATAAAAATTATATAAATTAAACTTTATATTCTCACTAAATAAGTTTCACACTTATTTAAACTCTAACTTACAATCGTTAAAAATTGAACACATGCACTTTAAAAAATGACTATCATATAAATAAAAAAAAAATTACTATCATATAATAATATTAATTAAAAAAATGCATACAAAGATATATAGTAAAGTTATAAATTTAAAAAAAATACTGTCATATGATAATATTAATTAAAAAAAAAAAAAAAAAAAAAAAAAAAAAATACTATTATATAATAATATAAATTAAAAAAATTACTTTCATATAATAATATAAATTAAAAAAATTACTTTCATATAATAATATAAATTTAAAAAATTACTTTCATATAATAATATTAATTAAAAAAATGCATACAAAAATATACAGTAAAGTTATAAAATAAATAAATAAAAAAAAAATAAAATAAATAAAAATAAAATAAAAATGACTATCCTATAATAATATTAATTTAAAAATACATACAATGTTTAAAATCAACAATTAAATTTTATATACATTATAATTAACTAAACTTTATGCTGTTACTATTAAATAAATTTATCCTAACAGGAAAACTTTACATAAATTTTATAAGCAAAAAAGCTATAAGTACATGAATATGTTATTTAAATTAAACATTATATTGATACTACACAAATATTATTTAACATTTATTCGAGTTTAACGCTGTAATAAATTTTAAACTATCTTAGTTGATTTAAATGAAACAGGTAAATAATTTTAAACTTGAACTAATAAAAATAAGTTCTTTTTATAAAATAATTGATATAAACTATAATAATAAAAAGGATTAGTTATATTTAAACACTATCAGTTACTAAAAGTTATTTTATATTAAACATTTCGAAATAAATTGCATAAAAATTCAATGCATCATTTTAAATGAAAATAAACAGTTTCCTTAAAAAACAGATAATACGGAATATTCCATGAGTCAGTTATCACCTGCAACGGAAAACCCCTACAGCTGATGAATCATATGTTATATACGCTGGCGAGCCATGCCTATTAGTAATCCACACTATCTCATATAAAGATTAAGTTAAAATCATTAAAACAATACAGCGAATAATTTGGAAAATGCAATAATTTTTTCACAAAGCATATCATACAATGAGTTTAAACGATTATCACCTATCTATCACTTAAACGGTATTGAAATAAATAAATACATATAAAAGTAAGTTATAGTTAAAAAATAAAAATTTCGTTTGTGAAAGTAGTTTTATATATTGCAAAAATTAGTTTTACTCAAATAATTTCTAAACATATACAAGTTAAATGGAAACTTTTCTAGGTTTCATTTAAGCAATAATTTTCCATGTGTGAAAGTAGTTTTATTTATGCAAAATTTAGTTTTATATAAACAAAAAAATTTATAGTGTAACAATAAAAATAGTTTATAGTATAACAATAAAAAATTCCTTATAAGTAAATACCAATAAAAAATATTTTTTAAATTAATTTCTCTCTCTTCAATAAAACAATAAAAATTTCTTATATAACTTTCGTAAAGTTTTAATAAAATTTCTATTATAAACAAATTTTTTATGATATAAACAAATAATTTTATTAGAATATACATATTAAGTTTATTAAATTATCAAATAGTAATAATAAATTATGAAACTTACTTAAAATTGATGAAATTTCCCTTGGCGAAATGCAACCTTCATTCACACACAAATGCGAGAAACTGTTTATCGCCACACGTTGACTCATACAGATAAGAATGTTGATTCATGCTTATCTTAGTAGAATGTTGTTAGAGTTCTGTGTTTTCAGAGTAATATAAAATAGTTTATAGAGATCATTTATTTAATATCAGTTGTAAACTACATTTAAATAATGCAATAAGAGTTGAACTCTGCAATTAACCTATTAAAATATTGAAATTTTTTTATTTAATTTTACTTTTTTTAATTATGCTAAGAAAATAATGAGATCAAAACAGAATTATTTTACGATAAGACATCCTTTTTCATTCAATAAAATGTAACTATAATTTTTAATGAAAGGTTTTTAAATCACTTAATAGGATAAAATTAAAAACAGAAATCTTATTATTTTTTCTAGTTATAAAACTAAGTAATAAACTATCTATAAATAATCATATAGCAAGCGAGATTTTTGTATAATAACTATATATTATTTTAATATATACATTACATCGCAGGGTAAAATTTTCAACTTATTTATACGGATTGAAGTAATAAAACTTAATCATTTGCATAACCGCTAAATTTTATAAGTTGGATATATGATTTAAAATACTAAACAATAATCCTTGTGAGAGAATTGGGATAACACTTTCACAGAAAGAAATTGTCCTTTACAATAAGGTTTGCTTAGAATGTCTAAGTGAAAATAACTTACCGTGAGGTCAGTGAGTCATGCAGTTGTATTCGAATTTATTGTTTTTAGTTAATGAAACTTCTAATGAGAGAATTATTTGTTACTAGCATATAAATGTACATTTTTATATTATTCCTGTATATATAAAATTTTAAATAATTCATTAAGTGTTAAACTTTGCATTTAATCGATTAAATAAAGTTTTCCTAAAATATAAGTGTAATTTTTTAATGAATCGTTTTGAAATCACTTTAACTTTATAAGAAAAAACTAAACAGATGTTTTTAAATTACTTAATAGGATAAAATTAAAAATCTTATTGTTTTTAGCAATTATTTTATCTAGTTATAAACTATATATTATTTTAATATACGCCTTATAGTTAAGTCAGTTTTAGAGAAAACCAAGAAAAAATCCCAACGCGCAGGTTGATGAGTTGGAATATTCTATTATACTTAAGAATCCAGGTACGGAAAAACCGAAATACAATACGCGGAAAAACAGGCGGGAATTTCGGCTAAAACTCCAAAGCAGTGGACGGTAAACATAACACACCGTAAAACAACCTACTCACACGGCTGCCAAACTAAGAATGAAGGGAAACGTTTAGTTGTAACACCTTATCTACTAGAGATAAGGGGGAATTCCCCATGACTCACCCCTCGTTCGTTCATGTACAACATCTTCCGAGAAAGTTCGTGAAGCATCGGTGACGAGTTTGAATAATTTGCGTAACCGCTAAATTGTATAGGTGTGAATCTTTTAATGTGAGTATTATAGTAATGATAAATTTATTTTATAATCGATAACTCATCAGCTTCACACCTTATATAAAACAATGGTATATTTAAAAGTTTTTACTGTACAATAAACATTCACATATGGATATTCATAAGGTTTAAGACTATGCGAGGATCCTATAAGCGAAATGCATGAGAGTCTTTCTAAGGAATCCTATTGCATATTTAAGCAGGTTTTAGAGAAAACCAAGAAATACTCCAATCGACTAGGTTGATGAAATGGATTCGAACCCAACACTTCCCCTTTTACTATAGAATCGTTAACAAATCGCAAGATTGATGACTCATACTAGAGTCATACAGTTGTATTAAAACTTATTGATTACATGTCTAAACTTATACCATTAAATATTTAACTGTTGGTTCTATAAGTGGATTGCTCTGTGTGTGAGTCTTTGTAACTTATAGTTAAGCGAGTTTTAGTGAAAACCAAGAAAAACTACAAACGGGTAGATTGTTAAGTTGAATTCGAACCTAACATTAAACATAGAATCGTTTGTTCTTCTAAAATCCTTGTAACAACATGTTTATGGACTTTATAAGAAAATGCTTAATATGGTTTGCATGCGTTAGCTATATTAAACACTTAATTTTTAACATACATTAAGGTTAGTGGATGAGTGACAGGTAATTCATTTAAAACAAAAATATAATAACGGTCGATTGAAACAAAGGGTTTGCAGTTTTAGAGAAAACCAAGAAAAAATCCCAACTCATCAACCTACCGTTGGGTTTTTTTCTTGGTTTTCTCTAAAACTGCAAACCCTTTGTTTCAATCGACCGTTATTATATTTTTGTTTTAAATGAATTACCTGTCACTCATCCACTAACCTTAATGTATGTTAAAAATTAAGTGTTTAATATAGCTAACGCATGCAAACCATATTAAGCATTTTCTTATAAAGTCCATAAACATGTTGTTACAAGGATTTTAGAAGAACAAACGATTCTATGTTTAATGTTAGGTTCGAATTCAACTTATCAATCTACCCGTTTGTAGTTTTTCTTGGTTTTCACTAAAACTCGCTTAACTATAAGTTACAAAGACTCACACACAGAGCAATCCACTTATAGAACCAACAGTTAAATATTTAATGGTATAAGTTTAGACATGTAATCAATAAGTTTTAATACAACTGTATGACTCTAGTATGAGTCATCAATCTTACGATTTGTTAACGATTCTATAGTAAAAGGGGAAGTGTTGGGTTCGAATCCATTTCATCAACCTAGTCGATTGGAGTATTTCTTGGTTTTCTCTAAAACCTACTTAAATATGCAATAGGATTCCTTAGAAAGACTCTCATGCATTTCGCTTATAGGATCCTCGCATAGTCTTAAACCTTATGAATATCCATATGTGAATGTTTATTGTACAGTAAAAACTTTTAAATATACCATTGTTTTATATAAGGTGTGAAGCTGATGAGTTATCGATTATAAAATAAATTTATCATTACTATAATACTCACATTAAAAGATTCACACCTATACAATTTAGCGGTTACGCAAATTATTCAAACTCGTCACCGATCCTTCACGAACTTTCTCGGAAGATGTTGTACATGAACGAACGAGGGATGAGTCATGGGGAATTCCCCCTTATCTCTAGTAGATAAGGTGTTACAACTAAACGTTTCCCTTCATTCTTAGTTTGGCAGCCGTGTGAGTAGGTTGTTTTACGGTGTGTTATGTTTACCGTCCACTGCTTTGGAGTTTTAGCCGAAAATCCCGCCTGTTTTTCCGCGTATTGTATTTCGGTTTTTCCGTACCTGGATTCTTAAGTATAATAGAATATTCCAACTCATCAACCTGCGCGTTGGGATTTTTTCTTGGTTTTCTCTAAAACTGACTTAACTATAAGGCGTATATTAAAATAATATATAGTTTATAACTAGATAAAATAATTGCTAAAAACAATAAGATTTTTAATTTTATCCTATTAAGTAATTTAAAAACCTCTGTTTAGTTTTTTCTTATAAAGTTAAAGTGATTTCAAAACGATTCATTAAAAAATTACACTTATATTTTAGGAAAGCTTTATTTAATCGATTAAATGCAAAGTTTAACACTTAATGAATTATTTAAAATTTTATATATACAGGAATAATATAAAAATGTACATTTATATGCTAGTAACAAATAATTCTCTCATTAGAAGTTTCATTAACTAAAAACAATAAATTCGAATACAACTGCATGACTCACTGACCTCACGGTAAGTTATTTTCACTTAGACATTCTAAGCAAATCTTATTGTAAAGGACAATTTCTTTCTGTGAAAGTGTTATCCCAATTCTCTCACAAGGATTATTGTTTAGTATTTTAAATCATATATCCAACTTATAAAATTTAGCGGTTATGCAAATGATTAAGTTTTATTACTTCAATCCGTATAAATAAGTTGAAAATTTTACCCTGCGATGTAATGTATATATTAAAATAATATATAGTTATTATACAAAAATCTCGCTTGCTATATGATTATTTATAGATAGTTTATTACTTAGTTTTATAACTAGAAAAAATAATAAGATTTCTGTTTTTAATTTTATCCTATTAAGTGATTTTAAAACCTTTCATTAAAAATTATAGTTACATTTTATTGAATGAAAAAGGATGTCTTATCGTAAAATAATTCTGTTTTGATCTCATTATTTTCTTAGCATAATTAAAAAAAGTAAAATTAAATAAAAAAATTTCAATATTTTAATAGGTTAATTGCAGAGTTCAACTCTTATTGCATTATTTAAATGTAGTTTACAACTGATATTAAATAAATGATCTCTATAAACTATTTTATATTACTCTGAAAACACAGAACTCTAACAACATTCTACTAAGATAAGCATGAATCAACATTCTTATCTGTATGAGTCAACGTGTGGCGATAAACAGTTTCTCGCATTTGTGTGTGAATGAAGGTTGCATTTCGCCAAGGGAAATTTCATCAATTTTAAGTAAGTTTCATAATTTATTATTACTATTTGATAATTTAATAAACTTAATATGTATATTCTAATAAAATTATTTGTTTATATCATAAAAAATTTGTTTATAATAGAAATTTTATTAAAACTTTACGAAAGCTATATAAGAAATTTTTATTGTTTTATTGAAGAGAGAGAAATTAATTTAAAAAATATTTTTTATTGGTATTTACTTATAAGGAATTTTTTATTGTTATACTATAAACTATTTTTATTGTTACACTATAAATTTTTTTGTTTATATAAAACTAAATTTTGCATAAATAAAACTACTTTCACACATGGAAAATTATTGCTTAAATGAAACCTAGAAAAGTTTCCATTTAACTTGTGTATGTTTAGAAATTATTTGAGTAAAACTAATTTTTGCAATATATAAAACTCCTTTCACAAACGAAATTTTTATTTTTTTAACTATAACTTACTTTTATATGTATTTATTTATTTCAATACCGTTTAAGTGATAGATAGGTGATAATCGTTTAAACTCATTGTATGATATGCTTTGTGAAAAAATTATTGCATTTTCCAAATTATTCGCTGTATTGTTTTAATGATTTTAACTTAATCTTTATATGAGATAGTGTGGATTACTAATAGGCATGGCTCGCCAGCGTATATAACATATGATTCATCAGCTGTAGGGGTTTTCCGTTGCAGGTGATAACTGACTCATGGAATATTCCGTATTATCTGTTTTTTAAGGAAACTGTTTATTTTCATTTAAAATGATGCATTGAATTTTTATGCAATTTATTTCGAAATGTTTAATATAAAATAACTTTTAGTAACTGATAGTGTTTAAATATAACTAATCCTTTTTATTATTATAGTTTATATCAATTATTTTATAAAAAGAACTTATTTTTATTAGTTCAAGTTTAAAATTATTTACCTGTTTCATTTAAATCAACTAAGATAGTTTAAAATTTATTACAGCGTTAAACTCGAATAAATGTTAAATAATATTTGTGTAGTATCAATATAATGTTTAATTTAAATAACATATTCATGTACTTATAGCTTTTTTGCTTATAAAATTTATGTAAAATTTTCCTGTTAGGATAAATTTATTTAATAGTAACAGCATAAAGTTTAGTTAATTATAATGTATATAAAATTTAATTGTTGATTTTAAACATTGTATGTATTTTTAAATTAATATTATTATAGGATAGTCATTTTTATTTTATTTTTATTTATTTTATTTTTTATTTATTTATTTATTTTATAACTTTACTGTACATTTTTGGATGCATTTTTTTAATTAATATTATTATATGAAAGTAATTTTTTAAATTTATATTATTATATGAAAGTAATTTTTTTAATTTATATTATTATATGAAAGTAATTTTTTTAATTTATATTATTATATAATAGTATTTTTTTTTTTAATTAATATTATCATATGACAGTATTTTTTTTAAATTTATAACTTTACTATATATCTTTGTATGCATTTTTTTAATTAATATTATTATATGATAGTAATTTTTTTTTTATTTATATGATAGTCATTTTTTAAAGTGCATGTGTTCAATTTTTAACGATTGTAAGTTAGAGTTTAAATAAGTGTGAAACTTATTTAGTGAGAATATAAAGTTTAATTTATATAATTTTTATTATATTTAGTTTAATTTAAATAATTTTTATTGTATTCAGTTTAATTTATAACATATAAATTATTTATACTCTTCCAATGGTAACACCCAAATTTTAATATCAAAGTCTATACCATTCACATTCAATGTTTTTAATTATATAATACTCACGAACCCTTTGTTTTATTTTGTCAACTTCCATGAAATACATAGGCAAATTTCTATTTATTCTGTAATAAATTTATAATCTCCGAATGGTAATGCGCAGATATAAAGATCAAAGTCTATACCATTCGTTAAATTCATCTACCTTTGTTTCAGCGTTCAATTTTAACGGTTGTATTAATAGTATTTATAAGTTAGAGTTTAAAGAAATTTTAAAAGTGAAACTTATTTAGTGTTAACATAAAGTCATGATGTGTATAAAGTTTAGTTTAAACAACTTTATTGCTTATAATGTCGTTTTTGTTTTAAAATAACTAATTATACGTATAATTACATGATATTCATTATTAAAAAATATGTGTTTTAAATTATTTATTATTGTTTTTAAATTTATGCGTATCGTTTTTGTTTTAAAATAATTAATTATACATATAATTGTATGACATTCATTATTGAAAAATATGTGTTTTAAATTATTTATTATTGTTTTGTTTTTAAATCTGTGTGTTAATCCACTGATGACACTTATCCTCAAAATACGATAATTTCTATTTAATTCTGTAAAAATTTCGTAATATAAATTTGTAATGATGTCACTAAAAGTATGAACTCCTATTTAAATTCCTTATTTATTATCTTAACACAATATATTTTTAATCTCTAAAAATGCTAAATTTCTAAAATACTCATAAATTATTACTGATGTTAATTAACTTCAGTCATTCATTGTTTCATTCAGTCGAAAATGTTAAGTCCCACCGGAAATTATTTATACTCTTCCAATGGCAACATCTAAATTTTAATGTCTATACCCTGTTTTTAATTATATAGTACTCACCAACCCTTTGTTTTATTTTGTCAAATTCACTGAAATACATAGGAAAATTTCTATTTAATTCTGTAATCAATTTATAATCCCCGAATGACAACTCTTCAAAAGTTTCTATTCTTCCGGTGGCAACACCTAAATATTAAAGTCCCAAAAGATCGTGACGTCATCTAATCCCCTGCAAAAAGTCGAAAAAATTTTGAAGTCCCCGAAATTGTGAAAAAAATACTAAGTCCCGAAATTTAGGAAAATAAATCTAACTCCTCAAAATTCCCTATAGATGGCACCACCAAACCTCATCCAAGATGATATCCAAAGTTTCTATTCTTCCGGTGGCAACACACAGTTTCTATTCTTCCGGTGGCAACGCTCTAAAAGTTTCTATTCTTTCGGTGGCAACACCCCTTCGTCCAAGTTGATGACTAAGTAGTGTAAAAAGGAGACGTTGAGCGACACGGTGGAGGGACGGTGGGTCTAGGGTGGAGGATCATCAACTGAAAAATTAGTACCCAACTTAATGAACAAGACCAAGTATGTTGTTCACTATCGAAACTTGAAATATTACATGCAATTAGGGATGAAACTAACCCATGTTTATGAAATTATTCAGTTTCGACAAAAGGCATGGCTCAAGCCCTATATAGACTTTAATACGGAACAAAAAAAAAAAATGCTACAACAACCTTCCAAAAGAATTTCTTCAAATTAATGAACAACTCCGTCTATGGAAAAACCATGGAATCTGTCAGGCGGCGAGTGGATATTCAATTAGTGAATACTGAAATAAAATCAAAAAAATCATAGCAGCCCCAACGTTTAAGGCTTTCAAAATATTCAATGAAGATCTCGTTGGGATTGAAAGATTGAAAGCAACAGTCACTCTGAATAAACCCCTCTATGCTGGATTCATTATTTTGGAACTGTCCAAGCTCCACATGTATAAGTTTCATTATGAATATATTAAAAAAACTTATGGAGAAAAAGCATCTTTACTTTTTACAGACACAGACTCCTTAACCTACCATATTGAAACTCCGGATGTCTATGCAGACATGAAGCTAAGATTGGACTTATTCGATACCTCTGATTACCCTCAAACTC
Organism: Salticus scenicus; assembly: GCA_963930645.1. Taxonomy (NCBI): domain Eukaryota; kingdom Metazoa; phylum Arthropoda; class Arachnida; order Araneae; family Salticidae; genus Salticus; species Salticus scenicus. The sequence goes on from OZ005649.1 coordinate 104,115,420, forward strand.
ATCCCCTCTTCAGTGTCATCAACAAGAAAAAAATAGGATGCTTCAAAGATGAAATGAATTCTAAGCCCATTTATGAATTCATAGGACTTAGAGCGAAAATGTATTCGATTCTATCATCTGAGGGAGAAAAGAAAACTGCCAAAGGGGTTTCAAGAAGTATTGTGAAAAAGAAAATTAAGCACCAAAATTATAAAGAGGCACTATTCAAGACAAAGTTGTCCAGAGAGAAACAATATCGTATTCAAAGTGAGCGACACATAATTTACACAATTGAACAGAATAAAGTCTCTCTCTCACCACTGGATGACAAGCGCTACATATTAGAAGATGGGGTACACACCTTAGCCTATGGTCACTACCAAATTGGATAAAGCAGCATGAAAAAAAAAAATAAAAAAAAATTAGAAAAGTGTCAAAAAAAAAAAAAAATAGCTCTGCATCCTGTATATATCAATTGTTTCTGCACCTATGAAGATTGTTCCTGCACCCTGTATATATTTTTAAATTGTTCCTGCACCCATGAAGATTTTTTCTGCACCCATGAAGATTGTTCCTGCACCCTGTATATATCAATTGTTTCTGCACCTATGAAGATTGTTCCTGCACCCTGTATATATTTTTAAATTTTTCCTCCATCGGTATATATCAATTGTTTCTGCACCCATGAAGATTGTTCCTGCACCCTGTATATATCAATTGTTTCTGCACCTATGAAGATTGTTCCTGCACCCGGTATATATTTTTAAATTGTTCCTGCATCGGTATATATCAATTGTTTCTGCACCTATGAAGATTGTTTCGCAACTATATTTTATTGTTCCTGCACCTATGTAAATTGTACAGATTTTTTCGCATCTATGAAAATTGTTTCTGCATCCATGTTTTGAAGACAGCCTCAGAAAAATTGTTTTGAAGACAACCTCAGAAAAACTGTGTAATGAGTTCATCAGGTTGTAATTTTTTCATTTTTTTTTTAAAAGGAACTAACTCCCGCCTTTCTCTACGGAGCGAAAAGGGGCACCGCAGGGCCTAGGGAGGGAAGTCTCCCAGGCGCTCAAGGTGATCTTTCTCTTTCTACCTTTATTCTTTCTAACTCTCATTTCTTAAATTATAAATTTTGTATTCTCTTTCTAACTTTTTTCTATACATTTTTCTAACTCTCATTTCTTAAATTGTAAATTGTGTATGTATCTCTTTTCAGGTTATGGAAAAAAAAGCTAAGTCCGAAAAGTTGTGACGTTATCTAACCCCCCTGCAAAAATTCCTCGAAATTGTGAAAAAAAATACTAAGTCCCGAAAGTTATGAAAAAATTCCCCTTCTCGCCAACAGATGGCACCACCAAACTTCTCATCTAAGACAATGACTCCGATATCCAAATATTCTAGTCTTCCGGTGACAACAGAAAGTTTCTATTCTTCCAGTGGCAACACCCCCTCGTCCAAGATGATGACCCACATCATCCCACCGTCCCACCACGTCCCACCACCGCACTTCGCGTGGCATGACACTGCCCTTATTCCTCTACTACTGTTTTTTTTTTCCACTGCCTCAAAATTTCCGGAAATTTTACGTCTCTAAGTGTAAGCATCTATGATTCTCCAATAATTGTACAGAAAGTAAATAATTGTGTATGGAATATTTTTTTATTAAAATGATTACAAAAACAAAATTAAGGCTACTTTTACTTCTATGAATTTTATCTAATTTTACAGATTTAGTTAAGTAAGTGCCAAAGTCAATACCCGCCTTTTTTTTTGGGGGGGGGGGGGATTTTAAGTCCTAAAATTCGCAATTTATATTGAATTTTTTCTTCAAATTTCAATTTTTTTTTTCTTTAAAAAATTGTAATTTTGTATTAAAGGTGTATTTTCTTGTCAGTCATATATTCCATCTTGAAATGAAAGAAAAATATTTGTATGTTTCAATTTGTCTTACAATGTATACACACCATCTAGAAATGATTTAAAAAGACAACCTTGCCTTTGTTGGTGTGACATTTTCTTTTGTATTCATATCTTTCAGTTAATTATGCTAACTATTTAAATTTATTTGCATTTCAAATTTCAAAAATTTCATTTTTTTACTTTAGTTAATTCAGATTTTTTTGGGGACTACACAAGATGTTGACACCCCCCCCCCCAAATAATTAAGTTTAGTTTCTTTAGTGGGCAAACATTTTAATGCCTGCATACAATTGATTTTACATTATATTAAGTAAGTAGTGTTGAATTATAATAAAGAACATATAGTTGAAATTATTTGTCATACATTCGTCCCCATTTAATCGGGTAACAGATAATCGATTACCCCGCTTAACCAAATAACACTCATCAGAACCACACTCATAGGATCAATGTTAATTTCCCCCGGATATTCGAATACCTGCTTAATTGAATACTACAATTGGTTGGAACCATCAATATTCGTTTAAGCGGGAACGACAGTACTTTGACAAGGTTCAAAGTTACTCCTATGCTAGTGCTGACTCTAGACCAGAGGTGGCAAAAACCATGATTTAGAAATTTAATATTTTTAGTTGTCTTTTTGTGGTTTTTCATAATTTTTGACTGTTATTTAAATCTAGGTGTTTTTTAGCTCATGAACAAGCTTAACCATGATTTAAATTTTGATTTTTTAACTCATTTTATAATTTAATCATAATTTTCTATCAACATAAACACATTTAAATTTTTTGTCATAGACAGTATAGAAAATTTATATTATATATATCACACCTGGAAGTGGCAAAAACCATGATTTAGGAATAAAATTTTTTTGGTGTTTGATTGTTATTTTAATATATTTAATTTTTTAAGCTTATGAGCATGCTTAAAACAAGATGGGAATTTTATTGTTTTAACCAGGGTTTTGGACCCGCCCACAACCCCCACCCCCCCCAAAAAAAACACGTTTTTTTTTTTTTTTTTTTTTTTTTTTTTTTTTGATTTACTTACTTTAAAAAAACGTTTTTTAAACCTAATCATTTTTTTTTTTTTTTAAAGTTATTTATTATATTCTAAATGACATTATTATATACTAATTTGATATTATGTAATTATTTTTTCACCTTCAGTTTATGAAAAATCCCTTTCACTGCAACCAATAATACCTTAAGAAAACCTTTTCTAATACAATTTGCAATATCTATAAAATTTGATTTGAGAAGGAATATGTGTACGCAGCGCGCGTATACCTTCACACGTGCACGTGCAGCTCGCATGTGTGTGCTGCCGAAGGCAGTGGGGATCCGGTTTGAGCTTTTACCCGATCAGAAAGGATTTTATTTTATTTTTTATTTTTTAAGGGGGCACGAAGGGTGAGGGAAGGAATACGTGTGCACAGCGTGTGTAACCCTTAACTTGTGCATGTGCAGCATGCACGGGACTGCGCTGCCGAAGGACCCGGTGTGAGTTTTTATCCGATCAGAAATGATTTTTTTTAGGGGGTACGAAGGGTCAGGGAAGGAATACGCGCACGCACGGGACTGCGCTGCCGAAAACAGTGGGGACCCGGTGCGACTTTTTACCCGATCAGAAATGATTTTTTTTTTATTTCTTTTCTTAAGACTAAAGGTTACTGTTAGTGATTCATTTAAAAATACTGACCTGCTAGTGGGCGAAGCTCGCCAGTCTTTTATTAAAGCACGTTGGCTGTTTTCTTTACACAATGATATTTATATTCCTTCCTATTTGCCTATGATTTTGAGTTTCACAACAGCTCACAGGGATCATGTAGCATAAAAACTAGTATTTTAAGCAAAATTCTAAAAATTAACTCATTTAAACCATAAACAGTGGGTCTTATGTGCATGCACAGTAATTTGACTACTGCAAATTTTGCTAAGGGACAGTCGGAAAAAATGCTAATTCTGCTGTGTGACTGTTGGGAGAAAAAGCTAATTTTTGCTGAGGGATCATTGAGAAAAATACACGATTTTTGATAAGTGGTCATTGGGAAAACATAATTTTTGGCGAAGGACATGTAAAAAAAAACTATTTTTTTTGAGAAACCAGGGTTAGAAAAAAAACCAACCCATGTGCTTTTTTATTTCGAGGTTTTTTATTTAAAAAAATCTAGTTTTGACTGGGTTGATTGTTATATAATTAAGTTGTTTTAAGATTATTTTTAAATAATCAATCTTAACTAAAGAAAAGCATAATAATGAAATTACTGAACATGCTCTGTATATAGACTAAAACAGGGCACGAAATTTCTGCTCGCCAGCTCGCAGTTGGCGAGTGGAATTTTTATTGTGGCGAGTAAAAATTTGGTCTAGTTATAGATACAATTCTTACACAATACGGTAACAGAAAACTTTTTTTTAAAATAGATTTAAATATGGTAAAATCTTGCCATCTTATAACCTCATATTGAACCTCTCCTCTTTAGATTCTCGGAGACCCGAGACTGTGTGTGCGCTGCCCGAGATCGCCCCAATCTGGAAAAGGAAAATTGCTTATTGCATACATAAGTTTTGATATCTTCGGCAGTTTCGTTTCTTACTCTGTTATTTCTCCAAGCAGAGCGAGAATAGGCGAGTAGAAAGCCTCTTTGTCTGTCGCCCACTGTCCGAGAAAAGAGATATGCGATATTGTCACATGAAAATGAGCCCGAGCCCTTTTAAAAATACTGCCTATGTATACTTTGTTGAATAATAATTAAAAAAGGAAAGAAAAACCAGTTCAGTATCAGTTTTCCAATTTTTTACTGAAATGCCAATGATTTGCGCTTGTAATGATTTGTCAGCAATGATTTTATCGAAAAAGTTATTCCGAAATGTCTATTTCAAATGACAACAATGAACAAGTTATATACATCAACATTTTGACTAATTACAAAAATAAAATAGGCGAAAAAGACATTTCTAATATAAAACGTTCAGTAAATAAATAGATAAGAAAGCTTAATATTTCACAATAAAAATGTTTTTACTGGATATTGTTCGACAAAGATTTTTTTTCCCTCTTTTTTTCTTTAATGACTCTTACCATGTATGTTATTAGATATTTTAATCCTTTTCAAATCTCAAATACAATACATTATAATGATTTTTAATTATAGATGATTATGATACATGATGATATACAATACTTTTCTAATATATATAATTTTAGACATATTTGTAAAAGCATTTCAAATAGTTAGGAAAAATAAAAAACCTAAAATGCGTAAAAAAGGAAAAAAATGGCAAGCCTATTTCGTAAAGAGTAAAACTTTTTTTTTTTGGCGAGTGTAATATGAGTTGAAATTTCGAGCCCTGGACTAAAATATGTAAAACAGTAATTTTTAGAGAAGAAAAAAAATAATTATTAATATACATGATTTATTTTAATGTCAATAAGGAAATTTCTAGAAGCAGAAAATTTTTTCGAGATTAAGAATACAGTCGACTCTGCGAAATCCGCAACTGTATAATCCGCACTGTACTTTTGAATGCAAATGAAAATCTTACTTGAAGTTAAGGTTGCAAAAAGTAAATTAAGTTGAAATTTTCATTTCTTTATTAGTTCTTAAAAGGAATGGTTAATAATTTAAGATTCCTAATGCATTTTGATTGTTTAAGAGAAAAGTTTTTATGGTAAAAAAGTTAAAAAAAAAAAGCTAATACAAATTACTCTTCTTTCTTTCTTTAAAATCTGTTTAATTATTTGTTTTAAATTTATTTTTATTACTTCATAATTCTTTTTTAATATTTAACTTTAGTAGGATAAATATTGTTAATTTAGATGTAGCTTTATTTCAAGTATGATTACTATTGTTGCACTGTATTTTATTTTTGTTTTAACTTTTTTATACATTTACTTACATTGTAATAGTATATTTAACATTTTAAAACAGTTTTGTAATATAGTTAAACATTAGATTTTATACTAATAATATAAGTTTATCATCCGATTGAGAGAGTCAAACAAACAATGATCTATAATCCACAAAAGTCTGTGTTCCAACCTCTGCGGATTTCACTGAGTTGACTGTACGGATTTCTGTCCCAGATGTCATTTCATTGATGGCAAATTCATTGTTTGTTTGTCACGCAGTACTGCAAGTAGTGGACATTTTGAACTCACTGAGATGTCTTTCTGAAGTCTGTTTACAGAGAAACAGTTTATTCATTTTTAAAACTCTGTATGGCATATGGCTCTGCCATCTGTTATAAACTTTTGACACGCCATTAGATATAAAAAACTTATGCAACTAATTTTGAAACTTCTGTAACTTTTTTTTTTTTTTTTTTTTTTTTTTTTTTTGAAATCATTTTTGAAAAAAGAAAAAAATGAATAGTAACCTATGATTTCTTAACAGAAATAGATTTAGAAAAGCTTTAAATACATGAAATCAAAATTTCAGTTCAAAACATTATTTTTTTAGTTATGATTAAAAAAACCACCCATATTGTTGTAATCTATTTTGAAACAAAAAATTAACATTAGTGGTTCCAAACTTTAAGCCTGCATAAATCCTGAACTACTTGATTAAAGGACTTGGAATTTTGGCTCCTAGTTAAAAAAAAATTTCAGAAGTTAGTGTTTGTATTAAAAAATTTCAAGTTTGGTGCAATATTTGTATGTAGATGGTATGACAGGATAGTACATCGATGTATCATGAAACACTGGTTTAATTTTAGCATCATAAAATCGCTTTTAATTTTAATATTTCTTACCAGTCGATAAATTACGATACATCAAACTTGATCGGCGTAAAACATCACACTGTTATTAGCAAAACCAAGGTCGTACATCAATGCAAGGCATCAAACTGCTATTTTCAAAACCGGTGTCTTACGTCAATGATAGGCATCAAACTGCTATTTGCAAAACATATTTTGCAGAACAAAAATATGACAAACGCTTTAAAAAGTGAAAAAATAAAAAACTTTTTTTGGAATTAAAAGATTTGACAACATATTCTGTACACTTATACCACGTATTTGGATAATTACTGACGAGAGTTCAAAAGAAGCTAAAAGTCTTAACCATATTATTTTATTGTGAGTTCAGAGAAGACTACTCGCATTTGCATAGCTTGATGTTTTTTAGATAGAAGTGGGCATGTTACAATTTTCATTCAAGCTCCTCTCAATTTTTATATAGACAAAATTATAGGCATATTAAAGAAAAATTCTTATTAATCGGCAAGAACTTTTCATAACTTGATACAATTTGTATGGTTGGATGAATTTCATCAACATGGAGTAGACACTTAAAATTTTATCCAATCCTCCCTTATTTAACAGTGAAAAATGTTATAAGCCCAAATGCTTATAACTTTTCAACAAATCAGGTGTGGTGCCAATGGGGGGTCCGGGTTCAACAGCCAAGTGTTAGAAATTAATCAGTTCCATCGCATAAAGTATTTGATTAAGTCACCATTGGGGAACTATTATACTTTTCCTGTTATTAGTGAGGAAGATTGTGTAGAGTTCAGCAATACATACTTCATGCTAAGTTAGCCTAATTTTGATAGCTTATTTTTTTCATTAAAAAATAGTACGTTTGTGCTACTGTGCCTCTAAATAAAATCAAGATATAAAAAAGGCTTGATTTTACATCATGTTTCCCCATCTGACCCTACCTAAAAAAGTTTTTGAACATAAGTCATTTTTTTTTTTTTTTTTTTTTTATTATTATGACAGTTCAGATTAATCAGTTTTACAAACAATCCTAATTTTTATTTTTCAAAAAACTATTACCAGTGATCTTTGAAACTATTTTGTGTACTTTTGGCATTTTAATTATTATTATTATTATTTATTCATTTATTTTTTTTACAAATGAACATTCAATATATTTTTAAATTGTAATTTGCTCAGCTTACATGTTTAAATGCAATTTACTTAATATAATAATTATATTTAAACGCAATCACCTCTCACTAATCTGAACTGTTCTGTCTATGCGAATGTCATAAGGTCCCGTCGTGAAGAACAGGAAAATATTGCTATACATCTCTCACTTATAAGTGACAGTTTGAAAGTCTCTCTCAGTTATACGTGGAAATCGTTAGGGCAATTTACCAACTTTGTGTTAAGTGCTAAACTTTTTTTTGCATTTAAAAAACTTTCTGCCGGTGTCAAGGTCAAAAAATGGTTTCTATAATCGAACAAAGTGGAAAAGAGGATGTAACAATTCGACCGCCCCCCACCCCCTTCTCCTCATTTCTTCTCACTCTATTTTTTAATCAAGCCACTTGCATATTAACCTTTCCACCTTGTCTTTGTTAGGCTGCTTAGCTGAAAAATAAATTTGCCGCTCATTTTTTTTTTTTTTTTTTCAGTAATATTGTGAAACTGTCCCACCTTATGTTACTGCTTTAACATAGCTGAACACTGAGATGATACCTTCAAAATGCTGGTGTAGCTTGCTTAAATAAAATGACACATTTTAATGCATTAGATTTAGAAAAGGTCTTTTTGCAAAAGGAACCTAAGCTAAAACAAACCAGCATTGATTTTTTTTCTTCTTTTAAATACACAGTGATTTTATACACCTTTTTATTTTATAAAAAGTTATTAAGCATAATTCTAATATTGTTAAATGTATTTCTTTCCCATAATGTTTATAAAGAATTTACTCATAACATGCTCTTAGTTATGGGCAATATTAAATCGGTCCCTTCAAACGCGTATAAGTGAGAGATGACTACTAATATACAATGTTAAATTTTGCCTCTTCTGAAATTTTTGCATGCAGGAATGTGTTCATTAAATAAATGTATCTGTGCTTATTTGAGATAAGTTAATATCGACTGTTTTATTATGCTTTTAAGTTATTGATTCTTTATTTTAGAAACCTTGGGAAGTTTCTACTAATAACTCCTTTAGTTCTGAGAGCATGTCTTTGGAAGCTCCGTTTACAGGAGCGGATTCTTTTGAGATTTTACAGAAAAGTGACCAGCTGACATCGCCTTCTCCAGAAAAGGGTAATTGTTTTTAATTGTGCAGTATTAGGTATACCAATTTATTCATTTGTTCTTTTCTATATTTGAATACCTTTGCTATTTTTGTGTTTCCTTTGATGTGAAAGTAGATGTGTGTATGGAGTGCTACTCCATACACACATCTGTGTTTATGGAGTAGTGGATCTGATTGTAGTGTAGATGTGTCTATGGAGTTCTACGGTTTTAGGCTTGAAATACTGTTGTCTCTCATAATAAACAAATTTTTATTAGTTTTCTGTAGTAACTAGTTTCATTTCTTTAATCATAAAGGGTGGTTCTCATAATAAGTAGGTAACAGAAGACAAAACCAAATTGAAACCCGTTGATCACTATCAAGCACCTGTGCTTTGTTCTTGCATAGCTGGCAAGTTTTACTGCCCGGGAGTAAAATTTACTCTTTTTTGACATTTTTTACACTTTTACTCCTAGATCACTGTTTTTACTCTTTTTCTACTATTTCAACATTTTTCTACCGATTTTTACTTTCTTCTATATGTATTGTGCGTTCATGACGAGAAGAGACTTGGCCCAACCTCTTCGAGGGTAGAGTTCATTTCACCGCGGGGGAGACGGAAAGATTATCCCTATTCCAGTAAATGGAGTAACCCCAAGGCCGTCGCTAGGTTTCGCGCGCCAAAACCCTCCACGTCCACTTGAGCGCACTTGAGTTTTTCGCCTCGTTGTGTACTATTTACGATTATCTATCTATTTTTTAAATACGAAATTTATCTATTTACGATTAACTATCTCTATATTCTTTTAAACTGCTGTTTTCATAGCAATGTCTTTAAACGGCAACACTATTCACTCGAAAGAGAGAAATTTAGTCAATAGTGTGACAGAAATTTTCGAAAATGAGGCTAACCACACAAAAGTACAGAACCCTTTGCCCACAAAAAATTCCACAAAGGATAAAATGTGTTCATGGTTAGAGGACAATAAAATCAACCATGATTAAAAAATGCGTAAAGTTGAATTATTTAAATTAATTAGTACAAATGCACCTCGCGAAAAAAAATACTGTATTGATGAACTTTTAAAAAGCTATGGACATGATGTATTGAGACTCCCACCATATCTCTGTAACCTAAATCCCATCGAATTGGTCTGGGCCGATATTAAGCGATATGTAAGAGAAAGAAATGTGAGCTGATCTGAGCTTAACATGCCTCCAAAAACTTGCACCAGAAGCTATACAGGGTGTTGGAAGCGAGAAATGGAAAAGATACTGTTATGTGGAAAATATTGAAAAGAAATATTGGGAAACAGATGGACTTATCGAAGAAGTTATAGAAACTATTTCTTTCAGTATAAATTCAGATTCTGATACTGATTGTAATTCTAGTAGCGAAAGTGATGACTCTGATTTTAACTTTGCTTAAACTTTTCGAATAAAATTATATATTTTTATCTATGTATTGCTACCCACCTGTAATCTGTGAATTTTAACCAACTATAGTTGAAATAAAATGATAGCTGTGCAAGAAATAAAAGTAAGTTTCTAGGTTTTTTTTTTTTTTCTTTTTTTTTTTAAAGAAAAGTTATAGTTATGAGACTTAAATATTACATACTTATAAGACTTTTATTACACATATATCAGACAAATAAAAAACTTTATCCATTTTTTTAATATAATAGTAACCTGTATTTAAAGGATAATATGTTACAGTTTTTTTCATTAAATTTTATTATGTGCGTTTACATTATTAATATCTGTATTGCAATTTTTAAATTATTTATTTTTTAATGAGTAGATTATATTTGTATGACACGTTAATTCGTCCTAAATTAAAGCCAGCGTAAAAATTTAAATTAAAGCGAAGGATACTTATTAAGTCTTGAAATATTATACAAAATTCTTTATTTTCAAATCTATCTTGAAACTATAAATTTTGAATACATGAATTTCAGCACACTTTCTTTTAAAAAAATAAAAAGAATTTTAGCTGAATTAAGTAGAAAAAAAGCTAAAGATCTTAAACTGGTAACCTTTCTCGAGAATTCATTTCCTCTCTTGCCAAAAAGTACGAAATAGAATCGTCCGATACCACGTGACTAAGGCGGAGCCAAGTCTCAACTCCTGATGAACGCACAATAATATAGAGAAAGTATTGGATTCATGAAAATTTTCGACCTCTGTTTTTTGATGGATTTATACGTTTTGGGATGTCCAGAACATGAATTGATAGTTTTTAAAAAATGTCTGTCTGTCTGTATAACTTTTTTGTGGATGCTGTATCTCACGAACCAATGAATAAAATTTAACGAAAGTTGGTATTTAGTTGCACCCTGACATAAACTGGTGCTGAATAGATTTGGGGATCAATCGCTCAACAGGTGGCACTGTGATCGCATTTTATGCAAACTTTTAACATGGCAGTATAGGACAAAATTTCGTATAAATGTGCATAATGAGAGTTATTTTAAACTTGTGATTGTAAAATTAATATGAATTATTGATAATAGTAGTAGTTAACTAGGAAAATATTTTGTGCATGTGGGGGCATTGGTTGCCCCCCTGGGGGGGAGTAAATTTTCAAGATGGATATCTTTCGAAAGGTTTCATTGATAATAGTAGTAGTTAACTAGGAAAAAAAAATTGTGCATGTGGGGGCATCATTTCAAGATGGGTATCTTTCGAAACACCTCATCAATACGTTTAAAATGAATGGTTGAACTAGAAATCTGTGATAATTTAAAACAAAGTTATCGATTTTTTTTTACTTTTAACGAAAAAAAAAAACTAGGGAGGAGGGTGTCTGCAATTTTTTTTTTTTTTTTTTGTGAGCTGTTTTATTTTTTGGAATTCTTGCAGGATGGAAGGTATGTTCTTGTCGTCAAAGGAAAGCTAATTAAAAACTGCTAGGGCTCTGTTGAGGGGGGGGGGGATAATTCTGTCGTAAAATGTTAGAGCATCTCCCTGTAGCTTTTTAAACTGTTTCTATCATGAGAAATCAGAATTGTCCTGTAATATTTGTAATTATTCAAACCTTTTTTTTCTCTTTCTAGGTTTAAAATTGTTTGCTCCATGGCCTACAGATTTTATAATTCCTACAACGGTGTTTTCTGAATCTTTGGAAAAGGAAGCTGTCATAGGGAATTTATCTTGGTCAAGCAAGAGTGAGCTTTTAAAAATAATAGCAGAAGTATTCAAGTACACATCGAACCCATCTCTTTTCCAACGAGACATAGTTGCTAGGCAACTGATCAAACAATATCCTAACTTAAAAAGCAACATAGGAGAAGGACACGAAGGGTGGTCTAAAAAAATTTATGACAGTGAAAAATGAAGCTAGGAAAAGAAGCATCTTCAGTCATAAAAGAAAAATTTTTAGTAAGAAAGACCAAAGAGATGAGAATTTACAGTATTCACCAAAAGTGCAGAAAACATTGCCTTGTGAACCTATAGCAGGTTCAACAGCCAATCTAGAAGCAAAAGAGAAGATGTTAGTTGAGATGGGGAAAATGCCTGGCAGTAGGTGTTTAAAAACACTTCGTGAAGGATTGAAAGTTACTTATAAAAAGCGTAGAAGGGCCATCAATGCAAATATCCTTATGGGTGATTTAAAAACAATGTTCCCAGCCCTTTTCACCATTTTAGGAATTAATTACGATTTCCAAGTTCTTTACAATATAGACTTGGAGAAAAGCATGCTTACATCATTACATGCATGTAGCTCTGCTGTAGAAGAATATGCCAAAACGAAGAAAAAAGGTCAAAAATTGTTGAACATGTCCATTTCTGAAAATATTAACAGTAAAGTAATTCTCACTATATTGCTGATTCCAGAAATTCTTAGGGAAGATTCAGATTTTCTGTATAAGAAGTTTCCTTCGGAAAGTAACATGCAAGATTTAATTGATACTCATGTAACACCCCATTTATGCATAGTTGGTGACCCATTTTGTACGTCAGAAATATACGTTGTTGCTGAAAGGAAAAACTGAATTGAATGCTGTGATTTTATCGAAGGGATTGTTGCGTTAATAGGATTGTACTTCGTTGCAAATATTGAATATCCCAAAGAGGCAATGGCAACTTTGAAATTTTTCCAATCTTACATTTTGAAGTTGCCATGTAAAAATTTGCCTGGAAAATTAATTACGTTTTGTAAAGCATTATCTTAATTGCTTGATTATCTTAATGTGCTCTTCCCACTTGACGTCAGAGGTCACATGATAGAGGAAAAATAAATAGCAGACAAATCTTGTTTATCTATAGCGATTGCTGAAATAACGTATTTTCTATTCTTATTTTTGATCAATCGTATTTAATCAGTGTTATTTTTTCATACATCATTTTTAATCCATTTTATATCATTATTCATCATCTTTTGTTTTCTGTATACATTTACAATCATTTAGTTTAAATTTGTTATTGATGTTCATGAAGAACATGTTAAATACTCTGATTTTTGGTACTTAAATCAGTAACAGTGCAACATCGTACTGCGTAAATCTATTTAGACCAGTAACTAAGTTAATTAACTTGTTGTAACACCTTTAATTAAATGAAAACATTTTAAAATTTCAAATTATAATCCATAAACGTTCCGCAAGAACAAGCTATTATTTATTGTTAGATCAGTTAATGTAACAGTTACACATAGAGCATTCAAAAATCGATTCTTACAGTTGAAAATAAATAAACACAAAATGTTTTTTTAAAATTATTAATTTACAAATAAAACTATTATACTGTTTACAAATGCACAATATTACTTTTATCTTATTTTATATTAAATATTAACATTTTTGTTCTCAAGAACAATATTTATTTGAATTCGATTCTCAGAATTCGATTATTCGTTTTCCTCTATCACGTGATTGAGCAGACGACGGTGGGAAAAGCCCATTGATTCAAATTATCCAATTATTCAAATTATCCAACTATGCATAAATGGGGTGTTACATGAGTATCAACATGAATCGACTTTTACTAAATATAAATATAGGGATTGGGAGACTATAAAGTTTAGGTTTTATACAGTCAAAATTGTGTTGTGGGATTTTTTTTTTTTTTTTTTTTTTTTTCTTTTCGGCTGAAGTCATGTTTACTGCAATGTATATCGTACATCCAATTTATTTCTGTATAGTTACCAATTTTTTTTTTTCTTTTCATTTTTTAACTGTTATTGTCGACCTCACCTTTTTATAATAAATTTTGTATAATTGTTATGTATATTCTTTGTAAATTTGTGTTGTAAAACATACAAGTAATAAACCTGTACGTTTTTATTTATTTATTTTTTCTGTATGCTATTTTTAATACACCAATAAATTTTGTAATTTTTTTTGTCCTTTTCAAGGTATTCAGTTGAAAATTTTTATATAAATAATCATTAATAGAATTTCTTTTAATAATTTAATTTCTTTTTATTATAGTTGAATATTGATTTTTAAAATACCATATATCAGTTCAGTTTCATTTTAAAGAATTTAACTATACTGAAATTCACTTCAAATAATTTAAGCCTATAGGCAGTAATGTATAAGAATTCTTTTTTGTATTCCTCTAAATGAACTATATGTCGTACACTTGTGAAAATTAAGAGTTCCTGCGGCAGTGACCTATAAGATTTTTACCAAGTTTGAGCTCAATTGAATAGAGCATTTAGGTACTATCGTAAAACTCTAAAAAAGTAAAATATGAAATCGAGAAGCCTCAAAACGTATAGATATACCAAAATCTCAAATAAAGAAATTAAAAACATGCAATTTTTTTTTTTTTTTTGTATGGAAGAGTGTTATTATTTCATAAATTTTTGATAATTTACTCTTGTATTACTTAACTTGTACACTTTACAATGTGTGATATGTACCCGGTGTTTCAATTTGTTTAAGTAGCTGATCTCTTTTAAAGTATTATTGGCATTAGTATTAACTCCTTCATGAGCGCCTTTTACAGAATTAATCTTTTGTCATGTTTTTCAAAACAGAATTTTTTGCCTAGTTGAATCTAGAAAATGTCCCAATTAAAAAGGAAAAAAGACAAAATTTACAATAAAAGATATTTTGTGGGAATAATCAAGGATTCTGAGCACATTAAGTGTGACACTTGTCCTGAAGGGGTCAAACTTCCTATTACAAGCATATTTTTAATTAGGAAATTTTTCATGGAATTTCTGTGTAAAATAAAAATTTCATTGATGCAGCTTATCAGTTTCATTTGTTAAACTTATTGTGGAGTGTACCTGGTTTACCATCAGAGATGCCAACTTCTAATGAGAAAAAAGCAGGAGATTTTTTTAACAGAAACCAAGAGACTTTTTCCAACACGAAAGTTTATAAGAAAAATGAGTAAAGTCAAAATAGACAGATTTGTTCATTCTGCTCCTAATATAAAACAATAATGATCTTTTTTTTTTTTTTTTTTTTTTTTTTTTTTAAGAAAAGGTAATAAAGAAATGAAAATATCAGCTATATTCTAATGAAATTTGAATTCTTTAAGTTTCAATAATTATGGTATTTAAAAAAAAAAAAAAAAAAAAAAATCTTTTAATAATAAGACATTTTTTATTATGCAAAAATTAGTTTCAAAGCATTGTATAGTAATTCACATTCAAACTGAACTTGATAAATTGCAGGGCAAGATAAATTTCAATTTTCTTTCAAATTTTTTTACTCAGTCCCACAAATTTTAAGCATAAATTATGCTAAGAGGGATAGATAAAAATTACATCAGAAAAGCAGGAGAAATGAGTGGAAAATCAGGAGCATGGAAAAGCAAGCAAATATCAGGAGACTCCTGCCAAAAGCACAGTGTGGCAGCAATCAAGGAAATCATGAAAAAATCAGGGTACTTTATCAATCTGGAAAAATCAGGGAATTTTGTAAAAACACACCCCAAAATCATGAAAAGTTTTATTATTGCCCTGCAAGCATGACTGAAAGATCGCCAAACATGTTCTATTTTAACCCCTTATCTGCTCTGGGCATATATATGCTACGGCAAAAGTGATTAATCTAGGGATTATACATAATTACTGGTGATTATGCATACTCCCCACTAAATTTTGGGGAATATGATTAATTATTCATTATTTATCACATTTACCGGTTATCTTAGCAGTGCTGCAGCACAAATTTTTGCATATTTTTCAGATACATGCACTTTAAAATAGGGGTATCTAGTGATTTTTTCTTTTTTTTTTTCTTTTCATGTACGCAAAGTGTACAGACGTACGTAATACTGGCTGCTGCAGTGCAAAATTTTACATATTTTTGAATTTCATGCATTTAGAGATATGGGTATCCAGTGATTTTTTTTATTTTATTTTTTTTTTTTTTTGTATGCAAAGTGTACAGATGTGAGTGGTTGCTGCTGTACTAAAATTTACTTAAAATGCATGAAATAAAAAAAAGCAAAGTTTTCTACTGCAGCTGCCAGTATCACTCACACCTATACGCTTTGCGTACATGAAAACAAAACAAACAAAAATAATCACTGGATACCCCTATCTCAAAATGCATAAATCTAATAAAATATACAAAATTTTGTACTGCAGCAGTCAGTAATGCACACGTCTGTACGCTTTCAATAAAAAAAAAATACTGAACACTTCTGTTTCAAAATGAATGAATCAAAATTTATCACATTCCCCATTATGCATTGGGGACTTTATAAAAAAAACCGGTAAATGTGGTAAATATTAAATAATGTATCACATTCCCCAAAATTTAGTGGGGATTATGTATAATCACTGGTAATTATGCATAATCTCTGGTCACTTTTACTGTAATATATATTCCGAAGTACGATCCTTTGTATTTTACTGCTACCAGTGAAACTACTCACACAGCTTGGCAGTGCAGTAAAATAACTTTGAAAGTGAATCTTGACAGTGTCTTCAAAACATTTGCTCATTTTAGAGTTGAAACATAATAGTAACACTTTGAAGCAAACCTCCTAAATTATCTTCGGCAGGTAAGGGGTTAACCATGATTGCACAGGATTGGCTACATTTTGTTGAATCTCACCTAGTTAACATAGAATAAATAAATAAATATTTTTGGTGCAAATTTCGTTAATTTCTCCGAAATTTTGAATTTTTCATTTCACTTTCTTTTTTGTACGTGAACAAAGAGGAAAATAATAGAGATTGAGATATATTTTACCATCGGTATAGTGTTTTGAATTGCAGTAGTTTAGCGAGCATGTTACACAAAATTCTGGAAATTTGTCAAGATTAGTCATGGAAAAATCAGGAAACTCTTTTTCTGAATTTCTGTAGCCTCCCTGAAGCAGGAGACTTGGCATGTCTGTATCATTTATTTGCCTAAATTAGACCAAAAAAATAATTTGAAGCTACATTCATGTCCAAAATTATCTTTTCTGAAAACTATAATTTTATGAGTTCCTGTGGAATGATACATAACATCCTAAAACCTAAATGTAAAAGGAAATAAGAAAGAAAAACCCTGCAAATGACGCATATATTATAAAACACTTTCCTGCAATTAAGAAAAGTAGTTTAGCACATTGCTCTCATATTTTAATACTTTTGATGCCCCATGTAATTATATATCATTCCACACAATTTCATAAAATTATAGTTTTCAGTTTCTGAGTAATCTGTGATTGTATGCATTTAAAGATAATTTTGGATGTGGAGCTTTTAATTAAGGGTAATACATAAAACTTTTTTTTTAATTGTTGGAAAGTGTTAATAATCTATGCATCATGACATGGTTTTTCTCGCTTGTTTCCTTTTAGGCTTTATGATGTGTATCATTCCACTAAAATTCATAAAATTGTTGTTTTCAGTTTCCAAGAAATTTGCAACTTTGGACAGGAGTGTAAGTGAAATTACAATCTTTAAAGGGCAACTTTAGATAGATCCTAAAAAATTACCAATAGAGAGATATAACCCATTCAAATTCCAGGAATTACACAATTTTGGGTTTCCAAATTATTTTTTATATTTTGATACTTCTGTGCTGAAATGCATTTTTTTTTTTTTTTTTTTTTTTTTTTTTTTTTGTTTAACCCTTGTTTAAAAAACTAATTAAAATGAATTTTAAGGTAATTGACACTAAAATCCAAAACTTCAAATTGATTTAATTTTTGAAACATTATAAAAAATGAAGAGGTAATTTAGTTTCTTGGTGTATAAGAAATAATAAGATGCCTTAATTAAGAACAGCTAACTAAATTTAGTTAGCTATTCTAATATAATTATTTTGATTTTTCATTATTATTAGTATTGTGCTTCTGAAAAGCCAATTTTTCTATACTTGTTTACTAATTAGAGAGCCAGAGTAATGCCCCCAGTCATTGAACATCCTCCAAGTAAACTGTATGCTAAAATTATTTTCAGAATGGATTAGATAGTCAAATCTAATGGAAATAAGTGCTTTTGATTAACACTGTAACTTTATTATATACGGAAAGAAAACTGTTATAAAATATACAAGTTAGCACCACCAGTTTTTGGTTGTGCTTATTGCTTGTATTGAGGGATACAAGTTTTCAAGACTGTAAGGGAAGGTTCAGAAACATTACCTAATTAAAATAAGCGTTCTAAAATACATTAAAACGTTTCCAGATATTTCAAAAGCATTGCTGAAATAATAAAAATTGTTTCTGTAAATGACAAACTCTTTGAAAAAGTTTCTAAAATACTGGGAAATTTTTCTGATTATATCGCAAAAATTTCTGAAATACAACAAAATGCTTCTGAATATAACAGAAACATACAAAAAAGGTTTTAAAGTTCTCAAAAATGTTTCTGGATGTAACAGAAACGTTTCAAAATGTTTTTTAAAACAATCAAAAATGTTTCTGAATATGTCAGAAACATTTCAAAAATTTTTTGAAATACTCAAAATTGTTTCTGAATATAACAGAAACATACAAAAAAAAGGTTTTAAAGTTCTCAAAAATGTTTCTGGATGTAGCAGAAACGTTTCAAAATGTTTTTTAAAACAATCAAAAATGTTTCTGAATATGTCAGAAACATTTCAAATTTTTTTTTTGGAATACTCAAAATTGTTTCTGAATATAACAGAAACATACAAAAAAAGCTTTTAAAGTTCTCAAAAATGTTTCTGAATTTGTCAGAAACATTTCAAATTTTTTTTTTGAAATACTCAAAATTGTTTCTGAATAGTACAGAAAGAGGATGCGAAAATACTCAGAAATGTTTCTGAACATTACAGAAAGAGGTTTCCAAAATACTCATAAACGTTTCTGAATATTACAAAGAAAGGTTTCTAATATACTCAGAAACATTTCTGAAAATTACATGCACCGTAGCTGCCCCATATATTCAGAAACGTTTCTGAATTTTTTTTACAGTGCAGTTTCAGTCAGCTGGAAATTTTTTTAATTAAATTAAGAAAACAATATCTTATTAAAACCAATGGATGTTTCTATGCGCCATGCGTGCATAATTAAACACATTCAATTAGTATAAATAACAGTCATAGTTTCAGTTTGAAAATGGAAGAAAATGATATTCTCTGTTGATGTCACTGAAATGATAGCATTTGAAGAGATTTTCTCATAAGAAAATGGTCTGTTGAAAGATAAGAGCAATTTACTTAGATTAACGGCTTTTTCTCGTAAAAATTCAAAAAAATATACTTTCGAAACATCAATTTACGGGCTACGACCGTTTACCTTGCAAAACGGTCATTTCCCGTAAAATTATACGGTTATTTCCTAAATTA
The DNA here is from genome assembly GCA_963930645.1 of Salticus scenicus. Lineage (NCBI taxonomy): Eukaryota > Metazoa > Arthropoda > Arachnida > Araneae > Salticidae > Salticus > Salticus scenicus. Next base: position 104,135,032 of record OZ005649.1, read on the forward strand.
TGCTTCCAAAACATTAATTTGCGGATTATGACCGTTTAGGTAGCAAAACGGTCATTTCCCCTAAAATTGTACGGTCAAATACCGTGATTTTACAATTTTTTTTTTTTACAGTGTATATTGTAAGAATTCTATCTACATTTACACTGAAATTTTACTCGCCATAGTAAAATTTTCACTCGCCAATGGCGAGCTGGCGAGCGGAAATTTCGCGCCCTGCTATAAAGTATATATAAATATATATGTGAGCATTTAAAACTTTAGTCATAGCATTTTTTGTTTTTAATATGCAATCAGGAGAACAAAAAACCAAAAAAGCTTAAAAGGTTAATTCGTATAAATAATTTGAAAAGCTATAAGTATTATTGCTTATATTTAATATGGATTGTGTTAATTAATTTTAGAATCAGTGAAGGATAACAAAGTCAAAATTTGAGCCTTAGTTTATTATTATTAACTACCAAGCTTTGCCCGCTTCCCTGGTCCCTATATTTAAATGAATTAAAAAAAGAATCAGCATTTTTTGTACCGTTCTACAAATTAAAACTGAAAAGAAAATTTATATTGAAATTGCTTAAAAACTTCACTTCAGGCCCTCGATGACAACGGCAGAGACTTCTTCACCGCAACGTCTTAGTACTGGATAATTTAATTTGATTTAATTTATAGAAATGTCAATAATACAGGAAAATCTGCATTAGTCATTTTCTTTGTGATAATAAACAGAACGAAACATAATATTTTACATGCTTTTCCTTTTTTTTCAAACTCGCATTACGAAAATATTTAAAATAAAATTAAGAAAATATGTGCAAAAAACATTAAAATTGCTTGGACCAGGCGAAATTTGAAATTTGGCACTGAAGCAGCTCGGACGTTTCTCGCCAAAATGGTTACTTCTGCATTTGCAATACCCATATCAACTCATCGCCGAAATGACAACAAAATTACAAATAATTATAAAAAAAAAAATCTTATATACCATGTTTTAAATTTTCTGTTCAATCTTATAACTATAGAACTACATTAGCACTTTACCAATGTGTAGAAAATTTTGAAGTGATAATGACGTCAATTTTTGTGAGATGCATAATTTATTTATTTATTTATTTTTTTTGCAATCTTTTAACGTTCACGTTTAATTAAATGTATTCATTTTTATGTCGAAAGAAAATGAACTCGTATTTTCTTTCTTTTTTTTTTCTCTTTTGACAACTATTAAATTAAAACTAGTATTAATTTTCATATTTTAAATAAAAAGAAAACTTTGCAACGTTATATATTTAATAACTTGATGTATATAGTGTTCACAAAAAAAAATGAACAATTTTTAGAGCTCTTTTAAAAAGTTATAACATCTATGCAGTATCTTTTTTTTTAAAAAATCATGAGTTTTTACTAAAAAAAACAAATAAAAAAAAATAAAAAAAGGCCAACTTTCATCACTAAAGTAGCTAAGTCTAAACCAATCAAAAATAGGTGAGGTCCACCGGATGTGTTCCTGACAAACTCTTTGCTTTATTTATAAATTTAAATATCGAAATCAATCGTCATGAATATATTCACCCATGACTTTTACCCATTTTTATTTCTATATCACTTCCTTAAACTTCCTTTTATATACCATGTTTATAAATTTTCTGTTGAATCGTATATCTATAGAACTACATTAGCACTTTATCAATGTGTAATAAATTTTAAAGTGATAATGACACGTCAATTCTTGTGAAATGCATAATTTATTTTTTTACAATTTTTTTAAGTTCACGTTTCTTAAAAATGTATTTATTTTTATGACGAAAAAAAATTAACTCTTTTTTTTCTTTTTGTTTGTTTGTTTGTTTGTTTTTTTTTTCATAACTATTTAATCGAAACTAATATTTACTTTCATATTTTAATTAATTAAAAGAAAACTTTGTAACGCAATATCTTTAATAACTTTACATAAATTATAGATATAGTAATAAGAAATAGATTTATTATTGGGGGGGGGGGATGATTCATTTTTAATCGGAGAAAAGTCCACAATATAACTGTCTTTTTCCGAATGAATACACACAGATAATTTAGAAAATGAAATTTATGAATAATTTATGTACTAAAGATGAATGAAAAACTGTAGATACAATTTCAAATTCATTTTTCTTTTTCTTTCTTTCTTTCTTTATATACATATCTATATATATATATCTATACATATATTAATTTAGTTAATATTTAAACTCTTTTTATGTACTAAAACTAACGTTCTTTACCTACGCCGCTGCTAAGTATATTTAAAAGAATTCTGAAAATTCTATATTAATTACTAATAGAAATTTTTAAAAAATATTTAACTTTAAAAAATGTATACCATTAAAAATCAAACTAGTTTTTATTTCACAATAATAACAAAGCAACTGATTAACAAATTATATTTTTCATAATTTAGTCAAATATAATTTACTTTTATAATAACTTATCCATTTTTTTTCATAAATTTATTAGAAGAATTAAAAGACGCAATATTTCGACATTTTGACAATTCATCAACATTCTATTCTATTCTATTACAATTGCCGAGTTTCAATGGTTTCAATACCACTATATGACTGATGCCACAAAATTTTTTCGGCATCAATTTTTGCATGAGAACAATGGAATAATAGGTATAAATTACTATATAAATTATTATATCTATGATGTAAATGGTGTCCACACAAAAAATTAACAATTTTTGGAGCTCTTTTAAAAAGTATTACATCTATGCAGTATCTTAAAAAAAAAAAAAAAAAAAAAAAAAAAAAAAACATTTGTTTTTACTAAAAAAAATGGCCAACTTTCATCACCGAAGTAGTTAAATTTAGACCAATCAAAAATAGGAGTGGTCCACCCTGATATATACCCGACAAACTCAATGCTTTATTTATATAGAAGATGTTATTATGTCTGCTATCTAAAAAATCACGGACTAATAAGGCCAAAGTGCCCATTGTATATTAATCACTTTTACCTTTGGCTAGTATTAATTCGTTTTTTTTTTTTTTTTTTTTTTTTTTTTTTTTTCTATACAACATATGTAGACGTAGAGTACATCTTGTCGAAATCCGAGTTAAAATAAGTCTCAATTTACCTTATCCTTTCGCAATAATAATAATAATAATAATAATAATAATAATAATAATTGGGTGTTGGTTGCTGTAATATATAAGTACCTATTTCATAAAAGAGTTTTAAATATTAATTTTTATTAATGAGCGTATTCTATATTTTTAATATTTTTACCGTAACCAATTATTAATGATATTATGTTTATTAAAATTAGTTTTAAATTTAATGATAAATTTTATATTTACAAAAAGAAATATTCTGCTATTTTTCAATAATTAATATTTAAAAAATAAAACATAACAAGGTATCTCAAATGTTATTTTTTGATTTATATAATACTGCAACGGAACTGTAATGCAATGAACGTTTTTTACAAAATCTAATGAAAAAAAAAAAAAAATGCCTTATTTCCACTTTTTGCTGAATTAAATATTATATATATATGACTAGAATTTTATAAGTGGTAACAGAAAATGCATAATTATAAAAATACACCGAACAAAAAATGTTTTATTGAAACAATCAGATTTATTTTGTTGAGTAATTTTATATGTTTATTTTGTCATTTTAATATTGGTTCTGTATAGCTAACCAAACTAATTTGTTGATTTAAAATTTATTTTTTTGTTGTTGTTTCAACCGTAACTTTTTTAAACTGAAAATGTGAATAATAATAAAAATAATAAAAATTAATTTATTTCTACAAAAAATATTTTACCTCTTTACTTGAAGTTACTAACTTCCAGAAAAACCTCATAAATTTATACCGCAGCTCACCGAGGAGAAAGCTCTACTACAAGTTCTACTCAAAGCTAAAATTTTCTGGAACTGAACTCTAGGAACAAAATTTATTCAGAAACCTTTATCTGGAAAAATCTCGCTGCTCAAATTGGTCATTACTGGACTGTCACTTTGAATATTTGCCATTACAAACCTCCTTAAAAATACAATCGAACTCAAACATACACTTCACAATTCCCACTGTAACTACCTTTCCCAATTCCAACTAATACCACGCTTCAACCAATAATATCACCCGAACTAATTAATTCAGTTTCAAAACTTCACAACTTTTGACATCCCTGCGAAATAATATTAGTGCTCATACATTTCACAAGTTCAATACAGAAAATAATAATAATAATAATTGCATCATTTAGTATGTGTTTAACATATTTCTCTTATTTATTAAAAAGTGTATTCATTCATCTGAGTTAATAATCTACCATTTGCATCTTGTTTAAATTTGTCAAAACTCATAGAAATTTCAGGAATAAAGTAAGTCGTTCACTATATTACGGAGAAGTAAATTATTTCGAATGTAAACATTTAATATTTATGCCATTTAAATATATATATATATATATCCTCTCTTATCTCATCTAATGCTAATCACAATTAACACTCTATCTCCGAAAATAAGATAATTGAGAAAAAAAGCAATCCTGGTAATTTTCCCCCTTAATTAGTCTTAATTAGATCAGAGAGACTGTTCAAGCTTTGATCTAAGGATGTTTATTTAACTTCGAATTGCGGCATTGTTTCTGATGGCAAATGAATTTTTAATAATAACAGGAAATTGAATAACATAATCCTTCCTTCTCAGTAAAAAATAAATAAAGAAAGAAAGATAAAAGAAAAAATAAAAGAAAATTTTACGTCGTTTAAAATTATATATAATATGATTTTTTAAGTAAAAATTTACATTTTTAAACATTCATTAAAAAGTAATTATTTATTAATAAATTTGAGCAATTTTCCAGGAATATATTATGAATTTGTTTATTATATTTACCTTTTTTTAACTAAAGAGGAATACTCTTAAATATATACAAATGTATGAATACCCATTATAGCTTTAACTGAGACCAAACATAACTTTAATTGCATTAAAAAAATGAAGGAAAAATATTCATGAAAAATTAAATTAATCATTTAAATGTTTACTTTTTGTCTTTTTCTATCATGCTAATAAAGAATTAGTAATTTTTTAACCCCAACTAAAAAGGGTGGATTTTACAAGTTTGAATCCACCCTTTTTCGTTTGTCCTATTCGTTTGTCTGCGAGCAGGTCTATAAATCTATTGATTTTTAAACGTGTTATGTATGTATATATACATATAATAATAATAATAACGCGGATTTAATTAGGATGATTTTTACCCATGTTTAATAGTAATTTGTTTGTGAGATATTTTTGATGAATTATTTATTTTTTTTAGGAAACTTTGCATTGATAATTAAAAATTAGTGAGATGGAGATCTTCCGAATTTCAAATAATATTAGATCATTAATCGCGTTTCTTTTCCTTTTATTTATTTATTTATTTATTTATTTATTTATTTTGTGTGTGTTTGTTTGTATGTTATTCAAGTATAAAAAAGCTTTTGTTAAAAATCGCGAATTTTAAATCAAATGTTAACAATAGATTCCAAAATGTGATTATGAGTTCATAGTCTAAAAATCTCTAAACCTAGTTGAAGACTATAGATCTTAAATAAAAATTATATTTCTGAAAACTCAAAGCTAAACCTGGGTTGATATTTCATATATTTTGAGTTAACATTCTTTCAAAAGAAAATTATACATGTTACAGGAAATATATATATATATATATATATATTAAATAAATTTCAAGGTCGGAATTTTTGTAAAAGCTAAATTTATACTTGTTCTGTCTCGATATTGTTCTAAAATTGAATATGCTAAAAAAAGCCATTTCCATAGTAAGTAGGTACCCTTAGATATTAATAAATGTAGAAAGTTCTCTCAAAGAACTACAGCCATCAGTGAATAATACTAACACCATGTTGATTATAATTATGACACATATGCTTCAAATAAATTTAGTTTAAAAGCAGTTGTTAAACTTTCCAATTAAGGACCTTATATATAAGTGAAATATGGACCTGGTTTATCGACTACTGATTAATTTTTTAAAAGAGTGTTGTATCTTGGAATAAAAAAATGAATTAAAAATTCACAAAATAAGTTTTATAAATTTAGTTTCTCTATAATATCTCAATTCCTTCAATTCCTTCAATTCTCAATTCCTCTCAATTTATTCAAACAAATGTTTTTTCTAATATAAAAATTTTCTTTTACAAAAAGGAAAAAGAAGTGTGTAATATGTGGTTTTGAAGATAAAACAATATTATAATGGTAAAAAACGTATATATATATATATATATATATATATGTTCTATGAATTATCACAAATGGACTTCATCCGTATCACGTCATAAAACCCTTAACATGTGATCACTGTAGAAAATAAATACACATTATAATAATTGCATTCGTACTGTGAGAGAAAATTTTTATATTCATTAGGAAAATATTTGTATCCTACAGGAAAATTCGTAGAGAAATGGAAAATCAGAAATTACACGTTGGGTATGACACAGCCTCTACAATAGTCGTGCGGGCACACGGGCACTGGAAGCAAAAGTGGTGACTCCAGTCCTGAATAATGGGCTACAGTGCCCATATATATTTGACCCATCATGGCAGACACTTACCTTAGATTACATACCAAAGAGAAGGTCAATAATATCATATCATGTGTCTTTATATCTATGAAATATCAATGGGAACAAATGATAAATAAAACATTATTTACAGCTATAATCCCTTCATGATTTTTTGCCTAACCTTATATAATGTAGTATATTTTATGCAGACGAAAAAATTTTTAAAATTGCATCATTAATCTTGAATATATATATAAGGATTTTTGTTACATTTCCTTTGTGATTGCTCTATGCTTTCTCCTAGATGACCAACATTATGATTGTTTCTAAATAAGATCAATCTTCTAACTATCAAATAATATAAAAAGTTTTCATATAAATGAATGATTCATACATTCAAAGTTTATTATTTCTACCTCACCCACTCGTTACAATCGAAAAATCTGATATAAAAATTTAAATTTTTAAGAAGTTCTACTTAACAAATTATCGCCATAAAAAAAAGAAAAAGAAAAAAAAAAAAAGGTTTCACTTCTTTAGAATCAGAAAGGGAAGAGTTTTTATTGAATTTCTACGTATAGATTTGTTTGACTGTGCAATTAATATATATATATATATATATATATATATATATATATATATATATATTACATAGACACACAGCTTTTTGATTTCAATATTTTGTTTGAAAAGGAATATTTAAACAGTCCCCAAAATATTATGTAAAATACGGAATATATCATTGTAAAGAAGGCGTTCATTAAAATTTCGTGGATTCCTGCAAAAGAGAATATATAGAATTAAGCCACTGCTTAACTTTATTTAAATATTCTGCCTACGGCGAGAATTGAAAAATTATGTAAATCCTCAATATTGAATCGATTGCGGACTTGGGGAAATTTGCGTTTATCACATACCTATAAAAGAAATACTTGCTGAATATCTTATATCGAAACTGCAATATATATATATATATATTACATCAGGTTAATAATTGATAAAAAAATGTTTTAATGAAAGAAATGTTTACCCAATAAGTGTATTACGTCTGAACATGAATAATATATATCTATATGTTAAAATTACTTTTTATTACTTTCTCTTACCCATAAGGTAGCGAAAGTATTGTTTTTGGTTCAAATTCTCGAACGCGAGATTTTGTTATATTTACATGTTTTGAGGTCCCCTGAATACGAAAATCATGTTTTTAGCAAATGGTCTGTGTGTATGTCTGTGTGACTGTATGTCTGTGTGTCTGTCTGTTATCAGCATATCTCAAAAACTAATTATGGCAGAAAGTCCAAACTTGGTATTCTAAATATGTATCATATAGGGATGCTACAGTAAGCTTTTCGTTAACATCAAGCAAATGGTTCGTGTACAGGGGCAATCAAGAGAATTGTAATACATTACGGGTATGGGGGAAATTGCAGGAAAGTAGAGTTTAACGTCTATAGACTGCACTAAACCAAATGAAACGAATATATATTTTTTGAAATAGAGATAGTTAACAGAGATTTTTTTTTTTTTTTTTGTGTATGTAGGAGCCTCGCCTCCCCCCTAGGGGGGAAGTCCCCCCTCGAGGGCAATAAATTTTCATGATGGGTATCTTTCAAAAGAGCTCGGCAATACCTTTAAAATGAATGGTTGAACCATCGATCTGCGATAATTTAAAACAAAGTTATCGATTTTTTTTTTTTTACTTTTAACGGATTTTTTTTTTAAATATTGAGAAAAAAATGGCCTTTTTTTGGATATTTGGTGTTATACTACTTCTCTAATATGGAAATCGTCTGCCTTATCATAATAGATAATTTTTTTAAATAATAATTTTAATAAATTATTTTTAAAAAGAGAATTATTTTTAATAACCAAATTAAATTCTATATAAATGTAGGTGCATTAATGAAACGGGGGGTTGAGGAGGGCAGTAGGCCCCCTCCCACAGAACTAATTATCATATAAAACTCTTCAGAAGCCCGATATGAATTGTTTAACATAGGTTTACATAACAGTACTCGTTATCTTACCTATTAATCTGCAACCTGTATTTATAGTATTAAATTTCAGGGTAAAAGAAAGTCGTGTGAGTGACACACCAGATTATTTACTTTCTCTTACCCATAAGGTAGAGAAAGTGTTATTTTTTAGTGAAATATTAGAACGCGAGTTTTTGTTATATTTACATGTTCTGAGGTCCCCTGAATACGAAAATCATGTTTTTAGCAAATGGTCTGTGTGTACGCGTGTGTGTCTGTGTGTGTGTCTGTGTGTGTGTGTCTGTCTATTATCAGCATATCTCAAAAACAAATTATGGCAGAAAGTTCAAACTTGGTATTCTAAATGTGTATCATATAGGGACGCTACAGTAAGCTTTTCGTTAAGATCAAGCAAATGGTTCGTATACAGGGACAATCAAGAGAATTCTAATACATCACGTCTATGGGGGTAATTGCAGGTAAGTAGAGTTTAACGTCTTTATACTGCACTAAATCAAATGAAACGAATATATATTTTTTGTAATAGAGATAGTCAACTGGGAAAAAAAAAATTGTGCATGTAGGAGCCTCGCCTGCCTCCCTGGGGGGGGGGGGGGGGGAAGTCCCCACTCGAGTAGAGTAAATTTTCATGATGTGTATCTTTCAAAAGAGCTCGCCAATACCTTTAAAACGAATAGTTGAACCATCGATCTGCGATAATTTAAAACACTATGGGGCTCTGCCCCCTGTTTGCTCTGCTCACCAACCCCCGAGGAAGACTTTCCCTCACCTCGACTTCCTTCGCTCATTAGCCCCTGTCGGATTCTACCCGACTTTTCGCAAGTTTGCCTTTCATTGAATTGGAATATTAATAATACATAACACGAGAGAAATGTCGAACAATATTATAGAAATCCACCATATTTGGTATCACATTTAAATGCACAATATTTAATATTATACCGTTTATAATATGTGAAAAATCTGTCTTAACGCTCGACAGTTTAATAACAATTTTCCATTTTGAGAGAAAACGTATGTTAGACAGCTAGACACACAAAATAAACAACGATAGCACTAACTGTTTAGAACAGAGAGAAATTCTTAACATCAAAACAATTTAGCGTTATAGCTTTTGTATACGATCCATTTGTTAAGTTTTTGTCACTGTTTGACGATGAATTTTTCGGGTATTATCGCATGATTAAAGAAATTATGAACTTATTTTTTCTAATGCCTATATTTTTTACTATTGAATTTTTTTAGTTAATTTAGAATAATATGTAACACTCTGCATTTATTTCCAATGTACAGCAAGGTTTAAAATGGTGCTTACAACAGTAAAGATGCAACTTTTTAAAGTGCATTTTTTATAGAATATGATTTAGTCAGATCCATTGAAAATAAATATCTTATGTGATTATTGAAATTATTTTAATCATTTCATTAGTAGTAGTACGACAGAACAATTTCTTTCAGATAGCGATTTTGCATTGTGGCCATGAATTTGCCAAGATGCTTGTCTATATCTGATTTTACCATTTCTTAAACTATATTAAATACTAAGTTAAATCGGGAGGGGGGGATTCGAAACCTACTGATAAGTGAAATATTCATCCTTGATTATATAGTAAAAACGATTATCCGGTTTGGAGTATTCGAGATAGACCATCACCAAACATAAATTGGATGGCTTTTGAATATTTGTTGACAATATTTTTTGAATAAATATTCATTATGGCTCCTGGGGCTCTATTCTCGTCTAGTCGTTACGCTGAAACCGGTTGTTGTGAAGCGAGACAACGACGATTTGCTATTCTCATTCTAGCTTGTTTACAGTCGTTAAGTAACCGGCAGCTAGGAAGCAGTTGTTCAGCTTAAAAATCGTCGTTTATCACAATAGAAATGGGCGCGTCTGTATAATGTTTTAGTTTGCTCAGTTAAAGGGACATTTCACATTTTCCACCATTGAAAACAGGTTGTCATCATCGCTATTCACAATATTCCCCTCCCTAAACGGATTACGAATGACCCCTTGCAACTGATTGGTTTAAAATGTCACCCTGGAACGCGAGCGTTTATTCTCCCACTCAAGATAACAACGACAGACCAGAATAGCACTTAACCGGGAGATGGTTATTACGGTGTGTAGAACAGTAGTTAAAAACTGTCGTTAACGGTTACAAGTGGTGGTTAATAGGCAACTAGACGAGAATAGAGCCCCTGAACACTTGCTGGCGATATCATCTGAATAATTATTATTGTCGGTGATATCTACTGGTATATATTGATCATGACATCTTAATAGTTGTTGGCGATATCTCTTGAACTTGAGTTAATGATGGCTTCTGAATATTTGTTGGCTGCATCTTCTGGATATGTACGCATTACACCTTGATTTTTTTTTTACATATATATTATATAATATTGAATTTAGAAAATAAAAAATGCGTGTGGAGAACGAAATATAATGATATTGGATAATCTTATTTATAGAGACATCAATGGTACAGGAAAAACTACTTTTCTTTCTAATACTACCTGATAATATTTTACCTGGAGATATTTTGTACAAAATGTTCTTTTTTTCTCTCCTGATTTAAGTTAAAATATATTTAAAATAAAATTGAAAAAAAAAAAAAATGTGCTAAAGCAATGGTACAGTTTAACCTCTTGGCAAAACTTTAAATTTGGCACTGAAGTAGCTTAAACATTTCTCGCAAAAATCTTGACATGCATAACTGAGATAGATAATTTAAGTCATCGTCAAAATAAATGAAAAATTTAAAATCTGCCAGTGAGGTTCTGTTTTATGTGTAACTAAAATATTTTAGCAATGCAGTTACTTCATTCCATTACATGGAAAAATAGACAAAAAAAAAAAAAGTCCTGTTGTATTAAATTAAATTCTGTTTTGTGCAAAGTTTTACATCAATGCTTATGAAACAAAAATAGGTTGCGAATTTTATTATTTTTTTTATTGCACTATTTTATAACTTTTCTCTGTATTTAAGGCATCTGGCTAGAGTTAAAATGGCTATTGCGGTTGCGTAAATGAATTCCTTCGCGAAAAACGTACAAGCTCTTTACTTCTAAATTCTAAAAATCGCTAAATAGGTCATAGAAAAGATCCACCATTTAAAATATGTTTTGAGTTAAAAAACTAAATCTTTATATAAACTAATCTATGTTGTAGTCTCGTAAATTTCATTTTAAAAATTTCTGAGCTTAACCTCTCATTCTATACAAATCGTTGTTTAACATAATCATTATATTCATTACTAAATCTTTTTCGTCTAACGTTAAAATAAAAACTATAATAACATAAACTAAGCTAATAGTATAAACTTAAATAATAATATAAAACAATAATATAAAATAAAATAAAAATATAAACTAATTTTCATTTCATTTTTAATATATTTTTACTTAATATTTTTTAAATATCGGTTATTTTCATGTTTCGGTATTCTAAATAATTTTTTTTTTCTCTCTAGCATCTCAAAGATGCCAATTTTTCAATTTTTCTTATTTACACCATTGATCACATTTTAATTTTCCTGAGGAAAGTGACCTCAGAAACACAGAAAAAAAGTCATAAGATAAACTTTTTCTCCGGTGGCAAATAGAGTACCTTTATAAACCCGATGTTTTTAGTTAATAACTTCGTTAACTAAAATGATAGAAATTTCGAAGTAGCTGAAATGCCTTCATTGCAGCAGTCGGAATACACTGATACCTCTCATGATGCAGAGCACTTTGCCCTCCGCGAGAAGATGCTGTCGCAGACAAAAAAAAAAAAAAAAAAAAAAAAAAAATTGACGCCAGCGACAGTTACGTTTTTTTTAATACATAGAGAAAGTTATCAATTTTTTCTTTCTTTTAACGAAAAAAAAAAAAAAAAAAAAAGGTTTTATTTTTTTTTATTATTTTTTTTTTTTGAGAATAAAATGGAGTTTTTTTTTTTTTTTTTTTTTTGGATATTTGGTTTTATACAACTTCTCTAATATGGAAATCGTCTGCATTATCATAAAAAATATATATTTTTTTTAAATAATAATTTTAATAAATTATTTTTTAAAAACTGAATTAAATTCTATATAAATGTAGGTGCAGTAATGAAACGGGGCGGTTGAGGGAGGCGGTAGCCCCCCTCACACACAACTAATTATCATATAAAACTCTCCCGAAACCTAATTTGAATTGTTTAACATAGGTTTACATAACACCGTTACCTTACCTCTTAATCTCCAACCTGTATTTATAGTATCAAATTTCTGGGTAAGAGGGAGTCGAGCTAGTGACACACCAGATTATTTACTTTTTCTTACCCATAAGGTAGAGAAAGTACTGTTTTTGGGTCAAAATTTCGAACGCGAGATTTTGTTATATTTACACTTTTTGAGTTACCCTGAATACGAAAATCATGTTTTAAGCAAATGGTCTGTGTGTATGCCTGTGTGTATGTCTGTGTGTGTGTGTGTGTGTGTGTCTGTGTGGGTGTCGGTCTGTTACCAGCATATCTCAAAAAAAATTATGGCAGAAAGTTCAAACTTGGTATTCTAATGTGCATCATATAGGGATACTACAGTAAGCTTTTTGTTAAGATCAAACAAATGGTTCGTGTACATGGGCAATCAAGATAATTCTAATACATTACTTCTATGGGTGAATTTGCAGGTAAGTAGAGTTTAACGTCTATAGACTGTACGAAACCAATTAAAAATAATATATATTTTTTGTAATACAGATAGTTAACTGGGAAAAAAAATTATGTATGTAGGAGCCTGGCCTCCCCCCCCCCCTTGGGGGTGAAGTCCGCCCTCGAGGGCAGTAAATTTTCATGATGGGTATCTTTCAAAAGAGCTCGCCAATACCTTTAAAACGAATGGTTGAACCATCGATCTACGATAAATTAAAACAAAGTTATCGATTTTTTTTTTTACTTTTATCGAAAAAAAAACGTATTTTTTTTTTTTTTTTTTTTTTTTTTTTTTTTATATTAGAATAAAACGGACTTTTTTTTTGGATATTTGGTGTTACACTACTCCTCTAATATGGAAATCGTCTGCATTATCATAAAAGATAATTTTTTTAAATATTAATTTTAGTAAATTATTTTTTAAAAACAGAATTATTGTTTAATAACCGAAATAAATTCTATATAAATATAATAGCATCGATGAAACGGGGGGTTGAGGGTGCGGTAGCCCCCCCCCTTACACAGAACTAATTATCATATAAAACTCTCCCGAAGCCTAATTTGAATTGTTTAACATAGGTTTTCATAACATCGTTATCTTACCTCATAATCTCCAACCTTTATTTATAGCATTAAATTTCAGGGTAAGAGAAAGTCGTGTGAGTGACTCACCAGACTTTTTCATCCTGTCTTTGAATTTTCAAAAGAAGATTCATTAAAAAAATTTTAAAGTATATGTTTTGCATTTTTTATTTCAAACCTATGGTATATATATATGGTGAAATAAGTCCCTTTTATAAATAAATATTATTTCCTCTAAACACATAATTCTTAAAAGCAGTTTATATATAAACGTATTTAAATACTGAACTTGGATATTTTTGACTGGATTGCATTACAGATTGCCTTTCCATTATTTGAAAAGGAAAAAAAAATCTATTGCTTGAACTATCATTTATTGATTATAAAATTATCAATATATATAGCGCTTTTAATTATCTTTCTCGACTTTTATACTGCATATTTTTTCAAAAAGAGTAAATAAAGGCGACCCATAAAAAACTTTCTGTTGAAAATAATTAAAGAATAAATAAATAAATAAATGTACAATTACGTCATTTTTATATAAATAAGACACTGTATATGTATGTGGGTGTTTCTTATATCTCCTGTTAGATCACAGAACCTATTTCAACCAAACTTGACGCAATTATTGTGTTTTACAATAATTGAAGTGTTGTGGTAGTGTGACATTTAACGCATGAACAATCGAAAGGCGTGAGAGAAGTCCTTTCGTAAAATAAGTTGATGTATGATTTCTATTGTTCTAATGAACTAAAAACTGCAAATTTGATATGTATGTTAATTCCAATGCATACATTCTCCCTAAATAAAGGTTTTTAAAAGTCCAAATTAAAAAACGGCGAAATCATTCAAACACCTTTGTAAATAACACTTTCGTCAAAATGCCATGCATGCAATTTGCAAAATGACGTTGACGTAATATCTGAACATAATTAAAATCAAAATAATTTTCATAAACGTTAAGGTAACGCTACTTAAAAAAAAAAAAAAAAAAAAAAAAAAAAAAAAACTAATTGATGTGTTACCGACGTTGAAAATGACATAACTTCATAGAAGTGTGCATTTTGATAGGGAAAATCACTGAGCTTTACGCAATTATCGTATAACAATCCTTATGATTTATTTAAATTTAGTGGCAAGCAAGGCATGCTGAACCGGCTAGTAATGCAATAAAAAAAGCATAATATTTCATAATTTTTTCATTTAACTGAAAAAAAAAATAATGATTATTATTATTATCATTATTATTATAAAGTTTTAGAAAGAATTTATATCTGTGTTTGGTTTCTTTCTTTCATTCTTTTTTTCCCCTAAAAATGGATATATATGTTATTTTACAAATGCCTATTTTATAAAACTATTATGTTTTGACCATAAGAAAAATTTTCTTTCATATTTTGCTAGGAATATTCACGCAATAGACATTATTTAGTGATATTATTATTTATTCAAATTATTTTCCATGTAATACTAGATGTAAAAAAAAAAAAAAAAAAAAAAAAAAAAAAAAATCAATATTGGGCGTTATTAATAAATAACGTTTTTTTTTTTTTTTTTTTTTTTTTTTTTTTTTAATAAAGAAATTTGTTTTCAATTATCACAGATCTATGTTTCAACCATTCGTAAGAATTTGTCAACCAGGTCTTCACGAATTCATTTGAAATGTACCCATACCGAAAATTTAAATCTCTGCGGGTTGAGGAGAGGAGATTGTTGATCCTTCGTATACAAAAGTATTTTTCTCGTTAAATTTTACTATTATAAATAAATAAATATGTATATGTGTGAATATTTCATTTTCAGATTCAAAAGGTTAAAATAATTTTCATTATGTACATTTATATGAAATTGTGTTCGATACTATTTTAAAAATTATGAAGAAACGAAATAACAGCACCACAAACTAAGTGATTGTTCATCAAATGCAATGAACACCCATTTAGGTGAAATTCCAACTGAACGTTGTCCATTGGTTTGATACATACATCTACAACATTCATGATACACATATATGGTGTTATAATATGGGGACCTGGAGACCATATAAAATATTTCCTAAATTTTAAGTATAGTAAATTTGCAGATATTTCTATAAAACAACATATTTTTTTACGTATTCTAAGTATTTTTAAGTAATATTGTAAGTATAATTCTTTCATATTTAGAAGTTTAAGGAGTTTACGTGCGTTTACAAAACCGGAGAAAAAATAAACATTTCATAATGTGTTTGTGAGAAATCAATTTACATTAAAACAACCATCATACTTTGAGTCCACTTACAATAAAAAAAAAAAAAAATAGGAAATAATTAATATTTTTTCGTATAAATACAATAAAAAAGGAAAATTAACATTTAATACATACAAAATATGATAGAAAATTATTGCTTTTATTCGTAATCAATATATACATTTTTTTTCAATCTGACTTTGAAAGATTTTCTCAAAGAAATTAGTTTGATTTCATTTGCATTACAATTTTATTGTTTAGAAATGAGAAATGTCATACGATAATTAAAACTGAAAAAAGTGTATACACATAATACTAAAGCATTAATTACCTTCTAGTAGTTATGCAAGATCCTAAAGCATAAATATTCAAAATAAAACATTCATTTTTCTTAAACTGCCAAGATTTTATTAAATTTTCAAATTACACAGTTTTTCACTTTGTTTTAATATTAATTTATTATTGGATACATTATTCATCCTTATCACAAAAAAGAAAAGAAATGGTTTGACTCTAGTACATAAAAAAATCAAAAATATCAACAGAAATTTCATTATAAATAAAAATAAATGTTGTTCTTGAAAAAAAAAAAAAAAAAAAAAAAAAAAAAAATCAGAATGAAATTGAAAAAACGTGTAATTTCTTATTGTATTTTCTTATTTATTCTTTAATGAAAATGATAAATTGATTATTAATTTTTACAGTAAAATGATTTTTCTGTTTTAATATATGGGTAGTGTTTTTCATATTTTTCTTTTCACAGATGCTTTTGATTTTATGATATTTTATATGAAAAAATCTATCTTTTATAATGTGTCAGTCCACGTCAAATTGATAAAGACTTTTAAAAATTTAAACACACCATCATAGATTTAAATCAAATTTGATATACTTATGGAACTTTTGTAAGGTTGAGACAATGGTAGGTCACCATTGGTTGAAAATTGTGCTGGATCCAGCGATGCAATAAGGTGGGAGAATTAAAATGCTTCGACGCCAGTAGTCGGCAAAATTTTAAGTTGGAATAGTTTTGCTTCAACATAGGAAGTAAGTTGCGGAGTGTAGGCAAATGCGAAGGGTAGTCGGTATTATTGAAGTAAAGATATGGGAAGTTGATTGAAATAAGTATAAATAAGAAGTTATTTTTCGTAGAGTGTGTGGGTGTAGTGGATATAGTTCTGATGTCCGAATAAGTTATAATTTGTAGCATATTGCTTAAATTAGTTTATTATTCGAAAGTTGAAGTCATGTGCTATTGGTGTTAGCAAGTTTGATCTGCTTAGTAGTGTTGTAGAGATAGAAAAGCTTAATAGAAATTCTGCTGGCCTTGGGAATCCACTGGATAGATTGTATCCACATCGCCTAGTGGTAAAGAGTGCAGTCGTCATTATTCTTCTGTTATCTTCTCTGGGTGAGAGCTATTTTACAATTATCGAAATTATTTCTTATGCTTATTTTCTAAAGTACTTAAATTTATACTGATTGAGTTTATCGTGCCGGATTAGCCTCCCATTTGTTCAGTTGAATAAATGCCTTATTTTATTTTACATCATTGTTTCGTGTTCTACCTTAAAGTAGTTACTTATTTAAGGTAATTAAGATGGGGTCTGCACCTACACAAACCTTCCAATTTTTACATTGATTCTAGCAATGTCAATTATTATTATTATTTTTTTTTCAGATTATGTAAGTTCTTATGTTATGAGCTTTTAAATGTGTGCCAAAGTGAAGAATTTGTCACAGTTTTGAATGTTACACATAAAAATATAAACGCCTTTAGCTTTTTTATTTTTATGAAGAACCATCATTTTTTTTTTTTTTTTTTTTTAGTTTATTTAGGATAAAGTAATCTTTCATTTATTAAAGATTCTGTACTGATAAAATCCTAAAAAATAGTCATGAGAATGATTTTTTCCTCTTTATTTATTTATTTATTTTCGTTTTATAAATTAATTAATTTTAACTGATAAATTCATGCATTAACCCTCCTTCGATTTTCACCTAACATTCTATACAGACATTCCGAGGTATGTTTCCATGCTTAATAAAATTCCTTTATGTGCAGTTTACAAGCGTTTTAGTTATAAATGAATCATTATTAACTACAAAAGTGTGATGATGATGCGTTGAAAATTTAACCAATTTGTGAATAATATTTAAATTGTAATTTTACATGAAATACAAATTTTAAAACTTTCAAGGATGTGTAAATTAAGTTGAATGCGCTTGCTCACTGCTGGCTTAATGTCTTCTTTCTTAAATCCTTTCTTTGAAAGTTTTAATGTTTCTTGATTTACGTACAATTTGAATTAACATTTAACTAGATTAAACTTTAATTAACTTTAAAATATAATTTGACTAACTCAATAAATAATTACTCTGTTTATTTTATCGTTAATGAAAATGCTCAGTCGTTCATTCTTTATAGATTAATCGATCTTTGCAAAGCTTTTATTTTTAATTTCATTTTTTTGTTGGCATCATCCTATTCTCCAGTTTGTGTTAAATGTTTTACATGTGGTTACTATGCTTTTTTCTAGTTTTCTCTCTAAAATCCATGAAGATTTAATTTAATATTTTATTTAATTTCTCATTCAATATGGCTCTGCTGCTTTGATCGGGGCTGGAACAATATAAATTGCTATGATTAGCTATATTGTTTTACGAAATCGATGCAACTTTCACAGCTTTATGAAGTACATTCCCCCTGATGCGTATTTACTTTTAATTATAAGCATTTTTATCCAATTATTTCTGTGGTCATTTATTTATTTTATTTGTCATTAAGTTTAATGGTCTTTTTTTATTATTATCATTCATGTCTGCTTAAGTAATTTAAATTATTTTTGTCTCTTATTGGTCCTTAATATGTATTGCAACAATTTTGTGTCAGTCTTTCCTAAAAGTTAAAATCAGTTCTATTTTTATGTATTGGTATTGTTATGTATCTATTAATTGCTAAATTTTAAGATTAAATTTTATTACGATATCTATCAATTATATATATATATATATATATATATAATCAATTACTAGAAAAATTTTCTAGAATATAAACTTGACTTAATTCAAAACAATTACCAAATGTTCGGATTTTAGACAATTATAAAAAGTTTGCTAGCTAGATGATTGCCTTTTTTTGGCAGGCGATTTGGTTTGCTTGTCAGAAGACTGGTTTTTATCCAGACTAACTTATTTGATATAAAATGTGTTTTTCAATCATTCAGACTAAAAGTATTTTCTTGATATTTTCTTAGTATAAATATGAAACGTAGTATTTTACTTGTATGTACAGTCGGTAACAAAAGTGTCCGAACACTAGCAAAAATTCCTATGTAAAAAAAGTACACTTCATATGATTTTGTTAAATAAATCCTTATCGAATCATGTTCTCAGACAGACTAAGAACAAGATTCTACAAGGATTTATTTAACAAAACCGTATGAAGTGTACTTTTTTTACATAGGAATTTTTGCTAGTGTTCGGACACTTTTGTTACCGACTGTATTACTAAGTGTTCCCGTATTAAGATGAGTATTTTTTTTTTTTTAAGTGTAGGATTGGTCTATATTTTCATGGTCCAAATTGCAATTTACTAGTGCTCAAGATACAGGGGTGAAACTTTTCAGGGGCTACCACTGACTTCAGGGTTTTTTAAATTTTTGCTGTCAATGTCTGAATTTCATGTTAAATTATTTTGTTTTTAATGAAATTTCTCATTTTGAATGTTTAATTTGCCTTATAAATATATTACAAACGCTGCAAATATCACTTAATATAGGTAGTCATATGATATATCATTAATAAATCTCCCTATCTGTATGCAAGGAACAGTTTTCAGGGGTTTTTCAAACTGGATAGTTTTACCCCTGAAGATAAGTCTGATTTTTCAGCTGTAAATGAATAACTTGTTGAGAGTTTAGGTGCAACCTGCAAAATAATAGAATTTCAAAAATGTGCTCGAGGTACAACAAACTTCCTTCACAAGAACAAAGCTAATCCCCCCTCCCCAACCTCGCACCACTCAAATATATATATTACTGTATAGTCTTCGATTGGTATACCAATCACATGTAAACTTTTAACTGGAATTCATCTGAATGCCGCGATACTTTCGTAGAAATCTTTCGTAACGTATTATACCAAACATAGCAGAAAAAGAAAAGAAAATCATGAAAAAATTAATGAAATTTTAACTTCTGTTCGAATATATCTATTAAAGATACATAAAGTTCTTGAACAAAGAAGATATCTGCTGAAAACCTGAAGCTGATACAAATTAAAACTTCACTGTAAAAATTGTTTGCTTCAGGTTAAGATATGCAGAATAATTAAAATATTCTTATGCGTAAGAATTTTATTGAAGGTAAGAAATGCAAATGAAAGCATCAGAATTTTAAAGATTGATGTAGATGATTAAAGATAAACATCCTGTTATAAAACAATAAATTTGTGCATAAAATATGCAATTTGTTTTTTAAAATTATGAAGAAAATACAAAATCAACTTTTGATGTGTTCATTTTGGAAAGATTGACCAGTTAAAATTGTTTAAATGAAATTCTTCTGGACGTTAAACTTTTCTATAAACTAGAGTTTATTTTCTAAAAAAATAAGCTAGTAATTGATTAACTAAATATTTAACTTTTTCCGTTTTTTTTTTTTTAAAGATTCTTAATTTGTGTTACATAAAAAAAATACAATTTAAATTTCATTCATAAATAGATTAAATCTCTATATATATATTTAAAAAATATATATATTACTGTCACTGGCGTCAAATTTTTTTGTCTGCAACAGCATCTTCTAGCGGAGGGCAGAGTCCTTCTCGTGATGAGAGGAGTCAATGTGTTCCGAATACTCCAAGGAAGACATTTCAGCTGTTTAGAAATCTCTATCATTTTAATTAAAGAAGTTATTAACTAAAAACGAAAAGTTTATGTAGGTACTCTACTTGCCATTTTAAAGAAAGTTTCTCCCAGGGACGTTGTTCTTCTGTCATGAAGTCATTTTACACGGGAAAATTAAAATATGATCCATAGTTGTACGTAGGTAGATAGGTAGATTCGATTTAACGTTGCACCAATACTGCGCTATGGGAAATTGGCGACGGTCCGGGACGCACCCCTAGAGATGTTCCGGTCACATGTCAACACAATTTGATCCTTCGCGGAAGGGCTCCCCCCCCCCCCCCCGTCGCTTTGGTGATCCCCTGAGGTATAGTGTGGGTGGGAACATGGAGGACGGCACGGATCACGACAGATTTTATGTGCACCAGCCACGATTAGTGTAAACGAGGGTCTTTGGCCGGCTCAAACATCGAATCGTCAATTTTCCAATTACGTGCTCGGCGCTTTACATACTAGGGTTCCGCGGCCCGAAACCATGGGTGTAAAAAGGAAGAAAATAAATATCAACTTTTTTCTCTATTTTTAGAAAATTAATTTTCTTACACGGGAAAATTAAAATATGATCCATGGTTGTAGGTAGGTTGTGGTTGACATCGCACCATTACTGCGCTATGGATAATTGGCGGAGACGGATGTTCCGGAGACATGCCACTCCAATTTTAGTCCTACACGAAGGGAATTGACCCGCGATTCAGTGGCCCCCAGAGGCATAATTTTGATGGGAACATGAAGGTTATTGCGGACACGACATATTTTACGTGCACCAGCCACCATTAGTGTACACGACGGTCTTTGGCCGGCTCGAGAACCGAACCAGCAATCTTCCAATTACGAAGGGGTACCGCGGTTAAGATCTAAGGTTGTAAAAAATAAATAAAAAGGGTCATATACTAAAGCTGTAAAGCAAAATGGTCTAGATATTATGAATTTCTTTCTATTAAATATATATATATATATATATATATATATATATATATATATATATAATATATTTCAATTTGTCCCTAAATATGAGTATTTCCATAATAAATTTCTGCTTTTGTCTTGTAATATGCCCTATTAATATTCCTTTTCAGTGAAAGAAAATAGCGAATAGGCGGGCAGAGCTCTGCATGTGTTAATAAGTAAAATGAGCAGGGGGGCGACGAAACCTCCCTCGGGGGTTGGTGATTGTAGCGAGCAGGGTGCAGAGCCCCCTAGTTTTCAAAAAATTTAAAATTTCATTTGAGAAGTTAAAAATGACTCTAAGCCATATAAGCTAAAATGCTAGTGAACTACTAATATACATTCGGCTGCAAAATTATTCGAGCACTAGCAATAATCCTTGCCAAAAAAAAGTACACTTAATACAGCTTTGTTAAATAAATCCTTGTCGAGTCATGTTCTTAATCAGACTAAGAACATGATTCGACAAGGATTTACTTAGCAAAACAGTCTTAAGTGTACTTTTTAAATATAGGAATTATTGGCTAGTGCTCGAATAATTTTGCAGTCGACTGTATATATATACTTTTCAAATGAAACATAAAAATATACCTTGAATTGTTTATAAACAATGTTTGGTGAAAATTGATAGAGGATAATGCATGAAGTTGTCAGTTAAAATTATTAAATTTGAATTTTAAAAAGAATGACAAAGTTTCCTAAATATTTGTACTACTTTAGCAATACAAAATCTTAAATAAATGAAATATAACTTTATTCTAAATAAATTTAAGAAAAGGTTTGATGGTTTTATGATAAAATAAAAGAAGTTATAGACATTTTGTATTTTTATGTGCAACATTCTTTTGAATGTTGGGCCATTTTGACATATATTTAAAGGCTCAAAACTTGAAAACTTTTGCACTGATCTCAAAATAATTGACTCAGAATGAAAATTTTTATAAATGTTCCAAATTATATTCACATCTGCATTAGTGGGTGTCACCGACTGGTCAATTTGACATTTAATGAACCATTCACAATTGTAGCATAGATTCGGAGATATTTCCTAAAAATATTTCCCAACAGAACAAAACTTATGATGTACTGCATAATGCTTGTAGGTTATGTACAAATATGATAAAAAAAGAAGAAAAAAAAAAAAAAAAAGGAACTAAGGAAATGAACTAAGACATTACGCATTCCGCTAAAACAATACTTTACTTCAGCGGACGTATTCTCAACACTATGATGAACATACGCCAGTGGCATTTGCCTGTTAGATTGTTCAGGATAAAATATGATTAATCTAATCACAAATAAGTAAAATAATTTTGTTGAATACTGTAATGATTTAGAGAAACGCTAAAAGGCGGGGCTTACTGTTTAACATGGGAAAATTCGTAGACGGCATTGTATTAATGCTGAACTTCTTTCTATCATTGACATTCTTTACTGTCTATAAAATTGTTAATATTTTTATAGTGTCATTTGTGCACACATTGTGATTATTAGTACTCGGACTATTGACCCATAAGTTATTCCTTGAATAAAATTCCCAAAGGAAAGCTAATTAGATGTCATGTTCTGTGATAGAGTTTCAATTTAACACATAATTGCAAATCACTTCCGATATTTGAATACCGGTATATATATATATATATATATATATATGTATATATATATATAATGTAATTCAATTAAGAAATCTCTTACAATATATATAAGATTTCTATAAAAATTCCGGTATATATAATTCGGAACGTTTGGCATCTATTTAAAAATTGCACTTTATTTTACGTCTTACAATGAACTGTATCTTTTAATAATATCATAACTCAAAATATTTCATATAAATAAACCAAATAAATTTGGAAATAAAATATTAAAACTTTAATGTGATCATTAAAATGAAAATTTTAGATAGTTTTAATAAGCAAAATTCATTGAGTTCAATAGGCTAATAAAATATGTTTAGCAATTTTAATTCTAAATCTGTATTTTTCATATGCATAAAACAATAAAAAGTATACGGAAAAAATACTCCAAAAATATCTTTCCATATTTTCCCAACTGAATGCATCTGTTACTGATTTCGATAATCTAGCACCAATCAAAGCTGCTAAAAGCTCCTTTCGAGGTATAGTTGGGCACTTTAAAGGACTGATGCGGGATTTGCCAGCCAGAAGGAATATTCACTTGATCAGCTTTTTCTATTCTCAAAAATACAACAGCAGCATAAGCCTGATTATTAGCATCACAAAATTTATGAAGAGTACATTTTTTTAAATTATCTGGAGTGACTTGAATGTATCGCGGAATCTCAATTTCTTCCAATATATTTAATTCACGAAACCATCCGATAAACTCGTTTTTTAGATCCCCGGTAATTTCTTCATCTCATGTTAAACCAATTTTCCAGGTTTTCTGTAACATCATCTTGGGGCAAATCATGACTGGTGAAGTAAAACCAATTGGATCAAAAACTTTATGTGCCACTGATAGCATAGTTCGTTTTGTTATTTTCTCCAGATTTACATCTTTCGTCCAGGATACATTGAAATTTAAAATGTCCGAAAATCTGTTCCAGTGTAATCCAAGTACAACAGCTTCTTTACCGTGTTCCGTGTCCTCTCTCTTTTCTGTGTGTTCCCATCCTTTTAGGTCGAATCCGCCTTTAGACATTAGGTTTTTAGAGCAAGTAATATATCTCTATAACTCTTCCTCCGTACGGACACTCGTAACAACATTGTCAACATAGAAGCTTCTCAACACTCTTTGCTTAAGTTCTGTGTCGTATTCTTCATCATTTTTAATATGGTATTCTATTACTGAAGCTAGCAAAAAAGGTGAACTCTTGACTCCAAAAAACGACTCTAGCATGACGAAATATTCTAAGCTCAGTTTGTTCTGAATTGTTCCACCAGAGGAAACGTAAAAAATCCCGATCATCTTTTCGGATGCTTATTTGGAAAAACGCTTTCTTGATATCAGCTAAGACACCGAAATTATTTTCTCTAAATCGCAAAAGTATGTCAGGAATTAATTCAATGAGATTTGGACCGCAGTGTAGACATTGATTCAAAGATGGATGGTTTTGGATTCTTGCTGATGCGTCAAATACTGGACGAATTGGAGTAGTGCTATTCTCCTTTATTACTGGTCGATGAGTTAAGCTGTGTCCATAAAATGACCTTTCACATTCAGGAACCTCTTCAATAATTTTGTCGCCAAGCCATCCTAAAAGTACTTCCTCATATTTTTCATAAATATTACTCGCAAGTAGTCGGAAGTTTCTGCTTCTTTTAGAAACATGGAAGTAACTGATAGATCTAAATTTTCTTTAGATGAACTTTCTTGAGGAACTTTTCCCATTAATGTCCAGCCAAAAAAAGTTTCCATTGCAACTATCCCAGAAGACAATGCCGACCTGTCAATAGTTTACCGATTATATCGGCTCCAATCAGTACTTGAATAGATTCATCTGCATCGCTAACATCTGTCAAAACAATTTCTTTCTCGGCCAATTCTTTCAGCCAAGAACCTTTTCCAACAGGTTTAACATTTTCACATATAATATTTTGATCCAAAACTTCAAAATTGCATCTGAATTTCCCTTGTCAAATCTCTTAATCTTATTTTATAAAAGTTATGTTCATATTCTTTGGTTGAGACTCCGCCAAAAAGTGAGTGTACAACCTTTTTTTTTTTTTTTTAATGGTCATATTTCATTTCTTCTGCTAATTTCTACAAAATATACGATCTTTGTGAACCAGTATCCAAAATAAGACGAATATCCTTTACTTTATTATCAGAGACGACCTTTGCTTTGAGAGTTTGAAGAAATACCTTTAGATTTTTATTGAAATTGGCCATTTACTTCACTTTCATTTGACTTTTCTTTCTCTTCCCTTTCATTTGTTTTCCCTTTATCAAGACTTTGGCACATCACGGTGGAATATTTTCTATCACAGATAAAACACTTCAAGACAGCTTTACACTGTTTGGTAGTGTGACCTGACCCCAAACAGAGGAAACAGCACTTCTTATCCTTTAGAACATCCTGCTTCTCATTAAAACTTCGCGCCTTCATCTTTCGTGCCGTAAAACAGTCTGAACTCATATGCTTTCCATCACAAAATAAGCAATTTTTCTTTAGATCCTGTTTAGAAGAAGTCGTTAATAAAGTAGAGGCAGTGGGTATAGGCTTAACAACATCAGTGTAAGTTCTTCTTTTCTGTAATTTCGGTCATCATTTTTCTTCGCCAGACCAAAACCGGCGACCGCCAAATTTATTCTTTCATCTCGTTCAACTTCACATTTGAGAAATTGCATCAAATTGTCCAACCGTTCTTTCGCATCAGAACTAGTAGAAACAATGTTACTTCTATTCCAAGCTTTCAAAAATTCAGCTGGAAAATAGGATTCTACCATAGGATATAATATAGAAGCGCATTTATCAGTTGTGACACCCAACGTTTCAAGAGCCCTTAAATATGATTCAAGTTTATCGTACAATGAAGTAAGAGGAAATTTTTCTTTTGTATGCGCAACTATAATTAATTTTAATAATTCTCTAACGTACACTTCAACTAGAAGATCATCTCTTCCATAACGAGCTTTTAGACTCTCTATAACTTTGGCATAGTTGGCGCCAGTTGGCGGAAAACTATCTACAACTTCTCGTGCTCTGGAACCAGCGTCCGTTCCTTGAATGAGGTACTGGAATTTGTTTTCTGGAGGAATATCGTTATCTTTATCTATCTGCTCAAACTGACTCAAGAAAGGTAGCAATTCTTTTAAATCCCCATCAAATTGTCAGAATTGTAACTTGGGTAAGGAAAATTTTCTTCTAGATGCATTATTTTCACTAACAGTTAAAATTGACTCACCCTGAATGTGTACCTGGGACTGTATTCTAGCCAATTCCAACTGTTGTTCTAATTCCATCTTCTTTATCTCTAATTCTTGATTAAGCTTAAGTTTTTCTTGTTCAAGTTCAAGTTTTTGTTGTTCAAGCTTAAGTTTCTCCTCTTGTTCAAATTTAAATTTTTGTTGCTGTAGACCTTTTTCTTGCTCTAGTTTCAATTTTTCTCTTTCTTGCCTCTCAACAACAGCCGTCGATAAAATTCCTAGCACAAAAGTGGGATCCTTTTTATATTCGTTGCTATTCAAAATAATTTCCTTTAAAGTAGCAATAGTACATTCAGGAGGAATTATTTCGCCAAGCTCTTCCGCTTCAAACTTCAATTCGGCTTTTATAAAACCTTTAATTGCTTGATACATATTGTTTTACTTTAAACTGTCGCGGACGCCGCAAAATGTTATTTAAGCGTACAAAAAGAGTTATTTTAACTCTCTAGCTTACAAGATATAATTGCGGACGCCAAATAAACTTAAAGCATACAAAAGAAGTTATTTTAAACTTCTAAGCTTTCTAAAAAACTAAATAAATTCTAACAACAAAATCTATTTGCTGCTTTTATTCCACTGAAAAATTTGAATACTCAGAAAACACAAACTAGATGCACGCACACGAGCATCATCTCAATATTTTTTTTTTTTTTTTTTTTTTTACAATAACAAAAATACATCACGTGAGTTAAAAATATAAAAATGAGAGAAATAAATAAAACATGGACAATATCTAACACCATACATATATATCAAAATTTGGAAAATACTGATTGAAAATTTGCGTAATAACCACTAGAATCAATAGTAAATAACACATGAACATAAGAGGTGATTGGTTATACTTTGTACTCAATTGTATTTTATGCCATTACGGGTACATAACTGTTCAATAAATATAACCACAAAAACTTTGAAAGACGAATTTATTAAAATGCAATTTATAAACTATTAAAAATAAAATAAAATAAATATTTTAAACTTTAAATAAATTTTCCTAAAATAAAAATTATTTTGTCACCTTTATCCCAAAAAAGTAAATCATACACTGATGGAAAAAAAATCCCAACACCAAGAAAAAATTATTGTACAGTAATGAAATTTCAGCAATACATTTGTCTAGGTAACATATTTAATTGATTAAAGTTTCAAGATCACAGGTAGAGCCATTGGCGAGAAGAGCCATTTCAAATGGGAAATGTTGGTACATTAGTAACCGGCGTAACCGCCAGAATTTTGAATGCAAGCATGCAAACGTGCATGCATTGTGTCGTACAGGTGTCGGATATCAGTTTGTGGGATGGAGTTCCATGCCTGGTGCACTTGGGCGGTCAATGCAGGGACGGTTAATGCTGGTTGTGGATGACGCTGGAGTTGTCGTAGAATGATGTCCCATACGTGCTCGATTGGAGGAAGATCTGGTGATCTAGCAGGCCAAGGCAACATGTCGACACACTCTAGAGCATGTTGGGTTACAGCCGCGGTATGAGGGCGAGCGTTATCCTGTTGGAAAACACCCCCTTGAATGCTGTTCATGAATGGCAGCACAACAGGTTGTATCACTAGACTGACGTACAAATTTGCAGTCAGGGTGCGTGGGATAACCACGAGAGTGCTCCTGCTGTCATACGAAATTGCTCCCCAAACCATAACTCCAGGAGTAGGCTCTGTGTGTCTAGGCCGCAGACAGGTCGCTAGCAGGCGTTCACCTGGCCTCCTTCTAAGCAACACACGGCTATCACTGCGACCAAGGCAGAACCGGCTTTCATCAGAAAACCCATCAGATCTCCACTCCGTCCTCCAATGAGCTCTAGCTTGACACCACTCACGTCGCAAACGGCACTGGTTTAGAGTCAGTGGAATGCACGCTACAGGGCGTCTGGCTCGGAGATGTCGTTGAAGTAACCGATTTGTAACAGTTCGTTGTGTCACTGTGGTGCCAACTGCAGCTCGAATTTCAGCTGCAGACACAGTACGATTAGCCATAGCCATACGCCGAACACGGCGGTCTTCCCTCTCAGTAGTGCCACGTAGCCGCCCGGAACCCGGTCTTCTTGAGGCACTACCTTCCCTTGACCACTGCTGCCAACACTCATGCACAGTGGATACATTCCTGCCAAGTCTTTCTGCAATAACGCGGAAAGAAAACCCACCTTCTCGTAGCCCTACTACACGACCTCGTTCAAACTCAGTGAGCTGTTGATAATGGCTTCTTCGTATTCTTAGAGGCATCCTTGACTAACATTAACCCACTACGTCAAATCTCAACTGTAAATAACGATCACGAACCTTACAGCGCTTATTTAAAGCAAACCTCATTTGCATGTTCATAGTATCGCTATTAGCGCCACACGTGTGCGCGTAGCTCGAAATCTGAATCGACGTCATCTTTCAGATGTATAAACACTCCTACCAAATTTCGTTTATCTAGCACAGCTCCTTCCTGGTGTTGGGATTTTTTTTTCCATCAGTGTACATTCATTCATTACCAAGATTAGTACAATCAAATACTATACTAGTAATAGAAAATCTATATAGTTTGGTGAAAGAATGCATGAAGATTACAACAGTGCTTATACAAATGGCATCTTTAGGTGGAAAAAAAAAAAAAAAAAACTTAAATTTTTTGCTTTCATTTGGTTTTACTTGAACTCACAGGGTTACCTTTTGAACATTTTTATTTTATTTTTTTATTTTCGAAATATGAACAATGAATGACAATTTCGTATTAATGTACGATATCCTTGAAAGAATAGTGACTCATAAGTCCGCTGTACGAGAAGCTCTTCATGTTGGACCATCTCGACAATTGCCTCCGAAACTGACGGTCGTTCTTTATCGAGGACGTCCTTCCGACTGGCACTAAACACCCTGCACCACTTTCAGACGTGCTGAATTGACATACACCTTTGTCAATTCAGCATTCCCTTTGGCGTGCAAAAAAGGAATTACGGAACGAATCTCGCAATTAGCGGGAGCAACAGTGGGCACCTCCATCTCGGACGGCTGCTGAGCCAAGACTTTAGTGAAGTCCTTGCACCTTCCCGTGCGGCTGGAGCTCTTTGTGAACCTTATTTCTGGATCAACCCTCGTACTTTGTACTGTACAGGGACATACAGGAAAAATTAAATAATCTATGTAAAAAAATCGAGTAGGTACAGTTTAGGTTTTCAATATTTCGGAAAACGTGTTATGTTTCACGATTTTTCTAATCTTAAAAAGCGTACAAAATGTTTTCCAGAATTTTAAGACAAATATAGTAAAAGTTCGGAAATGTGGCAATCCAAATGAAATTAAAAAAATTTTAAATCATTTTGGTTTAGATTTTTTTTATTTTTTTTTTAATAATCCTACTTAAATTATGATTGTTTGACAACCAGTAAATGATCAAATTATTTAGATATCTTAATAAACTTTAACTTCAATATTTTAGCATTTAATAGATATATGCCAATACCAACACATCAAAAATAAAATTGATAACAACACATTGCTAAAACTATCACAAAAAGTTTGCGATACATGTTAATATCAAATAAGAGACTCTGAAATTATTATTTCTTTCGACAAGTTTTTGCTTATAACAAGAATGGGTTAACAAAATTTTACAAAACTTGCAGGAGAATTGACTAACGTTAAAACAAACAAACAAAAAAAAAAAGTTTCTGAAGCTTAAAATGCACATGTTTAACTTTCAATAAAATATAAATACTTCTTTTTTTTTCTTTTGTGTGTGTGTCGCATACGTGAAATTTTGCGCCCTTTTTTATTCCATAGGTTAAAATCTAATGACATACGAAAATTTACGTCAAAAGTTAATTTAATTGGATAAAAAGTTACACAAATTAATGTTAAATGAATAAGCTATAATTTAGATTTTTTTTTTTTTTTTTTTAAGTTTTACATTTCATGAGGTTTCAACATGTCACTTATCTAACTGGGAGATCCAATTTTTATCAGCCACTTTGTGAATAATCATTTTAAGAAAAACCACTTTTAAGGTCTAAACCGTTTGAGAAAACATAAAATTCAGCCTATTATTTTTACAACTTTTTTAAATCCTATTCGATTCAAATGAACTTTTGACATAAATTTTTATCTAGCTTTTTAACCTATGCTGTAAAAAAGTTGTCTTTCACGCATATGCTGTAAAACAGTACTTACTAAAATTACTCCTATTTCATCGAAATAAAACTTGCGCATTTTATGTTTCAAAAAAATATTTTTTTTTTTTTTTTCCTAATTTTTCTGCAATTTTCTGGAATATTTCTAAAATTTCGCTGAAATCCATTCTTGCTATAAGGAAAAAAAAAAGTACTATATATAAACACATTGCTATTGTTACAGAAGGGAAAAAAAAGGGGGGGGTAGTTAACATCATCTTAAAATGAGTCCTTTATATAAATTTAATTTCTTTTATTTTAATATTCCTGGTATTCTTACAAAAGTAAATAAAATAAATAAATAAATAAAATCCTTAGTAATTGAAATCATGTTTTAAAGTTATATGTCATTTGAAGCTTTATATGATTTAGAATAACTCAATTGTATTTTTGATTTTCTTTAATTTGTGATTAATCTTCTATTGCATTTGTGACTAAATTGTTACTGCAAAAAGTAAATTTTTTTGTGTTCTTTGCATGTTTTAAGTTCAAAGCATTACAATTTTTTAATTTAAATTTTTAATAAGATTTTTTTGGATTATCAGCTTTTTACATATAAATGAAAAATAACAACGTATAATATAGTTGCCTGTTAAATGAAATTGCTTTTAATAGATTTGTTCTTATTTTACAAATATGAAATCTTATAAATTTGAAAATGCATAAAATACATATTTCTATAGCAATTATGCATTTCTCGAAAATTATTTAAGCGCTTTTTTACCTAAAGCAAGATTTAATGATAAAGATAGGAAACAATTTATTTTAGATAAAATTCACTTATAGAAAATCTTTTAACAAAATTTCTGTTTTATTTAAACCGACTTTTAGCTATAGTGTCAGTCAAAAGATGAAAAGTTAACAAAACTTGATAGGAAAATTCTTTTAATCTGTGTTCTAAAGCCATTGACTTAAGAACTTTCTCAGATGAAAATACTGCATGCACTTTTTTAATTTTTTTTTTTAGATTTTGTTTATGTATAAGGATTTATTATGTAAGTTTCATTCTTCTGAGTTTTCTCTTTTTGAGAAACAAATAACTTTTGAAAGAAGTTTATATTAGTGTTTTAGAGATTTATAGTATAGATTATTATTGCGTGAATAATTTTTGAAAAAATATCTTTTATTAAACAATTATATAGTTTTAAAAGACGGATTTTTTTTTTTTTTCGATACGAATTTATTATGTAAGTAACGTTATTCTCAGGTTTCCCTCTTTGAGACTATGAACTTTTAATGAACTTTTATAAGTATTTAGAGCTTTATGATGTACGAGGCAAATAGTTTTATTAACTATTTTTAGCAAGAAAAAAATATACACCTTATTTGTTTATTTAAACATATAGCTATTGTTATAGAAATAAATAATCTGGTGTGTCACTCACACAACTTTCTCTTACCCTGAAATTTAATACTATAAATACAGGTTGTAGATTAAGAGGTAAGATAACGATGTTACGTAAACCTATGTTGAACAATTCAAATTAGGCTTCGGAAGAGTTTTATATGATAATTACTTCTGTGTGAGGGGCGCTACCGCCCCCTAAACCCCTCGTTTTATTAATGCACCTACATTTATACATAATTCATTTCGGTTATTAAAAAATAATTCTGTTTTTAAAAAATAATTTATTATAAATATTATTCAAAAAAATTATCTTTTATGATAATGCAGACGATTTCCATATTAGAGAAGTAGTATAACACAAAATATCCAGAAAAGTCCATTTTATTCTCAATATTAAAAAAAAAAAAAAAAAAAAAAAAAGTAAAAAAAAATCGATAACTTTGTTTTAAATTATCGCAGATCGATGGCTCAACCATTCGTTTTAAAGGTATTGGCGAGCTCTTGTGAAAGATACCCATCATGAAAATTTACTCCCCTCGCGGGGGGACGTCCCTTCCAGAGGGGGAGGCGAGGCTCCTGCATACACATTTTTTTTTTTTTTTCCTGTTGACTATCTCTATTACAAAAAATATATATTCGTTTCATTTGGTTTAGTGCATTCTACATATGTTAAACTCTACATACCTGCAGTTTCCCCCATACACGTAATGTATTCCCAAGTTAAAATCCATGCTAGTACCAGCAAAGAAAATAAGCTAGTTATTGCTATGTCTTGCTTTGTCTGCTAGATTTTCATGCTGTTATATGCTTTATAATGCTAGCCAGCATAAAATGCTATATTAGCTAGCTTACACAGCAATAGCACGACAAGCTATATACAAGCATTTTATGCTTATTTGTTGTTTAAGCTTTTCCAAAGCCTGGAGAGGTATGTACCTTAACAAGCTATTATGTGCTTTTCTATGCTTGCCAGCGTAATATGTTATGTCGGCAGCTTAAGTAGAAATAGCATGGCATGCTAGATGCCAGTGAGAAGTGAGAAAATAGCAACAAAAAAGCATCTGTTGGTTGTGAATTACTGCTAGTATAGCAGAAATTTCAAGCAAATAGTACTCATAATTACTGCTGGACCAGCAACATACTATTCAAGCAACAGAAGCTGGATTATGTATGCTGGACAAGCAATAAACTGTGCCAATACACACCATGACTTGCTGGTAATTTTGGTGGAACCAGCAAATATTTTTGGTATTTTATGCTATTTTACATGCTGGGATACAGCATTTAATGCTAGACTAGCAAACAAATACCAGCAAGAATTTTAACTTGGGTTATAATTAACTTGATTGTCCCTGTATACGAACCATTTGCTTCATCTTAACGAAAAGTGTAGTGTAGCATCCTTATATGATACACATTTAGAATATCAAGTTTGAACATTCTGCCATAATTATTTTTTTTTTAGATATGTTGATAACAGGCACACACACACACATATACACAAACCATTTGCTTAAAACATGATTTTCGTATTCAGGGGACCTCAGAACATGTAAATATAATAAAATCTCACTTTCAAAAATTTGACCGAAAAACAATATTTTCTCTATATTATGGGTAAGAGAAAGTAAAAAAATTGACCCAAAAACAATACTTTATCTGCCTTATAGGTAAGAGAAAGTAAAAAAGAATATTATCTTGTCAATATTATCTTGAAAATAGTCATTTTTTTCATTTAATTGCTTTTATTTATAATGATTACAAGGTATTAAAATTATGACATATAGTTGTTATAAATAGCTTATATAGATCTAATTTTAACAGATTTATTCCTTATTTTATTAATATGAATAACTACAAAGTTGAAAATGCATATTTTTTTTATGTCTATTATGTATTTCCCTTAAATTTCTAAAATACTATTGTAACCAAGAGTCATATTAATAAAAAACACAAAACATACCCTTTTAGATAAGTAAAACTTATAGAAAGTCTTTCAAGAGTATTTGTTATCAATTTAAACGCACATTTAGGTGCAGTGCCAGTGAAAAATTGAAATGTGTATAAAACTTGATAGGAAAAATCTATTTTTCATTGCCTTAAAGACTTTGACGTAGGAAATTTCTCTGACAAAATCACTGCATATGTATGTATAGATTATTTTCTTTTTAAAAAGGATATTTCTTTCAAGTATAAAAATTATTTTCTGATGTTTATCTGAGTTTCTTTCTTTGTATTCCTTTTTTTTTTTTATTAAAACTATTAACTTTTTATGTAAGTTTTTAATAGAATTTAGATACTTATAACGTAGATTTGTGACGTAAATCGGTATAGATTTGTTTTTCCCTAGAATTTTTAGCAGAAACATTGTTTACATCATTACTTTCCTTAAACATATAGCGAAATTTATAGAAGTTAAGATAGGAAAGTAGATAATTTCACCTTCAAAAGTGCCTTTTTTTTTTTTCTTTTAAAATATTTTTTTTCTAACTAAAAATATCGGAAATCACTGCAAAGCAACTGAGAGATACACTTTATAAAGTAATTTTTAAGCTTCATAAAATGTTTTACTTAATGTAAAAAAAAAAAAAAAATCTTTTTGAAAGTTGTTATGTGTAATTTAAATTCCTGAACAAAATATTAAGTAAATTATAGCAATTAAGAATACTAAAAACAAGAAAAAAAAAAAAAACACGCAGTATACATTGACTATTAACACTTTCTAACTGCACGTAATTGCTATATGATTTAACTATTAATGTTCTTGACCTACGTTTTACACAATGGATAAACAGAAGGACAGATAGACTAAATGAATTCATAATTACTATTAATTATTGTTGAAACGTGTCAAAAATGTTAAAAAACTATCTGAATTATTTGGTGTAGCCCTGTAAATCTGAAGTCTAAGCATATCATACTGTATAAAAAACATTACTTTAGCATATTAGCAATTTATGTATATTCATTTTGATTTTTACTCTAGAAAATTAAATAAATGGGATTCATAAAAATATCTCTCCTAAAATACAATACATTGGAAAATTTATTGTGGCGTTCTTCTACTGAGACTATTAATGCATTTTAAAATAGTCAACAATCAATACCGAGCTTCATTGATATATATCATTTTTAACAAATCCTAAAAATATTTATGAACAGTGAGGCATGCAGACGGAGAGATATACAGACGGACCATCGGTTAACCCTTTTAACGTTCACTACTTAATTTATTTTAGAAATTACTAAACTAATTTTAAAAATGGCTTTTAGACACATAGCTGATCAGAAATATTTAAAAAATAAAAAAATAGCATGCTCCTTTTCGAGAAATTTTCGGTTTGAAACATCTGTAAGTAAACCTTATTAAATTCAAATAATATTTAATTTAATAAATAAATCACTTTATAAGTAAACATTATCGACAACAAAAACTCGTAAAAGTTGCATTGAAATGTTGTCCCAACGTTTCAATTTATTCCGGAGTATTTTAACCCTTTGCGGCGCAAGGTAATTCGGATCATTTAAATTACACTGCCACCGGAATTTACGAACATAATTAAAATGGTAGAAATTTTAAATTTTCACGTTAAAAAAAGGGTCTTTTCTGCTAGGTTATAAATGTAAATTTTTGCTAAAAAATTTCCGGGATAAGTTTTTGCACTTGAGAATTAAAATTAGGTGTTCCATCAGCGGGAACACTGCGACTGAAAGTGTTAAGCTAAATAAAATCATGCTCAATCTTAAAAAATGTTAAACAGCGTTATAAAACAATTAATACAAACGAAAATACAATTCCATCAAACTTCCAGCGATAGATCTTAACGTAACTGAATATTTTTTGTGGCCCTGTAAACCTTAATGCTAATCATACTATATTCAAAAGAACGAACTCTTTTGTGCATATGAATACCTTATCTCAATTCCATTAAATTTTGTGCAAAGTAAAGTTATTAAAATTTGCTTTGGAATACTTTCTGGTGTCCCTTTACAGTAACTGTTGATGTTATTTATTCCATTTTTAATAAAGTAAATCTTCTAGAGAATTTGAATAACATATTTCAGTTTCATTAAAATGTGTGTAAAGAAAATTTATTAAAATGCAGTTTACAGAAATACCTCACATAGAGTAAATCTGTAACAGGGGTATCCCTGTGTACAGGGGTATCCCTGCACACAAAACACAAGTGTTATTTATTCGATAGTGAACTTGAATAATTTATATGAAATTCTTGAAATTCCACCAATATATATGGGAACTAGAGCCCAGATAGGCAGATTGGCAGACAGAAAGGCAGATAAACCGAAGTCATCGACATTTTTCAATGTTGTTGGAAAATGCTAGAATGGGAGAAAGAATATGACGTTAGATTAATGTACCAAATGAAACATTTTCTTTTGTTTTAGCATGAATAATTAGGAACTGCTAAATAATTTTTAATATTTATACCGCTCGAATGAAAAAAAAATGCGGTTCAGATTTTCTTACTCATTCGTTGAAGAAATTTATTGTATATCTATATTTATATTTAATACTTCTAACAATAAAATTATATATATATATATATAATATATATTCCAATAACTAAAACATATTTTAGTTTTACCTTATGAAATTTCAATTTAGGAATTTTTTTTTTTTTTTTTTAACATGTTTCTTAACTGGTTCTCGATACAAAGGTCTGAATATCGGAAATGAAAATGATAATTATAAGAAAGTAATCATCAAAAAATTTTAGAAACTTTTCCTCTTTAGAACATTGTAAAATATATGCATCGATCAAAAACCACGAGCATCGATTTAGACGGGAACAAAAAAAATTCAGAAAGACATCAAAACGTGATTCCGCAAGATTTTAAGTAATTATTGAAAGCGGGTAAATTTATGAATGAATAAGATTTTTTTTCTTTGGAAATATTTCTTAAATGGTGTAATATTAATATATATAATGACCCTCATCTGTCATTCACGATTCCGGTTTACACCGCTTCAAAACAGAGACTTTTGGCAGCCATTTTTTTTTTCCGTTTGTTACATTTAACTTACGAAAACATACATATCATTTTCATACATGTTTTGTATCGCACATATTGTTATTTATTCCCTCTAAAACCTTGAAAAACTATTCAATTGTAATATTTAAATGTTTAATTAAATATAACGGATCACTGGCTATTATAAACATGAACCTATAAATAGAATTATGTAACTTCATGATTATAAACAACGCAATGCCAAATAAAAACAAACATAAACTGTTGCCATTCGGAAAATACAAATTCCAAATGGACAACTCTTTAATTGCGAATGAACGACTCTTTGACTGTTTCATTTAAAAAAACGCTTAAAATGTTTCTAAAACATATAGACAATATTCCTGTGACGCCCCAGTAGGTAAAATCGCCGAACACGTGGCCGATATTTTGTAAACAAACTAGATTCAAGATGCTATTTTATTGTTACGCATAACATTTTCCTAAATATTTCTCCAGTGAAACTTAATAATCAGATATCTGTTCAAACAAGAACAAAAGAGAAATGTAAACAACTGAATCGAATGATAAAGTTAAGACTATTCCATATCCTAAAATTGCAGAACATTTTATGTACACACACACACACACACACACACACATATATATATATATATATATAATGGATAAAAGATTAATAAGAACATTTTATACAGACACGCATATATATATAGACATCAAAGCTTAAATAATTAGAATTTCAATCACTTTAATAAAGTAATTTATTAAATGGAACATCCATTTAAATTTGTTAACATCGCCACAGTTCACATGGCAACTTTTAATATTACATATGTTGATTAATATTAAAGTATATTACTAAAACTGGATTAAAAACAAAACAAAGGTATCACTATATCACTCTTACTTCAATTTCATATAATCTGTAACTCTTATAAATAATATTGCAAGATAAAAATTTTCAAGCCACAATGCTTTTCTATGGTAGAGTTGAGGATTGTTTGCCTAACCAGCTGATATTCTTGTAGCCTCGAACCCAAAGTGGGAATATGGTCCATTAAAGCCTTAAAAATCTTAAAATATTTGTAAAAACATATTAAAGACTTTAAATATTTTTATCAAGCTTCATTATTTGTTTACATTGTAAGGTATGATTGGCGTCGAGTTCAGTACGTAAATGTCGCCAGTTGATTTTAGTTTTGAAATTAGTGTAAAGTTAAAGTTGGGATAGAATGTTTGGTTGGGCAAGTAAAGGTCACCAGTTGAAATGAGTATTGAAAGTAGGGTAGTCTAAGGTGATAATGTCGAGTCAAGATAAAATGTTCGGTTGAGAATGAGAAAGTCCATAGCTGGATCCTGGATATTTTGGCGATGTTGTGGGTGAGATAGCTGGTTGGGAGAATAGAGTAGAGGTGAATTTGGGTTAGCATGGAGTGTCTGTAATTATTAGATAGTTAGTTAGAAAATACGCAAGCAAAGTGATGACGTCACTGGGCGTCAGTGGATGCAAGAAAAAGATTTCCTATGTTAATCGTCCATTGGATTTTTTGTAAAAAATTATTAAAAATTGAGGAAAATTATTTCCCGATTTTAATTCCCATATTTCGGTATAGATATGTATTAGTTATCGTGTGCATGCGTTGGATTAAGTTGTTTTTGCTGTAAAATTGATAAAATTTAAATTTTAAATTTCAAAACTTTAGAAAAATAAAATAGCAAACTTCCATATTCGATTGAAAACATAAGCATTTCATTTCAAAGGATGATACTTACACAATAAATATCCAACTAATATACTAATTAAAGGGAAAATGATAAATATTCTATCATAATTTGAAGTCAAATTTGTTTTCAAATGTCTAAATAAAGTGTCTGATATAAGATACTCATATGTTGCAGCGGAATAGATTTAATATATCTGTCATCCTTGGCGGAAAAAATATATCGCCAAATTATTTCGCGAACATATTTTATTCCTTTCAAAAATCATGGTTATTTTAACAACTTATATTAAGAGAGCGATGAATTATATGAAACAATATTTCGTACAATACATATTACGAAAATAAACATCTGCCATGTATATTTTCGTAGTATGTTTTTAATCGCCAAATACAAAAAACGCCAAAGATGACACAGTTTTGAAATTTAAAATTTTGTCAATTTGACAGCAAAATAACTCAATCTAACACAGGGATACGATAGCATATCTATACCCAAATACGGGTATTAAAATCGGGAAATAATTTTCCTCGATTTTTAATTATTTTTTACAAAAAATACAATGGACGATTAATATAGGGAATCTTTTTCTTGCATCCACGGACGGTCAGTGACGTCACACTTCGCTTACGTATTTGGAAACAGGATCTTCGATAGTCTTAAAAAAAAGTATTTTGGTAAAATGAAGTGAATCGTTATTTACTTCCTCTTACCCACAGGGTCGAGAAAGTATTGTTTTAGGGTCAAATTTTCGAACGTGAGTTTTTGTTATACTTACATGTTCTGAGATCCCCTGAATACGAAAATCACGTTTTTAGCGAATGGTCTCTGTGTCTGTCTGTCTGTCTGTGTGTCTGTTATCAGCATATCTCAAGAACAACTGGTAGCAGAAATTCCAAACTCGGTATTCTAAATGTGTATCATATAGGGATACTACAGTAAGCTTTTCGTTAAGATGAAGCAAATGGTTCGTGTACAGGGACATTCAAATACATTACGTCTATGGGGGAAATTGCAGGTAAGTAGAATTTAACATCTATAGACTGCACTAAACCAAACGAAACGAATACATATTTTTTTGTAATAGAGATAGTCAACTGGGAAAAAAAATTTTGTGTATGTAGGAGCCTCGCCTTCCCCCCTGGGGTATATGTCCTCCCTCGAGTGGAGTAAATTTTCATGATGGGTATCTTTCAAAAGAGCTCGCCAATACCTTTAAAACGAATGGTTGAACCATCGATCTTCGATAATTTAAAATAAAGTTATTGATTTCTTTCATTTTAACTTTTTTTTTTTTTTTTTTTTTTTTTTTTTTTTTTTTTAACTTTAATATTGAGAATAAATTCAACTTTTTTTTGGATATTTAATGTTATACTATTTCTCTAATATGGAAATCGTCTGTATTATCATACAAGATAACTTTTTTAAATAATAATTTCAATAAATTATTTTTTTTAAACTGAATTATTTTTTAATAACCGAATTAAATTCTATATAAATGTAGGTGCATTAATGAAACGGGGGGGTTGAGGGCGGCCAGAACTAATTATCATATAAAACTCTTCCGAAGCCTAATTTGAATTGTTTAACATAGGTTTACATAACAGTACTCTTTATCTTACCTCTTAATCTCCAACCTGTACTTATAGCATTAAATTTCAGGGTAAGAGAAAGTCGTGTGAGTGACACACTAGATTATTCTTATTATGAGGACTTTAAATAGAGCACTTAACGGAACACTGGGATGTGTTGTTGCTGTTGTGTTTTCGGGCCTATATTTTTTGTCAACCAGCAGTTATTTATTGTCATTCATATTTATTGATCGGGTAGAATTTTTTTAATTTCTTAACGAAAATTATAAAATATCGAAACACATTTGATTTATAAACAAAAACTGAAAATACATTTAAATAATCACGTGGTAATCTTCATGAACTAAACATTGTTTTCAAGATTTATCATTCACATTCCGTCATTTTTGACGGGGTTATATACTAGTTAATATATATAATGACCCTCATCTGTCATGAACGAATCCGGGTAGTACCGCTTCAAAACAGAAACTTTTGGCAGCCATTTGTTTTTCCGTTTGTTTAACGGTCCATTTGTTGGTTTAATTCAACTTAGGAAACATACATATCATTTTCATACATGTTTTATATCGCACATATTCTTATTTATTTCGTATGAAACCTTGAAAAACTATTCAATTGTAATGTTTAAATGTCTAAATTAAATATAACGAATCACTGGCTATTATAAACATGAACCTATAAATATAATTATGTAACTTCATGATTATAAACAACGCAATACGAAATAAAAACAAACCAAAACTGTTGCCATTCAGAAAATACAAATTCCAAATGGACAACTGTTTAATTCCGAATGAACGACTCTTTGATTGTTTCAATTAAAAAAACGCATAAAATATTTCTAAAACATATTAGAGCCTTAATATTTGTAAAAATGTATTAAAGCCTTTAAACATTTTTATCAAGCTTCATTGTTTGTTTACATTGAAAAGTATGATTGGCGTCGAGTTTAGTACGTAAATGCCGCCAGTTGATTTTAGTTTTGAAATTAGTGTAAAGTTATAGTTGGGACAGAATGTTTGGTTGGGCAAGTAAAGGTCACCAGTTGAAATGAGTATTGAAAGTAGAGTAGTCTAAGGTGATAATGTCGAGTCAAGATAAAATGTTCGGTCGAGAATGAGAAAGTCCCTAGCTGGATCCTGGATATTTTGGCGATGTTGTG
This sequence comes from Salticus scenicus, assembly GCA_963930645.1. Taxonomy (NCBI): domain Eukaryota; kingdom Metazoa; phylum Arthropoda; class Arachnida; order Araneae; family Salticidae; genus Salticus; species Salticus scenicus. Next base: position 104,176,820 of record OZ005649.1, read on the forward strand.
GGTGAGATAGCTAGTTGGAGGTATCGAGTAGAGGTGAATTTGGGTTAGCATGGAGTGTCTGTAGTTATTGGATAGTTAGTTAGAAAATTTGGAAACAGGATCTACGATAGTCTTAAAAAATGTATTTTGGTAAAATGAAGTGAATCGTTTTTTCTTATTATGAGGACTTTAAATACGCAAGCGAAGTGGTGACGTCACTGGCCGTTCGTGGATACAAGAAAAATATTTCCTATGTTAAACGCACATTGGATTTTTCGTAAAAAATTATTAAACATCGAGGGAAATTATTTCCCGATTTCAATCCCCATATTTAGGTATAGATATGTATTAGTTATCATGTGCATGCGTTAGATTAAGTTGTTTTTATTCTAAAATTGATAAAATTTGAATTCTAAATTTCAAAACTCTAGATCAAATAAAATGGCAAACTTCCGTATTCCATTGAAAACATAAACATTTCATTTCAAAGGATGATATTTACACAATAAATATCCAACTAATATACTAATTAAAAGGAAAATGATAAATATTCTATCATCATTTGAAGTGAAATTTGTTTTCAAATGTCTAAATAAAGTATCTGATATAAGATACTAATATGTTGCAGCGGAATAGATTTGATATCGGTCATCCTTGGCAGAAAAAATCATGGTTATTTTAAAAACTTATATTAAGAGAGTAATGAATAATATGAAACAATATTTCGTACAATACATATTACGAAAATATACGTCTGGCCTGTATATTATTTTCGTAGTACGTTTTTGATCGCCAAATACAAAAACGCCAAGGACAATAGAGTTTTGAAATTTAAAATTAAAATTTTGTCAATTTGACAGCAAAATAACTCAATCTAACACATACACATGATAACTAATACATATATATACCCAAATATGGGGATTAAAATCCGTAAATAATTTTCCTCGATTTTTAACAGACTTCAAAAAGGAAGGAAGGTTCTCAATTCAAACCGTATGTTTTTTTTATGTTTGTTAGCTCATAACTTCTGAAAGGATTCTCCGATTTTGATACATTTGTTTTGTTGAAAAGGTCTTGGTCTAAAATGGGTTTCATTGTAATATCTTTACGATCTAAAGAAAATACAGGATGCCCCAAAAAATCAGTCCCAACTCCTTTATCTGCTAAAAAGCTGCAGCTATAGTGATAAAAATGGTATGTAAGTATAAAAAAAAATGGCCATGCAGTACAAGGTCAAACCGCTTGCAGCGCCACCTGGTAGAAAATAGCGGAGTTAGTGTTCCTATCTCGAAAATGTTACTAGAGAAAAAAGTGAATTATAAAATTGAAGAGTATCATCGATTCAGTACAAAAAGATAGTTTAGACATTCATGCTAGCGTTCCTATCTCAGAAACGGTTCAAGACAGTGGGAAAAGTGAATTATAAAATTGCAGAACATCATCGATTTAGCACGAAAAGATAGTTTAGACATTGATGCTAAAAATACAATGCTAAAAACGTGCATTTGTTCGCAATTTCTTACACTATGCACACTTGAGCTACACTGCACACGTTGTGGCGGAGCTGGTGAGACATATTCTATATAGTTCAAAATACGGTTACTTGATAGTTTTTGTTTTGTTGTAAAGATCTTGGTCTGAAGTAGGTCCCATTGTAATATCTTTACAATCTAAAGAAAATAAAACGCCATCTGGTGAAAAAAAGCGGAATTAGCGCTCCTATCTCAAAAACGGTTCAAAATGGGAGAAAAGTTAATTACGAAGTTGTAGATCATCATCGATTTACTACGAAAAGACAGTTTTTAGGCATTATTGCTAAAAATAGAACGCTTAAAACGTGGAGTTGTTTGTCCGCAATTTCCTGCACTGTGCACACTTGAACTACGTTGCACACTTTGCAGCGTAGCGGATGACACGTATACTCTGTGGTTCAAATTACTGTTACTGTAAGCGGTCACATAGATTAGTGCAAAGTCGTTTCATACCAACTTCAGAAAGGATGGTGTTCTTAATTCGAGCTATGTGCTGTTGTTGGTGTTTGGAAGCTTATAACTTCGTAAGAGACGCTCTAATTAACCGACTTAAAAAAGGAGGAAGTTCTCAATTCAAAGCGTATTTTTTTTGTTTTTGTTTGTTAGCTCATAGCTTCTAAACGGATGATCCGATTTTGATACTTTTTGTTTTATTGTAAAGGTCTTGGTCTCAAATAGGTCCCACTGTAATATCTTTACGATCAAAAGAAAATACAGGGTGCCCCAAACAGTCAGTCCCAACTCTTTTAACTGTTGAACAGCTGCAGCTATAGTCATAAAAGTGGTATGTAGGTATAGTAAAGTGGACATGTGCTACGCGATTCAAACGCCTACAGCGCCACCTGATGAAAAACAGTGGAGTTAGCGTTCCTATCTCGGAAACGGTTCAAGACAGGGGAAAAAAGTGAATTATAAAATTACAGAGCATCATCGATTTAGTACGGAAAGATAGTTTAGACATTAATGCTAAAAACAGAACGCTTAAAACGTACATTTGTTTGTTCAGAATTTCCTATTTTGTGCACACTTGAACGATATTGCATATGTTGTAGCGTAGCTGGTAACATTTATGCTATGTAAAATTCAAAGTATGGCTATTGTAAGCGGTCACATCGATTAACGCATAGACGTTTTAACCGACTTCATAAAGGAAGAGGTTCTCAATACAAACCATGTTTCTCATTGTTGTTGTTGTTGTTGAAATTTGTTAGCTTATACCTTCTTAAGAGATGATTTAATTTTAATACTTTTTTTGTTGTAATGATCTTGGTCTGAAATAGGTTTCATTATGACTTCATTACGATATTAACAAATTACAGGATACTCATAAAAGTCTGTTCTCACTCAAACTGTTGAACGCATGCAACTACACTGGTAAAAGCAGTATGTAAGTATCGATGTTGAAACTTCTGTCCGTCAGCTGCAATGCATATTTTGCTTTTTGTTTGAATTTTACGCTGCACAATTTCCAGCGCAGCGGGTGACACGTATTCACTGTAAAGTTCAATATATATGCCTAACAGAATTTTTGGTTACGAATACAGCGTATCCGTTCTTTACATTTCTAAAGACTTTTAAACTTACCGTATGTTCATTCAATAGATAGTTTTTAGCTCATATCTGATAAAGGCAAGGAAAGTGACACAACTTAAAAATGCAGCATTTGAGAAAAACCAGCTGAAAAATAACTTGACTAGAATAAAACAAGGCACAACTGTCTCTCGAGTGGATATCTTTCTAGATGGAGATGTACCATTTTTGTTCACATTGTGTGCATTTCATGTATTTTTCAGTGACATAAACCATTTTTTGAGTTATGTCACTTTTCTTGGAAGTTGTGATTAGTGAAATTGCCGTCGAATGTCTTTTGATGTTCTGCTATATGAATAGGTTTTCACTGAAAAGAGAAAAATAAAATATTTTTGAAAAAAATAGAACCGACTCCAAAAAGCAACTACTATACAAACAACTAAAAAAAAATAAAAAATAAAATAAAAATAGATATGAAATGAAACTGTAAATTGCGCCTAAAAGTATAAAATAATTTCCTTCGCCAAACAACCTATAACACTACATTTAATCATAACTTTTGAAGTCGGCGCAAAATTAAATGAAAATTGATACATTTATTCAATACAAAAATCAAATCCTATTCAAAGTGCACATCTTACATTGTCACCTGGAAATGCAGCGGAAAACTACTTTGATTCAAGAAAACAAATAACATTTCGAAAGCAGGAAAAGTTTGCGAAGACGCTGGTATCTGACGTCCTTGGTGAAAGAGAAATCGCAAAATTATCTGGCAAACATATGTAATTTCTTTGGGATGTCATGATTATTTTCATAAGGTATATTAAGAGAGTAATCAAGAATATGAAACAATACTTCGTACAGTATATATTATGAAAATATACATATTGCCTGTATATTTTTGCATTACGTTTTGATCGCCAAATCCAAAAGCTACCAAAGATGTTAGTTATCAAAGTTATACCAAATTTGCATAGGAAACTCTAACTTCGTAGAAACATAAATAGCGCATTGTGAAGAATGTTCACTGTTCTATGTAGATGCTACTAATGAACAAATTGTATACAGTGATAAAATAATAAAGGAAACATGAAAATGGATCATTAGAGACAACAGCATTTGTTGCTACCGATCTAAAAACAAACCTTTAAAAGCAAATTAAGTTTTATTTAATTTTGCGCCGACTTCAAAAATTATGATTAAATGTAGTGATATAGGTTGTTTGGCGAAGGAAATTATTTTATACTTTTAGGCGCAATTTACAGTTTCATTACATATCCATTTTTTTACTTCCATTACCCTACTACCGTAGGTAATAGAAGTATTGTATTCGGTGTGAAAATTTGATATCGGGTTTTCACCTGATTTACACGTTTTAAGGGCCCCCTGAGTCCAAAAAAGTGGTTTTTGGCAATTGGTCAGTGTGTATGTATGTGTGTGTGTGTGTGTGTGTGTGTATGTGGAGAATCTTCTGGCTATTATAGCTCAGAAACTAATAAAGATAGAGCTACGAAACATTAGAATTTAAATACGTCTGGTGTACAGATGAAATTTCCAAATTTTGGTGAAAATTGAAAAAACGAAAGTGGGACATCGGAAACCGGAAGTGGGACCGTAAGTCCGTATCTCAAAAACGGCTCTAACGATTTTCTTCAAACTTGCTATATAAACACTCTATTAGATGTCCTTTCGAATGATATAGTTGGTTAGTTCAGGAAAATTGATAGGCGTCCTGTATAAATAGCTCAATTCAGGTCTTGCAAGCGAGTTCCTTTGAAAACGGCTGTACGGATTTTTTTCAAACTCGCCATATTAACTCAGTATTAAATATCCCTTTGTATGTAATTATTGTTTTCCAGTCAATAATTGATTTTTTGTAAAAGTTGGTATCTTCAAAACGGCTCTAACGATTTTCTCTTTAAGTCAATTTTATGTTTTTTGATCACATTACCTCTCAAAAATGCATATGATATGTGTAATAGTGGGTAATGGAAGTCATGTGGTTGTTTCACACACGATTATTATTTATTTATTTTATTTATTTTAGTTGTTTCAATAGTAGTTGCTTTTTGGAGTCGGTTCTATTTTTTTTACAAAAAGATTTTATTAATTTTTTACAAAAAAATCCAATGGGCGATTAACATAGAAAATCATTTTCTTGCATCCACGGGCGGTCAGTGACTTCACACTTCGCTTGCGTATAGTGCATTTAATGGAACACTGGGATGTGTTGTTGCGGTTGTGTTATCGGGCCTATATTTTTTGTCAACTAGCAGTTTTTTTATTGTCATTCATATTTATTGATCGGGTAGAATTTTTATAATTTCAGAACGAAAATTATAAAATATCGAAACACATTTGATTTATAAAAAAAAGATGAAAATACATTTAAATGATCACGTGGTAACCATCCTGATCTAAACATTGTTTTCAAGATTTATCGTTCACATTCCGTCATTTTTGACGGGCTTATATACTAGTAAGTAAATAATCTCCGATTACTGATGTATTAATTGCAATGTTAATATGTTGACTGTTTACATTTTTTTTATATATAGGTTTATATCTCTATACGTTTACAGTTTTCCACATTATTTCCAGATTACTCACAGCATAGAATCGATTTTTACAGTGAACACTCTGTATTTTTAAATTATGTAAAAACGCCTACAATTTTTGCGTTGAACCAAGATTTTGAGACTAATGCACGATCATTAATAAAATACATCAACGAGAATAACGTGGACCTCAATTAACGTTTTACGTATAAAATCTTACACAATTAAAACTAAACTTTGAAGAGATTTAGTCAGTATACATATTCAGGCAAGAAGTTAAATTTCACTATTGTCCAGATTTCTTTATTCATATTTATTGTATTTTTTATTTTTATTTCTATTTGTATTATTTTTTTTTTCAAGGGAGACTGTGATTAGTTCTCTTGATTTCAATTAACAAGTGGTTATTTTAAGTATCGATTAAAAAATTAGAAATTCTGCATTTAGTATGTTGATGTTTATTGAAATCCGTATACATTACAATATTAAAGATTTGCTCAACCCCTTTAAAGTTGAGTATATTCCAAGTAAAATGTTGGTTTATGATATATAATTTGAAAACGGCTTGAAACTTTGTAATTATTCATTTTTTTTCTATTACCTTTAATATCGCTGTTATTTTTTTCCATATATGAGACCACAAAATACCATGTCATTCGGTAAGTTTTTATTTCTTATATTCTTATTAAATAGTTTTAACGTATAAATGGAAGTAGATATACATTATATATGACCATAAACAATTATATGGCTTATTATAAATACTTTCTAACCATAAGGAATATCATGTTTAATAATTTCTTAAATAGGAATTTAATTTCTATATTTTGGATAACAAAAGCTTGACATATCAAATAATAGTGTTTTACGAAATTATGTGTTTTGTATTTAAAAGTTTTTATTATTATTATTATTATTATTATTATTATTAAATATGTAGCTATTCTTTGAAAGTAGCATGTTTTTATTGAAAATTATCATTAATAAGAACGCAAAAATAACTTCATTTCCTAAATATGGTATATATTTTTACAAGTGATAATTGCATTTTGTTTTAGCCAGGCAGGGTAGGTACATTCTGTTTTCTAATGAGAAAAAAGTTGAAACTCTATAAGAAGAAAATAACTGATAAATTTAAAATAAATTAAAACACGCTTTCATTTCAAAATATACGAAAATTTCTGAGTCGTTTGATATTGATAATATACATGTATGCAAAACTTCAGCTCAATCAAATAAGAGGAATTGGACTGAAATTCGAAAACAAATTTCGAACTGAAATTGTGGACAGAGACCCTCAGGTTCCCTCTAAGTTAGTTACCGCTTCAGCATGTACTGTCGTTGGACTAGTACATGCATGTGAAATTCCAGTTCAGTCTAACGATAAGTACTGACAAGGAAACATTCAAAAGGTGTCATCTTCAAAAATTATTGGAAAAAAATATATGTGATTCTACTCTTCCTAAAACACCAGAAAATGAAAAAAATATCGCCTGAAATAAATTACGGCGACCACAAAAAATTATCAAAATTAAGCATATTTGGCGATTTCACACTGCTAGGCGATTGATTTTGTGTACTTGGCGGAAAAGCAAAACACGGTTCTGTTCGCACACGGCAATCTCGGTGCTAGCAAATGTATGGCCTAACAGCGCTAAATCGCCAATTATGCTTAATTTTGATAATTTTTTGTGGTCACTGTAATTAATTTCAGCCGATAATTTTTTCGTTTTCTGGTGTTTCATGAAGAGTAGAATCACATATATTTTTTTCAATACATTTTAACGATGACACCTTTTGAATGTTTCCTTGTGAGTTAAAATTATAAAACACATTTTTAACTAGAATTGGGAGAAGCCCCCCAGGATCCTGCTCCTTAATCTATTACTACTTGGGCATGTATTGCCATGTGAAATATACATGTATGTGAAATTTCAGATTAATCGTTTGATATTAAATCTGTTAAATTGGAAAACAAAATTTGAACTGCTGTTCGTGTCCAAGGGCTTCATCAAGGAGGTCAACTATAAGTCTATTACTAACTGAAAATGTCTTTAATTCCGTTACTATTTGTGCATTTCCTTTAAATCCGCTACTACCCGAGCATTTCCTCTACGTCCATCTTATATTGTCATTGTAATTATATATCTATTCAATATTTCAATTCAATTGGATGATAAGGGGTGGATGAAAATTAAATTTTATATTTAACCCACATATGTTAAACAGCGTTTTATACTTAAGTAAACAGCATACCAAGTTAAATAAAAGCATTTCAAAATAAATGCATAGCTGACAATATTTTAATTTATTTCGGAGTACATTTAGCCACACCTTTATTTCGCACCACTTTATTTATGGAAAAATTTTCTCCAATATATAACTTCGATAAAATAAGACAAAATTTCTTCAAAAAAATAAGTGGTACGAAATAAAAGCGGGGCTAAAAATACTCCGGAATAAATTAAAATATTGACAGCTATGTAAATGTCTTATTGCCGATTGTATGAAAACAAATAACTTATAATTAATGTATGGTTATATAAAGAACTACATATTCTCCATCATCGCAGCAGTTTAATCTAAAAATAGAAATTTCAAAACTATTGCGGTTTGTTTGTAAATAAATCGTACAATTATCTTACAGAGATGCAGTTACTAATAGCTTTGACATCGATATAAATCAATATTACTAGTACAACGATAATCTTACTAGCGGTAATGTATCTTTAACTTTCGGTTTCCTAAAGTACTAAATCCTAATTCTTTTCTCTCGATGAAGAAACGTGCTTAATTATTTTAATCCAAAATAGTTGTTGCGTGTTTTTTAATTCTATGCTGTTGTTATTCAAAGATTTATTCATCAGCATTTAACTCGATTTTTTCTCAGAGCACTTTAATACGAAAAAGAAGAATATATTCTTAATATATAGTTAAGTGGGCTCAATATAATTACATGGTACGCGTAACTCCGTCTTATAACTCAACTGAAAATGTGGATTTGGAGATAATATTTAATAAAAAAGCACCACAAAACTGGCGCTGTAAAAAAAAATACTTACAAACTTTGAATAAACACCATAAAATGCAATAAACTCGCAACAATTGTTTCGGGTCGATAAAACACGCGACCCTTCATCAGGCGATTAAAGTAAGCACGAGTGCATCAGTCAAAGCAGCAACGCACTTGCCGCTTTGACTGCAGCACTCGTGCTTACTTTATTCGTCTGATGAAGAGTCGTGTGTTTTTCGACCCGAAACAATTATTGCGAGTTTATTGCATTTTATGGTGTTTATTCAAAGTTTGTAAGTATTTTTTTTTTTGGAGCTAATAGTCTAGTCATCGTACCTGTTTGTTGAAAACTATGAAACTTTCTTTGTTTCTTTTTTATATTTAGTCTTATGAGACGAAATCAAATTTGAAACAATGGTAGTTTTAAGAGTTTGAAAATTTGCTTACAACCACAGCAAAACGAGATCAAAATCGAAATATGTCAAAACATATTTACGTTTCTCCCCCTTACCTCTAATTAAATCTACAATTTAAAGTAAATGAAAAAAAAAAAAAAGTCATTCTTTTCCTTTCTCACAATAAATTTACTCCTTAAGAACCACGTCTTTATTTTATTTTATTTTATTGTATTTTATTTTTCTTTTATGAAAAATGAATTAAAGTTCATTTTTATTCACACTGTTTGATTTCAGATAGCAGTCCTCAATAAATTATGACTGGAGAGATTTTTGTTTTGCCACTTTTAAATGCAATGCTACAGCTAGGATTTAACGTAATCCTCTGTGGTAAATAAAGATTATCAAGAAAAATGGATTGTAATTATTGCAGATCATTTATGATTTTTGCATTTTATTTTCTTATCAAAATTAACCTTGAATCATGTGTTGTGATTTTATTACTAGACAGCACGTAAAATTTTATTTAAAAGTATTATACAAAAAATTATATTGATTTACTGATTTTTACTTCTCTCTGACAACAGTAATGTAATATGTTTAGGACACAATTTTTTTTTCTTATTTATTTTCCAGCCCACCAACGGCCGAGTGGTTCTGCGCTAAAAGCTGGTAGATGGAGAGTGAGAGGTACGCGTTCATTGATATAGCCTTTCGGAGTTTTCCGTGGTTGTCTCTGAAGCTCGCGTAAATACGGGGTAGAACATCTTAGAAAGACCCCCATGCAGGGCATTCAACCTATAGGTCTAGGACCCTTGCATAGTCAAACGGCCTTAAACCCTACAACCAACCAACCTTTAGATTAAAAAATAAATAAATATAAAAAAAAAATATTGAAATAATTGATTCAATGTACATAATTAGTTACATTCTGACAGTAATTTTGTTTAAACAAAATCCCTTACAGAATTGTAATTTTTAAAATGCATGATACAATTTTAGATACGTTTGGGATTTTTAACATTTAGCACATTTTTGTACCAAAGGATTTTTTTTCCCTTACATATATAATAGTAGATAAATTATTGTTTTTAGGTTGAATTTTTGAAATTGATACTTTTCTATATTTATACATTTTAAGGCCTACTGAATTTAGAAATGAAGTTTTCAGTGGTTCGACTGTGTGTGAGACTTTTACCAGCATAACTCGAAAATAAATATTAGCCAGAAAATGAAACTCAGTATTCTAAATCTGTATCATAAAGGAATGCTACACTAATCTTTTCGTTGAAGTCATGAAAATGATTCTTCTGCAGAGACGTTCAAAAACATTAAAATACATTACATTTATGGTCGAGATTTCTGGCAGCTATAGTTAAACATGTTTAGACTTATATGTTCACTGCATTCTATTAATTATTTTTATATTTATAGAAGAAAGTTTTATAGAATATCAGATGAAAACTATTCAACGTTCATTTACAGAGCTACATAAAAGAATTCTGTTGTATTAGGATTATACTTATAATATTCTTGAAGTGCATCTGAAATTGTGTCATACTATTTTGACACTCAGATAAATTTAATTACTCTATGTAATGCGTAAGTTTTTGATGAAGGCGTTTTCGGTTAATTATGTTAAAAAGCCAGTTTGTGGGTTTTTGATAGGGTATAGAATGCAACAGTCGAATGTTAGTGGACAGGAATAAAAGTAATGTTTGGGAGAGCCCACGGTCCCACACTCACATTGGTTTGATCGCGAGCGTTTAAATTTATGCAGATAGGTTTTAAAAAGACCGTGACCCGTGAGAAAGGCAGTGACTGCTGGTGTAAGGTCGAAGTTGTATTTTGAAAGTTTTGGAAGTAGTGAATAAGTACCACGAACTTTCTCCGAGTCCTTCCAGTAAAACTGCCACTCCTCCATAAGATCATTAAAAAGAGTTATCTTAACGTGTGAGAGAGAAATTGATACTGGTGTTTAGATTGTAAAAAATGTGGTTACATTATTTTGCTAGCTTATTTTCCAATTCGTAGCCCGCAGCATCCTTATAAACCAAAAAGATGGAGAAAGAGACATTGGTTCAGAGGGTAAAGAAGGTTGATTTAATGTCCTGTAAAATAGGGTTAGGGGATCTGGGGTGACAAAGGGCCTGCAAGTCTTAGAAACTGTCGCTGTTAATTGAAACTGTTGTGCAGGACAGATGTTGTCGAACCCAGTGCAGAGCTATTAGAATTGCGTAGAGCTCTGTCTGAGCATATCACTATGAAATTAAAAATCAAATAAAAATTCATGTGGGCTGAATTGAATTGAAAAGTGCTTCAAGTGACTGGCAATCTGCGTTTTTATATAATAGCAAATATTTTTCGTTAAACATTCCACAAGCAACTAGGCTGCATATAGCACCAAGTTTTAGTAGAAAATATGTAGAAACGTTTTTTACAAATCTTGCAGATGTCTACGATAGATTTAAATTTCAATGTGATGACAATATTTGCAACGTTGACGAGACTAGAGTAAGAACAGTCCAGAAGCCCCCAAAAGTTAACTGCCAGAAAATGTACCACACTGATTGGAGCTTAAACATCCGCAGAATGAGGCACTTTGATAACTATGTCTCTTGCTGTTTGTGTTAATGGCAACACTGTTCCTCATTTATTTTTATTTTTTTCTCTAGGAAACTTTTAGACATCACTTTCTTTTAAAAACACCATCTATAAGTTTAAGCTCGGCAAACAAATCAGGTTGGAGACGGGCAAATATTTCCAGACCTTAATGAAACAAACACACCAAAGTGACCACATTACTGTCTTATTTCTTTAGTTAATTATCAGCGTTATTTTGACTTACCAACGTTTGACATGGCTACAGAAAACAGAAGGATTCTTTAATCTTTACCACCCAATACGTCCCACAAATTTCAATCATTAAACATATATATGTTCGGACCTTTAAAAAAGTTCACTAATAGGGTCATTGATTTGTGGATGAAGAACTATCCTAGAAAGACCATGAACATATACGACTGTCCTTTTATTATGAAACAGGCCGTAAGAAATTCTGTATTTCCGAAAAATATGGTAGGATTCAAAGCAAACACAACGTGGCCATTCAATAAGGATGATTTTGGTGGTATTTTTTTTTTCCCTCGACCGTGGCGGATCGCTCGGATTTAAGAGATTTACGAAAGGCAAAAATCGTAGAAGATATACGCAGCAGTGGTGAAACAACAGCAGTAGGTACATCAGAGCAAATTCCTTCTATATAAGAAGTATGCCTTTCTACATCTTGTAAGACGCAGCCTAAAATCGAGAAACAGTGAAAAGTAAAATATCACATACCCGGGAAAAAAAAAAAATATATATATATATATATATCTATATCCAACAAATTATACAACATTATAAATAAGGCTCCTAAACAGGTGTGTTCAGAGGACGACAACTGTTTCTGCATAGAATGCAATGAATCTTATGCAAAATCCTAGTCTTTAACAATGTGGCTTCAATGTCGTAAATGTTTGAAATTCACTCCTGAATATTAAGCTACGTTCGGAGAAATATATGTTTGTACAAACTGTAATTAACACAATAATTATGAGAGTTCATCACATTATATTACCAAATAAGTTGAATTTTTAAATCCAAATCATCATATCAATAACGTTTTTCTAAAGAAGTTACAAAAAATTATGTTCTAATATCGTAAATATCTTAGATTTGTTCTCATGGATCAACACATTCTATGTAACAATTAACCCCTTGTAGTGCAACAATGTACCCAATTGTGGTTATGTGGTTAAAATAAATATGTATATTTTTATGTTTATTAGTGCGACTAATACTTATTCGAATCACATTAGAAATTATGTTTAAAATTAATCGTTGAAAATTTCAATATATTTAAAAATCCATTTCGTAAAAGAAGAAGAAGTAAAAAAAAAAATGCTTCGTTATTTATTTATTTATTTATTTATTTATTTTTTGAAAAATATTGTATCAACAAGCTCTAGTCTACCCTTTCTCACAATTTTCGCAGATCCCATTAAATTGCGAAATCATTATATAAAGTAAAACAAAACAAATTATCTTCCAAGTGGTGGTGCTAAAAATTACGAGGTTGTGAAAAGTTTACTTCAAGATAAAATGTATTAAACTTCCGCAAAATTTATAAAATGTACGTTTTATTTGAAAAAATGTAAATTTTCCGTCCTTTGTAGGATTCGCTTATATTTCTTCTCCTATCTGGTCGGTTTTCTCGCACCCTATATCAACACTAGAGTGTATAATTCTTGCTCAACTTCTAAGCGGATTACATTTTGACGTTTAATGTGCTAAGCTAATTACGCGTGGGTTCGCCAAGAAAAAATAATACACGGAATTGGTTAATTATAATCTGTAACAAAAGTATCCAAACACTAGCAAAAATTCCTTTATAAAAAAAGTAGAGTTAATACTGTTTTGTTAAGTAAATCCTTGTCGAATCATGTTCTTAGATTTTTTTTTTTTTTATTATTATTATTATTTTTTTTTATAGGAATTTTTGCTAGTATTCGGATACTTTTGTTACGGACTGAAGCTAGATTCGCACATTTGGATTATTAATTTAATGATTTTAAAAAGATAAGCTTTAAATGAACTATGATCAGCAAGAATGACATATGTAATATTCTTAGAAATGATTTATCATGTAAGATTTTTCGAATGAGATAACGGTCCCTATTTTTAATACTACTGATTGTTCACAGCAGTCATCTTACTATTCAATGGAAGGCACTTACTACAAACGATTACATAAATGTACTGTGAAATAATATGTTGTTGCCATCACAAAACATTCGTCTGTATTTTCTATGTATCATCGCAACTTATTGTTTAACATGCAAATAAGTTTAATCATAGCTTCTCATTATAATGATTTAACATAAGTTGTTTGAAGAAATTTTAATCAACAGATTCTCAGGTGTATCCAAATTAAAAGTCACAGAAAGTGAGTAAATCAGCGTTACCTGTCGGCAAACATACACTTTAACTGGATTAGAACAGTGTTTTATAGTGGTCTTCTCGTATACCAATATTTGTGCAAGTATGAACAATAAAATTTCATATATAGCCTTCCTATGCACGTGATGATTTGCTACATAGTAGCACAACCTATTATTCTGTATGCACTCAAATTGACTCAGCATATTCATAATAGATGGCCCTCTCATATACCAATATTTGTATAATTGTGTAGAATAGAATCAGAGATACCGCATTCCCATTCACGTGGAAAATTGCAGCACAACCGCATCACTATCGACAATATGCACCAAAATTGATTCAGCATAATAAATTATAATGTCCCTCCTACATACAAAGATTTGTTTGGTTGTATGCATAAGAACGTGAGATATAGCCATCCCTTAAGTCGGAGAAATTGCGCTATAACAACGCCACCTACTGAGCGATTTGCACTAAAAGTGATAGTCAATAAATTGTGTCAAGTTGTAACTTGCATGTAAATGTAATATCATGTGCAATTCTGGGCAGTAGTTACTTAGATACAGCTGCCACAAAATTTTGTCACACGTAGACAGACGGACAGCCTTTTTCTAAGAACGGTCAAATCGTGTTATGAACTTCTCAAAACTTGTAAATCCATCAAATACTGGAAGTCGAAATTTTTTATGAATCTAATACTTTCTTCTGTTGAATATAAAATTGAATATCGAAGAAAGTAGAAAGGCAGTATTCAAAATAGTGTCCACTGAAAGCCTCGTGTATGAGTTTGCCAGTGTTTGCCTTGAGTTTGTCCAGTGGTTCTGAAATTTGGATAATGGACAATATCTGTCTTTTTGGGTTTCAGAATATATCATATCCAACATGTGATTTTTCATTCTCCATTTCCTTATAGGATACACATATTTCCCTATAAAATATAAACATTTCTTGATACAATATAAATATAAACATTATAACGTTGCATTTTTCCCTAGAGTGGTCACGTGTCAAGGGTTTTATGACGATATACAAACAAGTAAAGTCCATTATGGTTTTTAATTTGTGTTTGTATGATAAATGTGAAAGAGGTAATAAGTGTTTTTCTAGGTGTGTTTGTTTGTTTCCTTAGCAAGACTATCTGCGATTTCAGTGCTAAAATACCTTCATCAGCAAAATCATGGACTATTATGATCTTGTTAAAGAGAGATTTTAACTTTTCTTTAATGAATAAATTAAAACTGAATTATAATAATCGTTTAATAATTATTTTATATAATGTAATGAATATTTTCTTAAGCGTTTAATAAATTGAAATATAAATTTTCCTTTAAATTAATTATATTATAACAATTATATTCTAGTTTATGTTCTAGAATCATAAATTTCCTCTTATCTATTTTAATGATAGTTGTTTCCTAGAAAAAAAAAAGAAAAAGAGAAAAAAAGAAATCATCGATAAAATAATAACAAAGAATGTATACGAAAAGATACGAAATTAAGTGGTGTGTTTAAATAAATCTTAAGCCATTTATTTTCTAATTCCAATTTACTTAAGCTAATGAATAAATCAAAGCTGAATGTTGGCCATTTATATTTTTTTGTACTCCCAATACAACGCCTCATATACTATAACTAAAGCACCTTTTAAATAGAGGGTTTTCAAAACATTGTCAATTGTAGGATTTAAAAGATATTTAGATAATTCTTTGCGGCGAATCAACATCATTAAGAGAAATGGATCGCAATTTTTGTCAACGGTTTATGATTATTCCCATTACTTTTTATGGATGCGCCTACCCCTTTAATAACACTTGACGCATTTCCTTGTATATCAAAGTATTATTATTTTTTTTTTCTTAAATAACATTAAGCGTATAAAAATAAATAATTTATATTTTCATTTCTCTGCTAATTTTTTGAAAAAAAAAAAAAGCAAGTAAGTCTTATTGAGGTATTGATAACTTTTACCATAAAATGTTCTTTTTTTACTTAAAAAAATATTTTTGTACTATAATAAAGCTTTAATAACAGATATTGCTGTAAAACATCTTATTACATATAAGGTCCCATTAAATCTGAAATCGTGACAAAAATTTAAAGATATTCATTTTTTTTCTCTATTATAATGTCTTTTGCTTGAAAAATATTACTTTGATTATATATATACCGGGTGATCCAAAAGTCAGAACAAACTTTAAAAATGAATAATTCGAAAACGAATCAAGATACAAAGATACGGTTTGCACCAAACGGATGAAAAAGAAACCGGGTTTTGTGTGGCAAAGGAAAAAAATTATTTCTGTTGGCGAACAACAGATGGCGCTATAGTGTTTTATTTCACGAAAAGATGATTTACAAATGAAAAAAAAAATTAACAACTTACAAGTCAGGTTAATTACAGTTAATTAGTACTACTACAGTAACTGTTCAATGTCCATTATTCAGAAGTACAGCTGTGAGAGGATTCACCCCATCGTTCACAGCATTTAAAAGCATTTCTTGCGTTATGGCAGACACATTTTGGCGGATGGCATCATTCAGTGCTGCTAGTGATGCCGGTTGGTCGCGGTACACTTTTGACTTCCAAAAATCCCCACAGCCAAAAGTCACAGGGTGTCAGATCAGGAGATCTTGGAGGCCATGCGTGATTAAAGTAGCGACTAAGAATGCGATATTTAGATGCATATAAGCTTCGACTACCATTATCTGCTGTAGTTGTTCCTTTTTATATCGTTTGTTGCTTTGCATAATCCTACATCAGAAATACGACAGCGCCATCTGTTGGTCGCCAACATAACTATTTTTTTTTCTTTGCCACACAAAACCCGGCTTCTTTTCCATCCGTTTGGTGCAAACCGTATCTTTGTATCTTGATTCGTTTTCGAATTATTCATTTTTAAAGTTTGTCCTGACTTTTGGATCACCCGGTATATATATATATATATATATATATATATATATATATATATATACATATATATATACATATATGAGAATTTTAAAATAAATCATAATAATAAAAGGTAATATTTTATAGATTAGAACTTTTGGTTTTGAATTTCTGGTTATTATAGAAATACAATTGTTATGAAGGATAAAAATATAGATTTATGATGATTTTTTTTTTTATTATTATTTTATTCTAAATTTTAAAATCATAAGCATTTCTTTCACCAACGAAAATAAACACTGATATTAAAATCTAAATTTTAAATATTTACTTTTATATATTTATATATTTGATTTTATTTTCCTTTATTTATTTATTTATTTGCTTATTTTATTCAAAAAAAAAATATATATATATATCATTTTTTTATTATTTTATCTATAGTTATCATGAACAGAAAATATCTTTTTAGTAAAATTAAATATTTGACATGTTCAAATATTAATGAAAATATCAATGGCACGTTAACCTCCATCTTTTATTATTATTATTACTAGTATGTAACCCCGTCAAAAATGACGGAATGTGAACGATAAATCTTGAAAACAATATTTATATCATGATGGTTACCTCGTGATCATTTAAATGCATTTTCAATTTTTGTTTATAAACCAAATGTGTTTCGATATTTTATAATTTTCGTTCTTTGTGAGGTCTAACTGTAATAGAGACAGTGTTCAGAGATGAGAGAAGTCGTGTAGAGCCACACCAGATTGTAAAAACGTGAGAAAAATTGCAACTTTGGCCTTTATCATGGTTTTGTGAGGTCTAACTGGAATGTTTCCGGCTGCAATCTTTAAGAGACAGTGTCCGGAGATGAGAGAAGTCGTGTAGAGCCGCACCAGATTGTAAAAACGTGAGAAAAATGGAGGCTTTGGCCTTTATCACGGTTCTGTGAGGTCTAATTGCAACGTTTCCGGCTGCAATCTTTAAGAGACAGTGTCCGGAGATGAGAGAAGCAGAGCTGCCAACCTAATCCGGTAAATTGTTAGTACCGCCTCTTTTTCTACACCACTTAATTTTTAGAGAATTTCTCTTCAAATGTATCTACAATGAATTAAGAAGAAAAATACTCTAAAAATTAAGTGGTGAAGAAAAAGGGGCGGTACTAACAATTTGCCGGATTAGGTTGGAAGCTCTGGAGAAGTCGTGTAGAACCGCACCAGATTTTAAAAACGTGAGAAAAATGGCGGCTTTGGTCTTTCTCATGGTTCTGTGAAGTTTAACTGCAACGATTCCGGATGCAATCGTTAAGAGACAGTGTCCGGAGTTAAGTGAAGTCGTGTTGAGCCGCACCAGATTGTAAAAACGTGAGAAAAATGGCGGCTTTAGCCTTTCTCACGGTTCTGTGAGGTCTAACTGCAATAGAGACAGTGTCCGGAGATGAGAGAAGTCGTGTAGAGCCGCACCAGATTGTAAAAACGTGAGAAAAATGGAGGCTTTGGTCTTTCTCACGGTTCTGTAAGGCCTAACTGCAACGTTTCCGGCTGCAATCTTTAAGAGACAGTGTCCGGAGATGAGAGAAGTCGTGTAGAGCCGCACCAGATTGTAAAAACGTGAGAAAAGTGGAGGCTTTGGTCTTTCTCACTGTTCTGTAAGGCCTAACTGCAACGTTTCCGGCTGCAATCTTTAAGAGACAGTGTCCGGAGATGAGAGAAGTCGTGTAGAGCCGCACCAGATTGTAAAAACGTGAGAAAAATGGCAGCTTTGGGCTTTCTCACGGTTTTGTGAGGTCTAACTGCAATAGAGACAGCGCCCGGAGATGAGAGAAGTCGTGTAGAGCCGCACCAGATTTTAAAACAATATACAGTACATAATTATTAACACATCACATTAGCAGTTAATTGTGTGATACATTATTTGTATCATACAAGGATGGAAAGCGTTTGCTGACGATCACGCGAATTCAATGATTTTTCTTCAACCAAAAGTTTTCACTTCAAATGGAAAGCGTCAGCAGACGATGACGGGAGTTCAATGACTTTTGTTCACCCAAAAGTGCTCAACGCGCCTAAAGAAGTTTTCACTTCAAAAATTTTACCCGATCAATAAATATGAGTGACAATAAAAAAACTGCTGGTTGACAAAAAATATAGACCCGACCACACAACAGCAACAACACATCCCAGTGTTCCATTAAGTGCTCTATACGCAAGCGAAGTGTGACGTCACTGACCGTCTGTGTATCTAAGAAAATGATTTCCTATGTTAATCGCCCATTGGATTTTTTGTAAAAAATTATTAAATATCGAGGAAAATTATTTCCCGATTTTAATCCCCATATTTGGGTATATCTATGTATTAGTTATCATGTGCATATGTTAGATTGAGTTATTTTGCTGTCAAATTGACAAAATTTTAATTTTAAATTTCAAAACTCTGTTGTCCTTGGCGTTTTTGTATTTGGCGATCATAAACGTACTACGAAAATATACATGCCAGATGTATATTTTCGTAATATGTGTTATGCGAAATATTGTTTCATATTATTCCTTACTCTCTTAATATAATTTTTTTAAAAAAAAACATGATTTTTGAAAGGAATTAAATTATATTCGCCAGATAATTTGGCGATATATATATATATATATATTTTCTGCCAAGGATGACCGATATCAAATCTATTCCGCTGCAACATATTAGTATCTTATATCAGATACTTTATTTAGACATTTGAAAACAAATTTCACTTCAAATTATGATAGAATATTTATCATTTTCCTTTTAATTAGTATATTAGTTGGATATTTATTGTGTAATATCATCCTTTGAAATGAAATGTTTATGTTTTCAATGGAATATGGAAGTTTTTTTTTTTTTTTTTTTTTTATCTAGAGTTTTGAAATTTAAAATTCAAATTTTATCAATTTTAGAACAAAAACAACTTAATCTAACGCATGCACATGATAACTAATACATATCTAAACCTAAATATGGGGATTAAAATCGGGAAATAATTTCCCTCGATTTTTAATAATTTTTTACGAAAAATCCATTGGGCGTTTAATATAGGAAATATTTTTCTTGTATCCACGAACGGCCAGTGACGTCATCACTTCGCTTGCGTATTTAAAGTCCTCATAATAAGAAAAAACGATTCACTTCATTTTACCAAAATACTTTTTTTAAGACTATCGTAGATCCTGTTTTCAAATTTTCTAACTAACTATCCAATAACTACAGACACTCCATGCTAACCCAAATTCACCTCTACTCGATACCTCCAACCAGCTATCTCACCCTCAACATCGTCAAAATATTCAGGATCCAGCTAGGGACTTTCTCATTCTCAACCGAACATTTTACCTTGACTCGACATTATCACATTAGACTACTCAAATTTCAATACTCATTTCAACTGGTGACTTTTACTTGCCCAACCAAACATTCTATCCCAACTATCATTTTACACTAATTTCAAAACTAAAATCAACTGGCGGCATTTACGTACTAAACTCGGCGCCAATCATACCTTACAATGTAATCAATCAATAAAGTTTGATAAAAATATTTAAAGGCTTTAATGCGTTTTTACAAATATTTTAAGATTTTTAAGGCTTTAATATGTTTTAGAAATATTTTAAGCGTTTTTTTAATGAAACAGTCAAAGGGTCGTTCATTCGGAATTAAAAAGTTGTCTATTTGGAATTTGTATTTTCTGAATGGCAACAGTTTTGGTTTGTTTTTATTTGGTCTTGCTTTGTTTATAATCATGAAGTTGGGCCCTCCGTGGCCGAGTGGTTATGTCACCACACTGCTAATCGCCTTCGAGCGTAGGAGAGCGGGTTCGATTCCCGTGCTGGCCCTGGGTGTTTTTTCAATTCTTCGTACTGTAATTCTGTCATGTTCTGTCTGTTGTCATCTGACGAAGATTTACAAGCGGGCTTCGATAGTGAAGCATACAAATCTGATGTATATGTTACCAATAAGTTACATAATTCTATTTATAGGTTCATGTTTATAATAGCCAGTGATCCGCTATACTTAATTTAGACATTTAAACATTACAATTGAATAGTTTTTCAAGGTTTTATAGGAAATAAGAATATGTGCTATACAAAACATGTATGAAAATGATATGTATGTTTCCTAAGTTGAATTAAACAAACGGAAAAAAAAATGGCTGCCAAAAGTTTCTGTTTTGAAGCGGTACTAACCGGATTCGTTTATGACAGATGAGGATCATTATATATATTAATTATTGTTGTTGTTGTACTCTCCTAAAAGAAAATTTTTGTGTTTTTCTTATTGTCACACTATTTCATAAAAAATGATTGGGCTTTTGAATTTTTAGAAGTCAAAGAATAATTATTATCTATATATTAATAGGCAAGCATAAAATTTGTTGTCCCTTTTTAACATATTAATTATGGGAGTAGAGGGTTGAAAATGGTATCATTCGAAAGGTATGGTCAGCCGGAAGGTGCGAATACAAATATTATTTTCTTACGATGTCAAGAAGGTATTTAAAAATACATTTATTTTTTATGCATTTCCCCCCATTTTTCCCTTTTATACACGTATTCCTTCACATTAAAAAATAGCTAAAAGTAGAAAGTTGTTAAATCTGGCAATTTCATAAAGCTCAAATAAAACCATAGACACAGTAATTTGTATAATGTAGCATCACTATACGCAAGCGAAGTGATGACGTCACTGTCTGTTCATGGAGCCATGTAAAAGATTTTCTATGTTTCTATGTCCATTGAATTTTTTGTAAAAAATTATTAAAAAATAACGGAAATTATCTGCCGATTTTAATTCCGATATTTGGGTATCCGCGTTTGTAATGATCGATAGATGGCGCTCTCTGAACACTGCAGTTGTTAATAAATATAACAGCCACGTGTAATTATTATTCTTTCTCCGCCATTTCATCATGGAAAGTCGATTGCATAATATGAGAATATGCAGTGGTGTGATAATTTCATCTTAGCCCACCAGAGGGCGAGCATTTCATTACAATCGCGGATAGTTATATATAAGTTATTGTCTACATGCGTTTGATTGAGTTATTTTTTCTGTAAAATTGATAAAATTTTAATTTAAAATCACAAAACTCCAGAAAAAAAAAATGGCAAACTTCCAGTTTCGAATGTAAACATAAACATTTCATTTCAAAGGGTGATATTTAAACAATAAATATTCAAATAATATACTAAATAAAAGGAAAATGGATTTGTTACTAACTGCTGCATGTATAAGTAGACGATACGGAAAAAATTCCGATTTCCGGTTTTCGATGAATTTACATGTTTTGAGATTTCCTTGCATTTTAATTAAGTGAAATTGACTACTTATTTTTATTTTTTAAAATGTGGATTTATTATTCTTTCCTCTGCATATATAAGTAGAAAATATACGATTCAAAAATGTTTTAGATTTTCGGTTTTCGATAAAGTTACACGTTTTGAAATTTCCCGAACTCAATTCGACCATTTTTGAAAAATATCTTTTTTTTTTTTTTTTTTTTTTTTTTTGTTGTTCAAACACTGTACTTTATGAACCAATCGAATTAATTTAACAGAATTTGATACTTGGTTGGACCTTGGTCTGACATGGTACCTATTAGCTTCTGGGCTGTATCACACACCAAGGGGCGTTTTCACGTTGCGATTTTCTCTCATTTCAGGAAAGGCTAACATCTACAGAGAGAAATAGTTATAGTAAGTAAAACTCTGCTGATTCAGTTAGAATGAATATTGGCAAACAATTGCCGCAGCTGTGTTGCAATTGCATTCCGTTTAGGACAAGGCAATAACTTTGCTTTGCCTCGCTTTGCAAAAAAAAATGGTCGAGTTTCGACCACTGGGCGATACTAGTTCTTATTAATATATGAAGTTATGTTTAATTTACCGTCAAAACCTACTAGATATTACACCCCTGCTCTAATGTTCAGCAAGAGTTGCAAACGAACAGTTTTTTTTTTTTTTTTTTTGACTTTAAAAATGTATCTCTTGATGAGATATTTTCAAATATTGGGTATTTAAAGAACTGGGTATTCCTCGATAAAGATCGGGTTAAGGCAACATTTAAGCAGCTGGTAACAAATTGAGCAAAATCAATAATGTTTGTGATCACCCCGTATCGTTAAAATAATAATAATAGTAATAATCTGTAACTTTAGAATATGTTAATAATACAGACCCAGTGCAACTTATGGAGGAATTTGTGTGACGGCAGTATATTAAATAACGGAGATATATAATTTTATTTTAAAACTCAAAAAAAAAAAAAAAAATATATATATATATATATATCACACAGAGTTTTAAACGAAAACTATTCTCACTTTCAGATAAATCGAAAAAATATTTTTTAAACAATATACAGCCGGTAACAAAAGTGTCCGAACACTAGCAAAAATTACTATGGAAAAAAGCAGAGTTAATACTGTTTTGTTAAATAAATCCTTGTCGAATCATGTTGTTAGACTGACTAAGAACAGGATTCGACTTGTTACCGACTGCACTTTAATCAGATTACAATTATCTTAAATATCTCATTAAATATGAGCATTTTCATGAAAATATTTTTCACTGCGCATGTGAGAAAGATAGAAAAAAAAAATATTACATAGTTTGAAAGCTAGATATATTGGGCAACTTTTTCGAATAGTTTATTTGACTAGAGCAAAATTAAACAATTTTTCAGCAAAATAAGGTGTAGCAATTTAGTATTTTTCAAGATTTGAAATTGCATAAGGTTTTTTTAAGCTCCAATTATTTCAAACACTTCAAAAGGTTTTCTTTTTTTTGTGTGTGTGTGTGTGTGTGTGTGTGAAAAATATCTTGTAATCTCAAAAATCTTAGTAAATAAACAAAAATATGTTAAAGTTTCAAGTTTATAAAGGGTTTTACAGAAAAAAAAAAAAAAAGGGTACTTTTCGAGCGTCGTTGAAATAATTGGATCTGCAAATTTATTACGAGACTTGTGAGAAATCCCTTACGAAATTTCAACTCTTGGAAAATATCTAAAATCTAGCTCATTCTTTTGCGACAATTTGCTTAATTTTTACTCTATTCAAATTTACTTTTGACAAAAGTTGCCCAATATATCTAGCTTCAACCTATGAAGTAAAAGTTTTTTCTATCTTTCACACATACACAGTGAAAACGTTTTTCATAAAAATGCTCATATTTCATGAGACATTTAAGGTAATTGTAATCTGATTGCAGTATATTGCTTCAAAAGTACTTTTCAAATTATCTGTAAGTGGAAATAATTTTCGTTTAAAACTATGTATATTATAAATAAAAAAATATTGATTTTTTATTTATTTTAATTATTTATTTTTATTTATTTATTTATTTATTTATTTATTTTTGTAGATTTAAAATAAATGCTTATATCTCCAGTTTTTTACTCGTCAATCAAATTCATCCACGAATTGAACTGGATCTTTATTAACAATCCTTCATTTATAAATCATTTCGTTCTTTTAACAATAGAGGGTGACAACAAACATTAATGATTTTGCTCAGTTTTTTATCGGCCCACTAAATGTTATCTTAAACCAATTTTCCCTGAAAAACATGAGGAAGACCCACTTCTTTAAATACACAATATTTGAAAACATTTCATGGATATATAATTTTTTAAACTGAAAAAAAACTGATCGTTTGCAAATCTCGCTAAACTTTTGAGCAGGTGTGTATATCAGCCCTCAATATTCTTTCTGCATAATTTCAAAACGCAATAGTTTTAAAACTCTTGTTAAGAATCGTTTGCAAATCTTGCTAA
This sequence comes from Salticus scenicus, assembly GCA_963930645.1. NCBI lineage: Eukaryota > Metazoa > Arthropoda > Arachnida > Araneae > Salticidae > Salticus > Salticus scenicus. The sequence goes on from OZ005649.1 coordinate 104,201,506, forward strand.
ACTTTTGAGCAGGAGTGTTATTCATCATTCTTTATGGATAATTTCAGAACCCATTCTTCCTCTTCTTGCTATTAATCCTGCAATTGTCTTGTTTCTATCAATTTGTAATTTTGAATATTCTATAAATTGGAAGAATACTTGACATTGAATACTTTTTGACTTTTACGAACTTGAATTTAGGCTAGATTTTTGAATACTTTTTGTATAAAATTTGAAATTTTTTCTATTCAGTAATTCATAAATAAAAACACATCTTTAATACTCTTTAAAACGCAGAGCAATTCAAAAATTTATTTTTATAATAATAATAATAATAATAATAATAATAATAATAATAATAATATTCTCAGTTTTCTTTGCAAAATTACCTTTTCAACATTCGTGATTTCCAGTTTGGCCTTTCCATTTTTCTACCCTAACAGCACACTTATCCATAGTACATTCTGAGGATGTCCCTTAGACGTACTTCCATCCATAGGATATCCTGAGGATGTCTTTTGGATGAGATGTGCTGGTAGTGTATTTTCTCTACTTCGCTTCTTGGAATTGCATACTCATGTAATAAGGCTCAGTCATTCTATATATATTATCCTCTCCTTTCCTCTGGAAATACCGAGAATAAAGGGATCAAGAAAGTGAGTATCACAAAAGTCTTCGGACAAATTTCATTTGCGTTCCAAAGCTATTAGGAAGTAGATGGCGTTCAATGAAATGTCAAAGTAGGTGCAACGACAATTCCACTTAACTGTTAAAAGTGGTTCGGCTCAATATATGTATGAGCAATGTCATTCAAAGTCAAGTTGAGTAAGACTATTTTTAGTCTCATCTGAAAATTTTTGGCGAGGTCACATCTGTCGTTTTCGAGGGCGAAATTTTGTTCGTCATGAATCGGCAAGAAATTCAATTTTTTACATAGATAATATCAAAAAGGCAGCAGACTATATTACATGTGCTGGTCATGTAAAATTTGAGCAAAAGTATTCTTGTGAATCGCCATTTCATCGAAAAATATATAGGTAATATTCATTCAACCAATTAGCGCCGATGAATTCCGACATATACATCTTTAAATGTCAGTCAAAGCTTAAACAATTAATTTATACCTACCACCAAAATGATAAATAATGTTCTGAACAGACCTAGCCAGTGACCATTTTACAAAATGAAGTTGCAATGGCTCAATGATAGAAAATGAAGTTTAATGTCAAAAGATGACAGCTCGTCAAATGTGCTACAGGGACATTGAATTGTAAATTTTTCGGGTGTTTTTACCTGCTTGGAGTACCACAGTTTCTAGAAAGTAAAATTTGAGTGGCAATTAGAGAACAAATAACATAAAAATCGAAAGAAATTGGCATATCTCTCATCCAGACCATAATGAAGAACGTTAAAATAACCCTTCGAAAAATCGATAATAATGGGCCGTTAGGGGCATTATGTAAGTATATTTTCTAAAGCTAATAGAATAAAATATAAATTTTGCCAAGCAATATTCTATTATTTATATATTTATTTATTTTTAAAACTCACAGTTGTTTGAATTTGTCTCTAAACTTACGTAACATTCGTTACGTAACCAGTAATTAAAATTTTGATGGGTTAGAAAAGAATATAATAATTTATAAATCTCCACGCAAATCAGTTTACATTTTTAAATCCAATAAAAAAAAGTTAATTCCTTGAACATCCAATGCATAATTTCTTTGAAACTTCTTCAATTAATTTAAAAACCGCTTTTAGGCACATAGCTGATCATAAATATGTAAGAATTAACTATTGTATTTTTAATTTTTTGAGAAATTTTAGGTATGAGACATGTACATGTTTATATGATTAAACTTAAATAAAAAAAATAATATATTTAGTAAATAAATAAATTTGTAAGTAAACACGGTGGAGGAGTTATCACACATACATTCATTTTTAAAATATTTCCTTTAAAATCGTAAAAACTAAATTCTTATTTTGTTCATGAAAAATATTTTCTTTTAAATTTAAATTTTATTTCAATTTATATTTGCAGATACTAATGTAGGTTGCATTTCAATTCATAGTAGAAATGGATTAATTTTGGTTTAATTAAATTATGAAAATCTTTTAAAAATGTATCTTTCAGAAATCTAGATTACGTTTATTTTAAAATTTAAAATACTTATCTATATATCAAAAATTCAGTTATTTAAAATGTAAATATAATACTTTATTAATAAATTATCCGTTAAAATAAATGAATAACTAAAATTCCCGACATTAAATAAAGCTAATATTTTTTTTTTTTTTTTTTTTTTTTTTTTTTTTTTTGAGAGAGAGAGAGAGAGAATTCATATCGGTTTACAGAATAAATTGTTCCTTTAAATTATATTATATTCCCAATAGTTCTGATATATTTGATGAAATCTTTTTTTAAATTGCGCAACGTAGATGTAATTATTCCATTTCCTGTTTCATGATAGTCATAAATCTCCTCATCCTTTTGGCTCTAAGCAAGTGCGCCAAAAATTGGGTTAATATTTTCAAACCGTCTCTCAAAACTTAAAAGTTTCAATTCGCAAACAAAGGATTATGTTTGGCGATCAATTGGCGTAAAGGTCTAGCTGCGCTACTAGCTTTGGCTGACAAAACCGTGCGCACGCTTTGCTCTCCCTTCACATTCACCGTGCATCAGTTGTCATAGTAAGACATATAAAAAAGTTGCCTCTCTCTTACTTCCCTTTTAAGGCAGATCCCTGAGTAATATTATGTACAATCATATAAAGGATTTATTTTATTATAATGATGCTTCTTCTTATATCGAACATTTTCGAAACTCAATAAAATGTGACTTTTTTCTGCACCTCAATGCTATTATTATTTCTATTTGAATGATTGTACTTATCAGAACCGATGGGACTACCACAAATAGATCAACGGTTATTAAATAGTATAGTTTGGCTAAGGAACATCCTTATATATCCTGGTCAAGAAAATCTTTTTCATGAAAAATGAAATAATTTAGTCATTTCGATTTTAAAGGAAATATTTTAAAAATGAATGTATGTGTGGAAACTCCTCCAGGCTGGATGGTTGGGTGGGACTGTGAAATTAAAAAAAAAAAAAAAGGCTTGTTGCATTTACTTTCTAATACTATGCAAACTTTCTTTTTCCATTAAAATTTCAGTTTTTTCTTTATTGAGTTATCAACTATTCTTAAAATTCTAATCATACTATTAAAAACATTGTAATCAATCAGTGAATTTCATTGTTGCTTCGTGGTTTCCTTGTTATTCATTTGCTTTGAAATTTTGCTTTTTTAAATCCATTTCACTCCTAGTCTGATCGTGGCAGGCTGGGGGAGTGTTGCCGGCGTGAAACTAGTTTAACTCCACAGGTAAGTCACAAGTCTTGCCGCCTTCCTATCTTAAGTTTTTTAAATTATTTTTTCTTAAATTTTGATAAAGTTTATGGATTTAAGTTAAGATTTGTTGTGTTACTTTAATGATTCATTTGTTTTGCAGACTGATAATTAAAAAATCTGGTTTCTTTAAATTTGTGTATTTCATCCCCTAATATATATATTTTTTTTTTCATTTTTCTGAACTTTTCTGAACTTTTCAAAGAATTTTTAATATTATTGATCACTGGTGTTTCAGTGATCTTGTATCTGTTGCTTGGCTTCTACTATGCTTAATAGATCATCATCATTATATATATATATATATGATCGAATGCATCACCAAAGCACAAAATTGCCCACGCGTTTTTAAGAAATTTAAAGAGATTTCTGCATATGGATTCCTCTAAAACACCATTTTTATCTCTCGGCGTAGTGCTGCTATCTACTGAGCAGAGAAGGAATAAAAGTTTAAAAATGAATTAAAGTGAGAAAAAAAAATATATATCAAATTGTTGGTTTCAGTGTGAAACCAATGAAAATTAAATGTTTAAATCTATTTTGGTTGCATGAGAAAATACTACATAAAGAATAAAATTGTAATCATTTTGATAATAATAGCAGAAAATGAAATTACGGAGAAACACTTTTAAATTAGAAACGAGGCATAAAAAAAATAATAATCTGATTTAGGCGAAACAGAGGAAAAAATAAAATACTGAATGAGGGAAGGAGAGAGGGGAGAAATAAAGTGCTAAAATGTAATACTACATGAATAGAAAAGGGCACGTGTCTCTTGAATACTGTTTGTTAAAAATAGGCTTTTATACAAAAAGTCTACATTTCATACTAAAAATAATGTTTTGTTGAAACAACAAAAATTTTCTTAAATCAATCTTTTATTTATTTATGTTTTTTTTAATTAACATAGACTTAACAATAATTTTGTTATCAGAACTTAGATTTCATTGATGTGTTGACAAAAAGTATATATTTAAGTAAGCAAAATAGTACATATATATATATATTTAAGTAAACAAAATTATTTTGTTGATTTACATAAATATTATAGTTTTGACAAAACAGTATTATTTAATATTTAATCAACCAATATTTGTTTAAACACGAAAAATTATTTTGATAAATATTGCTGTTTTGAGAAAACAGTTTTGTTCATTCAACCAATATTTGTCTAAATAAATATTTTGTTGTTGTTGTTGTTGGTTTAAACACATGTTGCTTTTTTTTAAAAACAATTCTGTTTATTCAATATATACTTGTTTAAATACATTTTTTTTTTTTTTTTTTGATTTAAACAATCAGTTTTTTATGTATATATTTACTTTTTTAATTCAATACTCATTGGTTGTTTACAGACTGATCTGTGATGAAGCTTAGTGAACTATCCAATAGCCAGTATTGTTTTGTCAACTATATTATTTTGGTTAAACTGGTTAATTGAACAAATGTATTCTTAACAATACAAATTAAATATAAAAATCAGCCAACAAAACTTTTTTTTTTTTTTCTGTGCATATGAAAAAAGCTTTGTCATCATTTGTTGTAGACCAGCTTGAGTTCTGAATAATAAGAAACGGCACTAATACGATCTAATAGTTAGAAAATATGCACATAGAGAGAAACTATGTCTGATATAAAAAAAGGAACCCGGTTACATTATTAAATTTCATTCAGTAAAGAATATTTTTGTAATGACTATTTGATTAATAAATTTTATATTGGTATATTTTAATAATGTATTTTCTTTCTAAATGAAAACTTAAAATAAATAATGTTGCCTGGCAACAATTATCTTAATCTAAAGACATATCCTTACTGCATTTAGACTGCGTAAGAGATCGTAAACCTAATCGATCGCTAATCGCAAGTTTGATTATATATATATATATATATATATATATGCACTAACCGACAAAAGAAAACTCGCACTTGGATATTTTTAGTTTTTCTTTCTGTAATCGCTAATTTTATTGCTTCAAAAGTAAATTTTTAACAGATTGTATTACGTTGTGTTCCACGTGCAATTTAGTATTGAGCCAAGTGTTAAAAACAAGATGCAATAGTTCAGAAAATTGTAATTTTAGAAATTATTTAAAAAAATGGCAAGAATATGGCAATTAATGATACCACAAAAAATATTAATTTTAGAACGAAAAAAAAAAAAAAAATAAATAATACGCGGGATGTTAAAATTATTAAACGTTAACAAAATATTAGTGATCTCGTTTTTAGCTAGATATAACATTTTTTATTTGTTTAAACTGCACAATTATCCTCAGGCGGCCACGTTACTCATCCAGTCGAGATGACCGCAAGTTAAAAAGCCAGTGTTTAAAAAATCAGTTTGTATTACATTTAGAACATAGAAGGGATTCAGAAAAAGTGTTTAGTAACATAATTTATCTAAATACAGTGCAATAACAATTAAACAAAGCAGGTGTAATTGCCAGAAAAACTGAAAGAAATCCATTCTTAACGAAAAGAACTAGAAAACCAAGACTTTAAAAGATGAAAAAAAAAAATGATTGGGTTAATTGTTGGGCTGAAGTGGTCTCTCTGATGAGTCTGACGGAAACAAGCAGATCTGATCACGAAAATGTGACCGACTTAATGAAAATCGCGCTTTTAAAACAATGATATATTTCCCGTATATTACGATACGAAAATGCATAATTTTTCAGTGAGTCTGGCTAAGGCTCCTATATATACGAGCGGGCGCATCAGGCATTTTGTTGCCTTAGGGTTGCCACATGTATCCAGAGCGTTTCTGCGTAAACAAACGACAAACTTTTTTTTAATCGTCGTACATTACTTTAGAGTAACTTGTTTTATTATATTTCATAATTTTAGCTAAGTAATCTATGATATGGAAGTTTATTTAGCGATATAATCATTCAAGAAGTGAATTTGGCGACATTTTGTAAAAGAAACAGAAACCGCCCTAACAACACATCTTACCCCAGTACATCCATAGGATATCCTCAGAATAAAATGACATCTTGAGAATGTACTGTGAAAAAAATGTGTTTTTAGGAATATTATTGTTGCTTATTCCGCTTATCTTGACTGGATTAGCTTCAGATCAAGATTTCTTAAAATCATTAGGGAAGCGATAAGGACGCCAAGCGGAAATGCTGTCCTCTTCGGAGGCAAAAAAATGGCGGGGATGCGCCGGCCTATTATTTTATTTAGGGGCTCTAAGTCTGGCAAATTTTCATGTTCAAGGGATCAATTAACCTGAAATAAAACTTGGTCATTAAAAAATTGATACCTGATCACTTTGAAGGTTTTTCAGACTCTTCCATTATCAGCATTTTAAGATGCTAATGAAACTTCTTGCATGGCGCCTGTGATTCGTTTATTTGATTTCAGTTGTTAAAATTACCTATTCATTCTCATAATAATCTATAACTTTGTAAGTTATTATAACTTTTTTTACTTAAAATTAAATCCCACAAACACAATCGCAGGCTTTCTTATTTGTTAGACCTGAAAATTAGCCTAATCTCAATCCGCTCGAAAATGTTTAGTCTATAAAAGAGGGTGTGGATTAGAAATTTGTAGCCTAGAACTTCGCAAGAACGAGAAAAAAAATATTTATGATATTTGTCCCAGTGAAATTTTTGAGTTCCAGATTAAAAAACTGTAAAATACTATGCCATTGCGCATTAAAGCAGTAGCTCCATATAAAGGCGGAATTATCCAATCCAGGATACATATTTTTATTAAAGAATTGTTTATACCTAATAAATAAATAGCTTTATTTCATACATCAAAATAGTACTTGTTTATTTCATATAATAAATCCTAATAGAATACAAAGTGTATGTTTATTATAATACGTTAAAAAAGAAATTTTTCTGTAGCTTTTTATTAAATACTTCATAGAGTGTAATAAAACGAATTATTAAATCGAAAATGTGCATAAGTATCATGCTATGACTCCCATATTATACAAACATAACAATTGTATTTGCTGCAATCATTAGTTTTTAAATTATTACAAACTCTAAAGGTTCAAGTCAAATTTTCTGCAGTGCGGCTTTTTCTTTTTTGTCGCTTAGTGTATATATATATATATATTAATTTACATTTATGGGAAAAAAATCATTAATGTAATCTTTTCCACTCTTTTTTTTTTCTAAGAAATAACGAATATTTTAATTTCTCTCCTTACCAGCAATTCTCATCAATAAATCTTCGTTTACTATTCCACGTCCGCAATAAAAACCTAATTGAAAGAAACAGGCAACCAGAAAATTATTGCTTCGGGATTTAATCTTGTTAGAAGCACTGTTCTTCCATCAATCTTATCAGATTGAATGCTACTCACCATTTACACCACTGCACCTGAAACTAGATACGTGAGAAGCAGACCGTCACAGTAATTCCTCTTTAATTAATCCGGAGAGGCCTGAATTGTCGATGTTTCAATCCACTGATGTTCACATAATCTCCAAAGGGACTGTTGCGATTAACATTAGTCGGATGTTTACTAACATGTCTAACGCAGAATAGGAAATCATCTGATAATAGGAATTTCGTTAAGAAGACTTAATTGGGAAGAAATATTTTTAATAGGTGATTTGCGTGCTTGCTGATGTGTTTATCTTTGATTTCTAAATCACGGTTATGTATTTTTCGTGTTTTCGATGATTTAGAAGGGCAAATTTCATTTACAGAATAGAGGAGAATCAATTGAATATTTATTATATGCTTTGTAATATGCAAAATATTTATTAACATTTTCCTGCTACTTTCAGGAGAACAACAATATCTTTCTTTCTATTTTATGTATTTAAATATATTATTTTTAAAATTACTTGATTTTAATATCACATACTTAAAAAAATCAAAATAGAATATATTTTGTAAAGGTATATTTCCTTTATGTAACGAATTATGTAATGTATGAAAAATTGCTCAAAAAAAAAAAAAAAAAAAAAAAGTTAATATGGAAGGGAGAAGATAGTTTTATCAATGAATGAGAATGATTTTCGGATGCACAGGAGGCGAAAACACCTTTATAATTTTGTGATAGCCCCCCCTTTACCCCTTTGGGGGTGGGGTGGGGAATAAAAGAGTGAAATTACTGATTCATTGACTCAACACAGCCGAGGCGATTCTATGAGTGATAGATTCGCAAATTTTGGTGTGTACTTTGGTTTTAGAACCCTAACGCCCATTAAGGCATGATTTTGCTAAATATCCCCCGCTCTCCCTGGGGCGGGGGGGGGGGCAGAAGGCAAAAAAAATCCTAATACACATAATTCGGCTCCAAATTGCTTCACGGTGAAGAAATTGCAAAGAAAGAGACTAGACTTGAGTGTAAAAAAAAAGCATTTTCTGCAATTTCAGTTTTGGATTTTTAAGGGGGAGGAGGGGGTAAAAACGGTTTTCGGAGGCAAATATAGCAAAATACGGATTTTCAAGTAAAACTCTACCAATAATAGCCCAAATGTATGGAAAATCGCCAAGAGTCTTCTTGAGGATATTTCCTAAAACTTACTTTTGATTTTTCTCGATTTTCGATAATGGGGGGAGGGGGGGGGGTTACGAGGAGGCAAAAGTGACCACCTCTTTTAACGCTTAATTCGTCCGTGGAAATCTTTAGGAGCTAAGGTCACAAATTTTAATGTATGGCCTATTTACGTGTGTCCAACACCCATTGTAACGGGATTTTGTGAATGCCCGCCATTACCCCTTTGTAGGTGGGGTGGGGAATAAAAGAGTAAAATCGGGGTGGGGAATAAAAGAGTAAAATCACTGATTCATTGACTCAATAGAGCCGGAGCGCTTCTATGGGAGCTAGATTCGCAAATTTTGGTGAGCACGGTGTTTTAAGGATCCTGACGCCCTTAAGCCGGGATTTTGCGAAATATCCCCCGCTCCCCCTGGGAGGGGGGGGGCAGAAGGGAAAACTCCTTTTTTAAGCATAATTCGGCTCTAAATTGCTTCACGGTGAAGAAATTGCAGAGAGACAGACTAGACTTGAATGAAAAAAAGCATTTTCTGCGATTTGAGTTTTGGATTTTTAAGGGAGGGGGGTAAAAACGATTTTCGGGGGCAAATTTAGCAAAATACGGATTTTCAAGTAAAACTCTACCAATAAAAGCCCAAATGTATGGAAAATCGCCATGAGTCTTCTTGAGGATAGTTCCAAAACTTATTTTTGATTTTTTCTGATTTTCGATATTGAGAGGGGGGGGGTTTACGAGGGGGAAAATTTGACCCACTCTTTTAGCGTTTAATTCGTCCGTGGAAATCTTTAGGAGCTGAGGTCGCAGATTTTAGTGTGTGGCTTATTTACGTGTGACCAACATCCATTGTAACGGGATTTTGTGGAAGCCCGCCTTTACCCCTTTGGAGGTGGGGTGGGGAATAAAAGAGTAAAATCACTGATTCATTCACTCAATAGAGCCGGAGCGCTTCTATGGGAGATAGGTTCACAAATTTTGGGGAGCACGTTGTTTTTAGGACCCTGACGCCCATTAAGACGGGATTTTGCGAAATATCCCCCGCTCCCCCTCGGGGGGAAGAAGGCAAAAACTGCTTTTTAAACATAATTCGGTTCCAAATTGCTTCACGGTGAAGAAATTCCAGAGAGAGAATAGACTTGAATGCAAAAAGAGCATTTTCTGCGATTTGAGTTTTGGATTTTTAAGGGGGGGGGGGGGGGGTAAAAACGATTTTCAGAGGCAAATTTAGCAAAATAGGGATTTTGAAGTAAAACTCAACCAATAATAGCCCAAATGTATAGAAAATCGCATAGAGTCTTCTTGAGGATATTTCCTAAAACTTACTTTTGATTTTTTCCGATTTTCGATATTGGGGTGGGGGAGTTACGAGGGGGCAAATTTGGTCCCCTCTTTTAGCGCTTTATTCGTCCGTGGAAATCTATAGGAGCTAAGCTCACAAATTTTAGTGTGTGGCTTATTTAAGTGTGTCCAACACCCATTGTAACGGGCCCCCCTACTCCCCCTTGGGAGTAGAGGGGGGGAGGAAATAATCACGCTTCGAAGCATAACTTTACTTCAAATTATCTCAGTAAGATTAAATTTTATGTGTGGGTTGTTTATGCGTTTCCAACACTCCCTATAAAAGAATTTTACGAAATTTCTCCCTCCCCTATTTAATGGCGGGGGTGGGGAATAAACACGCTCATGCATAAATTTGCTTCAAATTATCTCAGTTAGATTAAGTTTTATGTATAAATTATTTATGTGTTCCCAACACGCACTGTAAAGGGATTTAACGAAATTTCTCCCTCCCCCCCCTCTGTTATGACAGGGAAGGGGAGGGGGTAATAAACACGTTTCACAGCATAACTTTGCTTCAAATTATCTCGGTAAGATTAAATTTTATGTGTAAATTGTTTCTGCGTTCCCAACACGCACTATAAAGCAATTTTACGAAATTTCTGCCTTCCCCCCTCTTAAGAACAGGGGGGGTAAGGAACACGTTTCCAAGCATAACTTTGCTTCAAATTATCTTGGTAAGATTAAATTTTATATGTGGGTTGTTTATACGTTCCCAACACGCACTATAAGAGGATTTTATGAAATTGTGCCCTCTCCCCCTTCAAGTGCGGGGAGGGGTTCAAAAACACACTTATATGAGTTACTGTGCTCCAAATTATCTCAGGAAAGCGATTTTTTGATGTGTAGATAGGTTATCCGTACTCAAGACACACACTGCAAAGGGGTTTTGTAAAATTCCACGATATCCTCCTTGGGGGTGGGATGGTGAAATCCTTTCTTCATGCATAACTCAACTCTAAACATCTTAGGCGATTTTTTATGCGTAGGCTGGTTATGATTTCCCAACACGCATTATAAAGGGATTTCATGAAATTTCTTCTTTCCTCCCTTTAAAGACAGCGGAATGTAGGGGGGGGGGGGCAAAAACACGTTTTAAAAAGTAACTCTGCTCCAAATTGTCTCAGGAAAGCGATTTTGTGATTTGTCCATTGGTTATGTGTACTCAGCACACACAAACTACAAAGGGATTATTTGAAATTCCGTGTTATCACCTCCCCCCCCCTTTTTGAGGGTTCGTGGGTAGAAAACATGTTTCCACACGTAACATTTTTCAAAATTATCATACAATGACAATTTTTGATGTGTGGACTGCTTATACGTATACAACACAGACTACAAAATAATTTTGTGAAATTACACCCTTCCGCCCCTTAGGGGTCGATGGGGGCAAAAATATGTATTCAGGCGTAACTCTGCAGTAAATTGTCTTACGAAGGATCTTTTTTATGTGTGGGCCATGTTACATGTACCTAACTGATACTATAAAGTTATTTTGAAAAAAATTCCTCCCCCTTCTTTCCTTTAAGAATGAGGCTAAAAAACACAGGGGGTGGGGCTAAAAGACATGTTTTAAAACATAACTCTGCCTCAAATAATCTGAGGATCTCATTTTTTTTTAATGTGTCGGTTATGTACGTGTATCCAAAATGAACTATAAAGGGATTTTGTGAAATTACTCCTATCCCGCTCTTAGTGGTGGGCGGGGCAAAAAACACGATTTCAAGCTTAAATGTGCTCTAAATTACCTTTGAATGGCAAATTTTGGTGTGTGGGTTTTGATTAAATGTACTTAATATGCGCTTTGATGTGATTTTGCAAATCTTCCCATTTTATCCGCGAGTAAGGGGGAGTAAAATGCAGGCAAGGTGCTACCGAAAGCATTGTGTCTCCAGATTCAAAGTGTGGCGTGTAGAAAAACCGCTAACATTTTTTTTTTTTTTTTTTTTTTTTTTTTTTTTAATTATTATTTTGATATGGTATTTTGAGAAATCATTTCAATATAATGACCAGCGAAGCGGGCAAAGCCTGCTAGTTTAATATAAAATATTTGCAATGTTTATTAAGAAACAAACCAAATAGAAAAACAAACAAACAACAACAACAAAAAAGCTTTAAATTTAAGAAATTAACTTCAGGCTTAACAAGCTTACTCTATTTGATTCATATATAGTATTTGCCATCAGGCTATTTTGACTATAATATGTTTTTAATAACAAAATCACAGTATTAGAGTCAGCCATCAGAAAAGTTGTATTTTATGCAACAAGTGTTTTTTTTTTTTTTTTTTTTTTTTTTTTCTAAAGAAAAAAAAATTACAACTATTAATTTAACCACTGGTAATTATCAGAAGATTTTTGTATCTCAATTTAATAATAATATCAATGATTGATTAATTACAGATTTATTAAAGAGGAAGGTATAATAATATTATAGTTTTAAAAAGTAAAGAACACGCTTTCATAGAAATGTGAACTAAAAAGCACAAAATATCTATCTTAGTATTAAAATGCAGGGTAAGAGAAAATCGTGTGAGTGACACACCATAATATTTATGTACATTTAAATCTTTAAATAAAATAATTTAGAATTAAACAAAAACCATTTTTAAAAAATCTTCCCTGACTGGGCTCGAACGCTAGACCTTTAGTTTCGTAGCGCGGAGCTTCACCTCAGAGCCACAGCGTTCACGTAGGGGAAGACTTTCTTTTACAATATTTTGTTTACTCCCAGAGTGGTTACAAACATACAAACATACATACAAATATGATACAGGGAAAGCTAATAAAAGCGTGTTAAAAAAGCTATTATCTGAAGCAGCTGATTATTTGTCAATTATTTATTTATTACCACTGGACCAAAATTTAAAATTTGAAATAAGGTATTATAAGGTCATATGTGTATTAGTAAGATTTCCAAAAATTACTGTCACTTACAAAAAGAAATTAAGAAAAAAAAATCATGCGGTTTACATCGATTAATAACAAGTTCCAATTGTATGTAACAATTCCATCGTTTGACCTTAAATGTTTTTTGCCTATGTTATCACAGTACGGACAGGCATAAGAACAGAAAGACAAATACATAGACAAATTAAATTCTTAATCAATCTTAAACAATATTGAAAAATATCAAAAAGACTTGATATAAACGAAAATAGAATTCCAGAATATTCCAAATGTAACCCTTAATGTATCTGATTTTAGTGTAACCCTGTAAATCTGAACTCTAAGCTTATCAAATGATATACAACATGTCATTTGAACAGATTAATAGTAAATATAAATTCCTTTTACAGTAGAAAGTTATTTGTGATTTATTAAAATGCACTTTCTAAAACGCTCCTTTTTATTTCTTATTTTTTCTTTTGTGTGTGTGTGTGTGTTTCCCTGTACACAAACCAACTATATTAATGTCATTTTATATAGGAAACAATGCAAAGTGAATTTAAATATTGCTAAGGAATCCTGAAAATATTTTTGAACTCTGGAAGAAGGCAGACGGACAGAGAGACGGATAGACCGTCAGACAAACAGTAACCTAGTTCTAATCATATATACTCTTAAACATTGTTATGAAGTGTTTAAATGCTTAATAGAAATAGAAATGCAATTTCAGGGCTAGCAGAGTAAAATTAATAAAATTATATAACAATTCCAAATATTAATGTTTTGCTAAAGCTAAACTATCGACAAATTCGAATTCATTGGCATTCTACACATTTTAATTACTATTTTGTTGTTTTGCTATAATTTTAAGTAAAAGCTGTAATAAAACTAAAAGAACTATTTTGTGCAAACTCTCCTTACAGGGTAGATATGATTACGCACATGGGTAGGGGGGATTGCGTTTACTTATAACAACAATTAAATTGTTAACAACCAGAACACGAACGCAAACATTATGCCATTATTTACTTCATTCATCTGGCATTATTTACTTCATTTTCACTGGGGAAAAAGAATAACATGTTTCATTTTCATTAAGATTTGTGCAAATTAAATATATTAAAATGTAGTTATCGAAATACCTCTCATAAAATAAAATGCTTTGGAATACTTTCGGTTTTCCCTGTATACAAAACAGTAGTGGCATTTATTCCATTTTCAGCAAGGAGCATCTGATAAAGAACTTGAATATCTTATTTTAATTCCAATAAGATTTTGCAAATTAAAGTTATTAAAATATGATTTGTAGAAATACCTCTTATTGAACGCATTGGAATAATTTCGAATGTCTCTGTACACAAAATAGTAGTGATATTTACTACATTTCCAATAGAGAACATTCCATAGTAAACTTGTATATTATATTTGAATTTTATTAAGATTTGTCCAAACTAAATACATTAAAATATGGTTTATAAAATTGCCACTCATAGAAAGCAATGCTTTGGAATGCGTTCATATATCGCTGTACATAAACCACTGGTGGTATTTACTCCATTTTCAATAGGAGAAACATCCTATAGTAAACTTAAATATCATACATCAGCTTCAAGAAATCCCATTAATATTTACAGAAATAAGAGCGCACATACAGACGGACAGAGCGAGTGTCGTACAGACAAAAGGACAGGCAGGCAAAGAAACTAAGTCATAAATACTTTCCAAGTTTGTTGAAAAGATTATATATATATATATAGAGAGAGAGAGAGAGAATTTTTACTACTGAAAATGGTGTTTAAAAAAAATAGAAAAGAAAAAAGAAAGAAAGAAAATAAAAATAATGTAATTCTTAATATATATATATATATGATTTATGATTTTTGTATAAATAAGAATAAAAAATTAGGATTATTAAACTACAATTGCAAAATCTATGATATATAAAGATTTTCAGTTTCGAAAAATTTGTTATTAAGATATCAGTTAATAATTGACAGTTATTAGATCAATTTCTTCTCAATTAAAATCTAATCAACATTGAAAGATACACATTTTTGTGAGTTTCATAAATTCTTATAGTAAAATTAATTATATATAAATCGTACATTAATTACGTCAATACAAATAATAATTATTTTGTTATTCATATTCTTAAAGAATATTTTAAATCGATTAAAAATTGAGCATTTCAGAAATTAAATTATATCTCTTCTCAGAAAAAAAAAAGGTCCGCGTTACTATTTTCATAAAAAATTTAAAGTGCATTAAAAAATGTCGCTTTAAAAGTTCAATATAGAAGACTTTCTCTTTTATTAATCAGCCGAATTTTAAAAACAAATTTGCTTTAGCCCATAGAGTATACATATTATTTTTGTAAATACCTAACAAGGAAACATTCAAAAGGTGTCGTCTTCAAAAAATATTCAAAACTATATATGTGATTCTACTCTTCTTAAAACACCAGAAAGTGAAAAAAATATCGGCTGAAATGAATTACAGCGACCACAAAAAATTATCAATACTAAGCCTACTTGGCGATTTCACATTGTTAGGCGATTGATTTTAAGTACTTGGCGGAGAAACAATACACGGTTCTGTTCGCACACGGTAATCTCGGTGATAGCGAACTGAAAGCCTAACTGCGCTAAATCGCCAAATATGCTTAATTTTGATATTTTTTTGTGGTCGCAGTAATTCATTTGAGCCGATATTTTTTCACTTCCTTGTGTTTTATGAAGTGTAGTATCACATATATTTTTTTCAATATTTTTTGAAGACGAAATTTTTTTAATGTTTCCTTGTTAGTAATTTTTTGTTATGGTTAAATAGCTATTTTAATTTTTTTTTAAACTTCTCAAAATAGAATAGATTTAAACTTATACTTTACTTTGTGTTTCTTATTTTATACTTAAGTTATTTATTTTTGACTTCTCACTCAGATCACAATTTCCTTTTTTTTTTCTTTCTTTCTTTTTTTTAAAGAAACTATTATATTCCCATTGGTATATGTGGTTGTATTATAAAAATGTGTACAGCTAATAAGAAGGAAACTCATAATTGCATGCTTAGACCAAATTGCATTTCAAGCACTGCTCTTTACAAGGTGATCTTAGATATTTTCATTTTTATTTATTTTTTAACTGGTCTTCCTAGGGCTCTCACGGCTAAACGTCACTGAAATATATGAAACGTATGAGGAAACGTATAAAATCAAAAGTATTCGGCCATTTATGGAAAGGTAGTCTACAGAAATACTCCAAATAATGCTGAAAAGCTTGCTTTTAAGAGAAAAAAAATATGACAATACCAGAGAGATTTTTTAATAAATTTATAAAAAAAATATTAGGAATAAACTGTCAAATTTTCGGTCTACCATTTGTCAAACAAGTTTAAACTAAATATTTTTCTTTAATATAATTACAACTTTAAGTGTAAAAGACTCCTAATAAATACATGATATATATTTATCGAGTTCAAACACTGCCAAAGATCTTTTCTTGATGACCCATATTATGCTTGTTCTAGAGAAAGAGAGATCTATCTTTCACCTGCCAAACTGTATAAAAGAATAAACTAGAATAAATCAGATGATTTATTCCACTGAAGTTTTTAAATTTCTTCTTTCGTAAATTTTATTTGCAAAAGAATTCTTCGATTAAAAAAAAGAGAGAATAATCTTGCGAATAGGAACCTTAAAAAAGAGAAAGAGGGTTTTTTTTTTTTTTTTTTTTTTTTTTTTTTTGTTTGACTAAAAAAAAAATATTATTATTATTATTTTTTTCAATAACATAATAATATTATTTAAGGGCTCTCTTCACTCACCACCGCCGGAAGCCGAAGCTAATGTTATTACATGGGAAATTTATTTTTACAAATAATTTATTAACTAATACATATTTTTAAATTCTGTTTATATATTCTGAAAATTCCCAGCTGTTAAATTGATGGACCTTTTTGAAAAATTATTTTTTTAATTTTTTATATTTTATTTTGAAACTGCAACATACGAATTTTCAATATATGATATTTTTTTTTTTTTTTTCATTTTGCAATTTGAAAATAAAATATTAAAAATTAAAAAAAAAATACATTTTTAAAAAAGGTCCGTCAATTTAACAGTTAGGAATTTTCTGAATGGGAAAACAGAATCTAAAAATATGTATTAACTAATGAGTTATTTGTAAAGAAAATTTCCCCATGGCTCGGGCTTCCGGCGACGGTAAGTGAAGAGGGCCGTTAAAACAATAATAAGTAACATGTAATTTGTATAATTATAGTTGTTTTTGTGTATCATTTGTCAAACGCGTTAAAATCAAATTAACTTTATTTAATAGAACGTAATCTTCACCCGAAAAGATTCCTAATAAATGATATTTATTTATATGATTGAAGAATTCCCAATAATCATTTCTTGATACTCCACGTTATTCTTGCTTTAAAGTGCTAAAAATCTATTTTTTACCTGTCGATTTACATAAAAGGGAAAAAAGATGAATAAATCAGATGGTTTATTTCACTGAAGTTTTTAAATTCCCTTTTTCATAGCTTTTACTCTCATTGGAATTGTCCGATTTAAAAAAAAATCACTCCAACTTGAAGTTTAAATAAAAAGGAGAGAGAAAGTGAAAATGCGTTTATTATAAAGATATTTCTTCTAATTATTAGCTGGGTAGTGTTATTTAGAACATTAATATATTATAAAAATTTATTTTTATGTGTAAAAATTTGTCTTACAAGCACCTGTCTTAAAAATAAGGTTAATCGATACACTTTGAAGTATTAAATATGTTTGAAAGTTAAAAATATGAGAATTGTAAAACTTTTTTTTTTAATATTTTTTTTTCCCAAAATGAAAGCTTTGCGAGTGTGGTATTTAGAATTTTACTTCAGAGTCATGTTTCAATTTTGCAATTTTATCCTAGAAAATCGCAGAAACTTTTTTTTTATGTTATTCTGTAAGGTTTTAAAAAACTTTTCACTTATACTAATGAAAAGCTATTTAATGAGTATGACATCAAAAACTCTGAGAAATCATTATGATTAGAAAATGGACGAAAATATTTTTCAAGGAAAATAATCCCGTTTACTGCATTTCATTCTTTAAAATCTATATTTATTCAAAACTTAATATATATATCAACATTTGTTTTCAGAAAGCATCCGTATACTATTTTTCTTTAAATTGTTTCAGAGCAAGCGTTTAAGCTGTGTGCACTTGTATTTTTAATACAATGCTCACTGTTAGACAGATTAAATTTGAAAAATACAAGTATAAAACTTCTAAAAAGCATTTTATTTTGCTTCCAACATTTTCTTTTAAAAAATATTTATTATTCAAATTACACTGGTCTACAGTGGTTCGGTAACAACGGTCAAATTGTTATTTTTATTATTAATTCCAATTTTTATTTAAATATCTGCAAGTAAAAATGCCCCACCATGTCACATTTTTCTGTTAGAGTATCAGAAAAATGGCAAGTTTTACGATTTTGTATCAATTCCACAGTTTCACAGGTGGTAACCCTTTCTGCTGGCAACCCAGAGTCCTAGCAACTCAAAGTCCAGGCAACCATGTTTGTTTCATTTTTTTTTTTTTTTTTTTTTGTTAAGGTAACAGAAAATGGCAAATTTTACTATTTTTTTTATGATTTTTACAATACAGTCGACACTAGCCAATAATTCCGATGCCAAAAAAGTAAATTTAATGCTATTTTGTTAAATAAATCCTTGTCGAATCATGTTCTTAGACTGACTAAGAACATGACTCGACAAGGATTTATTTAACAAAGCAGTATTACATGTACTTTTTTTAGACAGGGATTATTGCTAGTGCTCGGATACTTTTGCTGCTGACTGTATCACACATGGTAACCTTTCGTGCTATCAACCCTGCCTCCTGGCCATCCTCTCTGCTGTAAACCCCTGTTTGGCAACCCTGTATTCGTACCTTATCAGTTTCTTTTTTTTTTTTTTTTTTCTGGTATTCCAGGTAACAGATATTCTTTGTTAAGTATGATTGTGCTGTTTTGTAGTTAAAGTTGCATGTTCAAAATGGCAAGTTTTCAATGTAGAACCTGTAAAATCGTACCCGATAAGTTTTGCTGTATTTGTGACCTATTCATATTAAAATCACAAGGTAGACGTTTAACACACGACGTAAAACAGCCTATTTTTTTGTATTTTGGTTTTAAAATAACAAATAACAACAATTCAATCATTTAGTGTATTTTCCATTTTTTTATGTTCTGCTTAGTCTACAATATGTATATTATCACCATATTAACAGTATTCCATGCTAAATTAATAATATTGATAGTAATAATGCATTATTACTAATGCATAATTAATAAATTCGTTGAAAAGCTTTCCTTTTTCGCTGTAAAATCATGTACAACACTCAAATTAAGTACACGTTTAAACAAAATGAAAAACGCTTTTTCCTAAGAGCTCACAATTATGCCAACCAACCCCGGGTGCGGAAATATTTGATAAACCTGTAGTGGCGAGTTGACAAAACGTGATATGGATAGGGATACTTAGGCAGAACACGGAGATGTTCGAAGGAAAACATTTATTTATTTATTTATTTAAACGTTTTAAAAAATGATATTTGGCTATAAACGTACAAACCGATAATGAATTCATTAAGGAAAATAAATTTTGGTTATTGTAATAGATACCTACAGTTATTGAGATAGATTTAGCTCAGTGTTTTCAATCACCCACGAAAAGTGGTTTAAAATTTTAAGCATCAGAATCAATCACAGAAACATAAACATCAGGAAGAATAAAGAACAAAATTAATGATGCATGCATGCAACAACAGTTAACCCCTTTTTCGAAAACCATCGCAAACAAGATTCAGTTTTATTTACGGATTCACCAGACCAAAAAAATTATGATGAAAAATGTACTTGCATTTTTACACTAAAATGACGACTATATTTTTTCTTCATGACGCTTCTAAGCATATTGAATTTACGGTAGTTGATTAGTTACCTTTACGGACACTTCCTACTAGTAAAATTCCAGCGCTCTACCTCCACTGTCACTGTGGCAGGAAATAATAACTGAATGCCAACTAGCTCTTTATGCCATCAAACCCTGATCTCCCCGTACATGAATCTATATTGAATATGAAGATACATAAGTTTTATCCTAACAATTTAGGAATTAAAATATTTTTAAATTAATATCTTTCAAGGTTTTTAAATTCTAGCAATTATTTTATATTATCGAACACACAAAAGTGCTCGATATTATTGAATAAAAATATTACTTAATAATGTTCAATAATTAATACACTGCAATAATTTTCCAAAATTATCTCACAAAATTATCTCCAGATTTGTGCAATATTAAAATACACGGAAGTGACATCATACAGTTATGAGGATTAAAATAAACAACGCAAACTTAGAATATTTGGCTAAACAAGCAAATTTATGAAGGTTTTGTGCACAATCTAACGAAACAATAGATAAAGGAATGGATGTCAAGGTAAGTCCAGTGACACATTTTTAACATATTTTCATTTGACATTGAAAGATAAATTCAAATAGTCTTTCATTAACTACTCCAAAGCGAAATAAAAATTACTCTAACTTATTATTTTTCCCTTCTTAAAAAAAAAAAAAAAAAAAAAAAAAAAAAAAACTTATACAGAAACCACAAGAGATCTCTTGACAATACTTCAGATAGTATTATTTGCTCTTAAACCTAAGATAATGTATGTAAATCCCCTGATGACAGCTTCCGATCAAATGGATATAAAGCTACTGTGAGTCACTGAGTCAAACTCTAAGCTTTTTTTTTTTTTTTTTTTTTTTTTTTTTTTTTAATCCAAGGTCAAGCATTTTCCTTTACTCTGGATTAAATCAAAAAGCTTTTAAGAAAAGTTTTTATCTTAAAATTCTATGCATATGTATTACGAAATAGACTGAAAAAAAAAAATCTTTATTGCTGCGTATGAATTTTATTAACCTTTTTTATCAAAAAATAGTTACACGGAGATCTTGTCAGCTATTTAAGGTTATATAAGTGAGTATGTATGTGCGCTGATTTCAATGCAATGAAAATCGTAGTTTCCTAGGCTTTATTTTTATCTTATACACTTTTCTAGCTAAGTAGTTTATAATTTTTAAACCTATAGGTGTAATTTTTAACCGTTATAATTTACATGAATGTATGTGTGTTCTGATTATAGTGTAACTAATATCTTAATTTTCCCCGTGTTTTCTTTTTTATGATAATCTTTTTCTTAAGTAGCTTTAATAACTTGCCTTATTTTTCAGAAGAAAATCTTGTAATTGCGTGCAGCTCTAAGATTTTTCTGCGTTTGTTTCACATTAAAAAAAAAAGCTAAATTCATAAAAACTAGATAAACAAAGTAAAAAAAAAAAAAAAAAAAAAGTTATTTATATAGAATAAGTCTTCACTGGCGTACTGAAACATTTCTCATGATATTTATTTGAAATTCAATTAAATTTCATGTAACAAACGTTCAGATGCACATACATTTTCTTAATATTTGTATTATGAATATATGTCGCTTGGTACTATAGTATTTATTGCTGAATTAGCATTTCAATTTTTATTATTTTAGCTTATTTTTTCTTCAAGTTTAATTTCCTTATTATTTTTCAGTTATATATATATATATATATATATATATATAGCTATATATTAGGGTGGTCCTTAAAAATTAACATTTAAATTTTGTATGGGGCACCCGCTTATTTTGTTCTATGTATAAAATAAAGACTTCCACAAAAATCTCAAAATTTTAAAACAAGTTTTAAGGGTGGCTACCGAGGTTTAAAAAAATTAAAAATTGACAAATTTAACATATTTTGTAATTTCATTATAAATTATTATATTTTAATTACATTAAAAATCGAGACAATATACATTAAAATATTCAATTTAAAATATTAAAATACACATAACTTAAATTTAAACGTTTCGAGCCTTGTTTGAGGCTCCTCATCAATAAAATGCATTAAAAGTAAACGCTGAAAAGAACAACAGATTTCCTTTACGAAAGTACAGCATATTCAGCAGGACTAAGGCTCCTATATATACGAGCTGGCGCATCCGACATTTTTTTGCCTTAGGGTTGCCGCATGTACCCAGCGTGATAAACAAACGGCATCCATTGTTTCTACCGTCTTGCTCGTAATTTTAGTGAAATAAACTGCAATATGGGAGGTTGTTCAGCAATAAACTGCTGTAAACACTCCAGAAAAGGATACAAAATGTTTAGGTTTCCTTCGGATAATGCAAGAAGGAGAAAATGGGCTGCGAATTGTCGTCCAGATTTTTGGATCCCGGGACCTAATGCACAGCTTTGCATAGTAAGTTTTATTGTTATTCACTTATACTTTTCTTTGCATTTCTGACATTTATAAAGTAAAAAATTTAAAAAAAAAGTATTATTTAAATCTAAATATGTATTTTAATAACCATAAATTATTTTAAGAAACGCTTTTTTACTGTGTGTTTGTAGAGTCTTGGTGACGTTTGGTTCGCCAAAGTTGTCTTGTTTCCGTGTCCTGATAGTATTAGGTCGTCGAAAAAACTTTCCAATTTTAATTGGTACGCTCTTTTTTTTCCCCCCTTTCAAATGTTATGAATTATTTAAGAAACAGAAACAGATTACTTGTGTTGCTTATCATTTTTGGTCGATTTTATTTTTAGATGAAAATTTCTTTAAACCACCAGTGAAGCGATAAAATCGCCAAGCGGAAATGCTGTCCTCTTACGAGGCAAAAAAATGGCGGTGATGCGCCGGCCTATTATTTATTTAAGGGGCTCTAAGCAGGACTTGTGAATGCGTCATTAAGCGGTGAAAAATTCTGTTTCGTATACTATCCTCCCAGGAAAATCCTTGAATGGTAATTTGAACAGTTAGATACGATTATTTTAGTATTGTTAAAATCATGTAGATGGTCTATTTCTATGGCACGCTGCACTATTTTAGAACGAATATCGCGGTTTTTGAAATTTCTTTTATGTTTGAGAATTCGAGTATGAAGGAAACGGCCAGTTTCACCAATATAAACAGAACTGCAAGATTTACAAGTAATATTATAAATAAGCCCTGTACGCGAAAAGGAGGGATACTGATAAGGAGCCTAAAATAAGGCTCGAAATGTTTAAATTTATGTTATGTGTATTTTAATATTTTAAATTGAATATTTTAATGTATATTGTCTCAATTTTTAACTTAATTAAAATATAGTAATTTATAATGAAATTACAAAATATGTCAAAATTTAATTTTTCCAAACCTCGGTAGCCATCCTTTATACTTGTTTTAAAATTAAATATATATTAATTTCTCAAAGATAGCTCTAAACATCATTATGAACATGAATATTAAAAATTTCCGTTACATATATGTTCCTCATTAAACTTACGTATTTCTATAATTTTTTAATAGCACTTATTTCAAAATTGAGATAAAGCTATGGACAAATACCTTTAAATAATTAATATCACACCAGTTTTTAAAATTCGCATAAAATATACTGAAAGAAAGTTAATTAAAACTTTAAATATGAACTTCAGCTCTTGCTTTTTAGGAAATGCTTGTTCTGTAAATGTGATTAGACAATATTATATATTTCATCATCTGTTTTCTTGCATTTATTTTTATGTATTTATTTATTTATTTATTTTTTTTTTTTACGATATATATATATATATATATATAATAAATAATTTAATTCCTTTACAATACTCAGCAAATAAGAGAAAGATGAAAATACCAACAATGATATTAATATTTAGAAGGATTACTTATAAAGTTATTGTCACAAATACCATTTAAGTAAAATTCACCGATTAGTAAAATCATGTTAAAATACTTACACAGAAGAGAAATGACGTAGATATCACTAATGCCTAAAACAATGAGATAGTTTTTTTAATCCATTTATCGAGTAAATTCAGCAACACAAGATAAGAATTGCAAGAAATAAACCAAAATACTATTGAAATAAAAAGGAATGCATGAAGGAAAAATAGAGTTAAAAATGTTGAAACCCAGTACAGTTCTCATCAGGAAACTAGCTGTACTGTCAACATGAGATGCAAGATTTCGAATATTGTATAGCTAGTTCAGCAAATATACAATACTAGTTCCAATCTTGCATAAAAAAAAAAAAAAAAATAGAAAGATAAAAGGAAAATGGCTGATAAAACAACTTAACCAAAATGAAAAATGATATTCGTGAAAGACGAGGGCCACATGCAATTCAAATCCAAATCGAATAAAAGTCCAGGCGGTTGCCAAACGAACTAACTGAAAAGAAATGTTTAAAAGTAGAGAATCGATTAATCGAAATAATTTCTGAAATGAAATAAATGTAAGCATGAAGTGATATTTATTGTGCTTAATATTTAAAAGCTGAAATCACAAATAAAGAATTTTCTAGAGGGAAATTTAAGTATAATGCAGAACAATACGATTGTCACTGTATGGCATAAGTTCGACACAACGTATGAGCGCGCCATCTAACGTGGAAAAAATAAGTTACTATTAATTGATGTAAGAAAAAGTGTACGATTAGAGGTTCAATTGACATGAGTGTAATTTAGATTCTTAAGTTAACAGAAGAAAAGACCAACAAGTGATTATAAAGTCATTATTATTAAGAAATTGGTGAATAATTTTAATTTTTAAATTTCAATAATTATTATTGTTATTAATATTATTATTAGTATTAGTATTAAGTAGGAAAATGGTGAATAGGTTTAATTTTTTTTTTTTTTTTTTTTTTTTTTAAGTATTATGGTATTAATATATTATTGTTATTATTTTTATTATTATTATTAATTAGAAAAATGGTGAATAAGTTTAATATTTTATTAGTTATTGTTAATAATATTGAATAGTATTTTTATTTTACGTTTAGTATGAACACTCCAAATTTGAATGAGATCTAATTTTTTTTTTTTTTTTTTTTTTTTTTAAATGAAGCAAATATATTATGAATTGTTGAAACTTAATCAATATCAACCAGAAAGAGATGATGTATCCCGTAATCGCAATAAGACCAGGCTTCCTATTTTTTTTTTTTTTTTTTTTTTTTTTTTTTTTTTATAATTTAAATTCAACAACCCACCCAACCAACCAGCCAAACAACACCACCCTTCCTCCTTAATCAAACATCTGCCCTCCCATCCGCCATATTTTAATTTTTTTTTTTTTTTTTTTTTTTTTTTTAATATAAAGATGTATATATATACATAAATACATTTTTTTTTTTTTTTTTTTTTTGAGACAAAGAACATTTATTGATAAATAATCGAATAAATAAATCTCTTGGGATAACCCATAGCAGTAGCAGTTTTAATTAAATTGTTAATATTCTTGTTTTTGTAATGAGATGAACAAAGTCTGTTTATTCGAAATAGATGATTAAGAATAATATTTCTGTATACAGATAAATGAAGACAAGAATTAAAATGTGTAAATAAATTTACTTTAAAACAGAAATCTTTTCGTTTATCATATAGATCAGTAGATATTTTACCACCATTTAATTTAAGTTGTAAATCTAAAAAGCTAATACAATTGTTGTTAATATAATTATGTGTTAGTGTAAGGTGAGAGGGATATTGAAATTTTAATGAAGATGGAGTAGAGTTATTAACATAAAAAATTATAATATCATCAATGTACCTATACATAATGACATTATCATTACAGAAACTTTGTTCATAATGGTATAAATATAAATCAGCTAACAGACTTGAGCTACAGCCCCCTTGTGGGATACCGACCTTTTGGATATAAATAGTGTTGTTATGTAGAATAAAATTATTGTGAATGATAAAATTTAAAAGAGTTTTAAAGGAAGCTGCACAAAGGTATTTAGGAAGAGAAAGTTCACTTTTAAAACTCAAATAAAGGTTGTAAATAATTTGATGAAGATCGGTTAAATTAATATTATTAAACAAGTCAGCAAAATCATAAGTAATAATTTCATTAACATTGTTCAGAGTTTTTACAATTTCTTTGAGTTGATAGCTATTTTTAAGACAATAGAAATTGTTGGATTTACTAATTAAGTTATAAATTTGTTTAAGAATATCAAGGAGGATTTTATTAGCATTATTATTATATGTATTACAACCAATAGTAACTGTTCTAAATTTAATAGGATTTTTATGAAATTTAGGAATAAGGACAATATAAGGATAATTGAAATTATTAAATGGAAGCTTTAATAATTTATAAAAGTTATGAATTTTTCTGTTATTAATTTTAATGTCACAACAGGTGGGATGAAAGTTAGCACTCGAAGAAATGGTTTTTTCAAGTAGAGAAAGATAATATTTTTTACATATTATGGCATAGTTATTCGGAGATTTATCAACATAAGTAATAACATAGTTTTGTTTGAGTACATTAATAGAATTAAATAGATCGGATTTACTGTAATATGTTAAATGTGTTTTATATTTTATTAATTCAGTTTTCAGTTTCGAAATCACTAAAACTTTCCATTGATTAAAATATTCAATAGGTTTATTATAGGAGATAGATATTTTATAGATAAACAAGTCAATATCAAAAGCTAATTGCTGTAAAATCTGTTGAATATTAGTTTTTGAAGGAAGTCTAAATTTTGTGCCATAATGCATAAATTTTTTTAAATTGCGGTTATTAACAAATTCAAGATCTCCAGTATTTATATGTCCATGGTTCTTGTCTACATATTTTGCATAAGAAGGATCATCACAACCACAGGATACATCAGAAATAAAGTTAGATTTTGACACTGAATTATAATTGAATAACAATCGACCAAGAGTAATAGGATATTTAAATGTACGAGAAATATGTAAATCATTGATGGGAAACATACAAGATTTAGCATTAATAATTGAAGTGATGTTGATTTTATTAAATATTTGATTTGAAAAATTAATAATTAACTGAGAATTAGATTGTATTTTTTGAAGTTTTTTAGAAATTTTGAGATTGAATTGTTTAATTCGAAATAAAATTATATCATAAAAAATATCAGAAAAGTGTTGATTATAACTATGGTTTTGAAATTCATGCAGATAATTAGTTAAAAACTTTTTTTTAATAGCAAATATAGACTTTCTTACAGAGAGCCAATCATAATTATCAAGATAATTTGACTGCATTTCATGAAGTTGTTTATTAATGGCATTTTTTGATATTGCAAAAACAGAAGATTTTTTACCTCGTTTGAATCTTGTGGTTTTCTGGTTGATATTATGATTAAGTTCATTGTAAATAGGGGAATAATCATGGAGGGGATTAATATTGGAATAAACCTTTACAACTTTATTGAAATACTCATGATTCAGACCATAAGGATAAATAGTATTATAAAATTTCATAAAATGGGATTCATAGAATAACATTACACTTTTATTTTTTTTAATCTTTATAATTTCAATGGTGCATGAACAGAAATCGTGTTGATTAAAATGTTTTAACTCAAGAGTAGATTTAAGAGAAATGTTATTAGAAGATAATTTTTTGGAGTCTGAGCGGTGTTGATTTATTCTTAAATGTAAAGGAGAAGAGGTTTCACCAATATATTGCATTTTGCATATGCCGCAACTAAGTCTATAAATTACATTATAGGCCTGACAAAAAGGAATCAGTTTAATATTATCACAAAGTTGGGATTTCAGCGCATTAGGGCAAGTCTTGCAGCGAGACGAATCACATTTCCTAAAAACAAGTTTGGAAGGAGGAGGCAATAGGTAACTTGATAACGATCCAGGAATGTCCCTATAAACATTCCTGTACCGGGCACAATACTGTTTATTAACAAAGTATTTCTTGCCAGGCACGATAAACTTACTTAGAACATTCATATCATGAAATAATGAGTTTTCGTTAAAGAAATTAACTTAACAATACAAGATAGAATAACAATGATTCATTTTGAAAATA
The DNA here is from genome assembly GCA_963930645.1 of Salticus scenicus. Lineage (NCBI taxonomy): Eukaryota > Metazoa > Arthropoda > Arachnida > Araneae > Salticidae > Salticus > Salticus scenicus. Next base: position 104,229,556 of record OZ005649.1, read on the forward strand.
ATAATACTTGATTAAATGATGCATTACCAATATAAAAAATAAAAAATAAAATTATTTTTTTAATTTTTTAATCCTTTCAAATTTTCTAGGTTAAATTCATATTAGTATATTCACATTCACATTTTTACAATATGTACAACAAACTTCCAAGTATAACTTTCTAAGCTCAATGCAAAACTTATGCCGATCAAAACACCAACTAAAAAATGATAACAAGAAAACCCAAAGAAATCCAAATGAGAAATGCAATAATTTTTAATAGTCCGAAATCATGAGCAATAAAGATGACTATCACAAGTAATGATTAATTCAAGAATCAGTTAATATTACCTTAAGGAAGATTATGACATCTTAATGAATGTAAATTAATTCATACTAATTGGAGTCATTAACTATTTACAATTTAGAGGTAAAGAGTTGGTATTTCAAACAACGAATTAAATGCCAAGTATAATATGCAAATATTAATATTATAAGAAAATATTCATGAATTGCATAAAATCAATGTCAGGAAAAATAATTGAAATAATACACATTTGCATAAGCGCATTAGCAGCTATAGTCAAAGTGTATATAATTTTTAAAAATAGTGTTAATGCCAAAATAGGCCATTATGTGTATATATGTAATAATATATACATTAAGCAATAATTTTGAAATAAAGTTAATATATAATTAAAATACATTTAAAAATTTTGCGCTTAAGCAGCAGATTAAATTTAAATGTAAATATAATAAATAATTTAATTCCTTTACAATACTCAGCAAATAAGAGAAAGATGAAAATACCAACAATGATATTAATATTTAGAAGGATTACTTATAAAGTTATTGTCACAAATACCATTTAAGTAAAATTCACCGATTAGTAAAATCATGTTAAAATACTTACACAGAAGAGAAATGACGTAGATATCACTAATGCCTAAAACAATGAGATAGTTTTTTTAATCCATTTATCGAGTAAATTCAGCAACACAAGATAAGAATTGCAAGAAATAAACCAAAATACTATTGAAATAAAAAGGAATGCATGAAGGAAAAATAGAGTTAAAAATGTTGAAACCCAGTACAGTTCTCATCAGGAAACTAGCTGTACTGTCTATATATAAATCAAATAATATTTCTTTATTTATTCTAACTCTTGTACAAATATATATATATATATATATATATATATATATTTCAAGTTAAAAGCGTGCATACAGTTTCCTTTTATTCTTCTCGGACATCAAGTTTTCTGGTATTTTGTCTGCTTTTCTTTCCTAGATGCTGCTGGGCAAAGCGCAGCCGTTTGTTAAAAACAAAATAAAGAAAGCACAAAGGACATTATTTAAAGAGAAAAGCTACAAAAAGGCACGTAAAAGCTTCTGGCAGAATTATGATGCATATTTATGGCCAGTACTTGGAAAACTCAAAAATGGACCACACAAACATAACCCTTGAGGCGACCGCCATGAAGCCCTTACTAAGTCCTAAGTAATGCATTAAGAAATCTAGAAGTATGCAGATTGGTGCAAACCTGGTCCAATCAGAGAAACACCCAATAAAGAAATTACAAACTGAGACCTAAGCACCCAATAAAAAAATACAAGAAGAGACCCCTCAAAAAATTATAATGAGAGACTTCAAGGAAGATGATAAAAACTTTCTAAGGGATTTTGTCGATTGTCTTCATGCTGCAAACATGTAAAAGTAATTCTGTCCATAGTGTCATCGTTGTGACTTAAGTCATCTCCGCTCGTTGTAATAAGAAATTGCTCGCCTCTATGAGCATATACTATTAAAAAGATTAACCCTGGCTATGATAAAATATAATAAAAATGTGTCCGAGAGTATGGATTAAGTGCCAAAGAAAACTATATAAGAGAATCGTTCCATGTGATAATCAACCTCTCATTCTCTGGCTGCATTAGTACCCTTCGTCTGGTAATCTGGTGAGAAAATTTATTTTGATTCATTGGTCAGTAATTTTGAAATTCTTGTAAAACGCATTTAAGTATATACATGACTATGTACTAAAACGCATTTAAGTATTTCTATGGCTTTGTACTCATCTTCATCTTATTTTCGATGCAATTGATATAATTGTGATTAAAAGTGATTATTGAGACCCCATATACGTTATGTATTTTGTTAAATTATGAAGATTATCTTTTTAGAAATTATTCAAACATAGAAATTTAATAAAGAAATTAATTAAAATTGTATGAATTTGAAACTATTTGATAAGAGTAATTTTATTTATTAATCCTCATATTCCTTTTCAAATTTAGGTTTATGTACTTGATTAAGTTAGTTTTTGGGCATTCACAGCGCATGTACGAATATCAGTATGATATTCAAAAATGTACTACTATCTAGAATTCACCTTAAGGCCACGGATGGAAGGGTATTTAAATTAACGTGTATCCACCATCGAGCTTTAATTTAGGTAGAGAGCGAAATGGCAACCCCTTTGCGTGCCCAACATCATCGAGAAGTGTCACGTGACAATAACTTTGAGATTTCTCCTTTCTCCTGTGCGCGTGAACTACTACGGTATTGTGTTAGCCGAAAGCCGAATGATAGAGGTATTACGCCCGCGTGGTTTGTGATCGTTCCTCGTAGCGCGTAAGCGCATAGCGTCAAGCCACAGTGGGCGCCAAGCGTGAATTCTCGCCAAACTCACTTAGCTCCTAGAGGTCTGCCGCTACAAAGAGACGCTAGAAATAATAATAATAAATACATAACTCTTATAATATATTTGTCAAATAATATCTAATGATGCAAATAATCTTTGGTATTTACAACCTAAAAAAATGATTTTTATGGGAAAAAAACTATTGCCAAGAAAGCGATAAGTAGCGAAAAAAGTTAGCTCAACGAAATAACATGTTGGGCACGTTTTCTTCCGTAGAAAAGAATAGGGATTCGCCCTCTACTAGTATATCTGCTCGATGGTATCCACCCAACAGATTCCAACGTAGCTAACAGCTACTTCCTATTCGGGGTTCAGGCACTAGGATTTGTGGCCGATCTTGCGCATTAATTTGTACAGTCTTTACTGCTATGCGCATGGAACAGAGGGCTAACACATTTGGCGAAGAAGAGCTTTATCAATGCTAATATTCCCATGCTTTTAAAGTGTTATAGGCACTTGGCGAATTGGCCTCTGGAAAGTAGTTTCATAGAAAATAACTAAGTCTCCTTTAAAATATATTAATCATACGAATCGTGGAAAGAATTTGGCGACTTTCGTAGTACTTTTAATTTAATTATTTTTCTACTGATAATGAAAAAGATGAGACTTTTTCGATATTTTTTTTTTTTTTTTTTTTTTTTTTTTTTTTTTTTTCAAATAAATCTATGGTTGTTAAAAAAAAAAAAAAAAAAAAAAAAAACAGTAAAAGAAATGAATTCTGTTGACAATTTATTGACAAAAGGATTTACATTTTTGAAGAATTCTCTGGGACAGGAAAGATTATATGCTATTGTTATCGCAGTCCACAAAGACTTTATTTCGACAATTCCAGAATTTAATCGCAAAAACTCGGTGAGCAGAATTTTAATTTTTGTATAAATAATAATTAGATTTAAATACTTGAATAGTTTTGTCTGTCTAAGTTTGTATACCTTTTTATTATATAATAATAATAATAACAAATTCATGCAATATAGTGTAATATTTTTCATGATTATTAATGTTTCAGTCAAATAAGATTTGATTAAAGTATTTTTAATAGAATAATCATATTTACATAAATTTATATTGATTATTTAAAAAATATATATTTCTAAATTATTATTATTATTAAGGGATAAGTCAATCTGTTTAAATATATATATACACACACACTTTTTTTTTTTTTTTTTTTTTTTTTGTGAGTGATGGATTTTTAAAGTGTCATTATTTGTGTATTTTTAACTCAACATTCTGCAAAAACTGCAAAGAAATAAAATGTCAGATATTAATTTTTTATTGCAACAGTTACAAAATTGTGTATTATTATTGTTGAAGGAATATAAAAATTTTAACTGAATTTTCAGTACAGGCTTAATTTTTAATTTAAACATACATTACAAAATCACCTAAAGATTTTAAATTTTATACACATTTGTCCTAAATCATTATTTTTAAATAAGCTAGAATATAAAAAAATAAAATAACAGTTTAATTAAAAAATTCGGTATTTTAAAAATGTGTATCCACATTTAATGTTTATGAAATTTCTAATTTTAATGTAATTTCTTATATATTGGCTGTGCTTTTAAGAATAAACGTACAAGAAAAATACATATTAAATATATAATGCTTTCTTTTATACATAAAAGATTTTGATTTATTATGCCCGAAAGTAAAAAAAAAAAAAAAAAAAAAATTGCTTGTAGAAAAATTTCAGTTTAAAAATTTTGATATTGTAACATTGTAAAAGTTTATAATATTCACTATGAATTATAATAATAACAATATACGTAGAACACACCGAATATTAAATAAAAAAAAAAAAAAAAAAAAAAAGAAGAAGAAGAATTTTCCCCTTTAAATAATTTATTCTTTTTGTGTTTGAATTATGCATATTATTCGTCTTTCACACGTCGTGCAATGGACCGGACCCCACCTGGGAAAGTTGGCACGAGCCGCCGTATATATATATATATATATATATATATCTTTCTCGAATGCAACATATTATTTAGTTTGTAAAGATTTATAATTGGAATGTCACATTTCAATTATATTTTAAATGTAGTTTAAAGAAATTCATTATACAGTTTGGTGTAAATGGTTGAGGGAAATTTCGCCTTCAGCATTTCGCTCCCGAGGTATTTTGCTCCAGGGACATTTCTTCTACAAACATTTCGCTCGAAAGCATTTCTTCACAAGTTTAGCAGGAGTATGTTAAAAGTTATATAATTTGAATAATAAAAATAAAAACCAACAGATAGTTATTTTCCGAAATAATTATTGTGCATTCTAGTGATTCCCCGCTTAATGTTTACATTTAAAACAGGTGAACCAGCTTTTAATAGAATAATTTGTGGATCAAATGTTGAATTAGGCAAATTTTAAGTGTAGAAAAAAAATCTTTATTTATTAAATTTATTTATTTATTTATTTATAAAAAAATTAAATATTTCATTTATTGATTGATTGATTTATAAACAAGCAAATGAGATTAGAAAAAACACGAAACATTTTTCCACTAAGCTAAAGATTCATTTTGAGGAAAATGAAATTCTTTATTTATTTTTATTTATTTATTTTATTTTATTTTTTTTTTTTTTTCATTTAAGTAAAACAAAATAGTTTAAAAAATACAGGCCGATCATTAATATGCTTTTAATAGCTCATTAGCTGCTAGAAAGACACTACAAAATTTAACATTTCTTTAAAATTAGGTATTTAAAATTTATATATGACAGTTTTAAAATAAGTAATTACATGGATTATATAGTTTGAAAAATTATTATTAATAATATTAAGTAATTATTATTGATTATACTTTCATAGCTTTTCAATACTTAAACCGTTCCAATTTTAAATTAGTTAAAAAATATTAGATTAGACATGTATTAATATAAAATCTTTTTGTAAAAAAAATAGAACCGACTCCAAAAAGCAACTACTATTCAAACAAACAAACAAAAAAAAAAAAAAAAAAAAAAAAAAAAAAAAAGGGTATGGAATGAATCTGTAAATTGCGCCTAAAAGTATAAAATAATTTCCTTCGCCAAACAACCTATAACACTACAATTAGTCATAACTTTTGAAGTCCGCGCAAAATTAAATAAAATTTTATTAGTTTTTAAAAGTTTGTTTTTAGATCGGTAGCAACAAATGCTGTTGTCTCGAATGATCCATTTTCACGTTTCCTTTATTATTTTATCACTCCATACAATTGGTCCATTAGTAGCATCTACATAAAACAGTGAACATTCTTTACAATGCGGTATTTATGTTTCTACGAAGTTAGAGTTTCCTTTGCAAATTTGGTATAACTTTGATAACTATCATCCTTGGTGGCTTTTGGATTTGGCGATCAAAATGTAATGCAAAAATATACACGCAATATGTATATTTTCATAATATATATTGTACAATATATTGTTTCATATTCTAGATTACTCTCGTAATATACCTTATCAAAATAATCATGATATCCCAAAGAAATTAAATATGTTTGCCAGATAATTTTGCGATTTTTCTGTCACCAAGGATGTCTGATACAAGCATCTTCGCCAACTTTTGCTGATTACGAAATCTTATTTGTTTTCTTGAATCAAAGTAGTTTTCGGCTGCGTTTTGCAGGTGACAATGTAAGATGTGTATATTGAATAGGATTTGATTTTTGTATTGAATAAAGTTATCAATTTTTATTTAATTTTGCGCCGACTTCAAACATTGTAGTGTTATAGGTTGTTTGGCGAAGGAAATTATTTTATACTTTTAGGCGCAATTTACAGATTCATTCCATACCCTTTTTTTTTTTTTTTTTTTTTTTTTTTTAGTTGTTTGAATAGTAGTTGCTTTTTGGAGTAGGTTCTATTTTTTTTTTTTTTTTTTTTTTTTTTTTTACAAAAAGATTTTATTTTTCTCTTTTCAGTGAAAACTTATTCATATAGCAGAACATCAAAAGACGTTCGACGGCAGCTTCACAAATCACAACTTCCAAGAAAAGTGACATAACTCAAAAAAATGCTTTATGTCACTGAAAAATACATGAAATGCACCGACTGTGGACAAAAAAGTTACATCTCCATCTAGAAAGTTATCCACTCGAGAGACAGTTGTGCCAGTTTTATTCTAGTGAAGTTATATTTAACTTGATTTTTCTCAAGTGCTGCATTTTTAAGTTGTGTCACTTTTCTTGCCTTTATCAGATATGAGCAAAAAGCAATCTATTGAATGAACCTACGTTAAGTTAAAAAGTCTTTAGAAATGTAAAGAACGGATACGCTGTATTCGTAACCACAAATTCTGTTAGGCATATATATTGTACTTTACAGTGAATACGTGTCACCCGCTGCGGTGGAAATTGCGCAGCGTAAAGTTCAAACAAAGAGCAAAATATGAATTGCAGCTGACGGACAGAAGTTTCAACATCAATACTTACATTCTGCTTTTGCCAGTGTAGCTGCATGCGTTCAGCAGTTAAGTGAGAACAGACTTTTGTGAGTATCCTGTAATTTGTTTATATCTTAATGAAATTATAATGAAACCTATTTCAGGCCACGATCATTACAACAAAAAAAAATATTAAAATTAAATCATCTCTTACGATGTTAAAAGCTAACAAATTTCAACAACAACAACGATAAACATGGTTTGTATTGAAAACCTCTTCGTTTATGAAGTCAGTTTAAAACGTCTATGCGTTAATCGATGTGACCGTTTACAATAACCATACTTTGAATTTACATAGCATAAATGTCACCTGCTGCGCTACAACATATGCAATGTCGTTCAAGTGTGCACAAAATAGGGAATTGTGAACAAACAAATGCACGTTTTAAGTATTCTGTTTTTAGCATTAATGTCTAAACTATCTTTTCGTACTAAATCGATCATGCTCTGCAATTTTATAATTCAGTTATTTCCCCTGTCTTGAACCGTTTCCGAGATAGGAACGCTAACTCCACTGTTTTCCACCAGCTGGCGCTATAGGCGGTTGAATCGCGTAGCACATTTCCACTTTACTATACCTACATACCACTTTTATGACTATAGCTGCAGCAGTTCGGCAGTTAAAAGAGTCGGGACTGACTTTTTTGGGCACCCTGTATTTTCTTTTGATCGTAAAGATATTACAATGGGACCTATTTCAGACCAAGAACTTTACAGTGAAACAAAAAGTATCAAAATCGGATCATCCTTTCAGAAGTTATGAGTGTTATTTAAGCGTACAAAAAAAGAGTTATTTTAACTCTCTAGCTTACAAGATATAATTGCGGACGCCAAATAAACTTAAAGCATACAAAAGAAGATATTTTAAACTCCTAAGCTTTCTAAAAAACTAAATAAATTCTAACAATAAAATCTATTTGCTGCTTTTATTCCACTTAAAAATTTGAATTCTCAGGAAAAAAAAAAAAAAAAAAAAAAAAAAAAAAAAAAACTAGATGCACGCACATGAGCATCATCTGAATAATCTTTCTTTTTTTACAATAACAAAAATACATCACGAGAGTTAAAAATATAAAAATGAGAGAATAAAATAACACATGGACAATATCTAACATCCTCCCACCTTTTGATTATATCTTATAATCAAAACTCTACATTTTGATATCTCTAGAAGATTTCATAAATTTCATAAAATCAGTCTATCTGGCATTTTAATTAGTCTTCCAGATCTAATCTTTCTAATTTCCCTGCAGGACTTATCCTCCAAAGGCTTTTCAATTTGTGCTTCCTTCACAGCTGGATTAGGAAGCGTATTTTCAGCACCGTCACTAGATGATACTTCTATAGGATAGATTCTTTGTATTGGTCGAAGTATCTCTGAATGAGATGTTTGTAACTTTACGAGGCGCACTTTTCCATCTTTGCCATTACCAAGCTCTATGATGCGTCCTAATGGCCAGTGCAACCTTTTTTTACTGTCCGCTCCCACCAATACAATATCTCCTACAGAAACTATCTGTTGGCTTCTTCTGACATTGGGTCGCTGAATAAGTAAACCCAAATACTCTGATCTAAATCGATTTCTTAAACTTTTCTGCAGTGCTTGTCTGTATTTAAGCCGTCGTTTGAAAGAATTTCCCTCGACTGCATCAATGTCTGGTAAAATGTATTCATGAATATCTTTCAAAAACATGGCAGGAGAAATTGGCCTAATAGCTTCTTGCTCTGACATGTAAGTCAAAGGTCGATAATTGATAATGCTTTCGCAATCGGCCAATACAGTAATCATTTCTTCATAATTTAAGCACGCTCGCCCAAGGACTCTTTTTAATAGATCTTTCATCAGTCTGATGAGCCTCTCCCACCATCCGCCCCACCATGCAGCAGTTGGCGGATTGAATTTCCATTCAATTGAATTGGTTGTTCCATCTTTTTGTATATGATTCCAGTTCAGTCGTTTCAAATAGTTGGCTGCACCAACAAAATTAGAACCATTGTCACAATATATAATGGAACATCTTCCTCTACGAGATATAAATCGTCTTAAAGCCATCAAAAAACCCTCTGTAGATGCTGATGTAACAAGTTCAAAATGTACTGCCCGATAGATAGCACATGTGAATAAGATAACCCAACTCTTTTGATTGTCTTTCAGAAACAAAGGACCAGCCATATCAATACCAATGATCTGAAACACAGCTGCATCTTTTACTCGATTTTCTGGTAGAGAAATAGGCGAAGATTCCACGTTCTTAGAGTTGAATCTTTTACAAGTAGTACATTTAGATAAAACAGATGTCACAGTTCTTCTTCCATTCAAAATCCAATATTTTTCTCTAATCAAATTTAAAAGAATCTGAGGACCTGAGTGACAATTTTTCAGATGAAAATATGAAATTAGTCGTTTAACAACTTCATGATTAGATGGTAGTTGGTGTGCGAAAATCCTTCTTGTCTTGTCTATACAAAATTTTAGTTTTCACGCGTATTACATCTTCCTCATCTTTGAAAGTCTCAAGAGTTTTCAATTTCTCATAATCTTTAGAGGAAAAAGCTTCCTTCTGAATCATCCAAGCTATTTTCATTTCTGCTTTGTGAACTTGTCAATTCTCCTTTCACTTTATCCTTTGGATTACAAGTATTATGTTTAAAACAGAGAATCCATCCAACAAGGCGAACGATTTTCTCATAACATGAAAAATATTGATAGTACCAAATATTCTGTGAATTTTCATCTACATTTATCAGTAATTTTGTTGATTTTAACTTTTCTCTTTCAACGTCTTCTTCATTTATATTCTGGCAGATGAAATTCATATGTTTATTATACTCATATGGATTAATAAGCCACGATGGACCCTCCCACCATTTGAGAGAGACAGGTTGTTTGGCTTTACAACCTCTAGAGGGTAGATCCGATGGGTTAATTTCACTGGGAATACATTTCCATAAAGAATCATCAGTCAAACTCCTGATTTCTTGAACTCGGTTCCTAACGAAAACTGACCAGTTCTCTTCTCTGATTATCCATGCAAGAGCTGTCGTGGAATCACTCCAAAAATATCTTGCCATATTTTCCCAACTGAATGCATCTGTTACTGATTTCGATAATCTAGCACCAATCAAAGCCGCTAAAAGCTCCATTCGAGGTATAGTTGGGCACTTTAAAGGACTGATGCGGGATTTGGCAGCCAGAAGGAATAATTTCACTTGATCAGCTTTTTCTATTCTCAAAAAGACAACGGCAGCATAAGCCTGATTACTAGCATCACAAAATGTATGAAGAGTACATTTTTTTTAATTATCTGGAGTGACTTGAATGTATCGCGGAATCTCAATTTCTTCCAATATATTTAATTCACGAAACCATCCGATAAACTCGTTTTTTAGATCCCCGGTAATTTCTTCATCCCAGGTTAAACCAATTTTCCAGGTTTTCTGTAACATCATCTTGTGGCAAATCATGACTGGTGAAGTAAAACCAATTGGATCAAAAACTTTATGTGCCACTGATAGCATAGTACGTTTTGTTATTTTCTCCAGATTTACATCTTTCGTCCAGGATACATTGACCTTTAAAATGTCCGAAAATCTGTTCCAGTGTAATCCAAGTACAACAGCTTCTTTACCGTGTTCCGTGTCCTCTCTCTCTTCTGTGTGTTCCCATCCTCTTAGGTCGAATCCGCCTTTAGACATTAGGTTTTTAGAGCAAGTAATAAATCTCTTTATCTCTTCCTCCGTACGGACACTCGTAACAACATTGTCAACATAGAAGCTTCTCAACAATCTTTGCTTAAGTTCTGTGTCGTATTCTTCATCATTTTTAATATGGTATTTTATTACTGAAGCTAGCAAAAAAGGTGATCTCTTGACTCCAAAAACGACTCTAGCATGAAGAAATATTCTAAGCTCACTTTGTTCTGGATTGCTCCACCAGAGGAAACGTAAAAAATCCCGATCTTCTTTTCGGATGCTTATTTGCAAAAACGCTTTCTTGATATCAGCTAAGACACCGAATTTATTTTCTCTAAATCGCAAAAGTATGTCAGGAATTAATTCAATGAGATTTGGACCGCAGTGTAGACATTGATTCAAAGATGGATGGTTTTGGATTCTTGCTAATGCGTCAAATACTGGACGAATTGGAGTAGTGCTATTCTCCTTTATAACTGGTCGATGAGGTAAGTAATGTCCATAAAAGGACCTTTCACATTCAGGAACCTCTTCAATAATTTTGTCGCCAAGCCATCCTAAAAGTACTTCCTCATATTTTTCATAAATATTACTCGCAAGTAGTTTTTGTGTGACATTCGTTAACCTTTTCTTGGCTAAACACAAATTATCAGGTAAAGGTGGTTTATCTTCAGCCCATGGCAAGGATATTTCATAACGACCGTCTTTATTCCGTGTTACTATCTGTAGAAAGTGTTCTTTTACTTGACGATCTATTTCCATCTTAGATAGCTTTTCGATTGGATCACTTATTCCAAGTAAATCTAATCTCCATAAGTCAGAAATTTCTGCTTCTTTTACAAACATGGAAGTAACTGATACAGCTAAATTTTCTTTAGATGAACTTTCTTGAGGAAGTTTTCCCATTAATGTCCAGCCAAAAAGTGTTTCCATTGCAACTAGCCCAGAAGACAACACTTCGCTTCGACCTGTCAATAGTTTACCGATTATATCGGCTCCAATCAGTACTTGAATGGTTTCATCTGCATCGCCAACATATGTCAAAACAATGCCTTTCTCGGCCAATTCTTTCAGCCAAGAACCTTTTCCCACAGGCTTAACATTTCCACATATAATATTTTGATCCAAAACCTCAAAATTGCATCTGAATTTCCCTGTCAAATCTCTTAATCTTATTTTATAAAAGTTATGTTCATATTCTTTGGTTGCGACTCCGCCAAAAAGTAAGTGTACAACCTTTTCTTTTTTAATGGCTGCATATTTCATTTCTTCTGCTAATTTCTTCAAAATATACGATCTTTGTGAATCAGTATCCAAAATTAGACGAATATCCTTTTCTTTATTATCAGAGACGACTTTTGCTTTGAGAGTTTGAAGAAATACCCTTGGATTTTTATTGAAATTGGCCATATTTACTTCACTTTCATTTGACTTTTCTTTCTCTTCCCTTTCATTTGTTTTGCCTTTATCAAGACTTTGGCACATCACGGTGGAATGTTTATTATCACAGATAAAACACTTCAGGACAGCTTTATACTGTTTGGTAGTGTGACCTGACCCCAAACAGAGGAAACAGCACTTCTTATCCTTTAGGACATTCTGCTTCTCATTAAAACTCATCTTTCGTGCCGTAAAACAGTCTGAACTCATATGCTTTCCATCACAAAACACGCAATTTTTCTTTAGATCCCGTTTAAAAGAAGTCGTTAACAAAGTAGAGGCAGTAGGTATAGGCTTAACAACATCAGTGTAAGTCCTTCTTTTTCTATAATTTCGGTCATCATTTTTCTTCGACAGACCAAAACCGGCGACCGCCAAATTTATTCTTTCATCTCCTTCAACTTCACATTTTAGAAATTGCATCAAATTGTTCAACCGTTCTTTCGCATCAGAACTAATAGAAACAATGTTACTTCTATTCCAAGCTTTCAAAAATTCAGCTGGAAAACAGGATTCTACCATACGATATAATATAGAAGCGCATTTATCAGTAGTGACACCCAACGTTTCAAGAGCCCTTAAATATGATTCAAGTTTATCGTACAATGAAGTAAGAGAAAATTTTTCTTTTGAGTGCGCAACTATAATTAATTTTAATAATTCTCTAACGTACACTTCAAATAGAAGATCATCTCTTCCAAAACGAGCTTTTAGACTCTCTATAACTTTGGCATAGTTGGCGCCAGTTGGCGGAAAACTATCTACAACTTCTCGGGCTCTGGAACCAGCGACCGTTGCTTGAATGAGGTAGTGGAATTTGTTTTCTGGAGGGATATCGTTATCTTTATCTATCTGCTCAAACTGACTCCAGAATGGTAGCCATTCTTTTAAATCCCCATAAAATTGTCGGAATTGTAACTTGGTAAGGAAAATTTTCGTCTAGATGCATTATTTTCACTAATAGTTATGACTGACTCACCCTGAATGTGTGCCTGGGACTGTATTCTAGCCAATTCCAACTGTTTGTCTAATTCTATCTTCTTTATCTCTAATTTTTGATTAAGCTTTTCTAATTCAATTTTTTCTTCTTGTTCAAGTTTAAGTTTTTTATTGCTGAAGATCTTTTTATTGCCTCTCAACAACAGCCGTTGATAGAATTTCTTGCACAAAACTGGAATCATTTTTATATTCGTTGCTATTCAAAATAATTTCCTTCAAGGTAGCAATAGTACATTCAGGAGGAATTATTTCGCAAGCTCTTCCGCTACAAACTTCAGATCGGCTTTTCTAAAACCTTTAATTGCTTGAAACATATTGTTTTACTTCGTCCTGTCGCGTAGATGCCACAAAATGTTATTTAAGCGTACAAAAAAGGAGTTATTTTAACTCTCTAGCTTACAAGATATAATTGCGGACGCCAAATAAACTTAAAGCATACAAAAGAAGTTATTTTAAACTCCTAAGCTTTCTAAAAAACTAAATAAATTCTAACAACAAAATCTATTTGCTGCTTTTATTCCACTTAAAAAAATTTAATTCTCAGAAAAAAAAAAAAAAAAAAAAAAAAAAAAAACTAGATTCACGCACACGAGCATCAGCTGAATAATCTTTCTTTTTTTTTTTACAATAACAAAAATACATCACGAGAGTTAAAAATATAAAAATGAGAGAATAAAATAACACATGGACATTATCTAACAATGAGCTAACAAAAAAAAAAAAAAAAAAAAAAAAAAAAAAAAACATACGCTTTGAATTGAGACCCTCCTCCTTTTTGAAGTCGGTTAATTAGAGCATCTCTTACGAAGTTATGAACTTACAAACACCAACAACACATAGCTCGAGTTAAGAATATCCTCTTTACTGAAGTTGGTTGAAACCGACTTTGCACTAATCGATGTGATCGCTTACAGTAACAGTACTTTGAACCACAGAATATATGTGTCATCCGCTACGCTGCAAAGTGTGCAACGTAGTTCAAGTGTGCACAGTGTAGGAAATTGCGAACAAACAACTGCATGTTTTAAGCTTCTATTTTTAGCAATAATGTCTAAAAACTGTCTTTTCGTAGTAAATCGATGATGCTCTGCAACTTCGTAATTAACTTTTCTCCTATCTTGAACCGTTTTTGAGATAGGAGTGCTAATTCCGCTGTTTTTCACCAGATGGCGCTTTATTTTCTTTATATTGTAAAGATATTACAATGGGACCTACTTTAGACCAAGATCTTTACAACAAAGCAAAAAGTATCAAGTAACCGTATTTTGAACTTTATAGCGTATGTCTCACCAGCTACGCTACAACGTGTGAAATGTAGCTCAAGTGTGCATAGTGTAAGAAATTGCGAACAAACAAATGCACGTTTTTAGCATTGTATTTTTAGCATCAATGTCTAAACTATCTTTTCGTACTAAATCGATGATGCTCTGCAATTTTATAATTCATTTTTTCCCCCTGTCTTGAACCGTTTCAGAGATAGGAACGCTAGTATGAATGTCTAAACTATCTTTTTGTACTAAATCGATGATACTCTTGAACTTTGTAATTCACTTTTTTCTCTAGTACCGTTTTTGAGATAGGAACACTAACTCCACTATTTTCCACCAGGTGGCGCTGCAAGCGGTTTAACCTTGTACTGCATGGCCACTTTTCTTACTTACATACCATTTCTATCACTATAGCTGCAGCCGTTTAGCAGTTAAAAGAGTTGGGACTGATTTTTTTGGGCACCCAGTATTTTCTTTAGATCGTAAAGATATTACAATGGGACCTATTTAAGACCAAGACCTTTTCAACAAAGCAAAAAGTATCAAAATCGGAGCATCCGTTCAACAGTTATGAGCTAACAAACATAAAAAAAAACATACGGTTTGAATTGAGAACCTTCCTTCTTTTTTGAAGTCGGTTAAAAATTGTTGAACAAGAAATAATAAACAAATTAAAGACAAATATTAAATAAAAATAGTCCGCTGAACAAATTTTACAAAAGTTTTACTATAATTAATTTTTCAAATATAACTACATATAAATTAAACTAAATTAAATTATAATATATAAAATAAGATAAAATAATTTTCCCTAAAATGTATTCTGTTTTATTTACATTAAAAGAGATTTCCTAGCCATTTTCTAAACAGCTTTATTGCACAACTGATTTTATAAATGAAAATAAATATTTTCTTTCATAAACAAACAGTTCCATGCAGTGATTTTCAACGTATTTACTTCATATTTACCTGCATTTTCTAAAAACTTTCAGACTTTATTTCCCATAAGGGAATTACTAATAAATATTTCAGTCAGAGAAGTTTTTAAAATGCTCTATTATCTAAATCCGATTTCAATTAAAATAAATGACCTAATAATTTTAAAGTAGTTCCTGAAAATCAAATGAAAATAACAATAAAATAGATAATACTTGTAATAGAAGTGTTTTTTTTTTCTTTTTTTTTCTTTTCGATTAATAGTTAATAATGAAAAACTTGTTTATTTGGAACTAATATTCTTTTACGTAACCGCAATGGATTTAAAAATAAAAAATTTTTCACTGAGATAAATAATATTTTGAAATATAATACGTTAGTCCATTGATTAACCTACTAGATTTAAATAATAATGATAATAAAAATAAAAACAAAAATAAAATAATAATAAAATAATAATAAAATAATTTGAAATATCATCTGTTTTGGCATTAGACTATATTAACATAGATATCGAAACAGATTTTATTTCGGATTTCTTAATAGAGATAAATAGAGCAAATTTATAAAAAATATTTTTTAATATTTAAGTGTTAAAATATCTATTGAAATATTTAATGATATCTAGGTAATAGAATATATAAATTAGTTAAAAATAACACTTTATACATGTATATATTTTCATTAAAAAACTATACTTTAATTAAAAACATTATTAAAATTTTACAAATATATTTAATCGAAGCTTTTCGCCCAGCTTGTCTGGGCATCATCAGGATGGATGGTTGGGTTTTACGTTGCACTAGTGCTTCGCAGATGGGCAATTGGCGACGGTCTGATACACACCCCGAGAGGTGGTCCGGGGACACGCCATCACAATTTTGATCTCCACGGAATTGATGGCTCTCCCGCTTCGGTGACCCCCAGAGGTATAATTTTTTATGGGAATATGGAGGACTTTGCTGCCATGACAGATTTTACGTGCACCAGCCACCATTAGTAGGCACGAAGGTCTTTTTTCGGCTCCAGTACCGAATCCGCAACCTTCCAATTACGAGGCCGGCGCTCTACCGACTGGGCTACCGCGGCCCGGGCATCATCCGGACAGATTAAAAACAGAAGTTTGACAAATGCAGGACGACACATTCATTATATCAAAAGTCGCAGTACGGTTACAGTTAATTTCGATTAGTCCGCCCTTAAGTTACAAAAGAATTTTTTAGTTAAAGCTTTTTGGAGTCACTGTAGAACAACTTAATGCATGGAAAATCTTGTATATAATTGAGGTATCACAGGGATACTATGGAGAATCATAGTTACTGAGGAACTTGCATGGAACTTCATCGAAAAGAATCTGGAGAGGCGTAGTAGCAACAGGATACATAACGGAGAGAAACAAAAGACAATCTGGAGCTGCAATACTGAAGTAGGTTGGTGCTTATTGGGGTAACATTGGAGCCACCTTGAGAGCTTGAATAACTGAAAACATTTTGAAGAGGCAGGTCTAACAGGAACATTATTTACGTGTTAATACGTGCTATTACACCATTACGTGGGTTTTAAATAAAATTATTTACGTGTTTAAAGTGTTATTTTTAACTAATTTATACAATTACACGTGGTTTTAAATATCTCTTTGTGAGATGTGATTTCCAATAGAATAAATAACTAATAGTGTATTTAAATTTTAAATGAAAATGATTTATGTAATTTTAACTTATTTTTATAATAATATTACTACTTGAATAACAATGTTTTCTATGTATATCAAAAATAAAATTATAGGAAAAATTATAAACTTAATCATTGACTCAGAAAACTACATTTAATTCTACAGTTGTTATAAGTATTCCTAGCATATCAAAGGTAACTTTAAAATAAATAGTAATGTGAATTAAAATAATGAAATAATAAAAAAATAGAGAAAATGCATGCTTATAAGCAAGAAAACTTGCAAGAGTATGTACGTCATGCAAGGGTATGTATAGTTCATACAACTACAGATAAAACATTCTAAATAAGAAAGATTTTAACTGCGTGTAATATTCTAAAATGAATTACAAATTAAAGAAATAATAACTGAGGTACTAATGCAGGAAAATAGAAAGATGATATATATAAAAAGAAAATGGTTATACAAATATAATTAAGGATGGCTTCAATTCACACAATATACACTAATAATAATAACAATAAAAAATATTGTTAGATTTATCTTCCTATAAATTCCTGTAAATAGTTATTCAGTCAGATTTTTTTTTTTTTTTTGTAAACAGATATTTCTTTTTTTGAATCTCTAAATATATTTCTGGTGTGCACAGTGCGATGCCATTTTAAATGCACTTTAAAATACCAGCAGGTAAATAGAAAAGTTAAACGAAGAAACTGAAATATATATATATATATATATATATATATATATATATATATATAAAGAAAACTGAGGCTGACGCTTTCCGTAAAGCTTCAGTATCCGAATTAAATCTTTATTTTACTTCATTTTTTTTAATGCTTTATTATATTATATATTTTATTTTGTTTTTATAAGTATTCATTACTTTTTAATGAAAAGAAAAATCACATTT
Organism: Salticus scenicus; assembly: GCA_963930645.1. Taxonomy (NCBI): domain Eukaryota; kingdom Metazoa; phylum Arthropoda; class Arachnida; order Araneae; family Salticidae; genus Salticus; species Salticus scenicus. Next base: position 104,247,585 of record OZ005649.1, read on the forward strand.
GTTAACAAACAATGATTAGCGAAAATTTCGATCAGATAAAATTAATGGAAGGTACTAAATTTAACAAAAATACACTAGTTTTTAAAACATGAAAAGAAAATATTACAGTAGATTTATTCTGTAAAAATAAAAATTTTACAATCATTTACAAAATTACTCTGTTTTCCCTTTATTCATGCGTGTTTATATAAAATATAAACGATAGAATATTAAAACTGAAACTATTCAAATTATATATAGCAATGCTATATTTATAATATCGCTTTAATGAATTATACTGTACAGAAGGTGTGATGCTCAATATTTTCTGAATAAATACGGATAATATATTAATTTTTTTATCTAATATGACATTAGCTCAAATTTTAGAATAATAAATTATACTTTTACAAATTTATTTCTAACAACAAAAGCACTTCTACTTTTAATAAATAATTCATTTATTAGAAAATTTTGATATAGCTTGCTCTTTTAAAACATTTCAATAATTTTCACAAATAGAAACTTTAATAACCATCACTAAAGTCTGAAATAGTTTTAAGTTTTTAGCCTCATTTAAATTTGCTTTTATCGTTTACCGAAACGTGGATAAAATATGTCAAGTTCTATAAAAATTCAGACAGCTTTTTATGCATGAGAAGACGGCGTAATTTTTAATAATTTTTTAGTTACCTTAAATAAATTATAAAAAAAGAAAAATGCCTATACTATATTTATACATACCATGATAATTAAAAAAAAAAAAAAAAATGCTAAAGATGAAATGCTAAAAAAAAAAAAAAAAAAAAAAAAAAAAAAAAAAAAAAAAAATGAAATGTTATATAAGAAGATTTATATTTTCATTATTATTAGAAAATTTAGAAAGATGGATGAATGTAAAATGGAAATAAATGGAGTATCATAAATTCATAAATTAAATTATCATATAATCCTGATTTGTTTTCAAATATGTACATACGTACATGTATATATATATATATATATATATATATATATTATTTATTTATTTATTTATTTATTTATTTATTTATTTATTTTTATTTATTTATTTTATTTTTTATATATATATTTTTTTTTTTTTTTTTTTTTTTTTGCGGGGGAGGGGGATCTCCTATTTCAGTTAAGTTTTTAATACTAACAAAAATCTTACCTTCAAATAATATTATTTCATTTTTAAAAGTCTCTTTATGTTTCTAAAATTTATTAAGAAAGCATATACCTAAAATAATATACCTAATATTTAAATCCAAGCAAATTAAAGCATATACCTAATATTTAAATCCAAAATTTTATTCTAAAGAAATCAATCAGATAAAGCTATATCTTTGGATTGGAATATGCAAATGCAGGTTATCAACTTTACGGAAAATTTAGAAGTAAGAACCGTTCCTAACTTATGATGTACACAATCATAGGTGTTGGTTTTGACACATAGTTTCAAATAAACGAATTTGTTAACTTTGTTTTTATTTTAAATATTTAAATACCAATATTTAAAAAAAAAAATCCTTCTACTAAAACACATTTCTAAGTAATTCAACATGAAATATTAGATATTTTTTATAATAGGATTTAACCTTTTAAATTTCACTTCCTTTCTTCTTCTTCTCCTTTTTTTATTATTATTATTATTATTATTATTATTATTATTATTCGAAATTTCGAAATGAATTTCTAAAATATCTATCATATACATAGTTGATTACAAATGAAAAAAAAAAAAAAAAAAAAAAAAAAAAAAAGAAAAAAAAAAAAGTGTAGAATTTTTTTTTTTTTGTTTTAAACATTTATATGAAACCTTATTAAATTTATATATTACTTAATTTAATAAATATAAATCTTAAATATAAATCTTAATAACCCTACAACGTTAAAGACGTCAGTGTAAAAATATTAAGTGCAGACTGCAGTTTCTGTAGCCTAAAGCTTAGAATGACGAAGTGGATAATTTTTCATATATATATATATATATAGTTCGGAAACCGGATGGTAGAGTCAGAGTAGCAACCAATATTAATTTAAGAAACTGGAGCTGTAAGCCATTAGGATTATTTTATGTAGAAGGCTATGGAAAAATTTAAGAATATGTAAGTTTTGTGTAATTTTTCGAACAATCCAAGAGAGGGGACAGCAAAATCGCAATTGGTGAAATTTTTATAATTTTTATAGATACGGAAAGCTTCTTGAAAATCAAGTTTAAGTAAGAGTTTAGGCTGACAAAATAATTTAGCTGAATGTTTGTTTAATTTATAGTTTTTCTCCCCACAGTGTTACGCAACGGCCGATTTGATAATTTCCCGATACCGAAAGTAACTCATGTGTTCTTTCATGCGAAACTTGAGACAACAGTTTCTTTGACCAATATATGATTGTCTACATCGACAAGGAATACTGTATGTACCCCAAGAGTATCAATAAGATTTTTTAATTTAGAAAGGGCTAATTTGTGGGTGAGAAAATTATTTTAAAGTCATATTGTTTAAGAACTTTACTAAGTACAATTATCGTGTCTAGTTATATATATTAAATAAAAAACTTTCCAAGTACACATAATAAAATACAAAAACTCGCGACAGTTGTTGTAGGTCAAAATAGGCTTCTTATTAGATTAAAAAATAAATAAATATATAAACGTATAAAAAAGAAAGTTGGCAAGCGGGCAGCACCAGAGCAGCAAGGTGCACATGCACCTACTAAGAAATGGCATGTGGCTTGTGTGCATTTGGCTTCCTCTGAAACATCATTTGTTAAATTTCAAAATAATGCTGTCATCTGCCAAACAGGACATAAAAAAAAAAAAAAAAAAACGAAGTTTAAAAATTGATTAAAACATAGAAACCTTGTGGAAATTACTGCATATAAATAAGATTTCAAAAGTTTATTTTCAGTGCGGAACAAATAGACGTTAACGGTTTAAAATTTGCTGTACTTTTTTTTTCTTGGTACGATTTCATTTTGCATTTATTCTGCGTAAAATTATCTCTTGGTGATTATTTAACTAGAAAAATAAAACGCAATGTACCTGTATATTTTTTCCTACATTCATCAAGATTTTTTTTCTTTTTTCTAGTTATTATTCATGTATTTTTACACATATTAGCATATATATACTGAAACTACTACTTATCTAGTTTAGAGCGGTATTCGCAAGCGTGACACCCGAGACGATATTGGTAATTAATGGCTTGGCAAGAGAGGCGACTATACAATGAGGAAAGTTAGGGGAAGCTAGTCCCGACTTTATCAGATATTTTGGAGCGTAGATTCGTGACCTATTTGATTTTATAAGATAAAAGTATGCGACTTCAAATATCAAGAACGAGATACAAATTTTTGCTTATGGGGAATAAAGTACAATCTATGAAAGGCAATCTTTTAATGTAAAAGCTCTCATAAACCTACATAATCAAAGATTAAATGCTTCACACTTAATCCTTTAACGTTCCCTACTTAATTTATTTTATAAATTACTAAACTAATTTTAAAAATGGCTTTTAGACACATAGCTGATCAAATATATATATATATATATATATATATATATATAAAAGCGTTGTTCCTTTTTCAAGAAAATTTTGGTTAGGACATTTTGGTCCATAACTTAACATTATTAAAGTCAAATAATATTATTTTAATAAATAAAACGCGTTATATAAACATTCTCGACCGCAAAACCTCGTAAAAGTTGTTTCAGGTGAAAGTAATAGTCCAACATTTCATTAAATGAAAAAAAAAAAAAAAAAAAAAAAAAAAAAAACTAGACATGAGTGCATCATTAAACCAGCAGTTCGCACTCGCGCCACACTAAGAAACTTCAAGTGACTTGTGCATTTAGCTTCCTTTGAAGCATTATTTGTTAAATTTTGGAAAAGTGCTGTTATCTACCGAACAGAAAAGGAACAAGAGTTTTAAACCTGATTAAAACAAGGGTGAAATGTTAAAAAACTGCTGCATAAAAATTGTTAAATTATGTCAAACGTTTGGTTTCGCCGCGAAACCAATGAACGTTAAAGGGTTAATCACAAAATTTAAATCTTTTATATGTAAGTATAACTCCAAATAACTTTCACTGCTGCTAAGTTTAAAAATGCACTTTAACTAGAAACTTATATACGTGTGCTAATGAATGAAATTACTTCGCTATTTTAATGAAACTTAAATAAATAAAAAAAAAAATAAGAAGAATTAAATTTTAGCAATAAACAAGAAAAACAATAATTTCACACAATTCAAAGAAAAAGTTTGTTTTAAAAAGACTGACGTACCCACATGATTTTTAGTTTTGATTTCTTTTTTTTCATAAGCCTACATTTAAAGAATATATATATTTTTTCACTGTTATTATCCCTTATATATACAGATAACGCTATTACAAATTTATTATAGTGTATGCTATATATTTTTATTTGAATTTACTTTCATCTATGATTTTAAATAAATGTTAAATAAATCTACATACAATATAACATTATTTACGTATTTCTTATATATACAACTACTAGGAACAGTTCTAATACATTAATATTGATTTTAAAACGAAAATGTTTTATTTATACAGTGCAAATATCAGATATACAACGATTTTTCCCTTTAAATGATATATATATATATATATATATATATATATTAAGTGTCTAATTCCTCATTGTTTCATCCCCCCCCCCTTTATTTTCGATGTTGGCATCACTTTTTTAATAACCCTAATAAAAATAATAATAATAACAAAAACCAATGAACTTAATTAAATTTATAATGCGGTGTATAATAATTTAAAATGTATTTATTATTGTTTTCTATTAATAATTTCTTAAGGTTATAACAACTGTTTTCTGAATACTAATCGGTCTTCGCCTACCTAGGGGATAATATTTTCAAATGAACTTATTTTCTAATTTGCCATTTTCGCCAAACCAAACACAGTGGTTTAATTTCGTAATAAATAGCCAATAAAGAAAAAATGATTATTTAAAATTTAACTGTGTTTTTATCAAAATAATGGAATCTGAGTCATGAAATTTAAATATATTGAAATAATCAGCATGCGCATTAATGACGGCTCTTCATTATTGCTATTGTACAACCACCTATTGTGAGCTATCGCTCCTACCGGGTTATCACTCCAAGCCTTATCCTTTTCTTTTAAGTCATCTTTTACTTTTATATTAACGCATACACCTATATCTTACTGTATATTATCCAAAATACTAATTTTATTTAACATAAATGTTAAAATTAATTAACAAATAGTATCATTTTTTTCTTTTTAATCAAAAATAAATAAAGTAAAATAAAATAATAAAAAACATGTTTGAATTATATGAAGGATTTTTCCCCTTTTTCTATCTTGTATGCTGCACAATCATTTAAAATTATAAAAAAGTATGATTGAATATTAAAAAATTAAATAAATAAATACATAAATGGAAATAATATATTCTACTAAATGTGTGTTCTTACGATGGTTTATTTAGTAATCGTAATTTAATATAAAAAAATATCATTTAGTGTTTCTTTATGGTAGTCTTTTATTTTATTTTATAACAGTAAAAAGTGACCAGTTCAATTAAAATGGAAATATGAGTTGTAAAAAAAAATAAGAGTTACGTATAAGTTATTTCATGAAGTTTTTAATAAATAGTAAATAACTTTTTGAGGGTTACATATTTCTATAAAACTCTTAATCAATCATTTTAAATGCTAAAATTGTAGTAACAATTGTTGGAGAAATCAGTATTAAGTACAATCTTCTATTTGAACTCCTTCAAAAAAAAAAAAAAAAACGAAGGATGTTGACTACCTATTAGAATGTTTAGTTTCTACCTGTAGTGAATTAAATTATATGTCTGCTCTGCGTAAGAAGTGGTATGTTAAGTCTAGAAACTCACCATACTCTACAAGTGGTTCCTTCTTTATAAATCTGATACGCATAAGAATCTGTCATAAGTTCACTGGTACCTCTCATAAGCACTAAGGCACTGAAAGCACGCTATATCGTTTGAATTGAAGAATGATTTCACAACCTCTACCTGGAACCATCTTTACAAAAATTCTGATATCCAACTGAAAAACCTTAAACTTTGTAACTTAAACAGATTTTTAGTTATGCGTCGAAATCCTCATCACCTGAAATAAACCTTCCATGACATTCAACGCTTTACATTGTAGCGCGATTTTGAGCATATGATCGTGTGAGGCCTCACATCCTTACAACTTGCTCATCAAAAAGCAAAGGTCAAGTAGAAACATTTATCAGAAACATGTACCTTTAGTATAAACCACAAAATACTGATTCTTACTAACGTGTTGTTTTAATCCTCTAGTGCGCTTTTTTTACTTGAATGCAGAGTGATATGCCAATGCTATTTTTTTTCCTCTTAATAAACTCTGAAGCTTAAATACCAGTGTTGCCAGATTGGGGTCTTTTTTTATTCAATATCCACCATTAAATTTTAATTGTAACAGTTGCCTAATCGCTTCGAAGATAAATCGTCTATTATGTATATCAAATATCACTTCCAAAAATTATTGGTAATAGTTGAATAATAAAAGTCCCCAATCTGGCAACACTGTTAAATACGCAGTTTTGCATACCTGCAAAGAAGTACTGTTGAATATATATTGTATAATATTGCTAATAAATTATGCTACAGTGAAATTCTAAAACTATCGTTAGGACATATTGGGACAGTAAGCGTGTAGACACGCTTACTGTCCTATTAATCAGCACAGATCTGTGCTGATTAATTTTCATTTGAAAGTAAGAAAAACTGTACAAAATTCTATATATATTCATAACAATTTGGAGAGTTTCTTTATGTTAAGTATGCTTAACTGAACGTCATTATTTGTGTTCAAATATGGATTTAACGCAAAGATATCCTGATGCGAAATCACTAATTATTATTTTTCTAAAATTATACATATAAAAATATTTTTTTTATCTATTATAAAATTATCTAAAAATATTGTATTTATTAGTACGTGTTAAATGAAGTTTTAAAATCATTTGCATTAAGAATTTACTTCAGATTAATGTGCTACGCAAATACTTAAATTATCATAAATACAAAACATAAATGCATGACTAAAAAAGTAAAAAAAAAAAAAAAAAAAAAAAAATCTAAAAGTATTGCGCATTTCCTGCATATTTATTGAGCATTTATTGCATTACGATTATTAAACAGAATAATAATACGTGTTTAATAATCGTAATGCAGTAAAGAAAAAAAAATAGTGTTATATTTTCATTCAATTTAATGAAAGCAAAATCAACAATCCAGTGTTATATAATCTCATTATAATAATCATTCAAATGCAATTGTTTGCGCAGCCGAATCTAAGTATTTAACATTTAAAGTACAAAATTTAAAAAGTATGTAAATTCTACCGTATAGTTAAATCTAAATGGGAAGAATATTGTTCATTGTACGGTCATTAGAGAAGAACTATAATTTTAGTTTCGATGTATCTAACATTCAACAATAAAAGGTAAACACGCAATTATTTTCGTTTTTCTATTGCATATATTATTTCATGGTGTATAATTTCCTTTATTAGTTTGCACATTTCTCGTTTGATTGCATGTTAACTTAATTTTTATTTTCATTTTCTTTGTGCAGTTACTCTACAATTTATTTCTAAATTAATGTACTTAGAAAAGAAATGGTTTACCAAGAAAATATTTAATATTCTGTTATCACGCTCGAAAGCAATATTATATTTTGAGCACTAATATTATTTAAAAGGCTAAGAAATGAAGTTAAGTTTCCTTTAGATTTAAGAAATATGAAAGGTCAAAACATAAGGGCAGTCATGACGTTTGTTTAAAAATAATTTTATTTTTTCTTTATCATACTGAAATCATACGAAGTTGGTTTTAGTTGTTAATATGTACATAAAAGTAATTTCTAATGTTAATTTTAAACATCTGATCTGAACATTACGTAATTCCATTGTACACTTTTTAAACTATACATTACGAACATGTTAACTGAGCCACCTCGTATTTTAAAAGTTACGAAGACTGCATTATATAAACAGCTAAAATGTCTATTTTCTATTAACTCCCCTCGTTAGCAAATTACCCTTTAGTATTTTTAACAGAAGATTAGTGGTGAAATGTTGGGTGATTATTGCCGAAATTCCGTCGAAAATTCAGATAGGGGTTTCTGATTTTTGAAACACTTCACTAGTATCATGTTTTTCCAAATTTGGTCAACAATGCTTTCAAGGGGACATGGTCATCACGAAATTCAACAAACTGCTACTATTTCTTTGTGCTTTTACTTGAATATTCACTGCAACAACAGTTCTAAACACAGCAAAGTTTACAATTTAATACAATGATTACAAAGTATTACTACTAAAATGTTACTAAAGTGCTACATAGGTTGCTACATAGGTTGCAATTTTCTTAAAATCTACTAATCATTTGTATTAATGTTATTACGTCAGCTCTGTTATGGATGGTTTACTTTATATCAAGTTTATAGAATTAAATGCCAGAATATCTAGAAATCATATTTCTATTTAAAAAACATTTTCAAAACCACTGACGTGTTCATTTAGATATTTTTTTTCTAAATGTCGTTAAGAAACGGAAAAACACAGTAGTACAATAGCATAGACACTTAAAGAATAACAATACAGCATAAAGTACTTCAGTAACAGACAACTATCTCAATTGAAAGATTATTCATATCTTCTTTCGGATCTATATTTCAATTATGTCAACAAATTCCGCGCAACTTATAAGAAATGTTACAGAAGTCTCGTACCTACGGATACTGCTAATGCCATATTGGGGGAAAATGATGATCCAAGATTTTTTTTTAGTGTCCTAGTTCCATCTTTTTCTTCTAGTCTTTACGTCTTTATTTTAATGGGAAATGTAATTAAAACAACATGAGTAGCTGAAATATTAATACCGATTACGAAGAAATGTATTTTAAAAAGAAAAAAATACATGCCTGTAAAAGAAAAAAAAAATGCAAAATATGAGCATTTATCTGTCAAAACAAAAATTATAAATGAATTTTCTGGTTTTGAGGAAAAACACATTGCATGACACCGCTTAAAGTATTTCAAGCACTTTATTTTTTTTTTTTCCTTGGTTGTCCTGTGGGATTTTTGTTTTTCCGTCTGGTGCGTACACGAATAATCAGAAGATTTTCCGACGTCTGAGCTGGCCACACACAGTTTTCCATGAGAGAAGCACGAATTCTCAAAACCTAGATCACACACTTCCAGCGATTGTCCTTGTGGATTGTTGATGGTCATTGCAAAAGCGAGTCGCACCGGAAACTGTAAAGGTTTGAATTCAAATGGCATATCTGGAATAATGGAATATACTGGATCATTGGAATACGTGGCATTCGAACAGTACATCTTACCCCTTGAATTTCCCATTCAAAATCATAGCTTCGATGACATTGTTCATCGTCTTTCGCACCGAAAGTGTTGTACTGTTGCAAAGTCGTGGTGGTTCGATGTTTTGGAGAAGAATGATAGGCATGCCAATATTTAATGTTAAAATGTGAGGTGGCATACCTGACAAATCAAATGAGTTCACGAATTATTTTGGTTATTGACAACTTCGTCTTGATTTATCACAGTATCGATAGACTTATACATTGTCGCTTCACCTGCTATTCCGTTTCGAATGCTGAAATTGATGCCATTGTCATCGTTTTTCATAGCTGCTAATGTAGCGTGGGCACTGAGCCACTGATGATTTTTGTAATTCCGCTCGATATTCGGAAAAAACTTTTCAATCAATTCGTCTTTGGTTCATGTCATCTTACAATAGTTTGCTGGTAATGTGATACAATGTGTAGAACTGTCGATTGCCATTTTCCCATTCCTAATATCCAGCAATTGTTTGGCGAAACTTTCGGTGAATGCACCATTTTGCAGTTGATTGCGCGTATTGATTTTCAAAGTCAGTTTCTTTACGTGTTTCTTTACATAGAACTAATGATCTGAAACACGCATTAAGTTCATCAGCGGGTGTTGAACGTGATATAACTGGCAGAGCTTGTCGAAAATCACCAGACATTAAAATGAGTGTTCCTCCGATTCACATATTTGGAGATCTTTGCCCATTCCGAATTTTTGGTGATATTGCATGTTGGCGTCTCAGTGGATTGGAAATTCAACGACAATGCGCTGTTCGACCCCCATCCAAAAGTATTGCCGCAATTCCAGATGATGCAATTGTCAGTGAAATTTTATTCCGTGATCCTACAGTTGCCGAAATGATTGTAATGAGAAAAGTTTTGTCTGTACCTCTTGGCTCATCTATGAAGTACAATCCGCCGCTTTGATTTATAATTGCTTGCATGATTGTGTCGTATACAATTTGCGACCATAATCATTACTTTGTTTAAACAAAAATTTACGATTTTGAAAACATAAAGAAAAAAAAGATTGTTTCCATCAGCATATCAGCCATATCAAATTAAACTTTTGAAAAATCCGGTACACAACTAAACAATCATTAATATATTTAGATATATTTATCTATATCTAATTCGTATATCCAACTTGAATGCTATACTGTCCGCTTCAAAGTCTTCCTCAAAATGAGAACAAGATGGCATTAGATAAGACTACAACAAAAACAAATGAAAGTAACAGGCAAGGTGCTTCAACGCCACCGTGAATCGAGACAAGTACCGCAGAGTCACATTTGTCTGACGGAAAGGAGGACTTACTCTTGAAATTTCTAAGAAAAATAAACTGTAAGTATATTTTTATTAATATATATATATATATATATATATATGTATAGTTTTTTTTTTTTTTTTTTTTTTTTTTTTTTTTTTTTAATAATTTTAGTGAATAATCATATAATTGTTGTATGAAATATTAATGACTTTAAATTTATTCATGTGTTTTAAATAACGATATATTTCTTTTCATTGATTTTTATTGAAATTAAGAACAAACATACAAACATATACATAGGTATATGCAATAAAGCACATAGATATTTCTGTAACTACCCGTATTGATTTTTTTTTTTTTTTTTTTTTTTTTTTTTCAGAAAAAAAAAAAAAAAAAAACTTTATATTCAAATTTTTGTTTCTTTGGGATTCCTTCTGGAGTTCATCTTATAAAAGATTAATAATAACGGTCATAATAAAACAAGAAAAAACCAACACAAAGATGGAATTCTGATTCAGAAAAAGCCTATCATCCATTATATCCTTTTGGCAAATATGACATACGAGTGCATATTTTTATTACTTTTTTACCACAAGAGAAAAAATTATGATGAAAGAGAATGTAGTAAGTAGGTCACTAAAAAAAAGTTTGAAGGTAATTTTAAAGTATTTTTATATTTTCGAAGTATGCATATAAACGCACTTATAAAAAAATAAAGAAAAAAATATCAGTTCTATTATTAGAAAAGAAGCATAATATATAACAGTTGCAAGGTTTTTTTTTTTTTTTTTTTTTTTTTTTTTTTTAAATCAAAATATATGTCATTTTTTCGTTGTCATAAATAAATATTTGATAAAATTGAAAGAAGGAAATTCCTTTATTCTTTTAATGGTTTGAGAATTTACTTAATCAATTTTTGCAAAAACCATTGTAAATAACTTACTGGTAAAAAAGAATAGAAACGGGTGTAAGAAAATTAAATTATGCAGTTATGAAGGTTATGCAGTTATGAAGGCATCGGTTCCGATTAAATAAATAAATATATATATATATATATATATATATATATATATATATTATATACATAAAATAAATGTAAAATTTAGTATTTGTATGTGAAAATAAAATTATATATACAGGATTATAAAAAAAAAAAAAAAAAAAAAAAAAACGAAGAAGAAGAAGAAGAATGGTAAGAAACGCCTAGACGACTCCGAAGCATTCCAAAGAACTATATAATTTAAGAACGGCGCACAGAATAAAAGAACGGCGCACAATTCTAAAGAACAATATAAAAAATTCAAATATCAATTTTTTGCTAAACTTTTGCTGAATAATTTTGAATTCATATACTGTGCATTTTCATTACTATTTATTATAATTATTACTATATTTTAAATTAAAGCAACAGCTGCATTAAAACGAAGAGAACTATTTTGCGCAACCTCTCCTTATAAGGTAGGATATGTTGTGCTTAATTATAACTACAATTAAATTTTTAACAATAATAATCGCACTTAAATGACATTGCTGTAAGGTTTTTGAAAACAAATATTTTTGCATTAGCATTGGCTGTTTCAATTTAATAATAATAATAATAATAATAATAAAAAAAAAAAAAAAAAAAAAAAAAAAAAAAAAACAGAAATTTAAAAGAAATAAAAGATTATTTTATATAAGAAAAATAAATTAAAGAATAAGATTTAAAAAAAAAAAAAATTGCAAAATAGAAAATAGTTACTAGATAACACGTTTAATTTAAAGAAAAGCTCTTTTTCAGTTTACATTGTTTTTCTTTCTGATTTAATCTGTCGTTGTCCACAATCGTTGCACTCTTTGTTGTAAATATTGCAGCTTTCGTGCAAACAACTGCCCCATTAACACATACGAGCTAGTCTATGAGAAATCGATTAATTCAAAAATACTTTGTAATGTAATACCAAAATTCAATAGATATTCTGAGAAAGAGTTATAAAAATTCAAGCAAACTTATTTTTTTTTAACAAAATAACCTTGTTTTTCTTAGACGCTTGAAACAATCAACATAAACATTCAAGTCAGCGCTTCACTATTGATATTGTACAACTACCTGGAGTCTAAGCGCACCTACTATACTTCTTCCCTCCGGCTCGCAATGTGCGAAATCTCTCCCAACTTTACATTACGAGTATAAAGAAAAAAATTAAAGAAAAAGTGATTAATAAAATATACAATACTGCAGTTAACTTCCTTTCTATTCTAAAAATTTGATAATATAATCGTTGCTTGTTTAATATAATGTACAGTGAGTGATCAAATTATTAGAATTTGCTTTTTATTTTGACACTTTTTTGATTATCTGAAAAAATGCTAGAAAAAATAGCATGAGACTTTGTACATGCAAAAACAATTAAAACTAATATTTTCTACTATCGGTTTTGTCCAGAGTGCAATCAGGGCACCAACCACAAATTGATGAAGAGCGAAAATATTTTGGATCACCCTGTATCACAAAATCTACAACTGACTTGTAATTTTAATACATTGTTACACATACTATGTACAATATTTGTATGATTTTGTGCGGGAATTGCGCAACTATTTAGGCAGATATATATATATTTTAATTACTAATTTTTTGTCAAGTTGTTTGCTTATAACTAGAACGGATTTCCATTACAGAACTTGTTGAAAAATTGACAAAACATCAGAGAAACGCTATTCTGAAACATAAAACTCACATATGTAATAGTCGTACAGATATGAGCATTTTTAATAAATATTAGTTTACTGAGCATACATACTCGAAAGATAGAAAACATTTCATTGCCTATGTTGAAAGTTAAATATATTGAGCAACTTTTGTCAAAAGTTCATTCTAATAGAATAAAAAATAAGCAAATTGTCGGCAAAAGAGCGACTGAGATTTTAGATATTTTCCACAGTTGAAATTTCATAAGGGGTTTTACACATGCCGCGTATTTAATTCGCACAATTATTAATGATCTTCTAATTAACCTTCTGTTAATGACTGTAAGTTGTATGCTACAACTTACAGTCATTAGCAATTTTAATTTTACTGCAGAATCTTTGAATTGTCAGAAAATTCAATCCATTTTTGTTTGGTGCATTTTTCGATGAACAACCAATCATTACTTCATTTGAAGCCTTCAGAAAACTTTCCTGTGGTATGTGTGTAGGTTGATTTCTGTAGAAATCGACCTATTGCTATCACTTCGTTTATCTATCTATCTATCTATCTATCTATCTATATATATATAATGAAAATTTTGTCATTACGATAACTCCCGAAATAATACTCCAAATTGAACCAAATTTGGACAGTGAACTGATCTTATAAATATCTTGGATGAGTTCGTTAGCCAAGTTGCTCTGACTTTTTGTTTTCAAGAGGCAGCCACTTGAATATTTCAAAAGCACATTGTAAAAAGCTTATTTAAAGCAAGATTTACTTGAATTTTGATGTAAATATAGACCACAGAAGGGTCTCAATGAAGTTTATTAATGAACTTTTCCCACCATTTTTAATAAAGTGGCATATATCTTAAGTTAAGCGGGGCCACTTGAAATCAGGCTACAACTTGAAATTTTAAAATCACAGTAACTTCTGAAATAATACTCCAAATCGAACCAAATTTGGACAGTGTCTTAATTTATCTTATGCAAATCTTAGATGATTTTTTTAACCTTTTGAGAGGGGCTCTTACAAAATTCTATGGTGAAGCGTGACAGATGCTGTCACAGCCCCTTTCAAAAGGTACCAAATCGCTCCGCCATTTTGTTTTCAAGTGGAAACCACTTGAAAATTTCAAATTCAAGTTTGTGAAAAGCGTATCCCGAATTTGTTTGAATTTTGATGTATACATAGATTATATACGTGTCTCAATGAACTTTATTAATGAACTTTATCTGTCATTTTTATTAAAGTGGTGGATATCTTAAGTTAAGCGGGGTCACTTGAAATCAGGCAACCACTTGAAAATTTAAAACCATGATAACTTCTGAAATAATACTCCAAATCGAACCAAATTTGGACAGTGTCTTAACTTATCTTATGAATATCTTGGATGAGCTTCTTAACCAAGTTGCTCAACCATTTTATTTTCAGGTGGAGACCTCTTGCAAATTTCAAATTCAAATTGTAAAAAGTGTATTCCGAATTTATTTGAATTTTGATGCATACATAGACCATATAAGTGTCTCAATCAACTTTATTAAGAAAATTTATCTGTCATTTTTAGCAAAGTGCGGATGTTATAAACTAAGCCTAAGCGAGACAACTTGAAATTAGGCTACCACTTGAAAATTTATAAACATGATAACTTTTTAAATTCTAATTCAATTTGAACCAAAGATGAATAGTGATCTTATCATATAATTATCTTCGATAAGTTCACTGAACAATTTACTCCAACATCTTGTTTCGAAGTTGCAGCCACTTGAAATCACACTGCCACTTGAAAATATGCCATCACGATAACTTTTAAAGTACAAAACTGATTCAAATAAAAGTTAGTTTGTGAACTTATGGTACAAATATCTTGGATAAATTCACTTGGGGACTTGATCCGCAATTTTATTTCCAAGAGGCGGCCACTTGAAAATTTTTCATTATGGTAATAATACTGAAAAATATGCATCAAATTTGGGTAATGGATTTATCATTCAAATATCTCAGTTAAGTTCACTGGTCATGTTATTCCGACTTTTTTCCAAGTGATGCAACTTGAAAATTTCTTACTGGAATAATTTTTGAAATTATGATTTAATTTGAACTAGAACTGGACAATGAACTTATCGAACAAATATATTGATGATTTCACTGGGCAAATTGTTTCGCCATTTTGTTTCGAAGGTGCAACCACTTAGACTGCCACTTGAATATTTGCCATAACAATAACTTTTGAAACACTGCACTGATTTGAACCACACTTGGACAGTGAAACTATGCTTTAAATATCTTGGATGAATTTGTTCGGAAACTTGCTCCACTCTATTGTTTCCAGGTGGAGGCCACTTGAAAATTTTATTTCAAGGTAACATTTGAAATACTTAATCAATTCAAACCAAAGTTGAAAAATGAATTTATCACTCAATCAACTATGATTTCGGTGGGCAGATTTTTTCCAAGTTGCGTCCACTTGAACGCTGCCACATGAGACTTCGTTATCGCAATAACTTTTGAAATACTGAGTTTATTCGAACCAAAGTTGGACAGTGGACTTATTTTACAAGTATTGTTGTGTACTTGCGGGTTCGTAAGTTTTCCGAGAATGAAAGCCGAAAATTGCAAAAGTTCAGTAGTTTATTTACAGAAAATTCCAGAAAAATACAGGTCTATAAACCAGGTATCAACTTCAGTTTCAACAGTAAACACAGCTTAAATAACAGCTGTCAACAACAAATTCATAGTGTAAACTGTATCAAAGCATGAACATAAAGCAAGGCTCATTCAAAGAGGTTTAAAACTCCTTCAATATCAATGCAAGCGTTTAGCGAAACTCAACTGCGACTGACTGACTTGGTGCGTTCAACCACTTTTTATACCCCTTTATCGAAACCAAAAAATCTAGAAATTATACGTAACTGGTGAACCAATCACGTTACAGCGTCCATCATTGGTATATCGATAATAATGATTTTCTCGGAAAAATTCGCCAAAAAATTCGCCAAGGGGGAAAAGTTGCCGAATTTGGCGCCAAATCCATTACCTGCCTTATTGGAGATTTTTAATGCGTTTTTTGGGGGGAAATTATGCTATATTAACGCGAAAACAAACTAAAAATGCAGAATATTAACATTTTATTAACTTACTAAGGCTCTTTGAAATTATTTCTAAAAAAAAAAAAAAAAAAAAAAAAAAAAGATTTATTTTCAAATTTGCTACAATATTTTAGATTAATTGCCGAAACGTCAGTGGAGGCCCTCTGTTGAGACTCAAAACGGTTTTGGGCTCTGTCTGTGTCTTGTTTGTCTGTCGCGCGATAGAGGCCGCAAAAAGAGCGCTATTGGCTTGAAATTTGGTAAACATGTTCATGAGCTTCACGAAATCAGCTGTATAGTTTTTGGTATCTATTCCATTTGTAGTTCGTATACTGGGACACGCAAAAGTTTTTCTTATCATTACGGCTTATGGGAAGAATTTGTATGTACCGCGATAGCCACCGCAAAAATCAAGCTATTGACTTCCAATTTTTGCCGAAACGTCAGTGGAGGTCCTCTGTTGAGACTGAAAAGGATTTTGGGTTCCGTCTGTCCGTCTGTCTGTCTGTCGTGCGATAGCGGCCGCAAAAATCACGCTATTGGCTTGAAATTTAGTGCACATGTTTATGATCCCCACAAAATTAGCTGTATAGTTTTGGGTGTGCAATCCATTTGTAATTCGTGTACACTGACACGCCAAAGTTTTTTTTATCACTTCGGCCTATGGGAGGAATTTGTATGTATCGCTATAGCGGCCGTAAAAATAACGCTATTGACTTGAAATTTGGTACATATATTCATGAGCTCCATGAAATCAGCTGTATAGTTTTTGGTATCTATTCCATTTGTAGTTCGTATACTGGGACACACCAAAGTTTTTCTTATCATTACGGCCTATGGGAGGAATTTGTATGTATCGCGATAGCGGCCGCAAAAATCACGCTATTGACTTGCAATTTGGTACTCATGTTCATAAGCCCAACGGAATTAGCTGTATAGTGTTAGGTATGTATTCCATTTGTCGTTCGTGTTTGTGTCGTGTTTGTGTCGTTCGTGAAGGACACGCAAAAGGTTTTCTTATCATTACGGCTTATGGGAAGAATTTGTATTTACGGCGATAGGCACCTCAAAAATCAAGCTATTGACTTCCAATTTTTGCCGAAACGTCAGTGGAGGTCCTCTGTTGAGACTCAAAAGGATTTTGGGTTCCGTCTGTCCGTCTGTCTGTCTGTCGTGCGATAGCGGCTGCAAAAATCACGCTATTGACTTGAAATTTGGTGCACATGTTCATGATCTCCACGAAATTAGCTGTATAGTTTTGGGTGTGCCTTCCATTTGTACTTCGTGTACAGGGACACGCCAAGGATTTTTTTATCACTACGGCCTATGGGAAGAATTTGTATGTACCGCAATAGCGGCTGCAAAAATTCCTTCGATTAACTTGCAAATTGGCGACTTTTTGCATATAAGTAGCTTTGCATATAAGTAGCTGTATAATTTTTATTGTTATATTGTTTATAAACTGTGTATAGGGACACGCCAAAATTCTTAACATTATGGCGTATGGGGTGAATTTCGTTTAAACGCATTTTAATATCATTACTTTGCAATGAAGAAAATGAAACTAGCGTACGTGAGTAAGATGCTTAAACTTATGTTGTTTGAAGAAAATATGTGCTCTTAAGCTTTCTAATTAACAGGACCTTACAAAAGTGTTCTGACGATGTCAAGTTGTCATTCAAACGACGTTAAATTTGGAACAATTATTAATTTTAAACGCAAAATAAGCTGAATAGTTTTTATTGGTGTATACAACGTTTATGGTTTGTTTACAGAGACACAAAAAAGAATTTCGTAACATTAGAGCCTATAGACAAATTTTTATTTAAGCGGGCACTTTAATGTGTTTATGCTGAATTGAATTTAATAAAATTAACATACATTAAAAAGATGCTTGAAATCATGTTTACTCTCTAAAAAGATTATGTATAGACTAAATAACTTAACGGACCACACACAATAATTTCGAGTATGTACTGTAATCATCCAAATGATGTCAAATTAATTTGAAAAATTAATGAGTTATAATTAATTAGGTTTATTCTTTTTATTGGCGTTTATAATGACTGTGTATACTTTTCCGGGATACATAAAAGAATTTCGTACTATTACGGTGCATAGTCGGTATTTCTTAACCATTTATTTTAACATGATTACACCACATCAAATATAATGAAATTTTATTAGATTTTTAAAAGCATACTTTCCTGTTGAAAATTGTGGGCATAGAATAGGAAATTAGTTTAAAGGATACGCGAAATATTTCCGATATGCTATGTAATTTTTTTTGTATGAAATTTGGTATTTATGAATTTCAGGGAAATAATACAAGACCGTCGTTTATTAAGAATACATATTGTTGCGTACTTGGGGGTTCGTAAGTTGTCCGAGAATGAAAGGCGAAACTTGCAAAAATTCAGTGATTTATTCACAGAAAGTTCCAGAAAAATACAGGTCTATAAACCAAGTATCAGCTTCAATTCAACCAGTAAACACAGCTTAAACAACAGCCGTTAACAGCAAAACAACAGCACAAACTGTTTAGCAATATAAAATAAAGAGAGTCTCATCCAAAGAGGCTCAAAGCAAAGCAAGCATTTGCCGAAACTGACACAGATCTGAGACTGACCGCCTTGGCTATAAAATGCTCCTTTTATACTTTTCTATCGAACACAGATTGTTCTGGAAAATTCTCGTACCTTGTCAGCCAATGAGATTAGAGCTTCCATATTTGGTATATCTCTAATAAGGATTTTCTCGCCAAGTTCGCCAAAAAATTGCCAAAGAGGGAAACAGCCGCCAAATTTGGCGCCAAATCCATTTCTTCCCTTATTGGAGCTTTTTTAAGTGTTTTTAAGGGGAAATTAGGCTATTTTAATGCTATAGCGACTAGAAATGCACAAAATTAGCATTTTATCAACTAAGACCCTTTGAAAGAATTTATACAAAAATAAATGCAATAATTTACAATTCCGTAACACTTTATATGATATACAAATAGGTATAGAAAGAGAGATACAGCAATGGGTTGAGGGGGGCGGCAGGCCCCCTCAGGAATGTATCTGATCATGGTAATAAATAGATCGAATGAATATATACTATTATATAATAAGGAATAAATAAAAATGACCTATTGACTAATGTCTGATGCAAATAATACGTTGAGGCTCCTGATCTGCAGATCCACTAGTTAGTTCACTGAGCAACATTTTTTGCCATTCTGATCCAAGTGGCAGCCATTTAATTTTTCAACACGATGACTTTTGAGGTTCTGAATTAATTCCAACTATATTTGTACAGTAGTCTTATCTCACAAATGCATTTGATATATGTGTCAACTTGGCCCACCAACTTGTTTCCAAGCGCCGGCCACTTGAAAATTTTAAATTCACATAAAAAGGTATTTATGACTTAAAACTCCATATGTAGATAGCCTACATCAATATTCCAACTATGTCCATTAATAATTTGTAGCTGCCATTTTGAAACAAAATGACAGCTACTTGATAAGGAAAAATAAATCAACCTACCCTTCCGAAAAACCGGAAGGACTTGTTTCTTTTATAATTTCTCACACTTGCCGTAAAATGAAAAAAAAAAATATTTTTTTTTTTTTTTTTTTTTATATAAAACTTACGTTGAACAACTTGTTACATTGTAACAATTAACCTTAACGGAAATGTAACAATTTGAACCATATTACACTATTGTATGTCTCGATGCGCGTAGGTTTTATAAGACAATTTTACAGAAGTTTTAAGTATTTTATCACGTATCTGAAAGTCGAGAATTTAGGTGGTATAAAAATTACGCAAGTACCTGTAAGGGATTTGTCGTAAATAAAACACGTATGTTTTAAATAAAATTACTAATTGGCTCAAACTCAATATTTTCAGAAAATACTCTAGCTATGATTTCAACTCTCCAGCTAGAGGAATATCAAACCACAATAAAAATTCCTACCATCAAACATGAGATGAATACATATCTGCTAGTTATTAACCGACTCAATGGAGGATGTCTTAACTAAAAGGAGAATGTCGTCAATTCAAAGCATATGTTTATTTTGTACCTCATAACTTCTGAACGCATGCTCCGATTTTGATAATTTTTGATTTGCTGTAAAGGTCTTGGTCTGAAATAGGTTCCATTGCAATATCTTTACGATTAAAAGAAAATCCAGGGTGTCCAAAAAAGTCAGTCTCGACTCTTTTAACTGCAGAACGGCTGCAGCTATAGTCATAAATGTGGTATGTAGGTATAGTAAAGTGGTCATGCTATTCAACCGCCTACAGCGCCACCTGGTTAAAAACAGTGGAGTTCGCGTTTCTATATCGGAAATGGTTGAAGATAGGGGGAAAAACTGAATTATAATTTGCAGAGCATCATCGATTTACTAAGGAAAGTCTGTTTGTAGACATTAATGCTAAAAATAGAACGCTTAAAACGTGCATTTGTTTGTTCACAGTTTCCTATTTTCTGCACACTTTGGGGAGTTTGCGTTGCTGCAAACTCACATATTAACTTAAATACTTAATTAGATTACTAAGAGAACCAGAGACCTGAATTGAACAAACAATAAGAGTTTATTTGAACCAGATTAATGGGAGGGCGGCCTGGTAATAAACTTAGCTAAGTCAGCGTATTACTTAACCAAAATATATGAATCAACAATTTAATTGTCGAATCATACATATCTCACCCCAGCAGACAGTCGAAGGTGTAGAGACGGTTGCACTCGTACTCCGCTACTACGACTTCACTATGGATCAGAAGATTCCCTTCAGACCCAACTTTACCTTTCCGAATACTAGTAGAAACGCACACCAACACTCATCCCTACTTAACTTCACGCAACTAAATCTCCACAACTCTACTTCTCGATATTCGCCAAAATAAGATTCATCACCATCTACTATAATATCCTCCAACATCCACACCATCTACTAAAACCATCTCTATTTTTATACTTCTTCCTACACCATCCTTTCACTTCATTTCAATCCGTCCTTTTAAAAATCACTTCTAATTTATCTAACATTCAAAATCTAAGTCTTACATTGCAGCACCTTGCCGACACAAAACTAACTCGACTTCAACCTTCACCGAGTCACTGGCGACGAAGCGAATTTAACCGTCCCCACTTTCTACTTTGCTGGATCCAGCTTAATTAAAACAACGGTGGTGACGTTCTGACGTCTCAACCTCACAGTCCCCCTCCAAGAAAAAAAATTTAGTCGGGAAAATCCCCAACGGGTTTTATCGAGTAAATTTAAATAGCTTAATTCCATATCTAACTATCTCAAATCTCTGAAGTGTGAGTGCGTCCGTCACTTAAATTTTAACCGGGTGAGAATAACTTAAAAAAATTTGTTAAATCCCTAAGCGAAAAACTCGGGAACGCCAAAAAAAAATAATTTTAAACTTTTAAATAAAAGGTGTTTTTTTACCCCGAGAAACTCCGGGACCCTGACTGAGCTAAAACCAGGATTACAGTAGGATTAACAAACGTCTCCCTGTTATGCTAGGGAGGCAAAATAATAAATTCAAACTTGATCTTGCTTGGCTTTACATAGTAAGTCGCTTGTGACAAATGCGACATTTAAAGTTTGTTGTAACACAAGAATAATTGTCTTTTTTTTAAAAAAAAGAACATGACAAAGTCTTTATTAATATGAGTTTACTGGCTCCGCTGATAGCTGGAGCTTTACGTCTGCAAAGGAGATGACTAAACCAAGAATAGGATGAACTTGCTTCATACTAGAGCCGACGTCAGAATCCACAGGCTGTGAGCATCAGATAACGAAATAAGATCAAAGGGTTTGGAAACAGCTCATCAACAATGGGAAGAGTTTTAGAGTGCAGATGACAATTTGGAACATCAGAAAATTTCGTCAGATAGATTCTGTAATATAAAAGCTTTGTACAGTAATAACATTAAAGGGAGAAGTTAAAATCCTCTTCTAGAAAAAACGGAGACCTGTTCGTCTCTATTAACATAGTACACAAATTAGAAACAGAAAAATTTCTCCCTCCTGAGCTTAAGCATAAACGGAAAAAATTTAGCAGTTAGTCTTTTTAATGTTATATCGTTAAACACGCTTTTTATGCTTATAGCTAAAAAAAACATTTTCCCCCCTCTAAAAGTACATACAGATAAAATTTTAGACAAATATACAAAAGTTTTACAAATACAAATATCGAGTTTATACATACAGAGAGATATACAGTTATAGAAATACAAAAGAAAAAGGGGGGGGGGATATTTACAAAGGGTTAAAAAAAAACAATTTATATTACCAGCTCGGCAGGTGATGGCTACAAAATAAAAGAACTTAATACATACATGATGAGAGAGAACAAAAATGCTGACATCGAAGCTGAAACATGACTTTTAATTTGAAAGGTCATAATTAAATTAAATTTTGCATTTTTAGTTCGGGAAGGTCCCTTGCTTTCTTAATAGTTCTTAAAATATAAAGTCCCAAAAAGGCTTCAAAGTATGTCGAACATTTTGTACAGCTCTGACAGAAATGCACTTGTAATAGAAAAAAATATAAAACGGTATCACCTGGTTTCAATTTGCAGCTGTAACTTCAACAAGATTAGAGGTCTTGTTGAATTTGCTCGTTGTGCTCGTCAGCTAGGCCATATGGTTGAAGGCTTTCAAACCGGGGTCTAGGGCTATCCCAAAAGGCTTGTACAAAGGCTTGTTCGGCAGGTGATTCATATGGCGGAGCCTGTTGTCGGAGTCTGGCTTGACGTCGGGTATTGAATCGATGGTGCGGGAAGAACTCGTCTGTGCCGACCGAGTCAGGGGCAGCTAGGAATTTCTCCATGTGTCCTCCGCTAGCTGATGAAGAGGGTGGAGGTCTTTTTGGAACACTTGCCTTTCTCTTAGGCCGGAAAGAGTCGGTGTGCACAGAATCTGGAACCGCCAATACCTTCTGTGGTGGATGTGTTCCAGAAGACTTTGAGGACGACACTTGAGGGCGTTTTAGACTTTTGTTCCAGGCTTTTTTCTTTTTAATCTGCGGTATAAAAGAGCTATTATTAAAAGAATAGTCGCCTTTGCGACCAGTTCGCCTAGGAAATTTCACATTAGAAAAGTTTGATGAACCCGTACGAGCTCGCTTTTGTGCGACGGGTCTGCTAACACTGGGTTGATCAGTGGAAGTGCCCTGAACAGATTGTTCGGGTGTTGTAGGAGTAGGTAGTTTATCAGCTGTACAAGAATCAGGAGCACTAGGCTGGGGAGTGAGGTTAGGCGTAAAGACGGACTGTTCGTCAGGTGGGTTTGAACCCGCCACGCTATTACTATCAAAAGTTTCAGCATATGATTGAGTGCGCTCTTTAAATATTCGTATCTGATCAACGTTTATGGCAGTGGGGGTGCCTTTAAAATCAATTGTCAGATTATTATTTTCTACCTTTAAAACAGAGAAAGGCCAAATGAATTTTGGCCCAAATTTAGCTACTTTAGAATCTTTTTTTGAGCTAAGAAAATGTGATTCTAGGAGTATTTTATCTCCCACTTTTACTTCTAAAATTCTACGTTTTAAATTATAATAGACACCTTGCTGCTCTTGAGCTTTTTTTAAATTTCTCTAAACTTCTGGTAGCAATTCTTCAATATTTCGCGTAATAAATTGAGATGCATTTTGCTGTACTAATACCAGTTTTTGAAAGGGGGTCAGAATCTTTCTGCCCAAAAACAATTCAGCGGGAGTTTTTCCTGTTGCATCACTTACCGCTGTACGAATCGCATAGCCAAAATGATAGAGAAACTGATCCCAATTTTCATGAATTTGACCAATGAACGTCGCAATCATATTAATTAAAGTTCTATTAACACGTTCGGCCTGATTAGCTTGCGGCCGATATGGAACCGTGAAGACGTGTTTAATTTCGAGTGTATCGCAAAGTGCCTTAAAAACATTACTTATAAATTGAGGACCATGGTCCGTTACAATTTGAAGAGGGGCGCCGTAACGAGAAATATAATTATTAAAGAAGGCAGTGGCCACTGCTTGCGCCGAAGCTTTACGTAAAGGCACAAATTCAACCCATTTACTAAAATAATCCACCATAACTAACACATAACGAAATCTATTTGGTTTAGAGAGGGGGTAAGGACCGATTAAGTCGAGTCCAAGAATTTGATTTGGAAAATCCACTTTAATAGGAATGAATTTACCGGCCGGCTTTACACTTTTATAATTATATTGCTGGCACAAGCGACAACTCGAAACATATTCATTAACAAACTTCCTCATTTTAGGAAAGTAACAGGCATCTTTGAGCTCTTTATAAGTTTTCCTAATGCCAAAGTGCCCCGAAGTTGGAGAGTCATGAAACTCAAATAGGATGGCTTGACGAAGAGATTGGGGAATTACAACTCGTAATTCGCCATAAGATGATAATAATTTTGAATAATAAAGCAAGCCATCGATTAAAGAAAAAGATTGGGACCAGTTTAAGGCATAGCTGATTCAATTATTGAAACTGACTCAGGATTTTGTAAATACTTATAGATTATTCCAAATTCGGGATAATTTTTTTGTTCTTGGATTGATTGATCTCTCGAATTTAACACAGTTGCTGGCATAAGCGCTAAGGCTACTTTTTCCTGATCAGATACGAAATTATCGTTTAAAGTAGTTACTAGATTTGTAGGAGCACATTGGTTTACTTGCTCACTTTCAATTTCCATTACATTAGTTTCAGTTACGTTTGCTAATATTTCGGATTGAACCGGTTCAGCATTTAAATGCGAATGAGGAATATATGAAGCTTGAACAGAAGAATTTAACTGAATATTCTTTTCATTTAAAGCAAGGGATTGATTTGCACAATTAGATTCAATCTTATTTTCTTGAGTTGGAGTAGTACGTGAAAGAACGTCAGCTACGATATTGTCAGAACCAGGTCGGTGTTCGATGTTTATATTAAAGTTAGATAACTTAAGAGTCCATCGAATCATGCGAGGGGAGAGATTCTTTCCAGTTGTTAACCGAGTTAATGCCGCATGATCCGTAACAACTGTTACTGGAAGTTGCGTAAAATATAAACGAAATTTTTGCAGTCCCCAAAGCACTGCTAAACATTCACGTTCAGTTACTGGATAATTTCTTTCTGCAGCGTTAAGCGTTTTGGACGCATATGCTATTGGGCGGCCTTCTTGGCTTAAAACGGCCCCAATTCCGTAGGAAAAAGCATCCGTAGCTACTTGAAATTTAATATTATAATTAGGATGAGCTAGTACAGGAGGAGCGCTAAGTATAGTTTTTAACTTATCAAATGCTTCTTGTGCTTCATTTGACCAGTGAAATTTAACTCTTTTCCTTTTGAGTTTAAAGAGGGGCTCGCATATGTGAGCAAAATTAGGTATAAATTTCCCATATCAGGCACACATGCCTAGAAATCTCGAAACTTGTTTGTAAGTAGTAGGAGGGGGCATGTTTAAAACTGGCTGAACTTTTTCATCATCTACAGAAATACTAGCAGGCGTTATTTTGACTCCTAGGTACTTCATTTCCTGTCTTGCAAAATGGCACTTAGAAGAATTTAAAGTTAATCCCGCATTTTGCAGTAGAGTAAAGACAGTTTTTAAATGATTTAAATGCTCATTGTAAGATGAGGACGTGATTATTATATCATCGAGATACACATGCACAAATTTATTTAAAACAGGTTTAAGTATAGTTTCCATGGCTTTTTGGAATGTTGCCACAGCTCCAGAACATCCGAAAGGCATTCGTTTAAAACCAAACGTGCCGTTTTTAGTTATAAACGCTGTTTTTGATATATCAGCGGGTTTCATTTGAATTTGAAAATAACCCGATGTCAGATCGAGAGTAGACATAAAATTGGTCGTTGTGATATGTGCTAACAAATCATCAATTATAGGCAAGGGATACTGAGATATTGTGTAATAGAATTTAGCCTACGATAATCTATTGCAAATCTCCATGCCTCAGGATCGGTAATAGGTTTACCATTTTTCTTACGACATAAAACAACAGGAGATGCATAAGGAGAAGTTACACAGGCATAATAATATCATTTTTCAACATTTTGTCAATATGCCAATTTATAGTATCGTGTTTGGCTTGATCATAACGATAAGGCTTAATAAAGACTGGATTATTAGTTCCAGTGTCAATTTCATGGCAAACAACATGGGTTAAGCCAGGTGTATCAGAAAATAACTGTTTAAACTGATTAAGAAAATTAACAAAATCATTTTTTTCAATATGAGTGAGGGCACTTTCCTCTAGATTAACAATTAACTCTCTCGGCTCGACAGGTTTAGAATTTGACTTAGAATCATCAATATGTAAAGATTTATAGGCATAATTTATTTCAACATTATTTGCTTTCATAAAATCTAGCCCAATAATGCAGGGGTGCTGAAGATTGTCTATGACGTAAAAAGGCCAATTAACACTTAAATTATGAATTTTAACATTCAGGCTGACTTCGCCTCTATTAACACAGGACTGGCCTTGAGCCGTTGTAATATTTAAATTTGTCCACTTTAAAGGTTTAAAGTCAAAATAGTTTTTATAAGTTTCATATGCTAGAAAGGAACGTTCAGCACCAGTGTCCCAATAAGTAGGTATGAAAATATCATGAATTATTGCATTTAAATTAGGAAGATCCACCGGACTGATACAAATAGTGTCTAAAAATATGGAGGTGGTTGCGTTATTCAGTGGCTGTTGACCCTCCTCACAAGAGCCACTTACTCGTTTAACTGACGACTCTGGTTATTACGAGAGTTATGAAAATTTCTGTTATTTCTATCAGCTCGAGAAAAGTTTCGAGACTGATTTTGATTAGAACGATCGTTCCGAGCATTTTAAAAGTTATTACGCCTTGGTTGCGGCGATTGACGGTCATGTTGATATCGGTTGAAATTTTTAGGGGGGGTGAAATTTTCATGCCTAAAATTTTGCATATTTCCATTGACCTGCTGGCGATCAAAGGTGTTTTCCGCCCTTGGAGGGTGACGTTCTTGGTACTTAGCTAAAGTTTGAAACAGGCTGTCGTAAGAAGTGACAGGTTTCAGATCAAGATAATCTGGAATTGGAATAGTCAATAGCGGGGTTATAATTTCCATTGCAGCGGCAAAAGATAACACTAAATCCAGCTGCTTTATAATGTCGAATTTACGTAACAAAAATGTGGTAGGTTTATCATAAAACGACATCTTTGTCGTATAAAATTCTTGACGAAGTCTGGTTTTATCAACGATAGAAGAGAATGAATTTTTTATTTTAAGTTTCAAATCCTCATACGTAGGATTTTGTTCCAGAGATCCAGAGGCAATGGTGTCATACCAGATTTTAGCATCTCCTTTTAAGGAGTATTTTAATAAATTAAATTTATCAGCTTCGTCAATTTTACATATATCAAAATATTGTTCAAGATCCTCAAAAAATTCAAGTACATTGTTTGAGCCAGTAAAATAAACCCGAGCGGGGGGGGGTGTAGAACTGGATTGGGCGCCACTGTGGAGTTTGCGTTGCTGCAAACTCCATATTAACTTAAATACTTAATTGGATTACTAAGAGAGCCAGACACCTGAATTGAACAAACAATAAGAGTTTATTTGATCCAGATTAATGGGAGGGCGGCCTGGTAATAAACTTAGGTCAGTCAGCGTATTACTTAATCAAAATATATGAATCAACAATTTAATTATCTAATCTTAAATATTTCACCCCAGCAGATAGCGAAGGTGTAGAGACGGTTGCATTCGTACTCCGCTACTACGACTTCACTATAGATCAGAGGATTCCCTTCAGACCCAACTTTACCTTTCCGAATACTAGTAGATACGCACACCAACACTCATCACTACTTAACTTCACGCAACTAAATCTCCACAACTCTACTCCTCGATATTCGCCAAAATAAGATTCATCACTATCCACTATAATATCCTCCAACATCCACACCATCTACTAAAACCATCTCTATTTTTATACTTCTTCCTACACCCTCCTTTCACTACATTTCAATCCGTCTTTTTCAAAATCACTTCTAATTTATCTAACATTCAAAATCTAAGTCTTTCATTGCAGCACCCTGCCGAAACAAAACTAACTCGACCTCAACCTTCACCGAGTCACTGGCGACGAAGCGATTTAAACCGTCCCCACTTTCTACTTTGCTGGATCCAGCTTAATTAAAACAACTGTGGTGATGTTCTGACGTCTCAACCTCACAACTTGAACGATATTGCATACGTTGTAGCGTACCGGATGATATTTATGCTATGTAAAATTCAAAGTATTGTTATTGTAAGCGGACACATTGATTAACGCATAGACGTTTTAAACCGACTCCATAAATGAAGAGGTTCTGAATACAAACCATGTTTCTCGTTGTTGAAATTTGTTAGCTTATAACTTCGTAAGAGATGCTTTAATTTTAATACTTTTTGTTGTTGTTGTTGTCATAAACATGTTGGCCTGAAATAGGTTTCATTATGATTTCATTAAGATATAAACAGATTGCAGGATACTCACAAAAGTCCGTTCTCACTCTAACTACTGAACGATGCAGATGTACTTTTAAAAGTAGTACGTAAGTGTCGTAAAGTGGTCATGCGCAACTAGATAAGACAACTAACAACGCTAACTGGTGGGAACAGAGCGAAGTTAGCGTTTCTATCTCGAAAACACTACAAGATGTGAGAGAAAAAGTAAATTCCAAAGTTTTTCAGTATCAGTGATTTAGTACGGAAACACACCTTGACGAAAGAAATGTTAAAAACAAGATGTTTAAATGCACATCTGTTTGTTTGCAGTTTTCTACACTGTAAACAAATAAAAAAATCTTTTATTTCAATGTTGGAACTTCTGTCCGTCAGCTGCTGTGCATATTTTACTCTTTGTTTGAATTTTACGCTGCGTACTTTCAAGCGTAGCCGGTGACGCGTATCCACTCTAATGTTCAATATATGCCTAAAAGAGTTTTTGGTTATGAATACAGCGTATGCTTTCTTTACATTTCTAAAGCCTTTTTATTTTAACGTATATTCATTCAATAGATAGTTCTTTTCTCATACCCGATAAAGGCAAGAAAAGTGACACAACATAAAAATTCAGCATTTAAGAAAATTCAAATTAAAGATAACTTGACTAGAATAAAACTGACACAAGTCTCTCGAGTGGGTCATTTTCTACATGGAGATGTAACTTTTCTGTTCACATTGGGTATATTTCATATAGGTTTCAGTGACATAGACCATTTTTTTTAGTTATGCCATTTTTCTTGGGGGTCACTTTGGGGGATTTGTGAAACTGCCGTCGAACGTCTTCTGATGTTCTGCTATATGAATAAGTTTTCACTAAAAAGAAAAAAAAATATACATATATATATATATATATATATTTTGTAAAAAAATATAACCAACCCCAGAAAGCAACTACTATTCAAACAACTTAAAAAAAAAATATATATATATATATATAATGAAATTGTAAATTGCGCGTAAAAGTATAAAATAATTTCCTTCGTCAAACAACCAACCTATAACACTACAATTAATCATGACTTTTGAAGTCGACGCAAAATAAATAAAAATTGATACCTTTATTATCAAATTCTATTCAAAATAGAGATCTCACACTGTCATCTGCAACACGCAGCCAAAAACTACTTTGATATAAGAAAACAAATAAGATTTCATAAACTGCAAAAGTAGGCGGAGCTGCTGGCATCTGACGTCCTTGGTGAAAGAAAAATTGCCAAATTATCTGGCAAGCATATTTAATTTCTTTGAGAAATCAAGGTTAAATCCAAAAGTCACCAAGGATGATAGTTGTTAAAGTTATACAAAGTTTTCAAAGGAAACCCTAACTTCGTAGAAACATAAATACCGAACTGCGAAGAATGTTTACCGTTCTATGCAGATGTTACTAATGGACCAATTGTTTGCAGTGATAAAATAATAAATGAAACATGAAAATGAATCATTCGAGACAACAGCATTTATACTAGCTACCGATCTAAAAACAAATCTTTAAAAAAACTATTTTAATTTTATTTGATTTTGCGCCGACTTCAAAAGTCATGATTAATTGTAGTGTTATAGGTTATTTGTTGAAGAAAATTATTATATACTCTTAGGCGCAATTTACAATTTCATTTTATACCATTTTTTTCCCCTTTAGTTGTTTGAATAGTAGTTGCTTTTGGAGTCGGTACTGTTTTTTTTAGAAAAAGATTTTATTATTTGCAAATTTGAAAGTAATAATTATCCTTGACAGAGTTCTCACAAAGAGAGATTTGGATTCCAGAAATTTATAAAGTTTTATTTATTTATTATTATTATTATTATTTAGTTATCAGCCTTTAGTCATTTCTAAAATGAGGAGAAAAAAAAAAAAAAAGAAAAAGAAAAAACAGTCTAAGTAGGAAAATTTTTGAACCTCGGCCTCCACTTATAAAATGTGTTTAGATATCTACATAGTAAATGTAATGTCATTAACATACTGGGATATTTCATCTTTCTCCACAATATTTTAATAATAATTATAATCATATAAGCACAGAAATCTACTGTAAATCAAAATGAAAATTTCTATATGATAAATAGTGGTAGAAAAGAAAAGCGGATATATCTTCCTTGTAAGTGCATCCTTTTACTTTTTATACTGCAATTTTCTCATAAAATTGGTTTATATTAACATTTTAATGCTATTGCAATAAAAAAAAAAATAGAAGTGTTATACCATAAATTTTTATTTGAAGACTGTTAGAGTATTAGTATGTTTACTCCCATCACTGTCAATCCTGTGATGGTCAAGGGCAGGGTAAATGTTGCAAAATTTGTTCATATCCGCGGATATATAAGGTCATTTGTAACCGAATGCTTAGTACTTTGACATTCAGTTTCCATGCGCCGAATTCGAGTTCCGGTAACAGCATGGATGTTCAAAGTGATTCCGAATCCAAATTAAGCAGTATGTCCTTGTCTAATGATTCTTAATCCACAAAAATTATCATATAGCGATGTTAGCGGCGGGTATACTTATTTATTTATTTATTTATTTATTCTTTTTCTTTTCTTCTTCTTCTTTTTTATTTTAGCATTTAGCATTTAGCATTTTATTTATTTTTTCTTCTTTTCATTTAATCGTCAATAATGTAATAAATGTAGATGTTAAATCAAGTTTTGGACAACATGTATGTTTACGTTTCCACAAAATTTCATATATTTCCGTAAACTTTGTGGTTAGACATTCTTTCTTTCTTTCTTTTTTTTTTTTTTTTTTTTTTTTTTTGTAATATTTTGAAATGTGGCACAAAGAATAAGTTCAATGAATGTCAGAACTTCTGATTTTGATGAAACACGGGATCATGAAAGTGATTTTAATCATTTTGAAAACAGTGAAAATGGTAGTTATTTGCCGAATTCCTCTCTAGGTGGTTCGACAGTGATGCAAAATAGATATGAAAGTTATTTTGATATCTACTGCTTCATTTAATTTTCTGGTAATCAATGAAGGATCTTGACTGTGGAAAAAAATACTGGCATTTTGAATTATGTCGAACTTATTTTTGACGACGGCGTATATCATTCATAAATTTTGTGCAGGAAACGTGAAGTAAGATTTTGTCTTAAACCTCGTTTTGAGATTTACTAAGCATGAATTGTCATAAAATTTAAATAAATATTACATGCATTTTAATTCCGTCTCGCGTCTACTGTAGATAAAAAAAAGCTTTTTATTTGGTCAAATATTTCGGTATCGGGTTTTAACCCGTATAGCATATTTTATTGTCTCCGAGTCCAAAAAAAGGCTTTTCTATAAATTTGTAAGTGTGTATATGTATATGGACTATTTTCTCACTATAATACATCCAAAACAAACACAGAAAAAAGGCAAAATGACAAAACTTCATGTTTAAGACGTGTCCGAAGTACAGATGATTTTTGTTAATTTTTGGTGAAAGATGGAAAACCGGTAGTAGGAACGTAAGGTCGTATTTAAGAAAGAGCTTTAACGATTTTCTTCGATGTTCTACGTAAAGCCTCTTTTGATATTCTTTCATAGATGTTAGTTGGTTTTTGCATTAAAAATTGATAGACGTCTAGTATAATAAGTTGTTTCTCGTTGATGGGTTACTTAAAAAAAAAAAAAAAAAAAAAAAAAAAAATACTCTTCAAATTTTTTTCAAACTCGCCATATTAACTCCCTTTTTAAACATAATTTCGTGCGTAATTGTTGGATTTTTGTGAATAAATGAGTTTGAAAGTTCTAGGGAAAATCGGAAGTGGGACTGAAGTTGTATCTTAGACGCAATGGTTGAATTATCCCGTCTTCCAAGATTATTCGCTGTGCCCTAGGGACGAGGTAATATGTTTTCTATGCAATGTTTATCTTAATGCTTTCTGCGTGTATAGTGACTTATTCACTAAACGAACATATTCTAATAATTTTATTTTTTAATTAATTAAATTATTATTTATTAATTATAAAATTACTTGTTTACTAGAATAAACGCGCGTCATTGCCACGATGAATGTGTTAAAACGATTTTCAATAAATTTGCTGCATAATTTTTTTTTTTTTTTTTTTTTTTTTTTTTTGTATCCTTTCGAATGCATTATTCGTTTACAAAAGAAAAAAATTTAAGCGTCTTGTTTAGATCTAGGAAATTGTTAAAAAAAAAAAAAAAAAAAAAAAAAAATTAAGTCAATTTTATATTTTTTAAGCACTTTATCTCCAAATTGAGTTTATAATACTTTCAGTAGTGAATAATGAAATTTGTATGGCTATTACTTACGAGATTTTTTTTTATTTTGTGTATATGAGTATATTCATAATTACCAATATAAATATGAGTATATTCATAATTTTAATTTCATAAATTTGTCTTTGTAGTATATCAAATAAAATGAGTTTCCGGAAAATTTCCTAATTATCTAAATAAGCATTTAAATATCTGGTTTTGCATCATGCAACTTTTTCTTATCCTGAAATTGAATACTTTAAAAATAGATTGCATATTAAGGGGTTAAATAAAAAGTAGATGTCTATAAATATATTTTAGAAACAGTTTTATTTGACATATATTTCTGCATGAAGGGGTTTACTATCCCCTCAACTATTTGATTAAATAGAGTACCTACAATCATAAAATTGTTAAGGTTCTAATTAAATTTAGAAATATATTCTAAATTATTCAGACAAATTTTACGCACATCGCTGTTTGAAAGTAAACAATCTTGGTCAACCTTTTCAAATGGTACCATCATTTGATCTTCAAAATATAAATTTTAAATTTTGTGTGACTATTTGTTTTTAAATAACGATCATAATTGGCATACACACGTATAACACTTTAAAATTTCGATTTACGTATTCTGGGTATCTCAAAACGTGTAATTTTATCAAAAGACCAGTATTGAAAACTTAACTTAAAACAATACTTATGTACAAAATGTGTATGAGAATTTAATTATCATTCCTAATCAGATTCCCTGTACTTGGTGAAGTTTAGTTAAGCATTTGCAGGAATTGAATTCATTAGAAAAGAATGTAATTAGTTAATTCTGCATAGCAATGTTTATGGTCTCTAACTTTTATACGCAACACATAGCGTACATAAAGTTATCATAGTATGAAAAAAGACATAACACAACATGAAATGAACTTTCAGAAGTTTCAAAGTATAATCCTGACGCATCCAAATTCTTTTGCGTAACCCTCTAAACAAATAATGAATATTTTTATATGATGTCTAATTGAATATGTTTATATATATATATATCTTTATATATATATATATCTTTATATATATATATATATTAAGACACATTACTTACAAACTTTGAATAAACACCATAAAATGCAATAAACTCGCAACAATTGTTGCCAGTTTGTTGCATTTTATGGTGTTTATTCAAAGTTTGTAAGTAGTATTTTTTACAACGCCAGTTTTATGGTGCTTTTTTATTAAATTAAGACACATTGTATTTTAATCTTCTTGGATCTCATTGCATACGAAACATTTTCCTAATCTCAACGAAATCATCAATGTAGCATTGTTTTATGATATAGATTAGAAATATTGAATTTTGACATTCTGCTAATACCTTTTCTTGAGTTTTGCTAGTAACAGTTTCACACAAAGACTAACTATTAAAAACCTGATTTTCGGATTCAATCTGATAAAAAACGTGTAAATATAACAAAATCACAATTAAAAAAATATTTGATCCCACCCCACCCCCCAAAAAACACCTTTTATACTATTATATATGAAAGTGGCGGGGGGGGGGATCTTACAAAAATACGCTAGATATTAAAAACCCCAAACGCATGTTAATTTGAAACACGCATTTAAAAAAAATTCAACTTTTGAAGCAATTATGTCTTGCAAATAAAATCACATTCAAAGGGCTAATAATTGCCTTAAACTAAATATTTAACGAATTTTTTTATATATTTAATAACTAGCAGGCAACGCCCGCTTCGCTGGTCCCTATTTTTAAATGAATCACTATAATGAATTCTCAAAATTGCATTAATTTTTATCACGTGAAAAAAAAGAGAAACAAAATCTGAGTAGGAAAATTGTCGCACCGGGTTCTCACTACCTTCGGAAAAATTTCCCAAAATGGTCTAACCCTTATTTCTATTATTTTCCCACTTCGCCCCCCCCTCCTGTCTATCCTAATAATTTTACAAATTTGAAAATATCCGCAATCGATTTGTACGTATCAAAAACCTCTATGCACCAGTTTTGAACGATATATCTCTATTTTTATTTTTTTGCCGCTCTACTCCCCTTCTCCTTCCCGCCCTCCCAATAATTTTAAAAATTCGAAAATATCCGCAATCGATTTGTAGGTATTAAAAACCTCTATGTACCAATTTTGAATGATCTAACTCTATTTTCTTTTTTTTTTTGCCTCTCTGCCCCCCCTTCCCGGCCCTCTTAACAACTTTACACTTTCGAAAATATCCCCATTCGACTTGCAGGCCTCTAAAACCTATCTGTACCAATTTTGAACGGCCTAATTGTATTTCTATTTGTTTTTGACCATAGCCCCCCCCTTCCCGCCCCCCCTTCCTGCCCCCCCTTCCTGCCCCACCTAATAATTTTAAAAATTCGAAAATATCCGCTATCGATTTGTAAGTATCGAAAACATCTATATACCAATTTTGAACGATCCAACTCTATTTTCATTTTTTTGCCCCCCCCCCCTCTCTCCTCCCCCTTTCCCGGCCCTCCTAATAACTTTACACTTTCGAAAATATCCCCATTCGACTTGCAGGCATCTAAAACCTATCTGTACCAGTTTTGAACGGCCTAACTGTATTTCTATTTGTTTTTGCCCCATAGCCCCCCCTTGCCGCCCCACCTAATAATTTTACAAATTCGAAAATATCCGAAATCGATTTGTAGGTAGTAAAAACCTCTATATACCAATTTTGAACGATCTAACTCTATTTTTATTTTTTGCCCCCCCCCCCCTTCCTAATAACTTTACACAATCGAAAATATCCTCATTCGACTTGCAGGCCTCTGAAACCTATCTGTATCAATTTTGAACGCCCTAACTGTATTTCTATTTGTTTTTGCCCCTTAGCCCCTCCCCCCCCCCCTGCTGCCCCACCTGGGGGCTGAATTTCTAAAATTCCAGAAATTAGTTTTTAGATATTTGCATTAGCTATATTTTAGAGCAAAAATTTCACGCATATCTATTTTTTTGTTTGAGATATATAGGATTATGCGAAATCACGTTTTGCCCCCCCCGCCCCCCTTGGGGACCGAATTTTGTAAATTCCAGAAATTGGTTTTTTGACATTTGTATTATCTATATTTTAAAGCAAAAATTTTACGGATATCTGTTTTTTTGTTTGAGATATGAAGGATTTTGTGAAATCACGTTTTGCCCCCCCTCCCCCCCCTTGGGGGGCGAATTTTGTAAAATCGCTTCTTAGTGGATGCCTACATCATAGAAAGAACATTGTCACAAAATTTCATGCTTCTAGGTCCAGGGGTTTGGTCTGGGCGTTGATAGATCACCCCCTCACTCACTCAGGAAGTGTTCTTTTATATATATAGATATTATTATTATTATTATTAATCTAAAATAGAAAAAAGAAGGAATATATCAGAAACATCCTCCATTAAAATTTAGAAGAAAAAAAAAATAGAAAATAAATATAATTTTGTCTATAACATACTGTCTAGTAATGAAATCACAAATATGTGTCCGAAACATATTACATCACTGTTGTCAGAGAGACGTAAATATCAGTAAATCAATATAATTTTTGTATAATACTTTTAAATAAATTTTTACGTACTGTCTAGCAATAAAATCACAACACCTGATTCAAGGTTAATTTTAATAAGAAAATAAAATACAACAATCATAAACGATCGGTAATAACTACAATCCATTTATAATGCTAATCTTTATTTACCACAGAGGATTACGTTAAATGATTTTTAAATCCTAGCAATAGCATTGTATTTAAAAGTGAAAAAATGAAAAAATCTCTCTAGTCATAATTTATTCAGGACTGCTGTCTGAAATCAAATGGTGTGATTAAAAATCAACTTCAATTCCTTTTTCATTAAAAAAAAAAAAAAAAAAAAAAAAAAAAAAGTGGTTTTTAATGTGTAAAGATATTGTGAGAGACAAAAATAATGACTTTTTAAATTTTTTATTTCACTTTAAATTGTACATTAAATTAGAAAGAAGTGTAGGAAGTGTAATGACGTTTTGATATTTTGTTTTTAATCTCGTTTTGCTCAAATTCTATCATGTTTACTCTTCTCAAAAATTTTAAGCATAAACTGCAAATAATTGGCTTTTTAAAAATATGATCTTTTTATAATTTAACAGTGTGCCACAAGAGGAAAAAGGACAAAAAGGTTTTGCATCGTGTTTACACTTGCCCCTTGGTTTGGAGCAACTGAAACCTCGACCTACTATACCCATAATCCATATACAGTACATTAAAAAATATGCAAATCAATTTTCCAGATAATAAAGACCTTCATGAAACAGAAAATTTCAATCAAATTTTAAAATATTTCACCTAATTACACAGTTGCAAACTTTTATGTACAGAGAACTTTACAAAATTTTAAAACATGCATAACAGCAATATGCTGCTAAAAACTAAAACTAAAAACAGAATTAAATGTTAATGTTACTAGTCAATGCGTACCACATGATTTTTCATTTTTGTTTAAGTATTCTTAGGTACTGTAATTTACTTGATATTTTGTTCAGGAATTTAAGTTACATATAACAACTTTCAAATATATATTTTTTACTTTGCATTAAGTAAAAGCTTCTATGAAGCCCTCAAATTGATTTACAGAATATATTTCTTAGTTGCTTTGTAGTGATTTGCAATATTTTAAGCTAAAAATTATTTTAAAAGAAAAAATATATATACTTTTGAAAAAAAAAAGTAGATGAAATTATCTACTACATATATATATTTTTTTCATATATATATACATTCATATATATAAATATATATGTGTGTGTGTATACTTCTGTAAAAATCGCTATATGTTTAAGGAAACTAATGATGTAAACAACGCTTCTACTTAAACATTATACAGGGAAAAACAAATCTTTACCAACTTACGTGAAAATCCTACTTTATAACTCTCTAAAATCTATTGAAAACTTGCATCAAACGTTGATAATAATAATAAAAGGAAACTGAAGTATACGGTACATTATAATCTTTATTTTCCGAATTAAAACAACCTTTTTAGAAAAAAAACAATAATACATATGCAGTGTTTTCGTCTGTGAAATTTCTTAAGTCAAAGGCTTTAAGACAATTTAAAAGAGATTTTTCCTATCAAGTTTTATAAACAATTTAATTTTGACTGATACTACACCTAAATATGCGTTTAAATGAAAAACAAATCTTCTTGAACGACTTCCTATAAGTGTTTCTTATCCAAAAGGGAAAGATTTGTATTTTTTGTTAATGTGAATCTTGGTTACAAAAGTTTTTCAGTTTAAGAGAAATACACAATAGATAAAAAAAAATGCATTTTAGACCTTTTCAGCTTTGTAGATATTCATATTAATAAAATAAGAAATAAATCTGTTAAAATTAGATATATATATACAGTCAGTAACAAAAGTCTCCGAACACTAGCAAAAATTCCCATGTAGAAAAAGTACACTTGATACAGTTTTATTAAATAAATCCTTGTCGAATCCTGTTTTTAGACTGACTAGGAACAGAATTCGACAAGGATTTATTTATCAAAACTGTATTAAGTGTACATTTTTTACATAGGCATTTTTGCTAGTGTTCGGAGACTGTTGTTACAGACTGTATTTATAACAACTATGCGTTAAAATTTTAATACATTATGATGATTATTAATATTCACAATAAAATAAATTGAATGAAAAAAATGACTATTTTTAAGAATAAATTAACCACCTTATTTTTTACCTTCTGTAACAATACTTATATGTTTAAATAAACAAATACGGAATACATTTTTTTTTCTTTTGCTTTTGCTAAAAATATTTAATAATACTATTTGCCTCGTAAATATACACCGTAAAGTTCAAAATGCTTTTAAAATTTCAACAAAATTTGATAGTTTTTTAAAAAGGATAAACTGAGAACAATGCTAATATACATAATGAAATCGTATAGTAAAATTGAAATCTTCCGTCTTTAAAAAAAAAAAAATAATAATAATAGTAATAATAATAGAAGATATTTTAAACTATTCACGCCATAATAATCTACATTATAAATCTTTATAATATATTAATATAAACTTCTTTCAAAAGTTAATAGTTTTTCAAAAAGAGAAAACTCAGAAGGACGAAACTTACATAATAAATTCTTATACATAAAAGAAATCTTTTTTTAAAAAAAAAAGGCGTATATGCAGTGTTTTTATCTGAGAAAGTTCTTAAGTCAATGGCTTTAGAACAGAGAAAAAGAGAATTTTCCTATCAAGTTTTGTTAACTTTTCATCTTTTGACTGACACTACAGCTAAAAGTCGATTTAAATTAATCAAGGATTTTCTTAAAAGATTTTCTATAAATGAATCTTATCTAAAGAGAAAAGTTTTCCGCCCCTTATTGTATATGATGTTTAGGTTAAAAAAAGCAATTTAGTAAATTTCGAGAAATGCATAATAGCTGTATAAATATGTATTCTACGCATTTTAAAGTTTAAAGAATTCATATTTGTAAAATAAGAAGCAAATGTATCAAAAACAATTTTATTTAACTGACAATTCCATTTTACGGTGTTATTTTTCATTTAAAGTTATCAAGGTTGATAATCCAAAGAGAATTTATAAAAAATTAAATTAAAATAATAATAATAATAATAATGACCTTGAATTCAAGACATGAAAAGAGCATTAATATATTCTCACTTTCCTTTAATGATTTGCTCACATGTGCAATTAGGAGATCAATCACAAATTACTGAAAATCAAAAACACATTGGATTACTCTGTATCACATAAAGATACAAAATAACATTTTCTTGAAATTTAACATTTGCTTTCACTTACAAATGACTTTTGATTTTCTTTTTCCTTATGAGAAGTATAGATAGATTTCAGCCTAATTTTATAAAGGCTTGAAGAAAAATTTATGAAAAAAAAAAAAAAAAAGTTATTTTGAAACATAAAATGTATAAGTTTATTTTCAATTAAATATGAGTATTTGTAGTAAATACTATTTTGCTACGTTTGCACGGAAGATAGAACTTTATATATCTATATATATAGCATAGGTTAAAAGCTATATGACAACTTATGTCAAAAGTTCATTTAAATAGAATAGAATTTAAAACCGTTATTGTAAAAATAATAGGCTGAATTCTATATTTTTCTAACAACTGTGAACTCAGAAGGGGATTTTCATGAAATGATCAATTCCAAAATGGCTGAAAAAATTGGATCTTCAAATTAAATGCTTCGTATGTGAAAACTCCCTCATAAAATTCTAACCCTGGAAAATATCTAAAATATAGCTCATTCTTTTCACATTAATTTGCTTAATTTTTATTCAAATTAACCATTAATCCAAGTTAACATTCGACATAAGTTGCCGTATGTATTTCGATTTCAATCTATACAATAACGGAACGTGCAAACATTTACGCATGCGCACGCAAATATATATATATATACTTACATTTTATTGAAAATTTAACATGCATTTTTGTTATTCAGAATATTTTTTTTTTTTTTTTTTAATAATTTCTAGCCAATTTTCCTGCAAGTTTTGTAAACATTGTTTTTCTTTTAATATTTGTTGAAGTATTTATTTTATTCTTATAAGAAGCATACAAATAGTGTAAATAGTATGTGAAATCATGTGTTAAAGTTACAAATACTTTGCAGCTTTTTATGATATATAGTAACCAAAGGTATTTTTTATTTTCTTCAAATTGGGTTGGTTACTTAAATTCACTCGTAACTAAATGTTGCTGGAAATTGTATGTTTCTGAAGGTCCGTAACTTGTTTAGATGTTCAAAATCATTCCATCCAGTGTTTCTTATAAAGTAAAAAATAAAATAAATAAATAAAATCTAATAATTTGTTCATTTACTGTTTGTCAAACAATCATAATTTAGGGAGGATTATAACAAAAAAAGAAAAAAAAAAAAAGAAAGAAAGAAAGAAAGAGAAAAAGAAACTGTCAACCGTTATTATGAAAATATTTTTTCAAATTTAATTAAATTCACTGGGATTGCACCGTTTTCAGATTTGCATTATATTTGTCTTAAAATTTTGGAAAATATTTTGCACACTTTTTAAGATTAGTTTAATCGGAAAATATAATATGTTTTCCAAAATATTAAAAATATAATCTATACCTAAAAGATATTTTTTTTTCATACACATAATGCATTCGGATTTTCTTGTATGTTCCTGGACACTAACTGCTTA
The DNA here is from genome assembly GCA_963930645.1 of Salticus scenicus. NCBI lineage: Eukaryota > Metazoa > Arthropoda > Arachnida > Araneae > Salticidae > Salticus > Salticus scenicus. The sequence goes on from OZ005649.1 coordinate 104,288,978, forward strand.
AATGATTTTAACAAAAATGTCCGATCAACCGTGTCTGTTGACTGGAAAAGTGGAAAAAAGGGATAATCAGCCAGTATTTTGATAATTATTTCGACTGTTTTAACATATAAGTAACAAACAGAAAAACCTGAATTCGGACTTTCTATTAATATTTTTATTTTTATGAGTTGTGCTGGTAAAAGAACTCGTTCAGACTAACCATTAAAAACATTAGTTTCGTATTCAAGTGGATTCAAAACGTATAGCTTTTGTACCATAATCTCTACTGTAAAATAAAGTAATTTAAAAAACTGAAAAAATATAATGATGACAGTTTTCTATCAAATAGTATGATTCAGAAATGGTTAATTGAATTTCTTTTTGGTCGTAGAAGTAGAATTGACGTAGAGGTCCATGTACATCTAACTCAAAAAAAAAAAAAAAAAAAAAAAAAAAAAAAAAAAGCATGATTCATTAAATGGTCACCAAAATTCATATTATCGCGTTAGAAATCCAGTATGTGAAGGTACGCAAAATAACCAAAATGGTAACTATCTCAAATAGACTTTTAAATATCTTGCATAAGTATATAGGTTGAACAGTCTAAAGATTGAACTTTTGCAGGAAACGTGCTCTAAAAATAGGTAAATACAATTCTGAGGTTAAAAGATTTTAGATACCATTATCTGGTAGACAATGGTTATAACATTGTCGTCGTGTTTGTTGTCTAGAAAAGTGGAAAAAATGGATAATCGGCCAGTATTTTGATAATTGTTTCGACTGTTTTAACATATAAGTAACGAAAAAAGCACCACATTTCTTTCAGAAAAGAGTGCTGTTTTATCCCGACAGTGCACCGGATTAATCGTCTTCAGACGTTATGCCTAAAATAGCCGAATTACGCTACTATATACTCCCTGGTGTGCTGCATTTATGAAAATAATGCACCTCCCCGTAATTGTTTTTTCTCTTTCCAAATAGAAATAAATTGCTTAGTGGACAGTGATATTATTTAAATTCAACTATCATTAAGGATATATATATTCAAGTGATGCAAAGTAGAAACATAAAATTTGAGGCTTTTTTTTTTCTTTTTCCAATCTAAAGATACCATTGATTTCCGATAAGCACTATATAATCTTCATGCATTTATTCACCGAAATATAAAGAATTTCTAATACCGGTATGGTAGTTTGTTGCACTCTCCCTAGTAATTAGTAAATGTATGTTTTACTTATAACTAAGTCAAATTTCATTTTGGGGACAATTTAAATAAAGTTTCAAATTTACATTTTATTCTAGTTTTAATTGATTATAAAATATATTTTAATCATTTTTAACAAATATGTCTTTCAAATCTTTTTTTTAATGTTATGATTCCATAACGACGTAAATGACAATTGAGTACAACTACAGCGCCTAAAATATACAGTGTGGCATGAGCTTATGAACGAAAGCTTTAAATTCTACTAAAAAGAAATAAGCTTCCCAGATGGCGCCGCGATCGAATTATTTTCTCAAATCGAAGAGCTAATTAGTTTTTCCCAGTTTCGTCTGCTCAATCATGTGATCTAAACACATAATTAACCAATAACCAATAGGGAGTTTTTCAAGAAATAAGCATGATCGCACTGACCTCTGGCAACACCTCCTGTAATAATGCCTTCGAGCTGAGCTCTACGTCATGGAAGATCGGCCGATTTTCTCCAATCAACACTTCCTATGATACATGTTGGATCGTGGGGATTGGATGAAATCGGCCGATCTTCCGTGACGTAGAGCTCAGCTCGGAGGCATTATTACAGGTGGTGTTGCCTCTGGTGAGTAGCTTAATTTTTAAGGCACTGATTTGCTGGTCGCTTTCCGCATTATGTATTTTAGGCTCTGTAGTACAACTAAATACTTCTTGATTGCTGTGTTATTTATTAATGGTTCTATTGGTTCTTACATGCGTTTTCAAGCAGTCTTTTGAAAGTTTTGAGACATATGAATGTCTCAATACACTATTAATCGACACTATTAATCGTTTTACCCGAACGGAAAATAAATATTTAAGACTGAAATTGTTAAACATATATAATGAGCATATTGGACTCAACAAATTTTGTTTATTAAAATACCCTACAATTCCGTTTTAATTATTATAGTTTTATCTCTAAGAGCTAATATTTTATCCTCAAAATGAGTTATTCACATGAAATGTTATGAGTTTTGATATTATTAAAAAATACAATTTATAGTAAGATGTAAAATAAAGAGCAACATTATCATAGCTGCCAAATGTTTCGAATTTTAGATACTGGAATTTTTACAGAATTCTTTTATTAAATTTTGTAGCAGTTTTCCATGATTCAATCATATGAAAAACTTTATAAAAATTACTCGTATTTAAATATAGAAAACAGTTAGCAGAAATATATCACAGAACATGAATTTTAATTAATTTTCCCTTGGGGATTTTATTCAAATAATACCTTATGGGCCAATAATCCTTATACTAATAACCAAAATGTTTTAATAGATTACACTATAAAAATTTTAATATTTTATAGTGTAATAATTGACATTTCTAGAATCAGTGTAAAAAGTTCTATAATCATAGCAAATTTGATCCAAATCTGTGATGTGTGTTTCTTTTTTTAAAAATCTGATGTGGACACCACATGACTTCCTTATACACCTTTAGAAATATATACATAATATTAAAAAGCATTGTCATTGGACCCGAGACAGTTGGCTAAAAATAATTTAAAAATGTATTATCGCCGTGTTCTGAGCTTTTCTGATAGTTTCAAATGTCTAGTTAGTCGGGAAGTCAGTTGAAAATCGATTGGAAGATATGTACTGGTAACGATACCGAAGGCAGCAGGGACCCAAAACAGTTGGCTAAAAGTATTTTAAAAATGCATTTTCACCGTGTTCTGAACTATTCTGAAAGTTTCAAATCTCCAGCTAGTCGAGAAGTTAGTTAAATAAATTTTCTGTTGAACCATATAAACGCTGCCGAAGGCAGCAGTGACCCGAAACAATTTGCTAAAAATATTTAAAAAATGCATTGTCACCGTGTTCTGAGCTTTTCTGAAAGTTTCAAATGTATAGCTAGTCGGGAAGTTAGTTAAAAATCGATTGCAAGATTTGTACAGGTAACGCTGCCGAAGGCATCAGGGATCCAAAACAGTTGGATAAAAGTGTTAAAAAAATGCATTTTCACCGTGTTTCTGAACTTTTCCGGAAGTTTCAAATCTCTAACTAGTCGGGAAGTTAGTTAAATAATTTTTCTGTTGAATCATATAAACGCTGCTGAAGCAGCAGGTATCCGAAACAGTTGGCTAAAAATACTTAAAAAATGCATTGTCAACGTGTTTTCAGCTTTTCTGAAAGTTTCAAATGTCTATCTAGTCGGAAAGTTAGTTAAAAATCGATTGTAAGATTTGCCAAACCGTTTTTTGATACATTATGGCCAAAACCTTTGTATTTTTGGTCATTATGAACCTAATTTTCCTAAATATCTCCAAAACGGATAATCATACAAAGTCCAAAAAGGGAGGTGCACAACTAGATGTTATAAAAAATCTATGTACCAATTCGCAACCTTCTACGTCCAACCGTTTTTGAGTTATGCTACATACTCTCAAACACACACACACACACATACATACAGACGTCACGAAAAATCGCGTAAAGTCGCTTATATCTCTAAAACGAGAGCTCGTGTTAAGACGACACTTGCAGGTGTACAACTAGGCATCATGACAGTTACACGTATAAATTGGCAACATTCAGCGATCATTCGTTTTCGAGCAATGTGAAATACAAAATTCATTTCGCAAATCGGGATTACTATACTTCCTTATACTTTGTATAAGGAAGTAAAAATGTTAATCAATTTGACATGGAATGATGCTTTTTAACATAATATTTTTCATGTGAAATATTATAAAATAAAAAGCGTCTCTGAAAAGAACAATATGAAAGAAACTACTCATACATTAAAACAGAATAAAACAATTTAATATTAAAATTAATAAACCATATATCAATTTCATTAAAGTATAAATAAAAAATACAATAAGTAATTATATGTTTTTTCAAATTCGTTTTGATTGTACTTTTCTTTTTTCAATTAATTTCCATTTGCATTAAAATAACCAAGATTATTTTTTCCAAGGTTAAGATTTGTTTTTGTTTTTAATGAAATTTCTGTTTCTGATTTTGATTTTTTATTTACTAGTGTCAATGATTTTTTTTTTTTTTTTAATAAGGATGAATAATGTATCCAATAATAAATTAATGCTAGATTGAAACAAAATGAATAATTGTATAATTTGAAAATTTGATTAGAACTTGGTAATATAAAGAAAATGAATGTTTTCTTTTGAATATTTATACTTTAGAAAATTGAGTAACTACTATAAGGAAACTTGCATTGCAATATTATGTATATATAATTTTTTCAGTTTAAAATATCATACAAAGTATACTGAATGAATTTTCATATTTCTGACAAATAAAGTTGTTGCACAAGTAAATTCAAACTGACCTCAGTGTAAAACTCATTAAATGTTAATTTCTTTTTTTTTTTTTTAAGAGCTTCATCAGTATGAATAAAAACAATAATTTTCTATTATATTTTGTATGCATTAACAGTTAATTTTCTTTTTGCATATTATTTATTATAAAAATCGTTAATCAATTGTCTTTATTTCATTATAAGTGGACTGAAAAAATGATGGCTGTTTTAGTGTTAATTGATTTGTTACCAACAGATTACAAAATATTATTATTACCCGGTCTCCGCTTTCGCAACCACAGGTCGACTTCTTGTACTTCTAAATATGAAATGTTCTTAAATTACGTAAATAATGATATTGTTTTACAGAAATATTTGTAAATTCACGATACTTAAAATTTAAAAAAATATATATTATTTTATATGGTATCCAAATCACCATAATATGTCACCATATATATGTATGAAAAATGCTGCAGACGCTGTTTGTATCGAATCAGTGGACGACATTTAGTTTCAACGTCACCTAAACTGGTGTTCATTGCATTTGAAGATCAATCACTTAACTGGTGGCGCTGTAATTTTGTTTCTTAATAATTTTTTAAATGGCAGTATCAAACACAATTAATATAATAAAAATAATTTTTAGCTTTTGAATGTGAAAATAATATATATATATATATATATATATATATATATATATATAATAAATTATTGTAAAAGTCAGCCAAAAAAAAAAAAAAAAAAAATTGTATACGAACGAGTCTCATCCCCCCCCCCCCCCTCCTAGGAAATTTAAATTTTCGATACAGATACATTTCAAAAGAATTCGTCAATATCTTTAATACAATTGTTTGAAACATAGATCTGTGATAATTTAAAACAAATTTATTGATTTTCAGCGACAACAACAACAGCAATAACAAAAAATTGTACTTTCTCTGCTTTTATTTATCAATATTGCACGTTATTGACCTTCTTTTGACATTCAGCGTTATAGTTCTCTGTGTTGAAAATCGTCTGTATTTATCATGGAAAATATTTTAAATAAATATGATATTTCAAAATCATTGTTAATGCGTGAATATGTATAGCAAAACATGAAAGAAAATTTTGTTATGGCACAACATTCTAGTTTTACATAAAATGCATTTGTTGAGTAATATACATTTGTTGAAAAAAAAAAAAAAAAAGAAAAGAAAAGAAAAGGAAAGGAAAGGAAAAGAGAAAGAAATACACTGAATAAATAATGATTTTTTTTTTTTTTTTTACACATTTTATTGTATTTCCATTCAGATTTGCTTGCTTTTTTGGTCACTACATTTAAATAAATCTTTTATAACAATAAGTCTTTTTTTTTTTTTTTTTTTTTTTCATATTTATTAATAAGCCTCGAAAACATAAATAGCTATAGTTCAATGACTTATTTTTGAAATAATACATTTGTAAAGTGTAACTCTGTAATGTCAACAGTCTTAAACAAGAAAAAAAAATCATTCTGTACGCATTGATTAATAACACTTTGCAACTGTACGTACTTGTTGTATCGTATAACTTTTAATGTTCTTTGCCTACGTTAATACACAACGGACAGAAACAATTATTGAATGGCATACAGATAGACAAATTGGATTCTTAATCTGAAAGTGTTAAAAATGCTTAACGCAAAGGTAAATGCAGCCCTTAGATTGACATTGCAGCCCTTAACGTATATGGAATATTTTAGTGTAGCTTTGCAAATCTGGAGCTTAAACGTATATTATATACAAAATTGTATTTTAGCATATTAACAATAAATGTAAATTTCTTTATAATTTTTGCAACAGAAACTTATTTAAATGGGAATTCTAAAAATGTCTGTCTTAAAACGCAATGCAATGGCATTTGTTTTTGAGTGTTCCTGTAAACAAACCAATTTTCAGTACCTATTAATGCCATTTTAAATAGGGAACCTTCCTAAGTAAAACTGAATATCATGCATATATATATATATATATATATATATATATATATTCCTTTAAATAATTACCCTGAAGGTGGGCAGACGGACAGATAGACAAATGAATAGTCGGGCAGACAGAATCGCAAACTCAAATTATTTTCACATTTTAAAATTATTAGAAAATGCTAATAACGCTAATGCAAACAAAAAGACATTTTCAGCTACTTTCTAATAACAGCCCTTAATTTAACTAAGTACTTTTGTGTTGCCCTGTAAATCTTAATTATACTCATATTATATTCTACATAAACATTATTTTGAGCAAATGAATAATTAGTCATATGAAGCATACATTTCAATTTCATTAAGATTTGTGCAAATTAAAGTTATTAAAATTTGGTTTATAGAAATATCTCTCATAGATAGCAGTGCTTTTGAATAATTTCGGTGTCCCTGTACATAATCCAGTGGTTCTCTTTACTTTATTTATATAGAAAATTTTCGCTAATGAATTCGGATAACGTATTTTAACCTCATTAAGATTTGTGTAAAGTAAAGATATTAAAAGTTGGTTTATAGAAATAGCACTTTTGGAACACATTGCTTTGGAATAATTTCGAGTGTCCTTATACACAAATCAGTGCAGGTAATATTCCGTTCTCAATAGGGAACATCTGATAGTGAACTTGAATAATGAATAACCTATATCAGTTTCAAGAAATTCCATCAATATTTACTGGAGCTATAGCTTCGACAGTTAGACGAAGAGACAGACGGACAAACCGAAGTCATTAATGTTGTAGCGCAGTGAATATGCACATTTACTGCCGAATGACTTCTAAGACGTTTTACGTCATTTTCAAAGTCGATAATACTTAATTTACGCGTTTTATGAAAAGTGACGTCATTTTAACGTTCTATAAAAACTATTTTGATTTTAATTATATTAAGACATTACGTTATTTTGAAGAATTCCTAATAAAGTTTTTAAAATTCATGCATGAAATTTTGACGAAAACGTAATTTTTAAAATATTTTGAGGGATTTCATCTTTGATTGTTGAACTTTTAAAAATTTTTGTTTACGGAGAATGTATGCGTTGATATGTATGCATATATATACCTACGTATCAAGTTTGAAGTTTCTGGCTGAATGCTACGATCGAAATCATGTAACAACTTAATTTACGAGAGGGTCTTTTCTCAACCCTTTCAATGGACAATATCCGTTTTGTTGGGTTCGAGGCGAAATCGTACCCAACATGCGACTTCTGATTCTTGATTTCCCTATAAATTTCCCTCTAGGATACAAATATTTCTTTATAAAAAAATTGCCCTATAAAACATATATGTAAACACTTTAATTTTGCATTTTCTCCTGTAGTAATCACGTGTCAAGGGTTTATTTCGAAACGCGGATAAAGTCCATTGCACATGCGATAGAGATTTTACATGCCCAAAAAAACTATGACTGTGTCAAGTTTGGTTTCAATCGGTTCGGTGGTTTGAAAGACACATCCACGCACAAACAGTCTTTTCGGTAACAAAAGTGTCCAAATACTAGCAAAAATTCCTATGTAAAAAATAGTACGGTTTTGTTAAATAAATCCTTGTTGAATCATCTTCTTAGTCAGTCTAAGACCATGATTCGATGAGGATTTATTTAACAGAACCGTGCGAAGTATACTTTTTTTACATGGGAATTTTGTCTAGTGTTCGGACACTTTTGTTACCGATTGTACATATACATTAACTTTTATCTTTTTGAAACAATGTGCAATATAAAATTCAAGAAAGATAATAATTAAAAATTGCATAAATGTTAGTCGTATTATAATCAGTAATTGACAGTTGCAAGAATAGATTACTTTGAAAAATGGACAGGCTAACTCCATTGCAATTCGGTCAAAAATATCCAGTTTTAATTTTTATTTTATATATAAATTCTTTCAAGATTTATTATGTGTTTATAGAAAATAATAATTATTTGCTTAATAAAATAACCTATTTTATCATGCACATCTTATTTTATCGTATGAAAAATAAATACAAAACATATCGTTTAAAATTTCTTATAAAGAACCTGCTGTTGAAAATTCAAAGACCTAATATGAAGACTTAAAAAATAGCATTTTATCATATGAATGAAATATATATATATATATATATATGTATATCTACATATTATGATCAGATATATAATAATACACATTTTGGGTAAACATTTCTTTCATTAAAATATTTTCTATCGATTATAAACCTGATGTCAATAAACATTTTTTCTTGCAGTTTTGATATAAAAAAGTGCCCAAGTATTTTTTTATAGGTAAGCTATAAACGTAAATTTCCTGAAGTCCCATATATTTTTATAAATCGATTCAATATTTTGGATTTACATAATTTTTCAATTCTCACCGTAGGCATAATATTTAAAAAAGTTAAGCAGCGACTTAATTCTCTATATTCTCTTCTTCAGAATACATGAAATTTTAATGAACGCTTTCTTTACATTGAAAAAGGTCTTATTTTGCATAACATATTGGGGGTTGTTTAAAAATTTCTTTTCAATCGGCAACATCGTTGTTATTTACTTTCGATATTCTATATTTTATATTCATTTTTTTTTTTTTATAGATATTTTTTCATATTAATAAGTGCCCCTTATTTTAAATTTGTTATACTAAAAATAAAACATATTGGATGTAAATTTTTAATTTAGAATTGAAAACCAGTATTTGATTTTATTAGATAAACAGATTTAAACGAACTTACATTTTTAGTAACTAATAGTGGCTGTGGTATATGAAACAAATAATTTTAATTTAATTTTGCATTAAAATTTTCCTATACAAGAAAATCGTTATTCCATTTTATCCAATAATTCAGTCGGCAGCAAAATTATTCGAGCACTATCAATAATTCTTATATAAAAAAGTACACTTAATACTGCTTTGTTAAATGAATACTTGTCGAATCATGTTCTTAGTCAGTCTATGAACATGATTCAATAAGGATTTATTTAACAAAAAAGTATTAAGGGAAAAATATCAAGAGACTTGGCAGAGTCTCAAGTGACGCAAGCGCAAAAACAAACGAACGCCACGACACTCAGCGGAAACGGAAAAACGAACGAAACTGCGACACTTATATATACACGAATTTAAAGATCAAAGAAACCGCTGAAAGCCGACACTTAATATCTCAGGAAATATGGGAGGTTATGTTCTGATAATTTCAAAATAGTCTTACACCTTCTGTCTGATCCTACCCTGAAATCGTTACATTTCTGTGTGCAATATATTTCGAGATATGAATTGGCTCATTTAAGCTATAAATGGACGGCCTAATGTGTAAGAATTTTTTCTCGAATATGGCTCGAGCGAATTTAGTTTAATTTATATATGATATTAATCGCTTTTATCTGATGTGCCTGACATCTCCCTTTTCCCTAGGAAAACTCTTGTTTTTTTTTATAACTCAGTTTAAAAATCGAACTATTTTTACTACGCGATGCAAAGATTTCTATTGATAATTCTCAGAATTCTGAACAGGTGTTATTCGGTTTGGTCTTGGAGTTGGTTGGTTAGTTCAATCTGAATGCAGTCAATAAAAAATTCAGATTTTGTTTTTTAATGCAAGAAAGAAACTTTATTGTTTCTTTTAAATATTTATTGTATATATACGAAATGAAATTAAACCTAAATATATATATATTTTTTGTTATAAAGTAAATATTTAAGATTTTAAAATTTCGCATTTCGTCAAAAAACTATTTCGATAATATTTTAAATCAGGAAGTATTTTGTAATTATAAGTATTTTACTTCATAGTTATTAATGATAAATTTACAGTTTTTTAAAGAGAAAATATTTCACATTTTTCTTGGCTTTTAGTGTGACGTAAAACGCGTAAAACGCATCCATCAATCAATCCATCCATTCTCGGCTATTGGCTAATTTTTCACTTTTCATCTTGTATTAATACGCCGGGCAATAACAAATCGTATAAAGAAGAATTAAGTATTTATATGAAATCAAGGATTTCATACTATATTTCAGGTAAGAAATATTATTTTAATAGTTTTATTATATTTTTTTCTGTGTTATAAATATAATATCCATTTTTAATTTTTGTTTACAATATTCGTGTCCAGTTGTAGATTAAAAGTTGCCGTAATCTTTGAAAATGAATAAAAAAAGTCTTATTGACATTTAAACCACCCAAATTACACAATCAAAAGCCAAACTGGCTCCATACTGTCACACTTTTCTGTGATCATTAGATAAATAATACTAATTAGATAATAACTCCTTTTGCCCAAGTACAGTAGAATCCTGATTCTAAGGCATCTCTTCTCTGAATCGATGGAGATATCCACCAACTGCAAATAATGACAGTCGTTAATTTCAACTTCCACTGACTCCTTTTGCTTATAAAATAAGCCTTCCCTCATGAAATTAAAATGCCTAAACCATCTTTTATTAAAATATGTATACTTGTATACCATGAATCATAAAATAATTCGTGATAAAAATAATAATCAACTTAAAAATTCCAACAACAATTTTCTGAACCTATCTGCAGCAAAATAAAATTTATTTTCAAACCATGAAGGCTGAACCAAGTCTCGTATCTCTAGAAATAATATCAATTCATAAAATATTTAATTTGTAGATGAAAATTTTTCATAAATTAAGACTATACAACCAATGTAGTAATCTAGAGATATAATGCAAATGTATTTTTAAGCCTAAACATTTCTTTAGTTGTTAAATTCATCTACAGAGCTTTTAACAATCTGCTGCACCCGATGCCATGCTCCGTTACTGCTGCTGGGATAAAAAGCTTTAAGTAACTTTAAGATCATTTTTAGTGTTGCACCGAGTAGCCATGTATCAAATACCGAGTAGTTGTAAGAAAGAATAATTGACGTACATATGAAGAATTTAGCACATCTTGAAATTAAAAAAAGACCTTTTGGACATAAAATTAAGTTAAACGGCAAACAGCATGTTTTCATGAAATGTTTCAGAACTTTTGTAGTGCATATACACAATTAGGTTCATCGTTATATTTGATACTTCCAGCTTAGTGGATTATTAAATCCGTAATAACTGATAACTTCATTCTTTATTATTAGTCTTCTTTCTCATATGTGAATCATTCTCAGATAATTCTTAGAGAATATAAAAGTTCCTATACACTTGGGCTTAATTTAAGATGCACGAAGTTATTATATGAAATGAGGTTCTTTTTTCTAAAATATTTTATTTTTGTCTGTTTTATAGATACAATAAGGTTTATTAAAAAAAAAAAAAAAAAAATGCATATTACATGCATACAAGATGGTTATACTCAAATTCTTGTAACAAAAATGGATAAGCTCATATCATAATTCGTCTCTATACAGAGTTTGGTGGCAATCTACTCACCTGTTTTAACTGCAAAAAGCTGTTTGCAGCAAAAAGTTTAATGACTTTATATTTTCATACAGGTGACGGGTTTTTACTTTTTAATGCTAATATTTTTAGAAGTTTTTGCATAGATATTATCTCATATTATTATACGTTCAAACAGTGCAAGTGATAATAATTATGGAATTTTTAGCCATAATATTTGCATTTTTTTTTTTTTTTTTTTAAGGATACAATTTTTTGTATAAACTCAAAGCTGGTATCCAATGAACTGCATCAATAAGTAATATACCTACTTTTAAACTTTCCTGCAAGTTATCTAGGGTTTAAAAAAAAAAAAAAAAAAAAAAATCCGTAGTTTGTATTTACTTTAAGTTGAAAAATAAAGTGCAGTATTGAACTACTAAAAAACTTTTCATTTATTTTACGGTCAACTCCCTCTAACTCTCAAAAGTTTTGTCCACAGGTTATGCGGATTATAGGAATTTGCAGATTAGAGATCATTGCCTTTGTTTACAGTTTTCTTTTGCAGATACAAAGTCAGTTATTATTAATTCATAAATAGACATAAAAATGGAAAGACGATTTCTAATAAATTTTAGAATAAAATATTTCTTCAATATTAATAAAACTGATCTATCTCATTCATATATGATGATAAATAATTCAAGCATATTCAAATAATAGGTACCTGTATAATATAAATAAACATATTTAAAAAATACAAAACAAAATACTTTTGAAAGTTCAGAAATAATATTCATCACTGATTAATTTTGTTAAACATTGATGTAATAGTGGTTTGTTTTAAGTGCTAGTCTGCATGAATTGCAGGATAATAAATACAAGAATGTTACCCCCCCCCCCCTATCCAATTTTGTTTCAAAGCAAGGATTAAGATAAAAATTTGGTTTAAAAAAAAAAAAAAAAAAAGTAAAAAGGTGAGAAAGGTGAATTTTTTTTAAATATGAGATGTAAATTTCTTTTACATTAAAAAATCAATTATGGATTAGAAGGATTTGCAGATTATAAATCTGTGGATTACAGGGAGTTGACAATACCGTATATGACTATAAAGAAAAAGTTTTTGATGACATTTTGTAATACAGTATTGACTACTGGTTCTTATAATTAACTGGATGTTTGTTAAAAACTGCTTTATCAGAAAATATAAGAAAGTGATCCAAATCCAAACTATTATTTATTATCAGTTAAAGAAATAAAATTGTCTAAATTATAAAACTTTACACTGTTTAAATTGAAATTGATTTTTTTTTTTTTTTTTTAACTGGATTTTGAGTATTTTAGAACGTAATCATCAGATAACGAAGATCACTATGGTAAAAATATCCATAATTATTAATTAAATATGTTATTAAATTTTTATAGGTATAATTTTAAAGTTACTTAAAGTTGTTTATAAGATAAATGCATCCATAGTATCCACTAAGCTGGAAGTATCAAATATAACGATGAACCTAATTGTGTATATGCACTACAAAATTTCTGAAACATTTCATGAAAACATGCTGTTTGCCATTTAACTTAATTTTATGTCCAAAAGGTCTTTTTTTAATTTCAAGATGTGCTAAATTCTTCATATGTACGTCAATTATTCTTTCTTACAACTACTCGGTATTTGATACATGGCTACTCGGTGCAACACTAAAAATGATCTTAAAGTTACTTAAAGCTTTTTATCCAAGTAGCAGTAACGGTGTAGCATGGCATCGGGTGCAGCAGATTGTTTAAAGCTCTGTAGATGAATTTAACAAAAAGAAATGTTTAGGCTTAAAAATACACTTGCATTATATCTCTAGATTACTACATTGGTTGTATAGTCTTAATTTATGTAAAATTTGCATCTACAAATTAAATATTTTATGAATTGATATTATTTCTAGAGATACGAGACTTGGTTCAGCCTTCATGGTTTGAAAATAAATTTTATTTTGCTGCAGATAGGTTCAGAAAATTGTTGTTGGAATTTTTAAGTTGATTATTATTTTTATCACGAATTATTTTATGATTCATGGTATACAAGTATACATATTTTAATGAAAGATGGTTTAGGCATTTTAATTTCATGAGGGAAGGTTTATTTTATAAGCAAAAGGAGTCGGTAAAAGTTGAAATTAACGACTGTCATTATTTGCGGTTGGTGGATATCTCCATCGATTCAGAGAAAAGATGCCCTAAAATCAGGATTCTACTGTACTTGGGCAAAAGGAGTTATTATCTAATTAGTATTATTTATCTAATGATCACAGAAAAGTGTGACAGTATGGAGCCAGTTTGGCTTTTGATTGTGTAATTTGGGTGGTTTAAATGTCAATACGTAGCATAATAGCAGGAAAATTTTAAGAATTTTAGGATAACTAATGATATTTAAAGATATTTCAGGAAATTTTTGAAGAATTCAGAAAAATCAGGATATCTCTGATTGTGAGACTTTTTTAATTCATTTAAAATAATCTGAATTAAACTGTAATAGAAAGTTTAAATTGCTTAACAGGATTTTATACAAATCAGAATATAATACTCTATGGCCAAGTTCATGAAACATAACTCGCCCCTTTCTTTCATGGACGTTTAAATGCATGCTAAACTAAGTTTTTCTTAAAATATTTCAGATGTATAAAATAAATAATTTTTTCAAAGATTACGGCAACTTTTAATCTACAACTGGACACAAATATTGTAAACAAAAATTGAAATTGGATCGTATATTTACAACACAGAAAAAAAATATAATAAAACTATTAAAATAATATTTCTTACCTGAAATATAATATAAAATCCTTTATTTAATATCTACAATATAAACACTTAGGGTCGTATTCACCAAACTTCATTGATCGAGGATTAAACCATGGATCAGAAAATCCGAGAATCAAAGCTAACACTGGATTAAATTCCTACGGTATTCACCATCAGCCGATTGCGTGATCCATGGATTAACTGGGAGAGAAAGAAAAGTTGTTCAATTTTCTTTCTTTTGACTGTTTCTAAATAATTTATTTTCATATATTTTCCAGTTTGGCTTATAGAAAGTATGATTTTGTGTATCTGTTTCTTCTTTTACTACTAAAATTAAATTATTTTTGAGTTTTGCTGATACTTTCAGACTTTTCGTCTATTTCCAACTCACATCTCTGATTAACTAATCAATCGGATTTGAAGATTAGAAAGGGTAAAAAGCAAATTGGCACGGCGAAAAACACGATTTGCTCTTGTTTACGCACGGATTAAGAATCAATTTTACTGTAGAACATTTTTTTAAAGAATAATCACGCAGACGACAACTGTTTACGCTACGATTTAAAATTTTGATTGTTATGAATAAAAGAAAAAATTTCTCCGAACTACGCCCCCCCCCCCAACACACACACAAGCAATGCCCCTGACTGTAGACCAATTACATACGCTATATCAAGCAGTCTTCAAAAATTAGTGATTTTTTTTAATTGAAAATATTTTTAAATAACTTTAATTAATTTTTCTTTATTTTAGTTAGCTCATTAGATTACTTAAAAATTTGGTTTGGAATAAGTTTTAAACTAAAACAATCAAATGAAGATAGCTTTTCCCTTGTTTCATTTATTTACCAGTTTTCAGTAGTTATTTCGGGTACATTTCTAAGTAGTAATTAATAAAAAGGTTAAAAAATATACAAGTTTATTAAATAATTTTATGAGAAATTGGGAAAAATATATAAATTAATGAAAACTTTATAAGCTAAAACCATAAATTATGAAACACGCAACAATTGTTTCCGTCGAAGTACAACCTTTCATCAGGCAGAAAAAAAAAGCACGATAATTCGACACTATATTATTATTGCACACATTTGTAATTTAAGGTGCTACTTTACAAACTTCATTCAACAAAAAATAATTTGGTGCATTTTTCATACATTATAGTTATATCATCATATGAAAGATATTTGGTTAAAATTGAAAAGTTTAAAATTTCTGCTATGCTACCCATTAAAATAAATCAATTTGTGAATTAATCTTTAACGATTAAGCTCATGGAAATGAAGGAGAAGATATATATCTTTATTGATAGCAAAAATCGCTTAATCAGCAAAATTTTATTTGACATGACAGAACAGAGTATAATGTCGTCAGAAATAATATTAACTTAATTCAATTTTAATTAAGTAAAAACACAATGATAAATGTGTATCATTAAATAATTATAGCATATTTTTTAATTAAACTCTTGTTCAAAATCAGGTATTTAAAAACTGTGTTTCAAGATTAAAATATAAAAAAAATCATCAAAATGATTTTAAAAGCAATTTGCTGCTAATAAAACAAAATTTATATTTCTTTCATGTTCAATATTTACGAAGCTAAGCTGCGTAGTACGCATGTGTTACGAAAAGATCCGAGAATTATCTCTGTTAATTCTCCCATATTCGAGGATCAAAAAAGAAGTGTTAAAGTAGCCGGTGAACTGCGAATTTTCGTTGGAGAATACCGATTTTCGTATAATCGAGTGATTACCGCTGATGCGAGACTTAATCCGAGTGTTAAGAAGTTGGTGAATACGGCCCTTAATGTGCTATAGTTTTTTTTTTTTTTTACGATTTGTTCTCTGGCGTATTAATACATTGAGATGAAAAGTAAAAAATTAGCCAATAGCCGAGAACGGTTCGATTGATTGATGGATGCGTTTTACGTTACACTAAAATCCAAGAAAAATGTTCACTTTACAGTGTACACCTTTCACCTGTTTTGAAGGGAAAAGTTGAAGTGATTATTATTTCCATCTAATAGCAGGCGTGTAAAGGGATGTTGGTGATTTATCATTCTGATAAACACTTAATTAAAAATAAATAAAATATTTAATTTTACATTAAAAGCATTTAAAACCTTTAAAATTACCGTTCCACACAATCGGTGTAAGGTATTTAATTTTAAACTATATTAATTTAAAACGAAGTGTTGAATTACTAAACTAAATACATGAAAAAACCTTTTCCCTCTTGAAACCGCGGGAGTCTACAAAATACCTTACACCAACCAAAACAACCAATCAGGTTCGTACATCGGTGTAACCAAGAGAAAAATTAAAACAAGAATAAAAGAACACATAAAAGATATCAAAACAGGAAGTCAGAATACAGCCTTGGCCAAAACATTTTACAAAGAAGATATTAATATAAATTTTGAACAAACAGCTAAAATAGCCAATTATGAGGATTATAACTATGCAATGTACTGTGAATCCATTGAGATAGCAACCAATAGGAACACTTGCAATGACAGTGGCTCAGTAGCTCCGGACAGAATGTGGCGCCATGTTTAGAAAAGTAAAAACCATCACAACAGTCCAAGTCACGCACAGAGGAGGCCGTCTGACGAGAACCGGGAACCCGGTGGAAAAGTTTAACGGCAAGCAACGAAGTCAGTAAAGGTTTTTTCATGTATTTAGTTTAAAATATTTAATATTTACATTTAGTGGCAATCTATTCACCTGTTTCCTGTTTAAAGTTTAATTACATATTTTTATAAATTTTTAGTTTTATATTATCGATAAACACTATTACTAATTTTTTTCTTTTCAATTTAGTGCATAAAAATAATGAAATTCTTACAGCTACTTAGTATTGGCCAAGTACTTGGTCAAAATTTGACTGCATATAGAGTACTCAGCAGATTAGCTGAGTGCAAAGTACATATCAAGTACTTGATGCAGCTCTAATTAATAAATCAGATGATAAAAAGAGAGGGGGGGGGCTAAAACTAGAGCTGTACTTTGTGCTAAGTATTCGGCCAATACAGAGTAATTGTGAGAATTTCATTAATCTTATGCATTATTGAAAGAAATGTGTTAATGAGTGATATTTATTTTATACTAGCCGCTTTCGGCGACCAGCTGGCTCGCGATCCTTGAAAAATCCGACTTTATGAAACTCCCGCTCGGTGGGGGTTTCATAAAGCCCCATTTCACTACATGAAACAGCCTGTTCGCTCACCATGTTATGATCCTTCAAATTTATGACTTTGAGCAAAGTTCTGCTCGATGGCGCCTTATCCCCGTTTTATAACTTACAACACCTTCCTTGCTCATTAGAATTTTAAATATTGAAATTTTAAAATATTACAGCACCATCTGGTGGTAGAAATTTCTGTAATTTATTGTTCAATTCTAAATCAACAAAGCTTTCAAATGATGTATTACTTATGAAATTATTTTAATTAGTAACTTAGATACCAAAGAAAACCTAATCAGGAAATCTTTAAATGTGTAAATCAGGTGAAATCTTGAATTCCACTTTCGATAATATGGAAGTACTTTAAAATATCATTCGAATAATGTATTAAAAATAATTTAATCATAATTAGAATTTGAAATATTGAAATTTTAAAATATTGCAGCGCCATCTGGTGGTAGAAATTTCTGTAATCTATTGTTCAATTTCAAATCAACAAAGCTTTCAAATGATGTCTTACTCATGAAATTATTTTAATTACCGTAATTTTGTGTATAATATAACCTGCAGGTAATCTATAAAAAAAAACCCTTGACTTTGTATATCCTGCGGGGTATCTATCGCGAACAACGAGAAAATCAACATCAGTCTCGTTTTTGTTTCGGAAGTCTCGATTATTAACGCATAATAAAGATGAAATTGAGGACAGTGAAAAGGAATTTGATGAGGATTTGAATTAAATATTTTATGAATTGCTATGATTTCTTATCTGTCTTCATGGTTTAAAGATAAATTTTATTTTGCTGCAGATAGGTTCAGAAAATACTGCTATTGGGATTTTTATGTTTATTATTATTTTTTTCATGAATTTTTATATAATTCATGGTATATGCATTTTAATGAAAGATGATTTGGGCACTTTAAATTCATGGAAGGTTTATTTTATTTCATTAATAAAAGGAGTCGATAAAAGTGGAACTTAACGATTGTCATTATTTGAGAATGGTGTATATCACCATCGATTCAGAGAATAGATATCCTGGAATCAGGAATCTACTGTGCATGGGCAAAAAGAGTTAGTTTATTTAAAGAGAGAAAAACATCAAATTTCTTAATTTGTGTATATCACCCCATCAATGCAATCACAGTCCAATGCACCTAAAAATGAGTGCTAAAAAATGATAAATTTTGTAAAGCAAGCATCATAAATTAAAAAAATAATAATTAATAAATTAGTAATTGTTTATTGTACTCAAAAAAAAAAAAAAAACTTATATCCTCATCAGAAAAAAGCAGGGTTGGCAAGTTTCTTCCAAGTGGAAGAATGGAAGAAACTGTTTTTCTTAAAAATTTATGTTATAAATTGCAGATATGTAAGATACAATGGATGCATTTATCTTATAAACAACTTTAAGTAACTTTAAAATTATACCTATAAAAATTTAGTAACATATTTAATTAATAATTATGGATATTTTTACCATAGTGATCTTCATTATCTGATGATTACGTTCTAAAATACTCAAAATCCAGTTAAAAAAAAAAAAAAAATCAATTTCAATTTAAACAGTGTAAAGTTTTATAATTTAGACAATTTTATTTCTTTAACTGATAATAAATAATAGTTTGGATTTGGATCACTTTCTTATATTTTCTGATAAAGCAGTTTTTAACAAACATCCAGTTAATTAAAAGAACCAGTAGTCAATACTGTATTACAAAATGTCATCAAAAACTTTTTCTTTATAGTCATATACGGTATAGTCAACTCCCTGTAATCCACAGATTTATAATCTGCAAATCCTTCTAATCCATAATTGATTTTTTAATGTAAAAGAAATTTACATCTCATATTTAAAAAAAATTCACCTTTCTAACATTTTTACTTTTTTTTAAAACCAAATTTTTATCTTAATCCTTGCTTTGAAACACAGTTGGAAAAGGGGGGGGGGGGGGGGTAACATTCTTGTATTTATTATCCTGCAATTCAGGGTTGGGTTTTTGCCGGCAAAAATGCATTTTTGCCAGGACAGCGGCAAAAAGTGGAAAAAATTGGCAAAAATGGAAAAAAATTAGGAAAAGTGGAAAACAACACAATCCCTTTGAATTTTCACCCTTTACACTTTGGCACCTCAATGAAAAAAATGTTTGAAGATTTTTTAATTTAAAAAGTAATTATAATTAATTAATTAATATAATATATATAACCAGTGTCCGACAAATTCCGGGTGCCAGGGTGACTATAAATATCCATTGGTGACCAGTTACGGCAGACTGACAAAAAAATTTTTGTGCATTTACAATATTTTTTATGTATATTTTTGTTTTTCCTCCCACCTTCTTGTCTTGGTATAAAAGATGACATTGCTGATGTATTGAATGAATAGTATGAGTTTAATGTTTTCTGAAAAAATTAACAATTATTTCTGTTTTTGAAAGATGTTTTTCCATGAAAGATAAATTCCCATATTTGATAAATCTTCTTACTATTATACTAGTACTTTCCATGTCAACATCTTTGTTAAACAAGATTCAATAAAATAAACACTATCTAAAGCAAACTATGTTCGAATTTACAACGAGAAAACTTAAATAGTATGATATTTATCAAATGGATTCTCTTTAAAGGAATTCTGTCCTGAAAAATTAATAGACAAATAGTATTTTAAAGCCAAAACTTAAACACTCTCAATATATTTGATTATATTAAAGGTAAAAATAATATTTATTTCTGTGGATTTTTCCCCCCAATAGTTTGTTTTTATCTTTGTAAATAAAAAATAGTTTTTTTTTTTTTTTTTTTTTTTTTTTTTTTTTTAATTTCCTTAGTTCAAATTTTTAACTGAATAGTTCATTTATTCAATGTAAAATAATATGTGAATGACCTGCATTAATTATACAATTATGAAATATTATTAATTTTTGCTGTGAGTATTGTCATAGAAATAATTCACTATTTCTGGCTCCTAAGATATTGAAACTTTGTCAGTCCCTGAACATAACCATAAAAACAAAACTACAAAATTATATTTTTATTTTATTGAAGTAAAAAAAATCTTAAGTAAGACATATTCAGAGAGAGAGAGAGAGAGTTTACTTGCAATTTACATTTCAATTCCAAAAAATGCATGATCAGTGACTGACTGGCAAATTTTAGAACAGCTGAGTCAATAATTGACTCAATATTTGACTTTTCCCCACTGTAAACAAAAATATGTAATACACTGAAAAACACAAATATTCTAGTAATTAATTATTGAAGAATATTTTTTAGATAGGTAATTTAAATATTTTTAAAAATGAAAAAAATTGTTAATTGTTGATGTTAAAAATTTCAGTTTAAAGAAATTTTAGAATGCATTATTTTAATGATGGATTCATGATCTCTGGTTTTAATTTGTTAAAATTATGATTTAAATATTAAAATCCTTAAATCCCTGCTTGAAATACTGGTAATTTTTGCCACTGGCAAAAATTGTGGCAAAAACTATTTTTTCCGGGGTGGTTTTTTCCACGGTTTTTACCATGGTTTTTTCCACTTCGGCAAAAATTGGCCAACCCTGCTGCAATTCATGCAGACTAGTACTTAAAACAAACCACTATTACATCAATGTTTAACAAAATTAATCAGTGATGAATATTATTTCTGAACTTTCAAAAGTATTTTTTTTTTTTTTTTTTTTTTTTTTGTATTTTTTAAATATGTTTATTTACATTATACAGGTACCTATTATATGCAAATATTATGGCTAAAAATTCCATAATTATTATCACTTGCACTGTTTGAACGTATAATAATATGAGATAGTATCTATGCAAAAACTTCTAAAAATATTAGCATTAAAAAGTAAAAACCCATCACCTGTATATATTTAGTGTTTGTTTTCAAATAACTTATTTTTCTAAAACTATTTTTAATATTAATTGGATTATAGTTTAGATTTGACATTATATTTATGCTTTGAGTTTATATAGTTCATAAATTTTAATTTTAAACATCTGTTTTGTCTTCTGGTTGGTTTCTTCAATTTCTTCCAGTTTTTTCCAGTTTCTACCACTGTCCTGGAAGAAACCCAACCCTGGAAAAAAGAAAAAAAGAAAGAAATGCATGACTGCAGTGATGCAGCATCAAAGTTGCTTACAAAATTTTAAATTTATTATTTATCTAATGATCACAGAAAAGTGTGACAGTATGTCTTTTGATTGCATAATTTGGGTGCTTTATATGTCAATATGTAGTATAATAGCCGAAAAATTCAAGAATTTTAGGATAACTAATGATATTTAAAGATATTTCAGGAAATTTTTTAAGAATTCAGGAAAATCAGGATAAGTATTATCCCTGCTTTTGAGACTTTTTTTATTCATTTGAAATAATTTGAATGAAACTGTATTATAGAAAGTTTAAATTGTTTAACAGGATTTTATACATATCAGACAATATAAAACTCAATGGCCAAGTTCATGAAACATTATTCACCCCTTTCTTTCTTAAACGTTTAAATGCATAACTAAGATTTTTTTTTTTTTTTTTTTTTTTTTCATTTCTTAAAATATTCCAGATGTATAAAATAAATTTTTTAAGGAGTACAGAGACTCTCAATCTGTAAACTTGACACAAATAATATACAAATATTGTAAGCAAAACTTAAAAATGGATCGTTTCTACGTGCTTGACAATGCTTGTTTACAGACAAAAAATATAATAGTCCGTAAGCCTGTATTTAATAATTCTATAAAATACGTAATCTATATCTATAAAATGCTACAGTATCTTTGAAATACGTAAAATCACTTTAAGTAATTTAAGATGCACAATAAGTTAGGGGAACAAGCTAATTGTTGCGGTTTGTCTTTAAGATTTACCTTCTACATCCAAACATGATGACAACTTTCATAATAATATCATTACGGGGTCTTTGAAAGATGAAAAAGGGAGGTGCACAAACCTTTGTTATAACAAACCCATATACCAATTTGCAATATTCTACGACCAACTGTTTTTGAGTTATTCAAGATACACACATACGTACATACAGATGCTATGAAAAGTCATGTTAAGTCAATGATATTTCTGAAATGGAAACTCATTTTAAGACCATGGTTGCATATGTATAACTAGACATCAGGACCGTCACAAATATAAATTTGCAACATTTTACGATCATTCGTTTTTGAGCTGTGCAAGATACAAAATCCATTTCACAAATCGGGATTACTACAATACTTCCTTATACTCAACCTTAAAATGAACCCACCCTTCCTACAAGCCAGAACGTAGGAGGACACTTTGGTTTTGTCGTTTTGGTCCCACTAATTTTTTGCTATCTTTTAAATATATGAGTTTTTTAGTATGATAGCATATTTGTTGATACAGACAAATTGAAATGCTCTTAGAATATCTTTAATAAGGAATATCTTATAGGTAAATATATAAATATTCAACATTATGATTGCTCCCTAGCCATTGAGATTCAGGGAATTTTGTTCTGATTTTTTAAATGAAAATTTAATATATTTAATTATTATTTTTTATTTTTTTATTGCTATTGCTATTGCTATTGCCCCCTTTTTTTTTTTTTTTTTTTTTTTTTTTTAATTTAGATTTAACTTACTTTAATCGATGTAATTTGATTTTTAATTTAAAATTAGTTACTAAATTTTGTGACTTGAAAAGTATTGTTAACAATAACAACAATACCTTATTATTGAAAAGGAATCGCCATTTGAATATATATTTATTAATAAAGTCTCAATTAATTTAAAAATAATAAAATACAGATAGTTTTCTTTAAAAAAGGGAAAAAGAAAGAAAGAAAACCTTAGGATATTAAATGTAATTTGCTTTTAGTGACAGAATGCTATTTCTTTCAATGAACTAATTATTAACTTGCAACTATCATAGACTATTTTTTCATACGCATAAGCGTGTGATCATTTATGAAGTTTTTAAATTTATAAACAGTAAAGAGCCAGAAATCTGCCGAAGTCTGAAATCCGCAACAACTTGTCAGATACAAACAATGAAATTCACTATTAATAAATTACAAAACTGCAAATCCGAATTTTTGAAAAAGATCTTAAATAATAATTTTATGTTTGCATTTTATGATTACAAAAAAGAAAAACCAAATAATAATATGTAAGACTGCAAGGTCCAAGTTGCTGCTAATGAAATTATTGACAGTATATTAAATTCATCAAAAGAAAATAATGATTATTGTGATATGATGATATCAATCAGGTAAATAATAACAAACTAATTTTTTAAAATGCTTTTTGATGAAGGCATAATTTTTAAGGAAGAACTCAATAAAGATTGTAGAAAAATAAATTTGTGTTACTACTATTTACAATAAATAAAAAAATAAATAAATCGTGCAGGTTCAAGTTCGGTTTAAAATTAGCTACGTGTGAACAGATTTTATCTAAGTTTGACAATTTTTTTTTTTTTTCATTTTTACTTATTGTTTTCATTATATATTTTTGTTAATGTTCATTATTATTCTTATGTACCTAGTAATTTAATATTCAGTGTTATTATTCACTAGTATGTGTTTAGTTTGATTAATATTCTGTTTTTATTATTCAAAGTGAAAATCATTTTTTATGGACTCCGAAATCCTGAAATCAGCACAACCTCTGGTCCCGAGCTGTCCGGATTTTTGACTCTCTACTGTATTAATTAATTTATATATAATATATATATATATGTATGTATGTGTGTGGGAGAGAAAGAGAGATGTTTCATTCGATTTGATTGTGATTTAATTTTTATCATTAATCTAAGAGGAATTTATTTCAAAATCTGTGTTATATTTATAATAATAATAAAATGTATGTTTGTTTGTCCGGGATATTTAATTATGTTAATCATGTACGTAAATTGCTAACCATGTACATAAATTAATTTTCTTTCAATTATAATGATTTTATTTTTAAAATGAAAAAAAATGTAAGTAGTCCAATATTTAATCAAATATGCACATTGCATGTGTCAAGGTTTAGAAAATGTTGATGCACAATTTCTTATCTTTTTAGTTCATGTTTAACTTATGTTTTTTCAAAAAAATATGTTATGTCCCTATTCCCTATGACTAAAAACAACGCCCTTGCCCACATTGAAATCTCAGTAGCACCTTGCAATTTGTTTCACACATTTTCTCTTCCACAGACAGTAAAAAAGAATTTCACTGTTTTGTTTCAGTGCATTTGAAAAAAAAAAACGGGGGGGACACTTTTAATAATAATAAAAAAAAAATTAACAATATTGTAAGGGATTAAGATGGAAGAAAAATGCTTTTCCAATTCTGTGTGATTATAACTATTGCCTGTGTTTGACAAATATATCCGGATTGACAGAGAAGAAAATGACTCAAGTTTAGCAGATCTGTACAAATTAAATCCAGAGATCATTATTTAGGTTCTTCGTATCTTCTTTTATTATTAAACTAACATTTAGGAAATGCTTGGATAAAGCATCAATTTCCTACAAATTTTGTATTCGAGCTATCTGAATTTGAATGTGATAATTAAGAGTCGCATTAGTGTTTTATATTAAAAACCTTGTATTTTATTTAAACTGAAATTTTGGGGACTTTGATAAATTAACAATGCTTAGATCTTCGGTGTTAACTGATACACTTTATCATTCAAAATTCGATCTGAAATAATAAATTTTCTGTTCCATGTGTCCTATTGTTACATCATTTTCAACAAAGGTTGAATATGAGGTAATATCAATCAATAAATATGATATCATACTAAAAAAAAACCTCATATATTTAAAAGATAGCAAAAAATTAGTGGGACCAAAGTGTCATGTACCCAAGCCAGAAAGACTTGTTTTAATCTTTTGATTAATTAATCAATAACCCTTAAAAAGTAATGATATCAGTACAAAAACCCTTAACGGGTTAAAAGTTTGTGACGCAGCTACTTTATCGCTATAAGAATTTGAAATATGGGTCTTAAAAATAATGATATCAAATTTTAAGTGACGCTTTGCTATTGGTTAAAATATACATAGATTTTTCTTATTTGATCATTTGCTTTTTTCTTTTATTTATATTTACAATGCAAACATATTTTTAACTTCAAGATAAGACAAATATATAAAATATACTCACTGATGCTTTTTCATTTTGCATTTCCATTTCAAAATAACATTTTTAAAAGGAATGATATCAAAATTCCTGTGACGCCTCAATGTCACTTTAAAAGATTTGTTTTTAGATTCCACTAAAATTACCTTTGTTTTGTCTAATAAAGTATATTTACACATTGAAACAGTGCTTTTAATTTTCAAGTATACTGTCAAATAATCACACTTTCACTGAGTTTGCATTATAAATTGAAATTATTTATTTCAATAAATTGATTTGTCTTTTGCGTCACGCTATCCAAAACTGTGAGTAAAATTTATGTAAATGTTACTTTGTACCATAGTATCCAACTAAGTCAAAATTTGTTTGTGCAAAGAGATAGTGTGATGCAAAGAAAACATTTGCACAAATTTTACTTGCAGTTTTGGATAGCGTGACGCAAAAGACAAATCAATTTATTGAAATAAATAATTTCAATTTATAATGCAAACTCAGTGAAAGTGTGATTATTTGACAGTATACTTGAAAATTAAAAGCACTGTTTCAATGTGTAAATATACTTTATTAGACAAAACAAAGGTAATTTTAGTGGAATCTAAAAACAAATCTTTTAAAGTGACATTGAGGCGTCACAGGAATTTTGATATCATTCCTTTTAAAACTGTTATTTTGAAATGGAAATGCAAAATGAAAAAGCATCAGTGAGTATATTTTATATATTTGTCTTATCTTGAAGTTAAAAATATGTTTGCATTGTAAATATAAATAAAAGAAAAAAGCAAATGATCAAATAAGAAAAATCTATGTATATTTTAACCAATAGCAAAGCGTCACTTAAAATTTGATATCATTATTTTTAAGACCCATATTTCAAATTCTTATAGCGATAAAGTAGCTGCGTCACAAACTTTTAACCCGTTAAGGGTTTTTGTACTGATATATATACATAGGAATTATTACTATCACTCGAATAATTTTCCTTCCGGTAGTAAATGTTTTCTCTAAATGATCTTATTTTCAGTATTTATAAAATAATTTACATAATTTTCAGCATCATTATGATTTAAATAAAAGCTTATGGATTTTTCGTAAATTCTGCGCTAACCATATTATTTTAGGCTTAAGCTTGAATTATGTAATCAAGTTATTATAATTATGTTTTTAAATATTATATGTTCTTACATAACTTCTCATAATATATTTTTACAGAATAGCCATAGAAAAACATAGCTCTTTTTCTAAGAAAGATAATTCTTGATAAAAATGCAAAACTGATATTACTGGGGTTTCCAAAGCGTGATTGTCATCTCCTCAGCAAAGGATGAAAATTGTGATAGCACATATCCGGATCAAGCCTAGAAATAAATTGTACAATTAGAAATGAACTAGAAATAAATCGTATTGTCAGTTGCCCATGCGTGGCTAAAGTGCGACGTTAAGTCTATTCAACTCAAATCAACTAAATAATAATACTAAGGGTAAAATTTACAATTTACTTGAAAAACGTAAATGATTAAGTCGTGCCTGGAAGCACTAATAAATAAAAAAAAAAAAAAAAAAAAAAAAGATTCCTGTGTAATATTGAAAAAGAATGTAAATTCCCAGGCGTAGTACAGTGGACAGCAAGAGTATCCGAGCACTAGCGAAAATTCGTATAGAAAAAATGTACTCTTAATACTGTTTTGTTAAATAAATCCTTGTCGAATCATGTTCTTAATCAGTCTAAGAACATTATTCGACAACGATTTATTTAACAAAACAGTAGTAGAAAAACCTTTTTTTTTTTTATAGATTTTTTTTTTTGGCTAGTGCTTGGATACACTTGCTGCCCACTGTAACTGAATTGGATGTATTTAGTAGAGTGCATCGGCAGATAATCAGTCGGTGGCATTGACGAGAATAGTCTGTTTAACTATTCCCTACTTGGAAAAAAAAATGAAACCTCTGATGCGTTATTTAGTTTAAATTTATATTCTCGTAAAAGATAAAAATATACTTTAATCTCCTTTTCAAAATAAATACGTTGATACATAACAAAACAAAATAATAATAATAATAATAATAATAATAATAATAATAAAAATAAAATGTAGGGGTGAAAAACAAAATAGTAAATAAGTGCAATATGAAAAGGATAAATCCTAGATTATAACATCATATGCACATATTAGCATAAATAAATCCGTGTGGATTATCTATTAGTGTATATAGCGTCAAAAAAAAAAAAAAAAATGTTTGTTTTCTAGATTTAATGCAAAACAAAATCAATCATTCGAAATTTTTTAGCTATACTTTGATTAAACGTATCACTATCATCAAAAATAATAATTGAGATTATTGGTTATTAGATGTAAAGAATGCCGTACTATACAAAAAAAAAAAAAAAAAAAAGAAGAAGAAGAAAAAAGGAAAACAGATACAAGAAGCAGAAAAGTTAAAGGCAGAGGCAATTTCGGATATTTTAATAAGAAAAATTCTGGAATGACTCCAATCGACGAACATTAAGTAATTAACGGTTGTATAAATAATTAAAGTAAAAGAAGTTGTTAAATAAAAAAGAGAAATTTATAGTAGGGTGTCTCAGTGTATTTTACCATATAGTATTTTGTTTAATGTAAACCTATTGCTCTTCAAATAATTTGAGCCCATAGTTCATAACGATAAAGAATATTTTGTTGTATCCATGAAAAAATCCGTTAATACTGAATTCGCCAAAATCTACGCGCTTCGTGCGATGGTGCCCTATAACATGTACATAAATTTTCAGCTGATTCGTATACAGTCAGTAACAAAAGTATCCGAACACTAGCAAAAATTCCTATATATAAAAAGTACACTTAATACTGTTTTGTTAATTAAATTCTTGTCAAATCATGTTTTTAGACTGACTAAAAACATGACTCGACAAGGATTTGTTAACAAAACAGTATTAACTCTACTTTTTTTACATAGAAATTTTTGCTTGCGTTCGGATACTTTTGTTACTGACTGTACATCATTTAGAAGCTATCACTCTTCAAATAATTTCAGAACTAAGGACATAATTATGATGAAGTTTGTTATGTCTCTGTAAAAAAAAAAAAAAAAAAAAAAAAAAAAACTATAAGCGCTAAATTCACGAAAATCAATAGTGTTCGAGATACGGTGAACCATAACATACGTACCAAATTTCCGTTCATAAAAAAAAAATGATTAGACGCTATCATGTTCACTCACATACGTACATCATGAAAAATCGTGCAAAATCGTAGATATCTCTAAAAAGGGAATCGTGTCAAAACCAAAGTTAAAGGTTAAGTTGTACAAGACATCATGAAAGACACAAACAGAAATTTGCAACATTCTACGACAATCTTGTTTGAGCTATGCGAGATAAAACATATATTTCGCAAACCAGGAATATAATACTCTCCTCTCATACAATGTTCAGAAAGTAATAAAAATTAGTAAAATATATCCTCCTGTAAGAAAGTAGCTGACCTAAACTTGTAATTAATTTTTACTTTAACTGATCATTAAATAAATGTGTTGTCAACCTAATAAAATAATGTTTATTTTTTACACTTACTAATTTCTAACTGAAACCTTTCAAAATGGTGAACTCTTTGTATAAGATAAAAAACGATATTTATGCCCTGCAGAAATACATTTTTTTTTTTTTTTTTTCGTTGTAAATAAAATAATATAATAAAGTTCAAAATCTGTGTGTTTGTGTAAAATACTAAATATATATATATATATATATATATATTATTTGCACAATAAAAAAATGTATATGGAGAAAATCAATAAAGCACTCTTTTTTTTTGTAATTCTAATGAAACAAAAAATTTTTTTTTTTTTTTTTTTTTTTTTTTCACACAATACTTTGTTTAATAAAATTTCTTAAAAAATGAAATTTTTAACTCACATTTTCCGATTCTAACGAGTGGGTGAAGTAGAAGGAATAAACTTTTATTGTATGAATCTTTGATTTATATTCGACCTTTTTATATTATTTGACAGTTAGAAGATTGATCTTACTTAGAAACAAGCATAATGTGGGTCATCAAGGAGAAAGCATAGAAAAATCACATTGGAAAAGTATCAGTTTTTTTTTTTTTTTTTTTTTTTACATTTTCATTCATAAAAGAAAAATGGTGCATTTTTAAAAATTTTTTCGACTGTATAAAATATACTTAATTTTATACGGGTAGGCCAAATGTCAGGAAGGGCTTATAACTGTGAATAAATTTCATTTATCATTAGTTTCAATTGTTATTTCACAGATATAAAGACACAAAATATGATATTATCAACCTTATGTTTGGAATATAATCCAAAGTGGACGACCACCATTTTGGGTCACACACACACATGGACAATTTGTAGTGCATCATTCAGGACTTGAATCCGTGCTTTTGGTTCGAATGCCCGTATTTTTGCAAGACGATTGTGCTTAAGTTGCTGTAATGCTTTTTGGCATGTTCATACACACTTTATCTTTCAGATCGCTTTGAAGCATCCCCTCGAAACATACTAATATAAAATGATCCGGCTGTTTTTTTCTGATCTCATTCCGAAGTATAAATAATCTCCAATTTCTCGATTTTATGTCTGAGAAAAATAACAATTGAAATTAATGATAAATAAAAAAAAAGTTATTCACAATTATAACCTCTTTAACCCTCTTGGCCCACGCTGTAAATATTTAATGTTCTGTTCAAATTGTAATAGTTGATTTACAAGTTCCAATTGCAATAGGGGATTGGACAGTAATTTGTTTATACAATTATAAGCGCAGTAAATGTGGATTTCAAATAAATTATTTTTAAATAAATTCGTATAAAATGTATACGCAATTATAGGTTTATTTAACAAATAAATAAATAAATAAGGAAGTATTACAGTTCACGTTTATTAGAAAATTCCTTTGACAGCAAATGAAACACAACTCTTAATCATATTTTCATAATCATATACAAGCATAAAATGTAATGTCACATTTTTTCAAGACAAAATATATTTTGCAAATTACCGTGTAGTAAATGGAATATTTTAAGTGAAACGAGAAAAAAATAATAATAATAATAATTCCGCACAAAGATTTAAATAATAAAATTTTGAGAAAAAAAATGTGGCAACAAAATGAGTATTTTGTTTTTCATAAAAAATAAATAAATAAATAAAAATAATAATAATAATGCAGCCCAGGCGGTATAGTGGTTAGCAGCACTGACTTCTACACAGTTGGGCCCGGGTTCAAATCCCGGGTAAGGCATGGATGTATTGTCCTTGTTTATGTGTTTCATGTATCTGTTCTCGTTATAATAAAAACTTATAAACCCTTGTGGTGTGGATTTTTCGAGATATAAGCGGCCTTAGAGGCAAGCAATAAATCTCAGTACTCATCAAACCAAACCAAACCAATAATAATAATAATGTAAAATAAACCTTGGAAGGAAACTTTTCTATTTCTTTTACTATAAAAATAAATTTATAGTCTAAAAAGTACAATGCTAGTGTTTTTTCAAGTAACATAGGAAAATATTTATAGAGAGAATTTTTACATAGAGAGAAACAATCGAAAATATGCAGATATTTCCAAAAGATCCAGACACATTTTAAATTTTAATATAAAACCTAGTAAAGAGAAGCACGAGAGAGCAGTTTGCAATGCAACAGTTCTTATGCTGAAAAGTTTGGTTTAAGATAAATAATAATAATAATAATAATAATAATAATAATAATAATAATAGCAAAAGATTTCAAAGTTCTCCCTCAGATGACGGCAGCGTTACCAACCATACGATAATCATCTTACACATAGTGGCCGCGGTAACCCAGTCGGTAGAGCGATTAATCAAGGATTCATCAAGGATTTATTTAACAAAGCAGCATTAAGTGTACTTATTTTGACAGGGATTTTTGCTAGTTCTCGGATACTGTTGTTGCCGACTGTATACCACTGTGAGTCACCAAAGTGTGGGAGCCATCCCCTTTCTAAAGGATCAATTATGTGGTGGCATGGCTCTGGAACACACCTAAAGTTGAATCCCAGACCGTCACCAATTGCTTGTTGCGCAGCACTAGTGTGACGCAAACCACAGACAACCAACCTCACACATAATTTCCAATTTTCCGGTTTAGACGGAAAACTTCATACCATAAATTTTCTATATATATATATATATATATATATATATATATATATATATGGAATATTTCTATAAAAAAATACAAGTGTGAAACACGTTTTAAAAATTAATAATTTTGGCAAATATCGCTCGGTTGGCACCGCTGGATGGAGATACATGCCTCTATGTTTGTTTATACAGATTTTCATGTAGTTATTCTACAGATACCTTGATCTCCAGATTTAACACTTTTTAAATTCTTCTTATTAGATTATCTAAAATACACTGCGTATACTTTCCTTATGACTAACTTTAAGGTACTGAAGATACGAATCAATCATATAATTAGATCACTTCCATAATGAATGCTTGCGAACATTTGAATTGAATAAGCGTATCGTTCCGATCAGTGGTCCCTACCTCCATTTAGTGGGTGGTAATTCATTTTTAGACTGTAAACTCATAATCACATTTTAGAGCCAACCATTAACCTTTCTCAATATTGGCTTAAAATTTGCGATTTTTAACAAAGGCTCTTTTATACTCAAAAAAAAAAATAAATAAATAAATAAATAAATAAATAAATAAATAAAATACGTGTGGCACTCGAGGACTGCCGCGGTAAAGCTATTGCATAGCATTTTTTATCAACTTATGCAATTATAATTATTTATTTATTTTATTTATGCAGTATTTTTTTTCTTTGATATTAATTCAAGTTTTTTCTTTGATATTAATTCAAGTTACACTTTTTGAGCGTGGTGACCGATAAGAAAACAAATTTTAATAGAGAAGAGGTATTTAATAGGCTTTAAAGGCCTGCAAGTCGAATGGGGATATTCAAGTTTTTTTCTTTGATATTAATGATAAGATAACAATAATGATAAGATAACAATAATGATAAGATAACAAATTTTAATAGAGAAAAGGTATTTTAATAGGTTTTAAAGGCCTGCAAGTCGAATGGGGATATTCAAGTTTTTTCTTTGATATTAATTCAAGTTACACTTTTTGAGCGTGGTGACCGATAAGAAAACAAATTTTATTAGAGAAAAGGTAATTAATAGGTTTTAAAGGCCTGCAAGTCGAATGGGGATATTCAAGTTTTTCTTTGATATTAATTCAAGTTACACTTTTTGAGCGTGGTGACCGATAAGAAAACGAATTTTAATAGAGAAAGGGTATTTAATAGGTTTTAAAGGCCTGCAAGTGGAATGGGGATTTTCAAGTTTTTTCTTTGATATTAATTCAAGTTACACTTTTTGAGCGTGGTGACCGATAAGAAAACAAAATTTAATAGAGAAAAGGTATTTAATAGGTTTTAAAGGCCTGCAAGTCGAATGGGGATATTCAAGTTTTTCTTTGATATTAATGAATAATATAACAATAATGATAAGATAACAATAATGATAAGAAAACAAATTTTAATAGAGAAAAGTTATTTTAATAGGTTTTAAAGGCCTGCAAGTCGAATGGGGATATTCAAGTTTTTTTTTTATATTAATTCAAGTTACACTTTTTGAGCGTGGTGACCGATATAAAACAAATTTTAATAGAGAAAAGGTATTTAATAGGTTTTAAAGGCCTGCAAGTCGAATGGGGATATTCAAGTTTTATCTGATCTACTTTATACACAAATTTTATGCGTACAGCTATTCACTGTTGTACATAGATGATAGATAGCTATACACCTATATACTTTATTCTCACAAACGGCTGCTTACGTATTCGTCCGATTTCGGAGCAGCTCGTCTCGATCCGTGCGAGCTTCGCACAGCCGAAGTCTGCCGAACTGTGTTAGGTTTTTTTTCGTTACGGAATTTTTTGATTCGGTCGCCGCGCTCAAAGCCCGCGATAAAAAGCCCTGCAAGTCGAATGGGGATATTCAAGTTTTTCTTTGATATTAATGAATAATATAACAATAATGATAAGATAACAATAATGATAAGAAAACAAATTTTAATAGAGAAAAGTTATTTTAATAGGTTTTAAAGGCCTGCAAGTCGAATGGGGATATTCAAGTTTTTTTTTTATATTAATTCAAGTTACACTTTTTGAGCGTGGTGACCGATATAAAACAAATTTTAATAGAGAAAAGGTATTTAATAGGTTTTAAAGGCCTGCAAGTCGAATGGGGATATTCAAGTTTTATCTGATCTACTTTATACACAAATTTTATGCGTACAGCTATTCACTGTTGTACATAGATGATAGATAGCTATACACCTATATACTTTATTCTCACAAACGGCTGCTTACGTATTCGTCCGATTTCGGAGCAGCTCGTCTCGATCCGTGCGAGCTTCGCACAGCCGAAGTCTGCCGAACTGTGTTAGGTTTTTTTTCGTTACGGAATTTTTTGATTCGGTCGCCGCGCTCAAAGCCCGCGATAAAAGCTATACAATAGCTTAAAATACGTGTGGCACTCGAGGACTGCCGCGGTAAAGCTATTGCATAGCATTTTTTATCAACTTATGCAATTATAATTATTTATTTATTTTATTTATGCTGTATTTTTTTTTTCTTTCATATTAATTCAAGTTTTTTCTTTGATATTAATTCAAGTTACACTTTTTGAGCGTGGTGACCGATAAGAAAACAAATTTTAATAGAGAAGAGGTATTTAATAGGCTTTAAAGGCCTGCAAGTCGAATGGGGATATTCAAGTTTTTTTCTTTGATATTAATGATAAGATAACAATAATGATAAGATAACAAATTTTAATAGAGAAAAGGTATTTTAATAGGTTTTAAAGGCCTGCAAGTGGAATGTGGATATTCAAGTTTTTTCTTTGATATTAATTCAAGTTACACTTTTTGAGCGTGGTGACCGATAAGAAAACGAATTTTAATAGAGAAAAGGTATTTAATAGGTCTTAAAGGCCTGCAAGTCGAATGGGGATATTCAAGTTTTTTCTTTGATATTAATTCAAGTTACACTTTTTGAGCGTGGTGACCGATAAGAAAACAAAATTTAATAGAGAAAAGGTATTTAATAGGTTTTAAAGGCCTGCAAGTCGAATGGGGATATTCAAGTTTTTCTTTGATATTAATGAATAAGATAACAATAATGATAAGATAACAATAATGATAAGAAAACAAATTTTAATAGAGAAAAGGTATTTTAATAGGTTTTAAAGGCCTGCAAGTCGAATGGGGATATTCAAGTTTTTTCTTTGATATTAATTCAAGTTACACTTTTTGAGCGTGGTGACCGATAAGAAAATAAATTTTAATAGAGAAAAGGTATTTAATAAATTTTAAAGGCCTGCAAGTCGAATGGGGATATTTAAGTTTTTCCTTTGATATTAATTCAAGTTACACTTTTTGAGCGTGGTGACCGATAAGAAAACAAAATTTAATAGAGAAAAGGTATTTAATAGGTTTTAAAGGCCTGCAAGTCGAATGGGGATTCTTTGATATTAATGAATAAGATAACAATAATGATAAGATAACAATAATGATAAGAAAACAAATTTTAATAGAGAAAAGGTATTTTAATAGGTTTTAAAGGCCTGCAAGTCGAAAGGGGATATTCAAGTTTTTTCTTTGATATTAATTCAAGTTACACTTTTTGAGCGTGGTGACCGATAAGAAAATGAATTTTAATAGAGAAAAAGTATTTAATAGATTTTAAAGGCCTGCAAGTCGAATGGGGATATTTAAGTTTTTCCTTTGATATTAATTCAAGTTACACTTTTTGAGCGTGGTGACCGATATAAAACAAATTTTAATAGAGAAAAGGTATTTAATAGGTTTTAAAGGCCTGCAAGTCGAATGGGGATATTCAAGGTTTTACTTTGATATTAATGAATAAGATAACAATTATGATAAGATAACAATAATGATAAGAAAACAAATTTTAATAGAGAAAAGGTATTTAATAGGTTTTAAAGGCCTGCAAGTCGAATGGGGATATTGAAGTTTTTTCTTTGATATTAATTCAAGTTACACTTTTTAACGGTGGTGACCGATAAGATAGCAAGTTTTAATAGAGAAATGTATTTCAATAGGTTTTAAAGGCCTGCAAGTCGAACGGGGATATTCAAGTTTTTTCTTTGATATTAATTCAAGTTACACTTTTTGAGCGTGGTGACCGATAAGAAAACAAATTTTAATAGAGAAAAGGTATTTAATAGGTTTTAAAGGCCTGCAAGTCGAATGGGGATATTCAAGTTTTATCTGATCTACTTTATACACAAATTTTATGCGTACAGCTATTCACTGTTGTACATAGATGATAGATAGCTATACACCTATATACTTTATTCTCACATACGGCTGCTTACGTATTCGTCCGATTTCGGAGCGGCTCGTCTCGATCCGTGCGAGCTTCGCACAGCCGAAGTCTGCCGAACTGTGTTAGTTTTTTTTTTTCGTTACGGAATTTTTTGATTCGGTCGCCGCGCTCAAAGCCCGCGATAAAAGCTATACAATAGCTTAAAAAAAAAAAAAAAAGCATGTAATTAAGAATTTAACATGATTTGGAATTTGGAAGATATTCATCTCGCTCATTTTAAAATATCAATGCAAAATTTACTGAAAAAAAAAAAATATATATATATATATTAAAAAATATCTGACAAACAAATTTCCATTAAACATATATAAAAACCCTCCCTATTAAATCTGCACTATTCTGTCTCTCTCTAATTATATACATAAAACGTTTAAAAAACAACAAATTTACAGAACTATTCGCAGACAAACGCTTCAAACTTGTAGCATCCTTCCTTTTTAATTGGGATTAAGAAAAGGACTAACAACCTTTTAACGTGACTAAAATCGTAAACATTTAACAGATTAATTTAATATTTCATAAACATTTTTCTCTCATTTTTTTCTTTTTTTTAATGCAATTTAAGTTCTGTTTGGACACGATTAAAGCTATAATGGCTATTCATATATTTGCACATATTTATGAGTATTGCTTTTTGGTTAAAAGAGTTAATAGTGTAAGAAACAAATTCAAAATATATACCTGAAAAATCAGTCAAATTTATTAATCAATATTTATTTTTTAATGAATGTTTAAGAAATGTAATTTTTTACTTAAAAAAACGTGTTGTATATAAAAATAAAACGGCGTAGAATTTTAATTTTATTTATTTATTTTTTATGTTCATTTATTTTTATATTTTTTTACTGAGATGAAGACTATGTTATTCAATCCTCTGTTATTAAGAATTCATTTTCCATCAAAAACAATGTCGCAATTTGAAGCTAAATAAACATCCTTAGATCGAAGCATCAACAGTCTCTCCGGACTAATTAGGGGGGAAAAATACCAGGATTGCTTTCTTCTCAATTATCTTGTTTTCAGAGATAGAGTGTTAATTGTGATTAGCATTAAATGAGATAAGAAAGATAGGATATTATTACTATTTTTTTTTTTTTTTTAATGACATAACTCTTAAATGCTTACATTCTAAATAATTTACTTCTCCGTAATAAATAACGGCTTAATTTATTCCTGAAATTTCTATGAGTTTTAATAAATTTAAGTAAAATGTTGTTGTCCGTAGATTATGAAGTCGAATGAATATACTCTATAATAAAAAAATCGACGCACTAAGAAAGAGTTATCCAAATGAGACAAAAATTGATAGATGCGATGTACATGCAAAGAAAAACAATTGAATAGAAAAAAAAAAAAAAAAATATGGTTTAATCAAGAAAAACGGCCTTACAAAAGTCAACTAGTCAATAATGCATTGATCCACTTCTGACCCTTATGTAAGCAGTGATTCGGCTTGGCATTAATTTACAGAGTTGGCAGATATGCTCCTGCGAGATATTATGTCATCGACGTGCCGCTTTGCTGTAAAGATTCACGGATGACAACCAAGGAGTCCTGCTATGAAATGAAATAACATTCCAGACAATCACTCCTCGTTGTCGGGCCGTATAGCTGGCGACAGTCTGGTTGTAATCTCCCCTTTCTTCGGGTCGTCTACAGACACGTCTTCGCTGGTCATCGGGGCTCCAATCGCAGTGATACTCATCACTGAAGACAATTCTACTCCATTCAGTGACATTCCAGTTCGAACGATCCTGATATCACTGCAAACATGCTTTTCGATATACATAGTTTAAAAATAGTCCGCACAAGGGACTCCGTAAGTTCAACACCATTTCTCTGGACCTCCTGTTAATGGTGTTTGAAATAACTGAAGTACTAGTTGTTCGTAGGATCGATGATAATGATGAATTGTAGCCTTGAGTACTGTTCTGACGATTGCTTGGTTATCACGTTCTGTCCTCTCTCTAGGTCGACGTTTTTGCTCTGACGCTATGCTCGGCCATGGTTCACACATTCCTGTCAATATCATCTAATATTGGCATCGTTCCTATATATTTTACAAACAGTTCGCAGATTAAACCAACTGGCTTCTTTGAGCCCAACTACACACCTCTCTCAAATGCTGTCATCTGCGAATATTGTTTGCGCACCTGTATACAAGACATAATTACTGTCTATCTGAGTAGACGGAATGTCAATATCGAAAAATTTAAGACCTGGAATCAAAATTTCTCATTTTTAATATTCTGCCAATTGCGCAGTTAAGATGCGCTGCATCGTCGCATATTTATTCGACGGCAGCCAAACTTTAAAATTTTTCATTTTCCATCGAAACCTGTATGCATGTCAATTTGTGTCCAGTTTGCATCTCTCCTTCTAGGTGCGTCGCTTTTTTTGTTATAGAGTGTATGTTTTTTAATAAATATGAGAAATATGTTAAAGACATACTAAATGATGTATTTATTTTTTCTGTATTTAAATCGTGAAATGCATGAGCACTCGTAGTATTATTTCACAGGGAAGTCAAACATTGCGAAATTTTCAAACTGATTTTATTAGTTCGGGTGGGTTTTTTTCCGTTTTAAAGGGGTATCAGCTGGAATTGGAAAAAGTAGTTACAGTGGTAGATATAAAGTGCAGCTTTCGGTGAAGTTTTCGTGTATGTTTGGGCTCTATGGTATTTTTAAGGAAGTTTGTTATGGCAGATGACAGATATTTAAATTAACACACCAGTAATGAAATATTTGAGAAGTGAGATTTTTCCATATAAAGGAGTTCAGTTCCCGAAAACTTTAGCTTTGAATACAGCTTTGAGTAGAGCTTTCTTCTCGGCGAGCTGCGATATAAATACATGAGCTTTTTTTTTTTTTTTTCAAGTGTAACTTCAAGTAAAGAGGTAGAAATTATTTGTAGAAATAAATTTCATTTGTCCTTAACAATTTTAGTGTCCATACGCGTTTCAATAATCTTCGTGACATTATGTATTCCAACTCAAGATTTAGTGTCTCGGGTTATTCATCCCCGTACCTTTATTGAAGTTTAGAACAAACTTTACTGAGTTTTACATCCATTTTTATATGTTATGCCAGCACCTACTCGACAAGTATCTAATGTCAAGTGTTTTTTGTTTGTGCACGACATACAGATTTTAGTTATCAGCATGTCTAATCAAAAGCTTCAAGTTAAGTCAGTCTTACATTTTATTATTATTATTATATGTACTTTTCTGTTAAAAAAAAAAAAAAAAAAAAAAAAAAAAAAATAGATAATTGAAACCAAAAAAAAAAAAAAAAAAAAAAAAATTGGAAAATCAACAAAGTTTATTATTATTATTATTATTATTATCTATATATTAATAGGCAAGCATAAAATTTGTAGTCCCTTTTTAACATATTAATTATGGGAGTAGAGGGTTGAAAATGGTATCATTCGAAAGGTATGGTTAGCCGAAAGGTGCGAATACAAATATTATTTTCTTACGATGTCAAGAAGGTAGTTAAAGATACATTTATTTTTTATGCATTTTCCCCAATTTTTCCCTTTTATACACGTTTTCCTTTACATTAAAAAATACCTAAAAGTAGAAAGTTGTTAAATCTGGCAATTTCATAAAGCTGAAATAAAACCATAGACACAGTAATTTGTATAATGTAGCATCACTATACGCAAGCGAAGTGATGACGTCACTGTCTGTTCATGGAGCCATGAAAAAGGTTTTCTATGTTAATCGTCCATTGGATTTTTTGAAAAAATTATTAAAAAATAACGGAAATTATCTGCCAATTTTAATTCCGATATTTGGGTATAATATATAAGATACTGTCCACATGTGTTTGATTGAGTTATTTTTTCTGTAAATTGATAACATTTTAATTTGAAATCACAAAACACCAGAAAAAAAAATGGCAAACTTCCAATTTCGAATGTAAACATAAACATTTCATTTCAAAGGGTGATATTTAAATAATAAATATTCAACTAATATACTAAATATAGGGAAAATGGATTTGTTACTAACTGCTGCATGTATAAGTAGACGATACGGAAAAAATTCCGATTTCCGTTTTTTGCTGAATTTACATGTTTTGAGCTTTCTTTACGTTTCAATTAACTTAAATTGGTTACTTATTTTTTAAAAAAGTGTCTTTATTGCTAGCTTTTGTGGGTAGAAGAAGCAAGTAGAAGATACATAAAAAATTTTGATTTCCGGTTTTCGATGAATTTACAGGTTTTGAGATTTCCTTGCATTTTAATTAAGTGAAATTGACTACTTATTTTTATTTTTTAAAAAGAGGATTTATTATTCTTTCCTCTGCATATATAAGTAGAAAATATAAGATTCAGAAAAGTTTTAGATTTTCGGTTTTCGATAAAGTTACACGTTTTGAAATTTCCCGAACTCATTTCGACCATTTTTGAAAAATATCTTTATTTATTTATTTTTTATTTATTTATTTATTTATTTATTTGTTCAAACACTGTACTTTATGAACCAATCGAATTAATTTAACAGAATTTGATACTTGGTTGGGCCTTGGTTTGACATGGTGCTTATTAGCTTCTGGGCTGTATCACACAACAAGGGGCGTTTTCATGTTGCTATTTTCTCTCATTTCAGGAAAGGCTAACATCTACAGAGAGAAATAGTTATATTAAGTAAAACTATGCTGATTCAGTTAGAGTGAATATCGGCAAACAATTGCCGCAGGTGTGTTGCAATTGCATTCCGTTTCGAACAAGGCAATAACTTTGCTTTGCCTCGCTTTGCAAAACTAGTATGTTGTGGCCACCACAAGACTTTCTTCTATATTTTCCTATACAAATGCACGCAGTAACAATATTTAAAAAAAAAAAAAAAAAAAAAAGATTTTTTTCATTTTTTTTTTTTTTGTTTTAAATTACCACATATTTATAGTTCAACCATTCGTTTTAAAGGTATTGACGAGACCTTTCGAAAGATACCGATCTTGAAAGGGGGGGAAGCGATGCCCCAAATTTTTTCCCTAATTAACTACTACTATTATCAATAATTCATATTAATTTCACAATCACAGGTTAAGAATAACTCTCATTATGTACATTTATACGAAATTTTTTCCTATACTGCCATGTTAAAAATTTAGAAAAAATACGATCACAGCGCCACCTGTTGAGCGATTGATCCCCAAATCTAATCAGCCTCAGTTTATGTAAGGGGCCAACTAAATACCAAGTCTGGTTAAATTTCGTTTAAAAAAAAAAACGATTTTTTTTTCTAAGTTTTTTTTCGTTAAAAGTAAAAAAAATCGATAACTTTGTTTTAAATTATCACAGATTTATAGTTCAACCATTCGTTTTAAAGGTATTGACGAGACCTTTCGAAAGATACCCATCTTGAAAATTTACTCCCCTCGAGGGGGGACTTCCCCCCCACGGGGGCTGGCGAGGCTCCTACGCATACAAAATTTTTTTCCCAGTTGTCTATCTCTATTTTAAATAATTCTTGTAAATTTCATAATGATTACTAAAAAATAATTCTCTTTATGCACATTTATACAAAATTTTGTCCTATATCACCATGTTAAAAATTTAGAAAAAGCGAGATGGCAACGCAACCTGTAAGACAATTTTTACCAAAAGTTGATAGGCACTAATTTATGTCAAGGTACAACTACATACCAATTTGTATGAAATTCTGTGCAGTAGTTCTTGAGATACAGTTGCCACAAAATTTTGTCACACACACACACACACACACACAGACAGACAGACAGACAGACAGACAGACATTTTCTAAAAATGGTCAAATCGTGTTCTACAGCTCTGAAAATGTGTAAATTCATCAAAAACCCGAGGTCGAAAATTTTTACGAATCCAATACTTTCTCTATATTACATATAGAAGAAAGTAAAAAATGGTCGAGTTTCGACCACTGGGCGATACTAGTTATTATTATTATTCATATATCCTCAACAAAACATTTAATACCAGAGTCGAAGGAAGTTTATAAATCGCTCACTGTTTGTTTACAAACGTTGCTTACCAGACTATAATGAGATGCTGAATCTCCTTTCAACAGTATTCTTCGGGTAATTGAAACAAATTAGTTAATTTAACAATACAATATCATTATCAATATAGTCATTTAATAAATATTAAAATGACAAAATAAACATATAAATCACTCAAAAAATAAATTCGGTTGTTTCAATAAAATATGGTTTTTTTGGCGTGTTGGTAATCATGCAATTTTCTATAACCATTTATAAAAGTCTACTCTTATATATCTGTATTTAAGCAGAGAGTAGAAGTACGAAAACATTTTATTTTTTTTTAATCTAATAAATTTCGCAAAAACTTTTAGTTCATTAGAATTTCTTTGTAGAATAAAATAAACTAGTATCGCCCAATGGTCGAAACTCGACCATTTTTTTTTTTTTGCAAAGCAAAGCAAGGCAAAGCAAAGTTATTTCCTTGTCTTAACGGAATTAAATTACAACACAGCTGCGGCAATTGTTTGCCGATATGCACTCTAACTGAATCTGCAGAGTTTTACTTAATATATTTATCTCTGTAGATGTTGAGCCTTTCCTGAAATGAGAGAAAATCGCAACGTAAAAACCCACTTGTTGGGTGATACAGCCCAAATGCTAATCGGTACCATGTCAAACCAAGGTCCAACCAAATATCAAATTCTGCTGAATTAATTCCATTAGTTCATAGAGTACAGTGTTGCAACTCAAAAAGAAAGATATTTTGCAAAAATGGTTGAATTGAGTTAGGGAAATTTCAAAACCTGTAACTTTATCGAAAACCGAAAATCTAAATTTTTTCTGAATCTTGTACTTTTTTCTTATATATGCACAGGAAAGAATAATAAATCCACTTTTTTAAAATTAAGTAGTCAATTTCAGTTAATTGAAACGCAAGGAAATCTCAAAACGTGTAAATTCACCGAAAATCAAAAGGTTTTCCGTACCTTCCACTTGCTTTTTATGCACGCAAAAGCTAGCAATAATTCCACACTTTTTTAAAAATAAGCAGTCAATTTCATTTAATTGAAACGTAAATAAAGTTCAAAACGGAAATCGAAATTTTTTCCGTATCGTCTACGTTCTTCTTATAAGAAAAACGCAGCTGACGTCACGCTCAGGGCAAAACACTCTACTCAGGGAAAAACATTGGTATTTCCACCAATAGAGATGGTTCTTTTGCCACTCGTGAGTGGAAAAGATTGATTAAAAGAGCGTTTGTTTGTAAACATGCCCTTTCCTTATACATGCAGCTGTTAGTAATAAATTAACTTTTTTAAAAATAAGTAGTCGATTTAAGTTAATTGAAAAGCAAGGAAATCTCAAAACGTGTAAATTTATCGAAAACCGGAAATCAAAAGTTTTTCCATATCTTCTACTTTTTTCTTACTGATGCAAAAGATATACGCAAGCGAAGTGTGACGTCACTGACTGTTGTTGGGGCTAAGTAAGGCTTCTATATATACGAGCTGGCGCATCAGGCATTATGTTGCTTAGGGTTGCCACATGTACCCAGCGCTTTCCGTAGATAAACAAACGGCAACCATTATTTCTATCGTCTTGTATTACTTTGGAGTTACTTTTTTAATTTTTTTCATAATTTTAGCTCGGTAAATTATCATATAGTTGATTGTTTAGTGATACATTGCTGTAATCACTTAAGAAAATAACATAAAATGTTCATATTTCCATAAGATAATTTACGGAGAACAAAATAATATAATTTTTATTTACTTAGAGTTTTCTCTATTTTTTTCACACGTTCAAATGTAAAAATACAAAGAATGTGCTATTTTAATCATAATATTAATGTTAATAACCACTAATTAAAGAAGACCTTTTATTACTGTGCATTTGATTTTTGGCGACATTTTCTGGGGCCGCCAAATTGTTTCATTTCCGTGTCGTAATTACATTTATTTAAAGGTTCCTTTTTTTAAAATAAATAGTATGTGCTAGAAATAGCAGAAAAAGCAAGTAAATAAATAAAGATTTTCCACTTTTCAACACTAAGCTCTTTTTTTTTTTT
Source organism: Salticus scenicus (assembly GCA_963930645.1). Classification (NCBI taxonomy): domain Eukaryota; kingdom Metazoa; phylum Arthropoda; class Arachnida; order Araneae; family Salticidae; genus Salticus; species Salticus scenicus. The sequence continues at coordinate 104,333,332 of OZ005649.1, forward strand.
TTCAAAAAGTCATGATTTGTACTTGAAGCAGACAGTAATAGTCCTAACAACATATCTTATCCCCAGTAGCAGTACATCCACACAGTATCCTGAGGATTAAAAAACATACCAAGAATGTGCTGTGTATAAATGTGTTGTTAGGGATATTACTTATTGCTTATTACACTTGACCGATCGTATCTTCAGATCAAGATTTCTTAAAATCGATCGTTAAGCGATAAGGACTTCAACCGGGAATTCTGCCCTCATCCAAGGCAACAAAATGGCGGCGATGCGCGGGCCTATATATTTTATTTAAAGGATTCTAAGGCTAAGTAAAAGATTTTTTATGTTAATCATCCATTCGACTTTTTGTAAAAAAAAAAATATATATATACAGACACGACATTATTTCATTATTTAAAACATGAAAATCTGACATTGACAGATTTTAATTTAGTGCCAGAGGCCTACTGCTAAACTTGTTAATATCGACAAATTCTTCTTTAGTTAATTCGTGACGATCTAAATTCCATGATAAAGTTTTCATTAAATCAAACCAATGTGTTTCAGCTGCAGATACTGTAACAAATAACGTTGGAAGTCCAAACTGTCTTATAGCCGCAAAACAACGTTTTTTCTCTTTTTCCCAATGAGGGGCAGATGTGCCTTGGGGGGGACTCATGTCAAAGGTGTGCCTTTGGTGGGCGGACTCATGTCAAAGTTGTACCTTGTGGGGGACTCATGTCAAAGTTGGGCCTTGGGGGGACTCATGTCAAAGTTGGGCCTGGGGGGGGACTCATGTCAAAGTTGGGCCTTGGGGGGACTCATGTCAAAGTTGTACCTTGGGGGGGGGACTCATGTCAAAGTTGGGCCTGGCGGGGGACTCATGTCAAAGTTGTGCCTAGGGGGGACTTCATTCAATAAATCCCCATTCAATAAACCGACTGAAATAGGCCCTTAGCACTATTAAGAGTGTATTATAAAAATTCGACAACGCTGTACCGACTGAAATAGGGGTACCTTGGGGGGGACTCATGTCAAAGTTGGGCCTTGGGGGGGCTTCATTCAATAAATCCCCATTCAATAAACCGACTGAAATAGGCCTCTAGCACTAATTAAGAGTGACGTATAAAAATTCGACAACTGTACCGACTGAAATAGGCCTCTAGCACTAAAAAAAAAAAACGCGTTTTAAAAGCTTCTAAGGATGTTTAAGAATGAGTATGGCTTCGTTTTGTCTTTCTGTTTGCCTGTTAACCTCTATGATAAAGATCTTTTTTCCGATAATTTTTACTGAAGGGCTTGGAGCTGGTATACCTAATTCAAGTTTTCTATGGCATATCGATATTCTCTATTGAAAATGATATAATTATCGCAATTAATGTGTATAGAGGGACTTGAAGGAGTGTATTATAAAAATTCGACAACGCTGTACCGACTGAAATAGGGGTACCTTGGGGGGGACTCATGTCAAAGTTGGGCCTGGGGGGGGGGGACTCATGTCAAAGTTGTACCTTGGGCGGACTTCATTCAATAAATCCCCATTCAATAAACCGACTGAAATGGGCCCTTAGCACTATTAAGAGTGTATTATAAAAATTCGACAACGCTGTACCGACTGAAATAGGGGTACCTTGGGGGGGACTCATATCAAAGTTGGGCCTGGGGGGGGACTCATGTCAGAGTTGTGCCTTGGGGGGACTTCATTCAATAAATCCCCATTCAATAAACCGACTGAAATAGGCCTCTAGCACTAATTAAGAGTGACCTATAAAAATTCGACAACTGTACCGACTGAAATAGGCCTCTAGCACTAAAAAAAAAAAAAAAAAAAAAGGATTAAAAATTGAGGAAAATTTTTTCCCGATTTTAATCCCCATATTTGGATATAATTATAAATTAATTATCGTGCACATGTTCTAGATTAAGTTATCTTGGTGTCAAATTGACAAAAATTTAATTTTAAATTTCAAAACTATGTCGTCCTTGGCGTTTTTTGTACTTGGCGATCAAAAACGTAATACGAAAAAATGCATACCAGATTTATATTTTCGTAATATCTGTTGTATGAAATATTGTTTCATATTATTAATTGCTCTTTTAATATATGTTGTTAAAATAACCATGATTTTTTTTTCTCGCCAAGAACGACAAATATCAAATATCTTCCGCTGCAACATATTAGTATCTTAGGAACAACTATAGTATATCCCCTCAGCTAGATTTGGCGATTTTTCGTTGGCGATTATGGCTAAATCATAAATCTAAAAATCATAAATCATATAGCATAAATGATAAAATCGTAAGCTAAATTATAAATCATAAATCATAAAATCATAAACCCAAAATAAATAGCATGCAGGCTGCCATATTATATCGGAAACAATCCAGAACGACATCGTTATCGTTCAAATCGGCGCCAAAGAAAAAATCGCCAAATTCAGCTGAGGGGAAATACTATAGTTGTACCGTATCTTATAGCAGATACTTTATTTAGACATTTGAAAACAAATTTAACTTCAAATTATGATAGACTATTTACCATTTTCCTTTTATTTAGTATATTAGTTGGATATTTAATGTGTAACTATCACCCTTTGAAATGAAATGTTTATGTTTACAGCCAAAACGGGAAGTTTGCCATATTTTTTTTCTACAGTTTTTAAATTTTAAATTAAAATTTTATCAATTTTACAGCGAAAATAACTCAATCTAACACATTTAGACAGTAACTTACATATAACTATATCCAAATATGCGAATTAAAATCGGGAGATAATTTCCGTTAATTTTTAATATATTTTTACAAAAACGTCCAATGGACGATTAACATAGGAAATCTTTTTTCGTGGCTCCACGGACGGCCAGTGACGTCATCACTTCGCTTGCGTATAGTGATGCTACATTATACAAATTACTGTGTCTATGGTTTAATTTGAGATTTATGAAATTGCCAGATTTAACAACTTTCCACATTTAGGTATTTTTTAATGTAAAGGAATACGTGTATGAAAGGTGAAAATGCATAAAAACTAAAAGTATTTTTAATACCTACTTGACATCGTAAGAAAATAATTTTTGTATTCGCAGCATCTGGCTAACCATACCTTTCGAATGATACCATTTTCAACCCTCTACTCTCATAATTAATATTTTAAAAAAGGACTACAAATTTTATGCTTGCGTATTTATATATAGATCAGAAAATAATATTTTTAGTTGTTCTAGTTATATTTTATTTTTAATATATCAATAATTAAAATGGAGCAGAATATTGATTTTTATAATTATAAAAGTGATCATTAAATTTAAAGCTAATTTCAATAAATAATATATGATAAATATTTCAAACTGCAGGGTAAAAATATTAAAAATATACAGTACACTTATTAATAAAAGTTAATATTTGAAACTCATTTATGAAATAGGATACATATGTATCACGGCAACTAACACCTCGTGCAATTAAATATTTTTTGCGATTGAAAAAGCTAAATTTTGAATTATTTTAACTCATTTTTAAACTATATGTATTCTACATATGTTTTATTAAAAAAAAAAATTAAAAAAAAAATAAAAAAAAGATTTAATACTAGGCAAAGTGAAAATGATCCGTATACAATTTGAACATTGGTCTTTTTAGTTAATGATTCAGATAGTAAAAATAATAACAACAAATACAATAAAAATAAAAATTTTAGTTTTATAACTCTACCCTGATTCTAAATTTTATTATTACAGTCCATCTTAAATATAGACAAAAACATGTATAGCTTTTTAAATATTTTACACAAATTAATCTTTTAAGCGTTTATAGCTGTACTTTCCTAATTCCGTAGTCAAAACAATTGAATGATGTGACTAAATTTTGAAATGGATACAAACACCCACGCACACGCACACATATATATATTCTTTACAGAAAACGAAGTTAATACATATGTTTAGTATACAGTATCGAAAGCACACTTATACTCAGCATAATATTAGTTTTACGAATCATTAAACTAGGTCGAAAAAATTTCTTTTATTGAATTTGAGGACAAGTATGACGGCGTCCGCAAGTTTCGAGGACAAAATAAATAAATCCCATTAAATTGTAAAGTTTTAGTAATTTTTATGTATGATGTGTTTAAAAGAACATTATTTCAATTTGTTTATTTTACATATAATAAATTATTTTAATAAAACATTAACAAATTTATTACTGGTGTCCCCAAGTGTGTTCGAATTTTTCGGGGACAAACGTAGTTTTTGAGGACTGTTCTCGGTATTCGAGGACAGCTGGTCACCTTGCATTAATCGGATACGCTGAATGAATTAAGAAAATTTATTATAGAATCAAACATTTTCCCTTGTTTAAATTGCACATTTAATATTAAAATGTGCTTTTACAGTTAATGAAAATAGGAATTATTTTCAACTAGCTGACCCGTCCGGCTTCGCACTGATGAACAAATTTTAGTTAAAGATGGATTGATATGTAAAAAATCAAGAAATATATCAGTTTATATGTTATAGTCAGGCAATATTATTAACTGGAAAGTCAAAATATAATTTTACAATTATTTTTTTTAATTAGTTGTTAAATGTTGGCAATTTTTACTTAATGCTATTTATTTATTTATTTCATAAAAAGAAACATTTCTTTACTCATGAATAAAAAATATTGAAAAATAAACCTATTACATGAAAATGTTTTTGATAAAATTGTCGTCATAATAGTTTTAATTATTATTTATTTTTTCATTTCGCAAATATATTTAATTTTTTCCATAATTGATTATTATTTTAATAATGTATATTAAAGGAGAAATGAATAATATGAAACAATATTCGTACAATATATACTATTACAGAATCTGGTGTGAAACAACCACACGACTTCCATTACCCACTATTACACGTAATATATACAATTTTTTGGAGATATTACTTGCATTTTTTGAGATTTTCGAGTAAGAGAAACTTGATACACGTATAAAGACACATACAACAGAGTTTGCATAGCGAGTTAAAAAATAAGGGGAAAAAAATAGATAGTTATTTTTTTAAACACGAGTTTCCGAGATCTAAAACTGAACTACCTAATCAGGATGACCGTTAATATTCCTGTAATAAGCACGTAATACTTGAGAAAGGTTATCTAAATTGGATTAAAGAAAAAATTTTCAAGAATACGTTAGAGCCGTTTTTGAGATACCAACTTTTACCAAAACTTAACATACTGAATTACTGACCTAAAAACAATAATTACATACAAAATGATATTTAATAGGAAGTTAACATGGCGAGTTTGAAAAAAATCCGTACAGGCGTTTTTAAAGGAACGCACTTGCGAAGTCTGAAATTAAGCTGTTTATAGAGGACGCCTATCAATTTTCCTGAACTAAGCAACTTTTCAATAGAAAGGGCATCTAATATATTATTTATATAGCAACTTTGAAGAAAATCAGGTGTTTTTGAATATGGGCTTAGGGTCCCATTTCTGGTTTTCGATGACCCTATTCCGGTTTTTCAATTTTCACGAAAATTTGGAAAATTTATCTGTACACCAGACCTGAATCACTTGTGAAGTTTAGTAGTTCTATTTTTATTAGTTTTGGAGATATGACAGCCAGAAGATTACACACACACGTGCACATATACACACACACTGACCAATTGCCAAAACCTATACAATACTTCCACTACCTACGGTAGTAGGGTAATTGAAGTAAACACATACATCTCGTATTTACTACGATAATATACAGATTTTCGTATTACGTTTTCGATCGCCAAATACAAAAATCGCCAATGACGATAGATATCAAATCTATGCTTTGTTTTCAATTAAAATATTGAAAATTTTAATTAAAAATTTATTTTACCAAAATTTATTATAGCTTCTAGCACTTAGAGAGAGACAGTGTAACTTTTGATTATTGAAAGAAAAAAAAAAAGCAATCGGCTTTTTAGTTCTAGCGATCGTTCTCTACATATGCATATAAACCTTTCTTTTTTTTTATATTAGTATAGCTATAGAGCATAGGTATATTAAATAGGTTTCCAGTCAACATAATGTAACTCAAATAATTAAATGCTACTTACATTTCAGTAATGGCTGTATGCGCTATGTATATTGAGCTACTTGCCATAACTGTTAGTTGCTAAAAATAGTCGCCAAATAAATTTAAACATCTCAATACGCAAGCGAAGTATGACATCACTGACCGCTCGTGGATGCAAGAAAAAGATTTTCCATGTTAATCGCTCATTGGATTTCTTTTTTTTTTTTTTTTATTATTAAAATTCTAGAAGAATTATTTCCCGATTTTAATCCTCATATTTGGGTATAGATATGTATTAGTTATTGTATGCATGCGTTAGATTGAGTTATTTTGCTGTCAAATTGACAAAATTTTAATTTTAAATTTCAAAACTGTCACCTTTGGCGTTTTTTGTATTTGGCGATCAAAAACGTAATACGAAAATATACATGCCAGATGTATATTTTCGTAATATGTATTGTACGAAATATTGTTTCATATTATTCGTTACACTCTTAATGTAAGTTTTTAAAATAACCATGATTTTTGAAAGGAATTAAATTATATTCGCCAGATAATTTGGCGATATTTTTTTTTTCTGCCAAGGATGACGGATATCAAATCTATTCCGCTGCAACATATTAGTATATTATATCAGATACTTTATTTAGACATTTGAAAACAAATTTGACTTCAAATTATGATAGAATATTTATCCTTTCCCTTTTAATTAGTTTATTAGTTGGATGTTTATTGTGTAAATATCATCCTTTGAAATGAAATGTTTATGTTTTCAATCGAATATGGAAATTTGCCATTTTTTTTTCTAGAGTTTTGAAATTTAAAATTCCAATTTTATCAATTTTACAACAAAAACAATTTAATCTAACGGATGCACATGATAACTAATACATATCTATATCCAAATATGGGGATTAAAATGGGGAAATAATTTTCCTCGATCTTTATTATTTTTTTACAAAAAATCCAGTTCACTTTTTATATTATTGTTCGCGTGAAAATATATTTTATTGTATGTCTAAAAATAAATTAATTCGTAAATCTTTTTGGCAACAATTATAAATTAAAATAAATAATATTATAAAATAGAATTTCTTATTTTATTTTATTTTATTTATTTATTTATTTTTAAATTCCAATTTCGTTTACACGTCTTTTTACTCCGTGGTTTACACACATCAGTTTAAACCACGAAGTAATAAAGACTCCGTGGTTTAAACATTGATGCTTAGATATTATATCATATCCACGATCATATCATATCAAATTAAATTATTAGAAAAATAAACACTTTTAATTCTATAATGACGTCAGATTTAACGTGTAAGTTTAACAATTAAAAAAGCTTTATATGAATTTCAATTTAATGCACGAGCAAATATATTTCTTTTCTTTTCACGTCAAGATATTTTAAAAACGAAATGAATATGTAAATGTTTCTTTTATGTTGGCAGCAGCTAATTTTTTTAATATTTCATTATTTCCATTTCTATTACGGCTTCTATGGGGATTTTAATTAAAATGCTCAGATTTTAAACTAAAATTTATTTTATCAAAATTAAATATAGCCTATAACAATATGGCATACTGTAGCTTTCGGTCAGTGAAAGAAGTTTTTAAATCGGTTCAGTAGTTTCAAAGATTACCCTCCACAAACAAACAATTTTTTGCGCTTTATATAATGATATAGATGATATAGATTAATTACTTTATCATTCTTTAACTTAGAAACATTGCATTCGTTAAATCCTTTTTTCATTCTTTCTTTCCTTCATTCTTTTTTTTTTTTATTTTTTTTTTTATTTTTTTTATTTTTTTTGTTCATTTTTCAATCTGAGCAACAGTGCCCCCATTGGAATTTAAGCAAACATCCCTAGATTCAAGCATTTAAACAAAGGCTAGCCCTCTACGGATCAATTAGGCATAAATTACAACGATTGTCTTCTTCTCACGTATCTTGGTTTGAAAGTAGTCTTGTGAATGATGAGAAGCATTAAATCTGATAAGAATGACGGAAGATTATTGTTTCCTCTAACAAGTTTAAATCATGGAAGTGTATTTCTCCAGCTCCTCTTTTCGATGTAATTACGAATACTTTTAGTTCAAGCACGAAATATTTAAAGAAAATTATTCTAAATTTGAATTTTTTTGGCTGTAATATAACAAGAATAAATGATAATCTTGTAGAATACATTTTACATTTAATTAATAAACACATTCTGCAGTTACATTTGTTTTATATGTGTATATATATACTATATATGGAAAACAAATGTATAATGCATGCAATATACATATGCAATACAAATGTATACTGCTTTGTTAGATGTAAATTTATTGTAGATATTTATAGAGGTTTTATTCTATAATCTATAATCAGTGCTTATATTGTAGAAGGAAAAAAAACCATTTTAAGCAAATATCATTTCGACTCTTTCTAGCCTTCTGTGGATAAATTAGGCATAAATTACAGCGATTGTCTTCTTCTCACATATCATGTTTGGCAGTTGCCTTTTAAATGGTAACAGGCATTTATTGAAATAAGAAAGAGGAAGATTATGTTCTTTCTAACAGATTAAATTATAGAAACATATTTCGCCTGTGTCTCTTTTTCAGTGTAATTATGATTATTTGGTTTTCAAGTTTGAATTGTTTGTAGTAAATTATTCTAAATTTTAATAATCGTCGCCTATAAACCATTGTTTACCTTGCAGTAAAAATAAATTTCTACATGTCAAATCTATCTCTCTAGCACTCTACGGATCAATCAAGCACAAACTACAACGATTTTCATCTTCTCATGTATGTTGTTTCGGGAGATGCCATGTAAATAGTTAGAGATATTATTGTGATAAGAAAAACGGAAGATTTTTGTTTCTTCTTACAGGATTAAATGCAAGAGTTGTATTTCATCACTGTCTGTTTTTCAACGTAATTACGAATATTTTCTTTTCACGAGTGAATTGCTTCAAGTAAATTATTTTAAATTTCAATAACCATTGCTCATAAAATGCCAAGAATAAATATCTGATTTATTAATACGTTGAATACATTTTAAATTCAATTATTAATAATCATATTCTCCAGATACATTTGTTTTCGGAATCACTTTTTTTTCTTTTTCTTTCTTTCTTTCTTTCTTTTTTTTTTTTTTTTTTTATGTAAACTTAATATCGTGATATATATATTCTTTTATTTTAAAAGCATAACTTAATTTGCGGTAAAAAAAAAAAAAAAAAAAAAAAGAACTTTAAGCAAATATTATTAGATTGCAGCATATCAAATCTATCTGTCAAGCACTCTATGGATAGGCTGACCAGATTAAAGTACCTTTATAATAGAGAAGCATTAAAAATTGCTACAGTTATCAAATTATGGATGTATTTTTTCATTCCTAATAAATAAGGACTAAAAATAAAGTGTATTTGATTAATAATTTAGTTTCTACAATTTTTTAAAACTTAGAAAAATGCCTCAAAAAAAAAAAAAAAAAAAGAAAAGAAAAAGAAGGCATCCCCATTTGTCCCCTTTGTTCAGTATATCTATGGATCAATTAGGCATAAATTACAACGATAATCTTCTCACGCATCTTCTTTCGTGAGTTGTCTCGTGAATGAAGAGGAGCATTAAATCAGATAAGAATGACGGAAGATTATTGTTTCTTCTCACAGGATTAAATCATGGTAGTTTAGTGCATTTCTTTATTTTTATTTTTTCTGTGGAATTATGAATAGTTTTATTTCCCGCGTGAAATTCTTGAAGGAAATTATTCTAAATTTGAATAACTGTTGGCTAGAAATTATCAGGAATAAGTAACTGATTTATAAAAATGTCGAATATATATATATTACATTTAATTAATACCTCATATTCCCCAGTTACATTTGTTTAAATAATTACTTTTTTCCTCCAGATTACGTTTCAGTATCCTTAGACGCAGTTCATTGGTAGATGTAGACATACTATTATTACTTGTTTTTATTTTACAAATATTGCTTACGTTAGGGTGAAAATAATTTGTTTCAATCATATATCATTTTATTGAAGCATTTTAATGCATTTCAACCCTCTGTGGACACATTAAACATAAACTACAACGCTTACTTTCTCATGTATTTTTTTCCAGAGAAGACATGTAAATAATGAGTAAAGTTAAACCTATTACGAAGGACGGAATATTACTATTATTACATTACTATTAAATTATGGAAGTTTCTTTTCATGTTTTTCCTTCTCCATCTAGTTAAAAATACTTTTTTTTTCTTTTAAAAACTTTCCAACAAGGTTGAAAAGTGTTTATGACTTGGGTTTGTCTGTCTGTCTGTTCGTCTAACTGTCCGCGCTCTAACTCCCGTAAATATTTATGGAATTTCTTGAAACTGATATATGTTATTCACGTTCACTATCGGATGTTCCCTATTGAAAATGGAGTTCATACCTCTACTGGTTTCTGTACAGGGACCCCAAAAATATTTCAAAGCATTGTGTTCTATGAGAGGCATTTCTATAAACCATATTTGCATACCCTTACTGTTCAAAAATCTTAATGAAATTGAAATATGTTATGCAGGTTCACTATCTGATGTTTCCTATTAAAAATGGAGTTTATACCTCTACTGGTTTGTGTACAGGGACCTCTGAAAATATTTCAAAGCATTGTGTTCTATGAGAGGCATTTTTATAAACCATATTTTCATACCCTTACTGTACAAAATTCTTAATGAAATTGAAATATGTTATACAAGTTCACTATCGGATGTTCCCTATTGAAAATGAAGTTTATACCTCTATTGGTTTGTGTACAGGGACACCCGACAATATTTCAAAGCATTGTGTTCTATGAGAGGCATTTCTATAAACCATATTTTCATACCCTTACTGTACAAAATTCTTAATGAAATTGAAATATGTTATACAAGTTTACTATCGGATGTTCCCTGTTGAAAATGGAGTTTATACCTCTACTAGTTTGTGTACAGGGTTACTCAAAAGTATTTCAAAGCATTGTATTCTATGAGAGGCAATTCTATAAACCATATTTCCATACCCTTACTGTACACAAATCTTAATGAAATTGAAATATGTTATTTAAGTTCACTATCGGATGTTTCCTGAATAAAATGGAGCAAATACCACCACTCATTTGTGTACAGGGACACACAAAAGTATTCCAAAGCATTGCGTTTTATGAGAGATTCTTCTATAAACTAAATTTTAATAACTTTACTTTGCACGAAGATTTATAAAATTGAAATGTGTTATTTATAAGCGCACAATAAAATGCTTTGCATAGAATATGGCATGATTAGCATTAGATTTACAGGGTGACACAAAAATATTCTGTTATATTAAGAGCTATTATTAAAAATTTGCTGGAATTCTACTTTCGTTTACATTTAGCGTTTTTAGCATTTCCTAACTTTTTTTAAGTGTGAATGTGATATCAATTTGCGTATCTGTCCGTCTGTCTGTCTGCCCAGGCTCTAACTCCCGTAAATATTCATGGAATTTTTTGAAACTGATATATGGTATTCAAGTTCCCTATCGGATTTTTCCTATTGAAAATGGAGTTTATACCTCTACTAGTTTGTGTACAGGGATACCTGAAAGTATTTCAAAGCATTGTGTTCTATGAGACGTATTTCTGTAAATCATATTTTCATACCTTTACTCTACACATACCTTAATGAAATTTAAATATGTTATTCATGTTCACTATTGGATTTTTCCTGTATAAAATGGATTAAACACCAACTCTGTTTTATATACAAGGACACTCAAAAGTATTCTAAAGCATTGCGTTCTATGAGAGGTATTTTTATAAATGAAATTTTAATAACTTTACTTTCTACGAAGTTTTTGGAAATAGAAATTTGTTATTTATATGCCACGAATGAATTCTTTACATAGAATATAGCATGGTTACCATTAGATTTACAGGGTGACACAAAAATATTCAGTTATATTAAGAGCTATTAATAAAAAATTGCTAGAATTTTACTTTCGTTTACATTAAGTGTTTTTCACACTTTTATCATTTTTTTAGTGTGAATATAATTTCAATTTGTGTATATGTCTGACTGTTCTTCCGTCTGTCTGTCTCTCTGTCTCTCTGTCTGTTATTCTGCACTCTAATCTCCGTAAATATTTATGGAATTTCTTTAAACCGATATATTTTATTGAAGTTCACTATCGGATGTTCCCTATTGAAAATGGAATGGGTACTTCTTCTGTTTTGTGTACAGGGACACCCAAAAGTATTCGAAAGCATTGTGTTCTATGAGAGGATTTTCTATAAATCATATTTGAATACCTTTAGTGTAAAGAAACTTTAATGAAATTTTAATGTTATTGAATTCCCTATCGGATGTTTCCTATGTAAAATAGAGTAAATTTCTAACTGGTTTGTGTACAGGGGCACTTAAGAGTACTCCAAAGCATTTTGTTGTATGAGAGTTATTTTTATAAACCAAATTTTAATAATTTTATTTTCCACAAAGCTTAATGCAATTGAAATATATTATTCGTATGCACAAAAGAGTGTGCTTTCTATGTAATATAGTATGGTTAGCATTAGATTTACAGGGCCACACAAAAATAATCAGTTACATTAAGAGGTATTAATAAAAATTTGCTGGAATTGCACTTTTGTTTACATGAGCGTTTTGACACTTTCTTATAATTTTAGTGGGAATATGATTTCAATTTGTTCACCTGTCTGTCCGATTGTCTACCTTTTTATCTGTTTGTCTCCGGCTCCTATCATCCGTGAATATTTTGAGAATTTTTTTAAAAATTATACACTCAAGTTTCCTATGGAATGTTCCCTATTTAAAATGTCATTAATAGGTCCTGTACAACTAGTTTTTTTACAGGGACACAACAACAACAACAACAAAAAAAAAAAAAAAAAAAAAAAAAAGCTTTATGTTTTAGGATAGAATTTTTTAAAAGTTATATTTAAAAAACTTTCTACTACAAAAATCTAAAATAGAATATGATATTATTAGCTTTCAGATTTACAGGGCTGCAGTAAAATATTCAGAGTGTTTAAAAGCTGTAATTATAATCTAACGGCTGCATTTTCTTTTGCGTTAAGCCTTTTTAACACTTTCCAAAAGGACTAAGAATAATTTTAAAATCAATTAGTTGATCTGTATGTTTTTCAGTCCTTCTGTCTGTAGTGCGATAACGTAGGCAAATAATATTAATAGTTATTCGATACAACAATTGCGTACAGTTGGAAAGTGTTACTAATTAATGCGTTCTGCATGATTTTTCTTTCTTGTTTTAAGTGTGAATGTTTGAAAGTATTTTGTCTAGATTTCAATAATTGTTGGCAATAAACTTTTAACAGAAAACATTTGATTCATGAAAATGTCACATATATTTTATTTTTATCATACTGTAATATTTTCTTTCGCTTGTAATATTTTCTTTCGTGTTATGAATTACTTTATTTTCTCGAAATCCTTTTTATTTTCTTATTAGTTCAATATTAGTTGATGATTTACTATTTTCTTTTGTGTGTGTGTGTGTACATGCTTTTGCTTGGAGTTTTTATTCTAATAACAATGCTTACATAAAATAAAATGAACTATTTAGAAACTTTTATTCAAGAATTTATCAACCGTGAATATTCATTTTAAGTATATTGGAGTGTAAAGGTTGATATATTTTTATTTACCAACTATGTGAAAAATACCAGAGCCGGGAATCGAACCCGGGCACCTCCGCTTAACGCACGGTTGCTCTACCACTGAGCTACCCCAGCTGATAACCAGCTAGGCACTTTTCACATAATATTCGTTGGCGAAGTCACCGAGTCTGCAAACGCAGATATAACAGGTGAGACATAATAATCGTAGCACAACTACATAGACCACGAAATTTCAATTTAGAAATTTTTATTCATGAATTCATCAACCATGAACATTCATTTTAAGTATATTGGAGTGTAAAGGTTGATGTATTTTAATTTACCAACTATGTGGAGAATACCAGAGCCGGGAATCGAAAATATATCAACCTTTACACTCCAATATACTTAAAATGAATATTCACGGTTGATGAATTCATGAATAAAAATTTCTAAATTGAAATTTCGTGGTCTATGGAGTTGTGCCACGATTATTATGCCTCACCTGTTATATCTGCGTTTGCAGACTCGGTGACTTCGCCAACGAATGTTATGTGAAAAGTGCCTAGCTGGTTGTCAGCCGGGGTAGCTCAGTGGTAGAGCATTCCCCGGCTCTGGTATTTTTCACATAAGTGGTAAATAAAAATATATCAACCTTTACACGCCAATATACTTAAAATAAAATGAACTATTCCAGGGTAACATATCACTTCGATCACACGACTACCATAGAAGAAATTTATTCGGTCAAAAAATGTAATATCGAGTTTTCTCATGATTTGAATGTTTTACGATCTCATTACTCCAAAAAATAGTTATTTGGCAGCTTGTCCGTGTGTATGGATTTACGTATTTGTGTATGTGTTTGGGGAATCTTCTGACTATAACGTCTTCAAAACTAATAAATATGAAACGACGTAACTTCAGAATTAAAGCACGTCAAGTGTGGAGATCATTTTGCCAAACTTTGGTGATAATTGAAAAAACCGGAAGTAGAACCGGAAGTGCGTATCTCAAAAACAGCTGTATTATTTTTCTTTCAAATATTTTTATAAACCACCCTCTAAGCTGTCCGTCTCTCTCTATTAATTGGGTAGTTCACACTGTAAACGTAAACGTCTTAAATTCAGTTAAAAAAGTGTCTTAAACGTATGGTCATTTTTTAAGCGAAAAAAAAATGTCTTACTTTTTAAGACACTTTTTTGCAACTGAAATTAAGACATTAAAATGTCTTAAAACACCGCCATGTTTTTTAGGCTTAGAAATACCGCCATGTTAGGCTTAAAAACACCGCTATTTTTAAGGCTTTTTAATAAATAAATAAATAAATAAAGGTGGCCTGCGATTCTTTTTTTCTGTTAAAAATAGATTTTAGAATTCTCTAGAGCATTAAAAAAAAGGGGAAAAAAAAAAAAAAAAAAAACATTGTTTAAAATGTCTTTCACCCAGCTCTGGAATCGAACTCACATCAGTCGCGGAATATGAAACCAAGCATCTGAAGTCGCAGTTAATGCCATGTACCTTGCCAATCAAGCCACCATTTCACACACGGTATGTCCTTTTCATAATTCTATGTAAGTCAGTATTAGCCAAACGCAGGTAATTATATGTTATAATTCGTATTTATTGTTATAAAACTATTAATAATATACTATCTAATAGATAATATGCATTATTATATTAAATTTTGCATCTAGAGGTTTAGAATTTTTTAAAAATGCATATAAAATATGTGAAAAACTATCCTTATTTCGCCCTCAATATTTTTGGGTAACGATATCCTCTTTTAAACTGTTTTTTAAAAGGAAACAAATTATGAACATGAATACTTGAAAATTCATTGTTTTACGCTTAAGAACAAGTAAATATGTGGAAAAAAGCAGGTTTTAAATCGAAATTATGAACAATAAATAAAAAACAGTGATGCACAAATTATTCAAGATTCGCTTTCTTAGCTGTAAGTTACTTGCTTTCATATTAATACTTTTTCTTTAAATATCAAATATTAGCTTTTTTTTTTTTTTTTCTTCTTCTTTTTACCGAATAATTTTTGAGTTATAATTATAATATATTGCTTTAATATAAACATAATTTCATGCAAATATACACATATCTGGAGTAATATTCATTAAAAAATTAATTTCATAAATTATTATTGTTTAAATTGCTTATGCTTTACAACTTAATATGTAAAATGTATTATATTTATTGAATGAGGAAAGAAATTTAAATAGGCTAAGTATGTTGCTTAAAGTAGATTTCATATAAGAAAAAATGCCAAGAAATGCAAGTGTTTGAATTTCCAAAATGGACGAAAATTTAGACGCATTTGCTGTCTGAAATTTCTCATAGTTATGCATTTTAGATATTTTTTGTGTCTGAATTGGTATTTTAGACACATTTCTGTCTTAGATTCAGATATCTATAATGTCTTAGGTGTATATTAAGGCATTTACGTATCTTAAATGATTTTTCAGTTGTTTTTATGTCTTAAATTAAGACACCTTTATTTGCAGTGCATTAAAATTGATAGGTGCCCTATATAAACAGGTAAATATACGGTCTCGCAAGTGCGTTTCTTTAAAAATGGCTCTACGAATTTTTTTTAACTCCCGCCATTAATTTTCTTTTAGATGTCCTTTTGTATGTGATTGTTAATTTTCGGTGAACTAAGGAATTTTCTAAGTTTAAGTGAAAACCTTGAACGGGACCGAAAATTAGTATCTCAAAAGTGACTTTAACGATTTTTTTCAAATTTGCTACCTACAACCCCTTTTTAGTTGACTATTCATGTATATTACTTGGTTACTGAATGGAAATTCACAAAGGATTAGGTAGGTAGGTCAGTTTCAGCATAGCCTCCTAAACTAGATGCCTTCTGCGTTGCTCGGAAACTTAAAAACAGTTCAAGCGGTAGACAGCGCTACCTGGTACAGATTGCGCGACTTTTTTATTCATCAGCTACCAAATATTTTTAAAAGTGGGATCTGATATACATAAAAGGCGAATATAATCGAAGAAATGTTGATTATATATATCATATATCCCTTCTTTAAATTGTTGGTGACAGTTCATTAAAAAAGTCGCACAGTTTGTACCAGATGGCTCTGTATGCCACTTAAACTGTTGCCAAGTTTCCGAGCCACGCGGAAGGCATCTAGCTTAGGATGCTATGGTTTTAGATCACGGACATTTGGGTTTGAGAAAACGGTTTTATTTATTTGCGTTTCTACTTCGTTTTAAACATCTTTACGGCGTATGTATTAGTTTGCTATTAAACGAAAATTGTGACGTATCTGATATCTTGAGTCAATTTTATGTCTTCTGAACGCATTATCTCCAACAAGAGAATAAATAATATGTGTTGTAGTGAGTAATGGCAGTCGTGTTGTTGTTACACACTAGGTTACTTTTATGAGGGTTATACCTAAGATATTTTGAGAGTTTTTATATTAAAAAATGTTTAATATGTTGGACCAAAGTCAATAATTCTTTTAGTTTTCAGTCCATTAACTTTATTTTACATATAATATACTTATTTTAGGACTTTAGAAATTTATTCAACATACACTATTGCTGAAAGTAAAAAAAAAAAAAAAAAAAAAAAAAAAAAAAAAAAAAAAAAATCTTATTATATATATATAGAGAGAGAGAGTAAATTTATATTACCTTTCTTCACACAGTATAGAGGTGCCTATCTTTATAGGCCTTGAATAAATGACATATAAGTAAGTTTTAAAAATGTACTAGCTCATTTCCTATTTACTGTGATATATGTACATGTGTATGTGTGAGAGTGAACGCGGTATCTAATCGCTTTTTATACGAAGGTGAAAGTTAGTAAGAATGCTTCAGTTAACGCGACACTCGAGTTGTATAGATTTTCATAAACATTCGGACTTTACAGGGAACATGAAGGGACTTTTCTATAGTTACAGCCTATGAACTATGCGACGGCTTCTAAATGACTTAATCGAGGAACTAAAAGTTGCAGAAATATGAAAGGTTACAGTCTGACAAATTGTGTATACATATTTATAAATGATGAACTTACAATTTTTCAGAAGATAAGAAAGCAGAATTCTCTGTCATTATGACTATACACTCAAAGTATTAAAAGTGCGATGGCGTATAAACGTTTTATTCTATTAAAGTAGAAAATGGTATTATAGATCAGTGCCTCACAATTCGATAGATTTTGATGATTATACGATTGATAGTTAGATTACAGGAACACAAGTACAAAACACTTGAAGTACAAAAGCGTCTAAATTCCAAATCGAATTAAGAAATTGGTATGTTATTATTGCAAAATACGTAGAGATTTACACGAATGCAGGGTTTCTTTTTCTCGGTACACAGAATAGAATTTTTAAACATTGGTGTTTAAACTTTGGACTCAAACAGTTTACTGTTCGCCTTCGTAATGTTAAATTGTAAAAAGAAAGAAAAAAGTATAAATGTTTTATATCGTGAGCTTACTATTTCTAGTTCTCTTTTAGGGACGCACAAAAAAGTTTGAATACAGTACGGTTTATCATATGTCATTTTTTTTTTTTTTTTTTTTAACAGAACTGTTAATTAATAAACGTTTACAAAGCCATGTGGAGTTACTACAAAACTTTTTATTTGTGATTTTTACTGCTTCTGATTATAAAAATAATTTTAAGTAGAATAAGTTAATAAAATTTAACTTATATTTGACCCCATATACATCTATAGTACATAAGTTTATATGAGGGGGTTATTTATTTCTGTAATATATTAATAACAGTTTTTATATTAATAAATAATAAAAATTTATAAAGTTTGTAAAAAAAAAAAGTTGGAAATAATTACCGAAATTGTAACTTCAAAATGTGCAAATTATTATTTAAATTTAACGTTGTGAAAAATGAATATGAAGTTATTAAAAATGTGTTCCAGTTCAAACTCATGTTATCACTCTTTCTCTTCACTTTCCTCTCTGTGAGCATATGTATAAATATATTATATTTATTTTTAATAATAATACGAAATAAAATAATTTTAATAATAATAATAATTATTATTATTATTATTACTATTACTATTACTACTATTATTACTACATTTAAATGTTGTACAAGTAAAAAAAAAAAAAAAAAAAAAAAAAAAAAAATGCATAGGTCAATCATTGTTACCTGTATAACCAAATACTTTCACTCTTATTCGGAATGATAGTAACTTGTTTCTAAATATACATGCAATACAATGAGATGTACAATACAGAGAATCTCTTTACATAAATGAGAACTAATAGATTCCTAACGATGTAATATAATTGCATATCTATACACTTCATTGCTAATACGGATGCGTAACATGAATACATTATATGAATACATTATACAAGGCATTTAACTATTCCTTTCACTAACAACTCCGGAGGAAGGAAAGAGAGATTATAAATATCTTTGTATAGCGCCAATTGTGCACTCTTGGAATCAATTCCTGAGGTATAGGAAGTAAAGTTTACATGTCATTAATCTTATGATACTTTATGATAGAGAATTGAGAAAAACATTAACACAAAACTTTTGATTCCATGTAAAGTAAATGTGACAGATATGTAGTAAAGGTGACATTCGTTTAACAATAAAAAGCTTGGAAATTTTATATCGCTTATATTTATTCAAATCTTTAGGAATAATTACTTTTAAAAGTCCTTCACACTTGAATAATAATACTAGGCTTCTCAAAATTCAAGTAAAAAACAATTTGCTGGGAAATAATAAATATTTTACTATATGAATTGTGTGGAAAAACTTAGGGATGATTATACCATTACAATTTAAAATTGTTGTAAAAACTGAATAAAGATAGATTTTAAATGTTGACGACTCGCGCAGCTTTATTTATGTATCGAAAAATCTATACAATATTGTTATTTTTAATGTGCTATTTATGGTACTATATGTATCCTGCAAAATTACGTTATATTGCTATTAGGGGAGGGAAAACAATCACTCAAATAAAAAATATTAAGATATGTACAAAATGCTTTTGTTATTATTATTATTATTATTTTGTTTGTTTGTTTTCATATCTCTAAAGTGCACATTGCTATGATAAAGAAATTGCGATTAAAAATATCAAACATTACACTTGATTATTATAAAAATATTTGATAATTTGAAATGCATTAAAATGAATAATAATAAGAAAAATTGAAATTTGTGAAAAAATTATTTTTTGTACATATTTTAAAACTATACCTTACCTATATTCATATTTTAAGCCTATATTTTACTTATACCCTATTTTAAACACATAAGATGGGTTTAAACTAAGTATAATTAAACATGTTTTGCTATTTTATGAAAATCAGTTAAATTGGTACAAGAAAATAGTTTATCTAGAAGAACTTCCTGCTTTGATTACGTATACTTAAATGTAACATGCCCAGCAAACACTACTACAGTTAATAAAAATCACAATTCATAACCTAAGTATATTTAATATAACACAAATCTGTTCCCTTCTGCAATATTTTAAAATGAATCTATCATACCTTCTCCACTAAGCATTTTGCGCTTATATAAAACAGATAAGGATAATTTTAAATAAATGTGGTCAAAATACTATTTTGTAACGCATTTAGAATTTAGGAAAAGAAGAAACATTTTATTTTCACTAAGTAAATTTAAAATATGTATTTTTTTTATAATGGGCTCTTCCCACCGTCGTCTGCTCAATCACGTGATAGAGGAAAACGAATAATCGAATTCTAAGAATCGAATTCAATTAAGTATTGTTCTTAAGAACAAAAGTGTTAATATTTAATATAAAATAAAATAAAAGCAATATCGTGCATTTGTATACAGTAGAATAATTGTATTTGTAAATTTAATAATTTAAAAAAAACCACTTTATGTGTTTATTTATTTTCAACTGTAAGAATTGATTTTTGTATGTTCCAGTTTAACTGTTACATTAACTGATCTAGCAATAAATGATAGCTTGTTCTTGTGGAATGTTTATGGATTATAAAATGTTTTCATTTAATTTAATTGCATAAAGGTGTTACAACAAGTTAATTAACTTAGTTACTGGTCTAAATGGATTTACGTAGTACGATATTGCACTGTCACTGATTTAAGTACCAAAAATCAGTGTATTTAACATGATCTTCATGAACATCAATAAGAAATATAAACTAAATGGTGATTGTAAATGTATACAGCAAAGAAAAGATGATGAATAATGATATAAAATGGATTAAAAAGGATAATGTATAAAAAAAATAACACAGATTAAATACGATGGATCAAAAAGTAAGACTAGAAAATATGTTATTTTAGCAATTGCTATAGATAAACAATACTGCGTCTGCTATTTGTTTTTCCTCTATCATGTGACCTCTGACGTCAGGTGGGAAGAGTCCATTGATAATCAACACTGTTTTCATTCGTGTATCATTCCACAATTTATGTCAGTGGTATTTATTTACAAAATTAAAATGGAAAATATAATTAAATGCTTATTTATTTTTAAACAAGTTTGATTAAAATATTCGAAACAATTTAAAAAATGAAAATGATTGTGCTTTAAATGTATTAAAATAATTCTATTAAAATAATAATAATAATAATACATTCTTAAAATGTAAGTCGAATGTAGATGTATATATAGTTATAGTGTTCAGTAATTTTTGATCTCTTTTTTTCTTTAAAATATATCATTTAATAAATATCGTCATTTAAAATAGAATTAAAATGATTTTTCAAAAATGTGCTTTTTTACTTTCTCTTACCCATAAGGTAGAGAAAGTATTGTTTTTGGCTCAAATTTTCGAACGCGAGATTTTGTTATATTTACACGTTTTGAGGTCCCCTGAATACGAAAATCGTGTTTTTAGGAAATGGTCTGTGTGTCTGTGTGTGTGTCTGTGTGTCTGTCTGTTATCAGCATATCTCAAAAACAAATTATGGCAGAAAGTTCAAACTTGGTATTGTAAATGTGTATCATATAGGGATGCTACAATAAGCTTTTCGTTAAGATCAAACAAATGTTTCGTGTACAGGGACAATCAAGAGAATTCTAATACATTACGTCTATGGGGGAATTGCAGGTAAGTAGAGTTTAACATCTATAGACTGCACTAAACCAAATGAAACGAATATATATATATTGTAATAGAGATAGTAAACTGGGAAAAAAAAATGTGTATGTAGGAGCCTCGCCTCCCCCCCTGGAGGGGAAGTCCCTCCTCGAGGGGAGTAAATTTCCATGATGGGTATCTTTCAAAAGAGCTCGCCAATAGCTTTAAAACGAATGGTTGAACCATCGATCTGCGATAATTTAAAAAAAGTTATCGGTTTTTTTTACTTTTAACGAAAAAAAAACTTAGAAAAAAATCGTATTTTTTGAAGTGGAAACTTCTTTATGCGCGTTGAACACTTTTGGGTGAACAAAAATCATTGAACTCCCGTCATCGTCAGCAAACGCTTTCCATCCTTCTATGATACAAATAATGTATCAAACAATTAACTTGCTAATTTGAAGTGTTAATAATTATATACTGTATATTGTTTTAAAATCTGGTGCGGCTCTACACGATTTCTCTCATCTCCGGGCACTGTCTCTATTGCAGTTAGACCTCACAAAACCGTGAGAAAGCCCAAAGCTGTCATTTTTCTCACGTTTTTACAATCTGGTGCGGCTCTACACGACTTCTCTCATCTCCGGGCACTGTCTCTATTGCAGTTAGACCTCACAAAACCGTGAGAAAGCCCAAAGCTGCTATTTTTCTCACGTTTTTACAATCTGGTGCGGCTCTATACGACTTCTCTCATCTTCGGACATTGTCTCTATTGCAGTTAGACCTCACAAAACAGTGAGAAAGGCCAAAGCCGCCATTTTTCTCCCGTTTTTACAATCCGGTGCGGCTCTACACGACTTCACACATCTCCGGACACTGTCTCTTAAAGATTGCAGCCGGAAACGTTGCAGTTAGACCTCACAAAAGCGTGAGAAAAGCCAAAGCCGCCATTTTTCTCACGTTTTTACAATCTGGTGCGGCTCTACACGAATGCTCTCATCTCCGGACACTGTCTCTATTGCAGTTAGACATTACAAAACCGTGAGAAGGGCCAAAGCCACCATTTTTCTCACGTTTTTACAATCGGGTGCGGCTCTACACGACTTTTCTCATCTCTGGACACTGTCTCTATTGCAGTTAGCGCATTAAATAAAATTGTAATATAATTTTTGTAGTAGTAGTTTATATTAATGAATAAAAAAAACACTTCATTTAAAAGTATTTCCTACACAATAAAATATTTCCTGACGATGCAAGAAATACACACGTAATTGTTCACGTTTCCACTTCTGTCGGCACTCCCGAAATGCAACTGTTTTTTTTTTTTTTTTTTTTTTTTTTTTAATATTGTGAATAAAATGGACTTTTCTTGGATCTTTAGTGTTATACTACTTCTCTAATATGGAAATCGTCTGCATTATCATAAAAGATAATTTTTTAAAATAATAATTTTAAGAAATTATTTTTTAAAAACATAATTATTTTTAATAACCGAATAAAATTTTATATAATTATAGGTGCTTTAATGAAACGGGGGGTTGAGGGGGGCGGTAGCCCCCCTCACACAGAATTAATTATCACATAAAACTCTTTCAAAGCCTAATTTGAATCGTTTAACATAGATTTACATAACATCGTTATCTTACCTCTTAATCTCCAACCTGTATTTATAGTATTAAATTTCAGGGTAAGAGAAAGTCGTGTGAGTGACACACCATATTATTTTTTTTTTTAATTCTTTATAGAAACTCTCGTAAAAGTTTCGTAATTATGTATATTCTGTATTTTCTTACTTGCGCTATGACAAAAAATGCTTTACAAATTCATTTTAAAATATCGTATGATTCAATTATATATAGCTATATAAAGATACTTCTTCTGTTTATTGCAATCTTTTTTTTTTTTTTTTTTTTTTTTTTTTTTTTAACTCGGTGAAGTTAAAAAGAAAAAGAAAGAAAGAAAAGGAAGAAGAAGAAGAAAAAGAAAAGGAAAAAGACGTTTTTTAGCTGGAATAAAATGTAAAAACATATATATTTACTCAGGAAATATATACGATACTTGTGGCTTCAAGAAAGCCTTTTTGAACATTAAGAAAAAATAAATAATTAAACAAAAATTACGTATGTAAATGTTAGCTTTTTTTATTTTCTTCAGTTCATGTAAATCCAGTTCGTGATTGCAACAGTGATGCAATAAACTCTAAAAGATTTGAAAACACAAAACAAATGTTTACAAATTTGACACAACGGGAAAAAAGCCTGAATTGTGCAATTATCTTTCCTGTAGAAATATGCATTTAGGTTTTGAGAAAATAAATAGAATTTTGCGTTACAATAGGCTATAAATGCGTGTGAAGTGTCTGTCATTTCGTCGTTTACATTTTTAAAATACGGAAAATATGAAACTGTTCGGTGTTACATTAGATAATAAAAGCGTGTTAAGTTTCTGTTGTTTTATCGTTAATGATTTTAACATAGGTAACACATACGTTTGAGAAAAAATATACTAATTACATTTTATTAAATCAGCAAAATATTTTATAACAATTGAAAAAGAAAAATGCTGCTCACTAATTAGGAACGGTATATTTCTCTTTCACAATTACAAGACATTTAAAGATTCCTTCTGTATTATAATGAACAACAACTAATTCCATATTTTATAATATATAAGTCTGAAAAACATAACATCCAAATTTATTTAACCTATTTTCATTTGTTTTAATCAGCATTTTTTTACTTTTTAAATCTAGTTTTAATTATTTAATACAGAGCCTGAATAACTTATCAGGGAAAATATCACTTAAAAAGTTTTCTTAAAAATTGATCCAGTTACAGAAGTTGATGAAAAAATCGCCTCTCTGAATCAAAAAATTTTGAAACAAATGGGAATTTTCTGAACAAGATCGGATTAAAACTAATAAATACCGACTTAAAACAGATTCTGTTTAATGAAACAGTATTTTATGTCCACTGTTTCCAAATCATCGCAATAAAATTTTATGCTTTTGCCACAATTCTGCGGAATCCATAAAAAATTCCAAAGCTAGTCGAATATAAGCAAGTTATTGTGTTGATGCTTGGTAGCAAATGAATCTCTACAGAGCAAGTATTCATCCTTGAAGCAGTAAACTTTTCTCTATATCCCAAACAGCTTATGTTGTTCGAATATAACTTTAACAAAATGGCATTCAGAAGGAATATACTATGAATACTAAAAGACGATAAAAAACAAAATAAAAAATAAGGGATTATATATTAAAGAGGGGAAGAAAACTTAAGGTTTGGAAAAGAACTTTTTAATATTTGGATTTTTAAATTATTTCTGGTCATATTATAATACAGAAAAAATGTTTATATTGCAGAAAAGCAAGCTCATATTTCTCACATTATATATATATATGTGTATATACATATATATATATATATATATATATATATATATATATATAGATATAGATAGATAGATAGATAGATAGATAATACCATATACATATCATACCTTACAGAAAATTATCATAATATAAATTGATAAAAAAGGAAGAAAATCGATGTATTCGATGAGAGGATTGAAAAATATTGAAACAAGATAAATGAAATACACATGTATGTACCGGTTGTACAGTAATCGAATGAATCCTTTTAAAAGTAAGTTTAGTTTTTCAGAGACAGAGCTACGACGTTAGTAAATAATAAGAGTTAGAAATTAATAAATAATTTTTGAACATTTATTTCTTTTCCACATACAATGCAACAAGCTGCGCATTTTTATCTATTTATTTAGTTTTTTTTTTTTTTTTTTTTTTTTTTTTTTTTATCTCAAACAGTTTTTTATCTCCAGCAGCTTTATTTGACAAGTAATTCTGTATGAGGGGGCCTACCGCCACCCTAAACCCCCGTTTCACTACTGTACCTACATTTATATAGAATTTGAATATGTTATTAAATTCAAAAACCCATTTAAAATTATTGAGACAACTTTCACAATAACATTCCCTAAAACTTATCACTCTTGATCAAACTTTTCTAGTAACAAACACATTAACTCAAAATACAACATTTGGATCGCCTGAAATGATTTATATTTAATTTATTTTAACAGACACAGACAAAGGTCGAATGTTAAAAACTTGACATCGGAATTCAGGAAGCCTCAAAACGTCTAAATATACAAAAAAAAAAAAAACAAGCGATGAATAATTAGCTTAAAAAAAATACATCATTTACTATATTGCTATCAGGAATTAATTTCAATTCCTGAGCAGCTTTCCTGGACATGGTAAAATATTGCAGTAAGGCAATTCCAATAACAATAAAAAAGTATGTTATGGCTTAAATATTGGCAGCCCTATATGTCTTCTAAAAATAGATACACATCACGTGGAGGACATAAATATAATCCTATATTAATAACACACGTCACAAACTGAAGTACAGTTTCATTAATTTTCTGGTATTGTTGTACTATTACCTAGTTCTTTTGTGCAGCTGGTAAATGAACAATGAATTATTTCTATACCATATTCCACACTAAATATGTTTTTACGTATATAAAATATGTATATTCGTTACATTTGGTTTAGTGCAACTACTTACCTGCAATTTTCCCCATTGGCGTAATGTATTCGAATTCTCTTGGGTATCCCTGTGCACAAACCATTTTCTTGATCCCAACGAAAAGTTTAGTGTAGCATCCCTATATCATACACATTTAGAATACCAAGTTTGGACTTTCTGCTAGAATTTGTTTTTCAGATATGCTGATAACAGACAGACAGACACACACAGAAACACACACACAGAGACACACACACAGAGAGACCAACCGCTAAAAACATGATTTTTGAATTCAGGGGGTCTCAAAACATATAAAAAAGAAAAGAAAAATTCAATATTGAAAATTTGACCCCAAAACAATACTTTCTCAACCTATAAGTGCTAAATTCACCAAAATCTATACAGTTCGTGCTATGTTAATCTATAACTTATGTACCAAGTTTCAGCTCAATCAAGCAAAGCGTTTAGAGTTATCGTGCTCTTTCACACACATACATCACCGCTAAAATAACAAAATTGAATTTAGGAAATTCCAAAACGTACAGATATACCAAAATCTATACGTACAAAAGTTTATTAATTTAATCAATTATCAGTGAGACACAACAATAAAAAAAAAAGTAATACTTTTTTATAGAGTATATAAAATTAGTTTCTTAACATATATATATATATATATATATATATATATATATATATATATATATATATATATAATAATAACTCTTCACATGGTAGATGAATGTTTATACTTTGGTCTTCATCTAACAAGTACCAGATAGGAGTATTGATTCAGGCTTTCACGTTTGTAACCTTGTAAAATTCGCTTGAAATACTAATTTTTTTTTTAATTAGTCCTAGTTTACAAAGCATAACCATACAGAGACAAATCAAAGAATTAACGTCCAACGTTAAGTCCAACGTTACAATTAACGTCCCACTGTTTTTCATTAGCTATTTCGGTGTAAATAAATATCATTTTTAGATGATCGGAACTCTATTATAAGGTTTAATATATATTTACATTTAGCATAATGTTTTTCAAAAATTATTGCATAAACAGATACAGATAATTTATGAATATATTAAATGCTATCAAAGGCGATAATTAAACAGAAATAACTGTAAAATATTTTTAGACAATTTATATTATATTAAAAATATGCTATAATTAGATTTTTTATCGAACATTTATTTCTTTATTAGTTATAATATTTATAAATACACATGTATTTAAAAGGTTTGTAATTTATGATAGACACTTATATTCATTTAGTAAAATGCGTGTTTCTGTTTCATATACACAGCTAATAATTGATATTTAATTTACAAACAAACTTTTATAATTTTTTTGCCTTATAAAAATGCACTTAATACTTTAGCATTAGAAAGCGATTTTTTTTTTCCACACGCTGCATATTTTATTTTATTTAAAAATAAATAAATGAAATAAATATTTTATTATTACATTTCATATGTTTTATTTTTAAAAAATAAATGTAAATTATAATATATATATATATATATATATATATATATATATATATATATATATATATTATATTTTAAGAATAAAACAAATGATTATTTTAAATAAATACAAAACACGGACTTAAAATATGGTTATTTTACTTAAAATACATACATATATATATAATGTTACAGACATGCATAAAAATATTACACGCTTTTAATCACAATATTTAAAATTAAATTGTTGCTTATTCCAAAGATTTTCTTTCAATCTAAAATGGATGAAATGTAACTTTCAGTATCAAAGCTTAAGTCCTTCAATGAAGTTTGTTTTTGAATTATGTATGTTCTTAAAAATAAATGCTAGTCTGAGAGTAAAGATTATCTTCAACTGTTACATTATTTATAGAAAACAGTTCAGGAAAAACAATGTGAAAATGAGGAGTATGAAATCGATCTTTTTAACGGAAGTTCCTTTTTTGTATGTGCTTCGGAAATTCTCAGGGTCAAAAACAAAATTTCCCCTTTTTTTCATTCAGTTTTTTTTTTTTTTTTTTTAACTTAATATGGTATTACCAGTATTATCTAAAAAAAAAAAAAAAAAGATTTAAAAATTGTATTTTTTAACAATATTTTATTACCCTAAACGGCGATATCTAATATGCCACCAAATGCAAGACATCTTAGAAATACATTTTTAAATTATCATAAAAGATCAATTGTTTTGAAAATTTTTGATCTCCCAAATACTACTGAACACACAGAAAATTAACTATCCTTAAAGATAAAGCCAAAAGACCAGACTTGAAACTATAGGGATGATCGATGTTCAAATTATACATTATTATTTATTTATTTATTATTATTATTATTATTATTATTATTATTATTATTTTATTTATTTATTTATTTATTTATTTTATTTTTTTTTTTATTTTTTTTTTTTTTTTTGAGTTAAAAAAAAGAGAGAGAGAGAGAAGTAGAAGAAGAAGAAAAGAAATATTATTAAAAATATATATATTTCCTCAGTTTATTTTTATAATATATATATATACAAGACATAACGATGTAGAGTTTAAAATTTATGAAACTAGAGAATTTAGCTTTTAAAATACGTTATTAAATTTATTTATTAAATGTTATGTTTGTTAAAATAAAAATCAATATATAAAAATATTGTTTAATTTATTTTCTTAGACATTTTTTTTTTAGACGTTGTTGTTAAAACGTAATATGATGTGTTGTCTACAAACTGTGATAATATGTCTGAAATTCTACTGAGCAGGAAATTATACAAATATCCAATTAATTTCTAAAGCAGCCTGTCCACGTTATTCAACTGGAACATTTAACTCTCAAATTTCCCACGAGCTTTTTGCAGGTAAAGTCATATTCTTAGAGCTATGTTATTTTAACGTCAGATAACAAGGTTTTGATTTCCATATGCGAGATTCTGCTCTTTCAACAATAATCATAGATAAAATACGAACTAAATTTTTAGTTTGCACAACGTATGTCTGTTCGGATATTTACGAGAATTATTGATGTCGTTTAGTCATAAGTTTTATAATGTACCCACTACATATCTCAAAAAAAGCATCATTATCCATAAAAAAAGATTTATTTTTAATCGCTTCATCTTGTGACAAAACAGAAAGACTCCTATTGGTGTTTTCGACGCGTAAATGGCTATTCCAGGCCATTAGCAAATATTGGTAGCATATTATTTTATTCTTTAAGTAGTTAAATTTACAAATATTTATTGTAAGACAGTTTAAATTACTTTAAATTTTAACTTTTATGTATTTGGGTCCGACTAATATTGAATAGAGATGCACTTCCAACAAATCTAATGTTTTCCAGAAAAGATAAAAAAGTGTGTGTGTGTTGGGGGGGGGGGGGAGAATAGAGAGGTAAACAATAATTTTTGCCTTTTTCAGAACAGTTAAACGATCAGAAACTATCTAACTAAATATTTTTTTGTATATACATTTTTTGCATTGAAAATATTCTGCTACAGTTTCAATAATAAAATTACAAACAATCCCTATTCTTTTAGGATTTTCTTGATAACGTGTTTGTTCAATTTAAATATTTATAACGTTTTCTTCTTTTTGGGTTTAGTGTATAATTTTAATACATTTTTTCTATATCATCAGTGAATAAATAGTTAATAAACAAAAAAAAAAAAAAAAAAAAAAAAAAAAAGAAGAAGAAGAAGAAGAACTCTGTATTTTTTTCCCCTCAAATTTTATTATTATGTAACAACTTCCTTTTGACTAGAGAGCTTAAAAAAAGCACGAGTTTCCGCCCACATTAGTTTTCAAATCACGTTTGTGAAAAAGCAAAGGACTTAAAAGGGAAAAAAAAAAAAAAAAAAAAAAACGGAAATTCTAATTATTGATGAAGGTTATTACTTCTGAACACTTTTTTTTACTTTGCCTTTTCTTTATATTTATGTGTTTAAAGTATGGGGAACGGTATAAAAAATTTAATTCTGGGGTGTTCAGAAAAAAGAAAAACTTTCTATGTAGTATTTTATTTAAAAATGACTGCATTTTAATTTTTGATAAAAATATATTGAGAATATATTTATTCAACATCGAAGTAAAAATATATGCAAATAATAATAGTGTTTGGCCACCAGCAAATATTTATAAAAATATAAATGCATTTTAATGTGACATTAAATAATAATAATAATAATAAAAATATGAATAAAAATATGGTAAGGGAAGCGTGGATTTATACATATTTTTCCTTATTTAAATCTATTTAAACATGTTTAAATATTCAAACCCCCTTACATCAAGAAAGTCTAGCAAGTAGTTGTATACAAAATATTTTGTACACAAATTGATCAGTTTGTTCGCATGCATAACTAAGGTGTGTGACCAAAGTCAACAATCAGTCAAACTTAAAAACACCAGCTTTTTTTTTTTCTTTATGTTTAAAGTATAATGTTGCACTTAAAACGAGGAAGTAACTTCTAAATTAATTTCAACAGGATACTTATTCTAATAATAAATAAAATTATCAAAGTTTCTCACCATACGTTACTCCGTGGCTTCCCACTCGTGTAATCTTTAAAGCTGATCAGCATTAAACTCACTTCCAACTCTTTAATTGGAACCCCGCTCCTCACTCGTAGAACAAAACCAAATTTATCGTAAATTACATTCGGAAGCAATTTTCAGCGTACTGCCAAGCACACACTTCTTTAACCTGGAAATGTATTTAAACTAAAATCTTCTTTAAATTATTCATTTCATTTTATATCAAATACTTATTCTAAAATTATTTCTATTCAATTGGTATCTTCTTTCGCAATCTCCTTTTGTTCTCAAATTGATAAACTAATTCCCAATACCTAGAGACACTCTACATCAAACCTCTTTTAACGTTAATCAACACTTCTAAATTCAATATGATATTTCACCCAAACATCGCCACCTGTGGTTCTAACTTGTAACCTTCCCTTTCTCAACTCCATACTTCTAACTCAACTCGTTGATATAACCTAAGGACAGCACCTAGAATACATAGTCTGGAAAGTGACCAGCAAATCAGTGCCTTAAAAATAAGCCTCTCTCCAGAGGCAAGTATGATTGAATTTATTGCTTGAAAAACTCGCTGTTGGTTAATTATGTGCTTAGATCACGTGATGGAGCCGACAAAACTGGGAATAGCCAACCAGCTTTTCGATTTGAGTAAAAATTTCGATCGCAGCGCCATCTGGGAAGCATTCGAGCATAATCGCTTGCCACCAGTGTTGCCAGATCTGGCAGATTTTTTATTCAATAATCACCAATAATTTTAAAATGTGATATTTGGTATACATAATAGGAGATTAATCTTCGATGTGGTTTGGTAAACATGACAATTAAAATTTATTTGTGATTATTGAATAAAAAATCCGGCAGGTCAGGCATCACTGCTTGCCACAATATATATTTTAGGCGCTGTAACCTGAGACCACCACCAACAATAAATTAAAATGGTGACCTTTACTTTCCCAACTCAATATTCTAACTCGACACTACACATCACCTGAGCCTGAGACCATCACCAGCACTAAATTTGATTGGCGACCTTCACGTTCCCAACTCGATACATGTCATACCTTCCAACTTCCTCCAACGAAACAAAAGTTTGCATGAGGGTTCAAAACGGGTTCCATTTAAAACTTTATCACTTAAACTATCTATCAATTGAATTTTGACACAAACAAAGGTATCTTTACCTCATTCAAAATGAAGTGAATCGTTACTTTATCTGACTGATTAAATATCTCAATTTACGCATTTTTTAAAATAGAATTTTAAAGCTTTAATCTTTTACTTTAGGTAGTTAAGAAAAAAAAAAACTAAGCTTAGTTTAATGCTCGCTGAGAATAAAAACCCTGAACCGTTTAACGAAAAGAAAATTGTATAATTTATACAAAAAAAAAAAAAAAAAAAAAAAAAAAAAAGGTCGATTTTATCAGAAAGAAATCCAACGGCATTAAAAATAAGTTTAGAAAATTTTACATTACTATTCAGCTCTCCACAGGAGGCGTTAAAAATTATATATCTCCTGACAATTATGAGATATATAATTTTATACGGATATGGTATATATATATATATAGGAAAAAAAAATTACATATGCAAGTTTCAAAATTTCTTCATCTTCCTGGGGCTTGAGATTAACTTCAACTGTAGCTGATTAGATTAAAATCAGACTTCAGCTTTTCATAATGAGAATGAGCAGTTTTTTTTTCTTGTTTTCTTTATTTATTTTCTTTCTTTCTTTTTTTTTTTTTTTTTTTAATCCTCATCCTGATCCAAGTCTAATTTCTGAAAAAAATAAAAGGAATCTTACAGTATGCTTATTATAAAAAGAAAGTAAATACTACCTATGGAAAGAACTGAGACAATCTTGCCTCTATTAATATAATACATTGTAAGCATACGGAAATAAAATATTCCCGTTAAGAGCTGGAACACAATTGTCAAAAAAAAAAAAAAAAAAAAAAAGAAAAAAAATCCCTCAAGTGTTAACCTTTTTAATGCTATAATGTTAAATGTGGCTTGTATGGTTTAAGTAAAAAAAAAAAACTCCCCCCCCCCCTACACCACCACCACCACTATGAATGCACACGCACGCACAAACACACACACACACAAAAAAAAAAATAAAAAACGATTAGAAATGTTTTGTAAATACAGATATATAGGTAGTTGGGGAATACTTATGTAAAGGGCCATAAAGTTCAATTTACATCAATAAAAAATATTATATTCACACGTTCCGTTGTTGATCTGAAACAAACTGATTTATAATACATACGATATCAGACGTTTATACAATAAAACGATGCGTGGCATATCCTTGATTTAATTATATAATTAATTAATTAATATTATTTTTTTATTCTTTTCCAGCAAAGTCCGAAAGGAAATGTTCAAATACATATCTACCACATTTCGCTCAGCTCTTAGATCAAATAACAAGCTTCAAAACTAGAAGGGAAAATTAATTTGGAAAAACTTAGGCTAATTTGTTGACTGAACGCAGACATCAGGTGAGGGTCAACATCTTCAAAGGTGATGTATAAGTTTCTCCTGATCTCCGGCTACCTCAACTAAGAAACGTGGTACCAGGCTGGCTGAGCAATGCTTTTAACATTAAGGCGGGGACAAAGGCTCGATCCTCGTTGGAGTGGAAGAGGGGTGCAACATCTCTCGGCTGACGGGCTTGTAGGTGTTGAAACTATGCTGTGGAAAACACTCGGCCGAATGAAGTAATTCCAGTACTGCAATGGCTTTGTGTTGGCCACTGGATGTTGAAGAATGAGGGGGCGCTTTTTTTTCTTGCTGTTCTTCACTGGATGCCCTGGAGAGAATGGATTGAGGTCGTTTTAAATTTTTGCCCAACTGCCTTTTTCTTTTATGTCTCCGTGAGAAAAAATATGAGTTAATAAATGCACGGTCACGCTTGTGATCAGATTTATTTTGGTTTTTGGGCGGAGGAAAGAAAGTTACTGAATTGCACCACATTAAAAGCTCCTGCGCCCTTAACTTTCTGGCAGGAAAATATACACTCTTGTGTCTCTGGAAATCAAGGGAACCTTCGACAATGTAGAATGGCCACACATACTACAATCGTTACAGCAACTAAACTGCCTAATCTCGCGGGAGTCATCAGTTCATATCTATCAAATAGAAAAATCTATGTTAACTGGGGCAATGGATCAACTGAAATGCCCCAAACGAAAGGCTGCCCTCAGGGTTCCTGTCTGGGGCCAATTCTATGGAATATCATAGCCAATAACATTCTGATCAAAACGAACTCTAGGGCTATGAAACCTGTGCCTACGCTGATGACTTCTCCGTTATTCTCTCTGGGAAACGGAAAAAAGATCTGGAGGACCAGGCCAAGGGCGCCCTCTCACTTTTTTACAATATTTTAACAGCACTAGACCTTTCCTTATCTTCATCAAATACCCAAGCCTTAACTTTCGCATACCCCAAAGCTCTCCAAAGGTCTCCAGTGATGAGGATCAATGGCGTTGTGTTAAACACGTACACCATCTAAAACTTCTCGGTGTGACAGTCGACAGGAGGCTCAACTGGATTGCCCACATCAATGACCTAAAACTAAAAACAACATTCCATTACCACAATGCAGCCAAAATGGTAGGAAAGAGGTGGGGCATCTCAACCTATTTCCTGAAAATATGGTATAATACCATAATTGACAAAATTATTACATATGGTGCGGGCATCTGGGGCGGTCACCTGACGATGACTGGCAAGACTAAGCTTAACTCTGTACAGAGGCCATTCCTCTTGCAGATGTCCAGAGGCTACAAAAAAATTTCCACTGACGCATTGACCGTCATCACGGAAATCCCGCATGAAGATTTGCAACTTCAATATAATTTTCAAAAAACTAATATCCTTCAACTCGATAACTTAAAATTAGCAAGCTCCCTTTTCCCAAATATTCCGATTCAAACCCTTTCCAAAACCTGGGAAATCCATCCAGCAAAGGATGCTCCATCAGAATTAATTAATTGCAACATTAATAGCTATTCTCCCTCTGCTCCTGTGGCAATCTATACAGACGGCTCCAAAACTGATTATAGTGTAGCGGCCGCATTCTGCGTGCTAATCAACAATGAATCTATCCACCAGTGGTCATGCAGGCTCGAAGACTTCAATTCTGTATTCCAGGCAGAGCTTTTTGGAATTCTAAAGGCTATCGAATGGGTAGAAAGAAACCTCCACATACATTCCTTCATAAACATCTACAGTGACAGTCTGTCGGGCCTACAGGCCATTGCCTGCCACAGCAGTAGGCTTCCAATTATACTTGAAATTAAAACTAAACTGTACAACTTAAAATCTAATGTAACCCTGGGGCGCACGTTTCTGCCCACAGGGGTGTCGTCGGAAATGAACTGGCTGATATTCTGGCAAAAAATGCCACTGAAAGTAGCCTTATACAATATTCCTTGCCTGCCCCTCCCTCATTCGTCAAACAAAAATTAAAATTTCAACTGATTCAAAATTGGCAATCTCTGTGGGATGTCTCAGATAAAGGTAGACACACGCACAACCTGATCCCCATAGCCACAACCAATGACTGGAAACTTACCCCTCCTATAACAGCCTTCCTGACGGGCCATGGCCCATTCCGAAGCTATCTCCACAGATTTCATCGCCGACGCTCACCCTTGTGCCCCTGTGGCGAGGAAGGAAATGCATTGCATTATTACTTTAACTGTGTCCTCACGTCTGCCCACGATATCAGAAATCCCTCCCCCAGACCAGTAAACTGGCTGGACAACATTTTAACTAGACCAAATCTAATTAACAAACTCAATAAGATTTTCTCCCTATTAATGAATATATCAAATGCCACTGATTAATGTTGTTATCAATAACACTGCCTACTGCCTCAGACAGGAACCTAGATCTCGTCAAGAGCAACGTATACAAGAGTATCATGCACATGCTCTGCTGCAGAAATGGATTCAACGATCAGTAACCTGTTGCCCCTTGTTGCAAGAAGCGCACGCCCGGCAACAGGTGATTGCACCACAGAACTTATCTTAATAAGTTTCAGCCGTTTACCTCATGAACTCTAAATGAATTTTATCGACCAGAATCAATTCAAACTAAGAACTTTTCTCTCAATTAGTATTTTAACCTCTCTCGCCTTTTGTCGGTCTTGGGATACAAGCCTGGCGAAACTTCCTATATATATATATATATTTTTTTTTATTATTTATTTTATTTTATTTTTCAATAAATCTCAGAGTAGTCCCCTTTGTCTCAACATTGAATCGCTCAACATCGCTCTAATAGCGATGAGCGGGGGCTGCTCCCTGTTAAGTCTTTTGTATTACGAGAAATTCTCGGTTGATTTTCTAGAATTGGGCCTTAAACCAAGATTATTGCTGCTGAAACCCGCCTCTTGTATTCACATTTATTTGGAGATATTTTTAAATAGTTTTGTCCTCGATAGTATAGGCAAACGCTCAAGAATTCTAATAGAGGTCTCTAGAATTCGCTTTCGAAGGGGACTAGAAAAAGTTTTATAAGAAATTTATACGGATGACATGGAACTATTTTTTCTAGAGCTACAATTTAGATTCTAGATGGCAGTCATAGAATTTTTTCTCAGTGTATTGGAGTGCCTTATACTCATAGCGCAGAAATCTATATT
Organism: Salticus scenicus; assembly: GCA_963930645.1. Taxonomy (NCBI): domain Eukaryota; kingdom Metazoa; phylum Arthropoda; class Arachnida; order Araneae; family Salticidae; genus Salticus; species Salticus scenicus. The sequence continues at coordinate 104,369,815 of OZ005649.1, forward strand.
TCCAGTTTAGGGATTTAGAAAAGGACCACCTATTCGTTCTAGATGAAAGCGATATATATATTTTTTTTTTCTCAGTGTAAGATTATAACAAAAACAAATTAAACTAACAGCCAAGGAGCGTCAACGCCACCCGGAATAGAGACTGACACTGCAGAGTCACTTTTGTCTGGCGGAAAAGAGGACTTGCTCCAGAAATTTCTAAGAAATAAAATTAAGAGTATTATTTAAAAAAATAAATAAATAAATAAAATAAATAAATTTAGTTAATAATCATACCATTGTTCTATGAAATGTTTATGTTTATATATTTGTGTATATGTTTTAAATAAAGATACATTTTTTCATCGTTTTTTATTGAAATTCAGAACAAACACATAACCATATACATAGTTATTCGTAATAAAGCACATCGATATTTCTGTAACTATCCGTATTGATTTATTTCTTCCGAAAAAAAAAAATCTGTTTATATTCAAATTTTCGTTTCTTTGGGATTCATTCTGGAGTTCATCTTATAAAAGATTAATAATAACGGTCATAATAAAACAAGAAAAATCCAACACAAAGATGGAATTCTGATTCAAAAAAAGCCTACCATCCATTATATCCTTTTGGCAAATATGACATACGAGTGCATATTTTTATTACTTTTTACCACAAGAGAAAAAAAATTATGATGAAAGAGAATCTAGTAAGTAGGTCACTAAAAAAGTTTGAAGGTAGTTTTAAAGTATTTTTATTTTCGAAGTATGCATATAAACGCACTTAAAAATAAATAAAAATAAAAAATAGAATAACATTTCTATTATTAGAAAAGAAACATCATATACAGCAGATGCAATATTTTTTTCAATCAAAATATATGTCATTTCTTCTTTGTTATGAATAAATATTTGAAAAAATTAAAATAATTAATTGGCTTATTATTTTAATGTTTTGATAACTTATTTAAACATTTTTTGCAAAGATTATTGTAAACAATTTTCTTGTAAAAAAATAATAGAAAGGGGTATAAGAAAATTAAATAAAGTAGTTATGAAACTGACATCAGTTGTGATTAAAATCTATTTTTTTTTTCTATATTTAAAATATATATAAAATTTAGTATTTGTATGTGAAAATAAGTTTATTTATATACAGGATGATTCAAAATTTGAGAGACAAACTTCTAAGAATGGTAAGAAATGTCTATACGACTCGGAATCACATAGTAATGCAGATTCGGAAAAGCAATCCACCTAAAATAAGGGTTTTTTAGCCCCTAAATGATAGTATAATTGTTTAAAAACACACTTAAAAAGTTCCAATTTTTCCTCGTGTTAAAATAAGAATATGAATGGTTGGTATTTCTATTCACCTGATATTTTTTTAACACAATTTAAAAGTATGATGCTGTTTGATGTTATTTATTTCTCTAAAATATTAATAAACAAGAAACGGGAGAAGTGGTTAAATCCTGCAGATTTTACGTACACCAGAGTTAAGGGATTAAGGGCTATCACGGGAAAACTGCCAGCATTCACTGCAAAGGTGAGAAAACTGTAAATACATCATGAACGCGAAATGACAATTAAAGGTTGGCGAAATGACATTTAAATTTATGAGTTTCCTAATACTTAAAACCCAGTGGTAAAAACACCAGTGTTCGCCACCCTCACAAAAAACATGTTAAAATAGATGTTTAATAGTATCTATGAATATGAATCTGCCAGTGCTAGATTCCCTAGAACAGAAGAATCTAACACGAGTGGATTCAGATTCATAGATGTTAATTAACGATTATTTTAGAATGTCTTTTGCGAGAGTGGCGGACTGTGGCACAAATTTTAAGGGTGACGAAAACTGGTGTCTTTAGCTTAGTAGCCTTCTTAATTATTTCCAAATAACTAAAAGCTTGTGACAGAGTAATTTTGTGATTTTGAGTAATTTTGTTGTATCCTATCCATCCATCATGGTTAGTCCTTTAATTTTGAATCAACCTGTAAAATACATACGAACAAATATAGGATTGGGGTCTTCAGAAAAAAATTTCCGTAACAGCGTCACCTAACAGTTATCATTTTTAAAAACTTTATCAAGAGATATTTTTACAATACAGATTTTACATAGGTTAAGTGCACCAGTGATTGACACTTTTAGAGCAATATCTGATGTTTTTAATGATCTGGTCCTCAGAAAATATTTTCAGAAATCTTAATTTAGTACATATGGTATGAAAGACATTCACAAATATGTTAAAATATATATATTTGAAAACAATTATTATTAATTTTTTATGAATTTATATTTAACACCCACTCAATGTTCTAGTAATTGACACTGCCAGTTTTTCATTTTATCAGTACTTGGCCCAATGTTCGACACTGCTAATTACCAGTGACCTGCATTTTACCAGTTATTAGCACCTGTCGGGAATTCCCGCTCATTCTTCTGCTTTGAGAACAAAATGACTTTCCAGACAGACGGGCGCCTCTTTTTCGAGAAAGGTGCTTTTTTAGAATCAGAAGCAGAACAGAAAGGACCTTGAACAGAGATGGGGCTACGTTAAGATCGTTGTGTTTACAGACGCCCCGGTCCTAAAACAGAACTATTAAATTTAACAGGACAATTAGGACTTTTAAAGACTTTAATATTTTGAACTATTAGAACATACAATTTTAATGTTAAGAAAAACTTTAATATTTAACTGTAAATAGTTTTTGTTCTGTTTTCGTTTTTACATGTATGCTAACAAAGCATTAAAAATTCTGTTTTCATCTAAGAAGTGCTACATTCATCGAGTTTAGTTTCTTTAATGGATGATAGTTGCCCCATCCACATCCGGACCTTTGGATTAGAAGTTTTCAGGTGAGACCCATCCATATTTTATTATTTAGAAGAATAAATATTTTATCAGAAAATTTAAGTAGTAACTGTAAGAAAAGAGTTAAGATTTGAAATATGCTGTATCGGATCAGTAAGAAGAATAAGTTTTAGATCAGAAATCTGGTACAGCCATATTTTGTGGCATCACAGACACGGGATGTGGGCAGCTATATAGATATCCATTATTTACAATTGAAAAGATAGATAATATTATAAAATTTTAAATTTTGTATTTATCATGGCTAATTCAGTTATAGCTAAAAAAGAGAGAGCTGTCATAAGAGACAGTATTAATAAATTTATAAATAAATTACAAACTTTATGCGACGATATAGATCCAGATGCTGTAGATTTAGAAGAAACTATAGAATTATTGAATGAAACTACTATAGATCTAAAAAGCAAAGATGTAGAGATAAAAACATTAACTCAAGAAAATCAATTAGAAGCCGAATTAGAAACAGCAAATGAATTCCGAGAGAAAATACTTACTTGGCGATTTCGAGCCAACAGAAAATTAAAAGAACTAAAGAAAAGTGAAACAAGTGTTTCATCAATAGAAAGACCTATTTCAAAAGAAGCAATGCACATCAAATTACCACAGCTAGATCCAGTTAAATTTAACGGGAATGCAGCCGAATGGCTGACTTTTTGGTCGTCATTCGAAACGGCTATTCATAATAATGAAAATTTAGATCCTGTAGATAAATTTAATTATTTAAAATCATTTTTAGCACCTGACCCCTTAAAATGTATAGAAGGATTCTCTGTTACAGCGAGTAATTACATAAAAGTAGTAGATATTTTAAAAGAAAGATATGGCAAACAAGACCTCTTAGTGAATGTACATTTGAATAAATTATTAAATATTGCCCCACTTAAACATTCAAGTGATATTAAATCGCTCAGGAAAATTTACGATGGAATCCAAACTAACATTAGAAGTTTAGAATCATTAGATGTTTCTTTAGATAGCTACGGCAGTTTATTGTCACCGATATTACTAAAAATATTATAAATTTGATACTCAGAATCGGAAATTGCCTACTGCTTGTGATTTATTAAATGAGAATAGAAGTGATAGGTGTAATTTTTGCTCAGAATCGCATTTAAGTAACAAATGTGTCAAAACTCGTAATTTACCATTTGATGAAAGAGTTAATCTATTGCGTAAGAAAGGATTGTGTTATTCATGCCTTCAACCGTCGCATTTAGCTAGACACTGTGTATCAAAAACTTTATGCAAGTTATGTAATCGTAGACATTCAGACATAATGTGTAATGGAAATAAAGATTTGAAACAGGAAATAAGTAATTACGAAAGAAATGATCAATCTAAATTGGCGTTATCGAATCATAATTTACAAGCGAATGTTTATTTGCAGACGTTAATAGTAGCAATTTCTAACAGAGATGATAGTAAATCATCATATATTCGGTGAATTATTGACTCCGGATCTCATAATAGTTACATCAGTAAGTTTGCAGCTGATAAGTTAAAATTAAAAAGAATGAATAAAGAAACAATCAGACATGGTCTTTTTGGGGGCATGGAAATATCAGCTATGAATTTACGATCGGGAGTTTAGATAATAAGTTTAAGTGTAAAATACAAGCACTAGATCAAGAAAAAATATGCACAGGCGTGAATTTATGTCGCGATGATAAATTAGTAAAACTCTTAGAAAAGGAAGGTGTATATTTATCAGACGTCCCTAGAAATAATAAATCCTGTTTGTACCAGAAAAATCCAGACGAAGTACATATACTTTTGGGAGCTGATATGTCCGCTAAACTGTTCACAGATGACATAAAATATTTTCCAAAATTGGGATTAACTACATTTAGAACTAAATTGGGTTGGACCATTTTGGGCAAGACAGAGGGTCACAAGAGTGAGCAGGACAATTCTTTGGCGGGTCTATCGCTGTCATTACACGTGTCAAACGCCAGTTTATCGGATTTATGGCGCCTTGACACTCTAGGAATTACTAATGAAGATAATAAATCGAAACAGGATTTAGAACAAGAAACCAAGAATCATTTTCTAGAAACTGTTAAACGAGATAAAAGCGGTCGATATGAAGTCAATTTACCATGGACAGTTGACCATTCGATTTTATCAGATAATTACTCGTTGGCAGAAAAGTGCCTGTACAAGACGGAGAATAAATTAATCAAATCTGATAGGAAAAAGGAATATGGGGAAATTTTTTATTTCTGGGAAAACAATCAGATTATAGAAGAGGTATTGGACCAGAAAAGGGACAAGGTACATTATTTAGCACACAGACCTGTGGTTAAAGAATCTAGTGAAACCACTAAAATTCGTCCAGTATTCAATGCCTCAGCACACACTAGAAACAGTCCCTCCCTTAATGATTGTTTAACAAAAGGACCAAATCTTGTAGAAATTATACATAGCATTTTGAATGGATTTCGTAAATACAAGATAGGAATTTCGTCCGATATAGAGAAAGCATTCCTGCAAATTAAAATAACAGAGAAAGATCGCGACTTTTTGAGATTTTTTTGGTTTAATAGCGAAAATAAATTGAAAATTTATAGACATTGTCGTGTGGTTTTCGGCCTAACTTCAAGCCCTTTTTTGTTTATGGCAACATTAAATCACCTTTTAGAAAATGTTCCCGAACAATGGCGAGAGACAGCTAGGCTTTTAAGAGATTCCTTCTATTTAGATAATTCCCTCATCAGCCTGAATTCGATTCAAGAAACAGAAAAATTCATATCAGAATCTCAAGGAATTTTGGCTTCGACACATTTCAATTTGAGATGCTGGCGATCGAATCGGCCCCAGGCTATGATCGACAAAACTGAAGATGAACCGAGGTTTGCTCCCGTGTTAGGAATACTCTGGGATTTGAAAAATGATAGTTTAGTTTGTAAAATTGAAGAACCCCTAAAGATAAGTGAACCTCTTACAAAAAGAAAACTTTTATCAGTTACCCAAATAATTTTTGATCCTGTGGGATTCACAGCACCTGTCAGTTTAGTTCCCAGACTAATCCTTCAAGAAACGTGGATTCAGAAGGTGAAGTGGGACGAACAGCTCCCTGAAACTTTAAAACAACAATCTTCTAATTGGCTGAAAGGAATAAATTTTTTATCCCAAATTAAAATACCTCGGTGGCTTAACCTTTACTCAGAGAAAGAAAAGAAAACATCATTACATGTTTTTTCTGACGCAAGCAAGCGAGCATATGCCACTTGCGTATTCATAAGAGTAGAGACCTCAGAAGGAATCAAGATCCAGTTAATCAATGCTAAAAGTCGAGTTGCACCTATTAAGGAATTGACCATACCCCGCCTTGAACTGTTATCTTGTCTTATTGGCGCTAGGTTGGCCAAAAATGTGCAAAACGATTTAAATTTACATGTAAATTCCATATTTTGGTCAGATTCAACCACTGCTTTAGGTTGGGTAAGAAGAAAACAAGAATGGGGTACATTTGTACACAACAGAGTATTAGAAATCCGAAATCTGGCCGAAGTTTGCAATTGGAGACATGTACCCGAACATTTGAATCCTGCGGACCTCCCGTCTAGAGGATGTTCCTTTGAACAACTACAGAAATCGAGATGGTGTGAGGGTCCGAGTTGGCTTTATTTACATGAAAATGAATGGCCTCAAATAGAAGAAGACCCAAACGAAGAACTCATAAACAGCGAAAAAAGGAAGACAATCCTAAATCTTTTAGATAAAAAAGAAGATAATTTCAGTCGATTTTATCAGTATTTTTCCTCTTACAAGAAAACTGTCAGAAGCATTGCCTGGATATATAGATTTTATCATAATTCGAAGACTACTGAGAAAATGTCCGAATTAGATATTTCAGTTGAAGGATTTTCAAAAGCAGAAAATGTACTTCTACGATTAGTACAACAAGAATCTTTTTCAGGGATAACAGATCCAAAATTAAGAAATTTAAGGCCTGTGGAAGATAAAGCTGGTCTCTTAAGAGTAAAGACCAATATAATTCAAAGAAACGACAGTGAAAACTTCAGATATCCTGTGATCTTACCTTACAAGCATCCCGTCGTCCAAAGATTGGTATTCGAGAAGCATTTAGAAAATCAGCACGCTGGAGTCAGCACTCTAATGACACTACTTAGAGAAAATTTCTGGATAATGAAGTCTAGAAAATCCATTAGAAATTCAATAAGAAAATGCGTGATTTGCAGAAAACTTCAGACTTCCAAAATAGATGTTGAACCTGGAGTACCACCCGAAGACAGAGTACGAGAAGCAGCCATCTTTGAAGTGGTAGGCGTAGATCTAGCCGGTCCTCTACATCTTTCTGATGGATCAAAAGCGTGGATAGCCTTATTTACTTGCGCTGTCTACCGAGCCATACATCTTGAAGCCATTACGTCTCTGTCTACAGAAAGTTTTATTCAGTCTCTGAGAAGGTTCATAGCAAGGCGAGGCAGACCCTACATCATCTATTCAGACAACGGGAAGAACTTCCTTGGAACAAGCAATGCTCTCTCGAGTGTAGATTGGGAAACCATCTGCAAGGTAGCTACCACCCAGAAAATCAGATGGAAATTCAACCCCCCTGCAGCACCGTGGTGGGGAGGCTGGTGGGAGAGGCTTGTTGGAATGGTTAAAGGAATCCTGAAAAGAAACTTAGGTCGTGCATCTTTGAATTACGAAGAACTTTACACCATGCTATGTGACTGTGAACAAGTGATTAATTCACGGCCTATAACCTATGTTTCCGAAGATAACACAGATCCCTTACCTTTAACCCCAATGATGTTCCTAAGAGAACTGCCAACATCAGGAGTACCTGACCTAGATGCTTTGGATTCTAAAGATCTTAACCGCAGAGCCAGATATAGGCAAATAATCAGAGAAAACCTAAGAAAAAGATTCAGAGCTGAATATTTAGGACAATTACGACAACATGCATCGAAGACCAAAAGATTCAAACAATTGAAAGTCGGCGATGTTGTCCTATTAGAAGATTTCAATAAGAAACGTGTTTACTGGCCTTTGGCAAGAGTGATAGAAATTTACCCAGGCAAAGATAATGTGATACTCCTAGCTAAGGTGAAGACCGAAAATGGACTTTTTCTGCGTCCATTGCAAAGATTGTTCCCTTTAGAAATTGACAGCACCGAACTTTAGAATCACCCCACTTTACATAAATATGTTCAAGAAAATTTAAGTCCTTCGACTTCCGAAAACAAGAACCTCTCACAGAAACTGATACTCAACCCCAGAGAAAAGGAACCTGTGAAAGACCCTCCAGAACCTACCAGTTCCAGAACCCATGATCCCACTTCCAATTCCCCGGTGGTCTCCCGAACTAGCCGTGTGGTGAAACCCCCTCAACGACTTCAACTTGGATTGTTGAGTTCCTCCGATTAGTCGCAACTCACGGTGGGAGGATGTCGGGAATTCCCGCTCATTCTTCTGCTTTGAGAACAAAATGACTTTCCAGACAGACGGGTGCCTCTTTTTCGAGAAAGGTGCTGTTTTAGAATCAGAAGCAGAACAGAAAGGACCTTGAACGGAGATGGGGCTAAGTTAAGATCGTTGTGTTTACAGACGCCCCGGTCCTAAAACAGAACTATTAAATTTAACAGGACAATTAAGACTTTTAAAGAAGTAGAATTAATATTTTGAACTATTAGAACATACAATTTTAATGTTAAGAAAAACTTTAATATTTAACTGTAAATAGTTTTTGTTCTGTTTTCGTTTTTACATGTATGCTAACAAAGCATTAAAAATTATGTTTTCATCTAAGAAGTGCTACATTCATCGAGTTTAGTTTCGTTAATGGATGATAGTTGCCCCATCCACATCCGGACCTTTGGATTAGAAGTTTTCAGGTGAGACCCATCCATATTTTATTATTTAGAAGAATAAATATTTTATCAGAAAATTTAAGTAGTAACTGTAAGAAAAGAGTTAAGATTTGAAATATGCTGTATCGGGTTAGTAAGAAGAATAAGTTTTAGATCAGAAATCTGGTACAGCCATAGCACACTATGTTCCAGTGTTTGACAGAAGATGTTAAAATTCTTATATGTAAAATATATGATTTTATTATTTTTCTTACTTATTAATTATTTCGGGATAGATGTCAATTATTGGAGCTGGCCAATCACTGGAGCACCTACCCTATGCCGTTTTGTGCAATTTTAAATCAAAAATGCTAAGCTATAGCTATAGCTAATATAGCAGAAAGTGGATAATAGACTGTTCGCAAGTTGTATGCTATGCACTCAACTTGTGTCAGCATATGTAATTTTTTCTTAACAAATTTTTTCTCAATATTAATCTTACATACGACGTTTGGTGCATTTATATATCAAAAGGTGTATTTAAGCTTTGCTGTGCAAGGAGCAAGTTGCCATACAATAGCACAACTGTTTGAACGATATAAACGAAAATCTAACTAGCTCTAATTTATGTTAATTTCCAAACAAATTTAAAGTTGTATAGTGTTTCGTCCATTGGTTGGGGAGATGCAGTGGCCAAAATACTTTTGCAATACACTTTCCAGAGACTGATATTTCCTGAAAATTGTCAAATCTTAATGAACGAATTTCAAAAAGTGTAATTTCATCAAAAACCGAATGTCGAAAATTTTCTTTCCAATACTTTAGTCTTATGTAAGGTAAATCTCGGAGAGTTTACGGATAATACAAAAGAATGATACAAAAATTCGAAATATTAATTTTTTGTTAAACTATTGCTGAATAATTGAGAAATCATTCGTATTCTATGCATTTCTATTATTATTTTGTTGATATGTTATAAATTAAAGCAACAACTGTAATAAAACCAAGAGACATGCCTTATAAGAAGAGAGCTTAATCTCTTCTTATTAGGTAAAAGAGATTGCGCTTAATTATAACTACAATTAAATTGTTAACAATAACAATTGCACTTAAATGACATTGTTATAAATATTTTTCTAAACAAATATTATTAGATTAAGAATAGCTATTTCAATTTAATAAATAAATAAATAAATAATAATAATAATAATAAGCAGAAAAATAAAAGAAATTAATATATATATATATATAAATATTCGTTCTATACCTTTGAAAACGTAATGAATTTGCATGTTTCAATTTAAGGTTGCTTGATATTCGTGAACTTTTTTTCTATATTATATGGTTTCATCTTATTCAATATTTCTTGATTTTATCTATTTAATGTTTCAAAAGGTTTTCAATATATATATATATATATATTCTTCGACCATATTTCATGAAACCATGGAAGCCTCTGCGCAAGCTGTAATTCAACGAGTCCACTGTTAAAATAGGAGTAACAGTTATCTGGCTCAGAGAAAATGAATGATAACAGAGCGCGAATTATTGGATGTTTTCCAAATCACAAACTGCCGGTCAAGCTGGTACCCCTCCAACACTTTGGACGCGTCGTCGCTGGTAGTTTTAGGGAACGTTGCGGCATTATATATATATATATATATAAAGAAAACATAATAAAGAATCAGATAAAAAACAAGATCAGGTAATTAAAAAGTAACATTTTGTTACTAGATAACATGTTTAACTTAATATTTGTACAGTTCTTTTTCAGTTTGAATAGTTCTTTTTTACCTAATCTGTCGTTGTCCACAATCGTTGCACTTATTGTTGTAAATGGTGCAGCTTTTGTTAATCCAACTGCTACAAATAACATATATAAGCTAGTTTATGAGAAATCGTATAATTCTAAAATATTTTTAATATTACCGTTTTATGAAATATTCCAAGGAAGAGTTCAGGTAAAAATTTCAGGTAATCTTTTTTTTTTTTTTTTTTTTTTTTTTTTTTACGATGGACGCAAAATAACCACATTTTATCTTAAAAGCTTGAAGCAATCAACATGAACATTCAAGTCGGCACTTCAGTACAGATGTTAAACAATTACCTGGAGTCTCAACGCATCCACTCTATTCCTTTCCGCTGATCCTCTATGTGCGCAAACTTCTCTTACCACACAATTTCTTGTAGCTTTACGTCATACAGAAAAAAGTTAAAGAAGAAAACTAAGGCTCTATATATACGAGCTGGCGCATCAGGCATTTTGTTGCCTTAGGGTTGCCACATGTACCCAGTGCGTTTCTCTGGTAAACAAACGACAATTTTTTATTTATTTATTTATTTATTTTTTAATCGTTTTACGTTACTTTAGAGTAACTTGTTTTATTATACTTCATAATTTTTGCTAAGTAAACTATGATATGGAAGTTTGTTTAGCGATAAGCTGCAATAATCATTCAAGAAGTGAATATAAAGTGTTCACAGACCTTCTATTCCTGTGTATTTGAGTTTTGGCAGCATTTTGTAAAAGAAACAGAAACCGCCCTAACAACACATCTTACCCCAGTACATCCATAGAATATCCTCAGAATAAAATGACATCCTGAGAATGTACTTTGGAAAAAATGTATTTTTAGGAATATTAATGTTGCTTATTGCTCTTATCTTGACCGGATTAGCTTCAGATCAAGATTTCTTAAAATCATTAAGGAAGCAATAGGACGCCAAGCGGGAATGCTGTCCTCTTCGGAGGCAAAAACATGGCGGTGATGCGCCGGCCTATTATTTTATTTAGGGGCTCTAAAGAAAACAACTAATAAAAATATACAATACTGCTTTTTATTTTAAGCATTTGAGAGTATATTTTCTTACTCCAGTGCTGCTTGTTTATTATAATTTGTATTCCCTTTATGCGATATTTTAAAAAAGCAGTAATTTTCAAAAACTTAAGCATTTGCCCTACATTCCATTTTAAGGAATTGGTGTATGTAGTGAAAATTAAATCATTATCATGAACATTATAACCATTAAATCATATCTCAGTAATTAATTGTTTTATTTAACAACTAAGCATTAAATTTTTGAATTTTTCTAGTTTAATTACCTACATTTACTTTTAATTAATTGAAAGTTATGTTAGGTCTTATATTAAAAGCAATATTGCAAAATACAATGTACACATTATTTTTCTTTTGTAATTTTTTATGTCAGGTTATAATTTAATGTCTATATTCTATTTAAGACAAACTAAATTGTGCACCTTAATACAGAAAATTTTTCTGATAAAAATTTTCCTTTCCTTTGTATCATTTAGAAACAAAACTATTACTTAGTAATCACTTTCATCCTCATTCCGCACTTCATTCAAGCATAATTTTATTACTATAACAATATATTATCATTATTGCATGGTGATAAATAATTTATACAAAGTATGATGCTCTAAAGCAATCACTTTTTCTTTTCAGTAATAACATTGTCATATTTTTTTATTTATCTACTTTATTTTCATTTATTTTGTTTTTGAGAAACCGTAACCTGAAACAGAAAATTGTCTTTTTATTAAAATATTTGGCGTGAAAAAGGTTTATATTACCGACGGATCGTACGCAGATAATTAGGATATATTGCAGTAGACTAAACATTGTAAAATTTTTAAATGCTTTATACCATATATGCTTTCACATTGGTAACATTCTTTAAAGTATAAATTTTGAAATCTTACTACATGTAATTTTTTATTTTCATGATCTTAATTATATTCTCCCATATGAATTACGATGATATATTCAATGTATATAATTTCGGAATATAAATCACATCTATTTTTTTGAATTTTTGCTTTTAATTTAAAAATTTAATGAAAATTTAAATATGCAATAAATATGAAATCTATCGAATTTTTATATATTCTATTCTGCCTTGTGAGAATATCATAAATCAATCTTGAAATACAATTAAACTTTTTGATTAACTTATTTATATTTAAGTAAGTATTAAAATAAAATAATTTATTTGCTATATAAATACCATAAACAATTCTTACCCCCCCCCCTATCCACCCCCAAAACAAAAAGAGTAGTAATTATATACATAAAAATAGGTTTTGATATAAAAACGTTAAAAATAATGTATATACAGTCGGTAACAAAAGTGTCCGAACACTAGCAAAAATCCCTATATAAAAAAGTACACTTAATACTGTTCTGTTAAACAAATCCTTGTCGAATCACGTTCTTAGACTGACTAAAAACAGGATTCGACAAGGATTTATTTAGCAAAACTATATTAAGCGTACTTCTTCTATATAGGAATTTTTGCTAGTGTTCGGACATTTTTGTTACCGACTGTACATACATACATACATATATATATATATATATATATGAAAAATTAGCTATTAACTGTTTCAAATTCAATAAAGAACATGAAATTCCATTTTATAGAAGATATTTAACTGGAATAATTTTTTGGAATACCTTTTTCCATACACTGAGAAAAAAAATATACCGCCTTCCTCTAGAATGAATAAGTGGCCATTTTCTAAATCCCTTGTCTAGAAATATAGATTTCCGAGCTATGCACATAAGGCACGCCAATAAACTGAATAGACTAAATTATCGAGAATTTCTAGTGTACACATTTCTAGATGGTGAAACAATATTCTGAATACTCTAAATATTTTGAATCATTTGTATAGCCAGAAATAATCGCTTGATTTTCTAGAATTTGGTAATAAACCAAGATTATAGTTGCTGAAACCCGCCTCTTGTAGTCTCACTTATTTGCAGAGATTTTTAAATAACTTTGCCCTCGAAAATAAAGGCAAACCCTCTAGAATTCTAATAGGGGCTTCTAGAACGCGCTTTCCAAGGGGACTAGAATTTATAAGGATGACATGGAACTATTTTTTCTATAGCCACAATTTAGATTCTAGATGTCAGTTACAGAATTTTTTCTCAGTGTAAACTTTCAAGTTCGCATAATTTTTCATAGGTTAAATTTTGAGGTTCGACTACTTGTAATTTTCCATTTCTATGGCCACTGTCATTCTCTCGTAAGAGGATTGTTGTGGCGTATACAATGGATAAAATGTCGGATTATAAACAACAACCATTTTTCTCAGATTTTCATATAAAATACAATCACGTATTCCATTTCATTTTTTGCTTTATTGAAAAAAAAAAAAAAAAAAAAAAAAAAAAAAAAAAAAAAGACGTGAAATATATTCAAAACGTTTTAAAAGAAGTGTTCCTTAATTGGCCATTTTTACTTATATGAAATATATTTTAATAATTTATATAAAATAAAAAATAAAAAATAAATAAAAAATAAACGTTTGGGATAAGACTGAATAGATAGTATTAAAACAGCATTCTGCAGAGAATAATCATAATACGTATACAATATATAAAAGTAATGTCAAGTTAAGTAGACTAGAGCTGCACATGTTTTCATTTTGAATATTTTTTGAATATATTAAATGCAATACTTTGTCCCGATATCTATTTTCATAGCATGTATATATGTGTTTGTTTGTGGATTGTTGCCAGTTGTCTGCGCCATGGATATAACTCTCAGTGGTATTCTCTCCGCAAGGAACTTTCTCAGATTTCTAGATCGTATCCCCACGAGTTTTCGAGAAATTCAACGAAAAATCCTGAAAGGCTAGGCTGATAACAGCAACATGGGCTAGGAACTAATTTTTACCATCTACCAGCTTCAAGAATAGATCCTCTTGCTTACTAGTGGGTCTATTTTTGTAAATAAATTTCGAGGTATGACAATTTACAAATATGGATTTGTATGACCTGTTTCATTTTTCGCGTGAGTAATTTATTGTAATATCATTGACATGAAAATATCAGTTAATAAACTCTATTCTCTCTATCCATATTTCTCATTTTTTCTTTTTATTTTCTTCTCAGAGGTTCTTAATTCATGTATTCTCTCTGCCTCCTCCACATTTGTTTTCGCATTTACTATATTCAAATCTTTTAAATTTAAATTCATAAAAATATATTCTAGTTAATATATATATCTTACAAAAAAAAAAAAAAAAAAAAAAAAAAAAAAAAAAGGCACAAATCAAACATAGAATTCAATTATAGATTTTTCTTTTTCTTTTCTGTGATTACTGAACTAAATAATTGATTGAATGTATAAACAATAAAAGTAATTCTTATATCCAAAGAAAGTATCTTTAAATATATGTATATATGATGAGAGAAAAAAGAAAGATTTTTTTAAAAAAGGGAAAAATTTGGTATTAAATATTTCATATAGTAAAAACAATATGTAATTATATTTCATGAAAGGTAATTAACTAGGTAATATTCTTGAATAATGTTTTCCCACATAAATCTTCATATTCGTGTCATTTTTCATTGTATAACTTTTGAGATTCGAATACTTGTAATTTTGGATTTCCATGAATACTATTATTCTCTTGTAAAACTATTGCGAAATTTAATGGTTAAAAGGTCAATTTATAAACAACAACCATTTTTCTCATATTTATAAATATTCGGTAATATATTTAAATAATGTATTTTTCTTTCTGTCTTTTCCTTTTTTTTTTTTTTTTTTTTTTTTTAATTATTGAAAATAAAAATTTTAAATAAACTGGAAACTTGTTGAAGAAATTATAAACTAAGTGTTCTTTAATTAGTAATTTTTTATCCAGATAAACCATCTATTAATCCTTTACATAAAATATCTTTTGGGATAAATTTATTATTTTTTTAAACATATATAAAATGTTTAAGCACAAAAACTCCTTTGCACACCATACAATAAAAGGAAGCACTACTAGTTTCAAAAGCACTTGGCCGTTCTTCTTCAGGAGCAAAAAATATGCTACTACGTGTAGCTATGTTTCAATATTTATTATACACCAGTTCTTTAATTTGTAAGTACATATATAAAATAGTATTTCACATGCAGAATTGACAAGGTATTACGGATTGTGTGTAACTACCGTATCGTAAATTTTTAATCGTATTTTATTTTAATAATTACTTGCAATTAAATGAGGCGAATATCACTTATCCTAAACAGTGGCATGAAATTTGGTTTAGTTAGTAGTAATTTAGCACTTCTGCCTATAAAAAAAAAAAAAAAAAAAAAAAAAAAAAAAAAACATGCATAAACATCACGTAAAAATAATATGAAATCACGATGCATAAGACAGCATATTTTGAAAATTTTAATATACATTTTTTTTTTTTTTTTTTTTTTTAAGTACGTTATGCGCAATATTTTATCTTAGTATCACTTTTCATAGCATACATTTTTATATTCCACGATTTGTAACTTTGGATTTGCATGACCTCCATTATTCTTTACATAATATTGAGGCGTAAAAGATAAAATGTTAGCTTAATACTAAAGTCACTTTTTCTTTGATTATTATTTGAAATAGTACATGTCAATCACGTATTCTATTTTTGCATTTTTTTTTTTTTTTTTTTTTTTTTTCAATCTTTATTGAAAAGAAAATTTCTAATTATTTTTTAAATATGTTATGTATTATATTTCATCCTGGTATCACTTTTCATAGCGTGAACTTTTTCGATTCCACAATTTGTAATATTGGATTTATATGACCCCTATTTTTCTTCGAGTAAGAGGATTATTGTGGCATATTCAAGGGATAAAAATATTGATATAAACCAGAGCCATTTTCTCAGATTTTAAATTTGAAATAATATACTACAGTCACGTATTTTATTATTACATTTGATTTTCAAACTTTATTTAAATAATAATAATAATTTGACATGAAATATATTGAAATCAGAAGATTAATTTCTTAATTTGTCAATTTTAATTAGATGGTATATATTTTAAATCTTTGCATAAAAATAGGTTTTCAAATATGCATATTAAATAGTTTAAATAGCATATTAATATAGTATTTTATATAATAAAATAATTATACATAAACATAAATCTGAAATAATTAAAAATGTCTAGCATAAAACTACCTTTAATAACTACCTTTTTTAAGCTTTAAATATTTTTTAAAGAGGATATAGGAAATATTTCACCCTGGTATAATTTTTCATAACATAAATTTTTAGGTTCGACAAAATGTAATTTTGAATTTCCATGACCTCTATTATTCTTATCGAAAGAGGATTATTGTGGCATATTCAATGGATAAAATGTCAGCTTAGAATCCCCAGCCATTTTTCTCAGATTTTCATCTGAAATAATATACCTTCAATCACGTATTTTATTCTTACATTTGATTTTCAAACATTATTTAAATAATAATAATAATAATAATAATAATAATAATAATAATAATTTGACATGAAATATACTGAAATAGTTGCAGAAGATTAATTTCTTAATTTGTCAATTTTAATTAGATGGTATATATTTTAAACCTTTCCATAAAAATAGGTTTTCAAATATACATATTGAATTTTTTAGATAGCATATTAATATAGTATTTTATATAATAAAATAATTATACATAAACATAAATCTGAAATAATTAAAAATGTCTTGCATAAAACTACATTTAATAACTATCTTTTTTAAGCTTTAAATATTTTTACTTTCCGAACACTATAGTGAGGAAAGTATTGTAATCATGTCAAAAATACGAATTCGAGATTTTGATGTTTCTATACGTTTCGAGTTCCAACGAGTCCGTTTTCACTATTTTTACGATGATGTATGTATGTGTGTGTGTATGTATGTGTGTATGTGTGTGTGTATGTATGTGTGTATGTATGTGTGTATGTATGTGTGTATGTCTGTGAGTGAACACGCTAGCGTCTAAACGCTTTGTTCGAATAAGCTGAAAGTTGGTACGTATAGTGTAAGTCACCATAGTACGAACCCTATAGATTTTGGTGAATCTAGCACTTATAGTTTTTTTACACGGACACAAAGAAAAATTCTTTATCATTATGGCAAGGGACCAAAATCTTAAAAGTGCGATAGCACCTAAACGCCTTATTCAATTAAGCAAAAACTTTATACACATATTATAGGTCACAGATACTCAATTTGTATAGATTTTGGAGAATCTAGCACTTATAGTTTTTTTACAGGGACACAAAGAAAAATTCTTTGCTAAATTTTTAAAAGTGTGATAGCGTCTAAATGCCTTATTAATCTCAGCAAAGAATTTGTACACATGTTATAGGTCACATTTGAACCAACTGTATAGATTTTGGTGAATCTAGCACTTACAGTTTTTTTACAGGGACACAAAGAAAAATTCTTTATCTTTATGGCCTATGAGACCAGCGATAGCATTTGAACGCCTTATTCAATTGAGCTGAAAATTTGTATGAATATTATAAATCACTGTTGCACTAACTATAAGCATTTTGGTGAATCTAGCATTTATAGATTTTTACAGGGACACAACGAAAAATTCTTTATCATTATGATCTAAGGGCTCAAAGTTCAGTAGCGTTAAATAAAACATCGTGTGATATATGGAGAAAAATACTCAAACACTCTGTTATGGTTTTCTCTTTTTTGTTTGTTTAGCAACTCCTCTTTCTTTATTTTATCTACAAAACTGTTAGTTACTCAATGTTCGGAAAGTCGAGTGGAGTCACTCCAGATTTTTTAAAGAGGGTATAGGAAATATTTCACCCTGGTATAATTTTTCATAACATAAATTTTTAGATTCGACAAGATGTAATTTTGAATTTCCATGACCTCTATTATTCTTATAGAAATAGGATTTCTGTGGCATATTCAATGGATAAAATGTCCGCTTATAAACCCCAGCCCTTTTTCTCAGATTTTCATCTGAAATAATATACTTTAATCACGTATTCTGTTTTTGCATTTGATTTATAAACTTTACTGAAAAATTAAATTTAATAGCTATATAAAATGTCCTTTAAAAAATGTAGAAATATATTTCTTTATTTTTCATTATTTATCTAATCCAGATAAAATATTTTGCATATTACCTTGCAGGCAAATAAATTTTTAAAAAGTAATAATAAAAGAAATTTGGCATTAAAAGTTTCATCTATAAAAGTGCATTCACCTATGAACTTATATTTTATAAATGTATACGTAAATATTTATACGTATATTTAAATGTTGAATACATTAGTCGTATGATAAAAGGAACATTTTATCCTGATATCATTTCTCATAGCTTAACTTTGTCTACTTGTGGTTATCCAGGATTTTCAAGATCTCTTAATACATTCATAAGAAGATTATTGTGACACTTACTGAGGAGAAAATGTTGGATTATAAATTAAAACTATTTTTCTTGGAAATGCATATGAATTTCTCGTTCCTTTAAACTTTTAGAAATTTTAAGAAAGAAATTAAGCATGGAAATAATTCAAAATATGTACTTTTATCCTTGTGTTGTTCCGAACATTGACACAAACAACTATATTAAAGGAATTAATTGTTTTAAAAAACATGATTAAATTATGAGAATATTCAAAATTTTATCAACACTTTGAATTTATCTGTTTGGTGATTTAATCATTCAGCTTCATTTGTTCTCATGTAGTTTTTCATAAAATGCATTTAAAGATTTTGCTTTAAACAAACACTATATTCTATTCATTATCTAGATTTAAAATTATCCTCATTTATATGTCACCCTTCACTAATTTTATAATTAAGTAATTTTGATTGGCTTTATAATGAATTTTGTATAATTAAGTATTTTTTATTAATAATTAAGTAATTAAGTAATTTTGTAAGGCATAATTAAGTAATTTTGATTTAATTTACTTAATTGGTTATAACTGCGGTTCTAATTATCGTACAAACAAAAGTAAAGGTGTTTTAGAAACCTAAAATATTCCTCTATAAAAGAGAACAATAAACAGAAATTCGAATTTCCTTCAAAAATGACAATTTTAACGTAGACAGATACCTTAATGCCAAAATATTAGTTGCAGTTAAATTTGCTTAGTTCGCAAATTTTAAACCCTTTCATGGTCAATTTAATTGTAATCGTTTAGTATTGGGAGCTAAGAGAATTTACGAGTAAAACCAGATTTTTTTTTTTTTTTTTTTTTTTTTAAAGTTAGGAATGTAAAACTCTGTTGAAAAATTCTGGGAGAAATTCTTGCAGTTGGGAATTGTAATTACGTTCGAATAATATTTCCCTCTAACGATGAAACGTTTAATGAAATATTAATTTATTAGTTTTAATAACGCACACATTTTGAAACTATTTTCAAAATGAATAAGAAGTTTAATTTTTACTAGGCATTCAACTTCATGTAGCAGCATTTGAAGATCTTAAATGATTTAAATGTCTGGAATAAATATTCAAAAGTAAAAACCCTTTCAGCATCTCAGCTTTTTAAAATAATTCAGTCCAGTGGTTTTAGAAATAATTCATTTAATTTGTAAACAAGTAAAAACCTTTATAATACTAAAATTTTTAATGAATTTATTCAATAAAAACTCTAATCTTTATTGAATTAATAATTCTTGTATTTTATTTATTAATGTTACTGTTTACTATTTTTATTATTTTTAACAATCCTTTCTAACTTCACTTTTCATGAAAATAAATATGACGAAATGTTATTGTGTATAAATCGGAAACCTGCTTATACTTTAAATATTTTTGAAATATGTAGTATCCACAGTTTTACGCCGACATCATTTTTCATATAACTTCTTTGATTCGATATGGTTGTGGTTATCCTGGATTTGCATCTACTCAATAATTCTTTTATAAGAGGCTTATTGTGGCATTTTCGACAGAGAAAATATGGGCTATATATATATATATATATAATTTATTTTTTCATGTTTGAACTGAAATTTTTGTATTAATTTCATTTTACGAAGATAATTTTTGGCTAGTGTTTTTAAAATTATAAAAAAATAAAAATAAATAAATAAATAAATAAAATAAATTTATATTAAAAAACTGTTACTGCAATGTTTATGATTATTAACTATAGAATAAAATCTTATTATTTTACAATTACACAAAATATTACTTAAGAACATTTCACTCCACTTTTTATAAATAAAGAAAGGAAAACAGCATGAGATTTACAATAATTTATGTTCTGTCATATTCATTTCATTATGAAATTTACAATGCATAATATTTTTGTATATACTTTTTTTATTTTAATTTGTAGAAAATTTTTATAGAAGTTCAGTTACCGATATCAGTGCATTTTACCGTAAACTTTGATAAATTTACATGCAATGAATTAACACTAAAAATTTTACTTTTGAAATACGGTTCTTTAAAATCAAATAGGATATTTTACATTTTAAAATTAAAAAAATCACTTTTATACTTACGAGAGTTTCCAGTATTTACGAAATTTTCATTTAATATAAAAGTACTACAGTATAAAACATAACATATATAATTCATAGCTTTTAAATCTCTCGATATTTAAATATCGTTATATTTTTTTAATATTTACCTTTGCCCTGTTTTATTTAATTACAGCAATATAACTTTAAATAAATCAATAATAATAAGAAGAAGAAATAAAGAAATGAATGAATGTATGGCAAATGCGAAAGACACTCTGCAGCCATGATAATGGTTAATTTTATTAATTAATTATTACAATTTAAAATTAAAGATTATTAGTTAAATAAAATAAAGTATTGCGGCACTTATGTAGCAGAGTCTATTAAAAAATACAAAATGAGTTATACAGCTATACATAATGAGTTATACAAACATACATAATGAGTTATATGTTGCATAACATGTATAATGATTTAAATAAGATTAATCTTAGAATATACAGGCTAGAAAACTGTGAATGTTTTTAACAATAAGCATAAAAAAAATACAGCAATAATCCCGATCCCATTTGTTAGTGACTCTTATTGACTAACTGCTGATAGAAAGTCCCTATGTATTTTCAGACATAACAACTGAATCTTTCCCCCATTAATTTCTCTCCCAACTATTACTACAGAAGCGTGATGCATCAGTCTTTGATCCCCTCGAGATAATTATCAACGAATTGACCTCCAGGGTAATAAATTGACCAGGAACTGCTCACATTTCGGTGATTTCGACTGTATTGCCCGCTTGTAAAGGACTTCGGTTGTTTACAGAATGAGTGGCAATGAAATCCTAGCGTGGGCGTGTATTAAGCGAAGCACATCTGCTGTGTTTGGACGTTGTTGTGGATAATTTTAGGTTGTGTAAAAGTGAATTAGAGGATTGCATATGTACGGTGATTTCACTTAATGATATTGTGAAAAAACCTTTATTTTTACTAGAAATAATAATTTATTTTAGTAGATATGCTCAGAAATAAACACACAATGTTATATACAAATATGAAAGTTTGTTCAAATTAAACAGGAAATATTTAGGCATTTTGTATGCTAAACCTATTCGCTTTATTACAGCAATATTTCGGACATATAACCCCTAGAGTAAGCAAACTTCATTTTTGAAAAAAAAAAAAAAAAAAAAAAAATAGTGTCGTTTATAGGGATGAAATTAAACTGATATGCTATTACGATTTTTGACTCTCATTTTTTCCAGATCAAACATAACTGGTGATATTCTTTACCCCCCCCCCCCCCCAAAAAAAAAAAAAATAATAATAATAATAATAATAATAATTAATAATAATAATTAATTAAATTAAAGTAAGATAATAATAATAATGCTCTTACCGCTGTAAAGACATGTGTATAGGCAAAATATTTGCATCGAAGTTCTTATCAATACAGGTTTCTAAGAAATTTCGGCTCCATTTGTTGAACAAGCCACAACAAACAAAAATCGTTGCAGAACTGCGCATCGAATAACGCAAAATTTGGATAAGTGTAACGTAAAAATATTACCCGTATGAAGAATGCTTCAGTTTTATGAAAACAATTAGCACAGCACCGTAGCTCCATTTAACATCATATTAAAACTACTAGTACAGCAACACCATTTTTATCCATATTAACTCAAACATGAACTAATATTTTTAATTTCAAAAATCGCAACCATATACTCAAGTAACTTATGTGCCCTTAAAAGGTTATGATGTAGCCAGCAGTTTTGCGCAGGAAATATCGAAACATTTCCAGTTTAATTTGGATCACCAATCACCCTGTACACATATCAAATACACTCGGAAATATATACATATATACATATTGTATATGTATATATACATATACACTGTATATAAGGAAATATATACAGATTGCAACAATGTTCTAGAATGCAAGAAAACATACTATAAAATGCGACTATAATCCTCAAGAACTAATAAATAAATAAAGAAAGAAAGAATAACCAAAATAGCTTTAATAAATATACGAAAGAAAAAATAAATTTCAGTTATAATTTGAATAAAGGTATTAAAATACACACAATACTCACTGGAATTTTGTCACCGAAAACTCGTAGAACAATTATGGATGGTCATCCACAACTTACTTTAACGAAAAGGACCTGATTTAAAAATAAGATTAAAAGGTACTTATTGACAATAATCAAGATTGTCCCTCCATATCAGACTTTAACAAAAAGAAACAATAAAAATTTAATAAAAATTTAAATAGTTGAAAAATCGTTTAAGCTGAAGAAATAGATCATGAGAGTCTCACATGACTTCAGTGAGCATCAAAGTTCAATATTCCATTTCATAGCAGGTATTTTAAACTATAGGACCAAAACTGCAAACCAGCCTTGCATGGAAAAACAAACATATTCGATATATATATAATACAATACTATAGCACAGTTTATAGAGCGTAGTTACTACAAAGTGGTGGTGTGCCAGTCGCCTGACAACGATTAAACAGCCGTTTTCGTTTTTGCGAGATCAGGAGAACGCAGTTGCCAGAGCAACTGTCGAACACATACTGTATAAAGGAAAGTACAGACGACGTATAACATTCGGTAGTGCATTGTCCTGCCTAAATGTTTCGTTACGGAGTTCTCGAATACAGAGCTAGCGACGAGCCTAAACTCGTCGGAAATATAATGTCCTGTATTCAGAGTGCTGGAAAATTGAAAACGAGGTAATCGTTAAGTTAATTCAATGACACAACATACTTACACTTTAGATAGTGAGCCAGTATATGGCAATATGAATTTCGGATAACCTAGAAACTGCATCACCAAAAAGTGTGACTTCAATATGTGATCCACGACTTTCCTGGAAGAAGAAATGACGTGATGTCAAACTTTCAGACGAATCAGAAATCTGTTTACAGCATCAAGATCGCTGCTTCCCTATTTTACAGCATTCTAGAGAATAGACATTGCGAACTAGCATTCGGCATCATCACACTGTCCTATTACCTGGAGTGGTGATATAGGGTACCATTGGTTGCACGTCTCGATCACCTCTTGTTTACCTTTCCGGCACTCTGAATAGCGGCCATTACTCTTTTCTGTTGAGTTAAGACCCGTCGTTCTGCCCTTTATTCGAGATCGCTGTAAATCACTATTTAAGCAGGACATTACACAACCACATATTGTCTGGGTAGCACAGACCTTCCTTGATGTGTTCGACTGTTGCTGTAGACAGCAAGGTTTCCTGATATTGCTCAAACTGAAAACGCCTGCTCAATCGTTCCAAAAGACTAGCACATCCCCACTCTCCAGTAACTATGATCGATGAACTCTGACATCATGTTGATTTTGCGTCTAGAGCTGTGCCCATACGCGTATCTCTATTATGTTGGCTGGTAGAGCACAAATTCATAATTTTCCCCCAAACAACGCGATTTTCGCCAAATCTGGAAGTGCAAAGGAAACTTCACGCCGCTTAACCTGTGTAAAAAAAACTTCTGGCGTTTTTTTTTTTTTTTTTTTTTTTTTTTTTATGATTAATGTAAGATATCGCAAAACGAACTATATCTTGAAATTAATAAATAGTTTTCTGAATAGAGAAGTAGATAATAATAATGGCAATATATTAGCATTGAGATCCGATTTCATGTATGAGTATAAGGCCGTAAAGTTTGCAAAAATTGTTCGACCAAGTTATTAAAATGCATGAAGAATGCTCATAAGCCCAAATCGGTAGTACGCCATATTACATTTCAACAATCTTTATTATCAATTTGTATTCAAATTTTTAAAATGTATGACTTTATAAAATATTTCTCTCATTATGCAGTGCTTGAATTTTCACTAAATATTACCTTGTTTTTAATTATTATGTATTTTTAAAGAACATCTTAATCATAATAAAGGTCGATATTTTGTTTTAAATTTTATGGTTGAAATTCATAAAATTTTCCAAGCAGAATTTCCTCCTCAGGTCTGTCCACTTCTCATTCTTTGCCCCACCCCCCACCCCCAACATACAAAGTTAAAAAATAAAACATTAAACGTTTTGTTAGTGCTATTCAATTTGTTTCTTAGTAATCATAAATAATCTAACTTAATATGGTATAAAAATCAAAGCAGTAATAACGTGCATATTCTATTTCCCTTTTCTAAAAGAAATAAGTCGGCATAGATGTATTCTGCTTAATTCCTCATCATATATTTATTGTTATCAATTTCTATTGAGAGCAAAATGTATTCATATTAAAAGGAATGAGTATGATAGAACGCTCAACGCAGTCGCAGGCTGAAATGCCGCACCTCATAGGCTGCCCTCTATCCGATTCGATACATTTAACTTATCGTAATTAAATGACTAATTTTTTTAAGACTGTTTTCGTACATTAATTTCCAACGCAATGATCCCCATACTGTAAGTTCGTGTGAAGTATTGACCTAATTTGTCATATGATAGAAAACGTAAAAATTTTTAATTGCTAAAGTTTCCAAATTAAAATGTTCATATTTAATGAAGTATATTAAAAAAGATATTTTAAAATATTGGTCTGACATCTTTACGACAAAATATTTGTCATAATAGACTTTAAACGAAATTTTGCTCTAATATGCCATATTAAAAAAAAAAAAAAAAATCGTAAATTTCGAAAAATTTACGTAGACACAAAACAGACACTTTATAACATACATTGTTCCAAAGTAATATATTCCTTATCAATAACATAAGCGATATTTAAAAACTGATGCGCCCATTTTACGACCATTCTTTCGAGAGACATGTGTCTATAAACTTAATAACTAACTAAAAAACTAAATAACCTAAGAACATTTCATAAATATTGTGATTTTTTTACTTCACAACATATCAAAACGTGGAAAAAAAAAAAAAAAAAAAAAAAAAAAAAAAGAAGTCACTTTTAAAATTACCTGAGTGCCCCATATCTATAGTACACACAGACAAGTCACATAGACCAACCACTAAAAATACAATTTTTGGATTCAGGAAACCTCAAAACGTATAAATGCAGCAAAAATTCAATTTTGAAAACTTGATCCGAAAACAATACTTTCACTAACTTTTATGCATAAAATAAAGTAAATTAGAAAAACAGAATAATTTGAAATTAATTAAATTTTTAATGTATTTATTACATTGATTTTTATGTATAAAAAAAAAGCTTTCATTTAATTTAGGGTAGCCCTGCATATTTACTATAAACACAATATAGTGTACTAATTTAGTACAGAATTTAAACAACATAGGACGACTTGAAATGCCCGTCCAGCAATTTCATTGTATGAATGTATCTGAATTCTTTTGTGGGGTTCTGTGTAAACTTCTAATGAAGGATTTATATTCCACATTGTATACGGAACATGCTTTCATGCACATAAAAATATAAGTTTTGTTCCATGCAAAGATATTAAATTTACCAGAAAATCCGCACGTAGACTTAATGAATTTGAATTCTTTTCTTAGTTACTGTACACGAATTACTTAGTCTTACATCTGAGTCCGGACTTCTGGCTAATATCTATTCTTGAGTTATGGTGGTAACAAACACGCAGATACATTCAGGCAACCGCTAAAAATCAAATTTTTAGTTTCAGAATACTAAACATGCAAATGTAGCAAAAACTCAATTTCGAAAATCTGAATCAAAAATAAAACTTTCATTACAATCTGTGGGTAAAAAAAAAACTAAATAATGATAATAATAATAATCTTGTGTGTCACTCACACGACTATCTTTCTTACTCTGCATTTCAATACTATAATGATAGATTGTACATTAAATCTTAAGACCAATAGCATAAGTTAATAAAGTTCAATGTACTTTTAAAATAATCTAAAATAGGTTTAGGAAAAATTCCTTTTGACAAGCAATCGTGTGTGAGGAGGGCTACTGTCCCCTCAACTCCTCGTTTACTTACGAAACATGCAATTATTAAATAATAATAATAATAATAATTCAAAGCTGTTATTAATTTGCTTTCAAACTTGCCAGTCTTGATCAAATTTTTAAGTGGAAACCGATACGAAACTCAAAATGCCAAATTTAAGCTTCTTGCAGTTACCACATATAATGGTAAGAGAGAGATAGAAATTAATAATAATAATAAAATAAATAAAATAAAATAAAACAAATGTATTTCCAGGATAATTTTAAAAGCTTTAAAACTATAATACTACGATTTTATTTCTCCATTAATCTTGATAAAATAAATTTAAAGGGTTTTCTAATAAATTTAGTCATTAAATAAATTATTTAAAAAATAACGATACTAAGACTTCATTGACACATTTTTAACAGTTCTGATTCAGGGAACCTCAAAACGTGTAAATATAACAAAAACTCTGTCTCGAAAATTTGACCCCAAAATAATACATTCTCTACCACACATATTGGTAAAAAAAAAAAAAAAAAAAAAAAAAAAAAAGAAAAAAGAAAAGAAAAGAAAATGCATTACAAGGTCAGTTTTAAAAATTTTATTATTGGAATATTATAATTTTATTTCTTCATTAATCTTAATAAATTAAATTTAAAGGGTGGATATTTTCTAATAAATTTAGGCATTAATTGTATTATTTAAAAATGACGATACTAAGACTCCATTGACACATTTTTAACAGTTCTGATTCGAGGAACCCCAAAGCATGTAAATATAACAAAAACCCGGTTTCGAAAATTTGACCCCAAAACATTACTTTATCTGCCATATATACTGGTAAGAGAAATTAAAATAAATATATAAATAAATAAATGTATTTCAAGAACAATTTTAAAAGCTTTAAAATTAGATATTTAATTATATTAGTTCATTAACCTTGCTAAATTAAATTTAAAGGTGGAGGATTTCTAATATATTTTGGCATTAAATATATTATTTAAAAATTACAAAACTGACAAAGACTCCATTGACACATTTTTAATAGTTTATTCTCCTGGAAAAAAAAAAAAAAAAAAAGGTTGTTCGAATCCTTCACGAATCTTGAATGAAGTGAAAATAAAGCCGCTGCACACGAAGTTCCGTATAAACGACATTAGCACGTAGTAACTAAAGCCGCTATCAGGTGCAGTTCCGTATGGCATTAGCACATAGGCATTAGCACATAGTAACTAATAAACAGGTTTTTCATGCTGTAAACCAGTGAAAAGCTACCGTTTGATGCTTTTGCCGCACGTATATTCTTCAATCACGCATTTTCGACTGTTAAAATCACATACACTAGTCTTTAGAATGAAGTCCTCCAATAAGAGAATCGCGATTCCAGAGTATCACTTATCCTCATTCCTTTCAGACTTCAAAAAGGGGAATTTTCGCCAAATGTTGCGCTCGTTGTTTAGTGGATTTCGTTTATGCTGAAAAATAACCCTTGACTGAGCACAAGAAAGTTGTTCGGAGGGTTTGAGATTCAATACATTATACTTCAGAATATATGTTCTTTCGTGTGATAGCAGCTTAAGGGTTGCTTCGCGGGAGACAGGTTTTGGCGCTAGCTACGAAAATTCGCCAGGTTGGGCTGTACGCGCCAGCATAATGGAGATACGCTGCCTGTACTAGGGTGGAACGAAAATGGCCTTTTAAATTTTTTTTTAGATATCAGTTTGGTAATAGGGGGGAAAAGTTGCCTTTTAGGCTCAAAAGGAAGTAAAAAAAATTGGATGCGATACTATAATATCTTGAGGTGCCGCAAATAGCTTAAAGTTTGTAAAAACATTGAAAAATTGAAAAATAAAAAATAGGCCTTTAATTTTTTTTTTTTTTTTTTAGTTTTTATTTTGGAAATACTGGGGAAAAGTTGCCATTTAGGTTAAAAAAGAATTTTTAAAAATTTGGTTGCAATATTACAACGTCTTGAGATGCCGCAAAGAGCTTAAATTTTGTACAAAAATTGAAAAATGATAAACTTTGATAAATTATTTTTTATGAATTTCTCCTACATATAATGTTACAAAAAATCGTTTCAAATACATATATAATATAAACATTAGAATTGGGAAAAAATATTATTTACAAAATATAATAAAAATAAAAAAAATATTTTGTAATGTTAAATTTTGTAAATTTTTTACTTCTGTATTCTTAAAAATTGCAAATGTTACAGCTGCAAAATGTTTGTTTCTACTTCATTTACAAATTAAACTGTTTTTTCGTATTAAATTTTGGCATTTTCTCACGTGAGTCAATTTTTGCTCTTATGTATCCTTCTCTTGCGATTGAACTACAGACATTTTGAGCCGATTCGGTCACCAGTTTCACAGCTCTTTCCACTGCTTGCGTGTGGCAAGGAAGCCGGGGAAAGTCGATAACCGGGTCCACTTTACTATTTGGTTCAGCTTCAAATGTCTTCCGTAAGTCATTCAGAGTGTCACTTGAAACATGTTTTAATAAGGGAGGTTCAGTTACGTCATTTTCAGGCCATAAGATCATGTCGATGTAATCCTTTGCATCGAAGTTTATCTTTGGAACTTTAAACTTCCTGACTCCCCCTCTATTTTCTGTTCTTGCTTTTAAAACACGTCGTAAACCAAGTTCTCTATGAATTTTGCGTTCATCACATAGCATGTACAAAAGGAGATTTTCCGGGGCAGCAAAATACCCACTTCTTTGAATAACCGGATCTATAACGTTCTTGAGGTCGTCTGAGAGATACCGTGAATATGAGATAAGTTTAAACAGATGTTTGGAACCTTAAGTACATGAAGGTTTTAACTTAATATTAAACCACACAGGTGCATACACTTTCACAATGTACTCAGCCAGAGTCTTAAGATTTTCAGTTGGATTTTCAGTTACCACATACAATCTAAGCACGCGGTTGGCTAATGTCAGCCATCTAGAGTGAGAAAGTTTTCCAGGGTTTCTTAAAGATAAATCTAGTGGGCAATTTCCACTTGATACAGCTATACTCATATCCAATAAATACTTCTGATCTGTACTTAAATCATTTCTGTTATCCAAAAGAGGAAGGTTATTTTCAATTGGCATGAAAGTAACAGCAGGAAGATTAGCACAGTTTTCAAGCTGCTGACCTATTTCGCCTTTAAACTCATTGGGTCCCTTCGTTTTACCATCTAAATGACAAAAAAGGTGTCGCAATGGTAGCTCATTAGCATGGAACACACAAATTAACCATTGTAAAGGTCTTCCTATTTCCTTTTCAATCAAAGAAATCACACCATTATTATGTCCCGTGTTTACAACGGTTCCATCACAGCCAATAGCAGTAAAGTTCAAAAGTTGTTTGTTGTGTTCTCTATCTTCAAGAAACTGCAGTATACTGTCTGATATGTCTTTTCCGGTGCCAGATTTAGGTGTTACGTGGCCTAAAAACTTTGAGTTTGGTTCCTCTATTAGTGAAACGTGCTCTTCTGAAACAACTTTTGTGTACAACTTAGTTCCTTTCTTTTCTCGAACAAATTGTTTTGTCTTTTCTTCCATCAAAAAACAATCCTCTATTTTCGGTTATCGGACGATAATAACTGTCATTAATGAGGTCTTTTCGATTTGTTGATCTTGCTCGTCTAATTTTCATCCTGTCTATTACATTGGTTTTGTCTTCTTCTGTGATTACACCCAAGTCCTGTAAAGCGGCACTAGCTATTGCTGCAGCAGCTCTATCTGATATTCCGATACGGTCAGCAATGGAAGCTACAGATGACAATTTAATACGCATTTGAGTGTCTTTCACTTCTTTCAAATTTGAAGGCCCTGGTAGATGTGTGACTTCTTGTATATTTGATGGACCTGGTTGGTTTGCCTCTTCTGGTAAAGAACAATGCTGCCTTTCAGCTCTGTCATTGTTGCCAGTAACCGTTTCTAATGCACTGGTGTTTTTTGTCCGTTCTTGATTAAACTTAACTATTCTCTGTAGTTCTTTACTTTTTCTGACTTCTTTCTTCCTCAAAGCGCTTGTGGTAGCTTTATCAATATTACCTATAACCATTGCCCTGTTAGAACGTTGATCTTTCAGAAACTCTTGTTCCATAACTGGTACTTTTTTTTCTTTTATACAAGTACAAGTATTAAAGTTTGCACACGTACAGGCAGCAATATCAAATAAACGTTTCGCTTCTTCTCTAAATTTTGCAAGGTTGCAGTCAAACTTATCTGACCCTTTTCTGCTTTTAGACCTTAATAAATTCCTATATTTACAATGATAAGCTTTTATCATTTGTAAAATTCTTTTGCTAGAAACAACGGGAATAGAAGCTCTTGACCATATTTGTTCTATTTTGGGAACTAAAATGTCACATATTTCACTTACAGTAGGATCCTTCTCTGAAGCAGTTTTGAGGTTATGTCTAATATAACAGTAACACTTCATAATGTATTCGTAAGTAGGCAGTTCAACTTCACACAAATCACCAAATTTCCCAAAAATGGGACATTCCGACATTTGTCTTGTCTTCACTATTTTAGACTGAGCCATTTTTATTCTCAAAAATAAAGTATTATGCAAACTAAAACTAACAAAATATACCTTAAACGGTGCGGAGACGTCCACTCAACTGAACTTCGCAAAGCCTGACACCTGCTCTGAGCTTGTCAGGTGTCACGTGTCAGTACACGCAGACAAATCTCCGCCTCCTTCCACCCCCCTTCTCCCTCACAACATCTGCTCCGGCGATGACTCATGCTTCCTGATGCCAATGCAATAGTAAAACTGTTTCTATTCATAATAAAACGCCTATTTGAAATATTTTGTTTTTTAATCGAGACCCGCAAAAAAACCCTTTAAAATATAGCAGATTTCAATTTTATGAAAATTTAATGTCCTTGCGGCACCTCAAGACGTACTCCAATCGTTATCATATTTTTAATTTATCTTATCTACACCAAAAGGCAACTTTTCAGCGCTATTCCAAATTAAAAATCAGAAGTTGGTTTTATCGTTTTTTTTTTCAATTTTATGAAACTTTAATGTCCTTGCGGCACCTCAAGACGTACTCCAATAGTTTTCATATTTTTAATTTATCTTATCTACACCAAAAAGGCAACTATTCCAAAGGCAACTATTTCAGCGCTATTCCAAATTAAAAATCAGAAGTTGGTTTTTTCGTTCCACCCTACTGTACATGTCATACTACTGTTGTTCGATTCAATGCTTACGCAGATAAGTATTGTTATTTCTGCCTCGCCAGAGTCCACTGCTTTATATTCTGATTATTCAGGATACATACCTCCAAATTTCCTAAATATTCAATCAATTCCTCTTCACACTATGTATGTGTCCAATAAATTTCCTTATGTTATTTTCATTCCTTCTTGGTCTAGCAATTTATATTACCAGTAGTATATATAAGGAAACAGAAATGTCGTTCGCATGCGATATTTTCTGTATATATAAAACAGTTGATATTAATATGTGTATGAGGCTGATACAGCAGAAGTTTAACTTTGCAGAAGTATCTCATAAAAATAAATTAGATAACAGTAATCATAAAAAAAAAGGCCGAATTAAAATATATTTAGTAGCAAAAAAATTATTTCTGAGAAACAGTACACGAATTCCTAAACTTATTTCATTTTACAATTTTTATTAAAATCACACAATCAACTGTGGAAGAAAATCATATTAATTGAAATTTTATTTTTCCGACTGAGTGAAAATAATGCCTGGACCGGGAGTCGAACCCCGGATCTTTGACTTACGAGGTCAAGGCTCTACCAATTGAGCTATCCAGGCCGACACCCCGGTCAGCATTACTCACTCAGACAACCTTTAGACAGAAATATCTCTGGTCTATCATGTAGATAGCTCGACAGAAATAAGCCGCAGGATATGGAAAACACCATTAGATAATGGGAGAAAGAAATACAATTTTTATTAAAATCACACAATCAACTGTGGAAGAAAATCATATTAATTATTCCTATTATCTAATGGTGTTTTCCATTTCCTGCGGCTTATTTCTGTCGAGCTATCAGAGATGTTTCTGCCTAAAGGTTGTCTGAGTGAGTAATGCTGACCGGGGTGTCGGCCTGGATAGCTCAATTGGTAGATCCTTGACTTTGTAAGTCAAAGATCCGGGGTTCGGCTCCCGGTCCAGGAATTATTTTCACTCAGTCGGAAAAATAAAATTTCAATTAATATTATTTCATTTTATTTTAGTCTTAAAAACATTCTAAAGCAAGAAAGTTTAAAATAACTAAATTCTCAGTCATAGATGACATTTAAAGATTTTAAATATTATCAGAAATATTCAGAAAGGGTAATAAAATATGTAGGTAGTTTATAATATTTTCATGGAAAAAATAAATAAATAAATGAATAAAAATAAATGGATAACAATTTAGTTTTTTATCAAATTCAAAACAGAACTGTTTTATCTTAAACCTCCAGAAATATCATAATTTCAATTTAGGAGTACAAATCAAACATGAGTATTAAACTGAAAGTAAAATTTAATTTTTTTTTCTTTTTTTTTTAATTTATTTGTTTAATATTTTCACAATGTATGTAATATTTTGTTATACAGTTAAATTTAACTTTTTTTTTTTTTTTTTTTTTTTTGGTAAAATAAAAAAAGAAAAAAGAAAAAAAAAGAAAAGAGAGCAAATTTAGAAACAAAATTGTTAATTTTCCCATATTTACCTTGGCATATTAAATTTGAAATGTAAATATCATTGGATTTTAGAATTATTTTACTAATAGCAGAAATACAAACTAAATAACACGATTTTATATAACAACACAACTAAAACTTTTAGCAAATCGGCTGAACATTTCTCAGCCTCAAGGAAAGCAAATAATGAAAATAAAAAAATTGTCTTGAGACTTATAGGAATAAGCATACGTCTTTTCTGGCGTTTTTCCTTGATTTATGCAGCAGCCTCTGCATTTCCATACATGCATAAAATAGTTTCGTGAGTAAAGATCTTCTATTAAATTTTATGCTGAATTTGCATCTATACTTACTTGGCTCATTAAATTCAGCTTAAATTTATTTTTAGAAATGAGTTAAATGCGACTTCAAATAAATAATAAAATATAATATCGCATATGATCTTTACATATATCGAAAATTTCAATTCGAGTTATATTGAATTTTAATGTCGTTCCTATTGAAATCCTGAATGTGTTACGTAAGAATTCTTATGAATTAAGTATTCTAACATTATTTTTTTTTCTATTTGAATAATGTGTATAGTAATGTATATATAGCTTTAATAGACTTATAGTTTGAAAACAATCACAACAACAACAAAAAGAGCAATAATAATAATAATAGTACAGTGGACATCCGTTTATAAGTTTTTCAAAAGACCATTCCACAACAAAAAAGAAAAAAAAAAACGAAAAAATCTAAAAAGAAAAACTTACAATCTGAAATTTATTTTACTACACCAATACAGGATAAGGAGTCATATGATAATAAAAATGTAATATATTTCCATGATATCCTTTTCATCTGTTCGATTCAGATACTTCTTAAAAGAAAGTTAAAAATAATTTAACTAGTGGCCATCAATAATAAATAACTTAAATTGCGTGCAGTCAAATTTAATGTTGATACGGAAATATTCAAAATTTTAATAATTGAATTCTGTTTAATGCAAATTAATTAAATCCGTCTAATTGACTGAACTCTGTTTAATGTACTATTTTTGTCAATTTGATTTTGTGAGCTGTCAATATTTCAATTTTATCTTTTAACCCTATCGACAATTATAACCTGGGCTTTTGGTGGACCCCAGACATTTTTTAATTTGCTTAAAATAATAATACATATCGCATTTTGAGAGGCCATAGCAAGGAACATCTCACCTCAAGATGTGTTATTTGATAGTAAAAGTTCAATTGCGCAAATATCAGGGGTGGTTATTATATATATATTTTTTTAATCTATAGTATAAACGTTCCATTTTTAGGACATGTTGATAGGTTTAAAGATGAAGCCTTTCATTTTTTTAAGCGACGACAACATAACTTGGCTTCTCCAAAAGTAAATGAACACGATGAAGAAGCCGGAAATCTCCGAGTATGCTATACAAGTTCGTCGTACGTACGGAAATGAGCAATAAATATACAAGTTTGCAAAATACCTATAAGTATGTGGAGGTTGTAAGGTTAAGAGAAGACTTCGTAAGAAGTTCGCAAATCGGAGTTGCGAAGAATCTTAGTTCGGTTAAGAGTCACTACTCTACTTAAGAAGATATTCTACGAGTTTAAAGTTAAAGTTTCAGATTTTGCGAAATATAGCAGGTAGGAAGAATATCGGAGCGCGCCTATGCTACAAACCCGGCGCCCCCTAGTGACCCGGTTGCCGAGAGACCCAAAAATAACATTCCAGAGAAGGGAAGTGACTATGAATGTAATTCGTGGTCGACGTTTGCCGCTATGGCTAACGGCCACAAAGACACATCATGTAGGATGTGGAAGTCTTTTTCTTACCATTTAATCAAACCCATTTAACGTTTTCCTGTATATAGTTCCTTTTGTTTTTTTGTGTGTTAAGTGTGAAACTTTTAAATGTAAAATAAATAGTGTTATACTAAATCAGCGTCATTATTGAGTTCCGCACCTACAATACGATTAAGAAGTAGTCCCATTCTCCTCACATTTAAGAGATTTAATTAAATATTTGTTAAGTTGGATATTAAAGTATTAGTGTTTATTCTCTTACACGTACAGCAGGTTCAAATATGAATGACGAAGGCGCCACTTCATCACAAGGGCGCAACAATACGTCACAGGGTTTCCTTTAATTTGACCGTTCCTGTAAAGCAATTAAAAGAAAGAGTGGAAAATCAAAGCAAATGGTCATTTTTCTATCCCTCAAATAATTTCCTAGTAGATATAAATTTATAAAGCAACCCTGTTTTCACCCCTTGCTTTTGAAAATTTTCTTAAACTTCACAAAACTGAAGCATAAACTATTTTCCTTTCTTTTATTTTTAGAATGGGTTTGCGGTCTTCAAGGAAAAAAAAAATATGTATAAGCGAAATTAGGAATTAACACGTAACGTGTAAACAGAAGTTTTTTAACATTAGAATATAATAGAATGATTTTGGACCGGAGTTAAAAACGTATAAATGAGAAACGTAAACAAAGTGCTTCACTGTAATAACAGAATATGCACTAAATTGTAAACTTTTTATATTAACGTTCCTCATCGTTAAATAAATATTAAAATTTAAAATAATAATAATAATAATAATAGTAAAGTGTTTTGGTTTAGATTATTTCTCCCCCACAAATTAACAATTGGTAAACAACTACCATCTCTTTTTGGAAAAAAAAAAAAAAAAATTCTTTATAGATAAGATATTTTATCTTCTAAATATTTTGTGGATTTATTGCTTCGAATACTTAAAGCCAAATATTTCTGGTTAACGCAAAGTGCCGAGTTTAAACTCAGGCAAAACCCTTTGGAGCCTAAACTTGTTTAACAGAAGACCTAATTGAAACTTCAATGAATACAGATTATGATCCCTAGAAATATCTTTACAAATGTCTTGGTTATATAGGATAAATAATCGTCCTGAACTGATACTGCATACTACTCGTTACAAATATAAATTAAATAATTATCCTGCATTCATTATGTTGATATATCCCTTCATGAAACCATTTTTTTCCCTTGTAAGCGTCGGATTTCATTTCTATTTCATTTTTATTTATTTATTTATTTATTTATTATTATTATTATTATTATTTTTTTTTTGAGGGTTGGTGTGCATTTTAAATATTATGGTAATTCTACCACATAACGAAACTGACTAAAGAAATCGCCATTTTTATCTTTATTTTAGAACATATTTTGCTGTCGAATTCAAAGAATAAATAGTGTAAAATAATAATAATAATAATAATAATAATAATAATAATAATAAATAAATAAATAAATAAAAATAAATAAAATAAAATAAAATAAAATAATATATATTATATCCGAAGCTAAATTAAGTAGTACATATCGACGTTAAATTTCATCACATGCTCAGACGCCCTAATGTTAACATATAAAACATATTTCACAAAATAAAAAGCATTATTATTATTATTATTTTTATCTATATAATATTTATCTAACGTGCACCAATTACGATTACATTTTGTTGAAACGATACGATAGTGGTGTAATTAATAAAATGCGCAAGTACATGAAAAATAATATTTATAAATGGACAATATTCAAGCACGCGGTTTCAGCTTAAAGATCTAATAAGAAAAATGACATTTGCCTTATGAGACCACTTTATCGAAAAATATATTTTTAAAATTTACTTCTTCAGAACCTTTCCAAGCGTCATTTTAAATTTAGCAAAACTTTAAAGATATATACATAATATGAATAATTATCATAAATTGACTAAAGAACGCATTCATAAAAGGTATAATCGGAATAGGGATTTTTTTTTTTTTTTTTTTTTTAAATACAAAAAATTATGCCGAAACAAATAATTAAAATGTCATCGCCAATTTTGTGGCAAGTTTTTAAAAGGAGTCATGGGGGTCTTATAATAAAACTGTACTGCCTGCGGAAGTATGAAAACTGGGTCATCAACCATGAATTTTATTTTGAAACCTTTCTTTGAATGATTTTGGTTTCACTATTGTACTGTATTAATTTGATTCTAATAATAATTTGGATTGTTGTAAATTAAAATTTTAATTAGCTGGTGAAATCTATCTATCTATATTAATAAAATCAGACTTTTGTCTGTAAATTTGTCGGAATCAAAAAATTTTGCGATATCTTCATGTTTCACACCCCATGAAAGCCGAAAATGACTTCAGTAATTTTTGCCTGTGTGTGTGTGTGTGTATGTGTGTGCGTGTGTGTGTCATCGTGTCTGTATGTCGCTTTTTTGTCCGGGCATCATTTGAGAACGGCTGGACGGAATTCAACGGCGCTTGGCAGGAATTTAGGTCTTCACCCAACTTAAAATTATATCTATCAACTTTTCAGAAATTCCCGCCCGTTCCCCCCTGGGGGGGTAAAAGACTAAAACATGTTTGTCCGGGCATCACTCGAGAACGGCTGGACGGAATTCGACAGCACTTAGCAGAAACTTAGGTCTTCAACTTAAAATTATATCTATAGTCTTAGGTCCCAACTTAAAATTATATCTATAGAAATTTTCATAATTATGATTAGTGTTTAAATTGTGGGTAAAAAACGCCTGCGCACGCGCCATAAATATTTTTTCACAAAACGCTTTGAATGGAAAAATAAAATATAAAAATAAATTTTTAAGATAAAGACTTTTTTATTCGTGTGATTCGCACTACAAATTATGAAAAGATTGAAATGAAGTGTTGCTATCTAAATTTCATACTTTAGTTAATTTTAAAAAATGTAATTATCGGATCGAAAAACTGTTTACACCTCAGGATTCAGAAAAAATCACCCATTTCATTTATTACTAAATTTGTAATGATAGGTCTGATATTTCTAATTTATTTTTCCCTTTTTCCGTTTTTCCACTGCCATTTAAATTTCATGATTTAGTTATTTTTTCAAAATCTAATTGTCTTATCGAAAAACTGTTTACACCCCTGCATTCAGAAAAATCGCCCCTTTCATTTGGTATCAAATTTATAAATATAGGTCTGAGATTTCTAATTTATTTTACCCTTTTTCCGTTTTTAACCCAGATTCGGTAAAAGGTTTTATATTTATATATATTTTCATTTTCTAGAAATAAAATGAAATATTTTTAATTTCACGTGAATAATAATAAAAATTAGAGAGAAAAATACCTACAAAAGCTGGTGTTTTTTTTTTTTTTTTTTTTTTTTTTTAATCAGGAATTTATATGTGGATAAATATTTTCATAGAAATATTTGGCATTAAAATTCAATTCATCAACCTGGAAATCAATTTTCGATAGAATGGAGTAGAAGGCTGATTTTTACCAACTATGTGAAAAATACCAGAGCCGGGAATCGAACCCCGGGCCTTCCGCTTAACGCGCGGATGCTCTTACCACTGAGCTACCCTGGCGATAACCAGCTCGGCACTTCTCACATAATTTACGTTGGCAAGGTCACCGAGTCTGCATTAAAGCAGCTATATCAAGTGACAAATTTGAATATGGCATAACTCCAAACGGCCACGAAATTTCAATTCCGAAATTTAATTCATCAACCTGGAAAATAACTTTTGATAGAATGGAGTAGAAGGCTGATTTTTAGTATCGAATCCCTTTGGCAAAATTTGAAATTCGGCACCGAAGTACCGCGGACGTTTCTCGCCAAGATCTTTAATTGCACAATTGAGATAGCCAATTCAGTTCATCGCAAAAATGGCTTAAAATATTTAAAGTCACCAAAGGGGTCCCATACTAAATCTGTGCTTTTTGTATTTATTTATCTATAATATTTTCTATTAAAGACTTCTGTGGTCACGAAATTTGGTGCGTAAATTGTTTATATGCATCTGGCAGTTATTGTAACTGGATTTCATGAAATTCGAAATCCCCCCCTCCTCCTCCATTCTCGGAGTCGGAGTGCAATAAACATGTTTAAAAACATGTTTTTCCTTTTGAATTATCTTAGAATGGCGAATTTTGGTGTGTGGATATTGATTAAGTGTACGCATTATGTACATTAGAGGGATTTTGCAAAACTTCGAACTCACCCACTGAGGAAGGGGAAGTAAGAAGTGGGTAATTTGCTGCCGAAGGCAGTGGGGACCCAGACTCCTCACTTTGCGAGCGAGAAAACCTCTACCAATCACAGCAAGAACTTAGGTTATTAATAAAGATATGGGATTTTGACAACTCATTTAAGTTTAATGTCCAGCGAAGCGGGCAAAGCCTGCTAGTTGGTATAATATTTATGAGTTTTAAATTTTAAAAGTAAATAAGAAAAGAAATAAAGTGCAAATATTTCGCACGGGTTTTTCTAGTATTGACAATAATTTCTTCCTTTAAAAGAAGAGTATATAGAACAACACGGGAAATTTTGATTTTTAAGTTATTTAAATATTAAAAATGTACTACAGTACATTATCGCTATCATGAATAAAAGTAGAAAGTAAATTATACTGGTGTATAATATAAACATAGCTAAAGTTTGTTTTGTTTGGGTTTACTGGTGTCACTTTATTGTCAATTTTGAATAATAATAATGATGATGATGATGATTGTGATGATGATGATGATGATAATAATATTAATAATAAAAGTAAGCGAAGAAACACAGTCTTTATTATTTATATAAATCTAATCTAAATGGAAGGGTAAAAAATAATATGGTTTATATTGTTATATTTTAATGCATATGTATGGAAAAATTTTTTTAAACTTTAGAATGACAATTTACAGAATAAATTAAGAGGTTTATAATATTCACTGTACCTTTAATATTCTAACAAATAGATAAAAAATTAA
Source organism: Salticus scenicus (assembly GCA_963930645.1). Classification (NCBI taxonomy): domain Eukaryota; kingdom Metazoa; phylum Arthropoda; class Arachnida; order Araneae; family Salticidae; genus Salticus; species Salticus scenicus. Next base: position 104,410,125 of record OZ005649.1, read on the forward strand.
TAATAATGTTACAAAATTGTAAATAATTGTGTTTATTTTTGTATAAATTCTTTCAAAGAGGCTTAGTAAGTTGATAAAGTGCTAGTTTTGTGCATTTCTAGTCGTTTTAGCGTTGAAATAGCCTTATTTTCCCTTAAAAACGCATTAAAAAGCCTCAATAATGCAAGTAATGGTTTTGGTGCCAAATTTGGCGACTTTTTCCCACCTTGGCGATTTTTTTGGCGACCTTGGCGAGAAAATCCTTATATGGGATATACCAAATATGGAAGCTGTAAGTTGATTGGTTGACCACTTTCTAGAGTTTTCTCGAAAAATCTGGGTTCCATGGAACAGTATATAAGGAGCGCTTCTCGCCAAGGCAGTGAGTCAGTTCAGTTCAGTTTTCAGCCAGCTTCGCTAGTGCTTGCATTGCTCTTGAGCCTCTTTGGAAGAGACTTGCTTTATGTGTTATTGCTATACAGTTTGTACTGTGGATTTGCTATTGACAGCTGTTGTTTAAGCTGTGTTTACTGTTTGAATTGAAGCGGATACTTGGTTTATAGACCTGTATTTTTCTGGAACTTTCTGTGAGTAAACTTACTGCATTTTTGTAAGTTTGGCCTTTCATTCTCGGACAATTCACGAACCCCCAAGTACGCAACATTTCTGGTGTCAGAAGCGGGGATTGTCTGTGAATGGTTATAACTAGAGCTATGGAGAAACAGATGAAGAAACTTCTAGAAAGCTTAGCTACCCAGATGAATGAAATGAAAGAAGGGCAAAGAGAAATGAAGGAAGGACAAAGAGAGATGAAAGATAGCCTGAGTCAAGAGATGAAAGAAATGAAGGCAGCACAAGAGAAAATGGAAACATCGCAAAGAGAAATGAAAGACGGCTTGACTGAAGAAATGAAGGAAATGAAAGATACTATGGGTGAAGTCCAGGAAGAAATTAAATCTAATTAAGATGAGATGAAGAGAGAGCTTTCAACGGTGAAAGTATCAATCGAGGGTAAATTAACGGTGATGGAAAATAGAATGGATGGAATAGAAGAGAAAGTTATAAAGATAGAAGAAAGTTTTGAAGAGAAAGCTATGAAGATAGAAGAAAATGTTATGAAGGTTGAAGAGAGTGTTACGAGGATAGAACGGAGTTTCGGGGAGAAAGTTAAAGAAAATTTTGATCAGGAACTGAAAGGCAGGTTTTCAGAGATAGAAGGAAAATTGAAGAGAATAGAAGAAGATCTGGAGAGAAAAGTGGAAGAAAAGTTAGAGTCCATGCCCCAGGAAACTGAAAAGAAAGAGAGAAGAAGCCAGAATCACGAATTAATTAAGCTATCTACCTAAAACGGCAGTTCCTCCTGGCATGTATATAAGACGCAGTTTTCCATCGCAGCTGAAGCTAACGGCTGGGACTCTACCGCCAAGTCGGTCCACTTAGCAGCAGCATTACGGGGAGATGCAGCCGAGATACTGAGAAATGTTTCTAAAGAAGAAAGGAACGACTTCGAGGCCTTGACTAGAGCACTGAAGCTACGGTTTGGAGAAAAGTGTTCTAAGGATTATAGTCGCCTCCAGCTAAAGTCCCGTTACCCGAAAACGGGCGAAAGTTTGCAAGAGCTGGCAGCGGACATTCAGAGATTGTCACACCTAGCATTCTCAGACTGCCAAGCTGACACTCGAAATGACTTAGCTCTTCAGTACTTTATCGATGCTGTTCGGGATCCAGAAATTCAAAAAGCGCTGACACTCTCCAACATCAGAGACGTAGAATCAGCTTTAGGCTATGCACTTAGGATAGAAGCAGCCCAACAAGCCTCCCGTAAAGACCGCCATACCATAAGAGCAGTCTCATTAAATGATACGCCTGCTGATGAGAATGAAATGAAGAGAAGTTTCGCAGAGATCTTAAAGAGATTGCGCAACCTGGAAAATAACATAGAAATAAAGGATCGGAAGATAAAGTGCTGGGGCTGTGGAGGGGATGGTCATGTGAAGAGGAACTGCCCCGTACGACCAACTATAGGAAATCTCCCGGCTTCACCATCACTGCAGGGAAACTAAGAGGAGGGCTTGGCCATCACTTTTGGGAATGCCAGCTACCATCATATGGCATATGTGGCTGATATAAGAGATCCTTTAATCATTGGAATTGATTTCCTGAGAAAATTTAACTTTCAATTGGACTTCAAGAATAATGAACTGCATTCGAGTTCGGAAGACATCGCTGTGTTCAACACTGAAAATCAAGACATTCAGACAATTTGCCAGATAACAGCCAAGTCTGAAATTTCCATCCCTCCACACACAGAGACAATAGTTTCAGGAACACCACCTACAAAGCAATACTTCCGCTATGGACCGATTGAATACCCGAATACAGACAATAGCCCAAGAGGAGTTCTGGTAGCTTCATCTCTAGTTGATCTCTCAAAGAGTACTATTCCTGTGAGAGTCGCAAACATCAGCGATAAGGTCCGAACAGTGAAGAAGGATGAGGTGTTAGCAGCCTGCACTCCTGTAACATGCATCAACCGCCCCACGCAATCAACTGAATTCAAGTCTTCTGAACAATTAATAACGGAATGCAGAGTTAGGAAAGGAACAGAGATGTGCTGCGGAGAAGCTACTCCAAGAATTTAAAGACCTTTTTTCTCGAACACCTGAAGACGTCGGGAGAACGAACATCACCCAGCACAGAATTGATACAGGAAATCATCCTCCAATCAAACAACATCCAAGAAGACTTCCATTTGCTAAACAGGAAGAGGTCACTGAACTTCTAAGTGAAATGCAGCACAATGACGTCATCGAGCCATCAACGAGTCCTTGGGCCTCTCCCATAGTACTGGTGCGGAAAAAGGATGGTTCAACAAGATTTTGTGTGGATTATCGTCGTTTGAATGACATCACGAAGAAAGACAGTTACCCTCTTCCCAGATTTGACGACAAATTAGACACACTTGCTGGCAATAAATGGTTCTCGACGTTGGATCTGAAGAGCGGTTACTGGCAAGTAGAATTACATCCTGATGATCGTGAGAAGACTGCATTCACCACGGGACAAGGACTGTGGCAATTTAAAGTTATGCCGTTCGGATTATGTAATGCTCCTGCCACCTTTGAACGCCTGATGGAGACAGTGCTAAAAGGACTTTCCTATGAAGCCTGTCTGGTGTATTTGGATGATATTATCATTGTGGGGCGCACCTTTGAAGACCATCTACGAAACATCCGAAAGGTGCTGGAGAAACTCAGAATGGCTAACCTCAAATTGAATCCAGGCAAGTGTTTTTTGTTCCGTCGTGAAGTGAGCTACCTCGACCATATCATCTCTGCATAAGGTGTGAGAACTGATCCTGAGAAGATCTCTGCAGTCGAGAACTGGAGTCGCCCTGAAAATGTGCACCAACTACGAAGTTTCCTGGGGTTATGCACTTACTACAGGAAGTTTGTCAAGGGTTTCTCAAATATTGCCAGACCACTGCACAAGCTGACGGAAGCCAAACAGAAGTTCCTGTGGAGAGATGAATGTGAAAAAGCGTTCAAGCGACTTAAAGAGGCCTTAACATCATCGCCTATCTTGACATATCCACAGCCCGACAGACAGTTCATACTTGATACAGATGCCAGCCATGAGAGTGTCGGTGCTGTTCTGTCGCAAGAAATTGATGGTCAAGAACATGCCATTGCCTATTGGAGTAAATGCCTGTCTAAACCGGAGCGAAATTACTGTACCACCAGGAAAGAGCTACTCGCCATCGTAAAAGCCATAGAACATTTCCATCATTACCTCTATGGCAGAAGATTCCTGCTCCGGACTGACCATGCATCTTTAACGTGGTTGCTCCAGTTCAAGAACCCGGAAGGACAGATTGCCAGGTGGATACAACGCCTGCAGGAATATGACTTCGAGATACGTCATCGTAAAGGGACTCTACATGGTAATGCAGATGCCTTGTCACGGAAGCCCTTCTCGGAAAGCTGCAAGTACTGCTCTAGAGCCGAACAGAAATACCTGCCGATAAATCCGGTTGCCTGCCAAGTTACTGTCTCAACACCATCAGATCAAGATCCCGATCCATGGAGTGACGAAGAACTTAGAAAATCCCACTTGGAAGATCCTGACATAAAGCCAATATTACAGCTGAAGGAGACGACCAGCAACAGACCTATCTGGCAGGACATTTCCAGATTTAGTCCCATTACGAAAAGTTATTGGGCACTTTGGGACTCTCTTCATATCAGAAACGGCGTATTATACAGAAAGTGGGAATCTGATGATGGGAAAAGCTTCAAATGGCAGATTTATTACCAAGATAAAAAATTCCAGCTGTTTTAGAACAACTGCAGAAAGTTCAGGAACGCTTCTACTTTTGCAAGGCAAAGGAGGATGTGGAGAAATGGTGGAAATCCTGTGATGCTTGTGCGGCACGTAAAGGCCCGCAGAAACGAAGTCGAGGAAGACTGCAACGGTATAACGTAGGAGCACCATTTGAACGGATTGCAATCGACATCTTGGGTCCTTTGCCACGGACCTCCAGTGGAAATAAATACATCCTCGTCGTGATGGACTATTTCACCAAGTGGCCTGAGGCATATCCCATTCCCAATCAAGAGGCATGCACAGTCGCAGAGGTCCTACTGCAGCAATGGGTGTCAAGGTACGGCACGCCCCTACAACTTCATACCGACCAAGGTAGGAACTTTACCTCTGATGTTTTCAAAGGAACTACTCGGCATAGACAAAACCCGGACAACACCCTTACATCCCCAGTCGGACGGCATGGTCGAGAGGTTCAATCGTACCATCCTGAATAACCTCTCCCTTCTAGTATCAAGGAACCAGCAAGATTGGGACTTGAAGTTGCCATTGTTCCTGCTGGCTTATCGAAGTGCTGTCCATGAAACCACCGGCTATACTCCAGCCCAGATGCTGTTTGGACGTGAACTGTGTCTCCCTTGTGATCTCCTGTTTGGTTGTCCACCCGATGCGCCTTCATCGCCCGAGGAGTACATCCAGGATCTCCAGGCACGATTTGAGGACGTTCACAACTTTGCTCGGGAGCGAATTCACATTGCAACGGAGAAAATGAAGACAAGGTACGATCTAAAGGCTACGCAACATGAGTTTCAGGAAGGAGAGAAGGTCTAGTTCTGGGACCATACACAGTCTTAAAAAGGCTGAATGACGTAGTGGTGCGGATCACGAAAACACCTTCATCAAAACCGAAGGTGGTGCACTATAATAGGCTAGCCAAGTACCACAAGTAACGGTAATATTAAAATTAAAAATGTAAATACTGGTAAAATTTGCGCATGCGTAATGTAAATATTTCTATATAGATACTTGTACATATTTGTGAATTTTATAAATATTTCTCACTTGATTTTTGTTTCTATTTTGACGTTATATGCAACTTAGTTTTGTATTTGAGATTGTGTAAATTTGTTTAGTTTCGCCTCTTAACCAAGGGTTGCACTGCCCGGGACGTGCAGTCCTTGGGAGGGGGGTAGTGTTACAAAATTGTAAATAATTGTGTTTATTTTTGTATAAATTCTTTCAAAGAGGCTTAGTAAGTTGATAAAGTGCTAGTTTTGTGCATTTCTAGTCGTCTTAGCGTTGAAATAGCCTTATTTTCCCTTAAAAACGCATTAAAAAGCCCCAATAATGCAGGTAATGGTTTTGGCGCCAAATTTGGCGACTTTTTCCCACCTTGGCGATTTTTTTGGCGACCTTGGCGAGAAAATCCTTATATGGGATATACCGAATATGGAAGCTGTAAGTTGATTTGTTGACCACTTTCTAGAGTTTTCTCGAAAAATCTGGGTTCCATGGAACAGTATATAAAGAGCGCTTCTCGCCAAGGCAGTGAGTCAGTTCAGTTCAGTTTTCAGCCAGCTTCGCTAGTGCTTGCATTGCTCTTGAGCCTCTTTGGAAGAGACTTGCTTTATGTGTTATTGCTATACAGTTTGTACTGTGGATTTGCTATTGACAGCTGTTGTTTAAGCTGTGTTTACTGTTTGAATTGAAGCTGATATTTGGTTTATAGACCTGTATTTTTCTGGAACTTTCTGTGAATAAACTTATTGCATTTTTGTAAGTTTGGCCTTTCATTCTCGGACAATTCACGAACCCCAAGTACGCAACAATAATATTGTGTATTATTCATTTGTTTTGCTCATATTTAAACAAAATATGAAATTAGTTAACTAAAATATTCTTAATTTATTTATATTAATTAATTTGAAAAAACTGAATGTTCGCTTTGTATTCATGGAATTTTCGAAAATTTCAAATTTAACGTTTTTAATTTGTTAATATAGCTACTGAAAACATAAAACTAGTCAATTGAAATATTTTTTAACATTTTAAAATATAAATGGGAAATAATAAATATTCTCCCATTACTTATAGTTTTCAAGATTTTAAGGTTGAATATTATTGTTTATTTTATTTTATTTTATTTATTTATTTTTAAAAATAACCCAAAATATAAAACAAATTAATAAAAGAGAATTATTTATTTATTCATATTGAATTTCCGTAATAGAAGATTTAAAAGTTCTTCTTATAATCACAAATTTTTAAATTTTAAGTATTATTTATTTGTTAATCTTACAGCTACATAAAATATAAACAACCTATATAAAAAATATTATTCGCTTATTCATATTAAACTAATTTAAAAGGAAGGTTGTAAATGTTTCTCCAATGCTAGGGAATTTTTGAAAGCGTAAAACTAAATATTATTCATTTGTTTATTTTACAATTACCCAAAATATAAAAGTAGCTAACTAAAAAGTATTATTTTAAAGTAATTTAATCATATTAAATTACTTTAAATGGAAGGTAAAAACGTTCCCCTAATGCTAGTACAATTTACAAAAGTTTAAAACTGGATATTATGCAATTGTGCATTTATCTTAAAATTACCTAAATAGAAGGCAATAAAATATACTCAGCATTCCACTTCAGAAGACCTCGAATGAAATCTTTACTTTGTCCACCTTCCCTTGATGGTCCAGATGTCGACTACTCGTCCCCGTCGGGTCAATTAGGAGATAATTACCCTCGAAACCCTACAGGGGGTGAGTATGGGAGATCACAAGAGCGCAAACATCGTATACATAAACTGGTGGTGACTCAGTAAATGAAGTAACTGAAAAGTATTGGGGTTCAGATAAACAGAATAACAGCTGAAGAATAGTGTCATTGAATAGTGGAAAACCGCAATTGTTGCTTAGAGTATTTATTTGTGACGGGTGGATGTTTGCATATGACAGCTTTATTATTTAATATAAATTATATCATGCGTGCAATCATACTCCGCTATACCGTTACATGTAATTACAGTAATATTATTTTAGGGTATATTTAATGATATAAATCAAAATGTATAGGAATACCGTATATTTAAAGTGATACTATTTAGGAATGTATTATAAGAAAGCTAATATTAACCCATTAACCGTCAAGCCTGAAATAATGATTTTTTTTTTTTTTTTTTCCTAAATACTACAAGCAGTAACACTTATTATTTTGGTCATATATAACAATAATTTAAAATAAAATTATGAAAATTTGTCCTACCTTACTAAACATAGAGTGTTGTATTTGTATAACTTAAGCAGAAGAAGAGTATAGAATTAATACAAATAAATGCCTACAGAAATTTCCTTGAGGAAGTATAAAACAGCAAAAACTACAGATGACTTCAAAAGTAATTATTTTCTTATAAACGATTTTTTTTACAAGTTATGTAAACTCATTCAAAAATGAAATTTTTCAAAAGTTTGAAGAGTACTTCAAGTTTGAAATTCATTTTTAAGCATAAAATAATTTTTCAGATCATTTTTTTTTTAATAAAATAAACATCTACTATTTTCCTACTTAAAAACAATATTCAATACAAAATATTTGTTTTATTTTTTGTTAAACGCAATTATTTGTGATGCTGCGTGAACGCAACACTAGCGGCTAATGGATTAAATTACAGTAAAGATATGTTGAACTTTGAATAAATGCGCTTTGGAATGAAATTCCGGCATTATGCAATTAATAGAGAACAACAAATTCTACATAAATAAATTTGAAATGTCATTGACTCATTCATTCATTGATACATACATAAATTTATTTATCAACCCCGGGTCCAAACCGCTTAAGCTAAAAATGTGCCGTTTGGAAAATAGATTCCTTTTATCGTGTAGGGTTTCGATTAGAAGTTTGCACGGGCCGGGTTCGGGCCGAATTTTTGAATTTGCTCTCGCGTCGGGCCGGGCTCGGCCTTAAAATTTTTTTTCAGGCTCGGGCTTAGTTTTTTCGTGTACATTCGGGCCGGGCCTAAATGAAATTTTCTCCGGGCCGTGTCGGCCCGAAGCTTTTTCTGGTTTCCTCGTTAATCAACGAAAAAGGAAAATGGTAAAATATTTCTTCAGTCATTTATTTTACATAATTTTACAGGCTGGTATGTCGCATAAAGTTCTATTTTGTTAAAAAGCATCTGTAACTTCAATTTAATTGTCTATCAGTCTGTCAGTCCGAAATCTGATTTTTCGCAAATATTTTTAGCAAGCCTCGAAATTAATATATTTTATTTAAAGTAGTAACATGGTTTCCTATTCAAAATAGTATGCATGTCACTACCAGTTTGCGTACATGTACATAACAAAAGAAATTAGATACGTTACTGTGTATAAGGCTTTGTTTTTTATGATCTGTTGCGTTTATTGGTATAAAGGCTATAAAAATCTTTCCGCTGAAACTTTTTCCTCTAAAGCTCCTTTTCCTTTTCTTCAATGGACAAAAGTAGCATCATTTTTATCATAGGCAAAATTAACTTTTCTATTGAATATGGTTGGATTAACATTAAAGTTTTGTTTACCGGAACACATGAAAGATTCGGATACATTTACGGTATATAAAATGAAATGCTTGAAAGTGCATTTTTAGTAGTATTAACCATTTTAAATAGCTTCCTATATTATTTGATGAATGCTAATGTTTTCTATTTGACTTTCTATTTGTCTTTGTGCCTTGTCTATAATAATGAATTTCTGTTTATATATAATTGTCTTGTAAAAGTTCAGCAGTTTTGTTAATGAACGTACTATTGTTTGGTTATATAAAACCTCTGCAAAACACATACTAAAAATCTTTTCCATAGAAAGGCATTCATTTTTTTTTGTTGTTGTTGTTATTTTACATATTTTTGAATCGGGCCGGGCCGGGTCGGACCTGATTTTATCGTTTTTTGTCCGGGCCGGGCCATATACCGTTAAAAAATAAACGGCCCGGGCCGGGCCGCATTTTTCGACTTCATTACGGGCCGGGCCGGGTAAGCAAAGCTTTCGTGCGGGCCGGGCCCGGGCATCGAAATTCCGGCCCGTGCAGACCTCTAGTTTCAATATGTACCACCTTAATGAAATCTAACACTTAAAAGATTCAAAAGTGATGTCGACGTTTTTTAACCTTTACACCGTGCCTTTACTTTGGTTTTGCAATAGAAGCTACAAATTTAGCAAAATATGTCCTCTTATAGGCTTCACTTAAGATAAAAGATTTACATTTTCCGAAATTTAAAACTTAAGAAATTGAAAAGGGGTGCCTAACAGTTCCGATCCTTCTTCGCACGTGGAAGGTTCCAGTAGTATCCCGCAGAAGCTTGAAGTTTAGCAAAATGTTTCTTCATAGGCCCTAATTAAGATAAAAGAAGAGGAACTTCTGAATTTAAAACTTAAGAGGCGAAAGAGAACACAAAGTAGTTCCACTCGGTCTTCTCAAGTGGAAAATCACAGTAATATCCAGTAGAAACTTGAAGTAAAACGTCTCCTCATAGGCCATAATGAGAAGACGTTTGGAAAAATTAGTTAGTTTAGTTTGGAAAATGCTCAAAACTAGAAGGACTCCATTTTCAGGATACGTACAATTATCCAATCCTCCAGTAAAAGCTGCAAAATTGCATAATCACAAGGTTTCGGAACTGCAGATTTGTATTAAGGGAAAAAAAAAAAAAAAAAAAAAAAAAAAAAAACAGTGTATGTCCTTATCTTGCGACAATACCCAATATTGAAACGAAGAAAAAAATAAATAAATAAATGATTTTAACAATTCATAGATTTACTCTATCAGATTATATATATACATGCATATATATATACCGTGCGAAGAAGGGGTATAATTACTAGAAATTCTTGATATCAGAATTGCGACAAATGATGGATGACGTAAGTTTGAGTATTTAAATATTTCTCACGTACAAATATTATTTTTCATCCTTCCGTATTTCACTACTAGAAAAATCGGCAATGCTAAGTAATAAACAATTTTATTTTAATCAAAATTTAGCACGAAATATTAAATAATAAAAACATGCTCGAATTTACTTTTTTTTTTTTTTTTTTTGGCAATAGCTTACTTTTGGCACAACCTTTCACTATGCTACAAAAGTACAAATTTTCTCTTTTAATTACTTTCCACGTGCGAAGAATGGGTAAAACCGCAATTATTTAACTAAAATTGGTCCCCTTTTTCAAATATAATGTATTAATAGAAAATAGTCTTTTATATTGTTTTATTTAATTATTTATTTATTTTTGTATACTAGGAAGATATTTATCTTATCTAACGTTTCAAATCTCTCTAAAACAGTAGATCATTAAGAAATTAATTTCTGCAAAAACGTCAAAATTTCACTTTACAACCATCATCTAAATACAAATATAAGTTGAAATAAAACACTTCTGTTGAAAATAATAATAATTGCTATTATTTTTAAAGTAATTATTTTTATTTATTTCTTCAAAGTAAAACTACTTATTAATGTCCTGCTTTTATTAAACAGGCAATGGCGTATTCAGTATCATCCATTAATCTAAATAATGCAAAATCTAAATAATCTAAATAGGTAAATTATACACACGCAAATATATTATTTTAATATATAAATATATATATATATATATATATATATATATATATATATATATATATATATATACATATATATATATATATATATATATATATATATATATATATTGTTTTATACTTTTATACATATTATTTTAAGGATCGAGAAATATATTAATAGATTAATTATTATTTAATTACTATATATTACTTTTTGTTAATTATCTAAATTGTAATAAAATTTATCTTAAATTTAAAACTTTTCCTTTCTTTTTCCTTTCTTTTTTTCTTCTTTCTCTCTCTCTCTCTCTCTCTCTCTCTTTTTTTTTTTTTTTTTTTTTTTTTTTTTTTATTGTACTATTAAATGTGTAATGTAATCTAAATACTTTTGTAATAGAACATATTTTATCTGTCTAGATGACAGCATCACTGAAATTTGTGTCAAAAAGGTGAATTTTTTTTTCTACTTTTCATTTAAAAACAAATTAACTTATACAGTTATTGTTTAAATAAAATTTTCCTCATTAATAGTGTTGCAAATATTTACGTACTAAATTTTAAAAGTTTTTATTAAATTAAACATAAAGCATTTGAGATGATTCAAAAACATTCACCTGCAAATTTGAGATTCGTCTAACGAAAAGCATCCAATTAAAACTATTTAATCTTGCCAGAAAGAAGTAATTTTTTAGACTTATTTTAAATAACATTTAATTTTTAGTACAACAGGGTGTCCTATTTCTTTCAGATAGCGATTTTCCGTTGTCGCTTTTTTTTTCTTTCTTTTCACTTTAACGTGCAAGTATTTTTGTTTTTATTAAAAATATATAAGGCTGAAAGTTTGTTATGGTATCAATCTGGATTACTAGATTTTATCAAGAATTGGTGCATTTTTGAATAAAGACCAAATCTAGTTTTTACTCTATTTTTTAATTCGATGGGATAATTGATTAAAAAATATATTAAGTAAAAACTCCATGTTAACTTTAAAGTTATTTAAAAGAGAAAAACAAGTTTATACAAAAAAAAAAAAGGAATAAGGGAATATCTATTTTATTTTATTTATTTATTTATTTATTTTTATGTCAAAAACAAACAAATAAACAAACATAGAAAAAAAATATTTTAATTGTTTTAGTATTATATTTTCCTTTTGTGTTATCATGTTTACCTCCAATTTGAACATGTTTTCTAGACTAAGACGTAAACGCGTTAAATTTCTTAACCATTTGAAATTTCTCCCAAAGTGTATATAATAATGTTATTTCAAATTTTATTCAATTACAGTGTTCTTTTCCTGTTACTGGTACAGTTTATAAAGCCTTAGTTTGCTCAATATTTATTGTCTTAAATTCTTGTTTTTCTATATTTTGATCTCTACTAATATATGCGTATAACTGCAGGTTTTAGAAATTATTTGATTTTTTTTCTTTCATTTATTAAAAAAGTGACAAAATTGTATAATTTTCACAAATTTTAAGGTTAATGCTCTACTGCGAGATTTATGATTTTAAGGTTATTTTGTTTGCATTTTACTTATTTACCCCAGAGGCAAGTTTTTTGCGGTATAGCGATTAAAAGAAAAATAAAAACTTTTTTTTTTTTTTTCATCCTAGTAGTTAATGCGAAACAAGAATAATACAAATGTAAAAGACGATTAAAATAAAATAATTTGAAACAGTTAACAAAGTTATATAATTAAAATATAATAATTATTATAATATTTATCCACATTGGAAATAATTATAATTGAGTAGTCAGAAGTGTGAATGAATTTTTTATTTCATCTAGTAAATTTAATTTTCAAAGAAACTTCAATTTTTACATTTCCTGCAAATTTTCTTTTATAAATTCAGTTGCTGCAGAGAATTTTTGATATATATATATATATATATAAACTTTTATAGAGAAAATTGATAATTTAAAAAATTGAAATCATTGTTAATGATACACGAAATTTAGTTTAAAATTTCTATATCTGAACCTTTTAAAAATGTTGAAAATTATTTTAAAGGTACTTTCAAATATACAGGATTATTATCAGTATTATTAGCATTTTTTCACTTAGAATAATTTCAATATTTCCATATAAGGTCAAACTTACACATTTTATAGTTAAAATGATTTGCATATTTTTATATCATTTATAGTGCGAGGTTCTATCATATTATACAGTATACATTACAACTAATTTAATGCATACTACTTAATTTTATGGCTGAGTACTTGTTAAAATATTTATATACTTACATTATGAACAGCAAAAGAGAATGATTTTGTATATACATAATTCATACATATCGACTCGTTATCATGGTCATTTTCAAATTAAATCAGTAATTATTTTGGCTCCTTTCAACTGAAATTTAACGAAACATTCGGAAAAGATATACATGAATCATGACTGGCGCATCCTTCACGGGGTCAATTAGAACACAATTAATGCAATTGATAGCGTGTGGAGGATCCATTCTGAGTGGTGAAGCAACAAGAGTTTGACAGTGTGAATAGATATTGTAAGTGGCATAATAAATTTGACGAACGTTCCTAAATGTCTTGCTAACTAAACAGCGTAGACTGATTGGCACAGCATAGTTTTAGACGTTAACAAATAATCTTTGATTGTCAGGGTATATTTGAAAAGCTGCAATTTTGCATAAAATAAATAGTTGTAAATGATTTTGACGATATATTAGAAATGTTGAACTGCGCTAGTATCATTTTATTAAGGAGTTAATGAAAGATTATATATATTTCCTGTGGTTAATTGTAAAATTAAAATATATCTGTGCATATAAATGTAAATATATTTATACACTGTTAAATATGATTTTCATATTATTGGTACTTACATTTTTTAAATAATTATAATCATAATTATCGAAACTTGTTTTTTTTTTTTTTTTTTTTTTTTTTAATGATTGGATAAATAGGAGAATTTAAATGGTCGTAAATCTTTAAAAACATTTGTTGTGTAAGTTGTATTTATCTAGTTCTTACACTGTTAAAAATTTCTGTAAATTTAATGTAAATATTTATCCAAAGTCTCAGTAAATTTACAGTAATTCTTAGTTAAAAGTGAATAATCGAGATTCTCAATATTTATTCGGTATTTTTACCTAATTTTATTATTTAATTTTTTAATTAAAATTAAAAACGACTGTTTCTACTTTAAAAAAAGCATTCCAAGTCCGAAATATATTCTCACCAATAATTAATTAAATTAATATTAATTATTAAAATGAATATATAAAATAAGTTTTTTAACATCTCCGTTTATTTTTCTCTGTAATTTTAAGTAAGACTTAAAGAATTTAAGATAATAGATTACACAGAGTTTTCTGTTGAAATTTTTAACAGTGTGGGAACTTTACAATTTTATTTATTTTATTTTATTTTATTTTATTTTATTTTAGTTAACTGAAAAATTCCTACAAAACAGTTTTTTTTTTTTTTTTTTTTTTTTTTTTATTCCTGTCTTCACGTACCAGGCAGCTGACACGATTCATTTAAAATTATGTTAGTAATAATAATAATAATAATAATTTAAATAATAATAATAATAATAATTTAATATAGTTTATTTATTTATTTTTTCTTAAATATAAATTCTTTCATGACAAATACTTATCCTTAAAACATTTATTTAATAGAGAGGAAATGTTATTTCAGAAAATTGATATACTTTTCAATAAACAGCCAGATACGAAATAAGTTACTATTCTTTTATTATAGAATTCGAAAACGTAAAAACAGAAATTCTAATGCATTTATCACGATGTTTTCTTTTGAAAAATATCCCACAAACAAACTAAAGGGAAATAAATGTGATTTTCATGTAAGTTTTGCGGCTTGAAAGACTTCAGCGGTCTGTATTCATTCATCATACTTTGCTCTATTCAGTTTTTCCCCTGTATTAGAATAATGTCAAAGAAAATATTTGGAAAGACATATTGTGCAAAAATGTAAAAGATTTCTTTATAATATTTAATAACAGAGGGATAACAAAATATCTATGATGTGTGCATAGAAATCGTAGTTTCAGGTATTTCATATCAGCGAAATACATTTAAATCGTAGAAGTCTTATTGAAAATGCGAGTGCAAATTTATTTTTTATTTGGATTTCTTTCAGAATTTTTTTTAATGTTTAATAGGGTACAGGAGAGTAAATTTCGAATATTAAATAAATATTATTCGTCTTAAATAAATATTGTGGAACTTTCATTTGTGTGAAAATGACAAAAATTCAGTAAAATATATAAAATGCACAAATAAGAACTATAATTCCAGTTTAAAAAAAAATATTTTGGAATTTAAAACTATGTTTAATTAATTAATATTACTTTTTTTTCAGGTCTTATAACTAAATTAATAATTTATCATATTTTGTAACAATTAAAGCCCATTAAATACACATTTTATTGAATTTGTAAAACTTGAAAAGTTAATAATTCAAACTTTTTGTAATTGGCTGCCTGAAAAATTTAGTAAGAAATTTATTTTATTTATTTATTTATTTATTTATTTATTTATTTATATTAAACAGACGTAATTAAATCATCCTGTTAAATTAATCATTCAGAAATTTCTGACCAATAAAAAACAATGTTTTCTTTTATCAGGTACAATATTCAATTAATTTTGAAGTTTTGAAACTGAATTCAAATGGGGTTATTCACATGACTACAGTAGTAGCTCTTAAAATTTTTGAAATCGAACCGCATTAAAAAAAAAAAGGAAAAGGAAAAAGAAAAAAAAATGCATGTGCAGTTCTGTAATTCAATTCAAATAATCTTAATTCCATTTCTATAATTAGAACAGTGGTTCTTAAACTTTTTGAAATCGTAACGCATTTAGATCCTTAGAAATAAATAAATAAATATTCCAACTCAATTCAAATTAGGTTATTTACATTTATAGTGACTGCAACTGAGGCTCTCTAATTTTTTGAAGTCGGAATGCATAAACCCCTCCTTCCTCCCCCACCCCATCAAAAAAAAAAAAAAAAAAAAAAAAAAAACCTACGTACAGTTGTGCAATTCTATTCAAATGAGGTTATTTACATTTCTGTGACTAGAACAGTGGCTCTCGAAGTTTTTTAAGTCGGAACGCATTAAATCCTTAAAGAAAAATAAATAAATAAATAAATAAATAAAACTGTAGACGCAATTTTAAAACATAATTCGATTGAGGTGCAAAAACAAACTGCACCAATTGAACGAGTTTTGACTTTACGAACACACTCATTATCTCGTTATTTACATATGACTATCGCACTACAGCAGTGGTTCTGAAAGTTTTTGAAATCAGAACGCATTTAAATCTGTGATATATATATATATATATATATATATATATATATATATATGTGTGTATATAAAGTTGCAGGCGCAGTTGCAAAAATCCCATTATTTTGAAGAATAATAAATGGTATAAGTTGTTTCTTCATCATAGTCCAGTTGATAATCTTTTGGTGCTACAGGAATAGGTAGAATTCCCGTGCGGAATCAAACAGATCCAACAGCTGAAGAGATGTTCAGATAGGTTATATTTTTCAACTTTTTATGAATTCCTTGCCGATTAGGTGGAATCTCTACAAATCATGGGCATTGCAAAGGGCATTAAACGACCTTTCCCATTATTCTAATTTCGCAAGTTAATAACATGTTTTAACTTAATCACCGATTCCTCGAATCGGCAACCAATATAATGTGATATGCCGTTTCAATTAGTAGTGCGATATACGATTTTTAGAGATTGATTGATTGATTGCACCCACTGGCCACTGCAAAACGGCGTAATTTATGGCAGTAATGCGGCCATGGGGGAAACATCTAATGATCCCGAGGTCTCTCCTAACCAGCTATTCCCTCGTGTGGACAGCCTGAGGAGGCCTCTGGGAGGATCGAGAACCCAGTTTGTTGAACTTTAAATTAGTTACAAGTATAAAAGAATTCTTTGAACACATTTGATATATTTTGTTTGCCTTAGAATAGTAAATTCAAGACCATTAACTACAGTCGGGAGCAAAAGTATCCGAGCACTAACAAAAATTTCTGTTAAAAAAAAAGTGCACTTATACAGTTTTGTTAAATAAATCCTTGTCGAATCCTGTTTTTAGTCAGTCTAAGAACATGGTTCGACAAGGATTTTCTTAACAAAACAGTATTAAGTATCCTTTTTTTACATAGGAATTTTTGCTAGTACTCGGATACTTTTGCTGCCGATTGTAAATGAATATGATAAGCCCGCAGAAAAGTTAGAATTTATATTTTATATTGAAGAATTGAGAAATTAGAGTATTGTAGCCATCTTTTATTGGTGCGTAGTTTTTAGGGTTATTAAAAATTTGAAATGAGTTTTGACGTATTGCTAGTTTTTTGTTAATTTTAAAATTGGGTTTTAGTAGTGGAGATTTTTCCATTATATAATGGTACGGTAACCTCTTTTTCCACATGTGCAAAGAACATTTGATTTTTTACTGATCTTATGTAGAAAAGTCGGAAAACATTCGTGACCCGTATTGTAATATCCAATAACCTGATTTTCACAAATATTAGATAAATTATCTCCAAAAAAGACAGTTAAATTAAAATACGAGCCATTTGCTATTTAGATTAAAACTACTTTAAAAACATAATTGTCAAAAATTAAACTTTATTTAAAACATTTACACGTTGTAAACGTGCAATAAAATACCTGATGATGCTTTGATATTTCAAAGCGAAAAGCTTTGGATAATTTTTTTAAATGCTTTAGAAAAAGTTAAATGTTAGACAAACGTGTTTTTATTTTTTTTAATTTAATCAGATATAAGAGGTGTCCACCTTATTAATGAATTCGTAAGTTGCTCTTCCTTTAGAAGAGGACGACCATTCTGACTGCCTATCGTAGTTTACCTTTCAGTATATTTTTAATTAAGGATAACTAAAATGATAGATGCAGATGATTGGTTGTGCGTTCTGGCGAGGTCGCTTTCCTCGCTAGACGATCAGCTAACTCGTTTCTAAAAGAGCCAATGTCTGCCCTTGTCCACTGAATTGTTACTTGTTTATAGGGATTATTTAAAAGTTTACTGTAGCAGTTTAGGATTATTTCAAATTTGGGGAGAGTATGATTAATGAGGGGTATAGTTGAGTAACTGTCTGAAAGAATTAGCAGAGAATTTGGTTGGGTGCTTAGTGAACAGAACCAATCTATGGCTTCTATTATTGCTGGAAGTTCGACCTGGAAAACCGTATTTAAGTGATGGAGCTTAATGTTTCGTTGATAAATTAAATCTGAATAAAAAATCTGAGAAAAATGCGAATGCGACACCATCTAGGGTCTTAGAACCATCTGTATATACAGTCAGAGGGTGAGAAGGAGCGGATTCTTCAATAAATAAGTTTGTAAGGTTAAAATAACTTGGAAAGTTGTCGGTGGGAATTGGTAATAAGCGATTTTCGTAGCAGATTTTTATATTATACATGAAGTATGAATGATTATTTAAAATTTCAAATTTACGATTGTCTTTTTGTAACAAGAGGGTAATTGGAGGAGAGCCTGAAATTACGTATAGGGCATCGTTTGATGTACTTTTGTATGATCTGAGAGTTAGAAGTAGCGTTAAGTGCTGGGCTGATTTCAATTTTTTTACCCCATGGGAATTAAGATCCCCGAACCCCACTTGATAACCATAGGTTAGCTGTTTGAGTGTTACTGTTTCGTACCAAATTTTTAGGAATGTTCTCCTATATACTTTACCTTTTGATCTTATTAGATTGAGAGTAGAAATGAACAATATTAATTTAGAGCGAAGTTGTTGGCGATGCTCTAGCCAGTTGAATCTAGAGTCTAGTGTTAGACCCAAGTACTAACTTGACATTTTAACTGGAAATGAAATGTTGTTGATTTTAAACATTGGATTTCTATTTAACAGGAGATTATTTTTACAATTCCCCGTTATCATGAAAATGTTTTTTGTGGAGATACTGTTAATTATAGCATTGTACAAATATTTACGAAGTGATTTACTAATTGATTTGAATTTACCTCCAACTCCTGCCTTGCGTTGCCCACCGTTAAAATACAAAAATCGTCAGCATAAGCCACGATTCTGTGGTCCATCCTTCCATAGTCCGAAATAATTTTGTTGGCTACTAATATCCAGAGAAGAGGGCCCAAGCAGGAACCTTGAGGGCAATCTTTAACAGTCTGAAATCACTTGAAATGATCAGAGAATTGCTCACATACAAACCTATTATAGATGTAATTTGTGAAAATCGCGTTCAAATAGGTTGGAAGGGGTGAGTCGATTATCAGGGTTGTCAAGAGATCTCATCCCGTAGAGTCGAAAGCGAAAGTTATATCGAAAGAAATTATGGATACATATTTTAATTTAGTTATTAAATCAGATTTTATTGCTTTTAATATTAGTGGTGCCGTTATCTTGATCTTTACCTCCCCGAAGCCATGTTGAGCAACATCTAGAAAAGAGGAGTTTTCCGACAGGATAAAGGAAAATTTATTATTGAAGAAGAGTTGTACTTAAAATAAATGATGATTTGAAGCTGTACTAATTAAATATATTCTTAATATATACAGGGAAAATTATCGGAATGTTTATTTCTATTGAAGGTCTACGTTCCTTTAAGGCTATTTTTTTCTCGAATTCAAATATCCCCATAGGATTTAATAGCCAATAAAGGCACATGTACAATTACCTACCTCTCTTAAGGATCACATATGTTGAGAGCAGATAATGTTAATTTTTCAATAACTCATATATAGTGAAAAGAGGTAAATGATAAGACTTCATATTTCTGAATGCACATACTTAGAGATGGAAGCTCAAACTTGGTTAACTAATAAATGGTTTAATTCGGTTTAACTTGTTTAACTTATAAATTGAAAAATTCAATGGTTTCTAAATAGGATAGGTTAAATTTAAATGCTAAAGTTAAAATTTTAAACTTATATATGATTAAAACTAAAAGTTAAAATTAACATAAATTACTAGAGACACTTTTTTACTCAGAAATGATATTAAGCCGAATAATGTGTTCCTATATATAAAATAAAGGGGGGGGGGTATTGCTACGAAGTACGAAAAGTTATAACTAAAATTATAAATAGCACAAAAAGAAGTGTGTTTTTCTCTATCGAAGAACGTTCGTCAAAACATTGGAAAGTGGTTAAAATCACGTTCACTGTCGTATCACATTAAAATGTCAAACATCTTATATTTTAACTAATATTATTTTTAATAATAAACTTTATTTTATGTAAACAGCTCATTACTGCGATTAAATGAAAGAGTAAAAAATAAAAAAAAAAAAATATTCAAAATACAGGGCACTTTCATCCCTGTATAACTTTATTTATTTATATATTTTTGATAATACAAAGATAAAATGTAATGATTCAGTTAAAATATTTTAATTTTGTTGACACTTGTAAAAAGTATTGAAATTATTCTTAGTCAAAATTACAATATATATATATATATATATATATATATATATATATAAATTATATATAAATAAGCAAAATAATTAAAGCCAGATGAAAAATTAATCCCAAAACACATGAGAGCTTTCATCAGGGGAGCTTCCCCATGTAGGGAAAGGAATATGAGAAGTTTCTGACGAAACGCTGGTAATTTAACCAAAAAACACGTTTCTAGCCCTCAACTTTTCACAAATGGAGCAAGACCATACAGCAAACGAATTAATACAAAGCATAAAAAGCAACTAAATTCAGAAATCAAGCACAAAATATAATACATCAATATAAAATACAAGAATATAAATGACATTCTTGTATTTTATATTTTATATATTATATATTATTATTTATATTCTTCTATTTTATATTGATGTATTATATTTTGTGCTTATTTTCTGAATTTAGTTGCTTTTTATGCTTTGTATTAATTAAAATTCGTTTGCTGTATGGTCTTGCTTCCATCTGTGAGAAGTTGGGGGCTAGAAACGTGTTTTTTGTTTAAATTACCAGCGTTTCGTCAGAAACTTCTCATATTCCTTTCCCTACATGGGGGATCTCTCCTGATGAAGGCCCTCATGTGTTTTGGGATTAATTTTTCATCTGGCTTTAATTATTTTGCTTATTTATTATAGTTTTATATTTCCTTTTGCTGCATTTGCGCATTGGTTTATAAAAACTTTGTTCTAGTTCTATATATTTAATAATTCAAGTTTTACTCCATCCTATATTTAAATTTTATCTTATATATATATATATATATATATATATATTTTTTTTTTTTTTTTGAGAGAGAGAAATATATATATATTTAGATAATCCAAAAACGTTGATCTACGTAAAGGTTGTCCTTTTCGTTTTTCAAAGCACAGTTTTTCAAACGTTTTTGAAACTAACTAAGAACAGTTTAATATGTATTCATAATATACATTATCTACCAATAAGTATTGGGCACATTCGAATTTAGACGTTTTGACAAATACCTGAAAAAATTCTTTAGGAATCACTTTGTATCTTAGGGAGTATAAAAAACATGTTAGACCTCCTATATTTCAGCAAAAGTTTTTTCCTGAAGAAGAAAGTACAGTCGGTAACAAAAGTGTCCGAACACTAGCAAAAATTCCTATGTAAAAAAAGTACACTTCATACTGTTTTGTTAAATAAATCCTTGTTGAATCCTGTTCTTAGTCAGTGTAAGAACAAGATTCGATAAGGATTTATTTAACAAAACCGTATGAAATGTACTTTTTTTACATAGGAATTTTTGCTAGTGTTCGGACACTTTTGTTACCGACTGTAGTATGAGTTAAAAAAAAAATCAAAATGTTTTGCATCACCCTTTAAAAAGTAATATTCGAAATGCATTTTGACTGTAGCATGTGGTTATAAGGATTTATTTTATTTAATTTTCCGTATAATTTTTTTATGTGCTTAACGCTAACGTTCATGAAGATATAGACCTTTTTTTTTTTTTTTTTTTTTTTTTTTTTTTTTTTTAAAGAATTTGCATTTTTTTTTTCATCTTTAAATTATAAGATGTAGGGTATTAGATCCAGTGCAAATCAATTTTTAGTAAACTTATCATACTACATTAAACACAGCTTACTGCAACCAGAAATCAAAAATTGTTAAATATCTTACGAAATATGGGCATTTGTACTAAATATTTTTTTACTACGCATACGCAAGCTTTATAAGAATTTCATTTGCATCATTTAATAGCCAAGAGTATTGATATACCTATGTGAAAACACTAAAGAAACATCGTGTAAATTCAAACAGTTATGAGTTATAAAATGAATAAAATTTCTGTTCCTCTCAAAACAAAAGCTAAATTATAGGGAGTTTTACTCACGTTTTCATTTTGATTCAATCAATGCTCAATTGTAATACAGTATTATCTGATTGTAAATAAATATTCTTTAACCACATTTCTTGCGACCATGAAAGCTTCTCCGCAAGTGTGGATTGAACGAATCCAGTGTTAAAATAGGGATGACTGAGAGAAAACAAGCGATAAGGGAACACCGAATAACTGGATGTTTGCCAAATAACTACCTCTCGGGCAGTTTTGCATCCCTCCAAACTTTTGGACTTGACTTCACTGCTAGTCGTAGGAAACGTGGTCGCACTATATTGATAAAGCCCCTATATCATCACATTTTTTTTTGTTTGTTTGTTTGTTTGTTTTTGTTTTGAGAGGAACTGAAATTCTGTTCATTCTATAACTCATGATTCTTTTAATTTACACGATATATGTTTGGGGTATTAATATAAGTAGCTCAATACTTTTGGCTGTTAAATTATGCAAATGAATGTTTTATAAAGCTTGCACATGCGTTGTTAAAAATTACTTTGTAAAAATGTTCATATTTTGTAAGATATTTGAAATTTTTTTTTTCAATCTGATTGCAGTATGCTTTGTCTAATATAGTATGCCAGGTTCCCAGTAAATGGCTTTGCACCGAGTTTAATACCCTACGGGCTATATTTAAAAAGGAGTTAAAAAAAAAAGTATATATATATATATATATAATTTTTAAAGAAAACATTATATTTTCATGAATATACGCAATAGTCAACTTGCATAGATGATTAGAAGAATCGTTATAATCACTTGCTACAGCCAAAATGCATTTCATGCATTATTTTTTACAGCGTGATGCAAAACACTTTTTCTTTTTTTTTTTTTTTTTTTTTTTTACTGGTATTATTTTTCTCTTCAGGAAAAAAAAAAAAAAAAAAAAAAAAAAAAAAAAAAAAAACATTTGCTAAAATATATGAGGTGTAACTTGTTTTTTATACTCTCAGAGTTTCAAAATGATTTCTAAATAATTTTTATAGATATTTTACAAAGCATCTAAACTCAAACGAGTCCAAATACTTATTAGAAGGTAGTGTATGATAATAGCAATAAAAAGATCAAGTGACACAATTTCTAAATTTTAAATTCAATTTTTTTTTTTTTTTTTTTTTTTTTTTTTTTGCCATAAACTGTATAACTCTCTAAATTTTTCAGTTCATAAAGCCTTAATAAATTGTGTTTTACTTTTATTTTCTTTCTAATCGAGTTAAGCAGGAAGTGATGCTTTAAAAAACACATGAAAGAAAAGTTTTAAATATAATTCTGTGCATCAGCAAAATTTAACTATTAAAACTTATAATAATCACTTTACCCTTCTTGATATGTAAAGTAAACATGCATTAGTTTGCGATTATTACCATTATTGAACAATCTAAAGATTCTTTTGTTATTAAAATGAAAAAGGAAACAGCCAAATCTTTTATAAGTATTATGAAATGTAGCCTTAGGAAGTCATGTCATACATACAGTTATAAGAAATGCGATATAGCAATAAAAATGCTTCCGGAGTCATTTTTCAAAAATTCTTGAATCTTTTATTGGGAATTCTTCAAGATGCTTCTTCAAATACAAATAAAAACGACCTCGCATTAAATATTACTGAGTTAAACTCACAATGCTGACAATGGATACATATATATGATTTATAATGCTGTAAATAAAACATTGCTTTTAAATGAAGTCTGAGAAGTACAAGCAAAGGAAAATAAATTAAATAAGATGTTGTTCATAAAATATTGCTTTATTATTATTATTATTATTATTTTGAAAGATAAAACGTAGAAATAAAGCTAAGTAATTTATATTTAAATGATATTCATAAAATAATATATGCGAAAGTTAAAAAGATGTAAAAATGAATGATTTGATACAGTATCAAATTTATCAAATGTAACAAAACAAAATATATCGTCAAAATAAATTTGTGAAAATAATTTGTTAAAATAAATTTGTGACTGACTACACAAGAGTGTTGGGCCTTGGACACTACCACTGACCAAGATGTTCTGCTTTCGAAGCTTGTTGACGGGAATTGCTGAACTCGAATGCAGGTCGCTTTCATCGGGTAAGCCTTTTAAATTTTTCATGGTTTTCGCTAAAACTCATATGTAAATACATGATAGTACACTTAAAAGACACACACGGAGGCATTTCATCCAGGCCTAGCTCTTACGTGTCGGAAATAGATCTTAATCCCAACACGAACACTTATGCCTGGATGCAAAGTTCTTCGTGAAGGAGCCTTTAGTAAAAATCTTATTCCGTTAAAAATGTTTATAAAAACAAAATGCAAAAGTAATTTATATGTAAAATATATTCTTTAAAAAGTAAATGAGAAAGTAAAAAAATAAAAAATAAAATAAAACATTGTGCTTTGATTTAATTTTAAATTCTTTAACCTTCCAACGGGCGCGTGTATATGAGAGTTACACTAGCGGTGAATCTCGTTGTATATCTTAAAGTCAGAGAGCATTTGGAACGCTTATCCTTGGCTATTCACTCAGTGTATATTGGTGTATTTTTAGTTATCTTTTGAACCTAGAGACAATGATGTGAAGCTGTACATTTGCTATTTGTATTTGAAAAATACGCGCGACCGTTCAAGTGACGTTTTGTTATATTTGATTTTTTTTTTTTTTTTTCGTTATTTAAAATGATTCTTTGTTGTTTTTGTTTTAAACATTATTATTTTAAATATTTTTAAAATTAATTAACTTTTTACTTTACACTTTTTATTAAAAATGACAAAACATCAACTATATTCTTTATTTTATTTTCAGATAATTCTATATATATAAAAATGGATTGCTGTTCGTTAGTCTCACTAAAACTCGAGAACGGCTGAACGGATTTATCTTATCTTAGTCTTGAAATGTTCGTGGAGGTCTAGGGAAGGTTTAAAAGGCGAGAAAAAATCGAATAATTTCCGGGAAAACCCTAAAAACAGCCCTTTTCTATTTCCCATACAAACGTTTTCTAGAGTCAATTTGAACTTTATTGCTATTCAATAAAGTTTAGGTGTGTTCCTAACGGCTGATGGCTGAGCTACAAAAATTTGCATGTTGATTCGTAATGACCTCCCCTGATGCACCTCGAAGCCGGATTTTCGAATTTTGTTTTAGTTTTCTTTTAATTAATTAAAATGTTAAAATAAAAACCTTCTAATAACTGATAAATTGGCCATTTAATTTTAATCCTTAATTTAATTGTTGCCAAAAAAAATTATTCTTTTTTGGACAGAAAAAAAGAAAAAAAAACGTGAACAATAAAAATTACATTTATTTAAAATATTTAATTTTATTCCTTAATTTAATTGTTGCCAAAAAAATTATCATTATTTTTTCGACGGAAAAAAAAAAAAAAAAAAAAAAAACCGTGAACAATAAAAATTACATGTATTTAAAATGAGGAAAGTAAATTAAAAAAATTAGAAATATCAGTCGTATCGTTACAAATAAGATACCAAATGAAAGATGCAATTTTTGTGAATCCAACGGATTAAACAGCTTATCGATCGGACAATTAGATTTTTTAAAATTAACTAATGTATGTATTTTATAAACTTTCTTTCACAAACACAAACGTGTAGTATACAGCCTGTACAACACTAGACCAAATTGAAGTTCAAATTTCATCAATATTTAAATAAATAAATGAAAATAAAAATATGCTTAATGGGAAATATATATAACCATTAAAAGTTTAGTTGTCTAAAATATGTCAGAAATAGCGCTCATAGCATATTGTTACAAGGTATTAAGTCTTATTTTTACAAGGGATAAAACCTAAAATGGTGACAAAAATTCAAAAGTCGCCAAAGAGAGCTATATTAAGGCGGTACTATGATCATGCTTACAAACCATGAATACTAATAACCACAAAAAATTAATTGTCTCATGCAACAGACGTAGCCGGTCATAGCATATTATAATATTTAGCGTGAAATTGTTATCATTTTTATGGTTGATCGGGGATAAACAAAATAAACATAGGAAATAACGTAAAAGCAAATATTATGTGCACCACGTATAGTGTTGTTCATATGTAACTGGGATTCAAATATAAAGGGGATACTTCATTTTTTTTTCGATACTATCTATTTCGAAACTGTTATCTAATAAGGACTTAATGCAAGCCTATTGTTAAACCATTGTCTCAGGTAATAGGGACAAGCGCCCGAGTTTTAGCGGATGACCAAATCGCTACCGAAGGCAGCAGGGATCCGAAGCGAGTTTTTGAGCAATTTTAGTATTTTATTTTATTTTTATAAAGCTATATAGAAAAGAGTTTCCTTTAAATTTAGTGACCAGCGAAACGGGCAAAGTTTGCTGAATTTTTTCAATTTTTTTCTTTCCTAAACCATCCCTGACCTATAAGGAAAAAAACAAAAAAAAGAATGATCGAAATCGGTCAAGCCGTTTACAATTTTATAATGGACATACAGACAAACATTCATTTATATATATATATATATATATATATATATATATATATATAGATTATAAGAAAAAAAACTTTTTATAAACTGTGTTTTTAAATTTTCTGTTGAATCATAGAACTAACTACATTAGCACTTTATCAATGCGTATGAAATCTTTAAACCGATAGTGACGTCGTCAATTTTTGTGAGATACATAATTTATTTTTTTACAATTTTTTAAAGCTCACGTTTAATTAAATTATTTATTTAATCACGTTTATTTATTTTTATGTCGAAAGAAAATGAACTCGTAAATTTTTTTTGGCAACAATTAAATTATAGCTAATATTTTAATGGCTATTTATAAGGTATTAGGAGGTTATTATTTTCATATTTTAATTAATAATAAGAAAACTATTCGAATTTTTTCGAATTTTTTTTTTCCTAAACCATCCCTGACCTATAAAGAAAAAAACAAAAAAAGAATGATCGACATCCGTTCAGCCGTTCTCGAGTTTTAGTGAGACTAACGAACAGCAATTCGTTTATTATTATTTTCAGATAATTCCGATGTTTCTTTGATTACTTTATATTTATTTTGTGCTTTAAATTTCATCGTTTCAGTTTTTTTAATGAATAAAAGTTCCAGTTGAAGACTTTTCAAATGGTTATAGTACAATTAAAATATTCAGATACTTGCAAATACCTGTTTTGCAATAGTGTATGTGAAAAATACGTGCGACCTTTCATGTTCGTATAAGCAGCGTGCCCGCTGGAAGGTTAAGGGAACAAAATGTATCGTAAAAATAAATTCGTAGAAAATGTGATTTGTTAAAATTAACTGATTACACGAGGGTCCTATGTCTAGACATATGTCCTGTGGGTGGGTCTTTATATAGTATCTCACACATGTTTCAATGCGAGGTTTTGTAAAATCCGCGGGGAAATTGAAACTGGCAAGTCGATGAGCGAGACCTGAGATTGAACTCGGCTAAACCCGTCAACTGGATATCAGAACAGGGCATTTTGGCCGCCGGTGAAGTAGTAAGAATAGTTATAGACTTACAAAAATCTACTTTTTTTTTCTTTTGCTCATCTTCTGTCGTTTTTAAATTTACATTATATAAATTATTTAAAAGAGGTATATTATTTAATTCTGTATACATTCACCATATCTGTGAAGTAATAATAATAATAATAATAATAATAATAAGTTATATTTTTTCTAGGCATTTTAAAATGATTTGCGAGTATGTTCAAGTTATTTGCCAAAACAAAATCAACATTATTATTTAAACAGTATTTATGAATTTTTTTCTTTCTTATTATGAACATACAAATAACACAAATCCATATATTTTTACAACTTTAAGCTTAGTGAAGATTATTTATTGGTCAAGAATTAAAAATAAATTACCCTAACTGCCAATAAACATTTGGACAATGTGAGTTCTAGACATTCTTTTTCAATTTTTGAAAGAAATACTAGACGAATTTGTTCTAATACTTAAAAATTGAATCAAGAATGTCTTTACTTAACCAACAACAAATTTAAGAAAAAGGAAAAATTTTTTTTTACTACACTGTATTGAAATTTTCATTTTATGAGATGTTATGCTACCAGTACTTATGCTCGTGGGCGTTTCCAATTATATGATTAGCAAGCTGCACCTATACACCATAAACGCTGAATCAATCAGAAACATTCACTAATGTATGCTACATAAAATGCGACATCACTTAAAAATTTGAATTTTTACTCTCAGTAAAAAACAGTACTCGAAAACAGTTTTATCCTCATAAAACCAACAGATGTTTACATACACATTTTTTTTTTTACATTCTAAAGTAGGTTTTGTGCATCTGTACTTCCCTTTATTGGCAATAAATAAGAACTTAAAAATTGTATTTTTCATTTACATGTTTCAACATACCCCGTACTTCAACTTGCCCCGATTTTCCCTATGTGATTTTTTAATTTTATATTTATTTTGATGCTGGCCTCTGTAATGTAAAATGGAAAGTTTTAAACAAGCATTAATGTATTACAAAATTGGGTCTCAAGTCTTTTGTACTACATAGAACATTGGCGATATAAAATAGACTGTATCTAAATAAATCTTGCAAGCCCCATAGGTTTGTAACCTGGGTCTAAAACTAGACCATCTAGGATATAATTAAAACTGTGTCTCATAGTTATTGACTCATGACTTATAGAGTAATTTACCATCAAATTTGGCCTATTTTTGAAAATTTTCAACTTTGAGACCGTTTAACTACCAAAGCCAAGAATGACCCATGCTATTTTGAATATTTTTTAGTTCTATACTAAGGTGTGTAATTATCCCCATAATTATTTCTATGGGACACTCATGGCCTTAGCAGATATTCAGGTTGAAAACATGGGAAAAATCAACGAAAACTGCATTTTCGAATGACCTTGGCCTTTAAAGCCATGAGTGACCCACCAAACTGTTTATGCTAAAATGTACTTAGTATCAAGTAGTATCCGTATTTAAAAAAAAATGGCATGGGGCATGGGTCACTCATGGCTTTAGGAGTAAAATGATATTAAAATGGCACCGTTATTTACGGCCTCAAACTTTGACGCCCTCTCTAGGTCAAACAAATGAAATTCAGAAAAAATTAAATTTCACTTTTTGTTATCACAGTACTACTAACATATCCTGAAAGTTTCGGGAAAATTGAAGATGTCAACTATCACACGTCCATAGACTTTGTGCAGCTTTAAAAAAAATGGCTCTTAAATCCTAATTATATTTATGAAAATATAAATAAAACTGAGCAAAAAAAAAAAAAAAAAAATCATTTGGACATTTATTTGACAGTTTTGAGACCTATAGTTACAATGATTTTTGTCTCAATTGATCCATATGTTTACAGGAATTCACAGAAACAAGCGCACGTTTCCTCAAAAATCACATGATCGCTTGACGAACCGGTTGTCAAAAAACACGAAATTAAGCCCAAGGATGTCTGAATCGTCAAAATTGATTATATTATTTCTGAGAGTGAAAGACGTTTGATAAAACTTGTTATATGGGTGAACTGCACCCTAACTACCAAACAAAAGGACGTGTTATAAAAACGGATATGGGCCTAGAATACCAAAGCAACGCTTTCCTTTCATATTTTCTGAGTTATGTCAAATAAACAAAATATGGATTTAATTTTTTTTATAAATTTCTAACTTTTTAAGTTTCACTTAATTTACATGCGAAATAAGCCTATATTTGAAAACAAAAATACAAATCCTCCCGGGTGACAGCATTTACAACAGTCTATCCTGGATTAAAAGAAAGTTACAAACGTTAAAATATTGTCGAAGTTAAAAAAAAAAAAAAATCTGAATTCTATAACAGACCAACTTTTAAACAAAATTCTATCTTAGAAATGACTTTCATCAACCATGAAAATTTATTTAGAAACGGAGTGCGTAAGGTTAATTTTTTTATATCAACTGTGTGAAGAATGCCAGAGCCAGAAATGAAATACGGGCACTCCGTTTACTGCATTGATACTCCATAACTGAGCCACTCTCATGGACAACCCACTCCGCTATACTAAATATGTGAAAAATGCCAGAGCCGGGAAGCGGAGTGCACAGGTTCGATTCCCGGCTCAGGCATTTTTTACATAGTTGGTATAAAAAAAAAAATAATAAAATTCAATTTTACCTCTAAACAATATTCTTGTTTGATGAAAGTCATTTCTAAGTATTTTACGTGGTTTTTAGTAGTTGAAACGATTAATATATTTACCTGTTATATCTGCGTTTGCACACTCGATGACATTGCCAACATATATTATGCGAGAAATGCCGAGTGGGTTATTTTTATTCGACTCCCGGCTCAGGCATTTTTCACATAGCTTGTATAAAATAAATCAATCTTAAGCAATCCACCTCTAAATAATCCTTCTACCTATTACCGGTCAATTTTCAAAAAAAAAAAAAAAAAAAAAAAAAACCTTTGTCATAAGGTTTTAAGGAGTGGTATGATTGAACATCCGCTGAATAATTTCGAACAAACTTATAAATTTAATAACCTACTTGAATTCTATATATTTCTAGAAACAATATTTAAACAGGGGTTGAAGATGCCGGTAGTCTCCCCTACACAGAATTATTTGTGAAATAAAACTGTTCCTATAGCTAGCTTGAATTTTTTTAAACATAGGTTTGTAGACTGCACTTATTATCTTAACTTTTATTCTGCAATCTGTGTTTATGTTATTGAAACGCAGAGTAAGAGAATATCGTGTGAGTGACACACGATATTACTTTTATTTACTAACACTAATTGGATTCTGAACCATCCAATTAACAACATATTTCTTCTTCTTGTACGATTCAGTGAGTATTAATTCCAAAATACTTTGCACACATTAAAAAAAAAAAAAAAAAAAAAAAATGGTTCTTAAAAATAAATATATATTGTCTCAAAATAGCCCCGAAACAATATATACTTAAATTTGAAAGCCCATGAACTCATTTTTGAGTACATTGACATGTCAAACATGGGGATATTGGGATTCTTATTGGTCAACCCCATTTTTGAGCATGTCAGTATACTCAAAAATGAGTACATGGGTTTTCAAATTTAAGTATATATTGTTTCGGGGCTATTTTGAGACAATATATACTTATTTTTAAGAACCTATTTTTTTTACAGTGCATTTAATTCAAAACCATCAGTCTTTATCTTAAATTGAAGTAGCATTTATCTAATTAAAGAATAAAAACATTAGTTGACAGGTTTTCATAATTTCAAAGGAAAATTTTATGTAGAGTTAATATCTGAAAAAGAATTTATCTGTAACATTTTCAGATTAACCCTTTTTTACCATGTTTTTATTAACCGATTCTTGTTTTTTTGTTTGTTTGTCCGGTACAAATCTTGCAATCGATTTTTAACTAACTTACCTACTAGCTAGACATCTGAAACTTTCAGAATAGCTCAGAACACGATGACAACACAATACTTCGAAACCCGATTTTCGAATTTTTGATTAATTTTCTTTTAATTAATTAAAATATGAAAATAATAACCTCCTAATAGTTTTAAAATAACCATTAAAATATTAGCTATAATTTAATTGTTGAAAAAAAAAAAAATACGAGTTCCTTTTCTCTTCGACATAAAAATGAATACATTTAATTAAACGTGAAAGTCAAAAAAATTGTAAAAATTTCAATTATGCATCTTACAAAAATTCATGTCATTATCAATTTAAAAATTTTATACTCATTGATAAAGTGCTAATGTAGTTCTATAGCTATGATTCAACAGAAAATTTAAAAACATGGTATAGAAAAAGGTTTTTATCTTATAATATTTTTTTTTTTCATTTATTGTAATTTAATAAACTTAAGAAAAATACAAAGTTTAATATTAGGCATTTAAAAAGACAATAGTATGCAAAATCCATACTCCTGAAGCATAATATTCAGCTTATATGTTTCTGTGACACATGTTACAAACAATTTCATGAATAATTAACAACGAATCAAATTAATAAATCATTAACTGTTTACTAAATTAATTCTTTGAATACTTTATCGTATTTATTATATAACTGTATACTCATAAAATATAATATTTAGCTTATATATTACTACAAAACACATCACCAACAATATCATGAATAATTAACAACGAATGAAGTTAATAAATATAGTTCAGTGATTTAAGTGTTTGTATCCTTTATAGTATTTATTTTTTATTCTCTCATGTTCAATATTTAAATTCTATTTAAATACAAGTCTAATTTATTGTAATGACAATAAAATATGCGCAAAGAATTAAAATGCATTGTTTATATTTTATAATTTGTTTATTAATTTATTCCCTTTTCGCGTACTTACTTTAATTACATTTATCCAAAAAGACACAAACGTAACTTTGATTTTAATAGAAATTATGCGTAACTAATCAATTATTATTGCACAATTAAGCAATTTCATTTCTGAAACTTCCGTATTTCGAGATAATTGCTTATATATCTAATTAGAGATTATTTACACAAATTTCATAATTATGCTATCTTGAATAATTCATGAATTCTTCCAAACTAAAGGACTTATTTTCGGGGTTTAATTCCAGATTCATCAAACATTTTAAGAATTGTATATTTATTCGTTAATAACAGCAGAGTTTTCATGAAAAACAATAAATAAGCTTTGAAACTGATTAAGATTTTTAAATTTCACGAAGCTGTATCTGTAATTTTTGGGTAATTAAAAAGTTAATAGTACCAGGTGTTGTTAGTAAGATGAGTACATAAATATTGAATTTATTACTTCGTATATATTTTTAAAATTTTTAAACTCGGTAAATTTAAAACCAATGAATATTTTTATGAACATTGTTTGTTGTTATTTAGGATAGTTTCGTTGAATAAAGAAATAAGAAAATATATTATTAAATTATACCAGTGTAAAGTAAAAAAAAAAATAAGGAATGAATACGATTTTTTATTCTAAATGCATTCGAATTTTTAAATTTTGTTTGAAATTTTAATATACATTGTGTTAAAGAACAACTATATTAAGAGTATTATAAATAACAGATATGCAATGTTAATTCTTAAAAATCTATATATAAAATAGGACAAACCTACTATGTTTATTAATGAAGACAATGTACCTTGATTCTGTTGAAAATATTCTCAAATAATATGGTGTGTCACTCACACGACTTTCTCTTACCCTGAAATTTAATACTTTATATAGAAAATGAAGATTAAGGATTAAGATAACGAGTACTGCTATATAAACTTATGTTATAACAATTCTAATTAGGCTTCGGAACAGCTTTATTTGACGAGTAATCCCATCATATAGAAATACTTGTCAAATAAAGGGGTTGAGACCGCCCCCAGCAACCCCCCGTTTCATTATTCTACCTTCATTTACATAGAATTCAAATCTGTTATTAACTTTAAAAGTTCATTTAAAATTATCCAGACAACTTTCACACGCAACCTTCCTTGAACTTATCAATCTTGATCAAGCTTTCCTAGTAAAAAACGTATTAAATTCAAAATACAACATTTGTATCGTATTGAATTATATGTTTTTAATTTACTGTAAGAGACACAGACACAGATCAAACATTAAAAATTTGACTTCGTTATTCAGGAAGCCTCAAAACGTGTAAATATACGGTATGTCTATAATAACGATTATAGACAACGACAGATTAGGTCAACAAACAAATAACCCTTCAAACTGAAAAGGAACTTTATAAATTTCAAGTTAAATATATTATCTAGTAACTAAATGTTACTTTTTATTATCTAGTCTTGTTTTTTTTTATCTGCTTCTTTAATTAACTTTCTCTAAATAAAAAAAATCTGGAGTGACTCCACTCGACTTTCCGAACATTGAGTAACTAACAGTTTTGTAGATAAAATAAAGAAAGAGGAGTTGCTAAACAAACAAAAAAGAGAAAACCATAACAGAGTGTTTGAGTATTTTTCTCCATATATCACACGATGTTTTATTTAACGCTACTGAACTTTGAGCCCTTAGATCATAATGATAAAGAATTTTTCGTTGTGTCCCTGTAAAAATCTATAAATGCTAGATTCACCAAAATGCTTATAGTTAGTGCAACAGTGATTTATAATATTCATACAAATTTTCAGCTCAATTGAATAAGGCGTTCAAATGCTATCGCTGGTCTCATAGGCCATAAAGATAAAGAATTTTTCTTTGTGTCCCTGTAAAAAAACTGTAAGTGCTAGATTCACCAAAATCTATACAGTTGGTTCAAATGTGACCTATAACATGTGTACAAATTCTTTGCTGAGATTAATAAGGCATTTAGACGCTATCACACTTTTAAAAATTTAGCAAAGAATTTTTCTTTGTGTCCCTGTAAAAAAACTATAAGTGCTAGATTCTCCAAAATCTATACAAATTGAGTATCTGTGACCTATAATATGTGTATAAAGTTTT
Organism: Salticus scenicus; assembly: GCA_963930645.1. NCBI lineage: Eukaryota > Metazoa > Arthropoda > Arachnida > Araneae > Salticidae > Salticus > Salticus scenicus. The sequence continues at coordinate 104,444,774 of OZ005649.1, forward strand.
TGCTTAATTGAATAAGGCGTTTAGGTGCTATCGCACTTTTAAGATTTTGGTCCCTTGCCATAATGATAAAGAATTTTTCTTTGTGTCCGTGTAAAAAAACTATAAGTGCTAGATTCACCAAAATCTATAGGGTTCGTACTATGGTGACTTACACTATACGTACCAACTTTCAGCTTATTCGAACAAAGCGTTTAGACGCTAGCGTGTTCACTCACAGACATACACACATACATACACACATACATACACACATACATACACACACACATACACACATACATACACACACACATACATACATCATCGTAAAAATAGTGAAAACGGACTCGTTGGAACTCGAAACGTATAGAAACATCAAAATCTCGAATTCGTATTTTTGACATGATTACAATACTTTCCTCACTATAGTGTTCGGAAAGTAAAAATTTAATCATTTTTATTTTATTTTATTTTTTTAATTTTCATTATTTTCATTATTAAATTGAAATGCCTACATGCAGGTAAATATCTACATGTAGAAATATTTGTTTACAAAAACCTTATACCAATGCCACTTAAGTGCAATTATAATTGTTAACAATTTAGTTATAGTTAAAATTAAGCGCAATCTCTCCTACCCTATAAATAGCTCTCTTGGTTTTATTACAGGTGTTGCTTTAAATCATAGTATAACAACAAATAGTAATGGAAATGCGTAGAAGAAGAACCACTTCAAATCTACCCTAATAGCACCGTGACCAAAATGTGTAGTCGAAATCGACTACAAAAACGAGTCACGTGAAGTCGAAAATTAGTCACGACTAAGTCATTGCGAGGACGATATGTCCGCTTTTTAGACTGTCACATGTGACGTGGATATGCCGTCACCCTGTGACACGTATATGACTGGAGTCTCATAGTGACCAGAATGTGTAGTCGAAATCGACTACAAAAACGAGTCACATGAGGTCGCATTTCAGTCACATCCAAGTCATTGCGAGGTCGATATGTCCGCTTTTTAGACGGTCACAAGTGATGTGGATATGTCGTCACCGTGTGACGCATATGTGACTGGAGTCTCATAGTGACCAGAATGTGTAGTCGAAATCGACTACAAAAACGAGTCACATGAGGTCGCATTTCAGTCACATCCAAGTCATTGCGAGGTCGATATGTCCGCTTTTTAGACGGTCACAAGTGATGTGGATATGTCGTCACCGTGTGACGCATATGTGACTGGAGTCTCATAGTGACCAGAATGTGTTGTCGAAATCGACTACAAAAACGAGTCACATGAGGTCGCATTTCAATCACATCCAAGTCATTGTGAAGTCGATATGTCCGCTTTTTAGACGGTCACATGTGACGTGGATATGTCGTAACCGTGTGACGCATATGTGACTGAAGTCTCAGTGACCAGAATGTGTAGTCGAAATCGATTACAAAAACGAGTCACATAAGGTCGCATTTCGGTAAAATTCAAATCATTGTGAAGTCGATATGTCCTCCTTTAGACGGTCACAAGTGACGTGGATACGTCGTCACCGAGTGACGCGTATATGACTGAAGGCTCATAGTGACTAGAATGTGTAATCGAAATCGACTACAAAAACGAGTCGCATGACGACGACAATTAGTCACATCTAAGTCATTGCGAAGTCGATATGTCCGCTTTTTAGACAGTCACATGTGACGTGGATATGCCGTCGCCCTGTGACACGTATATGACTGAAGGCTCAAAATGATCAGAATGTGTAGTCATAATCGACTACAAAAACGAGTCACATGACGTCGAAATTCGGTCACATCCAAATTACTTTGAAGTCGATATGTCCTGTTTTTAGAAGGTCACAAGTGACGTGGTTATGTCGTCACGTGACGCGTATATGACTGAAAGCTCCTCGTGACCAGAATGTGTAGTGAAAATCGACTACAAAAACGAGTCGCATGACGTTGAAGCTCGGTCACATTCGAGTCACTGTGATTAAAAATGTGCTAAAAGGAAAGTTTTAGAATTTTATGTACAGTCGGCTGCAAAATTATTCGAGCACTAGCCAATAATTCCTATATTTAAAAAGTACACTTAAGACTGTTTTGCTAAGTAAATCCTTGTCGAATCATGTTCTTAGACTGATTAAGAACATGACTCGACAAGGATTTATTTAACAAAGCTGTATTAAGTGTACTTTTTTTGGCAAGGATTATTGCTAGTAGCTCGAATAATTTTGCAGCCGACTGTACTACATGCTGTTGGCAGCTAAAGTATCCGAGCACTAGCCAATAATTCCGATATCAAAAAAGTACACTTAATACTGTTTTGTCAAACAAATCCTTTTCAAATCATGTTCTTAGATAGACTAAGCACATGACTCGACAAGGATTTATTTAACAAAGCAGTATTAAGTGTACTTTTTTAGACAGGTATTATTGCTAGTTTTCGGATACTTTTGCTGCCGACTGCATTACCTACATCTTCTTTTGAATCTTGTTAAAATCTAAGAAATTAAATACGTTTACAAAAAGCATGATTTTTTGCTGTAAAGAGACATTGTTTTTAAGTATGTTTAATACTAAAATATTATTGTTATATAGCAATTTCAGTTATAATGCCAAAATTGTTACTATTTCTCCTTTTTTTTTTTTTTTTTTTTGGCGTATTTTGGCATTTACTTTGTTAACCTTCAAGTATCGAAATTTCTAGCTTCCGAAGTAAAGAAAAAAAAAAGAAAGAAAAGAAAAGGAAAGGAAAGAAAAAGGAATGAGATAAAGAAATAAAAAGAACAAAATGAACGCACACCTTTATTAGTTTATTGCTAAAATAAACATGCATTTATAAAACGAAAGAAGAAAAAAAATTACTAATGTAATTTTAATTTTTACTATCCGCGATTGTAATGAAATGCTCGCCCTCTGGTGGGCTAAGGTGAAATTATCATACCACTGATAGCTTTCACGCTGAAACAATGAGAGAATAACAAGAAAGAACCATAATTCATACACGTGGCTATTATATTTACTAACAACTGCAGTTGAGAAAGCGTCATCTATCGGTCATTACAAACGCGGATACCCTTTTCAATTAAAAAATAAAATAAAATAAATAAAAAATAAAATAAAATTATTGCACATTGTGCAGCTTTAATGAATTTGGGAAATGTCAATTTATACAAACTGATCGTTTTAGTTTAAATTGTGCTATAGTGAGAGAAATAAATAAATATAAAAAATAACAAATATTTTTAAAAATTTAATATTATATGTTAGAAAAAGTATAGTCGGTAACAAAAGTGTCCGAACACTAGCAAAAATTCCTATGTTAAAAAAGTACACTTCATACGATTTTGTTAAATAAATCCTTATCGAATCATGTTCTTACACTGACTAAGAACAGGATTCGACAAGGATTTATTTAATAAAACAGTATTAACTCTACTTTTTTCATATAGGAATTTTTGCTAGTGTTCGGACACTTTTGTTACCGACTGTATACATAGTAAAATCAAAAAAGAAATATCAAAATTACAGTTAACAGTTAAATATATTTCAATAGTCAATGAAAATCTGCATACAAAGCATAAAATATATTCACAAAAAAATAGTCTGTTTTTATGCATTATCCGGAAAGTATAAGGTACATATTTTGAAAACATCATCGTTACCTGGCTCCTCTTTTGCACACAGTAACTCTGTTGTACTCAGAAATAGATTTAATTTGTAAAATATATGCACGCTACGTTTAAACTATGCCCTTTTCCCTCAAACCCTTATAGTAATACTAAAAATCAGGGGTGACTCCACACCCTTTCAGAATATTTAATATTGCCTTAAATAAATGTAAATAAGAGGCGTAATTAAGTAAACAAAAGGGAAAATCCTAGTAGTTTGTTTGAATATTTTTGCCTAAGTTTTATATCATTTAATAAATTGTAATGTATTCAGATTCTTTTCCACGTCCCTGTAAAAGATATATAAATGCTCGTAATATCAAATATTGATCTAGTATTTTATGTTTTAAAAAAAATAACATTATAAGAAATTCAAATTATCTGAGCTGATAGACCGTAATGCATAAAAGTTCTACTTTGTATACCGGCAAGGGAAAAAAACCCTGTCAGTTCTACATTTATATAAACCTGTACGGATCTTGCGATAATAATCTATGACATGACAATCATTTTATATACTAATTGAATGTACAGTTTAGACGCTAGCGAACTTTTCATTTAAATTTACATTTCTGTTTGCAAATAATTCGAGTCTATAGTCCGTCATGATAAAGAAATTCCATTTCGAATCCTTCTAAATGAATTATAAATACTACACTCATAAAAATCTATCGAAAGTAAACTATAACGTATCTCCAAATTGTTATTTTATTCGAGTAAGACGTTTCTACGCTATTACGCTTCAAACAATTTGAATTCGTAGACCATAATGACAAAGAATATTTGTATCCCTGTAAAATAACTATGAGTCATACACTCCTGAAAATCTGTACAAAAGCTGTGATAATGGCCTATAAGATGCCTACAAAGTCCTTATTAAATCAAATAATTTGGACGCTATCGCAAAAAAAATAATTTGAGTCCAAGGACAATAATGATAAAAAATTTCTTTATGAAAAATCAAAATGTCTACAAATCGTACGATGGTTAATTAATGTATAAAAATAACCAAATCTCAACTTAATCAATTAAAGCATTTATACGTTATCGTATTCACTCAGACACACACATCACAGTAAAAATAGCACAAATGGACACATGAATCCTCAAAACGTATAATTACATCAAAATCTCATAGTCATTTTTTTTAATAATTACAATACATTCCTTACATAGTGTATGCTCAAAAAGTAAAAATGGATTACTTTCATATAGTATTAAAGTTAACGAATGCATCAGTTAGATTATATATAAATTTCTATTATTTTACCATTTTGTTTCTCATTCCTGAAAATTAAAAATTTACATATATATATATATATATATACAAACAAATTTCTGAAATAGAAAATGAACTCAATTAAAACACCGAAGTGAAATATAAACAAGAAATCTTTATTTATTTATTTATATTTATATTTTATTTTTTTACAAAATATTATGCATAAATAAAATTATGAAATGTTACAAAAACAATAATAAAATTAAAATTAAAAAACACCCATAATGTCTACTCTAATGCACTGTATGTAGCCATGGCTCTACCTTTAAGCTGGGCATGTTTCAGAAATCTGTTTTTTTCTAACTGATACTAAAAAAAAAAAAAAAAAAGCAATTAACTAAAAATAGAATGAAAGTATGTATAAATTTATGGGAAAAAATTCTAATTCATTTATTCACTCAAATAAATAAATGCGTTTAAAAAAGAAAAAAAAAAAAAAAATTTTAGCTGTATAGCAAAATAAATATTAATTGTTAAGAAGAAAACATAGGCTCCCCCCCCCCGAAGAATTGTATGAATATGCTATTGAGCATATCCTTAATGCTAAATGGTAAGGATTTTATAATAATAAGGATTTTAGTTATACATAAAAAATACTGGTTCAACTTTTTTTTTTTTTTTCCTGCTTTTAATATATATACACGGGGGATATCCCAACAGTAAACTTTAACCCCAGAACACTAGCGTGTTTATATTTGCCGCTATCACTAGAGATAAGTAAAATTTACGTACTTATGTAAAATTCGTTTTATTTGCTTGCATTACACATTAATGTTGTTTTTAAATATGTTTAATTATTTGCTGTTTAGCCCAAAATTACTAACTTTTCTTTAACTGAATAATTATTTGTATTTAAAAATGTATTTGAAAAGTATAAATGTGTACCAATAAAGCAAGACTGCCCGTAAAATTTAGATAGAATAGTGCTCTAGGTCTGATAACATTTTTGAGTTTCATAAATATTTATAGGAGTAACAAGGCGGACAGATGGACAGACAGACAATCCGAAGTCATAAACACTTTCAATTTTGTTGGTAAGAGTTAAAAGTCGATACATTTGTTAGCTACGATTCCCACAATAAACATCAATGATTGTTGCTATGCTAACCCTCGCTAAAAGGCTACTAGTTATACATAATAATATCTGAAAACATACATTTACAGACATTTTAATATTTGCATATAAATTTTAGAATGAAACCCATGCATATTTTAAAATAAAACAAAAGCACACACATTTGATAATATTATAAATTTATAATATATAATATTTTATAATATTATAATTTATAATTTTATTAATATATTATATATATTATAATATTATTTCTAATTATTTCACCTAAAAAAATTAAATACATATGTTTTGTTTGATATTTATTTTGATCGTTTAATCGTCATAAAAATAGTACCACTAAACTATTTTACAATTTCTTTAATATGAATACCTCTAGGAAAGCTTACTTTTTAGTAAATTGATAATTATTATAACTACATAAAATAATAAGATGTACTTGTACATTAAGGCGATTAAATGTCTCCACTTTGTGGGGACAGTCCTCTCTTATTGTAGTTTGTTTTCTTTTTCCCTGCTTAAACTTGTTTTCTAAATAAAGCTTTTGTCTCAATTTATTATTTAAAATAGATGATAGTGCACTTTTTTTAAAAATTGCTTTTCTCATCATTTCTTAATTTTAAATTGGGGACAACTCGCTGATATACCTCCAGTTTTTATTCTGGAAAATTTGGTCGCCTTATTGCACACATAATAATTTCAAAAAATAGCTGTTTAATTTTCCGACTTCCCAAATGTTTACATTATGTACAAAATTCTAAATTTCACTTTTGAAAATTTTCTGATTTCTGTTTACAGACATCAAAATAAAAAATTATTTTATTAATTTATTTTATTTTTTCCGTGTGCGTGTGTGTGTTTCCCCATCCCGACCCAGTCCAGGCAGATAAAAATATTATCTTTGCTTTTCTAGCTCAGATAAGCCAAAGCCTCGGGCCTTGTAGACCTTTAATAAATATATAAAAGTTCGTTTAATTTTTTTTTAAATAATATTTTTTTTTTCTGTTATATCACTAGAATTTCAACCAAACCAAATTTAACGCCAGGTTTGAGGTAAATTTAAAACTAATATGTTAGGGCCATCACAAGACTTTCTTTTATATTTCCCTGTATAAGTTCACGCGGCACAAATTATTTATTAAAATTAATATTTATTAAACCAGCTTTCCAAGATGAATGGAGATTACTTTAAAACGCCAAATTCCGAAAGAAAGTTATTTTTCTGCCAACATCTGAATATATTTTTTTTTCTATATTCACTTTTTATTTACTTTTAAAACTTACTTTTTTGAAAAAATAAAAGTACTAATTTTAAAATTAATTTTTAAACCAGAACAATAAAAATATCGATTTATCATTTTATAATAAACGTCTTATCTAATTTTCATATTTGTGTATATATTAAATATATATATATATATATATATATTCACATCTGATAAAAGGTAGAAAAAAAAAAAAAAAAAAAAGAAAAGAAACAGAAACAGAAAAGTGGATACAGGAAAAAAAATCCAGTTTTAATCTAACATATGGATTCATATCCACTTTGTTACCTACCCGTAACGCATCATTAACACCATTTTTACTTTCTCTTACCCATAAGGTAGAGAAAGTATTGTTTTGGGGTCAAATTTTCGAACCCGAGTTTTTGTTATATTTACATGTACTGAGGTCCGCTGAATACGAAAATCATGTTTTTAGCAAATGGTCTGTGTGTGTGTCTGTCTGTTATCAGCATATCTCAAAAATAAATTATGGCAGAAAGTTCAAACTTGGTATTCTAAATGTGTAACATATAAGGATGCTACACTAAACCTTTCGTTAAGATCAAGCAAATGGTTCGTGTACAGGGACACTCAAAATTTTCAAATACATTACGTCTATGTGGGAAATTGCAGGTAAGTAGAGTTTAAGATCTATAGACTGCACTAAACTGAAACGAATATATATATTTTGTAATAGAGATAGTCAACAGGGAAAAAAATTGTGTATGCAGGAGCCTCGCCTCCCCCCTGGGGGGGAGTCCCCCCCTTGAGGAGAGTAAATTTTCATGATGGGTATCTTTCAAAAGAGCTCGCCAATACCTTTAAAACGAATGGTTGAACCATCGATCTGCAATAATTTAAAACAAAGTTATCGATTTTTAACGACTTTTAATGAAAAAAAAAAAAAAAAAAAAAACGTTTTTTTTTTTTTTTTTTTTTTTTTTTAATATTGAGAATAAAATGGATTTTTTTGGATATTTAATGTTATACTGCTTCTCTAATATGAAAATCGTCTGCATTACCATAAAGTATAGTTTTTTTAAATAATTATTTTAAGAAATATTTTTTTTAAAAAACAGAATTATTTTTTAATAGCTGAATTAAATTCTATATAAATGTAGGTGCATTAATGAAACGGGGGGCTGACAGAGAACTAATCACACAGAACTAATTATCATATAAAACTCTTCCGAAGCATAATTTGAATTGTTTAAAACAGGTTTACATAGCAGAACTCGTTATCTTACCTCTTAATCTGCAACCTGTATTTATAGTATTAAATTTCAGGGTAAGAGAAAGTCGTGCGAGTGACACACCAGATTATTCATTAAGTTTTCTTTCTAAAATTGTTTAAATTTCTATTTTTTCCCAAGCTTATACTTCTGAGAAATATTGAATAATTAGTAGTGTAAAAATTATTTCTTATGCTAAAATTCAATTAATGATATGATAACAAACATGCCATCCGAATTTTATGTTTTTGCGCTTTTGTTTAAAAGTTATGCGTAAAAGAAGAAAATAAGAAAACAGGATGTTTCAATTTTGAACACCAGTGTATTTTAACTGCGAATGGTATACATACATCGCGGACATACATTTTACGAAGAATATTTTTATTATTATTATTTTTTTTTTTTTCATTACTCTCTAAAATATGAAAAGTGAGATTTCACTCTCAAAGAGTGGTATATCACTCTTTGAACATGCCAAAATGGAGCCAACCTCTAAAGAGTGAAAAGTCTCTTTTCAAAAGAGTGAGATTTCTCACACTTTATTAAGAGTGAGATTATTCAGAACAATTTAAAGAATATGACAGTTTATTTTTCCTTAAAAAATTGTGTACACTAGACGATATTGTTTCATTTCACCTTGCGAATCGACTCCAATTCAACGGTGCAAAGAATGCAGTTTGGATCTGTCGGGAATCGAACCCAGGCCATTCCCGTAGCAAGCGAGTATCTTAACCACTGAACCACTAAGCACATATACTAGCTGCTTAATTTATATGATTGAGTCATTCTCATACGTGATCAATCATATTTTTAAATTTTTACTTCATTTATCAACAATATAAAATTAAAGAATTCTAAAGGATATTTTATATTTAAATTATTTAGAAATTGCTAAAATTAGAATTATTTTAAAAGCAAAATGTATACTTGAAAAAAAATCTTTATGACAAGCAGTCATTTAAAGTAGCTTATGCGGAAAAGAAGCTACTCAAGTGTACATGTTTAAAAAAAAAAAATAAAAAAATAACTGTTCGCATACAAATCTACAGAGTTTCCTGAATAACTCGCCTGTTCAGAAGTATAAAACTTGCTGTTGATTTTAAATATTAGTAAAATATTACAGCCAAATTTTTGAATATTTCACATGTGTTAGCTGTCGATAAATATAATAAAAATATGAACTGGTACAGATTTTAAGGCATTGTGCATTAAATATTTGCATTGATATTTTCTCTTATACCTTATATATTTCTAAATAAAACTATTTACTTTCTAAGACTAATGATATGTTTCTTGTGATTTTCAATTCTTCATTAATAATATTACTTTGATTTTGTCAATCGTAGAGAAAAAAATATTTACCAAACTATCTTTTAACATGATTATTTTCATTTTTTATTCCTCAAAAATCTTCAATAAGTTCTGTTAAACAAATACATGCATGAGATTGTCCGGAAATAGTCCTTCATATTTCTTTCGAGATATGACTAACAGATGGCGCCAGCAATTTCTCACTCTACAAAAGTTTGATCTTGCAATAGACGATGACCTCACTCTTTGTGACAGAGTGACTATACGTCACTCTTTCACAAAAAGTGAGAAATGTCACATTTTCAAGAGCGATAATAGTGTTTTCTCACCTTAATTGGTGTCAAAATAGGGGTCACTTTTTTAAGGAGAGAGATTCTCACTCCAGAAATTTTAGAGAGTATGTATACTAAAATAAAATAACGAGGAAAAGTATTATAAAACTATGATACTATTTCATATAAAAAAGTAAATAAACAAAAAACTAAATAAATATGAGGATTACAAATATTAAATAAGTAAATTTACATTTTTTATGTTTTAAATTATCTAAAAAATGCTTGTATTATATTATTATAAAAATTTGTTTGCTAAAACTATGTAATATTTTCAAATATATACATACATATTTTATCAATATATAATATTGACATATATTTAACAAATACCACTAATTTGATGTTCTTAACAATAATACATATAACTTTTCTGCAGCGATAAGTTTTGTTGTTTTCTAGTCGGAAATTTTTTTTACCAAGATTGTGAATAAAAATGCTCAAAAAATTAAAATAAAATGAAACAAAACAACATAAATTTTTGGTGCAGTTTTAGGTTTTATTTATTATCATCATTATTTCAATTATCCAATCTTTTAAAACGACATGGTTCGTACACACACACACACACACAAAAAAAAAAAAAAAAAAAAAAAAAAAAAATCATAAATAAATAAAAGTGTTATACATTTTATTAACAATAAATAAATAAATAAATAAATAAATAAAAATAGAAAGGAAAAAAGTATTCAGTTAATGTTAATAATAATAAAATAATATAAAACAAACTTAATGAAGATATAAGAAGTCATATTTTTCTAAGATATATGTAATTTATTTTCACCTTTAATTTTACTTGAAAATTAATGAGTAAATAAAACATTGAAATCCTGTTGGAAAAAAAAAAAAAAAAAAAGATAAAATAAGATAAAATAAGCAATATCTAGTACAAATTTTCGTTTGTTTTCCTTTCTTTCTTTCTTTTTTTTTTTTTTTTTTTTTTAAGATCTAAAGAGAAAAATTAACTGACTTTTTAAATATTCATACATAATTTTTAATTTTATTTAGTGGATTTTCAAATCCGAAGTTTAAGGAGACTTAGCACCTCTGACTTGGCATCGCTGAAGGTTTCTTATAAAACATTATATTTCTATTTAACATTTATAAATTGAACTGCAATAGGTTTCACAAAACGAAATTCAAAACTGGTGTACACTCAATATTTAAATTTTAAAACTTCTTCTCACACTATACAATTAAAGATAGCACAGCCGGTTTAGAAGAAAGATTTGATGAAGAATGACCACGTCCTTTCGAAACCGGTTGTGCTGTCTTCAATTTTATGGTGTGTGAAGGGGTTTAAAGTTTAAATATATTGTAGGTTTGTTCCATAAAATATATATTCAACTAATAATTCTTATTCTATTGATATATTTTTTACAGATTCCAAATCTTTAAATTGTGTTTCCTCAGTTACCATTTTTTCATGAATTCATGATCTTCAAAATGCTAAAATTTCTGCAGATATTTAAGAAAAGACTTTTTTCTTTCGGATATTTAATAGAACCTACTTGAAAGAATTAGAGATGGATTTTGCAATATCTTTAAAAGAAAAAAATATTAAAAATAAAAATATAGCAAAAAATGTGTTATATATATATAATTTTACGTAGGTAAACAACATTTTAAATTATTTCAAAATCCATCCCTAATGCTTTGATATAAGTTCTACTAAATATCCAAAAGAAAAAAAAATCTTTTCTTAAATATTTGAAGAAATTTCAGCATCTTAAAGATCATGAATTCATGAAAATATGCAAACTTAGAAAAGGCAATTTAAAAATTTCATATCTGTAAAATTATATCAAAAAACATAAGAATTGTCACCAGAATACATGTTTTATTGAGTAAGTCTCATACAATTCAATTTATGAACATTAATAAATATAATCTTTGATATGAAATCTTCAGTGGCGCCAAATTAAAGGTGCCATGTTCTTTTAAAAAATGAAGTTATCTACTCTGCATATCATTCATAAATATAATAATTAAATAAAATCAGAGCATTTATTTGAATCTCAATAAAAGAAATACAATACGAAATATATAGTTCAAATGCATGGTATTTATATTAAAATGTTAAGTTTAATTGCATAATGGTTAAATTAAACATCAATAGAAGTTACATGTTTATTAAATGCTTAAAATTTATTTTAATAAAATGAATAAGAAATACTTACATTACAATATCTTTGAGTCTTATACAAAAAATCCTTTAAAATTAACGTTTACTTGACACGAGCTCAGAAGTCAGAAGAGAATAAAAAAAATATCTTGAAGTAATGTTTGGACTTTGACCTTCCTGAGGTTTTTCTTTGGAGGCTGTGTTTATGCAACTCCTCTTGAAATTTAACGGTTACAATTCAAAGGAAATGAAGCAGATGGCTTTATGTGCGTTTGTTTTATTCATTTATTTTTTTATTGTGATTGATCTAATATTTAATATTTAAGAAATTGTGGTTTTAAATTCCAAAAAGAGTGAAATAATAATTTATTCACACTTTCATTCAAATCAGCAAGAAACAGAAAATTCTATATATTTCATGTTATCATAATTGTTAATTAACATTTTATTATTCTATTACTTTGAAGGGAGCCTTTGTGAAGCGTTGATTTTGAAAAATATTCTAAATATTAATTTTATCCTGAGCTGTTTATTTTCGTTAATTTTACATATAACGAAAATAATTAGTTACGTTTTATGTTTCATAAAAAGTAATTAATCGTATTTAACTAAAAGTAACAAAATTCATTAACGGTGTTTATCACATATAGTTTCATATTTAAATAAATAAAAAAAAAAAAAAGTCACAAACAATATGCCGAAAAATCACATACAATAAGATATTTTATTTATTTATTTATTTTTTAATTTTTTTTTTCTAAAGGAAAGGGTAGAGGAGGGTATTAGATGTTTTTTTTAAATATAGTCAGAAGACGTAAAACTGACCTAGCAGATTAGACACCTAAAAAATTACCTGTGAGAGAAAACTGATGCATGTGTAACGACGGATGAAGAGAATTTACATAGCGAGTAAAAAAAAAAAAAAAATCTGCAACTGTTACTTTTTCGGTAATTTTGCTTTTTCCTAGATACATACGATTAAATTATTAGATTTGTCAAATTTTTAAACCTCTGATTTTTGATAAATTTACGCATTTTGAAACGTTCTGAACACGATTTGATCACTTTTAGAAAATGTTTGTGTGTCTGTCTGTGTCTCCTGTCATTGCATATGTGAAATGCATTGCATATGTCATTGCAATTTTGTGATATGCATTAGTTATGTTATAGCATACTAGTTACCAAAAAAAAAAAAAAAAAAACTCTCTCTCTCTCTCTCTCTATATATATATATATATATATATATATATATATACTAGTAATGAATAAAATATATACTAGAAACTAATAAAAAAAAAAAAAAAAAAAACAGTGTATATACTTACATTTGTGGCAAAATGCAAAATCGAAGAATTCATTTATTTCAATCTTGTTCCTGGTTTGGTTAGGTTGTAAAATATATAGTTCTTTACTTATATGGCGAAATCATGATTTTATCACATAAAAAAATAATTTAGTTTTGGACGTCCAAACGGTACGGTCCGCTGTCTTAAAAAAAAAACGTAACATATACCATATTTTTTACCAGAAAACAGATATTTTAAAATATATATGCCGTTTATGACTCATATTGCATATATCCTGTATTTTTATTTTTATTGTACAGTCGGTAACAAAAGTCTCCGAACACTAGCAAAAAATCCTATACAAAAAAGTACACTTAATACAGTTTTGTTAAATAAATCCTTGTCGAATTCTGTTCTTAGTCAGTCTAAAAACAGGATTCTACAAGGATTTCTTTAACAAAACTGTATTAAGTGTACTTTTTTTACATAGGAATTTTTGCTAGTGTTCGGAGACTTTTGTTACCGACTGTACTGTAGAAATAGTGTGTTTATACCGTAAACAATAAAATGATACAAACACCATATAATTTACTGTACTTGTACTGTAATTTTACGAAATTTTACAGTGTATTTTTATATCTTTATAACTACTTACAACATAACTAAATTGTATTTATATATATTTAAAATATACGATATTAATATATAACGATTTTATGTAAGTCAACGGGCATCGTCAAAGGGACATTATAATGAAACCGCCAAGTGACTGTCATCTAATAATCACAATGAAAAGAAATTAAAGTACTCACGTTTTATAGTCACATTAGTGACTACATCTAGGAGTCACAATGTGACATATTAAAGAAGCCATATTTTATTCACCGAAGAGACGGTTTCTAAGAGTCACAATGCGACTCATTAAAGGAGTCACATCTCAGTCACCGTAGTGAGTTGTTATCTAAGAGTCACTATGTGACGCATTAAAGAGTCACATTTTGGTCACTGAAGTGACTGTCATCTGAGAGTCACAATGTGACGTATTAAAGGAATCATATTTGTCCACTGTAAAGACTGTCATGTAAGAGTCACAATGTGACGCATTAAAGAAGTCAAATTTTGATCACCGTGTTGACTGTTTTCAAAGAGTCACAATGTGACGAATTAAAGGAGTCGTCTTTTTGTCACAACAGTAACTTATTTAAGAGTCACAATGTGACACATTAAAGGAGTCACATTTTGGTCACTGTGGTGACTGTCATGTAAAAGTCACAATATGACTAATTAATGGAGTCTCATTTTGGTCACTGTTGTGACTATGGCACTTGTGACCATTTGTGACGTCATAGTGACGTCACATCGACTGGCTGTGCTATTAGGGTAATGACAAGAAATTAAAGTACAATCGTTTTAGTCACATTAATGGGTGTGTCTAAGAACCACAATGTGACGCATTAAAAGGGCCATATCTTGCTCTGTGGTGGTCTTCCAAGAGTCACAATGTGATTGATTAAAGGAGTCACCTTTTAATCCTCGTAGTGAATTATCTAAAAGTCACAATATGACGCATTAAAGAAGTCGCATTTTGTACACCCAATAAGTGACTGTCAATTAAGAGTTACAATATGATGCATTAAAGTAATCACATTTTGGTCACCGTGGTGACTGCCATCAATGAATCCCAATATGACTCATTAAAGGAGTCACATTTTAGTCATCATAGTGAGTTATCTAAGAGTCATAATGTGACACATTTAAAGAGTCGAATTTTGGTCACCGCAGTGACTGTCATCTAAGAGTCACAATGTGACGCATTAAAGGAGTCTTATTTTTGCCACCGTGGTGACTGTTATCAAAGAGTCACTATGTGACGCATTAAAGGAGTAACATTTTAGTCACCGTGGGGACATATCTAAGAGTCACAATGTGACCCATTTAAGGAGTCACATTGCAGTCACCTTGGTGACTGTCATTTAAGGGTCACAATGGGACGCATTAAAGGAGTCACATTTTTGTCACCGTGGTGACTGTCATCAAAGAGTCACTATGTGACGCATTAAAGAAGTCACATTTTAGTCACCGTGTGGACATATCTAAGAGTCAAAATGTGACCCATTTAAGGAGTCACATTGCAGTCACCTTGGAGACTGTCATTTAAGGGTCACAATGTGACGCATTAAATGAGTCACATTTTTGTCACCGTGGTGACGATCATCAAAGAGTCACTATGTGACGAATTAAAGGAGTCACATTTTAGTCACCGTGGGGACATATCTAAGAGTCACAATGTGACCCATTTAAGGAGTGACATTGCAGTCACCTAGGTGACTGTCATTTAAGGGTCACAATTTGACGCATTAAAGGAGTTACATTTTTGTCACCGTGGTGACTGTCATCAAAGAGTCACTATGTGACGCATTAAAATAGTCACATTTTAGTCACCGTGTGGACATATCCAAGAGTCAAAATGTGACCCATTTAAGGAGTCACATTGCAGTCACCTTGGTGACTGTCATCTAATGGTCACAACGTGACGCATTAAACGAGTCACATTTTTGTCACCGTGGCGACTGTATTAAAAAGAGTCACTATGTGACGCATTAAAGGAGTCGCATTTTAGTCACAGTGGGGACATATCTAAGAGTCACAATGTGACCCATTTAAGGAGTCACATTGCAGTCACCTTGGTGACTGTCATTTAAGAGTCATAATATTACTAATTAATGGAGTCCCTTTTCGGTCACCGTTGTGACTGTGACACTTGTGACCATCTGTGACGTCAGGGTGACGTCACATCGTCTGGCTGTGCTATTAGGGTATGCACCAACAGTTTAACAAAAAACTAAAATTTAGATTTTTTTTATAACGTTTTGTTGAATTGTGTGCAAACTCTCCTAGCTTTACCTTACATATATATTTTTATTTATTTTTAGTTCCCTATCATATTTTAGGAATGAGGGATTTAGGTATTAGTGAAAATATTCGACATCGGTTTTCTGACTTTTTACTCGTTTTGAAATATGAACAACCCGAAAATCACACAGATATTTCTGGTGTTCCTTTTTAGCGTGTCATATTGTTAGTTTGTTATTTCCTTAGTGTGTTAGTCTGTGTACGCGATATCTGAAGAACAAATGATAGTAAAGAGGACAAATCAGATTAAAAATATCATTTATGATACTGGCAAGAGCCCTATTTGTTTCCAAAATTCTAATTTCAAAATTTCGTAAATTATTGGAAATTAATGAGTTTTTTAACTTGGGAGAATAGGGAAAATTAAACCATTAATGAGCGTTAATTGGGATTATTTTCATTATTACTGGACCAGTTTTAAAATGCCATTTATAACACTGGCATAAGGATCATTGGCTATGAACAATCAGTTTTGAAAACTTTGTACGTTATTGAAAATTTACGATTTTCTTAACATGGCAAAATAGGGCAAAATTTCGCATAAATATGTATTATCATCGTGGAAACATTCTACAAATTTTTAAAATATCATTTATGTTACTGACAAGAGTAACAGTGTCTATGGACATTCTACTTTGGAAACTAAATATATTTGAAATTTGTGATTTTCCTAAAAATATTACAATATTTCACATAAAATTGCATTATGTGGATTATTGGCTTGGAAATAATATGGAATTGTGTGAGAACCGAAATATAAAACTGACTCTAATAAAATAAAACAACAAATAAAGATAAGTTATATATAACGAAACGGAAGTGGGTGCAGTCTCTGTGGGCAGGGCATATCATTATACGACTGTACATTGTGATCAGTAGGTTGTTGTTATTTTAAAATGAATATAGTATGCCGTATAGTACACATGTAATATAAAAACTGTATAATGGGGAACTGACCAAAATCTACCTATACCAACTATATATTTTTATATTCTACTACTGTATAATATATTTTGATATTTAAACTATTCAACGATTTCTAATATTAACAGTTTAAATGAACGGATTAGTTTAATGACTGAATTTTAAAATTCTTGATTAATTATTACAAAAGTTAACAATTAGTGCGCATTTTCCCAATTTATGATATTTAGTTACTTTTTGTTGTTTTTTTTTCTTTTTGTGTGTTTGCGTATGTGTGTATTTTACTGTAATAAATTCCATTCTTGCGTTATTTGCCATTTAAGGTTTCGATGGTATGCGATAATTCTAATTTCATTCGATTTATCACATGAATAACTTTCAATTAATATCCATATTAGTGAGTCGTATTTATTTTCATTCGATTTTTATCCTATAATGACAAAAATATTATATATATATATATCAGTTTATAGCTTATTTTATAAAAGTTTTTTTTTTCTCTTCTTTTAGGAAATGCATTTTTACCGTTTATTTTCATATACAAAGCGATTAAATACTTCTTAATTCCAGCAAACTTAATGAAAGAATTAATTTAATGACTCAATTTAAAAATCCGTCTACGTAATTTAATTACATAATGAAATGTAATCTCTTAATACTGCGTTTCTGTAAATTTGCAAGTTTAAATTTGGTTTCTTGAATCATTATTTGTTTATTAAGTCAGTCCCTGTAGTACTAATAAGCGACGTTTTAATTTTTCTCTAATCAAATTAAAATCATATTCCGTCTTAATTAAATAATGAACTCCATGTCCGCACTAAAATTAAATGAGTGCCGTGAATCTAATGCGAAGATAAATGAGAATTATAAGAATTAAATCTATTTATACAGCACCATTTCCTTTAATGAGAGATGATTATAAAATTAAAGAAGTATCCATGATAAATATTTTTAAAATATTATTTGATTTTAATATAAAATTTCTACTCCAATAATTATCCAATTTTTTTATTATCAAAATATAAAATTATATATTTACTTTTGTTGAACACATTTTATGAATTTATTTCTCCGATCTTTCTTTTTTTCTTTTCTTTTTTAAGTAATCATCTTGAAAAGTTAATTAGAAAAAATGTCATATTTTAAAATAGATTTATTTTTATCAATTTATTTATGTATTTTCATTTAAAATAAACAAAATTCTAAATAATATGAAAACAGGGATCGGAAAAACTTATATTTTAAACAATATACATATATATATATATTATTTATTTAATAACATAAAATTAACTCACATTCAAAGCAAAATTTTCTATAAAAAAAAAAATAAACTTTGTGTTCAAAATATAGGTACTGGAATACTAGGAAATTTTAAAATGAAGTTATTTATATACATAGGCGGCTTTTCTGTACATAGGAGACTTTTTTTTTTTTTTTTCTTAAATAAGATCCACACAATGAGAAATCAATTTTGGATAAGTACAGACCTAAACTTATGAACATAATTATAAACTGGAACTTAAACTTTTTCAATGTTAACTTTTACATTAACTGCTCACTCGAATTCTATAAAAATAAAATAAAAATAAAAGTAAACTACTATGATATGCTTTGTCATCATTTTAAATTTTAATAATTATATATTTAGTCCCAAAATGCAATATAAATAAGTATTTTTGCAACAATAACAATAATAATAAAAATAAATCAATGGACAACAAAACTTGACCAGATTTATCATTGAAGACTAAGCATGAATTTAATAAGAAAAAATATTTTATAATATAATTTAAATGAAAATTTTATTCTTACTTCTAAAAATATTCATCGATATAAAAAAAAAAAAAATAATAATAACTTTTTTTAAGGAGAAAAGAATGTTATTTTATTTCAAAATTATCATGAATTTTAATGAAATTCATGATAATTGCAATAGTGTTTATGAAGAAAATGCAAACGCAATTAAATCTTAAAATACACACAGGAATAATTTTTACAGTTATTAGTTTCTCTAACACGTTTGAAAACTCATACAAAACTATAAATCTGCTATGAATAATCTAATGCCAGAAAAAGTCCTTGAACTTCCTATTTGCAGTGAATTAAATCTTTTCCCCAGTATCAATCGGGCTGTTGCAGTGAATGAAGATTTACAGTAAAAGTAAAAATGAAGTGGCAATCCATTTATTTCTAGTAAGATCAGCTTGGCGGCAAAGGCGACTCTGTGACCAAATTTGGTGAAAAATGGTAGATTAGTGTCCAGGAAGTTTCGAAGTTCTATGGTGAATAGAAGCCGAGTTCTGAAGTCTTCTATTGGATTTGAGCACAGGAACGTCGCCAAACCCAACTCCAAGGACCATAAATAGAACTATATCTCCGATAAAAGTCAGTGTTGTTCAGAGAACTATTCTAAGTGATTACGTTTCTGGAATTGTTTATACAGTGACTGGTCTTTGTTCGTGAATCAGCAAAATTCCTACATTGTGGAGTAATTGAATCAATCTGAATTATTCTTGTGCAGTGAATTTTTTTTTTTTTTTTTTTTTTTTTTTGTAATTGTCTCCAGAACATTCATTGAATAGTTACTTTTTTATATACCAGTGATAGATTTTATTGCACTGCTTCGCGTATATTCGTGGAATTGACAGTATTATTGGACTACATTTAGAATATTCTTTGAAATCATAGTTTTGTTTCTCAGAAATCATACTGTTTCAAGTAGTTATGCTGAACAAAGTATATTCCTCGACTAGAACCTGAATCTTCACGAGATATTTTCTTCACACTAGAAAGCCGACATATTCGTAGCAGTATTAAAAAGAAAATTATATAATATTTAGGTCATTTGTTTGCTTTCGTTAAATTCACATAGCTTTATTGAAAAAGATACACTCTAAATACAGTATTGTGTAACAAAAACAGTAATAAATTCCTTTAAATACATTACAGTACATAAAACGTTAATTGGAAACGAAAAGAACAGGAATATAAGACAATAAGCGAGGACGAAAACGCTACATATAGCATCCATATACATTTTTTTTTTCTTTTTCTTATTTGTTTTCTCCATCTTCTTTTTCATTAATGTGTGCGAAGGTTCAGAATAAAACAGTTTGATCGAAAAAGGTTTCACTTTGACGTATGCAAAATTTCTTATTATTTATACATTCTTTTCAGTGAAAATAAAACATGACATCGAAGAGTGTGACTTGGAACCATTCATAAATACATTTAATCTAAATATTTCTTCGACTTCTTTTTTAAGTTATTTTATCTTCTTTAACACTTTATATGCAGTGACTGACACTTCAGAGATGGATCGTAAGAAATGTCAAAGAATGAAACCGTAAAAGTAAGAAAAGGATGATAAATGACACTGTAAGTAGTACAAAAGACAACTCGCAGACAAACGCATTATATTTTTGTGACTGTCAAATGTCGTTTTGCTTTCAGGAATGAATAAATCATTAAATCACTGAAGTAATCGTAGTAATCCAAAAAATAAAATCATTCTTAGTGGAAAAGTAGCACAAAATAAAATATTTAGAAGTTCAATTGTTTTTTGTACCGGGAATAAAAATGTATTTTTGAAATTGATTAAAAAAAAAAAAAAAATCTATAAATTTCTTATATTTTTAATATTTCCACCTCAAAATTTAATTATTATGAAATATGTTTATTCTTTAAATTTATATGAATCACTAACATTAATCATTAAAATAGTAAATGACATACAGTCGGTAACAAAAGTGTCCGAACAATAGCAAAAATTCCTATGTAAAAAAAATAAGCTTAATACAGTTTTGCTAAATAAATCCTTGTCGAATCCTGTTCTTAGACTGACTGAGAACAGGATTCGACAAGGATTTATTTAACAAAACAGTATTAAGGGTACTATTTTTATATAGGAATTTTTGCTAGTGTTCGGACACTTTTGTTACCGACTGTAGGTAGTAAAGGTAGCTTAAAGAATTAAAAAAAAAAAAAAAAGATTGGCAATAGTTATCTTGATTTCATAAAAGAATAAATCATTTTATTTTTTATACCTGGGACATTTATAATTTAATTTGGAGTACCGTTAGTATCCGCCCTTTTTTATACCACTATTTTTAAATAGTTTAATTTACATCTTAATTATATATTGGAGAAATTTTCTTCGCAAGCAAAGTGGAAAGAATAAATTGCGTTTTATTTCTGAATAAACTATAAATATTATGTTGATATCGGAGTAATTCATACAGATCTAGCACCCCCATGTAATCGAGCAAAAAATTTTGATGCCGAAATTTTTTTGGCATCTGCCATTATTAGGTATGGAACACGGAAATAGCAATAGAATAGAATGTTGATGAATTTTCGAAATGCCGAAGATTTGTTTGGCTTTTCATTGTTCCAATAAATATATGGAAGGGAATGGGTTAAGTTTTCAGTTTTCATAAGTAAGTAATATTTGACTAATTTATGAAAAAAAAACGTTTTATAAACAGTAGCTTTGTTATTATTATGAAATTAATATTGTTTTCATAATATTTAATGGATTTTTAAATTTTAATACTTTTTAAGATTTTATATTACTAAGAAATATGGAATTTTCAAAATTCTTTTAAATATAGTTAGCAGCGGCGTAAGTTAAGTCCGCTAGTTTTAATATATATATAAATTAATGATAAATTTAATTTGCATAAAAATAGGCACATAAAGCAGCACTGAATTTATATATAAGAAGATAAATTAATATATTTAAATTATGATAAGTGAAAAATGAAAGAAGTTTGTATAAACAACAAAAGCAAAATAAATAAATAAATAAATAAATAAAAATAACATTGTTAATAAACTAGGAAATGGTTAGTTTCAACACAACTCTAGCCAAAATTTCAAAATGCTGTGCCTTCTTCATCAGCAGGTGCGAACACAGCCATTAAAAATTTATATAATCCTAACAGTTTTCTGAAGATATCCCAAGCTAGCATACTCCAATTAATATTTCAAACAGATTGATGTAGCAAACTTGAAATTAACAACTGAATCAAGATTTATTTAATAAACATTATTGTAGTTATAAAATTTAACTTTCAATAACAGATAAAAATAATTTTACATTAAGAAATTATTAAAGTAATTTTAATTTCAACACTATTCAAGCCAGCCAAAATTTCAGCAATTCTGTGCCATCTTCATCAGCAGGTGGAAACATACTTTAATAAATTCTTAATATCAATACAATGACGTTTATTAAATAAATCATAATTCAATTGTTAATTTCAAGTTTGCTATATTAACCTGTTGTTTGAAATATAAACTGGATTATGCTAGCTCGTCATATCTTCAGAAACCTGTTAGGATTGAACAATATTTTTAATTGCTGTGTTCCACCTACTGATGAAGAAGACACAGCATTGTTGAAATTTTGGCTTGAAATTAACCCTTTTTTAGTTTATTAGCACTGTTAAATGCTTTGTTTTGGTTGTTTATACACTCCACTTTCATTTTTTACTTTTCACTTATCATAGTTTAAATATAGTAATATACATACATATATATATATATATATATATATATATATATATATATATATATATATATATATATATATATATATATATATATATATATATATATATATATATACATACATTAATTAAGTTAATAGATATAATGAAAGAAAAAATGGAAGAAAGAAAGAAAAATGAATTTAAAACTGTATCATGAGTTTTTTATCCACCTTTAGTACATAAATTATTCATAAATTTTATTTACTAAATTATTCGCGCATATTTCCGTTTGCATTCACACTCGGTGAAAGACGGCCATTAGGAGGTGAAATGATCGTCTTTCCCCAAGTGAAAAGGAATCACATTTTTTTACTCGATGATCAATCTATGTTTTATTGCTATATATATGATATTGCCAGGTACGTCATGTTGAAGTTATCAGTATTATACATTTTTGTATAATTTTGATTAAAAAAATATATATACAAAACATTTAGGACATTTAGAATTTCAATAATAAATTTTGAAAATAATTTTCTAAAATTTTCGTATCATTGTAAAAATTTTCATAAAATTCATTAATTCTCTAAAATAGCGTGAATACAATAGAAAATATTCAAACCAACAACATAAATGAGACTACAAGTCGATCTAAAAAGCAACTGACAGCCAAATTATATTTTTGTAAGTTATATACTTTCATTACTTTTACAACATTATATACTTTCCGTAATCAATGAATCACTATATTGTGGAAAGGGGTATAATAAAGAAAAAACATTATCTTACAAGAAACGTCATTGTAATTTCATACTAAATAATAATAATAATAATAATAATAATAATAAATAAAAATAAAATAAAAAATGCAGAATGCAGAATGCTTTTTTAAATGCATTTATATATATTTATTTAAAAAAAAAAAAAATCCTGACTGGAGCTTTATGCTTCATAAAAAAAAATAATAATAAACCTTCTTAGTTATTTCTCGTTCACTGGCGACGCAATGGAATTTTAAGTAATTCGACATTTTATAAAAACTCCTTAATGAATCTTTTTACTATTCTCAAAATGCTATACTTGTTTTGGTAAATTTATGTACAAACATACCTTTTTAAAAAATGTATGTTTTGTCATCCATATTTTATAAGTACAATCAGCAGCAAAATTATTGAAGCACTAGCAATAATTTCTGTTTTGAATAAGGGCACCTAATACTGTTTTGTTAAGTAAATATTTGTCAAATCATGATCTTAGTCTTATGCTGTATACAAAAAAGGAAAGTTGTGAAAAAAATTAGAGATCAAACTTAAAAAAAATAAATGAAAAATGTGGATGTGTGCTTCAGTAATTTTTCTGGCGACTACATGTAGATTTACACATAAAAATCATATCATACAAGTTTGAGTTTTAAGTATTTGGGGATTATATTACATTTATATGGGTTATAGTACTATTACAGGGTAGTGACTTGTAATATACCCATGAATAATTTTCATTTTACTTTGTTGAAAATTTCAAAAAAAAATATTTGTATATAAATAAAAAATAATAAAAAAAAAGGGTTGCACAAAATCTAATAGAACTATATTTATTTTCTGAGTTTGAGATTGCTGTGTAATAGTGACTAGATTTAGGTGTGTGAGGCTTGTGATACGAATTGATTATTGAAGGTTGAAAATTAAGCATAGAAGAAAAGTAGAATGCAATAATAATATCTACGCTAGCTTTATTATTATTATTATTATTATTATTATTTTAATAAATTCAAATTACAAAAAAAAAAAAAAAAAAAAAAAAAAAAAACGCTTTTTAAAGCTGTTAGTACCAAATACAAAATAAACTAGTTTATAGAATTATACTAGTTCATTTTTACCATTACAAGAGGGGCTTATAAAAAGTACTTACATGGAAACAGTCAAAAGGTGTCATCTTCAAAAAGTATTGAAAAAAATATATGTGATTCTACTCTTCATAAATCACCAGAAAATGAAAAAATTATCGGCTGAAATTAATTACAGCGACCACAAAAAATTATCAAAATTAAGCATATTTGGCGATTTAGCACTGTTAGGCGATACGTTTGCTAACACAGAGATTGCCGTGTACGAACCGAACCTTTGCTTTCCCGCCAAGTACTCAAAATCAATCGCCTAGCAGTGTGAAATCGCCAAATATGCTTAATTTAGATAATTTTTTGTGGTCGCTGTAATTAATTTCAGCTGATATTTTTTTTACATTTTCTGGTGTTTTATGAAGAGTAGAATCACATATATTTTTTTCAATACTTTTTGATGATGACACCTTTTGAATGTTTCCTTGTTAGACAGATTTACGAAACGGGTTCAAGGGAGGTGTGTTGGATTGTAATTTAAGGTTTGCAATTTAAAAGTAATTTTTTTTTCTAAAATAATTCACATGAATTCTGCTCTATTAACAAAATGTCACATAGATTCAGGACAAAATTTTTCTGTGTATGATATGCCTATTCGTCAAGTGACTGAATTTGTGTTGATTTTTTTTCCTTTATTGCGGTCAAGAACAGATAGAGAAGTTCAATAAGTAGAAAATTTTATTTAAAAGTTTTAGAGATTTGTAGGATTGATGGTGATTCAGTGAGAATTGTTTTACTTTAAAGTTCGACTTTTTTTTTTTTCCTTTCATAATTAAACAGAAGAAGAAGATGATGATGATGAAGAAAGAATACTTTATTATTTTTTTTAGTGCAATGTCTTTTTCTGAAAATTTATATATGATTTAATCATCAAGTGTAATTTAAGTATGATTTGCTTTTGTAGATCGGGACGTAAATTTCTGTTTTTTTTTTCATGTATATTAATGTGTATCTTATCACAAGAATTATGTGGTACCGTGGAAATATATTATCCTGGTAAGACTTTTAAAATGTTTAATTTAAAGAAATAATTTTTCCCATCATCTCATATATTTCAAAATTGACATTTTTGTTTAACTCTCTTCGTTTTTTATAAGAATGTTTTTCTTAAATATATTAAACAATAATTCTATTGCATATTTATTAACATAATATCGTGCAATTTTATTGAAATAATTCAATCCTTTACCAAACAATCTTAATATTTATTGTAGTTCAATCTTTACAAATGTAGAGAATACTTTCACTAAATTTTAATTAAACGCATATAATCATTTCTAATCTTAGTAATATTTTCCTCCAAAAATCTCTTAAAATGAAGCTTTGAAAAAATTATACAGCTTATTACATGACTACAGATTTTTATAGATTCATGTTCTTAGTTAGCTTTAAATGGAATAAATTTGAAATTAAAATTTGATAATATTTTCATAATAGATTTAGAACGAGAATGTTGATTGCAAATAGAAATTAGAAGATAAATTAAGCAGTACTATGCCTTAAGTGATAACGAGTACCTGTAACAACGAAAATCAAAAACTGTAAAATTTAAGATGTTATATAAGTTAGTTTATTGTGAATTTTTATAGATAGGTTTAACAAAAAAGAAATAGAAATTCAATAACCAAATAGAAAAATTTTCATAATATTTTGAATTATCGAACACATATATTCAAAGTCTTCGGTACGACAAAATTATTTTTATGACAGAAAATAAGTAATATTAAGCGAAAAAATAAAATAAAATAGATTAAGAAAAATTATAATATCAAAATCATGTGGTCAATAAGATTATTTTGAAAAGAAAATAATAACATGTTGGTTTTATGTATTATTACATGCTTTATTCCAGTAAACATAATTGTTAATAAAGTTTTTTATTAAAAATGATGTGGAACTTCTGACAGTTACTACTTTTTAAAACTATTTTTCTACATTTCACCAATAAATTTCACTACCTAAATTTCACCATCTAATTTTCACCATTACTACTTTAAAAACTACTTTTCAATACTCTGTTTAAATAATTTGTTATATATTTATTTATATACTCGCTGTCGTCATATGTTGATTTATACTCAAGTACTTCAATGTTTTATCGAATAAAACTCTACGCAACCAAATTAATCATTACATTTTGTTAAATTTGATTAAGTCTTTGATATGGTATTTTTTTTTTTTAGCTCACTTGAAAAAAAAAAGTAACTAAATAAAAATAAATGAATTAAAAAAGTACATTTTCAAGTTAATAAATTTGATAAGATTACGTTGAAAAGGGAAGAATAATACGTTGGTTTTAAACATTATTACAGGCATAATTCTAGATTTTTAAATCTTTAAAATATTCATAATTATTTTGCTTATATATAAATTTAATCTTTTAAATAAATTCTAAATTTTATTTAAAAAATAACTTATATTTAATTTATTTTTACTAGGCTATTGATGTAAATGGAATTTTTAACCATTTTTACTTCTTATTTGAATTTCCAAAATATCTTCAAATTTACCACCATATATAATATACCGCCATACATCATTTTTCGATATTATATTTATTTGAATGTTACATATTAATTTATGTTCAAATACATACATGTGTTTAAGAATATATTTTTTGAATATTTTTCTAAATTGTCTTTGAATTTATCAACAATATAGCTTCAGTATATCTTAATTATATTCGGTTAAATGCAACTAGTTCTAATAACTTATCTAAAATTTTCAAAAATAAGACGTTAAATAATTCATCTCTCTTATTAAATAAACATATAGACTTTTCCAGATGCGCTTTCTTTGTTTTCAATATTAGATTAAACAAATGTTTAGTAATAATTTGATAAGCTTTTCATAAGATAATTAAAGCGAAAACGGTGATTGCGTATAGAAATTACAAACTGTACCCAATATTGTTACGCCGTAGGTAATCATCAACTGTTGTAATATGGGCAATCATAAGCTGTAATATTCGTCTGCTGATACTGATTAGATTATAAACAGTAAACAGCCGCAGGTTTTCTCAGTTGGTATTTAAATGTTAAAAGACTACTGTGACAATAGCAGAATTATAACTGTTTTCGTATAATTAATTAGCATGTATTTTTTTTGTGCAAAACAATTCTTAGTTAAGAATTACTTAATATATATATATATATATATATATATATATATATATATATATATATCACATGAGATTAAAAATAAATAAATAAATAAATAAAATTGTTATTTCAGTAAATAAAATAAAATAAAATAAAAAATAAAATAAAGTAAAAATAAATAAATAAATAATCATTTTTTGTTGAAAAATAAATAAATAAAATTTATCATGTATTTCTTTTTGTTGATATAACATTAAAGGGACTTGGCACCACTGGAATAGGTTTTACATAAAAGCTTATATTTCAATTAGATTTTAATAATTTGAAATATATTTGGTTGGTTAAATAAAATATACTAGGGCGCTTCAAAAAGTAATTCCTCCAAACCCTCTACTTTGCCAATAGTACTGCAAATATTTTGAACCGTTTATCACTTATGCACTGATGTTTAAGCTATAGAATGTCACTTGTTTCACAATCCTATCTCTTCTCTTTCCAGAGTAATCGAGCAATCCATGACATCCATTGCTGACAACTAGTTGAAACAGCGGGCTGTAACTGAATTTCTGACTGTGGAAGGTTGTGCGACCATCAATATTCTACCTGACTGCAGTATGCGGGGATACCTGGGTTGACATCAGCATTGTGCGAAGGTGGGCAAGGAGGGAGAAAGACCATAATCCAGTGGCAGTGAATCTCCAGAATCAGCACCGAAGTGAAAGAAATCGCAACATCCTCTAATGAGGATCAGCAGCATCAGTTAGACGAGTTGATTCGGGGCAATCGCAGGATCAACAACAAGATATCGTCACAAAACTCAGGCAGCACTGAAGTGTCTGAGGTTCACAGATATTCGGCCTCATCCTGCCTTAGTCAGGATCTTGCGCCTTGCGATTTTGGCTCTTTCCCAAACTTAATGATCAATTTAAGAGCTAATGCTACAGTTGTGACGCGAAAGTGGAAGCAGCAATTCGGCAAAGGTGTCGCCAGCAGCCGCCACATTTCTTTGGCGACTGCAAAAAAAAAAACTTTGTTTCAAGTTGGCGCAAATGAGTTGCCCGTAATGGGAATCGTGTTTAAAAATGACGCAATATGCCATTTGTAGCTGGCATATTGTAAGCTTTGCACTGATATCCGAATCGGTGATATCTGTGAAACACGAATGAAATTTTCTCCTTGGTGGCATTACTTTCTGAATCACCTACATATATTCAGACAACAATTTTATGGTTCTTGATATATTTCTTTTACAGATTTGAAATCTTCAAATTGCATTTTCTCAGTTTGCATTTTTTCATGAAATCATGAACATCAAAATGCTAAAACTTCTACACGTATTTTAGAAGGCACTTAATATATATTTTGGGTGTTTAATAGAACCCATTAAAAATAAATAAATAAATAAATAAATAGGGATATATTTTGCAATAAAAAATATTAAAAATAAAAATGTAACAAAATCGTGATATTATTTTTCCAGATTGTTAACCAGGCATGAACTTTTTAAATTTTTTTTCAATAATAAATTTCAAAACCCATCAGTAATTCTTTAAAGGTTCCATTAAATATCCAAGAAAAAATATTAAGCCTCTTCTTAAATATCTGTAAACATTTTAACAGTTTGAAGGTCAGGAATTTATGAGAAAATGCAAGCTGAGAAAATGCGATTTAAATATATCAAATCTGTAGAAAATATTTCAGAAACAAAATGAATTATTGCCTCAATATACACTCTATAACAAAAAAAGCGACGCACCAAGAAGGAGTAATGCAAACTGGACACAAATTGACATGCATACAGGTTTCGATGGACAATGCAAAATTTTAATGTTTGGCTGCCATCGAATGAGCACGTGACGCTGCAGCGCATCTTAACTACGCAATTGGCAAAATATTAAAAATGAGAAATTTTGATTCCAGGTCATAAATTCTTCGAGAATTTCATTCCGTCTACTCAGATAGACTGTAACTATGCCTCGCATACAGGTGCACAAACAATATGCGCAGATGACAACATTTGAGAGAGGTGTGTAGTTGGGCTCGAAGAAGCCAGTTGTTTAATCTGTGAATTGTTGGACAAATGCATAGAAGCGATGCCACTATTAGATGATATTGACAGAAATGGGTGAACAATGGCCGAACACAGCGTCAGGGGGGGAAGCGGTAGGACTAGAGAGAGGATAGAACGCGAGAATCTATCATTCGTTAGAGCGGTACTCAAATCCCCAATTCATCATTATCATCGATCCTACGTGAAACAGGTACCTCAGTGATTTCATTCATAGGCGGTTCAGAGATATGGGGTTGAGCTCACGGTGCCCCTTGTGCGGGTGACCTACACTTTATAACTACCACTGTAACTACTTTTTCCAATTCCAGCTGATACCCCGTTTAAACCGAAAAAAACCACCCGAACTAATTAAATCAGTTTCAAAATTTCGCAATGTTTTACTTCCCTGTGAAATAATACTTCGAGTGCTCATGCATTTCACGATTCAAATACAGGAAAAAAATACATCATTTAGTATGTCTTTAACATATTTCTCATATTTATTAAAAAACATAAAATCTATAACAAATAAAGCGACGCACCTAGAAGGAGAGATGCAAACTGGATACAAATTGACATGATTACAGGTTTCGATGGAAAATGCAAAATTTTAAAGTTTGGCTGCCGTCGAATAAACATGCGACGATGCAGCGCATCTTAACTGCGCAATTGGCAGAATATTAAAAATGAGAAATTTTGATTACAGGTCTTAAATTCTTCGATATTGTCATTCCGTCTACTCAGATAGACAGTAATTATGTGTTGTATACAGGTGCGCAAACAATATTCGCAGATGACAGCATTTGAGAGAGGCGTGTAGTTGGGTTCAAAGAACCCAGTTGGTTTAATCTGCGAACTGTTTGTAAAATATATAGGAACGATGCCAATATTAGATGATATTGACAGGAATGGGTGAACCATGGCCGAGCATAGTGTCAGAGCAAGAACGTCGACCTAGAGTGAGGACAAAACGTGATAACCGAGCAATCGTCAGAACAGTACTCAAAGCCACAATTCATTATTATCATCGATCCTACGAACAACTAGTACTTCAGTTACTTCAAACACCATTAACAGGAGGTCCAGAGAAATGGGGTTGAGCTTACGGAGTCCCTTGTGCGGACTATTTTTAAACTTTGTATACCGACAAGCACGTTTGCAGTGATATCAGGATCGTTCCAACTGGAATGTCACTGAATGAAGTAGAATTGTCTTCAGTGATGAGTACCACTCCGATTTGAGCTCCGATGACCAGCGAAGACACGTCTGAAGACGCCCCGAAAAAAGGGGTGATTCCAACCCGACTGTCGCCAGCTGTACGGCCCAACAACCAGGAGTGATTGTCTGGAATGTCATTTCATTTCATAGCAGGACCCCTTTGGTTGTCATCCGTGGTATCTTTACAGCACATTGGTACGTTGACGACATTCTATGTCCCGTTAAGTTTCCCTTCATATCACGCAATCCTGACAGTATATTTCAGCATGATAATGGCCGCCCGTGCACACAGATAGTATCTACTGCTTACTTTTCTTTTTGCCTAACATTATTTTGGCCAGTAAAGTCCCCGGATCTCTCTCCTACTGAGGACGTTTGGAGCATCATGAAAAGGATCCTAGAACCAACTCGGGGTTTCGCCAATCTAACGCACCAATTGGACAGAATTTGGCACGATATCTCGCAGGAGCATATCTGTCAAATCTATAAATTAATACCAAGCCGAACAACTGGTTACATAAGGGTCAGAAGTGGACCAATGCATTATTGACTTCTTGATTTTCTGAGACCGTTTTTCTTGATTGAATTATTTAAATTTTCTGAAACAGTAATCATTTGTTTTTCTTCGCATGTACATTACATCTACTAATTTTCGTCTCATTTGGATAACTCCTTCTTGGTGCGTTAATTTTTTTGTTATAGAGTGTATAGATATATAGTTAGATATATAGATATATAGATATTAGTATATAGATATATAGTTCAATATATAAATATAAAATGGAAATAAAAAAAGCGTCAAGTCCCCTTTACCAAAGTTCCGTTACTCGAACCCAATATATATATATATATATATATATATATATATAATAAAGATGATCTATTAAGCATAGTAGAAGCCAAGCAACAGATACAAGATCACTGAAACACCAATGACCAATAAGATAAAAAAAAAAAAATCATCAGTGGATGAAATACATTAATGTAAAGAAACCAGATCTATTAATTAACAGTCTGCAAAACAAACGAATGAATAAAATAAAACAACAAATCCTAACTTAAAACCATAAACTTATCAAAATTAATGAAAAAACAACCCAAGAAACACAAGATAGGAAGAAGGAGGCAGGCGGCAAGACTTGTGACTTGCCTGTGGGGTTACACTAGTTTTACGCCGGCAACACTCTCCCAGCCTGCCACAACCAGAACAGGAACCATATGGATTTAAAAATGCAAAATTTCAAAGCAGATGAACAACAATGAAACCACGAAGCCACAATGAAATTCACCGATTGATCACATTGTGTTTAACAGTATAATTAGAACATTAAATATAGTTGACAACTCAAAAAGGAAAAATCTGAAATTTTATTGGAAAATGAAAGTTTGCACAGTAATACAAAGCAAATGCAACAAGCCTTCTACTTTTTTTTTTTTTTTTTTTTTTTTTTTAAATTTAATTTCACAAACCCACCCAACCATCCAGCCTTACAACACCACCCCACCTCCGTAATCAAACATCTGCCCACCCAACCGCCACCTTTTTTATTGTCTTTTATTATTATTATTATTATATATATATATATATATATATATATTAAACCAAAGTATTTTTTTTATGAAATTAAAATTTATTTAAACCAAATATTTTCTTTTATTGATTTTAACAAACAGTTTTATTGAATGAGCACACAGTAGCACACTGTTTACAGAGATAACAATATCATAAGGTTGACTTCGCAACTCCCATTGTAACTACCATAGCAATCTTATACAATTCACATTAATACCTTGTTTCAACCGATAAAACCCTCTGAAGTAAGACATTCTTAAACATTACAGTCTTTGACATTCTTGCGAAATAATGCTACACAATAAAAATAAAAATAAATAAATAAATAAAACCGAGTCAGGTTACGGGCAATGTCCGGCAGCAGAGACTCCAGGCAAAGCCCGAAAAAAAAAAAAAAAAAAAAAAAAAAAAAAAAAATTGGACCATAATGTATTCCGTCATAATTTTACGTTCTGAGAAACATACAACTTCGAATTAAAATCTTTGAATGAAATTAGGAAAACAATAGCTCTTTTATATCAATCGTTAGTTGTGTAAATGAATAAATAAACTCTCTCAACCAATAAAACTATAATAGCAGGAGACTTGGCGTTGGAATATTAAAACAGGAATAAACTACTACGTCAGAAACGCCAAAGAAAAATTATTGAGGTGCATACAGCTGTTTCGGTAGCCTAAAGCGTACCGTCATCAGTGCAAAAAAATAATTCTGAATCTGGAGAAGTACTCGTATATATAGGAGAGGGACCGGATTTAGTTCAACCAATAGGAAGAGGTGGGAAGTGTGGCCAATAGGAATTAAGGAATGTGAAGCTTTGTAAACAGTAGAAAAATTAAGGAAATGTGGAATGAATGTAAAATTTCCAACAATCAGACAAATAGGGAACAGCGAAATCACAATTTACAAGGTTTTTAAAATTTTTATAAATATGAAAAGCTTCAAAGAAATCGAGTTCATGAATGGATTTAGGTCTGCAAATTATTTTAGCTGCAAATATATTTTGCAAAATTTATGGAATTTATGGAATTTATCTTGCCCCTTGTTATTGAACTCGACTAAATCCCATCTTATCCCTTCTATTACTAATTGTGCCAGATTTTATGCTTTACCAAAAGTTCACAAACCCAATATTCCATTTCGTCCAATATTCTCTAATATCGGTACTGCTTCCAATAATCTAGCTAAATTTCTCACCACAATTTTTGCTCCACTTCTTGCTGCTAATAGTTATACTGTTAAGAATTCCATAAATTTTGCAAAAAATATTCAAAATTGCCCTCACACTAATCTCACTATGGTTTCTTTTGATGTAAAATCTCTTTTCACTAATGTTCCAATAAGTGGCGCCCTCTGCTGTCTCGAAAATAGATTTAAAGAGTTTCATTTCACCTCTTTTGAAATACATGAATTAATTTCTCTTACCCGCATTTGTTCATCACAAACCACTTTTTCTTTCCAAAATAAATTCTATCGTCAGTCTGAAGGTTTAGCCATGGGTTCCCCTCTCTCCCCAATTCTCGCAGACATTTACATGCACTATTTCGAAAGCAAGCTTTTTAAGAAAATATCTTTTCCTTTTTGGACCCGTTATGTTGACGACACCTTCACGCTTATTGACATATCTCATCACAACATTGACCATGTCTTAGAAACCTTAAATTCAATTGACAGTAATATCCAGTTTACATATGAAATAGAAAGTAATGGCTCCCTTCCATTTCTTGATACCTTCGTCTCTCGCACTGTAAATGGATTTTCAACCACTGTCTATCGTAAAAATTTTGCAGTCTCCCTTCCTCCCCATGCGCGTTCATGTCACCCACCTAACCAAAAAATGTCTGCTTTCTATACTTTTGTAAACCGTGCCCTTAATATTTGTTCAAATCCTCTTTTATTGAAATCTGAAATTAAATACCTGAAAGCCATCGCAATTGACAGAGGTTATGACCCTTCCATTATAGACAAAGCTATCCAAAAATTACAACTCCCTCGTATTTCGTCTACTAAATCAGTCACATCTAATATCAGTATTGTTTTACCCTATTTTTTTAAAACCAGTCAAACCATAGCTAAAATTCTCAAACAATATGATTTTAAAATAATATTTTCGCCTTGCAATAAACTCACCTTTTCTCAGTTAAAAGATCCTATTGATATGCATAATTCTTGGGGCATTTATAGTATTTCCTGTCAGTGTGGTTTATCATATATTGGCCAAACTAAACGCAGTCTTAAATTTCGTCTAAAAGAACATATGAATTACGTCCGCAAACAAGAAACCAATAAATCGGTTATTTCTAAACATTGCTGGGAGGAAAATCATAATTTTAAATTTAATTCAGCTAAAATAATTTGCAGACCTAAATCAATTCATGAACTCGATTTCTTTGAAGCTTTTCATATTTATAAAAATTTGAAAAACCTTGTAAATTGTGATTTCGCTGTTCCCTATTTGTCTGATTGTTGGAAATTTTACATTCAGTCCACATTTCCTTAATTTTTCTACTGTTTACACAGCTACACAATCCTTAATTCCTATTGGCCACACTCCCCACCTCTTCCTATTGGTTGAACTAAATCCGGTCCCTCTCCTATATATACGAGTACTTCTCCAGATTCAGAATTCTTTTTTTGCACTGATGACGGTACGCTTTAGGCTACCGAAACAGCTGTATGCACCTCAATAATTTTTCTTTGGCGTTTCTGACGTAGTAGTTTATTCCTGTTTCAATAAAACTATAATTATATTATATTTTCAGTTTCAGTTTCAGATACGAAATTATTCTTATATAACGTCATTGAAAAGCTAATACTTTACATTTGAAGAAATTTGACCATAAATATACAGTTTGATGATTGATTTATGTAAATTACGCAGATTAATACCTGTAAAAAAATGACAGTATTCTAAAATTATGCTTTCATGACATCAGTTGACGGATGTTGACCTTCAAATAAGAAAACGATCATTTCTCGTAAAATTACGCTATAGAATCCCGTGATTTTACATTTTTTTTTTTTTCTTTACAGTGTATGATTACTTACACATGTATGTTAATAATAAATGTAACATTAATATAAACGCTTAATTTGTTGCAATTAAATTTAACCATTTCTTATTTCTTTAACAATGTAATTTAAAGAATGTATTTGTACATAAAAATGAAAACAGAGCACACTTATTTTCAAGTACAAATTACTTCGAATAATAAATTACTTATTTTCATTTTAAGGGAAAATTTTTTGAACAGTGAGTACTCAATTTCAGGTAAAATACAATTTGAATTATTATTCAACCCTTCCTTCATAACAAAATTAACTGCGATACAGCATCGACTACAAATAAGGATCATAATAAATATTATGCAAATTCATGTAGAAGGTGATTATGGACTGTCATAAAGGCATTTTATATTCATCTTATGAAATTAATAATTGAGCTTTGTTCTATGATGTCCCGTTTAGCTTTCTTTATAAATGTATTTTGAAATTTTGAAATATAACAGCAGAAAATTTATTTAGAAACCTTAGTATATTAAATAGGTTCTAAATTTTAAATCTTAATTTTAAATTCGCTTTAATATCCCTATTTTTTTTTTATTATTATTTTTTTTTTCCGTGTTACTTTCTTTTGATATAGAAGTATAAAATATTTCCAGTTTCAACAAGTAATATTTATAAAATTCTATCGTTTTACCAAATAGAATGTAAAAGATTAATAGAAAAAAAAAAAAACTGCGTATATTAACTAAAATGTTAAATATATATATAGTTCTATATTTTTGTGTGTTGGTATTGTTTTGTATATATTACTTGCTAAATTTTAAGATTAAATTTTATTAAGATATCTATCATGTATATATATATAAGAAATTATAATATATGTTTTCAGTCATATAAAAGTTGAAAATATGTAACAAAAATAACTAAAGGAAAACTTACGAGAAAATTAATAAATGTGAAACAATTCATAAGTAAAACTTACAACAAAAACATAAAATAAATGATTTAAACTGTCAAAAAATGCCCCGTATGACGTTTGTATACACACACATATATATATACATATATATAAGACAAATAAAAATATAGGCAATAGCATGTATATAAAAATTGCAAATATTTTTTTATCTATATTTAAAAAATCCGTGTCTGTAATCTGTGTCTTCAGCAATCTTATTTAGAAATTTTAAAACATTATAAAATGTATTAATAAACATGCTATAAAATTTTATGAAAAATTCACATTGTTTAACTTTTTTTTTAACACCAGCTATTTTCTCTTATTTCATCATATTTATTAGTAGAATTGTTTTTCTAAGTAATTAAAGTATATACATATGTTACATCTTTTTATATGAAACGAAATTAAATTTGAAATTTTCTTTTTGTAAAAGTATCCAAAGTGTTCCTGAATGATAATACTGCATATAACGACAAATAAATTATATAAAATAATCTGGTGTGTCACTCACACGACTTTCTTTTACCCTGAAATTTAATACTATAAATACAGCTTGCAGATTAAGAGGTAAGATAACGAGTACTGTTATGTAAACCTGTGTTAAACGATTCAAATTAGCCTCCGGAAGAGTTTTATATGCTAATTAGTTCTGCGTGAGGGGGGGGGGGGTACCTCCCCTCCCTCAAACCCCCGTTTCATAATAGCACCTACATTTATATAGAATTTAATTCGGCTATTAAAAATAATTTTGTTTTTAAAAAAGTAATTTATTAAAATTATTATTTAAAAAAAGTACCGTTTATGATAATGCAGACGATTTCCATGTTAGAGAAGTGGTATAACACTAAATATCCAAAAAAGGTCCATTTTATTCACAAAAAAAAAAAAAAAACGATTTTTTTTTTCTAATTTTATTTAATTTAATTTAATTTTTTTTTTTTTTTTTTAAGTAAAAAAAAAAATTGATAACTTTGTTTTAAATTCTCGCAGATCGATGGTTCAATCATTCGTTTTAAATGTATTGGAGAGCTCTTTTGAAAGGCACCCATCATGAAAATTTACTCCCCTCCAGGGAGTTTTTCTGTTGGGATTTGGTTGAGTTGGTTTGTTGTATCGTTTGTTTTGCTGGCTGTTAAAAATTATATTTGGTTTCTTTAAGTATGTGTATTTCCTACCCTGATGATTTTTTTTTTCACCTTTTTGAGCTTCTCCTACATAGAGAAATTGTTCATTCTTATTGGACTTTGTGGTTTTGGTGATCTTGTGTCTGTTGCTTGATTCTACTACTTTAATGGGTCATTATTGTTCATTATACGGTTCTCTTTTTTCACCTTGAAATATTGTCCTAGAGTCAACCTTTTTTTTTCATCATAGTCTAATTACACGGTCTTATTTCAATTTTCAACGGGTATTGTTGTACAGTGTATTGGCGTCAGTGCTATTGTTGAATTTGATGACTGAATCAATTTGGGAAATCTTGTTGCTTTGTTTGACGTGTGTATGTCTCTTTGGTGAATTGTTTGACTAACCATTCTTCGTTCTCGTTCTTTGCTTCTATTATCAAAAGGATTATATATATATGTATATATATATATATATATATATATATATATATGTATAAATAATCTGGCGTTTGAAAGATAATGAATTATTTATCTTCTCTTTACAACAGTTTATTTGCTTTCGTTAATTTATCTTTCTTATCCATCTCCTCCTTTCTGTACATTGTCAATTAGTCAAGTCCATTACAGGACTTTTGTAATACGTCCCGTAGTACAAAATACTGTGCATATATCTTTTATTTTCAATTATTAAACAGACATCATTTCTAAAGCTTAGACGTATCTAATTCATTACCTGTAGCATTAATAACAGTCATTCATATTAAATACAAAAATATGCATATTTGATTAATTAATTTATTTTATCAGATAAATGCTTATTTCTCCTCTAGAGTAATTGCAAAGAAAAAAACACGTTAAATAGCAAATGAAAGTGTATGCTATAAAATAATTAATAGTAGAGAAGTAATTCCAAATAGATATTATAAATTATATTATTCAACATCACGCCCTAGGTAATCAAACTGTTATAATAGCATATAATATTGTTCTGATGGTATTGAATAGATTATAAACAGTAAACAATTGTGAAATGTCTCCAATTTGTTCCGAAGTGTTTAATTATATTTTTTATTTTACCATATACATAACTATTTAATATTCATTAGAATTTACGTTTAATAGAAATCGACATAAATATTTATTATAAATTGGACAAAGTATCTTAATAATTTATCCTGATAATCATTAAGTTTCTCAATGTTATTAAATAAGCAATTTTCTTTTGTCGTTTATGATGAAAGAGTGTTTTTTTTTTTTTTAATGGAGTAAAATGAATTACCAAACATTTTTAAATATTTACAGGAATAATCTAACATAATTATTATTTTTGAAATATTAGTTGTTTCCGTATAATTATTGCTCGTGTTGATATTACCTATTTAAATAAATTTTTCCAAAGACGTATTCTAGAATCTGTTATTAGGATAATAATATAAACCATATAGATTTCTTATGGAAAATCCGAATCAATTTAAAAATGAGCAAATAATGAATATACGTTGATTCGATATCGTATTCTTCACATTAATGTAATAACGCTGTCCCAACCATGTATAGTTGGTAGAAGGTAATGCTATTGATATAAGGCTGTCGAAATTCGCGTACATCACGCAAAAGTATAAAGATCGGTCAATTGTCTTAAAGTACGAGCATTCTACCAACTTAGATAACCCGTAAAAGAAAGAAATGTGATAATCAGCTTTGTATCGGGTTAATTCAATTACTAAAGCCCCAATTTGTTGAACAGAATAAGTAAAATTCCTATTATTTTTTCACTGTTTAACAACAGTGAAAAAATAATAGGAACTCGGTCTTTAAAACAGAAAAAGCTATTGTGTACAGTTAATATTTATCTCAACGTGGCAACGTTCTACTTACTGAGCTAATTGAACTAACGAGAGAGTTGTGGCGGTTAGATTTATATCGGGTTATCTATATTACTGAGATCTTGGCGAGTTTATCCAAATAACCCGTGTTCAAAGCCTTGGCTGAACTCTTTTCGTTCTTGATAAATCTAATTCGGTCTTTGCATGCAAAAT
Organism: Salticus scenicus; assembly: GCA_963930645.1. Lineage (NCBI taxonomy): Eukaryota > Metazoa > Arthropoda > Arachnida > Araneae > Salticidae > Salticus > Salticus scenicus. The sequence continues at coordinate 104,484,625 of OZ005649.1, forward strand.
CAGTAATATATAAAGACTTATATTTACTAAGACATGAATACAATAATTTGTTTACACTTATTTAATTTTACTATATAACAACCACATGAATACATTTTGAATTATAAATTATATTATATTACATTTTTACTAAGTAATTACCGACAGAGTGATGATTCGATGTTAGAATAAATCGATATAAAACAAAATTTAGCTTGCATTGGCGCATTTAAGGTTTTTTTTTTAATTATTATTATTATTATTATTATTTATGTGTAAAAAAACAGATGTCGTTTTAAGTAACTAAACCTTATATTATAAACACAAATGTACAGTATTAAGTACAAGATTTTCTATATGTTAAGGTTATAAAAATGTAATATAATGTTAAAAATAATACCAAATATATAAAATTTTATTTTAATTAAATTTTGTTAGATATTTCGCAGGAATATTATGTTTTGAGAATGATTTACTTGTTTCAAATGTTGATTTCATTTGAAGTCAGGCATAATTTTTATTTGGGTCATTATAAATAAGGTTATGATGGTAGTTACATTGGAATTAGAAAATGTAATTTTATGGCAAATTTCAATGTACGGTTGAATTGAAAAACATTTTTAAGAAAATTTGTAATGGAAGTTATTGAAAGTGACACTTCATTATGAGCTGTAGTAAGATTTCAAGATTTGTGAGTTTTTTTTTTTTTTCAGAGAGTTTTACGAAAGCATTTTTTTTTAGGGAGGTGATACAAAAATTACGAGTGATTTCTAAAAATATGTTTGTGAAAATTTGAAATACTTCAAGTAGAGAGGAATTGTGTTATTGATACATTTAAAGTTCATTTGTTTCGTTTCAAGCTATTTTAAGAGAATACACGTTACACGTATTTCTTCATTATACTCAGTATTGCTGTATATTTACCTTTTTGAGGTAATATTACTATTACCTCTACAATATATATATATATATATATATATATATATATCTTAAATTACAAAGATAAAGGATAAAATTTCTTATATCTTTATCAACAAGTATTTTAATATTTAATAGTAAATTTTATTCATACTGAAAATCTTTTGATATTTCGTTTTTTTTTTTTTTTTTTTTTTTTTTTTCTGTGTGTGTGTGTGTATTTAATTGTAATTATTTTAAGTTAACTAACCTCAACAATCACTATTCTCAGACACATGACATTTTTTAAATGAAGAATTAACTCATTTTTTACGATTGATATTTATCTATAATTATATTAACTGTATTATCTGCATATCAAAATATTGCGCAGCAACATATTTCCGATTATGGAAATAATTTCATAATTTGTGTGTAATGCGAATGTTTTTATTTATTTATTTATTTATTTTATTTATTTTTTTCGTTGTTCTGCATCATTTTAATTTTACATTTTTTCTATATATTTAATCAAATAAATTACTGAATTCATAAAAAAATCCATCTTCTAACTTTCGTTTGAATTTAAGAGGTCCAGAATAGGATTAGAACAATTTTAGAAAATGTCTATGTCTGCATGCAAACAAAATTTTGTAACAGCTCTAGTTCAAGAACTACTGCACAGTATTTAATATAGATTTATATGCAGAACATGATATAAATAAAACTTTCACAAAATAAATGCCTATTAACTTTTGGGGAAAATCATCTAACAGTTTGCGGTAACAACCTGAATATTCATAAGTTTTAATAGGGAAGTACATATTCGTATAGATATACTTAATGATATTTATATATATATATATATATATATAGCATATTCAGAAGCTCCGCACCCAAGCGGAAAGTTCCATCAAGAGGGTTGTAAATTCACAATATGTGATTAACTATCTATTTATATCTACCTATCTATCTACCTATCGACACATGTGTATAATAACTTATCAGTATTTTAAAAATGAATGGTTGAATTATACATTAATAATAATTTAAAACAAAGTCATCGATATTTATTTTCATTTTTAATAAAATAACAGTAATAAATAAATAAGTAAATGAAATATTCTCTAGATATTATCTATATGGTATGAAATTGACTTTGTTTCAATATTTGATGTTATATTTTTCTGAAATGGAAATCGTTTGTATTCATTATTCAAAATAGTTTCGATAAATGAGAGTTTTAAAGAGTAATTTGTACTACATAAATTCGTACAGGAAAATAAAGAAGAGAAAACTTTTATAATAGCCACAAAATACCAGTTTTTTAATTTATACGTAAAACTCAGATAATAAATTGAAAATATTTTTTAATCAAGTATTTTTGACTTAAAATATTTGAAAAACTTCTTCTTCTTCTTCTTCTTTCTCTGTCTCTTGTTAGCGAAAGCGTATTCAACTTTTTGTATCACTATCCAGAAGCTGTGTTGCATTGTATTACATCATTTATTATTTCTGCTTACTTTATCTTCCAATATGCATAAGGTTCAACTGAAAGCAAATTATATCTTATTCGAACATGTTTATTTATGCAATTTCTTATTGCATATGTTAAAAATACAGATCTCTTTTGTACTTAACATTATAATTAGTTCGCAAACTCTATTTAAGAAAAGACCCAAAATGACGTATCTTCATTTATTTATACCTTAAATACAAAACAGCGATGAATTAATATTCAGAAAATACGTTAGCATTAGTATTTAAAGCAAATCCCTTAAACATTTCTATTCCAATACCAAAAACTAACTGCTGTTTACTGCTCGTAATCAATGCAGTAACAACGGATAATTATTATTAGCTCTTACTACCGTTCAGAATTACCTTAAGCGTGCCTTTTCTAAATACGAATAATAGAGTTTGTAATTTCTGTTAGTAATCACAACTTTCTCTTCTATTGTCTAATGAAATGCTTTATTAATTATTATTCAATGCTTATTTTCCATGACATTTTGCTATCAAGTAAACAATACAATCGCATTTCACTTAATTAAATAGTTCGTCTTTTGAGATATTTTTGCTAATGTTGAATATGCTTAGATAAAAAATAATATACAGACGTAAGATGTTCATTATTTAACAAAGTAAAAGAATAATGAAGTATGAAGTATGTCAATTGTTTTTGCTTTGTAATTAAAAATCTTCTTCTTTTGGATATATTATTTTCTGTGTTTTTATATATTTTCTATTTATTTCTATTTATTTCTATATGTTTTATATTCTTTCTTTTTCTTTCTATTTATTTATTTCTATTTATTTATTTTCTGCTTATTTATTTACTTTTTTTTGGGGGGGGGGGGGGGAGGGGATATATAATTTATTTCTTGAGAACTAATTACTTTATAAAAATATTTTACTAAATTAAATGCAAAAATAAAACTTTATAAGATAATTTTACTAAATTAAATAAACGGTGCCTGACTATATCACAGGCATGGGGATTAATCGCTCTAGACGACTGCGCTGTAGGGTGTCAAAGCAAATGTAAAACTTACTCCAGTGCCCCCCCCCCCCCCCCTTTTTTTTTCTTTGATGTGTGTGTGTGTGTGTGTTCACACGTTTAAGTGAAGATATGTAAGGAGCCCACGAACAAATGTTTGCTTCAGGCACTAATTAGGCGAAGTCGGGTCCTGAAAGGGAATGTTAAATTTATCTGAAAATGTTAAAGTATTTTTAAAAGAAATAGTTATAAAAGATAAAATCTTTTTTCATGTATTTTTATTTAATGGAAAAACAACAACAACATTTCACACTTTTCTCAGCTTTTGTAAGAAGCAACTTAACTCCCATAGAAATGTTTAAAACAGTTTGTTTCATGTTTGTTTTTCCTTGAAGAGAGAATTATCAATGAAATATAATATTTCCATAATAACCTTTTAGACTTATTTCTGTGCACAACATTTTTCTCTTATATTTACTTTTTTACCTGTCAAATAATTAAAGGTGTTTACCTCCAGTTTTTTTTTTTTTTTTTTTTTTTTTTTTTGTAAGCAACTAACGTGCTAGGTACCAATAAAGACTAATTTTCTGTGTGTGTGTGAATTATGTGTGAATAATGTGAAAACTGATTAATACCTCTTATAGTATGTTTTCACTTCTATAAAATACTAAAATACTATAAATCTATAAAATACTAACAACGCTGAATGGATTAAGTAACCCTCTGTGAGGCTATGTTACTTAAAATCTTATGAATTAATATTTGGTTCATGAAAGTATAAGAGAAAGAGAAATGAAGGCGACGGTTTAATCATGAAAAACGGCAGTTTTTCGAGTGACGCAAGCGGAAGGACAAACGGACGGAACGCTGCGAACTCATATATACGCCTAGTTCGACATCAAAGAGATTTGTAAAAGCCGACACTTAATATCTCAGCAAATATACCATATTTTGTTCTGATATTTTCAAAATAATCTTTTATCGTCGGTCTTAATCCATCCTGAAAATTTTACGTTCCTACATGCAGTATGTTTTGAGATCTGAATCTCAATTTAAAGCCAAAAAGGGAAAATGTGTGGTGTCCACTGTAAGGATGTAAATCTCTAAAACCGCACGAACGATTTTAATTTAATTAATATATGTTGTTAATGGGATCTTTCTGAATCGAGTAACGTTTTTGTTTTTTCCAGGAAAACTCTTCTTTTTTATATAAATTGTTTTAAATACGGAACTATATTACTCCGCCAATTACATGTGTTTATTCGATGGAAACGCTGCCATTCGGTTCTTACTGTGAGGCATGTGGGTTGGTTGGTTGACCGACGTGAATGCAGCCAATGAATTATTTAGATTTTTTTTTTTAACGCAAAAATACTTTATTATATGTTTAAAATTTTTATTATACATATATTTAATCAATTTTTTTATTTATACATTTTTCCTATTTGTTTATGAAGAGAATTCATTATTTTAGATTTATGGATTTATTAAAAAAAATACTTTTATTCAGTTTTAAATTAAGAAATTGTTTTAAAATTTAAATTACTCTATTTAATAGTTATTCGAGATGATTTTATAATTTTTTAGGATGAAAATAGTTTATATTCATTTTGTTATAATGCTGATGCTGAACTCTTCTGTGTTCATGCGCCCAGGTATTTCATGCTACAAACACAAATCGAATCGAATCGAATCTTAATCTTACGCATTTCATAGTGCTTGCTATTGCTGCTTGCTGCATCTAGCTCTATATTTTGTCGATTTTAAATTTATATTTGTGATTATTTATTTTTTTATTTGCAAACATAATTGCAAACAATTTTTTTTTATTTATTGATAACTTTTTGGATTATATTTCAGGTAAGATGGTTTTATGTTTCATTACATTTTACTGTATTTTACCATGTTTTTATTAACTCGCTTTCTTCTTTCTTAGTCTAATACATTCCTACTCAATAATTTTTTTTAATGTGTGAGCAGATTTAATTATATTTTGCTTTCTGTTTCGATGAACCCAGCGATAAATCTGCGAATTTCTCTTATTTGTTGATAACTAAATCAACAGCACCACGTTAAGCTTACACGGAGTACGTATGAAATCTATATATTTTTTTTTTTTTTAAACCGTTGTGGTGGATCTAAATTTTAGATTTCAGATTAAGCCTTAATTCTATATTTTAAATTTAGCCTTAAATGATGAAAATAGATTTTTCCTAGTTAAACACAAGTGTTAATAAAAATGGTTCCTTTTCTCTATAATCCATCTGATAATAATTTTACGATTTCACATAATTCAAAAAATTGAGGGTTAATTTGCTGATCTATATTTGAAAAAAAAAAGTGCTACAAAAATTTGATACTTACTGTAGATTTTTCTAGAAATATTTATATTTTTATTGCATCCTCATACTGCATGCATTGCTACTGAATTTTAATTTGTAACTTGTTTAGCTGATGTGCAACAGTTCTTTTAGCATTTTGTGCCTAAATTCCCAAATTTCTCTTTCTTTCTTTTTCTGATTCTCTCTCTTTCTTTTTCTGATTCTTTCTCTTTCTTCTTTCTGCAGGGGTTGTTAGGGATTTGCGGCTAGGTAAAGAAAATGCTTGTCTAGTGGTCTACTATCCAAGTGGGACTTCAGGACTTAGCACTCATAAGGATGATGAACCTGCTCATGATTCTGAACAGGTTGTTACCTTGTGCCATGGTGCTGGAGCCACTCTTGTGTTGGAGAACAATAGAACAGGGACGTATCCAGAGGGGGGGGCTCTGTGGGCTCGAGCCCCCCCCGAAATTTTCTGAGATAACTTTTTTCATGTTCTACTGACCAGAAAAAAAATGTAAAAAAATGAATTTTTTCTCCACAATATCTTTTTTTTTGTTGTTGTTAATTTGTTTGCTTGTGAAACCTTATTTATCAGCAATTTTCTGTCTTGTAAAGTCCAAATTGCCAAAATGCATATTAGCTTTTTGTAAAAAACACTAAAAAGAGAACTTTATGATACTTATTGTCAGGGCCCGACTTAGCCTAATTGGGGCCCGGGGCAAAAACTTCTTTGTGCCCCCCCCCCCGCTGCATCACTACTACAGTAATGAAGAAACAAACTTGATGGAGGTATTTAAAATTTTCACCTCATTATAGATATATAACAAGAAAATTGACTAGAACCTAAAATAGCTATAAACCCCCCCCCCTCCAATGGTCAGACGAAATATCGTTCTATCCATTTTATTTCTGATTGTTAACTTTGTCATCTAGCTGCCAAAAATTCGTATCCTTGCTGACATTAGGGTGGAATTCAGCTAAATTTTCGCAATTACGATGGCTCAATTAAGCCAGATTTTACACTATATTGATATTTTGCTTGAAAAAAGTTCATTAAAGAAGAAAACGTAAAATAAACTTTCTAGTCGATTTGGGAGCCCCTCTGATGTGGGGGCCCGGGGCAACTGCCCCGTATGCCCCTGCCTTAGTCAGGCTCTGCTTATTGTTGAGCCGCGTAATGTGTCTCCTTTCTCTTGCCAGAAATAGCGTTTTAATTCTTTGTGAGACAAAAGATTCGTCATTAACAAAGATCACAGTTGCAAATGGAACTTCTGTTTTTTACAGTTATGCACGTAGTATACCTTCCTTCCTTCATTCCTTTCTAACATAAAACAGCCAATATAAAATCTACTTTACAGAAAGACATGTGATGAAAGGTAGGCCTTAAAAATCCAACACGTTATGTAAACATCTTTGTTACGATCGTGATAAAGCAGACATATCTGAGTCTGATGTAGAACGGGATGATGAGCCATCGCTTCACCGGTAACTTTCCAAACGATAACCAATAATGACGTGCACCCACAGTTGAAGATACGCTGTGTCACATGAGACACCTGGTTGATACACACCCTGGGTACATATAGAAACGCTAGATAGTTCGATACGTATGCCATGCCAGAAGATTTTCAACAACTACAATGCGTATAACCATGGCCCCAGGGTCTGTAGAAGACACGATAAACGGTAAGCCATATAAGAAGACCTCAATGTGTTCGTCCAACATAGACATGTAATATATCTAGGTTTAGTGGACGCCAGCACACAGGTCCTCATGTTTCCAATAATATGATCTAAAGTAAGCAATATTATCTAATTAGAAAACCATGTATTTATATTATTTTCTTCTACACACCACACAAAACAAGAGAAAAATGTATTGTATTCGGAAACTTTTAGACTTCCCGTTTTCAATGTATTTACATGTTTTTAGATGCATTGAACACCATAAGACTATTTTTTGGAAACTAAGATATAAATATTCTGATAAGATTTTTGGGTATATCGCCCAGCAGATAGCGTAGCTGCACTAGATTTCTCTTTTTATGGAAAAGATATATCTCGGCTGTATTAAAAAGAAGCTATGTCTAAAAAAAAAAAAAAAACGAAAAGTATTTCAAACATGGTTGTGCATGGCACATAAATCATGCGCCGTACCACTGAATTACGACGTCGGCCAGTTTTTGGTATGTTTAATTTGAATGGACTTAACATTGCACTAAAGCTAGACAACAAAGCAACGGTCTGGAATCCATTTCTAGGGTAATCCGGAATCGTGCCATCACAATTTAAAACCTCCACGGAGAAGATGCTTCCCCAATTTCAGTATACCCGAGCTATTGCATTTACAAAACATGGAGGACACAACGGATTTTACGTGCAACTGATATCATTGATCTACATGACCGGATTTGGATGGCTCCAGTATCGATTACTCAATCCTTCAGTTACGAGCTCGACTCCTTATTCACCGGACTACCGTGAGTCCAGTTTTTGGTGATTTTCTCCGTTTGTCAGTGGTTTACAACATCACGGATTAAAAAACTCTCTACCTGAGACTTATGTATTTTAAAGGACTAGTTCCATCAGTTTTAGGCCCAAGGCATTTTTTAGAATTATTATTATCATTAAACCTTTTCTTGCCATTTCCGATTTTAGGAACATTAATTCCATTGTTTACCGACATGCGGCGTTGTAACTGATCTTATTTATAGCGCATAACCATTTTACTATGCCTAGATATGAAGCTTAAGGTAACAACTAATATTTTTCTTAAAGTTAAGGTGATTGGGGGGGGGAGGACAAACTTTAGCGTACACGCTCTTGGTGTGTACATGTGCGGGTGCACGACCAACATCTTAGTGAAAGTTGGGCCCCCTCCGAAATTTTTTTCTGGATACGCCCTTGCAATAGAAGGCAGGAGGTTGCACGGGAATGGCTGGGAGGTGGGGATTTTTATGTGTTTAGGGACCAGAGAATGTTTTACATGGGATTGATGGTGTAGAATCGTCTAACAGTGGACGGTGGGCTTTCACCTTTCGTGTGTTTAAGCCAGCAACACATACTGTCAAGTCGGTTCCAGCACCTAAATCACTGGTACCAGTCTCTGTGGGAGTTACATTTGGCTCTCCGGTTAGGCTTGAGGTTCTCTTTTCCGCTCCGCACTCAAACTTTCTCTCTTCTCCCCTGCTGCCCTGTGCTGTCCCCCCCTTGCGTCCTGTTCGTCCCCTGCTGTGTCGGCCTCGTTCTCCGCTGCTTGGTGCTCCTCCCGCCTTGCATCGGGCTCGTTCCCCCTTGCGTCCTGTTCGTCCCCTGCTGCGTCGGCCTCGTTCTCCGTTACTTGGTGCTCCTCCCGCCTTGCATCGGGCTCGTTCTCCCTTTCGTCCTGTTCGTCCCCTGCTGCGTCGGCCTCGTTCTCCGTTGCTTGGTGCTCCTCCCGCCTTGCATCGGGCTCGTTCTCCCTTGCCTCCTGTTCGTCCCCTGCTGCGTTGGCCTCGTTCTCCGTTGCTTGGTGCTCCTCCCGCCTTGCATCGGGCTCGTTCTCCCTTGCGTCCTGTTCGTCCCCTGCTGCGTCGGCCTCGTTCTCCGTTGCTTGGTGCTTCTCCCGCCTTGCATCGGGCTCGTTCCCCCTTGCGTCCTGTTCGTCCCCTGCTGCGTCGGCCTCGTTCTCCGTTGCTTGGTGCTCCTCCCGCCTTGCATCGGGCTCGTTCCCCCTTGCGTCCTGTTCGTCCCCTGCTGCGTCGGCCTCGTTCTCCGTTGCTTGGTGCTCCTCCCGCCTTGCATCGGGCTCGTTCCCCCTTGCGTCCTGTTCGTCCCCTGCTGCGTCGGCCTCGTTCTCCGTTGCTTGGTGCTCCTCCCGCCTTGCATCGGGCTCGTTCCCCCTTGCGTCCTGCTCGTCCCCTGCTGCGTCGGGATCGTTCTCCGTTGCTTTGTGCTCCTCCCCCCTTGCGTCCTTTTCGCCCCCTGCTGTGTCGGCCTCGTTCTCCGTTGCTTGGTGCTCCTCCCGCCTTGCATCGGGCTCGTTCCCCCTTGCGACCTTTTCGTCCCCTGCTGCGTTGGGCTCGTTCTCCTTTGCTTTGTGCTCCTCCTGCCTTGCGTCAGGCTCGTTCCCCTTTGCGTCCTGCTCGTTCTTCGTTGCTTGGTGCTCCTCCTGCCTTGCGTCAGGCTCGTTCCCCTTTGCGTCCTGCTCGTTCTTCGTTGCTTCGTGTTCCTCGCCCTTTGCGTTCTGTTCGTCCCCTGCTGCGTCGGGCTCCTCCCCCCTTGCCACGTGCTCGTTCTCCGCTGCTTTGTGCTTCTCCTCCCTTGCGTCCTGCTCGTTCCTCGCTGCGTCGTTCTGGTTCTCCATTGCGCCGTGTTTTTCCTTGCTTTAACCAGCTGTCCCAGGCTTCCTGTTATTTGAACATACCGTTTAGCATCGCCCCTTTCTCTAACTCAATGTTTTGCAATTCGCTTTCCTCTGATCCATTCCTCTTTTATAATCGTGTTTATCAAATTACAAATTTTGTTTGGTTTTTTCTATTAAGAATAACTTGTATTTTTTGGGGAGTTGTATTATGTTTAGGTGATAAATTATCAGATAACATTTCATTATGTAAAGTAAACTTTCAACAAGTGAATCATTGTGTACTTGGGGCTGGAATAAATTCAGTTAGTGATACTGTATCAGATAAAACAACACAATCCATGCTATCTAACATTAAAAACTTAAAATTATGTGGTGGAGGTCGGCCTCGTAAACGTATTAGCAAAAATTTAAGAAATCGACCAGATGAAAATGAGTTCACAATAATAATGGGTAATATTGATCAAGGCGATAAAATATTTTTAGAGACTCGTGGTAAACAATGTACACCTATGTCTTGTGTTGCACTTACGTATTTCTTTAAAAAAAATATTGACACATGGGATTCAAGTGATATTGACTATATATTACATATTGGGGATGAGTTATACCGAACTTCTAAAAGCACAATTAATCAAGAAATTAATGCTAATTCAGATTACCTTTCATTTGATGAAGTTTTTAACACAGTTAATTTTCATGGCGATACATTTAGCTTTTATGAAAACATTGAAATGCATAGTGGTAATGGAAGCATAAAACATATACAGGAGGGCATTTGTACATTAAATAATTTAATTCCATCATTAACTTCTTTTTTTGAAATAAATAAATACACAACAGGAAATTTTACATGCAATAGCTATACATTTGCTCTTATGAAATTTAAATCTAAGTATTATTGTTTTGATTCACACAAACGAAACTCTCAAGGATGTCCAGCTTTGGAGGGAAAAGGTGCTGCTATTTTATGTTGTATGGCAACAATTGAATGTTTAGCTAGCCAATTACTGAACAGTTGTTGTTTAATTGATACTAGTGATCATAATTATACTGTAAAAAAAGAATCTCTATTTAGTTTAATGTCTGTTCGTGTAACACATAACCATAATGTTAAAAATGAATGCACTAAAGTAAATTTATCTAAATACACATCCAACTTAACAAAAACAAGAGAAGTACCCAAAACTAAAATACAGAGAAAAGAACTCTATTCAGAATCGCAAAATAAACATGAAAAAAGGTTGAGAAAAATTAGAAAAAGAAAGCAGCACATGCATTCCGAAACACAAATAAAACGTGAAGAAAGGTTAAGAAAATTAAGAGAATACATGAAATTATATAGAAATCGACAGACACAAGCCCAGCGTCAAGTGTACACAGATAAAATGAAAAGAAAGCAGCACATGAATTCAGAAACACAAATAAAACGTGAAGAAAGGTTAAGAAAATTAAGAGAACGCAGAAAATTATATAGAAATCGACAGACACAAGTCCAACATCAAATGTACTTAAATAAAAGAAAAATTCAAAGAAAGAAACACATTAGTTTAGAAACACAAGATAAACGTGAAGAAAGATTAAGAAAATTTAGCACACATAGGAAATTGAAAAGTTCACAGACACAAGCCCAATGTCAAATAAATAAAAGTAAAACTAAAAAAAAAGCAACTGATTAGTTTAGAGACACCGGTCCAACGACAAAACAGAGTGACAGAAAAGAAAATTCACAAAAAAATTTCATTAGCACAAACCAATCAGAGTCACAATATAAGTAATGAATTTACTGCAATTAAAAATTTGTTTAAATTACCTCAAAATAAAGAAAGTTTAATTCTGAGAATCTGGGGAAGTAATAAAAATATTGACAGGCGATTACAGGCAGAAAAGGTTGTGAATAAAATATCTAATTATCGAGAGAGTTTAATAAATACATTTTGTAAAACATATATCTTTTTAAAAGAAAAATTAAGATATAGCAAATTAAAAGTTAATCCAGATTCTGATTTAGAGCAAAATTTTAATGCATTAGTTGGATATTCTCTTCATACTTTAACGTCAGAAATTTTTTTTACTGATTCCACTTACACTAACATTTCTAATTATAAAATGAATTTAGAATGCAACAGTGAGGGCCAAATTGTGAATTTATTCAAATGTGGTGAAAAAAATAACACTTGGATTTGCAACACTAATATATGTTTGCTTAACAAACAAAAAATATTTGATCTTCTTCTGACTATTATAAATGTTATTCTAAGTTTACAATGTTCACAAATCTTACAATTCTTTCAAACTATTGATAATTGTCGTAATTCTGACACAAAAAAAATCATTCGTCACTGAAAACATTTCTAATGAAAACAATGAATGCGAATCACATATTTATTATAACAAAAGTAAGCTAGGCCATCCATCCTTTTGTTATGTTGATGATAACTGTGACTCTGTTTTACTATTTTTTCGTTCAATTGCCCCACATTTTCCAGATATTCGTCAAATTATAAGATTAATCTATAAAATTTTACGTTCTGTAAAAAGTATAAATTACTATGAATTTTCTTTATTAAATTTTGATTTAGAACATTTAACAGATATTTGTGACCAAATTAGCATTAAAAGTTGTTCTTTCATTGTTGATTCATTTCCATTTGAGGAAGAAGGAGAAATTTTCGATTATTTTAACAAAGCTTTTCGCAGCTTCAAGGTAAAAGATACTGATTGGCCTGTTCATACTTGTGTTTCTTGCTTACAACTTTGTCATCAACGGAACATCCGTCCAATTATCAGTGTGTCTTTCAAATCAAATACAGAATGGAAAAAATTAGTAGATTATTATGAAGGAACATTTAGTGATTTCAAATATATTTGTGTGTATTGTATGAATAAATTTAAAACTAATCAAATGCCTTCCAGATGTATATTGAATAATTTGGCATTCAAACCAGTTCCAGAGTGCATTTCCACTTTAAATGAATTTAAAAAAATTTTAATTCAACGTGCAAAAGCTTTTCAAGTTATCACTAGAATGGGTACAGTTCAGGGAAGTCTTAAACAAAAAACACCAGTAGGTCTTGTTAAGAAAGTAATCGGTAGAGTTTTTCATTTACCATTACCATTAGAACAGACACTTAAAAAATTACCAAATCCATCTGATGCACTAATGACAGATCAGGAACTTTATGTATTAGCTCGTAGTGTGCCATCTAAACACAATCATATTTGGCAAACATTAATTAACATAAATAAAATTTTTGAAGCATTACATTGGTTAAAAAAAAATAATCCCTTGTATCACCACATTATTATACCAACTTCAGCTGATAAATTGTTAGAAAATATAAAAGATTGTGATATTGAGTTAGATTGTGATAATAGAAATCCAGATATAGGGGGTGCAATGTTGACGCAAAAAGATGTGACAGATGGTTATTATAACAACATGACAATACATCCATTATTTGAAAAAAGAATTAACATGGATTCTAGCACAATATATCAATTTTTACAAATTATGGAAAAAAATTTAGATGATCGAGATATGCAATTAGATTTAAAATGCTTTCCAGACTTATTTTGTTATGGTGAAAATGGTAATTCTCAAATACGATCAATTGATTTACCTACAGCAGAGTTTATTAAATGTTTATTAAAATCTTCTCATTCACAATTTCGACTAAACTTACAATATTTGTTTTATTTATTAAATAATGCTAATATCAGACAATTAAAAGCGGGAATTTTTCACAAATTAAGTATTACAAATTCTACATCAAATATTACTGCAAAGGAGTGCTTAGATATGATTGCAAGCAAGGAATTGGAGGGTAATTTATCCACAATTTTTAGTAGATTACGAAATACAGAGCAGTTTTGGTCAAAACCACGTAATGATTTAAATTGTATGGTGAAAAACTATGGCCCTGCTACTTTCTTTTTAACTTTGAGTCCAAGTGAATATCATTGGGAAGACTTACATATGTATCTAGGGCAAACAAATTCAAAATATAAAGATAAACCTTTATCACATTTAATAGCTTTAGATCCAGTAAATACTTCCCGTTTTATCGAAAACAAATTTCAAGCTATGTTAGATTTTATTACGTCTAGTAATGGTCCATTAGGTATAGTTGAGCATTATGCTTGGCGCCGTGAGTATCAGTCCCGTGGATTACAACATTTTCATTTATTGCTATGGATTAAGAATGCCCCAGTCTTAGGAAAAGCAAGTTTAGATTCTATTGCTGGATTCATTAATAAATATATAACATGTAAAATTCCTAATAAAACTAATTTTCCTCTACTTCATGATCGTGTTACAAAATACCAAATTCATAAACATAATTCATATTGTATGCGTGCTAAAAAAGTTAAAAATAAAACTATTAGAGTTTGTAGGTTTAGTTTTCCACGTGACATTTCTGAGTATTTACATGTTAATGAAGTTGCTAATGCAGTAATAGGTCGAAGAAAGCTAACGAAAACTCGTTTGTATAATTTGCCACGAAATGAAGACGAAGTTTACATTAATGATTATAATGCAGTTATAATGCTATCCTGGTGTGGGAATGTAGATATTCAGTTTATCGGTGAAAAGTCAGCATCTTTAACTACATACGTAACAAAATATCAAACCAAAGCTGAAAAATCATTTGCGTCTGATGATTTTAATGATTTTTGTTCTTCAAAACCATTATATAATCGTTTATGGAACTTCGGTTTACGAGCATTATCGAATCGGGAATGTGGAGCTTTAGAAGCTGCTGACACTTTACTATCACATTCATTATTTGGAACTGATTCTGGTACCGTTATCAGATGGTTAGATGTTAAAATTAACAGATCGCGTAAATTAAAAACCCAAAAGGAACTGAGTAAATTAAGTAACAATGCAACTGATATCTATTGTGCAAGTTGGATTGATACACATTATCCACATAGGCCAAAACAACTTGAAAATCTTTCTTTATTTGATTTTTCAAGATGGTATGATATTGTAAATAAAAAACCTTCTTCTAAAACCGTAATTTCTTATGAGTATGGGGAAAAATATTTACGTAAAAGAAAATTTCCGTATTTAATTAACCATTACAATTATAACTGTAAACAAGAGCCAGAAAACTATTATTTTTGTTTATTAATTTTGTTTAAACCATGGAGAACTATTTCGGAATTAAAAGGTCGTTTCGAAACGCATAGTGAATCTTTTATTGATTGCAAGGAAAATTTGCTGGAGGCAATGAAGTATCATGAACGTTTAGAAGAAATACAGCAGGCTAAAAATGATTTGAATTCAGAAATTGAAACTATAGAAAATCAAATGCTTTCAAATAGTAAGGATGATAAAAATGACTTTAATATTATTAATTTTGTAGAGCCAATAGGAAATGAAATAGAAGATTTTGAAAAATTATTGCCAAAGGAAGATATTGATAGTATTATTAAACATTTAAATGTAGATCAAAAACGTGTTTTTGATGAAGTTGTAAATTGTTTGGAACAATATATTAAAGAAATTAATACTTGCACATCAAATAATGTTAATAAGCGTTTAATTCCAAACTTAATTTTGAGAAAATTTGTGTCTGGAATCGGAGGAACAGGAAAATCATATTTGATTAAAGTTATTCGGTGTTATATTTCAGATAAATTTAGCAAAGTCGCTGTAACAGCACCAACTGGAATCGCTGCTTTTAATATAAATGGTTTGACTATTCATCGTTTACTGCAGTTACCAGTAGAACATGGCAATATACCTAAGTACAATAAATTATCAGATGACAAATTAAATTCTATCCGTGTTGAGTTAAATAATTTAGTTTTGCTTATTTTAGATGAAGTCTCCATGGTCTCTAATGTTAATGCATATCCACATGAGGTTATCGGAAATTTTTGACACCATGGATGAAGATGACGGTTAGTTCGGGCGAATAAATATTTTATTTTTTGGTGATTTATTATAACTTCCGCCTGTAATGGGACATTCCCCTTTTGTAAGCATTTCTAAAGAAACTAGCGTTACTCATTTTGCTGGATTACATTTTATAAATATTTGGCAAGAATTACTTACCTATGACGAATTGTCTATTAACATGAGGCAGCAAACAGATAAAGTATATGCATCCATATTAGATTCAATCCGTATCGGTGTATTGACAGATTCTGATGAGTTAATTTTACGTAAAAGAGAAATTATTCTAAAATCCAATAATCCATCAGATTGTATGAAAGAATTAGTTGAATACGTACAAAAATTAATATGTAAAACTATTTGTTTATTCCCAACAAAAAAACAGTGTAATCTCTTTAACACCTGTATGTTAGATTATTCAAGTAAACCAAAAGTTATTCTCAAAGCTATTGATATAATTGAAGCAAAAACTAATGCACAAAAAGATAAAGCGCGGAAATCCTTAAATAAGATTAAGGAAGATAATACACGAACTGCAGGGTTAGAAGATGAAATAGAAGTCAAATTAGGAGCAAAAGTTATGTTATTGAGAAATATAGATGTAACTAACGGTTTAGTAAATGGTGCAATAGGTTTTATAGTTAAAATTTTTAAAGATAACTTTTCAACTGAAAATATTAGTAAACTTAGAATAAAATTTGAGACTGGAGAATTTGACATAGAACCTGTAACTGCAAAATTTCAATTATTTACAAACATATTTGTTTTCCGAAAGCAGTTTCCGATATGTTTAGCGTATGGAATAACTATTCATAAAAGCCAAGGCTTAACTTTAGACACTTGTGTAGTAGATATAGGTAGCTCGATATTTTCATCTGGTCAGGTGTATGTTGCTTTATCCAGAGTTAAATGTTTAGATGGTCTACACATAATTAATTTAAATCCAAATAAAATTCAAGCTCAGACTAGTGCAATTTTAGAGTATAATAGATTGAAATCTACATTTAAACCAGACGTAAAACTGTTCTCATTAGACAAAACTGTTAATAAGAATGTGCCTGATAAAAACAATTACTTAACACACTTGCATACACCTCCATTAATTGATATAGAAAATGCACAAATTAAGAAACACGGAGAAGACATAATAGAATCATTAAGTAATTTTCATGGTTTTAATGATCCATATGGTGTTTCCTGTTACGTTAACTCTGTCTTACAATGTCTTTTTAATATAAAGTGTATAAACTCTGCAATAATGTTATCCACACATTCAGAATTAAAAAAACTATGTTTAGATTTTTCAAGTTCCATATCCAGTAGTGCTTTAGATTCACATAAATTACAATTAGAGTTTCATGATGATGATATGTTTGATATTAAACAGCAGCAGGATAGCACAGAATTTTTACAGTTACTTCTTGATAAATATAGATATTTAAAATTTCTTATGTCATTTGATATTAAAAATTATTATAGATGTCAAAATTGTGAATATGATAACCAAGAAGCGATTGAAACTCAAATAGGAAAATTAATAATACCAATAACAAAAAACAAATTTCAATTTCAGGAGTTACTTGACTATAATTTTAATGCCTGGAATTCAAATTTATGTAAAGAAGCAAAATGCCCTAATTGTAATAACGTTAATGTTTTAATTACTAAAACTAACATTGAAAATACACAAAATGTTTTAATTTTTTCATTGCAATTAATAAATTCAAACATGCAGAAAAATACAAACTTGTTACTGTCAGGAGTTACACAGAGTAAAATAAAATTTTGTGATAAAAATTACATATTAAAAGGTGCAATATTTCATCATGGTAAAAGTGCAACAAGCGGCCATTATACAGCTATAGTTCGAAAAAACAAACATTGGTACAAAGCAGATGATACTGAAATTTATAAGTGTTCATGGCCGAGGAATAGCAAAAATATTTACATTTTATTTTTTGAAAAAACAGAATAACCTTTTTAGTTTAGAAAATTTTTATACATCAGGTAACCATTAAGAATTACTACACAGGAGTTTTGAGTAAAAATTTGCCATCTGTTGTTTAATTTTTACAAAGCTTTCTTTTTTTTAAATATTTATATTATTCATAATGCCTGAACAAAAGTGGGCAACAATGAGCCGTTCCATTGGTAACGGTGATACCCCCACCTTGTTCTGTGAATAATAGGGAGTAATTTTTTTTAAATATTTTTCTTCTCCCGGGGACCCACATTACCAATTGAATGTTCAGATGTTCATTATATAAAAAAATAAATGTTACAAGTTTCATATATTTCTGTAATAATATGGAGTTGCCAATGGAAAAAAAAATTAGCTTTTAAAATCTTTTTTTATTTTAATAATACTTTTTCAGTATGAGTAAAAAAAAAAAAAAAAAAAAATTCTTGTGAAAATGCTTTCAAAAGTTTATAAAGTTTATTTCTAATAGTTACATGTTATGCAATTTTATTGTATGTAATAGCTTCTCCCACCCCAAAGTAGTATGTTTTTGTATTGTTCTGTTTTTCTTTAAAGTTTTATCACTTGCTGTATAATTTTAAAATTTACTTTCAAGTTAAATTTAATACAAAAATACTTTTTATATAGTGCTATAAACTCATTTGTGTGATCTTTTAATCAATAACCCTTAAAAAGTAATGATATCAATACAAAAACCCTTAACGGGTTAAAAGTTTGTGACGCAGCTACTTTATGGTTATAAGAATTTTTGAAATATGGGTCTTAAAAATAATGATATCGAATTTTATGTGACACTTTGCTATTAATTAAAATGTACATAATTTTGTTTTATTTGATCATTTGCTTTTTTCTTCTATTTATAACTACAATGCAAACATAATATTTTTAACTTCAACATAGACGGATAATAAAATATACTTACTGATGCTTTTTCATTTGCATTTCAAATTCAAAATAAAGGTTTTAAAAGGAATGATATCAAAATTCCAGTGACGCCTCGATTTCACTTTAAAAGATTTGCTTTTAGATTTCATTAAAATTACATTTGTTTTGTCTAATAAATTATATTTACACATTGAAACAGTGCTTTTAATTTTCAAATATACTGTCAAATAATCACATTTTCACAGAGTTTGCATTTTAAATTAAAATTTTTTTTTCAATAAATTGAATTGTCTTTTGCGTCACGCTATCCAAAACTGTAAGTCAAATTTGTGCAAATGTTACTTTGTATCATAGTATCCAACTGTCTGAAAATATGTGCAGAGATAGTGTGATGCAAAGAAAACATTTGCACAAATTTTACTTGTAGTTTTGGATAGCGTGACGCAAAAGACAATTCAATTTATTGAAAAAAAAATTTTAATTTAAAATGCAAACTCTGTGAAAATGTGATTATTTGACAGTATATTTGAAAATTAAAAGCACTGTTTCAATGTGTAAATATAATTTATTAGACAAAACAAATGTAATTTTAATGAAATCTAAAAGCAAATCTTTTAAAGTGAAATCGAGGCGTCACTGGAATTTTGATATCATTCCTTTTAAAACCTTTATTTTGAATTTGAAATGCAAATGAAAAAGCATCAGTAAGTATATTTTATTATCCGTCTATGTTGAAGTTAAAAATATTATGTTTGCATTGTAGTTATAAATAGAAGAAAAAAGCAAATGATCAAATAAAACAAAATTATGTACATTTTAATTAATAGCAAAGTGTCACATAAAATTCGATATCATTATTTTTAAGACCCATATTTCAAAAATTCTTATAACCATAAAGTAGCTGCGTCACAAACTTTTAACCCGTTAAGGGCTTTTGTATTGATAATTATACATCTTTATTTGTCTGAAAATAATGATCGTTGAGGTTGGTCTAATTAAAATAACTACAATTAAATATACACACAAACACACACACACACACACAAAAAAAAAAAAAAAAAAAAAAAAAAGTGAAATATCAAAAGATTTTCAGTATGAATAAAATTTTAATATTAAATATAAGAATACTTGTTTATAATGATTTATGAAATTTGATCCCTTATCTTTGTAATGTAATTTTCCTATTTATTATTATTATTATTATCGAGTAAAAGTAATTTTGTTTAAAATATATATATCTGTAATTAAAATAAAGAAGGCACATTAATTAAAGTTTCTTTTTTACTTTCTCTTACCCATAGGGTCGAGAAAGTATTGTTTTAGAGAAAAATTTTCGAATGTGTGTTTTTGTTATATTTGCATGTTCTGAGGTACGCTGAATACGAAAATCATGTTTATTGCGAATTGTCCGTGTGTGTGTCTGTTATCAATATATCTCAAGAACAAATAGTAGCAGAAATTCCAAACTCGGTATTCTAAATGTGTATCATATAGGGATGCTACAGTAAGCTTTTCGTTGAGATGAAGCAAATGGTTCATGAACAGGGACACTCAAAAGTATTCAAATACATTACGTCTATAGGGGAAATTGCAGGACTGCACTAAACAAAATAAAACGAATATATATTTTTTTGTAATAGAGATAGCCAAATGGGGGAATAAATGCGTATGTAGGAGCCTCACCTTTCCCCCTGAGAGGGAAGTCATTTTCATGATGGGTATCTTTGAAAAGAGCTCGCCAATACCTTTAAAACGAATGGTTGAACCGTAGATATGTGATAATTTAAAATAAATTTATCGATTTTTTTTTCTTTTTTTTATGTAATATTGAGAATGGATTCAACTTTTTTCGGATATTTAGTGTTCTCTAATATGGAAATCGTCTGCATTATCATGAAAGATAATTTTTTTTAAACAATAATTTTAATAATTTATTTTTACTGAGTGAACTTGTATAGGGAATTATAAAAGAATTTCACGTGGTGCCCGCAACAGACAAGTTAAATTCATTTTATATTCAGTAATAAATTTTGATGCTTATAATGAGTAAAACATTTATGTAAAGAAACATTTACGGGTCAATTCCGGTCACTGCCGGTTTCAAAAACTGACGAGTGATTAATATTAAAATGCCTGTAACTCAAATTCTAATCGAGATAGAAACAAAATTCTAACAGATTTAGAAAGCTAAAATGTCATGCTTTAATACTAACCCAAAAATAGAAAAACGGAGTTTTGACTGAAAATTACATTTTAAAGGTTAGCAGCCACCTTAAAAACGAATAATTTCATATAGTTCAAAAGTTGCACTTTCAAGTTAATAACGGGGGGTTGAGGAGGGCGGTAGCCCCCCTGACACACAACTAAGTATCATATAAAACCATGTCGAAGCCAATTTGAATTGTTTTAGCTTAAGTTTACATAACAGTACTCGTTACCTTACCTCTTAA
The DNA here is from genome assembly GCA_963930645.1 of Salticus scenicus. Lineage (NCBI taxonomy): Eukaryota > Metazoa > Arthropoda > Arachnida > Araneae > Salticidae > Salticus > Salticus scenicus. The sequence continues at coordinate 104,505,894 of OZ005649.1, forward strand.
TCTCTAACCTGTAATTATAGTATTAAATTTCAGGGTAAGAGAAAGTCGTGTGAGTGACACACCAGATTATTTTTTATGGAATTGAACAATTTGATTATATGTCTAAAATTCCTTTTACATTTTTAATTTTTAGAATTAATTTTAAAAGCATTTTCGTTTTCGTCATCATTGTTCTTCATAACTAAAGCACAATAAATTTATGAGGATATCGTTTAACTAGTTTACAAATGTAATAGCAAATTATGATTTTCTTATAATCAGAAATGTTTTGAATTCAATTCTATCATATAAAAAGAATAAGAAGATAATTGATGTAAGAGGAAAATTTATTACACAGGTCTGTGAAATTACACTTATCTATTTTTTCTTTTGCACTGCTTTGGGTGTCTGTATTGTGCGTTGATGCGCTGAATCCAGAAATTCTTGTCTTTTCTTCCTGTCACGTAAAGTTTTCTTTACAAAGTTATATGAATATGGGAAAAATTGTCGCGGAGACTGTAACAAATTCGAAACTCTTTAAGTATAAAACATACAAAAATAAACTATTATTTACACATTGCATTTAAATGTTGCTATATACATCGAAGCTTCATTTAGAGTTTTTTCTCTAGTGTACTGATTGGGGGCCTTGAGCAAAGTTTCTATGCAGCTTCTAACAATAATCTGCTAACTTGCTAAATCGTCGTTGATATCCCGTCTATTTTTCTTGGATGTTTTTATGAAATAGCTTTTCATGTACTTCACTCACATTACCTAGATTTTCCGGAAACTAACTTAGATGAGAGTTGAAAAAGTGGAGTTTAAGCTCAAATGATCCAGTTTTTTACAGAAACTGTACGTGATGGATATTTCTAGGTAGTTTCTCCTTAATCAGTATCCAAAAATACGCCAGTAAAACTCAACATATTGAAGAAAAAAATTTTATCGCATGCCTGCATTAATCGAAATATTGTATGAATAATATATAATATATATATATATATATATATATATATATATATCCAAGATTTAGAACGAATAGAAAAAAGTAAAATAAAGTAAACTTTGGTTAGTAGGAAAAAAATGGCATCATTCAGAAAAATGTAAAAAAGAAAAAATCTGACGCTAATAATTACTTGTGGCGGAAGGGGAAAAGTGCTTGTTTTAAGAAAAGATTTAGTTTTAATGATAAATTGAGTTACCCACATTTAGTGTAAACAAGAAAATATGTCTATAATGAGTTAGAGCAAAAAATCTACTCACAATATTTGCTGAATTATAAAGTTCCTATAATCTACTATATTGTACGTTAGTTCCCATTATTAAATAGCTATGAAAATTAAATAATGCGTTTTAATTTTTTTTTTTCCTTAGATTAAGACATAATTAAAAAAATGGAAACTAAAGAACAGATCCCAAGTAAACACATTCTCCATTTATACCTACAAACTGCAGGAACTTGAAATGTCTTAAAGTGCAAAGCATTTGAGGTCAGAAGATGTTCCAAGAAAAATAGAGCATGCAATTTCGAAATATGAAAAAGTGATAAGTAGCCGAAAAGCAGAATTCATGACGAAAAAAAAGAATGAAGAAAAAAAGAAATTAAAAAGATTATTTTTCATGACAAGGACAATGTGAGCCTGAATTATGTTGCCAAAAAATCCACGTGCTCACAACATATCTAAGTCTTTGAAATCAATTGGTGTCAAAGTAGGGAAGAAACATAATGATTCGGAAGGTAAGATTTTCCATAGACTCCTAGAAGATCTACGGAAGACTAAATAAAGGCTATCAAATCGAACGGCTTTGGTTCAGTAGAAATTTTTGAGGCATAAGGATAAGGAAAGTTATTCAGATTTTCCGTGTTACAGTTGCCTGGTGATAACATTTATTATTCATATGGCATTACACAGCACTCCTTCTAATGTAAATTATGCAACAACGGCCCATTATGGAAAAAAAAAAAAAAAAGAATATTTGTTTGCATGTTTTACAAAGCTTCAGCGCATTTTTATTTTTTTTCCCTCTTTCCAACTTTTACTTTTGGCGAAAATTGCACTGTTTGTCGAAATACTGTCAACCTGTTCTGAGTGCATGTGCAAGATGTAGAAGTGTCATTGTAGGATACTTTGTGCACGGTGAAATAAAATTTTGTTATATTTGTTTTTCAACCATTTGCTTAAAGTACCAGGTAGGTGTCTGATAACGAAGTAGATTTTTATTAGGACACTGAGGACTATTAGTTGAAATCTGGGTAAAAACTTCGTCACTAGCTTTTGTAGACCAGTTTTGTGTAACACCAAAATAAATTAGAAATATCAGTCCTATCGTTACAAATTTGATACAAAACGAAAAGAGCAATTTTTGTGAATCCAGGAGTGCAAACAGTTCTTCGACACAATAATTAGATTTTTTAGCATTAATTAATTAAAGTATGAAATTTAGGTGGAAACACTTCGTTTAAATTCATTTCAGACATTTTTAAAAGTACATGATCCATTTTTTACAGTCCAAAAATTATATATACGTAAATTAATAAATAAATTTTGTCAAAGGCAGAATTTTTTAATTTAGTACGGAGGGCAATTAGTTTCTATTTGTAAAATTTTTATTTACATTTTTTTTATTTTCTATTCAAATTTTAAATTTTAAATTTATTATAATCTCATTTTTTTACCGTAAACCTGGGCCACGTATTTTTTTTTTTTTTTTTAATGACTGAAAAGAATTAAAATGAAATGTTACCACCTAAATTTCATACTTTAGTTAATTTTATAAAATCTTATTGTCGTGTGGAAAAACTATTCACACCCCTATGTACAGAAAATTCGCCTCTTTCATTTAATATCGAATTTGTAAAGATAGAACTGTTTCGAATTTACTTTAATGTTACATAAAACTCGACTACGACGTTATGACCCAGATTGAAACTAATAGTCCTCGTATTCTTAAAAAAAAAAGAGAAAAAAAAATTATGCAGTGCGGCGTTGATTAGTAACACTTTCCGTACGTACATGCAGTATCGTATAACTTTCAATATTCTTTGCCTACGTTATCACACAACAGACAGACAAAAATATTGAAAAGTATACATGTAGACTAATGTAGACTTAAAAACACTCTTAGACATTTTGGAACGTGTTAAAAAGGCTTAACGCAAAAGAAAATGCAACAGTTAGATTATAATTGCAGCCTTTAATCTATCTGAGTATTCTAGTGTAGCCCTGTAAATCTGAAGGTTAATCATATCATATTCCATACAAACATTATTTAGAATATTAAGAATGCATGTCAATAATTTTAAGATTTTTATATTTTAGCGTTTTTAATGTGATTTTTAAATATGTCTGTCCTAAAACGTAAAGCATTGGCTTTTTTTTTTCGCTGTTGTTGTTGTCCCTGTACACAATCTAGTTGTAAAGGACCTATCATTGTCATCTTAAATAGGGAAAATTCCATGGTGAACTTAATTAATATGCTACAATGAAAAAAAAATCTGAAGATATTTATGGACGCTGGGTGCGGGAGAACGACAGATAGAAAGATATAGAATCGGACAGACAGATACAGAAATTGAAATCATATTCATATTTAAAATTATTAAAAAGTGTTAAAACTCTTAATGTAAACAAAAGTGTAATTCCAGCAAATTTTTATTAATAGTTCTTAATGTAACTGAATATTTTTATGTAACCCTGTAAATATAATGCTAATCATACTATATTCTATAGAAAATATTCTATTTTGCATATGAATAACATATTTCAATTTGATTAGGATTTTTGTAAAGTAAAGTTACTAAAACTTGATTTACAGAAATATTTCTCATAGAACGCAATGCTTTGAAATAATTTCGAGTGTCCCTGTACAAAAACCAGTTAGGAATTTACTCTATTTTACATAGGAAACACCCGACAGTGAACTTGAATAATATATTTCAATTTCATAAAGATTTGTGTACAGTAAAGGTATTTTAATATGGTTTGTCTAAATATCTCTCATAGCTTTTTGTTTCCACAATTATAGTAATTTATTTCCACAATTACTCATCATGTATAATTTATTTATTTATTTTTAATTGCGTTTTCTCACTCAGAATATTCTCAACCGTTAAATTAGTACTCGTTTAAAAATAAATAAATAAATTTTAGTACTTTAATTTTCAGGTTCAATTGTGAAAAATTATTTCGATTAGCTAGAAAAAAAAAATTTAAATGTGAAAAATCAGTCTTTGAATCCATAGAATAACATGGGCTTTGACCGTTGGCAAGGCTAGGTATTGCGCGATTTCAGATTAGGCGACAGAAGAGAAGCGGGTGTTACTAATTTTATCTATAGATATTAATTTTTAAATTAATATGATGCTTTCTATAAAAAATATGTAATTTAGATAATTTATATTTCATAAAAAAATAAACTTTTAAATAATGGTAACTATGATATCATAACCGCACTGTAAAATAATAATAATAATAATAATAATAACAACAATAATATTAATCCTGTTATATTACAGAAAATTTCTGGCTGTAAAGTTACCAGAAATCGTCCTTATGCTATAAAAAAGTACGGTAGCAGAAGTGTTTCGTAGCAGAAGAAGGCAAAAAATTATTGTACCCATCATGTTTTTTAACGCAAGTTAAACGGTAAAAAAAAAAAAAAAAAAAAAAAAAACGTAAATTTAATCAAATTTGCTTTTTTTAACCGACTAGAATCGAACGAGCATCCATCACATAATAGTCGACGCGGTTTATTCTCAGCCATGGAACCACATTCGATGTTGTTATTTAGCACTTAACTGTTCTGCTATGATCTCAATACATAAACATAGAATGATCGACAGAAACATGTTTAATGTTCTTGAAATGAATTCAGATTCTGCTTTTTATATTAAAGAAGTCATTTAATGAAACTTGTGACACTTAAAGACAATTTAACGAAGATTCAGTTACTTAAAACCAATTAAGTATTACCTAAACATATTTAGTAACAGAAAAAATAATTTTTAATGATAATATTTTGTAGATAATTATTTTAGTACTCTAATTTAACTTTTAATTTATTTTATGACATAAATGTTTGGTTTAAAATAGCTGCTAACTTTCTTATTTTAATTCGTCGACTAAAGAGGCTACATTCTCTTTTATCTGGATGTGTTTTTGTGAAATTAAAGCTATGAAACTATTAAGAGATTTCTTTAATTGTGTAATGAGATCAAAGATTAACTTTAAGAAGATTAACTTTTTGGTTTTTGAACGAAGATCTATGAATAAAAGATTTCAGAAAAAATAAATAAATAAACATGCACTGTAAAAATGTAAACAGTTAAACATTTAAAATTTTCAATGTACGTTTACCTAAAATAATGAAAATAATAAGCAATACTATCTATTAAATCTACCATGGGCAACTTGATATTTTAACAGGTACTAAGTTCTTCACATGCAAAATGAAAATCAATATCTAACCACCAGATAAAATCTGTTTTAATAGTTTACAGAATTTTTCTCGTTAAAAAAAGAAAAAAAATATTTTGGTAGATTGTTATGTAATTTTAAGGTATATTTCTATAATATTTGGTAACCAAAAAATTCTGTGGGAAAATTACAGAATTTTTCTGTCTTTTAAAAGAAATATTTTACATTTCAGTAGTAGAAAATTATGTCTCACATTAGCTCATATTATTTTTATTGCAAAATCCAATAGAAAACATAATATAATCTCACTAATTTGGAATGAGGAAGGGAATATCAATTTATTCCTCTCAAATTTAAATTTTAATGTTTACTATATTCAGAAGAGGTTATTATTCTAAACTATCGCTCATACTCGTACTATCATCGCTAAGAAACCTGAGTTAATTATGTGAGCATATCGTTCCGACTCGTTTGCGTAACCGAACTTCATCAATTTAGATATCCAAATGAATTTAGATATTCAAAAATAAACATAGCCGTGTAAAATTTCACAATGAAATGCTATTATAATTATTACATATCAGAATTATAATTTCCATTGGATTATAATTATTTTTATTTTTTATGATTTAAGGTGTCAGGTACAAATAAACAGTAGAAATAGTAAAAAAAATAACTATTTCTGAAACTTACAATTTTTAACCAGTACTAAGAAAGGCTTTATCTCTAAATTACAGCTGTTGGGATACATGTTTATTTTTCGATTTGTTTACTTTTTTATATTATTTTTTATTTTTTAATATCAGTGCTCATTTTTCTATCAATATAAGCCTTGCAAGATGGATTACATGGAAATAATAAATCACACGAAACTAATAAAAATTAAGCCCATAGGAAAATATCTTATAATTATAATGTTGAAAAATAATTTTGCTGGAAGGCTCCATTCTTTTGGGAAAAATAATTATAATTATTATTAAAAAAAATTATCACTATTTTTGGCGTAATTTTGCTTATAATAATAATAAAAAAAATAGTAATGTTTAAAAATCAATTGTTCATCATTTCACATATATATATATATATATATATATATATATATATATTTGTCTTGTGTAAAAGCTGCTAAAAATTCATTAAATTCCGGCTAACCATCGCGGATATATTGTACGTGAAAAGTTATACATCGACGAAAAAAAAAAAAAAAAAAAAAAAGCCCAGACATTTTTATAACAAAAAAAAAAAAAAAAAAAAAAAAAAAAGAGCAATCGATTTAATGGCTGTAATTGAGAGATAGCACCTTTTTTAAAACCTGTTAAAATTTACAGGTTTTATAAGCAATTATTTTTTGAATTATTGCAAATAAAATTCTATCATTTTTTCTAATATTATTTCTTTTCAAAGGTACCTGACCCCTTTATTGTTGCTGTATATGTATATACAGTTTAAAAAGTAATATTAAATTTAACCAATTTTTGTTTCTCTTTCCATACATAATAACAATTACATATGGAAAGTAGTTACAGAGCTGCCAACCTAATCCGGAGAATTGTTAGTACCGCCCCTTTTTCCGCAATAATAATTTTTTAGTGTAATTCACTTCAAATGTATTTATGACGAATTAAGAAGAAAAATACTCAAAAAAAAAAAAAAGTCTGGTGTGGAACACGCATTAATGGAACATAAAATTTCTTTTGTTAATTAAACATACATTTTCAATCAGTTAGTATTTAATTTTCCTTACTGAAAATATTCAAAAGTAGAATAGTCACTACTGGAGATTAAAATTTGTCCAATACATGGTTTTAAAAGATCCACCAATGGGTTTTGAAGCGTTCTTATATACGGGGAATTTTTTTTTAATTACGATGTTGTAGAAATTTGCGGAAATTGAATATTGATATACCACATTAAATAACTTACAAACATTTATTTTACATAATAAATGTTTTATTTTATTTATGATTCTGTTTGGTATTTTAATGTGTATCGGCATTTTCCTGTTTACATAAATTTTTGGAATAAAAAGTTTAATATTTTTTACTTTTTTTTTTTCTTTTTTTTTGGCCATCTTTTAATTTTTGCAGAAAAATAGCGATAAATATAAACGAACGTAATTATAAGCATAAAGTTTTAAAGCTTACATAAAAAGATGTAATTTATTTTCCTCTGCACATCAATCTGAAAATCTAATCGATAACTTTAACTTTTATAATAATTTTACAATTACATAATAAATAATATATATATATATATATAACAATAATAGGTTACTTAACAGATACCTAAAACAAAAGCCACACAATAGCTACAACTATTGAGGGCGCAATTTTGTATGAACACTGAAACTTCTATTTTAACAGTTCCAGAGATAAATGATTTATCGCCAAAGGAATGATAAATCGCCAAGAAGATTTAAAAGGTTCCCAACCATCTATTTCCCTCACCTGGTCGCGGGATAAATGTCATTAATATCTGCCTAGTCCTATCGGTCGTTTCGCATGCTGCATGATCTTAATCACATTTATAGTTGTAGCTAATATTTTAAGACGGATATTTTGTTAAAATTCGAAGAAATTATTCATCGGTGATTTTAAAAATCTGTTCTGGTTGTCGAAAATTTTGTTTTAAGAATATGTACTATAATGAATTGCAACGCAATAGATTTTAAATTTCTGTGAATTCTATAATCGTGTTGGTAATATTAGTGATGCACGTATTTAGTTTTGTTGCCGATGGATTTAAGTAAATGAAATTGTTCAATAAAACAATTCAATTTAAATATTTCCGTAAAAGAATGAATCGAAATATCTGTATACCAAAAATAATAAATTTCAATATGTTGGTAGTGTATCAAAATATACGTGAAATAGTTGTTGCTTTCAAAAGGAAAATAAAGTATGATTTAAATAACGATGTTAAAAATATATAAATATTTTTAAACATTTTCAAACACAAACATTACACACATTTTATTTTTGGAAAAATCTTAAACATTAACTTGCTGATTGCTGTAAATGTAGACAATATTGTATTTGGTTTTTTATAAGAGGCTATATAACATTTAAAGAAATTAACATATAGTACAACACTAAATATTTTATTTGGCATTCAAGTTTTTAGTTTTCAAAGATGCAATTTCCCGATTATTTATAAACACATTTTTCATTCAGGGAAAATAATAACTATTAATATTAATCATATACATGTTTATAGTGTTTTAAAGTGTATGTTATTTTGACTGGAGTCATGATAAAAGGATATGAATTCTGACTATTTAAAGTAAACAAAATACTAACGACTAAGAAAAAAAAAAAAAAAAAAAAAAAAAAAAGAAAAGAAAAGAAATCATACGCAGTACTTATTTTATAAAAATACTTTTTCAGATCACAGAAATAGTTGTTATTAATTTTCTTATTTAAGTATTGTTAAAGTAACGGAATAAAAGCAGTTTAACTTAGATTATCAAGGTGCCTACATTCAGCAAAAAATCATTTATTCTAATTTACTAGCAAAAATTCGTTTTATGAAATTTTCGAAAGAGGTATAAATAAATGAAATATAATGTCCCTAGTCATTTCAGTATCATATTTCTCAAAATGGAACGAAAATAAGTTCTTCTTTCCTCCACCATTAATATATATATATATATATATATATATATGAAAATCCTTTTGAAACGTATCACAAATAACAAGTAAGAAATTCACAAAGTAAGAAAACTTATTGCAATAAACAATAAAATATATCAATGTGGAAGGATATCAGAGAATAAAATGTGAAAATTCAAAGTTGTGTGATAAATTTGGATTACAGTTTTGACAATTATTTTTTAACCTATGATCATTTAATGTAATATCTAAAGCACTTGTTTGTTGAATACATTCCATGTAACATACGTTACACGCATGGATTAACTTACAGAAATGAAGGCCCAAGGCAGATTTCTTAAATGGAGGACTTTTCCTGTCATAAAGTGCCTAAAGTGACTTTTGTACGCATTCAAAATAATTTTATTTTTAAAAAGCAACTTATTTTAAGTCCCGTTATAAGTAGGGGCTTGGATACTATCCCTATTTGCCCCGTGGAAAATCTGACACTGATTATTTGTCAATTAATATATTAGATGAAATTCTTGAAGAATAATAACCAATTTAGAAGAAGTTCTTATTTTTATTTTGTTAGCAAAAGGACTTGTTAAATACATGGTATAATTATAAGTAAAAAAAAGAAAAAAACTTGCCATTAGAAAAAAAAAAAAAAAAAAAACTGATAATGGTTTGATGATTCCGATAAATCTGTGAGTTTCACTGTACCGAGCTTTAGACCTCATATTATTAAGGGCTATATTGCCAACATCTAAAATTTAACTGATCCCTGTTGCATTATTTACGTTTATTAATTTAAAAAGTGTACCGATTATATAATATATGTATATGTATAATTGTTGTTGCTGTTTTTGTTGTTGTTTATTGTTACTCTAATTATTATTATTGTTACTGTTATTATTACTATTAGTTTTATTGACTCAGTGTTATAAGTATAAAATCAAAGTTCTAGAAAATGCGCAGTAGGAATTTCCAACTGTATATGATAAACATTCATAAAATATAGGAGATATAATGAAGTATGGTGACACATACACTATTTTCATTTGAAAGTATTTAGAATCAAATATTTCGTGGAAAAAATGTTCAATAAATAAGAGGGTAATTACAATAATTGCAAAAGTATTAATTAATATATCTACACGCTACACTGTATATCCTCTAGAAATTATTATAATATATTTTTTAAGAAAGTAAATATGAAATTTTCTTTGCCAACATTCGTTGTCTACCGTGTGACTTTAAAACAGGTGGAAAAACAAAACGTTCTTCTTTGTTCTTATCACGCTAAAGTTGCTCTCTGACAGGTCGTGTATTGAATTACCTAATTTGTCTGTCGGAAGATGTTTACTTATAGAGCAAATGTAACACTGTTAGAGTATTTTCTGTATTACGATGCCACATATTAGTAAAGGTATGTGTGCTTTTTCTTGGTAGTTTCTTTTTTGGAATATGCTATTTGGAGTTTTCAAGGAAAGATTAGAAAAATTTTCATGAAATTTGTAAATTTAGATAGTAACTAAAAGATGATATATATCGTTTAAATTATTGTTTAGGTAATATCAAACTTCTGACGTCTGGTAATTTTCAGCAGCACGCTCCCTCTTTTGCCGTTCTTCTAAAACGTTATATTATTTAGCAAAATGATTGTATGTGTTCGTGATAAGAAAATTTAAATCCCCCCCCTCCTCAGCAGTTGATACCGTGAGTGCCACTTAGCGTTTATATACACTGGCAGACTATAAGGTGTTTAAAACGAATACGTAAAACATTTTTTAAAGTTCTTTTTATTTTATTTATTTATTTATTTTTAGAGAAACGTGCAAAAATAGGGATCCTTTTCCTAAAATAAATAAATAAATAAATAAATAAAAAGTAAACCACAACCAACGTTAGATAACGTTAGCCAAAACCAATGTATTATGCAGAAAATTGCAAGAAAATTGGAAAGTATGTCATTAATAATAATAATAATAATAATAAAATACTTTTGCGACACGTAAATAATAATTTCTAATATTTAGTTATGTATGAAAAACTGTTTCAATACGTTTTACACTTTAAAAAATTGATTAAAATTTAATTAAATATTATTATTATTATTATTTTAAGTTGCGTCTAAAAGATATATAGATTGAATGTCTATTATTACTCAATTATATTTAGTTCTTTCTTCCTTTTTTTTCTTTTTGTTATCTTATACCAAACATTTTATTATGAGCAGGTAATGCTATTCTTTTAATTTTACTGGAGAATCGCCATTTATTTGAATAAAAAAAGGAGAAAAAATGATCTTCAAATATTGTTCATTGAGGAATATATCCATCTCTTGAATTTTATTTCTAGTGAAATGCGTAAACACAAAAATTAAAAATAAAATGAATGGAATAATAATTTTAATAAACGTAAAAAAAAAAAAAAAAAGAAGAAGAAAAAAATAATAATAAAGAGAAATGGTACAATATTTTAAAATTTTGAATCAGTTTTTACAGTACTTAGATAGAGCCACAGAAAAAAGGAGAGTATATCAGTAAATGTAATTTAAAATTTCGGAATTACTTAACTATTTAATTACTATTTTAAGAACACTAAAATCTGTTATAAACTCACGAGTTTTTCTTTATATTCTAAGATTTTATTTATCACATTTCTTTCAATATCACAACTACACGTATGCCAACAACATAAAGACATTATGACATAGCCAATGAGTACATACATTTAAAGCAACCCAAATTGACAGCTATAGAGAGCCAAATTCTTCTGCAGTTCCAACTAGAAAATCATGAAATATTTCAACTTTATCATTTTCTTCTGTATTCATGAATTCACTCCCGGGATGAGAGGGGGTGCTCCTACAGAAGTTTTCATTTTCAATATCAGTATTTAAAAAAATAAATCCTCAATAGTTTTAAAACGATATACTGAACCTTGTCTATTTAATAATTTTAATTTTAATTTTTAACAAAAAATAAATAAATAAATAAACAATAAATTAAAATAACTCAAAATTCATTTTAGTCTATGGGGCACAAAGATATTTTTCTTTAGGTAATAAATTTCTAAAATGAAAATCGTCTACACACAGTATAAAAAATAGTTTCGAGAAATAATAATTTTAATAAAAATAACTTACTGCATGAGTTTATGTAGAAAAATTAAAAACTTGTGATAGCCACAGCATACTATTGGGTTGTGTGAAAAATAATTTCGTTTTTTCTTTTGAAAAGGAAGGACGATTTTTTTATATTCAATAAATATTTTAATGAATTATATATTCTCCGCTTTGGTCGGTTTCATAGCGATCTCACGAGTTGTTATTTGGCAGTTTTTATATCCTCTTCGCTCCAACTTGTCCAAATATGTGGACCTCTATTCTTTGCTTTATAAAATCTAATATAATCCATTTAATATTTTTACATTTTTGATTAAACTAATAGAAAGCTGAAGAAATTGGCTTTAAAATGATATCAATGCATGGTAACATAAAACCTATTTTATTTCTGAAATATAATGTTATTTTGACTAGTTTCGAAAAACGGCTTCAAAAGGGTGTAATCTAAAAAAGGTATATAACTATCACATTTATTTAAAGTACTTAGACACTTTACCGGAATAAAAAAAAAAAAAATAAAAAAAAAAAAAAAAAAAAAACTAATATATATTGACTTATTTAAGGGCATTAAATTTTAAATTGTGTTACACTGAAGAAGATTTAAGTATTTTAATAATTAATAGTTTAGTTGTTTAAAGTCATACTCTTTCACCGTGCATTACTAACACCCTAAATTATAAATTTAAGAAATATACACTTTTTTGTAATGTATAATGTGAACGTATGTATCTAAAAGCCACCAAATCTTATTTATGTTGTTATTAAAACCTCGGGTGTGAGGAGGATAAACCAATAATTTGGTTTTTCTTCTTTTGCATAAACTGGTTTCCAGAACGTAATGCATCGTCAACGTCAAAATTGCCGGTACAAAATTTGGTAAATCAGTTTTGACACTGGCATTCTTTAAATAAATTTTCAGTATACACATCGTATACATTTTTTTCTCGTTTAAACAGTATTTTCGCCTTTTTGATAGCGAAAACAAAATAGAAAGAAAGAAAAAAAAAAAAAAAAAAAAAAACGAAAACGAAAACTTCAAAAAATTTCGAAAGAAACTAATACTGGTAATATACTAAAATTGGCTTTTTTTTTTTTTTTTTTTTTTTTTTGTTAATTAATCGCTAGGTGTTTCAAACACATGTGTTTAGTAAAGTTATATTTTCTATGAATTCTTCAAGTGACAATAAGAAATAAACGTTTACTCATCAATTGAAAAACAATACTGAATTATAAAAGTGTATAAAAACATAAATTACAAGATTACTAGAAGCTGAGTTTCCTTATTTTACAAACAGAAAAAAAAAAATGGCAGTACTTCCGCTCGGTACATATATATTTATATCGTTGCCAGTGTATATGCATTTTATTTTATGTTTTATCTAGTTAATAAATTATTCCATTGTTTTAAAGCCTCTTCGTTCAAATAATAAATCATTGAACTAAATTCTCCTACGATCTCAGCGCCCTGCCACATTCCGTGACGACAGGCAAACGGCGGTAAATAACTTTGGGAAGTCTGTTTAAAGAAATATATATATATATTCTCTTTCGCAGAACCTGTGCCCCTTTATTCCCTTAACTTAGTCAAACACTGCTGAAGAATAACTGTTACTTAAAATAACTTTCGGTTTACTTCGTCCTCGAAACCCCACGGTTTACGTAACCCCGCGGCATAAAAGCATTTCTAGCTGAGTGAAATGCAGTTACGAAACATTTTGTTTGACATGTATTCTTTTTTTTTTTTCTTTCATATTTCTAAACTGAAAAGATGAAGCTCTAATAGATATGAAAAAAGAATGTTTGAAGAAATTTTTAAAATATTTAACTAAGAAAAGTATTTTAAAATTTGATCTCTTGGAGTATTTCGTAACACGTTTAATTCATCTTTCGTTTCTTACTGAAATAGGATTACATAACATTGGAATAAGTTACAAAGTTTGAAAAGTGACAGATCAATTTGCAAACAAGTTAATTTTTGAAATAATAATTGAAGATAATGAATATATTTAAAGTCACAAAATATCTTTTAATTAAGACTTTTTTGCTTTGACTTTCTGGTGGTGGTTTAAGTCAACACCTTCACATTCAGATTTAAAGTGTAGACTTCATCTTATAAAACTAACACAGAAAACAACCTACGTCATACAAGAAAACTAGATACGATAAAAGGAAACATTTTTATAAATTTATAAAAGGGATTATTGGGTAGAAATATGACAATTTCGGTTGGACTATTGGGTTTAAACAATTTAACCCGTTAGCGCCCAGTGTCCTCATTTGAGGACAGCTAATAAAAGGGCACGTATATGTCTTGTGTTTTTTTGGAATGATTTCTGCTTTTCAGTGACAGTTTATAGCGTCACTCTAAATGATCCTTGAAATTTTTATGTGCCCACTAATTATTATTATTTCATAATTTGGATAGTCATTTTATGATTTTTTATTCTTTGCACATATATTTGCTTTTTGCGCAGGTATACTAACTTAAATCAAGTTGAATAATAATATATATTATAATACTTTACTTTCCAGACCTTTGTCAAAATATAATAGGAAATTAATCTGTTATCTCAAAGTCTTTTTCCTAGCTCGAAATTTTCTCGCTAGAACACTACACATTAATAAATGAGGATAGGCTTTAAATTTAAAACTTTCAGAAGTATTGTTTAAGTTAATATATTTTACTGGCAGTTGTTTATATTAATTTAGAAGAGGAATAATCAGCTAATAATATTTTGCCAAATTAATTCGGGTGTTAACAGGTTAAAGGAAGGGAAATACGCAGATTTTGTAAAAAGGAATATTAGCTAATCATTTATTAATATCACATTAATTTGTATTTTTGAATATTGTTAATAATATGCTTAATATTAGTTTTTATGTGAAACATGATTACTATAATAGTTATAACAGAAATATATTTACGATACACTTTATGTAATATTCGAATTGAAAGGTTTTTCTAAATCGGTTCTCATGTGAACTGTCAAATAAGAGTATTTATGGCCTAATTTAAATTAGCTAAATTATTTATAAAATAAATTACCTTTTCACCTCTGATTTTCAAGCTAATGTTAAAGTAAATGTCAAAAGTCAGGTGGTAGACGGGAAGCAGTCAAGCCCAGTCCTACGAATCTTGTACCCCAGCCGAATACACACATTCTTTTAATATATTTGTTACCACCATTTTCGTACATAACTGATAAGTATTAGTTGATTCACTTGTTTTTTACACTTATAAATGTGCTTTATATATATATATATATATATATATTTTTTATTTTTTTTCTTTTTCCAATATTTTCCTATGCAAAATGCAGTAGTTAAATCTTTTCGTCTGATAAAAAGTTGTACTTTATTTTTTCGATGCAAAACTATTTTTGTATACATATATGTATTTTTTGTTTCTTCTTCATTTTACAAAAAATATTAAATAATTCAAACCTGCAATTTTTTATTTTATTTTATTTTATTTTATTATATATATATATATATATATATTAAGAGACAGTACTTCTAAAAATTAGGCAATCTTGGCTTGTTGACAATTTTGATTTTGTTGAAATTTTAAAATATGTTCCTTATGATATCTATTAGAGACATGTAATTTTCTATTCTTTTTTTTTTTTTTTTTTTTTTAAAGAAAAAAAAGGTTTTAAGGTTTACAGAAGGGGACGGGGTTAGAGATGAAAATATACTGTTTTTTTTTTTTTTTTTTTTTTTCGAAAAAAAGTACCATTTTACGTAAGGCAATAATTTTTGCGCGAAAAATGAACCGTGTTAGCATACGGTTTACCATACGGTAGAACCATACAGTTGTTTTGTACTCTACTACTTCCACACTAATGTTTAAGACATAAATACGTATGGTTTACTCTTACAGCAAAAAATAAAATAAAATAAAATAAAGATCTCCCAAAACAAACTTTACAAAAAACTGTAAAAAAAAAAAAAAAAGTTTTTGTGATACTTTGACCTTTAAAATCTTCTTGCGCCAAATGATAATGGTTTTTAAATTCCAGAATATTTTTGAGGTAATCAGTAAAATAAGACAGTTAGGTAAATGCTTAATTTGCATAAATTTGACAAGATCCGAGCCTTTACGTTATGGATCTTATCAGGGTTCACATAAGAGCGTGAGATCGTGAGAACCTCGCACATTTTTTTCATTTTCTCAATTAAAAATTTTAATATTGCGAGAAATTACGCAGTTTTCATATTTCAGGAATCGAAGAACAAAAATGCACTAAAAACATCATTTAACGGTTTCTTTTTAGAATTATAATAATATAAAAAACATGTGACAAAGAAATCCGACAGGAATCTGATCAAGCACATGCGACTGCTTGTTCCTTCCCTCCCTTCCCCCCATTCATTCAATGGAACACAGTTAAAAGAAAAAAAAAAAACCTTTAGCTATTTTAAAAAAATGTAAGTATGTCTAACACTTCATAAATACATTTTGAAATCTGTCCTAGAAGAAGAAAACCTGCTTTGATGATTAGAAATTAGGCTCAGTTTTCTCTGCTCTTTACTCTCTATAGAAACCACACAAAATTCTAAATTCGAAAACCACGAAAAAAAAAAATATATCATTAATTCTGTGAATTTATATGAATTCTGTGTGTCAGTGTAAAAAACCTATTATTATTATTCAATGTTTATATGGGGTCTCCCTTAATTTTCCAAAATTTCACATTGTACCTGTAAGTCTCTCTTTGTTTTCGAGAAAGGGTGAAAAATTCTCAACCCTTTTTTTTTTTTTTTTTTCTACTGATGAGATCCCTGCTTACGATATGCAAGATAATAAACATAGCAAACTGAACTGATTCAAATTTAAATTGATTATTGAATTTTAGATTATTGCAATGCAATGCAATATTAATTTCTTCTGTGCACGTAAAAAGAAAATATTGAAAACATAAAAACTTAAAAATTTTGGTTATCCTGAATACAATTCGACCATTTTTAGAATAAGTTTATCGGTCAGTGTGTTTCTGTGTGTCTGTGTGTTAGGAAAATTCTGTGAAACTGTATATTACGAACTAGTGGACGGAATCAAGCCAAACTTCATATTTAATTGAAGATTGGCATAAATTGATATTGATATCATTTTGAGATACATCATCCAAGATGCTGCAGGTAGCACTCGTATAATGTAGTTTCCCTCATTAAATGGAAAGGACACATCTCATCTTCTATTGTGTGTAAGTGCGCATAACTTGATATATATGAGAGAAATGATAAAAAAATATATTGTTTCATTTTTTAGTTCGAACATACCGCTAGGTGGAGGTGCAAGTTAATTTAATTCACAGGAAGGCAATATCTCAGCTTCTATGCTATATAAATACATCAAATTTGATATGCAATGTTCATATTATGAAAAAGTACGCTCATTCCTTTAAGTTGCATTTCGAATGATAGGTGTTGCTGTAATTTTCCACATTTCCTGCTTACGGAAAGTTCGTCTACTTCTATGATATATAAATGCATCAAGCTTGTTATATTAGATGGATATTAAGAAACATTATGTTTATCTAATTTCCGTTTTTATTGGACCTCAGGTGACGTTGCTGACATTAGCATTTTTCGGTTTTTCTTGGGCTAATCTCAGCATCTATTGGTTAAATCTGAACAAACTGCATATTTCAAAATTATATTGTATGAAGATATGATGATTAAATTTTATACATGTTAACCGGTAGTTTATGCTGTTGACTGTATTAATATTGAACTAAGTTTTAGGATGGCCACAGCATACGTGTTATACTAACAGGTCATATTTAGGATAGCCACTTATTTTAAACAGAAGAACTTAGTAAAAGTTTATAGATCTTTTCACTTCCATTGAATGCTACGAAGATTATTGGATACAAATAGTGATATAATAAGCTTTAAATGTGTTTTACATAATCTTTCACATAGAATCTAATCAACATTTCATACAAGACTAAAAATAAGTTTGCTTGATTGAAATATATACTGCGATGTTGAACAAAACTTTTGAAGAAAAATTAACTAACTTGGAAAAAATTCTGTTGCTTTCATAATATAAGTTGTTTCTGATATACCCTTAAGGGTGAATCCTAGAACGTTGCCATATACGCATAGCGTGGTACTGCAACATTAAATAAATAAATACATAAGTAAACACACAATTCTTATCTAAGATTAATAATTCCTTAGCGAACACCGAATAGAATTAAGCAAATTTTATTAAACAAAATCAATACTTTTATTGCATCATTGTTAATTAAACACGATCAAATTAGTGTTTGTTTTATCCTAAAGAACGAAATTAGCAACAGTTAGACCGTCATTTCCATGTCAACAATAAATAACGACTAAAATAAATGACCGACATTAAAATTATGGTGAAAACAACGACAGTAATTTCTAGTGCAAGAGGTTAATTATCATTTTAATGTTATTTAAGTTGTTGAAATTAAGTTTTCATCCATGTCCTTAATTGTGATACATGGCAGTGTGAAGACATTTTTACTTATATTCTGTATTATAAATAAACATACACATTTAAATGAGTTATAAAAATGGATTGTAAGTATTATTATACTTTTTATCAAACACCTTTTAACTAAAATTGTAATATTTAGAAAACACAAAATCGATACTAGAAACCTTATGCAAAATACGTTGAATTTTTACTAAACCGTGTGCCTTTATTTACTTAATCATTAAAGTCACTATATTTGTATTTCTATCTTTCTTTTTTTTTTTTTTTTTTTTTTTTTTTTTACTTTCTTCAATATTCATTCATAACAAATATAGCCTTTTTAAGTACTAAATTCTTAAATTTTCTTATATATATATATATATATATATATATATATATTTAAAATGAGAAAGTGTTGACTTCGTCATTTTTTCTTATTTCGGCTTCCAGTAGATTTGTAACTGTTGAGATGTCCTAAACACGTTTTACTGATTTTTAGAAAACATCTGTCTCTGTGTGTGGGTATATAAGTGCCTGCGCGTCTGCCTTTTTTTTGAGTGTATACGTGTTATAAAATTTTTGTGATGTTTTACCTCGCAAACCAGTAGACAAAATTTAACCAAACTAGAATATTTTGTTCGATCTTATTTTAAATTGGTACTGATTAGGTTTGTATCGCCGAAAAGGTGAAACTGCCACAACAATGTTCCATATTTAAGGGAAGATTGTATCTCAGCTTCTACAGTGTAAAAATGCACTAGAATTAATATGCATGAAGGCTGAGGTGAAAAACTATCTCATTTCAATTTGTGGGCCCGTCCGATGAGAAAAAATATACTCAGCTCGCAAAAGCCCGACTCGAGTTCATTGGTAAAAAGATGGCTCGAACTCGGCCAGACGGCTCAGGACGGTTACTTGAAGATCTATAACTAATCTAATACCAACATGTTTGATGTTAACATATATACCAACATATGAGGTGAAGCACACTCTTATATATGAAGGTCAGAAACAAGTGTATAGTGTTGAATTTAATGGATTTTGACTACATTGTTTTCAAACTTCATTATTAACAATCGCTTTTTAGTATATTTTACTGAGATTCTTTTTAAATTATATATATATATATATATATATATATATTACAAAATACATTTTTAGTAATGATGTACGTTTGCTTTAATTCTTATTTATTTCATTTCATTTATTATTATTTGTTTTTCCTAGAACATCTGCATAAGTCAAAATGTTGACAACTGTAATTTTTGCTGAAACGTCCTTTAAAATACATACTAAAACAAAATTATGTGCAGTCTAAACGTAATAATTCATTCATTTATAACATAATTTTTTTATAAATCTAATTCTTTTATTTCTCAAAAACTATAACTTCTTTATATATATATATATATATATATATATATATATATATATATATAAAACTTTATTTCTAAGTTTATATTTAATATTTTTATGTACATGAACTGTGTAAGATTAAACAATCAAAAGTTTTGTGTCACCTTTAAGCTTTAAATTTTAAACTATGTATAGAAAATATTTGATGTTTCTTTGAGGGTATTTGCTTCAAAAAATACATTTTGTATAACTAAAATTGCTAAATTTAATTCTTTTTTAAATGCTGATTCTTATACATCTTCTTTTTATTGTACTTACACATGTTTATCTTTGTATTACTTATGTCAAAATCAGAAGCACTTCAAGGAAAAAAAAATATGCACTTGAACTGAAGGGTGAGTTTATTTTAGTCTGACATTCTCGAAAGGGTTGAATTTAGATATACTCATATCAAGTATTTCTATTTTCAAAATAATAATAATAATAATAAATAAATAAATAAAATAAAGGATTGCACAACATTTTTTTTTCCTTATTAAGAAAAAAATATAATTTAGTAATATGTTTTATATTAAATTAAAATATATATTGCGCAAGTACAAATACACACATTTTATGTGCAGCAAACTAATGCGCACTTACTCAGTACTAATTTTTAATAAATATTTTTTAGTTTTAGTTGGTTATTAGTTTATGATATCATAGCATTAATTAAAATCTGAAATGGTCTTTAAAAGTAGGCAATTTGTTTATTTACATTCTTATTTTCATTTATATGTGTGGATATTTTTAGACGAATACTTAATAATGTTAAGCGGATATCCATTTCTATTGTTACAAGATCTTGTCACACCTGAAATTGTTCATTTAAAAAAAGCATTCTTTAGAATTGTTCTTTTATGTTTACGGATATATGCGTAAGTGTTTCATATGCAATAACATTTTCTTAAATACAGATCCCGACGTAATTACTTGTATGTATTGGGCTTTTTGGGACAAAAATTGAAAATACCTATTTTCATACGTGCACATGTGTTAGAAAATCTGTTTGGATGATATAACTGAAAAAATCTAATGCACTTGTAATTTTGATCTTGACATTAATTGGTGCTGCTTAGAGTTTTTTTTTTTTTTTTTTTTTTTTTTTTTTCAATGTAGACATTAAGTACTGTCGCTCTCTGGCATTCATTATGATTTGAATAAAACCTATACTTTTGAGTTCAAATGAAGAAATCATGCAATATCACTATGTAACTTTTTCTTTTAATTATTAAAAACTTTACTTATTCTATGTTCGTGCATAAAATATTAGTAATTAACAAATGTATGTCATATGAATATCAGTCTATATAGGAAGTCATTGTATGAAAATGGACTGCAAATATTATTTTGAAAAATATGTTAATTTACTTTAGTATGATCACCTTTATTCTATCACAAATGTTCTACAATTTCCGGCATCTCTTACTTCGTCAGCATGTATTGCAAAACAAACGGATCTTTTTTAATTTTTCCTGTTTTCGTCACAGAATAAAGGTAATTTTATTTAAGTTATTGGAAAAAAAATCTGCATAATTAATAATAGTAATAATAAAATAAAATAGAAAAAAAAAACAAAACACGGAAGTAAAACTTTATACCATTTTAAGCATCCGGCTTATTGCAAGTATTGATTTATTAAACTCTTTTAAATTTATCTAGTGTCCAATTTTAAGCATATAGACTGATTTTATAGAGTTGTTAAAGTCGACACCATTGTGTAAGATAAGAACGTTTATTTAAGTAAAATGCAAATACGAACACAAATACAGTCTCACAAATACAGTCTCACAAATGTAAACACAAAAATAAGTTCCTCTACTAACAATATTTTGTGAAGAGCAACGCTTAATATAGGAAATTGTGCCTTATTTTACTCAAATTTAAGCCCCTCAATTGGATGACTATTTATTGCTGTTACCCCGCACTATCACTTTACACTTAAAATGATCACTGGTCTTATAAGTACAAAATTTAGTGACCTTACAATTAACAACATGCACTGTAAATTTAGAAAGCTATTAGCACAACATAACCTCCATATGCATTTTTGACAGTGAATTCACAAATATATGGAATGGAGGTTAAATGAATATTTTAATCCCAGAAAAGGAAAACGTTGTTCAGCCCAGGGTATAATTTGTGACTTCGGCTTTAAGGTCGGACGACAATATACAAATCTTTTCTCAATCACTTTTTTTAAATTACCATTTTCTAAATTACAACTAAGAAATGTTATAAATTAAGTTAAACTATAATATTATTAAGTTTAATAAGAATTCGCCAAGATTATTTAAATTAAAATGAAGGAAACTGAGCAGAGTTCACCTATGCCAGTTATTTAAAAATTAACTTTCCTAAAAAAGAGAAACCAAATTCTAATGTAAAACGAAGAACGAATTTTAAATTCTAGGTAATTTGTAGAATATTTTTTTATGTTATTCAAAATTAAAAGCGCTTAATTTAATGATGACTTCCTTCATTCAGTATGTAAATGTACATTTTTTATAAATGACTGATAATTAGTTTTGTTAACTTCTTTTAGTTAACTTCTCGTGAAAAACTAAGTAAAATCGCAAAAAAAAATAATTATAATAATATGTACTTTTAAAAAGCATTAAAAAATATTTCAATTATTGATAAAGTTTTAGTTTCAAGAGAATAACACTTAAGAGCAATATTTTAACTCTTATCGCATTTCGCAATATATTTATTACTTATCTTTTTCACTTTAATCTTAAGTACGTCATAATTTCCAATTACTTTATCGACATAAGATTCCGTCTGGAGCAAATGGTAATTTCTATGTAAAAGAAGGAAGTTGTAGTATGAAAGGAATTTGAATGGTACACGTGAAACAGAAATAGTTACAGTTATTAACCTAGGTTTTTTGAACTATTTTACTAAGATTTCAGGTGACGAATTTTTTCCCTAAAATGCATTATCATATATTGTATAATATGTATTTTAGTTTATTTTTCTATATAGTAAATAATAGTCATAATAATACAAAAGAATAAAACAATTCCTTCTTAGAATAAAACAATTCCTATATTTATTTACTTATTTTAATTTTAAAGAATATTATTCTGAATAAGTTATTGATTAGATTAAGAAAATTCAAACATTCACTTTCTTTTTTAAAGAAATACATTTGAAGAAAATAAAATTTGGTACATGTATAAATATTAGAAAAGTATTCAAAAGAAATGTGAATCTCAGCTAATGGTTAAGTTTAATTCTAGAACAGAAGAATGGCTCTTTTTAATCCAATATCTGATTTTTTTCTCTTTTCAAAAAAAATTTAGATCGGAATTAAAAAAAAAAAAAAAAAAAAAAAAGCGACTAGATTTATTATTATTTTTATGTCAGTTATTATCATTAAAAAAGAAAAAAAAAAAACTCTATGAACTCTAACCTTTTTTTTTTCTAACCTTTCATATCTAAAACCTGAATGGGACATTTTAACTCATAAACAGTGAAAACAATTTTGTTTCTATTTTTCTCAAAAAAAAAATAAAAATTAAATTAGTATATAGTTTTTTTTTTCTTTTTTTAACTTTTAGTAATAAATGTGTAACAGAAATTCAGTTTTCTTGCTCGATATTAACAATTGGTTGATTATGTTAATAAATGGTGCTTTAGAGCGATATTCTGTCATATAATGTGTGAATATACTGTTTTAATAAATGATCATTATATACACTGCTCGGCATGGAAATTACCTTTGACACCAATTCAGCATATTCTTACGTAAAATGACCTCCTAAATCATATGACGCCCATTTTGCCCTATCATCCACCGTTTTTAAGGAATGCCCCCAAATTTTGATAATTTTTCCGGGATTTTATGGCTATAAATTTGATTTTTAAGAGGGGAGAGGTTTATTTTAACCGTCAAATATCTTCTGATGGGCTACAGATTTGGAAAATTCTAAAACATAAGCATTTGCGACAAGGGATTTTTTTTTTTTTTTTTTTTGTTTGTTTTTTTGTTTTTTTGTGGGGGGGGGGGATTTGACGCTGAAATTATGCATTACATCTCTCTCTCTCTCTCTCTCTCTTTTTTGGTATTATTGTTATTATTATTTATTTATATGCACACACACACACACACACACACACACATATATATATATATGTTTTTTGTTTTGTTTTGTTTTTAAGTGTTAAATAATTTATTTATCATTCTTCAAACCGAATTCATGGTCATAAAATTATCGAACAGGGAAAAAAATTGAGGGAGGAGTTATTGTATCTAGAAAACGGTGGATGACTGGGCAAAATGGGAGTCATATTAGGATTCAGGAGATCATTTTACATAAGAATCAGAACATGGTATCAGATTTTGAAAACAATTTCTTTTTTTTTTTTTTTTTTTTTTTTTTTTTTGCAGAGCTGTGTTATTTTTGTTTGCAACTTCTCGTGCAAAATTAATTAAACTCGTTAAAGAAAAAAAATCATAACAGTAACAGTATAAAAACTATAAAAATGCGTCAGTCATTGATAATGATTTTGTTTCAAGAGATTAAACTGCTGAAAATAATATTTTGTAACTTACTTTTCTTTTTCAAACTATTTATCATAACTTCTTTTCTTCACTTTAATTTTAAGGTGGTCGTAATTTTTAATTAATTTATCGGTTGAACTGTAAAAGGTCTAAGATAAGATTCCTTTTCGAACAAATGCCAATTTGGAGCTAAAAGTAAGAAATTTTAATATGAAAAGAGTTTGTAGGATACGTGTAAAATGGAAATAGTTGCAGTTAATGACTTACATTTTTTGAACATTTTTACAAATACACGAGGTAAAAATTTTCTAACAGAAGTGCTTTTATTATATTTTTAAATTATAACTTTACATTTCTTTTAGTACAATATAAATTTGAAATATATTTCTCCTAATAGTAAATAATACTTAATTGAATATTAGAATGAATATATATATATATATATATATATATATATATATATATATATATATTGAATACATGAATATTATAAATAAACTTGTTGGTTATTTTAGAAAAAAGTGATTTTATTATTATTATTATTATTATTATTATTAAGGAAGAAAAAAGTGTTTTGCTAGATGTAAATAACCGAAAATTATTCTAAAGAAATATTAAGCTCATATAATATTTGAGTTTAGTTTTAGAACCATGAGTTAACAGTAGTTTTTTTTTTTTTATCGTTTTTCTCAAAACAAATATGCGACCGGAATATAATAAAGAAAAAATGAAAAATTGAAACTTGACTTCTGCTTTTATATGTCAGTTTTCATCTGGTAGAAGAAAAAAAAAATTCTTACCTTCATTATTATTTTTATTATTATTATTTTAACATTTATACCTAAAGCCGGAATAGGTCACTTTAACTCATAAACAGAGAAAACAGTTTTGTTTCCGTATTTATCAAAAAATTAAAAATTGAACTAAAGAAAGTGATTATTTTAAATAGTGCCAGTATAAAAGTATTTTCACATGTAAATATATTAAATTTATAAACTGTCATAAATTACTTTTGTTTGCAACTTCTCGAGCAAAATTAATTAAACTCGCTAAAGAAAAAAAAATATAATAAATACTTAGAAAAAATCGTTATAAAATACGTCATTTATTGATAATGATTTTGTTTCAAGAAATTAAACTCTTGAAAGGAATACTTTATACCTTATCTTTCTTTTTGATTTTTTTTTCTTTTTGAATTTTTTCTTTTCTTTTCTTTTCTTTCTTTTTTTTTACTTTAATCTTAAGTACATCATAATTTCCAATTACTTTATCGATTGAACTGTAAAAGATCTAACATGAGATTCCTTCTGGAACAAATGGTAATTTAAAGATAAAAGAAAGAAATTTTAATATTAAAAGAATTTGAAGGATACACGTAAAATAGATACAGTTACAGTTAATAATTTAGAATTTTTGAACAATTTTACGAATACACGAGGTGAAAACTTTTTTCACAGAAGTACTTTATCATGTACTTTTAAGTGAAAATTTGAATTTTCTTTTAGTGTAGATTAAGTGTAGATTTCTTTTAGTGTAGATTTAGTGTAAATTAATTTTTCTAATTCATAAAAATAATAACAGGAAAGAAATTGCTTCTTAGGATGCACTTCGTTTTTCCCCTTTAATTCTAAATATGTGATAATTTTAAACGAAAAATAATAATTGATTATATTATAAAAGGTCCATCATTCAATTTGTTTTACTTTATTTTATTTATTTTATTGCATTTAATTATTTATTTATTTATATATTTATTGATGAAATTTTTATGTAAAAAAAAAAAAATTGTTTTTTAGATAATATATTTTCGAATTTTTTGGTATATATAAAAGAATCTAAATGAATATTAAATTTTAATACTGGAACAGAGGTGTCATTCATTTTGACTCAAAAAAAAAAAAAGATAAATAAATAAATAATTAAGTAAAATAAAATAAAATAAAATAAAATAAGGAAATAAATAACCTTTTTTATCTTTTTTTTTTTTTTTTTTTTTTTTTTTTCCAAAAAGTTACGAGTAGAAAAATAAGAGTCGTTATCTAATTCCATGCCAAATTTATCTGAAAAAAAAAATTACCGGCAATTGATTGCAGTCTTGGTATTATTCCTTCGAAGAAAAGAACTGCAATATAATACTGAAGTTTACTATTTAAAAATTGTTCTATTTAACTAAAACACCGATAAAAACCGTGGCATCACAGGTCATCACATAGCCATAAAACATCAACATAACAAAATTACAAGATGGTAAGTTGAAATCAAAGAATAATATAAAATAAAATAAAATGTAGAAATTGTCAGCATTTCTGTAACCTGTAAGGGCGTAATCATGTCTACAACTTCTGCGAAGACTAAACTTCAAA
Source organism: Salticus scenicus (assembly GCA_963930645.1). Classification (NCBI taxonomy): domain Eukaryota; kingdom Metazoa; phylum Arthropoda; class Arachnida; order Araneae; family Salticidae; genus Salticus; species Salticus scenicus. The sequence goes on from OZ005649.1 coordinate 104,532,738, forward strand.
AAAGTTTGATGCATATATTTTTTTTTTTCCTTTTTCAGACTAAATAGAATTCTCCATGAAAATAACAGGTATATATATATATATATATATATATAACTGTGTTGTAATATTTGTTCTTCTAACGTTAAACATTTAATAATAATCTTATTTTATGTACAAGCTAATTCTATGCCTATAAAAATGTCCGTTTTAATATTTTGTAAAATAAGAAAAAAAAAAAAAAATGATGATAACTAGCAAATATTTAAAGATTGAATGAAAAAATATATAAGTAAATGTAAGTTGTTAAACTAAGAATTGATTGAATTCAACATAGAAAGATTTTCTAAAAATAATCATTGTGATATATCGAAGTCATTTCTCGGAGTGATATTTAAATGTTGATATGTAGTTTGTTGTATGATTAAGGGCCAACTGACTACACTATTTTCCCAGGCCTATGGGAGGAGTGCCCTCAGTTCGGATTATTCTAAGTAATCCTAGCGCAAATTTACGTGAGTTTAAGAGAAATTCTAGGAAATCTCCGATCGGTTAGGTCAATGAGCACTACCTGGGATCGAATCCGTCACCTTCCATCCACCAGCTATGGGCGCAGAATCAGTCGGCCACTGGTTCCAGATTGTTGTTGAATATGTAAATAAATATGGGGCATCGTAAATGTATTATCTGCATGTCATTTGACATTGATCATGCTATACCATTCTCTATATGATAAAGTATATATAGAATACATTATTTTTATTTCTAACATTAAGCAAAAATTTTTAATTTTATGTGTAATACGCATGCATGTTTAAGAAGTTTGCATATATATATATATATATATATATATATATATATATATATATATATTAACTTTTAATTGCAAATACATTTTAAATATAATGATAATAATAATAATAGAACTATCATAATATATATCATAATAATGATAAAAAAAAAGGTATTTAATGGGTAATGATAGACGTAATATATATATATATATATATGTATCTTAATCGAGAAAAAAAAAAGATTGAATTTTGAATGGTAGTGGTACTACTAACATTAAATTTTATGATTTGTTGAATAAATGATTTTGAAATGTCAGCGGCATTTCTCTTCTATGTTTAAAATTAACATAAATTTCATGATAAACAGTTTAATAATAAATAATAAAATGAATACATAAATTTTTGCATTAATAATATCTATTTATACGAAAAATTATCATACTACAACTTATTCTTTTAAAATAACTGAAAATTCTCATTTTCTAAACCTTCTGGCAGAACTATTTTTTACAGAACTAAAACTGTAGCGGCTCTATTTGATGGTTGATGAAAAAAAAAAAAAAAAAGATTTTGTTTTTAATTTTACGACAGCTGCATGGGTAATGATGATTGATTACGCCGATGAAGTGCCTGCTAGAAATGATGCATGGTGCCAAGGTACCATCTTAGTTCTTTTTTTACAGCACTACCTTACTTTAATATCAAATTATCTGTGGAAATATGTACAAACCTAAGATTAACACTTTTTTTTAAAAAAAAAAAAGATAAGAAAAAGAAAGAAAAATCTACCGTTGTACTATGTAAATTTTTGAAGCATTTACGGATACATTTAACGGAAATATGTTTTGGAACTGCAAAAATCTGCGTTAAACAAAACGGAAAATTCTTATTATTGATCAGCGTTTAGTGACATCATCACTGGTCACTAATGCGTTTAGCTGATAACGCCGGAAGCTAGGATATTGGTTCCCGCACACGTATTTTAATGCACTGCTATTTAGAAGGTTACTAAAATTTACGAACGAACTATTTATTAATATTATTATTATTATCATAACTATTATTATTATTATTATTTAGTTATAAATTGTCAACCTGATGAAATTTTAAACATTGGAGATTTAAAAAAAAACATATAGATAGTTAAAGGTAAAATAAAGGTACATCTTTTAAACTGAATATTTGAATAATACAATAATATGTAAATTGAGTATAAAATGCAGTGTTTGTGATCTCCCTGTATTATTTAAATATTGAACAATGTTTGCTTTTATATTTAAGTCACAATGTCATGTCAAAAGTATATATATATATATATATATATATATGCATATACATATATATATATATATACATCTCTCTCTCTCTCTCTATATATATATATATATATATATATATATATATATATATATATATATATATATATACATAAATATAAGATTTTATTTACGAATAAAAAAAAAAAAAAAAGAGAGAAGTATTTTTATTTATAACATGCAGAGTTAGCTATCAACGAAATTTCCCTTCACCTTAAGAAATTTTAGAAAAATATTGTACGTCTTCAGAAATTTAAGAAATTGAGTTATTTGACTACACGTGCACAAATAATAAAAATGTTTTCCTTGCATAATTTGCCAAACACATGAATCATCTCATACTAGAAGCCTTTTAAAATATGGCGAAATTTTTGAATGATACATGTAAAATTCTAAACTGCTTTTCATTTACTAAATGAAATTAACTCTTGTTTAACGTGAGAATCGATAATTTATATTTTCGCTATAAGAAAGAATAACAATATATCAGAAGAATTCAGTGGATAATTATACTGAATTGAACAACAGATAATTAGTCATTTAAAAATATTTAATTAAGATTTTTTTTTTTTTTTTTTCTCTCTTTTTTTTTTTTTTTTTTTTTTTTTTTTTTTTTTTTTGTATATTGTATAAAAAAAAGTATTATGATGTATATTAGAAATTTCTTTAGAAATTTACAAACATGTTTGTATATTATATATGTGTTTAACATGCCTTTATGTATTTAAATATATTTTGACTTGTGTTCTAAGATTTTGAGCTAAATAATAAACTGTATTTATTTTAGAAAGTGTAAAAGAAAAAGAGGGAGGTAAAAGAAAGCTCATGTTTCGTTCGGGTATGATGCTGCTGCATTCAGTGAATGGCTTTTACTGTCTGAGGTAGTCTTTCACTAAACAGGGTAATTTTGAATAAAATAGTACTATTTGCGCGCTATTATATACACAAAATTAAACCTGGTAAATTGGAGAATCTCAGATGCAGTCTTCCCATAACCAAGTAAAATTGCATCATAGCAACGTTAACTCTCAGCTGATATACCGAAATTACCATATGCTGAATTATTTTCATTGGTGTTTTTACGCACTTTTGTTGAAAAAATATGAGTAAAATTTTATCTCTTAAAATATAAATTCACTGCATTTCCAAACTGTAATTGATTTTGAGTGAATTAGAATTAAATATTTAAATGCAATGAGCTTTAATCTTAACATGAATTACAACCTTCCTCATAAATATTTAGTCAAAGTTCGAAAAAACATAAATAATGTATCAAAATATTTCATGAGAGTGGGGTTTTTTAATTTTCTTATTTTCGCACGCCAGTTTAAAAATTTGCATTTATATAATACATTTAAAAGTAAATATGTTTTTAACAAAGCATAATTAAATGAAAAATTACTTTCAATTGAACTATAAAATATCTCTTGTGTTCATCCGTGTTTACACACTTCAAATAAAAATGTATTAAAACTATTTTTTACTAATTGTTACTGAAACATGTAACACAAACTGACAATCGTCTTCCAGTTTTAGAACAGGAAATATTTTTTTTTAGTCTTTTTATTTTAATATATTTTAAAACGAACTTACCAATGGAAAATGTAACAAAAACTAGGATTAGTGTACGAGTTTTAGATCTCTTAGTAGCATAACACTTTAAACAATATCTTAAACTTGTTTTAAAATGCATTTCTCAGATTGAAAAATTCTAACATAAGCCAATAATTGTAAAATTTATATTTACTAAATATAAATTTAGTAAATATTAGCAGCGATAATATAGTTATTGTTACGGTAGAAACAAAAATTCTCAGTAAAGAAAAAAAAAAATCATTATCGCTGCCATTTCCATTGAAAGTCGTAAAAAGTTTTGAAATAACTCAGCTTAAAAAATTATAATGCATAATTATAATGTTAAATATTAATTTAACTGAAATGTCTAGAAACTTTGTTTATAAAATTAGACACAATAGATTCATAGATAAACAGACAATAATACTTCTTCACACACCATAAATTTTAATTTAGCACAACCGGTTTCGAAATGAAGTAGCCTTTCTTCATCAGGTGCAAAAAAACACGTGCTACTGCCTTGGAGGCAAAAGCAAGACTGAAAGCAGGGTAAAATCCAGAGGAGGAGGAGCAACACAAACAACCAATAGGAAGCATCATGCAGGATTAATCAGAGAGGAACACACATGCACACACAAAAACAGGAGGAGGGAGGAAAGGAATAAACAATTATTATTATTATTTTCTTTTTTTCTTTTTTCTTCTTATTATTATTATTAATATTTTATTTTATTATTTAGAATTATTTAATTATAACTATTATTGTGTTATAAACATAATGAAGGAAATTATTTAATTAAATTAAACACATTTTTTTCAGGCTGTAGCCAGCAAAATGGAATCAGATTTTTCATTGACAATTCACTCAATAGGTTCACTCACGCAAAACAATACGAAAATATTTTTTATAAAAGAATACATTTTGATCAACTCTGACAAAATATCAGTTTAATATTATTTTGTACGAGGTAAAATTTATGGAGCAACACTATTGTTATTCACTAAACAAATACTATTATAATGCATAAGTTGTTTCACTTTCTTCATGAGTGATTCATAGAAAAATTTATCATCTGATCTGTTTGCCTTTATCTGGGTACTATATTTCAAGTAAAGCAATGAGTTTCTTTCACGACATATTAAAAAGATCTAAGGATAATTTAACTTACTAAAAAGTTTAAATAAAGTCCCCTTTTGTGTTTTTAGTTGCCCTCTATCGTAATGTTCTATTACACTAAGGTTAATTAAAGCGAGATTGACTGCCAGAAAGGTATTCCGAACATCTGCAAACATACATGCATGAAAAGCTACTTGAACGTGGCACCTAAACGTTTAACGATCCACATAATCACTCTATCACAAGATGGACCAAAATTTTCTGTAAAATTTTCTTCTAAAATTGTTTACATAATGATCAGATTATTAAATATCAAGTGCGAAATGGTTACATAAAGAAGTGAAATTACTTAGCTATGTTAAAGTTCATAAGTGAACGAATTTTCTTTCCTGGACGCTAACTTTAAAAAAAAAAACAAGAACGAAAAATCATGCAGTACGCATTGATTAGTAACACTTTCCAACTGTACGTAATTGTTGTATCGAATAACTTTTAATATTCTTTGCCTACGTTAACAGACAACGGACAGAAGGACTGAAAAATATACACATTGACTAATTGATTTTAAAATTACTCTTAGGCATTTTGGAAAGTGTTAAAAAGGCTTAACGCAAAAAAAAAAAAAAAAAAAAAAAAAAAAATGCAGTCATTAGATTATAATTACAGCTTTTGATCGCTCTGAATATTTTTGTGTAGCCCTGTAAATCAGAAAGTTAATCATATCATATTTTATACAAAACATTATTTTAGAATATAAACAATACGTTTCAAAATTTTTATGATTTTCACAGTACAAAGATTTTTTAATAAAACTTTCTGAAAAATCTGTCTTAAAACGTAATGCATCGGCATTTTTTTTTTTTTTTTTTTTTTTTTTTTTTGTCCCTGTAAACAAACTAGTTATACAGGACCTACTAATGCTATTTTAAATTGGGAACAGTCTATAGGGAAAATATTTATAAAATTAACACTCATAGAACACAATGCTTTCGAATGCTTTTGGGTGCCTGTGCACATAAACCAGAAGAGATATTCACTCCATTTTCAATATGGAACATCCAATAGTGAACTTCAATAAAATATATCAGTTTCGAGAAATTCCATAAATATTTACAGGAGTTAGAGCGCGGGCAGACAGACAGATAGACAGATATACAAACTAAAATCATATTCACAATTAAAAATGTTAAAAAGTGATAAAAACACTTAATGTAAACGAAAGTACAATTCTAGCAATTTTTTATTAAAAGCACTTAATATAAATTGATATTTTTGTGTCACCCTGTAAATCTAATGCTAATTATGCTATATTTTATGCAAAGCACTTTTTTTGTGCATACAAATAACATATTTCAATTTACCATAACTTCGTGGAGAACAAAGTTATTAAAATTTTATTTATAGAAATGTCTCTCATAGAACGCAATGCTTTGGAATACTTTTAAGTGTCCCTGTACATAAATCAGCGTTGTTCTTTCCTCCATTTTATACAGGAAACACCCAATAGCGAACTTGAATAACATATTTCAATTTAATTGAGATATGTCTACAGTAAATGTATTAAAATATGGTTTATAGAATTACCTCTCATAGAACACAATGCTTTGAAATACTTTCGGGTGTCCCTGTACACAAATCAGTAGAGGTATAAACTTCATTTTCAATAGGGAACATCCGACAGTGAACTTGAATAACATATATCAGTTTCAAGAAATTAGATAAATATTTACGGGAGTTAGAGCTCGGACAGACAGACAGGCAGACGGACAGACGGAAAGGCAGATACACAATACTGAAATCATATTCACACTCAAAAAATGTTAGTAAATGTTAAAAACGCATAACGTAAACGAAAGTACAATTCTAGCAATTTTTTATTAATAGCTCTTAATGTAACTGGATATTTTTGAGCCACCCTGTAAATCTAATGCTAATCATGCTATATTCTGTGCAAAGCATTCTTTTGTGCATATAAATAACATATTTCAATTTCAAAAAACTTCGTGAAAAGTAAAGTTATTAAAATTTGATTTATAGAAATATCTTGAATAGAACGCGATGCTTTGGAGTACTTTTGAGTGTCCCTGTGCATAAATTGGCGGTGGTATTTCTTCCATTTTATATAGAAAACATCCAATAGTTAACTTGAATAACATATTTCAATTTAAATGAGATATGTCTACAGTAAAAGTAAGAAAATATGGTTTATAGAAATACCTCTCATAGAACACAATGCTTTGAAATACTTTCGGGTGTCCCTGTACACAAATCAGTAGAGGTATAAACTTCATTTTTAATAGGGAACATCCGATAGTAAACGTGAATAACATACATCAGTTTCAAGAAATTCCATAAATATTTACGAAATTTACAGCTCGGACAGACAGACAGACAGACAGACAGGCAGACAGACAGACGGACAGGCAGATACACAAAATTAAAATCATATTCACACTTAAAAAATGTTAGAAAGTGTTAAAAACGCTTAACGTAAACGAAAGTACAATTCTAGCAATTTTTTATTAATAGCTCTTAATGTAACTGGATATTTTTGTGCCCCCTTGTAAATCTAATGCTAATCATGCTATATTCTGTGCAAAGCATTGTTTTGTGCATATAAACAACATATTTCAATTTCCAAAAACTTCGTGAAAATTAAAGTTATTAAAATTTGATTCATAGAAAAATCTCTCATAGAACGCAATCCTTTGGAATACTTTTGAGTGTCCCTGTACATAAACCGATCGTGGTATTTTCTCCATTTTATACAGGAAACATCCAATAGATAACTTAAATAACATATTTCAATTTCATTCAGATATGTCTACAGTAAAGGTATGAAAATATGGTTTATAGAAATACCTCTCATAGAACACAATGCTTTGAAATACTTTTGTGTGTCCCTGTACACCAATCAGTGGTGATATTTGCTCCATTTTATACAGGAAACATCCGACAATTTCATTCAGATATGTCTACAGTAAAGGTATGAAAATATGGTTTATAGAAATACCTCTCATAGAACACAATGCTTTGAAATATTTTCGGGTGTCCCTGTACACAAACCAGTAGAGGTATAAACTCCATTTTCAATAGGGAACGTTCGATAGTGAACTTGAAGAACATATTTCAGTTTCAAGAAATTCCATAAATATTTACGGGATTTAGAGCGCGGACAGACAGACAGACAAACCGAAGTCATAAACACTTTTCAACCTTGCTGGAAAGTGTTCAAAAATATGTGTATACGTGTTATGAATTATATTTAAAATTATGCAAATATCTGGCAATGTGAACGACCAAAATATTTTTAAATTATGATGGTAAATTTAGTAATGACTGCATATTTTAGCAAACTTCTTCTTGAATCAGTTTAAAATGGATTTATTTATTTATTTTAATTTGAATAATTTATTGAGCTCTGCCTCTTTTTAATGCAACCGCTGATAAGATTTGTATTTAAAACTGTGCAATCATACGGTAACGTGAATATTCAAGATATTTTTACTTTCTTCTATATTCAGTAGAAGAAATTATTGGATTCGTAAAAATTTTCGACCTGGGGTTTTTGATGGACTTACACGTTTCGAGAACTGTAGAACGCGATTTGATTATTTTTAGAAAATGTCTGTCTGTCTGTATGTGTGTGACAAAATTTTGTGGCGACTGTATCTCAGTTACTACAGCACAGAATTTCATATAAATTGGTATGTAGTTACACATTGACTTAAATTAGTGCCTATCAATATTTGGTAAAATTTGTACAAAAGCTTGCATTGCCACCCCACTTTTTATAAATTTTTAACATGGTGGTATAAGACAAAATTTTGTATAAATGTGCCTAAAGAGAATTATTTGTTGATAATCATCATGCCATTTAAAAGAATTATTTCTAATAGAGATAGTAAACTGGGAAAAAAAAAAAAATGGTGTATGTTGGAGCCTTGCCTTCCCCCTGGGGGGAGAAGTCCCTCTTCGAGGGGAGTAAATTTCCATGATGGGTATCTTTCAAAAGAGCTCGTCAATACCTTTAAAACGATTGGTTGAACTATCGATCTGCGATAATTTAAAATAAAATTATCATTATTATTATTATTATTATTATTATTATTATTATTATTACTTATGTAATATTGAGAATTAAAATGACTTTTGTTTTGGATATTTAGTACTATATTACTTTTCTAATATTGAAATCGTCTGCATTATCATGGAAGATAATTTTTTAAAATAATTTTAATACATTATTTTTACTGAGTGAATTTGTATAGTAAAACATAGAAGAAAGTCATGTGGCGGCCACAACATACTAGTCTTAAATTGTGATAGTGCATATAGCAATGACTGCTTATGTGTTGGATCAGTTTGAAATAAATTAAAAGTTTATTTTATGTTAAAAAATTAACTTTTTAAGCTCTGCTTCTATTTAATGCAACCAGCGGGAAAAGTTTAATTTAAAATTCTCCAAATATCTGGTAACGTGAATTACCAAGATATTTTAAAATAGTGATGATAGATGTAATAATGACTGCTTACGTTAGCAAACTGTGGAATGTGTTTGAAATAAATTTCAATTTCATTTTTTTTTAGCTCTTCCTGTTTTTAATGTAACTGGCTATAAGAGTTGTATTTATAAATATGCAAATATCTGGTAATCTGAATATTGAAGATATTTTTAAATCGTGACGATGAATGTAATAATGACTATTAATTATATGCCCGAAATGTCATGCTTTACGTTAATATTCAATTCATTGAATTTAAAACCTTTTAAATAAAAGTGTCCTCCCCCCCCCCCCCTCTTTTCTTTTCTTTTTTTTTTTTTTTCTTTTTGCACACTTGATAGGAATATTTATCGATTACCCAGCCTAATGATTAATTAAATCTAAAATTATTTTCTCTTAGGGCAAAATAGTATAGTTCTTTATTAATTAGAAGGATTTCTGCAAGAATTTTAATTATGTTAACTGATTGATGAAAATTCAAACTTCAGGCATTGCTTAAAATTAAATCAAGCGTAAATTCTATTAACTTTTCCTATTCAAAGGCATATAATGGTGTTAAAATCTATAGTCTAAGTTGATAATATGATTTAAGTAAACTGTGAATTGTACAAGCGCAAAATATTATATTTTATCTACACAAAATAGCCATCGAAATCTTATTAAAAAGAGTTTTTAAATATTTTTTAAAACATTATATAAATATTTTAGTCGTTTTGTTTACGAAATTGTTTCCTAAATACCACCTGTGCATCATGCGAATATGTTATTCGTTTTATTTTGTCATTGATGTTTTTATTTGTTTCATTTGTTGTGTTGCAAATATATAAATACAGTCGGCAGTAAAAGTAGCCAAGCACTATATATAATCCCTGTCTAGAAAATGTACACTTAATACTGCTTTGTTAAAAAAATCATTGTCTAATCATGTTCTTAGTCTAAGAACATGATTCGATAAGGATTTATTTAACAAAGCAGTTTTGAGTGTGCTTTTTTGATAGCGCAATTATTGGCTAGTGCTCTGATATATTTGCTAGCGACTGTATTTTAGCAAATCACCAGCAATCTAGCCTTTGCCAAAGTTTATAACATTAAATATTTCGTTAATTGTTAATAGTTACGTAAAAATGTACATATGCATTGTTTGAGAGTTAATTCAATTAAAAGTTGTTTGAGTCAAACTGCAGTCGGCAGCAAAAGTATCCGAGCACTATCAAAAATTTCTATAGAATAAAAGTACTTTTAATACTGTTTTGTTAAATAAATCCTTGGCGAAACATGTTCTTAACCAGTCTAAGAACACTATTCAACAAGAATTTATTTACCAAAACAGTATTAAGAGTACTTTCTGTATATAGGAATTTTTTCTTTAGCTCGGATACTTTTCCTGCCGACTGTACTCGCATTTATCCTGTCATCACATTTAAAATATGCAAAATCGTATTGATGTTTTTACTGTATGTTTTTGACAATTTACAATGTACTTATATCAACTTGAGATTAAAAATTAAACTATGCATTTGATGATTTTTTTTTTTTTTACTTACGACCTCTATACTTCAAAAATAGGCTAAAAATACCTAATTATATTTTCTTTTAACTATACGATGCTGATGGTACTGCTGATGGCTATATCAAAGAATGGTAAAGCGGTTAAAAATGCTAATGAAACGGTATATTCGGTAAGAAAAAATGAGTGAATTAATGATACAAAACATACTATAATGTACATTTGGTGATTTAAAAAAAAAAAAAAATATTCGAGCTTTTATATTGTTAAAATGTTCAAATCTCTGATACTTTACCACGATTTGTCACAATTTGATGTCTGTGTAAATGTCCTCCGTTGTTATTATACATGTACAAGCGTCTATCATCTATTACTGTAAATATGTATACATGATGTAACAAAATGTAACATTTAGTGCGTTTACTTCTGTGCATATATATATAATATCAAGTTCTGCATAGAATGCTGTACTTATATCAGAATTAAACATAGCACCTCCTCTGCGTTTTAAAATAATAAATGTTTTTTGATCATATAACCGTTTCATCGTTTATTGTATATGAATACTTTTAGAACACATTGCCTATTTTTTAAGAAAATTTAAATAGATTTATGTAAAACACAAGTTAGTATATTTCAACAATAATTTGTATAATTAAATGTGTAATTTTTTTATAATTATTGCATAAGGAGAAGAAGGTAGAAACATAAATAAATTTCTTAAAATATTTTACACCTCTGATAGCTCTACTTTAATTAGGCTTAAGTTATATTTTAATATACTAAGATCGCTATTTTGGAATAGCTTAGTGAAAAAACTTTAGCTTTTTTAATTCAAAATAACCTGAACTTGGATTCCCACATAATTTTTCTTTTATCATTATATACAGTTTTTTTTTTATAACCAATATTTCACTCTAAAAATTGCAGTATATAATATTAAAACAGTTTACCTATTAAAAGTATCTGAATAACAGAAAACTTATGTTAAAAAAAATATAAATGCATGTTCTTCATCCCCTTCCTCGAAAAATATACTTAAAATGTATCTTCATCTATAAAATTCAGATAATAATTTATAATAATTTATAATATTTTAATATTTTTTATAAATAGTTGATTGGATAATTGCTCTAACCAAATATTCCATCTAATACTAAATAGTTTGATGATTGGTTTTTATGGATGTTGAATTAAAGTTTCTGGAAAATGAAAGTTATTACAATGTTTTAATTAAAAATCAAAAATTGTTATTTACAAATTTTAGAAAATTCTTGTATTGAAAATTAGATTTTGAATTTTAATAATCTGTCAATCTATCTATCTATCTCTATATATGTAAGCTAAATTTTCAGCTAAATTAGAATTATGTAATTTAAATTATTTTATTTTAAGCCAATAGAATAATAGCCAAATTATAAATTTAAATTATTCTATTTTAAGGCTATAATTACATCCATCATTCGAAATTTCTTAGTATTAAATATATTTCATATTACAACTTATTCTTTTATTTTATTTTATTTATTTTTTATTTAATTTATCTTTTTTTAACAAATTAGTATACATTTGCAATTTTTTCTACAAGTTTTCTTTTTCTTTATCCAGATTTTTAAATTAATTATATGCTTAAAAATTACAAAACATTACCTAGGCATACACTGTAAATATGGTTTTTCAAGACTTTTTTTTTCTTTGTTTATGCATATACGTAATTTATGATCTTTAAGCATACAAAAATACAAAGCTTGCAGTCATTTTTTATTTATTTTTTTCAACTTTCAATTCCAATTAATAACATCCTTTTTTTATTTATATATTTTTGACAAAGACGTACAAAAAAGTACTTATTCAGTATTCAATTTTTTTATTATATCATTTCCTGCATTCTTTCTCAGCCAAATGGGCGTTTCCGATAAATAACATATAACACTAGCAAGAAATTGCGTGTTTCAAATTTTTTATCTACATTTTTTGACAAAATTACTTAAATATTATAATCAGTAAAATTTAAAGCATCAAGTTCAAAAGAAATATAAATTGAAGCACGCAAACGTTTTTAATAAAAAAAAAGAACTCAGCAAAAGATGAATAATAGATGATAGGAGACTTCAAGACTTCAAGACAGAGATTTTTTTTTTTTTCTTTTTTCGTTTTGAACTTTAATCATACATATTATTATTTTTTTTTCTTTGTGGTAGCTTAATTATCTAGTATTTCGATCAATAAGAGTAGCTACATATGTATCTAAGAAAAAACTTCTTGCCTGCTTCATAAAATTATAATTCTTGTGTTTTTATTATGCTAGGATTTTTGGTAAAAATATTATAATTTTATACAGTGTTGTTTGTTAGATTGTTTTAGCTAAATTCTTCTTAAAAAAAAAAAAAAAAAAAAAACTTCAGTGAAACATTTGGAAGTCTTAAGTAACTTATTAAGTAAATTTAAGTAAATAGTAAAGATATTTAAGTAAACAGCAAAGAGCGCTTTTTGATTCAATGTATTTCGTGACAAAAGCTAGCAAACACCTCTCGAAAAACTTTTATTAGAGATATTTCGATTTTTTTTTTCTAACAATTTCTTGTACTAGTTTAAAGATTTTACAGCATCTTAAGTTCAATTGATCGATTCCCCTTTGAAATTTATTTTGATTAGACATTAGCGTTATAAAATAACCACTTAACTAGAAACATTATTACTAGAAAATAATTATAATTGCTATAAAAAAATAATTTAAATATCTGATTTTGATATACCTCATAAAATAATTCAGATCGGAAAAACGAAGAGGTGTCGGACAGGTGGATTCAAAATAGGTTCAAACTGATAATATAATAATTCAATTATTACATATAAAATAATAAAATATTTTCTAATTATAACATAATAGATATTTGTGTGTATGTATGTATAAAATAAGTATAATTCCGAGTAACTGATTCCGCACCAACAATGTCATTGCAAGGCTTCCATTATCAAAGATTATTTACCTCTACCATTGTTCTCATCTGAATAAAAGATATTCGGTATTCCTCTTCATATTTTTCTTTTTTTTTTCTTTTTTAATTAACACCTTATTAACACCCTATTTTTATATCATAAATCTACGAATTACTTGAGTTATTTTGCTTTTAGAAGAATATTACATAACAAAAAATTTATTTAATTAATTTAGTTTTAATCTTTAGCAAAATTAGTAGAGTGGGTGTTCAAATTTTTAGATTTTTTTTTTTTTTTTTTTTTGAGGGGGCATTTTTACGATTATCTAAAAAGTACTAAAGGAAATTACTTCAAATTTCATACATGCAAATAACATTTAAAAACTCATATTTTCCACTATCGATTTAGTCCAGAGTGCAATTAGGGAAACAACCACAAATTCAAGAAGAGTGAAAATACTTTGGAACACCCTGTATCACAAAGAGCTACAAATGACTTGTAAGAATAATACCTCTTTGCGCATACTATGTACAGAATTTGTATGTTTTGGTGCGGGAATTGCGCAATTATTTAGGCAGATTTTTTTTTTTTTTTAATCAGATTTTTTTGACAAGTTTTTTTGCTTATAACTAGAACAGATTTTCGTCAAATTTTACAAAACTTACTGAAAAATTGACAAAACATAAAAAAAAAAAAAAATATTCTGAAACATGAAATTCATACGTGTAATATTCATTGAGATATGAGCATTTTAAGTAAACATCATTTTACTGCGCATGCGCGATATAATTAAAAATATATATATTGCATAGGTTGAATGGTAGATATATTGAGCAACTTTTGTCAAAAGTTCATTTAAATAGAGTGAAAATTAAGGAAATTGCCGGCAAAAGAACAAGCTACATTTTAGGTATTTTCCAGAATTGATATTTAATAAGGGGTTTTACGCATGGTGCGTATTTAATTTGAAGATCCAATTGTTTCAATCCCATCACAAATGTTATTTTTTGTGAAAAACCCTTTATAGGCTTGTAACTTTAACATATTTTTTATTTATTTACTAAGATTTGTGAGTTCTGAAACCCTTTCTGAAATTTCATCTTTGGAAAATACCTGAAATCTTGCTCGTTCTTTTGCCGATAATTTCCTTAATTTTTACTCTATTCAAATGAACTTTTAACAAAAGTTGCACAATATAGCTAACTTTCAATCTATGCAATACAATTATTTCTATCTTTCGCGCATGCGTAGTAAAATGATATTTAATAAAAATAATCATATCTCAACGAAAATTACACGTGTTAATTTAATGCTTCAGAGTAATGTTTCTCTTATGTTTTGTCATTTATTCAGCAAGTTTTGTAAAATTTGACGGAAATCCGTTCTAGTTGTAAGCAAAAATTTTTTTAAAAGGTTAGTAATAAAAAAGAAGGTAATTATATCAGCCTAAATATTTCAGCAACTTCCGGACCAAAACATATAATTATTGCACATAGTATGTGCAACATTGTATTAAAGTTACAAGTCATTTGTAGCTTTTTGCGATGCAGTATGGTCGAAAGTACTTTCACTCTTCTTCAATATATGGCTGGTGACCTAATTACACTCTGGACTAAATCGATAGCGGAAATATGAGGTTTTAAATGTTCTTTGTTCTTTACATGTATGAAGTTCCATCAGGAATTTTTAGGTTGATTTCTTTAGAAATCGACCTATTGCAATCACTTCGTTTATCTATCTATCTATCTATATATATATCTATAATGAAAATTTTGTCATCACGATAACTCAAGAAATAATACTCGAAATCGAGCCAAATTTGGACAGTGAACTAATCTTATAAATATCTTGGATGAGTTCGTTAACCAAGTTGTTCCGACTTTTTTTTTCAGGTGGCAGCCACTTGAAAATTTCAAACCAACATTGTAAAAAGCATATTTAAAGAAAGATTTGCTTGAATATTAATGTAAATACAGGCTACATAAGGGTCTCAATGAAGTTTATTAATGAAGTTCATACGCCATTTTTAATAAAGTGGCAGATGTTTTAAGTTAAGCGGGACCACTTGAAATCAGGCTACCACTTGAAAATTTAAAATCATTATAACTTCCGAAATAATACTCCAAATCAAACCAAATTTAGACAGTGTTTTAACTTATCTTATAAATATCTTAGATGAGTTTATTAACCAAGTTGCTCCACCATTTTGTTTTCAAGTGGAGACCACTTGAAAATTCCAAATTCAAATTGTAAAAAGCGTATTCCGAATTTGTTTGAAATTTGGTGTAAATATAGACCACATAATGGTCTCAATGATGTTTATTAATGAAATTTATCCGTCATTTTTAATAAAGTGGTAGATATCTTAAGTTAAGCGGGGCCACTTGAAATCACGTTACAACTTGAAAATTTAAAATCACAATAACTTCTGAAATAATACTCCAAATCGAACCAAATTTAGACAGTGTCTTAACTTATCTTATAAATAACTTAGATGAATTTGTTATCCAAGTTGCTCCGACATTTTGTTTTCAAGTGGAGACCATTTGTAAACGAAAAATTTGAAATTGTAAAGAGCGTATTCCGATTTTTTTTTTTTTTTTATTTTGATGTATACATAGATTACACAAGTATCTCAAATAAATTTATCATTGAACTTTATCCGCCATTTTTAATAAAGTGGCATATATCTTAAGTTAAGCGGGACTACTTTAAATCAGGCCACCACTTGAAAATTTAAAACCATGATAACTTCTGAAATGATACTCCAAATGGAACCAAATTTGAATAGTGTCTTAACTTATCTTATAAATACCTTGTATGAGTTTGTTAGCCAAGTTGCTCCGACATTTTGTTTTCAAGTGGCGACCACTTGAAAATTTCAAATTTAAATTGTAAAAAGCGTATTCCGAAATTGTTTGAATTTTGATGTAAATACAGACCACGTAAGGATCTCAATGAAGTTTATTAATAAACTATATCCGCCATTTTTAATAAAGTGACAGATATCCTAAGTTAAGCGGGGCCACTTGAAATCAGGCTCCCACTTGACAATTTAAAATCACGATAACTTCTGAAATAATACTCCAAATCGAACCAAATTTTGACAATGATATTATCATATAATTATCTTGATTGTTTTCACTGGGCAACGTGTCCCGACATCTTGTGTCTACGTTTCAGCCACTTGAAATCACACTGCCACTTGAAAATATGTCATCGCGATAACTTTTAAAATGCTAAACTGATTCAAATAAAAGCTGGATAGTGAACTTACGGTTCAAATATCTAGGATAAGTTCACTTGGTGACTTGATTCGCAATTTTATTTCCAAGTGTTGGCCACTTGAAAATTTGTCATTATGGTAAATTTAGTAATACAGAATCAATTCGCATCAAATTTGGGTAGTGGATTTATCATTCAAATATCTCAGATAAGTTCGCTGGGCATGTCACTCCATTTTTTTACTCCACTTAGTGGTGCCACCTGAAAATTTCTTATGACGATAACTTTTGAAATACTGATTTAATTTAAACTAGAACTGGACAATGAACTTATCGTACAAATATACTGGATGATTTTTATGGGCAAGTTGTTTTGCCATTTTGTTGTCCAAGTCACAGCCACTTAGACTGTCACTTGAATATTTGGCATAATAATAACTTTTGAAACACGGCACTGATTTAAACCACAGTTGGACAGTAACCTATGCTTCAAATATCTTGGATGAGTTTGCTGGAACTTTAGAAATACTTAATCAATTCAAATCAAAGTTGAAAAATGGATTTATCATTCTAAGAACAAAAATTGGAAAATTCACGTAACTCATGAACCAATCACGTTATTGCGTCCATCTTTGGTATACCGATAATAAGTGTTTTCTCGCCAAAAGTCGCCAAAAAAGTCGCCATAGGGGAAAAGTCACTAAATTTGGAGCCAAATCCATTACCTGCGTTACTTTTTATCTTTTTAGTACCTTTTTAAGGAAAAATTAGGCTATTTTAATGCTAAAACAAACTAGAAATGCAGAAAAGTAACATTTTATCAACTTACTAAGCCTCTTTGAATGAATTTCTAAAAAAAAAAAAGAAATATATATTTTCAAATTTGCAACGATATCTTAGATGAGCAACTTTATCTGCCATTTTGATCTAAGTGGCAGCCATTTGATTTTTCAACACGATGATTTTTGAGATTTTGAATTAATTCGAACTATATGTGTACAGTAGACTTATCTCCAAAATACATTTCATATATTTGTCAACTTAACCCACCATTTTGTTTCCAAGCGCCGGCACTTGAAAATTTTAAATTCACATAAGAATGTATTTATGAACCGATTTGCTTAAAACTCCATATGTGCATAGCCTACATCAATATTTCTACCAAGTGCATTAATAATTTGTAGCCGCAATTTTAAAACAAAATGACGGCTACTTGATAAGGAAAAAGAAATCAACCTACCCTTCCGAAAAGCCGGAAGGACTTGTTTAAAAAAGTGAAAAATATTTCAAAAAAAAAATCTAGTAATTTGAACACTTACTGTAACTTTGTAAGGATTTCAGTTAATTGAAAACTACAAGAAAAAATTTAAATTTTTTTGTTTTATTTACTTCACTAGCTGGCTTCACCAGCTAGCTGGCCAGAGACCCAAGAAAATTTTTACCAAAAAACAAGCTCTCGGGCGCCTGCGACGCCAATCGTAATTTGTTCTCTCTAAAAGTCGCATAATATAAAAATATTGAAAATTCAAATATTTTTAAATAAAATCTTAGGCGCCTGCGGCGCCAATCATAACTTGTTCTCTGTAAAAGTGGCTTAATACTAAAATATTAAAAATATAACGATTTTAAATTAACTCTTGGGTGCCTATGGCGCCAATCGCAACTTCTTCCCCTATTCTTAGAACATTTGTATCGCTCTTTTATTTTTTAAGAAATAAAACACGTAAAATAAAATATATAAGAACAAAAACACTTAGAGATGATAATAAATTTGTTGTTGGGTGAGTACACTGTATGATATAAAATTTCAAGGCTGAATAATTATGTTATTTTTACAAATTTATAACTATACATATATTTTATAAATCATCAGACATTTTAATAAATCATCACATTTAAATAACTTTCTACTGCAATGCTATAAATTAAAGAATTTTAACTGTTAATATTAAAATATATTGCAGCAAACAAACAAAAAATGTGCTACCATTTTATAAACGCATAAGAAAAATTTATTAACACATTAAACGCATAAGAACAGTGCCTGAATTGCATTAGTCCAAATCGAAGCTGAAATTTAAATCTTCTGCATTTTCATTAAAACAGTAATCCATTTCTGTAGTTCTTGAATGGTTTAAGATATCTTTCCAGACGATATTACGAGTATGGCGTTGATTTTCTATCGGCAAAAGCACTTTTAATGATGTTTTTCTTTTAACTCTTGAAAAAGCTACATAAAGCATTCCATGCATAAAAACTGGTACTCTCAGATCAACACCTGCAAAGTCAAAAGTTTGGCCCTGTGATTTATGCACTGTCATAGCAAATGCTGCTTTTACAGGAAACTGATGTCTAGATACTGCGCAACCAAGTTGACCTTTTGATGATTGAAGTGTGATTCTTGGTATATGTACATCTCGGCCACAGTGTTCACCAGTTATTATTTTTGCTTTAATAATATGATTGCACAGCTCAGTAACAATTAATCTTGTACCATTGCAAAGGCCTTCTGATACATCTATATTACGCAACAACATAATAATAGCATTTTTTTTTCAGTTTAAGTTCATGAGGTGGTAAATCGGAATTTTCAACAGAATTTAAAAAGTCAACAGTAAATTGAAGTCCTCCTTCGGGTTGGTTATTTACAGTATCGTAACTGTGATAAGTTTTGTACTCTCCGGGTAATTTCGAAATAATTTCAGTATTTAACCTGTCAACATCTTTGTTAAGAGGAGCAAGTATAGCTCTATTTTTCATCTCTTCATAATTTTCATTGACAAAGCAAAAAGCAAAAACCTCATCAATGAGATTTCCATTTGAAATTATGTCTTCGGGTAGCTCTATCTCATCTAAAGACCTAATCGGTAATTCTCCATTACCAACTTTTAAAATATAGTTTGCAAAGTCTCTTTGTTCTGGATCAACCCGCATATTCTCATCCAGTGAATAATTCCTAAATTTACACCAAAGCACACTCTTTTTAATTGATAAGTCAATAAGTTCTTGTTTATTCGCTCGCGGTTGAACTGGAAGACACTGTCTGAAATCTCCTCCTAAAACCATAATTCTTCCACCGAATGGCAAAGTTGCATTTCCAGTTTTACGCAGAATTTCGTCCATTGCATGCAATGCATATTTTGGAAGCATAGGTGCTTCATCCATGAGAAATACTTGAACTTTAGAAAGTTTTTGAGCTTTACAGGAGCCCGGTTTGATTGTGGAACTTGACTCTGGTGAAAGGGGCACCTTCAATCCAAATGTTTTGTGTGATGTGCGTCCTCCAGGAAGTAGAATCGAAGCAATGCCTGTAAAAGCCATACACTGCACATTAAAGTTCCCTCCTCGCAGAAGGTAATACAAAGTCTTGTATATGAAAGTTTTTCCAGTACCACCAGGTCCGTCAATAAAAAAGCAATTTGATTGAATATTCTCATCAGTGACTGAACGAAAGATAGCATCCACAATTTCAATTTGTTTTCCTCTAAGAAGTTGATACATTTGTTGACCAATAGCTGCTGATTCATTGACATTTGACAATTCTTGATTCGATTCAGTTTCATAATCATCAATATCATCAAATGAAAACTTTTCAACCCAATATTGAAAATTTCTACCTTCTGTCGCTTCTGAGTCGAGTTTATGGGCAATTACACGGTATGCTCGCTTGATAGAATCTTCAATTGAAATTCCAGTTATTTCACCTTCATGAATGAAATCTTCTGCGAGGTCTTGCTTAAACATTTCCCACAGCCGTTTTGGGTTTTCTGGTGAGCCTAGAATCAAAATCTGTGTAAAAAGTGTTCTCATTGCCCTTGGCTGTTTTGAGCTTGCAGATTCGGACAATCCTTCAATCCATTGTTGGTCATCATAGCATAATCCTCGTGCTAGACAAGCTTGCTTGTATGTCGCATGTTCAATATTATTCACTGTCAGTAAATCCTTAAAGCTGGTTGCATCTTTTACATGATACAATAACAGTCGTAAGTGATATAATTCAGGCTGTACTACAAAATTGACATTATGTATTCTTCCAATAACTTTTATCTGTCGTACTCTTTGAATCCATTCACTGTTTCTTGCATCCCATCTAAAGTGTTCAGGCATTTGCCAGTAGTAATAATAGATTGGCTCTTCCTCCGTGTCTCCATTTGATTGTCTAATTTCATGTTCTTCCTTAGCCTTTTTATTGTGCTTGAAATATGCTTCCAGAGTCGAACCTTTTTGTCCTGTATCAGCTAAATTTTCCTGAGCCTGATCTAAATTTACAATTCTGTACTGGCCAGGAAGGTGAATTGATAATCGTAGCACACTATGACTCTTCTTCTGAATTTCATTTCCAAATAAACGCTAACATGCCTCTGGTGGAGTGATGCATCGACCCTCAACATAAGTATTTGCTTCATTGTACATGATTTGTCTTCCTCCTTCAACAACTTTAAGTGAAGAAAAATCAAACCCTTTATATATGTACTTGTATAGATACTTCACAGCCATAATGCTTCCAACATATTCAACGTTTATATGACAATTGTACTTTTTCAGTAAATATGCATTATAAGGAACAACATGACGATTATCTCTTGTTATGCGGCTGCTATCAAAACTCTTACGATACACTGCACTTTCATGAGAGAAATCTCGACTGTGAGGGTCCAATTTGGGATCATAACGCCTTCGATAATTTGGTTTTGCATTGTCTGCCAATGAAGATACATCCTCAAATGATTTTGGAAATTGAAAGCGGCACTTCATACGTCCACTTTTATTTACCATGCATGCAGCGTTTGGGTTCTGTTCGTCACAGGGGTTATGAATCATCCACTTTATTACAAGTTCTCTCAGATCTGTATCTTCAAAGTCGGGAATCTCTGCAGAAATGAGATCATCCAGTTCTTCAGGATTATGAATCTTGTCTTGAGAACACATAATTACAAGAAGGTGAATGTGAGGAAGACCTCGCTTTTGAAATTCAATTGAATATACATAAGCAGCAACTTTTCCAAATATCTGCTTCTTATCAAAATCTTCAATTATTTCATCAAATTTCAATTTTGCAACTCGAGTTACAACATCTGGTCGGTCTTGAGGAAGTTGTTGTATAAAAGATCCATTTTGTAACTGAAAGATCCATTTTGTAACTAAGCGTTTTTTATTTCAGGCCAGTTTGCATTACATGTCATTGTTATGAAGAAATCTGGAGAACCAAGACGGCGAACAATTGCCATAGCATCTTCAAATTGTTCAGTATAATAGCGTGTTGACCCTGGGAAAGATAATGGGAGAATGACTTTCTCTCCAATTGTAGCTTTGTTTTTTTCTACTAAGTCGTTTATCAAACGTGTGACTTCTGTATAATTATCAGCAAGAATCTTCTTTTGATTTGCTTTAATCCACTGAATACGATCTCTTTCGACCCTAATAAAAGTGTCGACAACATACTGTTGAAAAAGTCTGCCACCAAAATGCAATGCATTAAATTGTATTTGTCGCAAGTCATGACCTGTAGAATTCATTCTTGTGGACAAATAATTTATTACTTCAGGTCGAAAAGCAAGTCTGTTCTGAGCCAACTCAAGGCGTGTTGCATGATGCCGCGAAGAATAAGGTGTAGTCAATGGTATATCAAGAGAAAAACCATCCGTACCCTGTGGGTAAAACAGTGGATAAGTGAATGGCTCAATACGTTTATCAATATTTTTTAGAATAACAATTTCCTTGTTTCGCCGATGTACAATCATTTCATTTTCTGGGAAACTCTGATCGGCATTAAGTGTGAAGACAACGCAAACTTCATTAATGGATGGTATATTAAATCTTCTGTAATCACTTTCCTGAGGAATTCTGAACAAAAGTTGAACTTCAGATGCAGATAATCCTTGTGCAGTAGCTTGCTGTTCAACTTCATACTGAACTTCTCGCATCATCATTATAATAAAGTTCTTGCGCTAAAGTTCCCATGGAAATTTCTCTCAAGCAAGCAAGATGAATAACCGCAATACACCAGGAAAATAGATAAAGAAGGCCGTAAATAAAAACAATCTTCTTAACTGACAGCACTTTATTTTCAAATCAAACATCACAGCTATGGGTTAAAAATTATTCGATAGTTCAATTAACAAGATACATAACAATTATTGTCTTTGAGACATTCAGGTGGTGTAAAACAAATTTTCAGGTAGAGAGAGGAATTAGCATTTGAATTTCTCAAAAAAAAATATGATCTCAATAAAAAGTTAATTTTTAATGCATAAACTCTGAGTATACCTGAAATAGGTAAGAAGAATACAACTCATAAAAATTGTCGAAAACAGCAAAAAAAAAAAAAAAAAATCTAAATACACTATTGTTTTATAATTACAATTGAACTATTATTTTATCGAGCCCAATTAATATTCAATATCTTTCTTAATAAGGATACTGTATGTTATACAGATAATTCCATAATACTGCTCAGTAAGAAATAGTCTTTAAAAAAAAAGGAAGAGTGAACCAGCCACATACTTCTGCACAGACTACTTCTTACAACGCACAGATGATTTCAAGGCCATTTATTAAAATACATCTGTGGTGAAAACTTTCCAAAAAGGAATTATTTTAATTAAGAAATTTTAAATAATTAAATATTTAATTTAAGCTGAACGAAAACTCTCTGCAAGAGTTTTTACTCTTTAGACAAGAAAAAAAATTTTGAAAAAAAACAAAATTTTTAAACGTACAGACTATGTACGGAAATTTCACTTTTTATGTATTTCTTTGAAAAACAAATAGGCTCTAAAAACATAACAGAATTTGCTGCAAGTTGACAAAAAAATATTTATTTACTTTTGTGTACGTGTGTATTATTATATATTGTAACTAGTGTTATTTGTATAAAGTCTATGTAAAATTTAATAAAAGAAAATGTAATTATCTCCACATGTGAACCAATGAAATAGCAACTAAATAGGTCAGATAAAATTTTGTGAGTGTGTGTGTGTCAAACATTGGGTTGTGAGGCCAAATTTGAGAATAATGAAGAAAAGCATGGAAAACATGCATGGAATACTATTGGATAAATTTGCATTATGACTGACAAACTGAGAAACCAGCCAATAATACAATAAATTTCTGACCCAAAAGAAAACATATACAGGAACACATGTAGAAACATAGGGAAAAAAAAATATTCTTTTTGGTGTGTGTGTGTGTGAGAATAATTAATTATAAAGTGTTTGCAAACGTTAAAATAACTGATCATGTTATTCAAATGAGATAAAAAAATATAGTGTGAATTTGTTAAAAAAATGCATCTTGTGAAAGAGGTGATGTGTTCACGCATAGTATCAAACGAAACTTTGACAACCAATGAAAATATAATTAGGAAAAATATACAATCCAAATATTTCCAAAAGTCACATACATCCTCATGTTATTTATTTAAAATTTAGTAAGTAATTTTATATCAATATCTTTTTATTTATTATTATTTTCATTATTTTAATTATTTATTTTTGTCACCCGAAATATTTATCAAACATGTGTTAATGAATTATAAGTGTACTTGAAAGCCAATAAAACATAACCTTCCAAAATTGTTGTGAAAGTGTGAAATCCCCTACACAATTACAAGTGTTGAAACCAATATAATGGTCAAAATCCATAGATTATAGAAGTCATTAATATATTGACACCCAGAGCAACACAATTGTGCTTAAAGGGTATATGTGTATATGTGTAATTAAAACATATATAATCCAACGGGGGATATGTTATAATATTTAAACAATATTGTAAAAAAAATGAATATCAACTGAAATAATTTGAACTATTAAAAATTTAGTATATGTCTGTAAGTGTTCCAAGAAATACTAAAATTGAAAAAATTAAAAAAAAAAAAAAAAAAAAATGCCACAAAAAATAAATTCCCATAGCCGCAGATGAAAGCGTTAAAATTGCGAATTTAACGTGCACAGAAAATTATAAACAAAAAGTAAAAGCAAAAAGTCATGACTAAAATAACAGTATTATCTACTGAACTGACCATATATGAACTGAAATGAGCTGAGCTGAGCTGAGGTGAGGCCTCAAAAATTAAAAAAAATGCGCATAAAGTAAATATATAAATAGCTTCAAAGGCTATAAAATTGCTCAGCAAAATAATAATATAAAAACTCGAGTACAAGAAGTGTAATCTCACTTCAAAAAGGTGAATAAAAAGAATTTCACCAAATCAGCTGATAAAAAGAACAGTAAAATAAATCTGTTCACACATGTGCCATAAAATGTTTTTCTCTTTTCTTCTTTTTAAAAAAAAATAACTGCAACTATTCAGCAGTGGGCCCAATTCGATGTTAAAGTAAGCTTACTATATATCTTGTTGTCATAATTATTTGCTATCAATAGTAATAAAATATTCCCATATATATATGATAGACATAGTGACATAAACACCAATAAACAAACATGAAACAGTGAATAAATGCGATAAAAATATATCATATGTACAGTAAAAATAAAAAATTTCTCTGCAATCAACGTATTTGAACTGAATGAGGAACAAAAAATCACTATTATTATTTGAACGTAAACAAACTCAGGCGAAAACGGCGAGATGTTTATCTCTGAGAGAAAAAAAAATAAGCAGTCTTCCCTTTTTTTTTATCATATTTCGATTACTCTTAAACATTTCTTTCTTTTTTTTTTTTTTTTTTTTTTTTACGTAAATGAACGAAATAAAACTATTATGCACATAAAATAAATTTCGTATGAAAGGTAATTAAGGGTTAAAATTTTAGAAAATAATGATAGATTTCATCTAACAGAATTGAATGAATGTGGAGAAGAAAAAAAAAAAAAATGCGTGAAATGAAAAATTACATTAGATGTCAAATTTGACGACCAGCATAAGAATACCTGGATTGAAGCGATAACATCTAACTGACAAAAATATACAATGTGTTATAAAATTTCTCAAAGTTTATGAAACTAGAAAAAATAATTAAAACATTTGTGTTAAAATGTAACATTTTAGTTAAAATGGGCAAAGCAAATACTGTGTTATGTTATTATAAAAATTAAAACTTGAAAAAATATACGACAACCAAAAATAATATTAGAATAAAATTATGTTTATATGCTTAGGTATCTAAGACGTACAACCAACTCCCTTTCTGTATAAGTGATTTTACATGATTATTTAAGAATGCCTGGTAAGTATAATAAATAAAACATTGAACCTTGTGTTCAAGACTAACAAATTTTGTTAGGTTTACATGAAAGTCAATGTACATAATATCCGAAAAAAATGAGAAAAGAAATATGTAAATTTGGAAAATTGTGTGTTAAATTTATTTAGGACACTTGCATGAAACAAGATACGGCCAGTATAGATTTATAAAATATATTATGTACTGGATTTACATATTGTCCTGAATACATACAGTGTTAAAAAATGAAAAATGTCGGAGATACAATTTATGTAGTATGTACCTATGCGTTGTGGGAAAGATCTTTTTATAGAAACAATCTTAGTAAACAAAAAGAAAAAAAAATATATCCCAAATACAAGCAATTCTAATCTATTTCTGAAAAAAAAAAAATGTTAAATTTAATGTAAAAATTAAATAGTAAAAATGTAAGTTAATTATAGTAATACTCAAATTCAGTGAAGTTCAATGTAAAATCATGCAAGCAAAGACAATCAATGCAGGTCCCCTCACCAAGAAAAATTTGGCCAGTAATTCAAGATAAGGAAAACAGCACTGAATGTCAACAACACAAGTGCAATTAGGCGCGCTACTAATGCACATTGTGGCACAAAATTACATAAGCTTAAATCCCAGCATATTAATTGTGCCTCCTTTAATTTAAGGACAAAAATGAGATGTATAAACCTAAATTATTTTATTTCTTTTATTATTTTAAATGAAAGGATAAATAATGACACTTAGGGAATAAGTGTATTGTGTTGACATTTAGCTTTTAAGACACAGTGATGCATATTATACAGCCCTAATCTTTAAGAAACCAATTGTAAAAAAAAAACTTGATTTAATATAACCATGATAAGAATAAAAACCTATTATCTTTAAAATTAAAAAATGAATATCAATAATGTAATGCAAAAGGTGTGAAAATTATAAATTGTAAAACATTAAAAAATGTGAGAAAAGAACAAAAATCAATGAAATTTTCTAAATTTTTTTTTTTAAATAGTACCTTAAAAAGTAATGAAAACATAAGTTTATGGACCAAAAGTATGGGAATACCTGAAATTATCACTCAATTTATTCTATTTATTTATTAATTTGTTATGCACTGGCAGTTCCAAGCAGGTTAAAATCAGTGAACAAAAAATATATGTGTGTAAAAAGAGGAGAAATAGGTGTCAAGATACCGACTGATTTCAAAGCAAAATTTTGCAACACATCTCCCAAAAGGTATCTAAAAAAAAGGTATGTGTA
Organism: Salticus scenicus; assembly: GCA_963930645.1. Taxonomy (NCBI): domain Eukaryota; kingdom Metazoa; phylum Arthropoda; class Arachnida; order Araneae; family Salticidae; genus Salticus; species Salticus scenicus. Next base: position 104,560,140 of record OZ005649.1, read on the forward strand.
TTTTCAACCTGCCTGAAAAACACCAACATGAAAAATAACTTCAAGTTTAGTTCTTAAATTAAAAATATTAATTAAATTCAATTAATAAACAGTGATAATTATTTTGCAATAAAATATATATATAAAACATTCACTTAACAAACAAGAACGAATTTTATTAAGCATTTGATTAAAAGACAAGAAATTTACTTCATGTAAAATTAAACACCTCAAACATAATAAATATTGCGATGTTAATGAATTAAAAAAATAAAGATTCGCTAAAATTTTGTAAACATTACATCATTTTATGTAATTACTTAATTCCCTTTTTTTACTTATTTATTTATTATTTTTTTCCTTTATTTTCTTTTAACCCATGTATATTCACTGTGATAAATAAACAAATTCAATATTAAATTTAAGCTGTGAAAATAATATGAAAAATTACTTTTACACATCATATAGAACATTAATTTATTCCAACCCCCTTAAATAAAAATTACCAGCAAACAACATTTCAAATTTAGTTAAAACATATGATTTTTTTTTTTTTTTTCATTCTGAATGAAAAATCAAGAAAATTTTTAATTACTGTTTGCATAAATATCAAAATAATTTGCCCTATATAAGATTACCTAAGAAAAAGAAAGTATATAAATATTTTTATTTTATTTTTCCACTATAATAGATATCAAAATTTAAATATGAAGTCTTTAATCTGGAAAAATTACTCACTTACAGTGAAGAGTCTTGCAAAATACTTCCTAAAAAATTGATTAAAAATCATGCAAAAATAACTGAATAATTTCGGCAGATACGTTGACTATGTCCAAACAGTTCGATGCACAAAAAAAATGTTCTGATTAGTACTATACACTAATAAACCATGTAAAACCACAGTAGTGTAAAATATGTCTTTTTAATATGCAACAGTATATTAATTTGTGGCAATGTCCATAGAAGGTGATGCAGTTTTTTTGTAAGAATTTTTTTTTCCTTCACAAGTGATCACCAAGAGTTTATATACTTATAGCTTTTCTCCTTTACCAGTGTATAAACGCATATGACATATGCACGATATATCTGCTGTTGAAAAAAAAATATATATATATATAACGAAAATTAATTTGCAAAACTTTGTTTGCGTGTATGGGTGTAAAAAAAAATCCAGCACTAAAGAGGTATAGCTTCTCCACTGACTTCATTCTAAAAAACTTAAAGTATAGACACGTAAATAAATAAGAGCATCCGAGAGAGCACACAAAAATCACGCACTTCACACAAATCCAACGTGAGGTAAGGAGTAGCGCTTCGGGGTATCCACATATTGAAAAATTTCGCTTCGGCCCGTCTCACCGAATGTCAAGGGTAGAAAAAAAAATCACATTCGAGAAATGTAGAGTAGATCGGAAGAAAAGGGTCGCTAGCAGACCTCCCATCCCAGCCGGTAAGGAATCACGTCGATCCGATTGAAGAACTGCAGACACCTCTCGGCGTAATACTTCGAGCCATTGACGTTTACATGTGATGCGATGATGAGTCAAATTAATCAAACACTTCTCTTCTTTAGTTCATATTAAAAGGTATATCAAAAGTCAGTCTTTTATTTTTTAAAATAAAACAGCTGTGATGACATATTAACTGATTTTTTAGTAACTGCCCCTCTCTCTCTATTTTTGATTACAACCACACTAAAGAGGTCTTTGGCACCAATTCTTATAATAAAGTTCTTGCGCTAAAGTTCCCATGGAAATTTCTCTCAAGCAAGCAAGATGAATAACCGCAATACACCAGGAAAATAGATAAAGAAGGCCGTAAATAAAAACAATCTTCTTAACTGTCAGCACTTTATTTTCAAATCAAACATCACAGCTATGGGTTAAAAATTATTCGATAGTTCAATTAACAAGATACATAACAATTATTGTCTTTGAGACATTCAGGTGGTGTAAAACAAATTTTCAGGTAGAGAGAGAGAGCTATTTGATTACGTGTTAATCAAGTCAGATTAGGAGCGGATTCTCAAGTTGACTCTATTGCCATTAAGATCAGACTGTTGAATTACGCCAAGAATTTTAAAAAGTGCCAAATTTTATAGCCAAATATATTCCTTTGTTTGTAGAATAATTTAATGTAAATATTTTGAATTTAGCACGACCGTTAAAAACTAACACCAATCATCAATGCCAAACTTTATCGCCAGAAGGCCCGTTGAGTAGTGGAGACATTCAGACTACAAATTATTGCACATCTTGTCATAAAAAATATAAATTACTCTTTAATGATATTAGAACGGAAATGTATTGCTTAATTTAGCTTCGAATAAATAAACTTACGCAATTTTAAAGAATGAAAATGTAATTATGTATCCAACGGCTAATAAATAAAATATTTTTTTTATATTTTATTTATTAAATGATTTAGGAAAGATCATTATTCTGAGAGATGTCATTTAAAAAGAATATGTTTCTTGTTCTCAGATGATTTATTAATAGCATAAGGGATAAAGTATTATTAGAATTGAGATATTTATTATAGACAAAAGCGAATAAATAAAAGTAATTTAGAATTTCGTTATCTATTTTTATTAGCCATTTAATTTATTGAAAATATAATAATTATTTATTGCCTTTATTTAAAGCTGTAATTAAAATTAATATATGTGAAGGAACGACTTCACAATCATATAACCCTGTGCATAACCATTCTGTGCCCTTATTACGTGCTCTAATAATTCCATGAGTTCACGACTTATTCCATAATTCAGAGGATGATGTAATCGTTCGTCAATAGCATTATCAGGATCCAAAAAATACATCTGACCGTATTGAGGTTTTTCAAATTCTCCATGTATGTCTTGAGTCGGTTGAGCAGCCAAGTTCATTTTGTGGTATACTTGTCCGCATGCAATAAAACTGTATATGCCATGACTGTTGATGGTTCTGTCTTCTGACACATTGAAAGAAGAAAAAGCAAAACAGGAATTCAAGTTTCTGATTCTTTTATGAAATTCTTCAGCAAGTGGATGGCAGTGCAAAAACAGTCTTGCTAACTCGTTCGCAAAATATGGTGTTGGCAGTAATAATCGTCCATGAAGACAACAATCACCAAAAGAGTCTCTATGAAGACGATTGCAAACACGTTCCTCTGGAAAATGTGATGCTTTACAATGAACGCATTTCACATTGAATTCTCCTAAAGTACTATAGTTCACATCTCTACAAACTGCTATTTTGTATGTTGGGCACCGATTTCGCAATGCCACTTCATATCTTGCTTGTCGACGTCTTTTCTTTTCTAGGCGTTGTCGTCTCTCTAGTGTACTCTCTGATGCCCTACGCTGAGAAGCTCGCTGTCTTAGATCTTCAAGTCGCTGGATTCTGTCTTCCGTGCTCTCCCTTGCTCGATGCTGAAAAGCTTGCCTAGATATACTCTCAGAACGTTCCTTTCTGTACATCTGTCCTATTTCCCTTATATTTTGGCGACATTTTAATTTTGATGCACGGATAGGCCTAGCTTGATATAAGGAAGTACGATTAATTAGTTGGTCTGCATTTGAAGTACTTTGTTCTTCTGGATTAACTGGTATCACATCATTTGATCGTTTCATCTTAAGAATATTTATTTAAACTTTTTGATTTCTAAAAACTCGTATTTAAATTTTAAATGAAAGTTGTTTTTGATTTTCTTGCATATAACTTGATGTCACATATCAGTGTTTCAGAGTTTTTAAAATGAACGTGTTTAAATATCATCCTTTGAAATAAAATGTTTATGTTGTAGTTTGATTTTAAAGACTTACTAATAACACCCTGTTTAAAATAATCAGAAGGTTCTTTAATTTATACTAACTCAATCACAAAACAAAAAGATTTTTTTATCAAAAAGAACAACACTTTCGTTTTCACATTTTTTAACCTCAGACTCCTCTCAGTTCAGTTCGTATTTATTCTCAGTAAAGTTGAAAATATTTTTTCAGTTCAGTTCGTATTTATTCTCAGTAAAGTTGAAAATGTTTTTTTACTTCAGTTTTTTTAATTATTATTATTTCGTCGAAAAAAAAAAAAAAATTCAAAACAATTAAATTATGGATAAAACATAGAATAATAATAAAGGAAGAAGGAGCGTACGTGTTTGTTATTATTCTATGGGATAAAATTTTAAAATTTAAATGGCTTATTTATCAGAAATTAAAAGGTTCTTATTTTCACATTTTAATTAATTAAGAAAAAACTAATCATCCGATTGAAAAGCTGTTTAATGCATCGGATTTACAAAAATTTTCCCTTTCATTTGGTATCTTATTTGTAACGATGCGACTTATATTTCTAATTTATTTTCTAATATTTCTGATTTATTTTCCTCATTTTAAATAAATGTACGTTTTTTTTTTTTTTTTTTTTTTTTTTAATTATTATTATTCTTATTAATTTGTCGAAAAAAAAAATTGGCAACAATTAAATCATGGATAAAATGCTAAAATTTAAATGTCGTATCAGAAATTAGAAGGTTACTATTTTCACATTTTAATTAATTAAGAAAAAACTAATCATCCGATTGATAAGCTGTTTAATGCATCGGATTTACAAAAATTTTCCCTTTCATTTGGTATCTTATTTGTAACGATGCGACTGATATTTCTAATTTATTTTCTAATATTTCTGATTTATTTTCCTCATTTTAAATAAATGTACGTTTTTTTTTTTTTTTAATTATTATTATTTTGTCGAAAAAAAAATTGGCAACAATTAAATTATGGATAAAATGTTAAAATTTAAATGGCTTTTTTATCAGAAATTAGAAGGTTATTATTTTAACATTTTAATTAATTAAGAAAAAACTAATCAAAAATTCGAAAATCTGACTTCGATGTGAACAATGACCCTTCGGGGAGCATCTTTGTGTTAAATCTCGTGACTGTCCGAGCTACCGTTTTCAAGATCAGTGAAATATACACATATTGCTCACTTAATAGTATAAGATTAAAGATTTGTAAAATTCCCCCCCTCCCCCCCCCCCCAAAAAAAAAAAAAAAAAAAAAGTTTATTACTCTTTGAAATAAATTTTATAATTTTGCTAATTGTAAAGATTTTAATTTTTATTTCATAAGGAGTAAAATTTAAATACTAAAGCCAAAGTAAATAAAATGGGAAGTAGATAAAAGTAATATTAAAAAATATATATATATATAAGAAATTTTAATTTAAGTATAACAAACTCGTAAAACTTCATAATATATGATTCTTTGACTTTTTGTTTTTGACATAGAGCGATTTTTTTTTTTTTTTTTTTACCTAGAAACATAACAACTAGGCTATTTGTATGAATCTTTTACAAAAATTGTATGTTTATCTTGATCTTGGCTAATAAGAAACATTTAAAAATAATAAATTATGATGATATGACCGTTATACAGTTTAACGACTAGACATTCTTCTAATGTTGAAATAATTCCTTTCATTAAGAAGAGATTTTTATGCAGACTTGTTGTAAGATGTGAGGTCTGACGCAATCTCTTTAGTTTTCAAGTGCTGAAAATCGGGTCCAGTTACCCATGAATTTTTTTTTTTTTTTTTCTTTTTCTTTTGAAGCATTAAAGTTACCAATTTTATTTAGCGTTAGCGGGCGATGGTGTCATTGAATGTGTCAGGTTAAACATAGAAGTGTTGTTTTGGTGTAAAAGAAGATTGCCAGTTATTCGAATTTAACTTGTCGTTTGGTTTCAGCGGAAATATGGAAAAAAAATTAAGAGAAGTTGCGAATATTTTCATATTCAGTTAGATATAGGTATTTTTTGGATGGATACCTCAGAGAAAATGAAGTGAATCCGTTTTTTATCTTATTTCTTTAAAATGAGACATCCAAATTAAGGAAGCTTGTGTTTTTGGGATGAAGTATTTTGACGGCGTTAATAGCAAAGCTTCTAGACACTATTGAAGCGATTCGGAATAACTTCGGAGTTTAATTTCTACCAATGTGATTTTGTATGAACTCCTTTCTTAAGCTAGTTGAAGTGCAAGTACTAATTTGAGTCTGGTGAGTTTATTACTTTACAGTCTTTTAAGATTAAAGACCTACTTTGGATTATTTGAATTTAAAAGTTGTGTGAAATTCTCAACATTATCCCAACGTTTAAGTTTAATAGTTACAGGATTAAAAGAACTTTTTATATATCACGTTTTTAAATTTTCTGTTGATTCATATAAACGCTACTGAAGGCAGCGGGGACCCAAAATAATTGGCTTTCAAAATAATAATAATAATAATAATAAATAAATAAATAAAAATAAATAAATAAATAAATACATTGTCAAAGTGTTCTGAGCTATTCTGAAAGTTTCAAATGTCTAGCTAGTCGGGAAGTTATACGTTTGTTGAATCATGTAAACGCTACCGAAGACAGTGGGGACCCGAAGCAATTAGCTAAAAGTATTTAAAAAATGCATTGTCCCAGCTTTCTGAGCTATTCTGAAAGTTTAAAATGTCTAGTTAGTCGGGAAGTTATATGACTGTTGAATCATATGAACGCCACCGAAGGCAGCGGAGACCCGAAACAATTGGCTAAAAGTATTAAAAAATTAATTGTATTGTCATTGTGTTCTGAGTTTTTTTAAAAGTTTTAAATGTTCGGCTAGTCTGGAAATTATGTGATTGTTAAATCGTATAAACACTACCGAAGGCAGCCAGGACCCGAAACAATTGGCTAAAATTAATTTTAAAAAGGCATATTTATCCTTTTTTGAGCTATTCTAAAAGTCTCAAATGTCTAGCTAGTCGGGAAGTTAGTTAAATACAATTTCTGTTGAATCATATACATGCTCCCGAAGTCAGCGGGGACCAGAAACAGTTGGCTAAATGTATTTTAAAAAGTGCATTGTCACCGTGTTCTGAACTATTCTGAAAGTTTCAAAAGTCTTTCTAGTCGGGAAGTTAGTTAAAAATCGAATGCAAGATTTGTACTGGACAAACAAATAAACAAGAATTGAAGTTAGTAAAAACATGGTAAAATAAAATGAATTAAGTTTTACATGACTTGTGTGCATTTGCTTTTTGTAGCGATGTAAGTAATTAGAATGGCTGGTACTAACAGGGCTGACAACTAGTCTATACAATGTATATACAGTCGGCAGCAAAATTATTGAAGCACACATCCACACGTTTCATATATAATATATATATTTATATATATATATTTAGTTTGATTTTTGTCATCAACTTGATATTTTATAAACAGTATAAGACTAAGATCATGACTCGACAAACATATACTTAACAAAACAGTATTAAGTGCCCATAATTTAAGTAGAAATTATTGCTAGTGCTTCAATAATATTGCTGTCGATTCTATAATATGGCAGCTCAATTCTACATACATATCGTAAAACAAGCAAATATATATATATGTATGTATTCATTATATTTTACGACCAAGTTACTATTATTCTTAAGCAAAATTACCTTTCTGATTATCTAAAAAGACTGGCTCTTGTGAAAATTAATATTATTCGAACGGGTTCTGTTCAGGTGTAAACAGACGGTAGTAAGAATGGTAGAGGTAGTACAGACAGTGGAATTTACATAAAGTACAAAATTAAGAAGTAAGAATTCAGAGAAAGAATCCTGACTACTGCTCTGTATCTCATTGCGAATTAACAGCCATACATGAAGGCCTTGACTCACTTCGACTACTCTACTCACTGATGGTAAGGAAATCTGGATTCTCGCTGAGAGCCAAAGATCTCTTCAACACTTGGCCAATTCACGTAGTGAGAGAGTTGATATTGAAGTTAATATTATTAAAAATCTAAAGCGCTTTTCCTTGTCTTATAAGATTAACCAGCAATGGATTTCCTCCCATGATGATATCAGGGGCAACGAGATATCTCACACCTTAGTCAAGGCCGGTGCTGGGGAAGCTTTCATGTCTTCTTTACCACTCCTTTATACGGAACATATTTAGTGATCAGGAAAAGAATGCCAGAGCATCATTGGTATCTGAGTAACTGGACGGGTCGCTCTCTGGCACGTGATTGTAACAGGTAAGATCAAACCACCCTCACTCGCTTCCTCAGTGGTCATCTTAGATCTTTCATATTTTTAGGTGGTTCCGAGTGCTTTGCAGTCTATGCCAAGTTTTCTATTAAGCAGGCTTCCCCTGATCATATTCTTGCGTGATTGGAGCTCTCTGGGTAGGATCTTACTGAAAATCTATTATTTGTTCTTGATCTTTTTAAACATTCTGTAGAAAATATTCCAAAGATACTACGGAAATCTATATCAATATTAACAAACGTTTTTAAAATATTCTGATGTATAAATACAGGCCATTGTTTAGATACTCTTTTATTAAGACGTACCAATTATTGATTAATTAATGTTTTTTTGCAGACCAGAAAAAACATTACCGCTTAAGTATCAATTAATATAGAATTGTATATTTAGAATTACTAGCAATTTGAATGATTCTTCGAACTGTGTTAATCAATTTATGTCTAACGCATACTAACTAGAAAAATAATTTTTCTTAATTATTATCGAGGTTGTTGTGTAATTTTGAATAAGCAGTTATGGTCGCTTACCTAGATAAATGCACTGCAAATAAATTCTGAAATAAAATAAAAAGAAATTTTGTGTTAATTTCACAATTCTTTCAAATAATTTCCCTCTCCTAAAACTACTAAAATTCACTTTGAACTTACGTCTCAATCTGTCAAAAGACACATTTCTTTCTGTAACGAGATAAAATTTGTAACAGTTGATATAGATATTTTGTGGTTGTTAAATTTTATTTCTGTTTTTGATACAGACAAATTGGTGTCAAAGCTGAATTCGGAATGGCTAAGTAGCGGCGTGAAATTCTGATTCCCCGGACGAGAGGTAACATCTTCATGTAGTGCACAGCAGACTGTGGTTCTATGTTGGGTGATTGAACAGAAGAACGTTAATTAATGCGAGATTTTTTACAATGTGCTTTAAGAAAAAAAAAATCTGTTGTATCCGAATATTTTTTGTAATGTTCTGTTGATTAAAACATCTGTCAACGTATTATTTCATGTCATGTTTTGGGAAATTTAATGCCAGAAATTTTCTGAAATGTAATATAAAAGGATATAGGGGAGACCCATGTACCTAGGGCCATCATGTACCTAGGGCCACCCCACTTTATTTGAATAATATTTAATTTTAAGTTTTAATACTCAATTGAGCAAGTAACAACACCAATTGCTACTTTTACAACTACTTTGGAACTTTTGAGGAGAGAGTTTTGACAAGTTACATGTAGAAAACGAATTTACATGGTTTGAAGTAAAATTTTGCAGCTCATCTCTTTTGCTATTTTACAAAGGAGAGTCAAATATTTTTCTTTCATTTCTAGTGTATAATTTTGCTTGTTATATTGAGTAATAAATGAGATATTTAATTAGTCCTCTCTGCATGCGGATTTTTTAGTGGAAGGCATTTTGAATGAAGTTACCAAATCTTGTACCTAGGGCCACATCGCTGCCTTGTACCTAGGGCCAGTGTGTTTGGACCTTTTAGTTTTTTCGCGACCGCATGTTTTTGTTTTTTTGACAGTAAAGTCCACCTGTGGGCATTTTTCTCATGAGTTACAGTTTTAAAAACAAAATTTTCCGTATTCACATGGTATATTACAAATGGATATGCATTATAATCATACTCTCTCTCCAACCAACGTATTTGCATCCATAGTATACTGATTGTACAAACATGAATATTGTGTATATTTTTAGAAACAAATAACATACAACTAGAAAAAGAAACGCCCACTGGTGGAGTTTTATATTTTCAAATGACGTGAATCTACGTCAGCGATCGAGAAAATGTTAAGAAACACAGTACAGCCTGTAGTAATTGGATGCTGGCAAACCCTGGTAAACCAATCACTATATATGACGTTGCTGAAAGTGTTTGGAAGTCCTATCCGTCGGTCTTTATTCATGTGAACATTCCATCAGGCTTTCGTGTATCCGGCATATAGAAAATAAATCAAAACACATTCACTGAAGATGAATATTTAAGTTCAAATGTGACTGAAAGACAAGACCCCTCCATAAATAAAAAAAAAAAATGTTTTTCCAGGAAGAAAGTGAACCAACAATGATAGAATTGGCTGTCTCTGTTTCGTGTCCTGTTGAAATTTCGAAACCTTCAACATCTAACATCTTTTCGTGTGTTATGCTTTAACAGATACGAACCTAAGCAAAACCTTTACCTAAAGCACATCAAAGAAAAGATGTGACCGAAAACCAGAGAGATCTAAAAAAAAAGTAATTGAAGGAAAAAAAAAAGTGAAAATTTTCGTGTTTTAAATTAAGGCAACAACATGATAATTATTATATGATAAAAAAATATATTACTTGATATTGTTTCTTTTATAAAATACATGTTTATATGCTTATTTTCTATTCATTATAAAGTGAAATCTAAATTTGAGAGAATGGCCCTAAGTACAATGAGGTCAGGCTCCAGGTATAATGAGGGTGTTGTACCTAGGGCCACGAGTGAAGTTTTTTTAAAAACCTTCTGTTTGTCGGAATTTATTATTTTAGGTATTTATATTAATCCCAATTGGAAGTAATTAGTCCTAAAGATATGTACAGATCAGTTTGATAATTTTAAACGGGTCAAGGGCTCTGTTTTTTGGCTTTGAAAAAAAGCGGCCCTAGGCACACGGGTCTCCCCTATATATATAGATATATATATTCATAGCGTGAAATAAACATTGTCCTATTAATATACGTGAATTTTGTAAAAAAAAAATATTCATGCAAATAATACTTACCTTAGTTTTCTTTATTTTACAAGAAACAATAATTAAAATTATTCAATAATCTTACATAATTACTACTTTATTCATAGACTTTCTAAAAATTCTAACAAACGCAACAATATCAAAAACTGTTGAATATATATATATATATATATACATGTGATACAGTGTTTTTCTTTTCATCACCTACTTAACTATGAAACAAAAATTGTTTACAAACTTTCCTTTTTAACTGTTAAGAGAAGTAAGTTGCTAAAAATTAAAAAAAAAAAAAAAAAAAAAAAAAAACTTAATATATGTTCACTTAATAAAGACAACAGGCAGATTCTAAACATGTAAATTTACTCAAAGTAAACTAAAATATTGTCATGTCAAACTATCTTGTTTTAATTTTGAAAATTAAAATTTTACGTCTTGTGAGACATGAGTAAGTAATCAAAGTTTTACAAAATATTCATGTACAATAATATTCTATTACATAACGCTTATATACAATTTTTTATTGTAACACTCTAAAGTGAAATTTTTACATGCATGAATATTCATAATTTCTGCTTTCGTTTTCCGCATATATAACTAATGCTAATTCTTCTCAATTGAGTATATATTCCCAGCTTTATTCAGATATTTAGTAACTGAACTTATGAATGATTATATTAAATGTAAAACAAATATCTCTTTTCTACGAAAGCATTATTTTCATAAATGGAATATATTTTTCAAAAGAATTCATTTTATGCTATTGATAAATAAAATGTTTTGCGTAATCTACCAAATATTAAAAATATAATTATATTCTATGTTATCACCGGAAAAAAAAAATAATAATTGAAAATAATCTTCAACAAAAATAAAATCAGCTTATTTTGTGATAAAATGGAAAGTATTGTAAATATACGATTTGGATAATATTTTACTTAACGTGTACAAAATATTTAAAAAAAATATATTATTCAGTTTTTATACAAAAAATTTATATGATAAAATTCATTTATTCTTCTTTTATATGGAAAGTTCGAAATACTTAAATCCTTTTTTCATAATTATAAATTTATGGAAATACTCAGTTTATCCCGTTTTATTATTTTGTGTATATCTATAAATATTTTTGCATAAACATAAAAACATACATACATGTATATATAAAGAAAGTATCTTTAAAAATATAACAAAAAGTTTTAAAAGAAATAAATAATATTATCTATAGCAGTGGTGCATAACTTTTTTTTGGAGCGATTGTATTCGTACAGTAGATTCCAGTAAAGAGAGTCATTCATTTTCAATTCAGCTGACTAGGATATGAAGGGATTTTCTAAAGTTAATGTCTGTTTGTGTATATCTGTTCTTTTTTATATTGGTAAAGCAGAAAATCTCCAATCAACCTCTGATCTGCAGGCGGAGTGATTTTTCAGTGTACATTATAAATATAATAGGTATATGGAGAAATATGTAAACAGACATTACCCTTGATAATAGCCCTTCATACTCCAATAAAATGTACTATATTTAAATAGTATTTACAAAATCAGCTGTTGCTTTTAAAAACTTGTGCATTACTAATTTAATGAAAAAAAAATCACAGAAAACTCCGAACACCTACGCTGACCAGCGCGACCTGAAATCAAATCCAAAACCTTTATCTAGAAGCTGCGAGAGCAGAAAAATATGTCACAATATATAAAAATATATTATTACACATATACGCAAATTAAATTTAATGTTCAGTCTGTCATGTTGGAGCATACTCAAAGCATCCAAATTACTCATTTTTTGTAGCATGGAGCATCTGCAAAGAGTTTGTAATATATCCAGATATTTAATGCGTATATCGAGTTTATAAACTTTATATCCAGATTTAAGGTTTGTAAAGTCGACAAACAGATCACAATGGTAAGCCAAAAATTATAGTATAAATAGCATAAAATGATGAAACCATAATTACCTCTAAAAGTATTTTAAATACTATTTATAATAAATACATTTGAGTCCAAATAAACTACAATGTTACTGTATCGAGTAAACAGCAGCTTAGATTATACGTGAAAGTTAGGTAGTAATTGCTGGCGAGATTTTACTTGTTTTCAAAATGTTTATCTGGTGTTTCGAAATTTTTTTTTTTTTTTGAAAGAATTATTCATTGAAATGTTTTAACATATTTTGCATAGTACACAAAAGACATGTTATAAACTGTTAAATAATAGCTCCATCACATTGTAGCACAGTGTATTAATCTGCCATGAATCTGAATATCACGAATAATGTGTAGGAAGTAGAACATTTGCTTCCATGTTTAACTAAGCTAAATGCATCGGTTTTTACCTAAATAAACTACACTTTGGAAAAAAAATATATACTGCTTTCATCTAGAACGAATAAGTGGTCAGTTTCTAACACCCTAAACTAGAAATATAGATTTATGAGCTTTCTTTCTGTCTTGAAACACTGTTGTGATATTTAATCTCAGACATTCTTTTATTAACTTTCATTTTTCTTGTTCCGAACTTTCTTTTTTGTTTTTTACTTCCCGCCAAAAGATTGTTCGGTGCACCTGCCGTATCACGTGACGATGTGTCGCGTCTCTCTACAAGTACATTGTAATTCTTTTTTTTTTAATCATGTAATTTTCGTTATTCGGAACTGACGTTCCATTTTTCTTATTCTATTTAATCATAATTTTTTCCTTTTGTCTAAGATGAATAAATTAAAGTAAAAAAACATCTAGGCTTTCTTTCATTACCTAGCAACGAGTGAATTATCCTAAATATAATAGATCTACATATTATGTAAGAATTTCTCACTCTAATCAAGATTAATTATAGGAAAAGTAGTTGCTGGTCTTTAATACAGAAGTCATATTAAGGAGATATTTTCTTCACCAATGGAATTTGCAATTACCTGTGAAAACCCAGGTAAGCCAAACTTTATTTAATTATATCACTGTTATTTTAGCAAAGAATTATAAATAAGAAATATTTGTTATAAATATATTTAAATAACTAATTTGAGGAAACTCCGAACTCATGCACATATTCAGAAAGTATTTTTCTATTAGATTATGATTCTGATATTTTGAATTGAAAATTTAGATTTATTCTTGACAAAAGTTCAAAAGTTTTTTTTTTCATTGCACATTGGAAGAGATTGCTACATTTAAATAATAAAATAAATAAGAAATGAAAATGTAAGCGAAAATATTTGTTTTTGTTTCTTCAAAACCGAAGTGACACTAAATCGAAAGTATTGAAAAGTGCTTATTTTCATGAAAACTATTTAATTTCATTTTCTTCTTCAAGTACTATTTATCCTAACTGTGTTGATTTAAAATATTAAATGAATATTTACGAATTGAACAAATATTAACAAAACTATTACAAAAATTTTGTTTAAGTATGTCAGCAACAAAAGATATACAAATTGAACCGCTGAACTCTACAAATTATAATGTGTGGAAGTTTCGTATTGAGATGTACTTGCAAAAAGAGGATCTTTTTACAGTCATTACTGACGATCCTCCCAACCCAATAACCGATCAGTGGCGTTCAAAAAATAGAAAAGCGAGAGCTTTAATTAATTTACTTATTGATAACGAACAAATCGTGTATGTTATGAATCTAGATACAGCACGAGAGTGCTGGAATGCTCTGCGCCAAGTCCACGAAAGATCATCCCTTACGAGTAAGCTTTTCTTACTTAGGAAACTTTATTCCATAAAATTAATGGAAGGTGGTGATGTAAACCAATATATAGCTGATATATATAAAACACGCGACAGACTCACTGCTATAGGTGAAGTCATAGACGAATCGCACCTAGCTGCATTAATGCTATGCTCACTCCCTCCTTCGTATGACGTTCTCATAACAAGTCTCGAATCGAAAGACGAAGCGCAATTGACACCTGAGTATATACGAAACAAATTAGCTGATGAATATGCCAAAAGGCTTGAAAACAAAACTTATCAAAATTCAGCGTTAAAAGTCCAATACCATAACAAATCGGAGAAATTCTGCAAATACTGTAAGAAAAGTAATCATAATATAGAAGAATGTTATAAGTTAAAAAACAAAAATAATTCTGCTGTTAAAAGTCACAGTAAAAATTTCATCAAAAAACCCAACTTCAGATCCAACATATGCTCTCAGAACAATGAGAAGCCAGATAGCGCTCAAATTGCAGAGGGGAGCAATAAACCAAAAGCTGATAAATTGTATTCTTTTTATGTTGGAGATAAAACTGTAAATTGGGTGGTTGATTCAGGGTCGTCTTCACATATCTGCAATGATAAACTAAAATTTCGCGATCTTAAAAATAACGTTTCTAACGTCACTATCGCGAACGGCACGCAGCTAAAATCTTTGGGTTCCGGTACTGTGGATTTGTATACCGTAAATTCGGAAAACACACAGAACAAAATAACACTTAAAAATGTTCTTTATGTCCCTGAAATAGAAACTAATTTAATTTCTATAAAAAGAGCAACAGAGAATGGCTGTATCGCTGTATTTGATGATAAAACCTGTAAAATTGTAAATCAGGGAAATACATGCATTGAGGGATATGTGAAAAATAACTTATATGAATGTCAATTAAATTATTCTGAAAACAAACACACAGCGAACATTGTAATACAAACTTGTGATAACGAAAATTGCATAAACAAGTGGCATGTGAAACTTGGCCACAGAAATACTAACCACATTAAAGATTTAGTTAACAAGGACATGGCTGTGGGTATAAAATTAAATGATTGCAAACATAATACTGAATGTAAAACATGCATAATGTCAAAATTAACTGATTCACCTTACCCCAAAGCTGCACAATTTAGAGCCTCCGTACCACTCGAACTGGTCCACACAGACTTATGTGGCCCTATGAAAACCCCCACTGTAGGTGGAAAATATTACTTTCTTACATTTATAGACGACTACAGTCGTTATACTATTATATATTTGCTAAGAAATAAGTTTGAGGTATTTTCTAAGTTAAAGGAATATGTGGCTATGACCGCAAACAAATTTGGCCGAAAAGTGCAAGCAATTCGCTCCGATAACGGGGGTGAATACACTAGTATGGAAGTGAATGAATTTTTGAATAAAGAAGGAATTGAGCACCAGTTTACCGTTCCTTACTCTAGTGCTCAGAACGGCGTGGCAGAACGTAAAAATCGTACGCTGACCGAAATGGCTCGCTGTCTGCTTAAAGACAGTAATTTACCGAATTCCTTTTGGGGGGAAGCCGTAAATACTGCAAATTACATACAAAATAGGCTCCCGACCTCCTCATGCGACTCAACTCCTTACGAAAAATGGACCGGCCGTAAACCCGATTTATCAAATATAAAAACATTCGGATGTCGCGCATACGCATATGTACATAAAATACATAGGGGAAAACTGGATAGCACCGCTCAAGAAGGAATTTTTGTGGGATATGATAATCGTAGCAAAGGCTACAGAATTTGCACAAATAATAAAAATGTAATAATTAGCAGAACAGTAAAATTTTTGGAGGATGAAAATAGAGAATCCCACAATAATGAAACATCACAAATCAAGAATGAAAATTCAAATGATGAAATTCCGGTGTCCAAATTACCAATATTAGATACTGATATAAATATAGATATAGCGGGCGATAACGATAGTCCGGATGACACGCAAACTCTGCCGCGACGATCACAACGATTAAATAAAGGTGTTCCGCCCGACAGATTTGCATTTGCAGTAAATGACAAAAGAATTGATGAGCCTAAGTGTTTTGATGTTATACTAAAAATTCAAAACCCAGCTGAAAAAGAAAATTGGCTGAATGCCACACTCGACGAAATGAATTCACTCAGACAAAACAATACTTGGGAACTTGTTGACGCTCAACCAGGGACCAAAGTAGTAGGGTGTAAGTGGGCGTTCAAGGCCAAATA
Organism: Salticus scenicus; assembly: GCA_963930645.1. Classification (NCBI taxonomy): domain Eukaryota; kingdom Metazoa; phylum Arthropoda; class Arachnida; order Araneae; family Salticidae; genus Salticus; species Salticus scenicus. The sequence goes on from OZ005649.1 coordinate 104,576,837, forward strand.
CAATAGCCAAGGACAAGTCGAGAAATATAAAGCCAGGCTTGTTGCCAAGGGTTTTTCTCAAAAATACGGGGTGGACTATGACGAAACTTTTGCACCAGTTGCATCGCATACCACTCTAAGAAGTTTCTTGACCATGTCACTATATAAAAATTTGAATCTAAGGCATGTAGATATAAAAACTGCTTTCCTACATGGAAATTTGCAAGAAGATGTATACATGCATCAACCCGAGGGTTATGTTGTCCAGGGCGAAGAAAATAAAATATGTAAGTTAAAGAAAGCGATATATGGCTTGAAACAAGCCGCTAGAGCGTGGAATTTGAAAATTAATGAAACATTGTGTAAATTAGGATTTAAACAAAGTCAACATGACAAGTGTTTATATATACGTAACAAAGATAACACAGAAACTTACATTCTTGTGTATGTTGATGATCTACTTGTAGCTGGTAAAAATCACGATATTGACATACTAATTAATCAACTTAGGGAAGAATATCCATTAACCGACCTTGGGGAAGCCAAATATTACCTCGGCATAAATATAGAAAGACCTTGTAAAGGGGTAATTACGCTTGATCAAAATAATAAAATACGAGACATTGTAACCAAATTTGGGCTAGATAACGCACGGCCTTCTGACACACCAATGGAACCAGGGTATATAAAATTAACTGATAATGACAATCTCTTACCAAACAACACAATGTACAGACAGGCTATAGGCGCGTTACTTTACATTTCTACAGTATCGCGACCTGATATAAGTGTTGCCGTTGGCATCTTAAGCCGTAGAAACGAAAATCCTAGAGCGAAAGACTGGGAGGCAGTTAAAAGGGTTATTAGATATTTGAAAAATACCCAAGATATTAAATTAAAACTTTGTAACTCTGGTGAACCTGTTCTTAGAGCATATTCGGATTCGGATTGGGCCAATGACCCAAGTGATAGAAAGTCTATATCTGGAAATTTATTTAAGATAGGAAAAAATCCAATATTTTGGACTTCGAAGAAACAGTCCTGTGTGTCCATGTCTTCAGCAGAGGCTGAGTACGTCGCAGCTGCGAGTGCTGCACTTGAAATACAGTGGCTCAACAAACTACTGGATGATTTAAATTTGCCGCAAGAATGTCCTATAGTGTTGTACCAGGACAACCAATCTACCATCAAGATTGCTGAAAATGAAAAATTCCAGTCCAAAACAAAACACTTACAGCTGAGATATCATCTTCTGCGAAACTTAATACAAGAAGGCCTAATAAAGCTTCAATACAAACCTACCAAAGAAATGAGCGCCGATACCCTCACAAAAGCTCTACCAAAAACTGATTTTAATAGACATAGAAATGCATTAATGAACAATTGAAAAATTTCTGAGCTTAAGAGGGGGTGTTGTGATATTTAATCTCAGACATTCTTTTATTAACTTTCATTTTTCTTGTTCCGAACTTTCTTTTTTGTTTTTTACTTCCCGCCAAAAGATTGTTCGGTGCACCTGCCGTATCACGTGACGATGTGTCGCGTCTCTCTACAAGTACATTGTAATTCTTTTTTTTTTTAATCATGTAATTTTCGTTATTCGGAACTGACGTTCCATTTTTCTTATTCTATTTAATCATAATTTTTTCCTTTTGTCTAAGATGAATAAATTAAAGTAAAAAAACATCTAGGCTTTCTTTCATTACCTAGCAACGAGTGAATTATCCTAAATATAATAGATCTACATATTATGTAAGAATTTCTCACTCTAATCAAGATTAATTATAGGAAAAGTAGTTGCTGGTCTTTAATACAGAAGTCATATTAAGGAGATATTTTCTTCACCAATGGAATTTGCAATTACCTGTGAAAACCCAGGTAAGCCAAACTTTATTTAATTATATCACTGTTATTTTAGCAAAGAATTATAAATAAGAAATATTTGTTATAAATATATTTAAATAACTAATTTGAGGAAACTCCGAACTCATGCACATATTCAGAAAGTATTTTTCTATTAAACACTTCACACGTAGCCACTATACAATTTTTACAACTAACTGCAGGAAAAATTACAACATTCTAATTTTTATACTTGTATTCAATTAAAAAATGCCTGCGTTCTATGAGGAAGTGTTTATATTCCATAAGAAATGCATGTATAGTATGAGGAAATTCACAGGGAAATAGGGAATCGTTCCACTCAGCTTATTTCCCAATCTAAGATTTAGCCTCGAACCGTAAAAAGCCCGACAGGTTCCGTTTCACATAAATTTTATATAAAGGTGCACATAAAACCGAAAATTTCTAAGAATTTGCTGAGGACTGCACTGAGAAAATATATATATACAGAAAGAGATAGAGAGAAAACAGAACGTCCAGTAGTAATATAATATTATCAGTGCAAACATTTGAAATTTAAAGATGATTTACTTTCAGTATTCAAACAATTATTCTGATCAAAAACGAAGACCACCCAAATCAAACCAAAAAAGAAATAAAGTAAAATCAAAATGAATTATAAAAATTGGAATGAGAAAAAAGCATTATTTGCATTCTAACGTTATCAAGGGCATGGTAGAATGCAAATATGCTAAAAAATGGATGTTTTTCTGTCACAAAGAAAGCGAAAGCTAAGAATTTCTTTGTTCTCAGGCCCGATATATATATATATATATATTTTTTTTTTTTTTCTCAGTGCAGTCCTCAGTAAATTCTTAGAAATTTCGGTATATATATATATATATATATACCGCCTTCATCTAGAATGAATAAGTGGTCATTTTATAAATGCCTTAAGTTGAAATATAGATTTCCGATCTATGCGCATAAAACACGCCAATAAACTGAATATACGAAATGATCGAGAATTTCTAGTCTACACACTTCTAGATGGTAAAACAATGTTGTGAATATTCTGACTATTCCGAATCTTTTGTATTGCGAGAAATTCTCGCTTGATTTTCTAGAATTGGATCATAAACCAATATTATAGTTGCAAGAACTCGCCTCTTGTGCTCACATTTATTTGCAGAGATTTTTAAATAAGTTTGGCCTCGAGAATATAGGCAAACGCTCTAGAATTCTAATAGGGACTTCTAGAACTCACTTTCCAAGGGGACTAGAATTTATAAGGATGACATGGAACTATTTTTTCTATAGCCACAATTTAGATTCTAGATGTCAGTTACAGAATTTTTTCTCAGTGTAAACTTTCAAGTTCGCATAATTTTTCATCGGTTAAATTTTGAGGTTCGACTACTTGTAATTTTCCATTTCTATGGCCCCTGTCATTCTCTCGTAAGAGGATTGTTGTGATAGATTCTAGATGTCAGTTACAGGATTTTTGCTCAATATAGGTGTTGGATATCTGGAAGTTCTGTGAGTCTCTAAACATTAAATGCTGTTTGTGTTAACCGATATTATCATCCAATTAATTATTATTATTATTAATTAAATAATTTAAGAATGCACTTATATGTGCATAGAGGCATATCCTACTATTCTAGATAGACATGTTCATTCTTACAGTTTATCCGGAATGGCAAAATTTTAATAACAACATCTTAATTTTTATTTACTATTAGAAAAATATAACAAAGAATACTTTTTATAAAGGTTTTGAAAGCAGTCGTTTGTTTTTGAAATGGTGATATTTACATAACATAAGAATTTTGATTGCTTTAAAAAATTATTAATTTTTACATTTATAATACTATTTTCATAGAACGTTACAACAGATTTTTTATTTAATCAATCGTGAGTAAAATTATCGTTTTGGTTATCAAATACCTCTTCTTCTATTATCTTTAAAAAAAAGAGAGAGAGAGAGAAAGGTGCTAAAATGCACGTCACTTATTTTGTTACGGGGACTTTCTGCTCACCTTTTTTTCGAATTCAAAACTAGTGTTATTGTATGGGGAATTTTGCCCAATCATAAGTCATTAACCAACAAACGTTTTTGAATTGCACTTTCACATTCAGAAAATTCACAACCGTTAAAAGGTTGAAAAAAATGGATTTTTAAAAATTTTTTAAAAAATTATTTCGAAGCTGTAAAATGATAAACATTACGTAGTGAAAATTCGCATTTTACTTTTACTTTTTCGTTATATATATTTTACACTGAAAAAGTTCTTAAATATCTATAATTATATTACTGCCAGAATTTAAAATATTCTACATTTCTAAGTAACGCTTCCAACTTTTATATGGGCGAAAATCTATGTATTTATGTACTTTGTAGAAATCGGCAACTGAATAAGCTCATAATTTAATTACAATTTAACTTACACCTATTTTAAACATTGTGTATAATAATTTAATGAATCTGAATTAGATCATTTAATTCTAAAACTTTTTGAACAGAAATTATTCGGGAAATAGGTATATGAAAAATAAATGCACACTTTTTAAATTGCCATATGTAGTGTGAAAAATGTCGTCAATATCGATAATCTAGAATGTAAACAGACAAAGAAAACATCGATATTAATTAAGAATGCTTTTTTCTTTATAATTGTAATTGTTTGAATTCTTGAAAAAATAATAAGTATGTGTTAAAAGAAAAGCCGGTTATTTAAATTTAGCTGAGATCAATATATATTGTTAATTAAAATTAGTAATTTAAATTACCGATTAGATTATATATGACTTATTTAAAATTACTAATCTAGACAATTGTAATCTTAATTATTAAAAGCCTAAATATCTATATTTCGTAATCAAGGAGTTAATAAGCACGGAAATTTGGAAAGTTTGCCTAAAAACAGTCAATCACAAGCAAATTGAATACGGAATGTTTTTCATTGAGATTCGTGTTCTCTCTTTAAATATGGAGATGGAGTGTTTATTATTATTATTATATATACATGTGTAAACTCAGCAAAGAAGATTTACATAGTTGGCACCGATTTTTAATTATTTTTAATGCCAATTAACCATTACATTATTTCACCTTCAATTTACATCCATGATGATCTGTGAAAATATATTGTATATTTAATTATGGAGGCACAACTCTTGCACATAATATGTTTATAGCTTTATTTTTTAAGCGAAACCATAAAAATGATGATTTATGCATCGCTTTTTATATTGCCTAAACATTGCTTACACACCACATGATTTTTTAGCAACAGTCAAGGTACTGAATGTTTTCACAAACCCCCCTTTTTATGTATTTCTGTTTTTGAATAGTAAATGTTTTACTGATATAAATTCATAACAAAAAAACTGATTTAGATGGCGCACATTTCTAATACGATAGGTGTGATTAAACACAGGAAAGAAACGTAAATTCTAAATTTTCACGTTAAATATTTTTAATTATACTCTTTGTAAGCTTGGAATATGACAAAACTCGTGTTGTATTTTACCATGTTTTTACTAACTTCTATTCTTGTTTGTTTGTGTGTTTGTTTGTCCGGTACAAATCTTGCAATCTATTTTTAACTAACTTCCCTACTAGCTAGACATCTGAAACTTCCCCAGTAGTTCAGAACCCGATGACAACACAATACTTCGAAGTCAGATTTTCGAATTTTCAAATAGCTTTCTTTTAATTAATTAGAATATGAAAACAATAAGCTCCTAATAGCAATAAAAATAGTCATTAAAATATTAGCTATAATTTAATTGTTGCCAAAAAAAAATTTACAAGTTCATTTCTTTTCGACATAAAAATATTTAGAGTTAATTAAACGTGAGCGTTAAAAAAGTGTAAAAAGTTAAATTATGCATCTGGTAAAAATTGACGTCATTATCACTTTAAAGATTTTCTACACATTGATAAAGTGCTAATGTTGTTCATGCTGCAAATATATGTTGTTCTGAAAGGAATAATATATATATATATATTTTTTAAACCAACTTTTTTTTTTTAAATTCAAATTTCCGGTAACTTTTTAACCAATCACAGAACGTCCATCTTTGGAATATCGATAATAAGGATTTTCTCGCCAAAAAAGTCGCCAAGGGCAAAAAGTAGCCAAATTTGGCGCCAAATCCATTACCTGCCTATTGGAGCTTTTTAATGCGTTTTAAAGAGAAGATTAAGCTATTTTAATGCGAAAAAGAGCTGGAAATGCAAAAAATTGACATTTTATCAACTTACTAAGCCTCTTTGAAAGAATTTATACAACACTAAATACAACTATTTACAATTTCGTAACAATACGCATTGATAAATTGCTAATGTAGTTAGTTCTATAGCTATGATTCAACAGACAATTTAAAAACATGGTGTATAAAAAGTTTTTTATCGTATAATTATTATTATTTATTATTATTATTATATATATATATATATATATATATAGAATATATATATATATATATATTACAATTAATTTTTTAAAAGATATACAGTGAGACTTGAATAATTCGAACTTGTTTAATTCGAAATTTTGAATAATTCGAATATTTTACACGGTCCCTTGAATTTTGTATTAAAATAATGTTAAAAAATCGTGGTTAATTCGAATTATATTTTGGATAATTCGAATTTTTCATACGATTACTTTTAAAATATTACAGTAACATCTGTTCCCGAGATTTTACTCATCTGAAGTGCATTATCATTTTTTATAGTTTTTCAAAAGAAGGATAAAGAAATACAATAGAAGCCCAAAGCTAGTGCACCAGAATATATGGTGCATATGTATGAACTTCGAGGTTTTTGTGAATTGAAAGTCATGTGTAATGTAGAAGATTCTATTTTTGTATCAGGTCATATGCTATGACACAAATATTCTACTTAAAAAAGAAATAAAAAATATTTGACTATCTTTTAAAAAGTGTTGAATAATTAAGCTCATAAAAATTATTGATTTAATGGAGGGGGGGGGGTGAAAGGGGTAATGTAGCGGTATTCTTAGATATAAAGTTTATGTGTTAAATCTCTGATCGTAGAGTTTTAATTTTTTAATTAATCACTTTTTTTTTTTTTTTTGACAAAATAGTATATGTAATTCGAATTTTTGGATATTTCGAATTTTTTTCTGGTCCCTTCAACTTCTAATTATCCAAGTTCTACTGTATTGCATTAGAAATCTGACATTTTATTTGAAACGAAACGCATATTATAGTTAAAGGCTTGATATGCATGAATTTTTTTATTAATTCGTAAGTTTACAGCCATTTATAACAAAAAAAATAAAATGGTTTTAAACAGTGATTATCAATTTAATGAATCATTCATCCAATCGATAATTTCTCTAATATTTATTAAAAACAGAAAAAAGACTCTTCTTAAATACCCATCATCTATAATTTGTCCATCGCGTTTTATAAAAAGACACTTAATTTAGGTAAAGGATAAAAAAAGAATCACAGTTTTTAATTGTTTTTAACAAAATTTGACTATAATTAGCGGTTATGAATTCATAGTCTAAAATTATCTTATTGTAGTACATTATTATTAATTAAATTATTAATTACAAGCCATTTTAATAAGCTTTTGTGTTCTATTAAAAAATAAGAGGAAAATATATGTATAAAAATATTGATATACAAAAATTAATAACACAAAAAGTAACACTTAATAGGTATAATTAATTATGTGCTATTGCATTTTTATTTATTTATTTATTTATTTATTTTTTAATAATTTTACTATATATTATAAAATAGAAAATTATATATTTCTAAATTATAGATTCTATTTAAAACGTTTTAGAAAATAATTAAAATAATTCTGCACTATGTTTCAATTACGCAAAATACTAAAATAAATTAAATGTTTTCTATTGGGTTGTCTGGAAAATTCGTTCCGATTTTTCTTAGGTGGCATAAGGATAAGTCTTAATATATGAGAATGATTGAAAATAAATGGTAGGCGTACATATTCTAAAATTTGGTACATCAGGCATATTTAGAAAAAAGAATTGTTTTCGATAAGTTAATTGTTGTTAGTTTTATACGCTTTTGAATATGGAAGCCAACTAAGTGCATTACAGACATTGAATGCTTTTCTTTAACCGGAAAGACAAAAATGCCACACAAGCGGCAAAAAAAAATACATATGCTATTTATAGAGAAGGTGCTGTAGCTGAAAGAAATATGTGCAAGTGGTTTTTTAGGTTTTAAGCTTTGGATTTCAACATTCAAGATCAAGAACTCCCTGGTAGGCCTTCCACCACATATGAAGATCAAATTAAAACGCTGATCGAAAATAATTTACACTATACGACACGTGAATTAACAAAAAAGTTAAAAATATCAAAATGCACAATCCACGAGCATTTAATATGTTGCATAGCAATTTTCTTTAAAAATCGGCACGAATTTTCCGAACAATCCAATACTTTAATAAAAAAAAAAAATCATTTTGGAAGAAAATGTATCAAATCATAATAAATTTATAAGGATGACATAATTTTGGAGTATCCCATATAAAAAACATAGATATATATTTATTGCAATGTTTTATACTTACGTTTTCTATTAGTCTAATTATTTTATAATCAAATACGAAAAATAACAGAAATAATATCCTGCACTGTGCCTCAGTTACCCAGAATTTTGACTTACTAAAATAAAGTAGGTGTTTTCTACTTAAATTGAAAATATTTTGGAATAAATTAATTAAACCACAATAAATTTGAAAATGATGACGTAAATTAAGAGTATCCTATATTAAAAAACAAAGATAGATATTTATTGTATTTGTTTTATACTGAAGTTTTCTATTAATCTAATTAATTTAAAAGCAAATAAAATCTTTTAATTAGAGAATTATTTCTTTATCACCATCTTAATTTTAGAAAAAATATATAATTAAACATTGCTTTAAAAATCAATAAATATATCACTCAGATAATGTTTTGTATTAAATCACCATAAAATGTACCCTTACTCCCACAAAAATTGTTTCAGCACATACAATAATTAAAAATATAAAATTCATCATAAATAACATAAAATCCATTTGTGATGAGTTGCAAAGAAAAAATATTTTTATGCCTTAAGCAGTTTGGTTGTTTCTGTTTTATTTCCAAACACTTATTCTCTTGAGACACGGAATGCATAAAGCCAATTTAAGTTTTACAAAATATTCACGATATGAATATTCTGAATTAACAATATGTTTGCGCAGTTTTTTTTTTTTTTTTTTTTTTTTTTTTTTTATTCTGATCATATCTCTCCTAAAAATTTCATATTCATGCATATTAAACTTTTCTTCTTCAGTTACGAGCAAATATTTTCCGATTACTTTATTCCTTCGAGGCTGTATTTCGAGGCTTGATGTTATGCGTGAAAAATACTAGATTAAATACAGCATACTTTTATTTTCTTGAAAAAAAGTCTTTGTTATTGAAAACATTTTTTTTTTTTCGTTAAAATATGAATTATTCTAATTTAGTAACTAAAAATCTTAATTACGAATATCATTAAGGTGGTGAATCAATTAGTTATCCGGGAAATATTATGAAATAAAAATAAAATTATTATGTAGAATGTTATATTTTATCAATCTAATAATCTAAAATGAAGTTCTAAATATCTAAGTACAAGAAGTTAGAACATCATACTTTAAACGAATATGATATATAGAATAATCGTATTTTAGTTATGTGAAGTTAATTTTCTTTCCTTTCAAAACTCAGTATTATATTAACGATTTCTCAGTTGTTTAATTTTTCAGAGTTTAAATGTAATGCTTAATGTCTTAAAGTAATATTAATACTTACTTGAAGGACAAAAAAGGAGGAGATGTATAATCTCGTTTGAAAAGGTAAATAGAATTTACACAAGGAAAAAATTATACCTATATTAAAAATTATATCAATTTCATATTATAAATCATGCAACATCTTAGATAAACATTTATAGAATAATTCGAATAAAATATTATATAATTTGAACATAAAATATCATTAAAAACGCTTAAGCAAACTCCTACTTATTTATATTACAAGACTTTAAATAATCTGTTGTGCCACTCACACAACACAACATTCTCTTACCTCGCATCTGAATACCATAAAAATAGATAAGAGGACAAGATGTAAGATAAGGAATACTGGATATAAATATACATTTAAAAAGGTTTAAATCTGTTTTTGAAAGAGTTTTATTTGACAGATATATTTAAAAGATCAATGGAAAAGACCGCACATTCTAACTTACCAATCTTGGGGAAATTTTAAAGGGATTTTCTCACTTGATCTTCAAAAAACCAGATTTGATTTTCCTGCAATTATATATGTTTTCGTTACGCTAATAAGGGGCATAGACATAGATCAACCTCTAAAAACCTGACAATACTTTGTCTAATTACACTGCTCTGCATGAAAATTGTTTTAAACACCATTTCAGCATATTCTTATGTAAAATGACCTCCTGAATCTGAATATGTCACCCATTTTGCCCTATCACCAACCGTTTCTTAGGAACGGTCCCCTATTTTTATCATTTTTCGGTGATTTTATGGCTATAAAGAGTTGGAAAATTGTAAAACATGGACATTTGCGACAAGGGATTTTTTTTTAAGGGGGGGGGGGGAGAGGGGATTTGCCACTGAAATTATGTATTACATATCTTATATATTTTTTAATCTGTTATTAATGCTATTATATATATATATATATATATTTGTTTTTAGGTGTTAAATTATTATTATTATTATTATTTTAATTCTTCAAATCAAATTCATGCTCATAAAATTATTGAACAGGGGAAAAAATGAGCAAGGAGTTGGTGTTTCTAGAAAACAGTGAGTGACTGAGGAAAATGGGAGTCGTATTCGGATTCAGGATATAATTTTACATAAGAATCAGCAAGAATGTTATCAGAGCTCAATTTTTTTTTTCAGAGAAGTGTTTTGTGTATGGGAATATTACTATCATTTATAAGTAGTTTTCCTGGACTTACTAAATTTCAGAGCAAGCTATTTCATAAACTGCATTCGACAGAAAAAAAAATAAATAAAATAAAACAATTTGAATTGCACTTCGAGCAATTTACATGCCTAGCCTTAACGTATCGGAATTGTTTTCTATTGATCTGTAAACGAATAGAGAATGATTTCCATACCGAATTGTACACAAGACATGTTTTTATGTGTATAAAAGCATGGGCATTACAGATAGTTATATACATGTATGTATCTTGAATTCAATTTGCTTAGGGTTATCTAACGTTGCAGCTGGCAGAAATTTAACCGTAGATGGAATATATTTGAAATATCTCGGATATCCCTGGAAACAAACTGTGTTAAAAAAAAAAAAAAAAAAACAGATTTTAAATACCGAGTTACGACTTCCTGAAAATAGCTATCCTTCAGTTATGCTGATAACAGTAGACCAACATGTAGACCAACATGTAGACCAACCTCTAAAACTTGATACTAAGAAATATTGATTTTTCTGCATGTATAGTAGCAGATCGAAGTTGAGTGGGCTCTAAGTCGCTCTAGTGCTACATTATGGGCAATATTCTATGCACATACATAAACACACACACACAATATTGATCAGTTTAAAAGAGTACACGTTGGTTTTCTTATTGCCCTTAAATCTGACGGATGTGACATCTATTCTAACACTGAAGTATAATTGTTTGAATCTCGTTTAAGTATGGAAGCCATTTTCTAACACTGTTGGACTGTTACAACTTTGTGAGGTAAAACAGAAACGGAGACGCACAGCGTTACTTAATCCTGTGATAATTTTATTTTTGAAAACATAATTTAATTCAAATTTTTTACATTATAATTCCTTGCAGAAAATGTTGAAAATGTTCGCCACCATTTTGAATGCCATCATGAACACGTCGAAGCAAGTTTTTTGACACACTTCGCAACATTGTTGGTGTTATTGACGAGATAGATTTCTTCAGTTATGATCTGTTTTAATCCATCGATGTTTGCAGAACTTCTCTGAAAAACCCTATGAAATGGTAATGTAAAAATTATAATGTAAATGTAATGTAAGAAGGATACTGTAAAAAATTTCAATTAAATTTTGTTTTTCATAAATAAAATTATCACAGGATTAAATAACAATTTGCGTCTCCATTTCTGTCTTACCTCACAAATAAAGTTGTAACAGTCCAAAAGTGTTGAAAATTGTCTCTCATGCTTAAACAAGGTTCAAACAATTATACTTCAGTGTTATAATAGTTGCTATACCCGTCATATTTAAGGGTTATAAGGAAAGCCAACGGGTACTCTTTTAAATTGATCACCCTGTATACATATATATATATATATATATATATATGGTAACATAAATTAAAGAAGAAAGGGATTATTTATTTATTTGTTTAGTTATTATTTTGTTACTATGCACATGTACTTGATATAACAATTTAATCTGCAATACATACATAACAATTTAATATTTTAAGTATTATTTTTGCTTTTTCTATATATTTAAATAAAAATGACCAAACGCATTTATATAAAAAAACCTTTTAATTTAACTTTTATTATTTTTATTATTATTTTTATTATTATATTCTTTAATTTTGACACATCTTTGTGATATTCTACATACATATTACTCTAAGAAAATTTCTGCTCAAAATTATATATATATATATATATATATATATGTATATATATATTCAACTTTCATTCAACAATTTAAATGTGCTTATATTAGAACTGTTAGAAAGAAGTGCTTTTTAAGAATCCTTTATTAGGAAATATATTTTTGAATATTCTTAGTTGATGCGGTGTTTTTCGTAAAAGTTATCACATTTACCCTTATTCAAATGATTTTCAAATTTGCATTCAATTATCATCACTTATATATACAGAATATAGATGATATATACATGATTTCCTCTTAGAATTTTTGAAGTTACGTTATTAAAATGGACTTAGATTTAAGCTGGATAAAAATATAATTTTATTTAAAACTAAATTTTGAAATTACTGAAATAACACATCCAAAATATATTTCAGTTATAATTTTTTAAAACAAATGGAATACGTCAATTGAATAAGTTATCAAAATTATCATGGTAAAATGGAAATAAATATATTTATAAGATTCCATCGTTCACATAATATTTATAAGTAAAATTTTTAAGCTGCGTGAACGTTTAGTACATTCTAGCTAAAATATTAATTAGACACTCGACACCTTTGTTTATGATTTTCATATAGAAATGTTAGAAAAGGAAAAATAATGCAGTTTATTTCCGTCAGTTAATTTTCATTCAACAGGTTCTCAAATAAACACAGTAACTACACTAGCAAATTACTTTGAATTAAATGAATAAAGTAATTCGTAATATCCTTCGCGAATAATTTTTGAAAATGTATTGTAATTTGTCTAAATAAAAAGAATAAAGCTTCGGAATAATTTAGTTTTAAATTACTATTTGATTTACAGCAGGAAATTTTTAAACTACATGACATTTTCTTGAAATTTTAACAATATAAAATATTCATATATTTATCATTAAAAACGAAGAAGGAAATATTGATTAGAAAATAAATTACTGTTATTTTATTGAAATTTAACTTAATGGAAAAAGACATATAGGTTTTTCATAAAGTGTCTAAGCAATACCATAACATTATTTAAAACGAAACGGAAATGACATAATGTTTTTACAACGTTATCTATCTGTCTATTTACCAGCTCTTGTCTACACGTTTCTAGATGGCGAAACAATATTCTGAATATTCTGTATTGCGAGAAATTCTCGCATGATTTTCTAGAATTTGGTAAAAAAAAAAAAAAAAAAGATTATGGTTTCTGAAACCCGCCTCTTATATTCTCATTTATTTGCAGAGATTTTTAAATAACTTTGCCCTTGAGAATATAGATAAATGCTTTAGAATTCTAATAGGGGTTTCTTGAAATCGCTTTCAAAGGGGACTGCAATTTGTAAGAATGACATGGAACTATTTTTTCTAGAGCCACAATTTAGATTCTAGATGTCAGATAATTTTTTCTCAGTGTATATATCAAGTATCATTTTTCAAAGTCATGGGTAATTACTGAATAAAAATTCCCTACAATGTGGCCTCAATCGTTATTTTCCGTTTCCATGCATTTGTTCGAAAACGATATCGCAAACTTTACGCAATATTATATATATTATGTAACTTCACTACCATGGTTCAACTTGCGGTGTGTTATCAGGTAAAATCAAACCATAAGATTTTTTTTTTTTTTTTTTTTTTTTTTTACAAGACACCATAAATAAATGCGTAGCACCTACCAACGTAACAACGACATATTTACCAACAATTATTTAAATCAAGGTGGTGTATCATCATAATCCTCTGCTTTTTGCAACTAAAAAAGTTTAGTATATTCGTCTCCATTTTTAAATAATTTTCACTAATCTTCTTTATTTTTTCATTTTACAAAATTTTGTGAAATTATAAAATTTCAGGGAGAATTTATGGACTTCGTCTATAATGCACTATCAAACGTGAACATCATACAAAGTGTAAAAAGAAATTAAATGAACTGTAATATTAGTTGATTGTGACTTTATTAAAAAAATAATTACAATTTTCAATATACTAAGAATATCAATTTTTAAAATTATTGTAAATAAAATTACTGAATTACACGAACAATAGCATAAAAAAATCATTATACTTTCTCTTATTTTAGTCGTTTTAAAAATATAAACTAATTACAAGTAAAAAAAAAAAAAAAATCATTATTTACTACTAATAATGAAAGATTTATTTATTTTTCATTACAAATGCAATATATATTATATCACAATATCACAGTATATCACATAGTAGTATATCACATGTATCACATAGTAGTATATCACATGTTTATAGTATGATGTTTGATTTTTGCCTAGTAATGACTATTTTTTTTTTAATATAAATTATACTAATTACATTCATAATATTTCAAAACCTAATAATTGTTAAAAGAGATAACGAAGAAACTGCATTTTTATTATAATTTAATTACGAAATATTAGACTATTAAAAAAAAATGATACTGATATTGGTTTAAGAATATGTGTTTGATTTAACTTAAATACTTACTGTGTTAAAACTATCAAAACATATCTGGAAATTCTTAGAAATAAAAATACACAAACAATGTCATTTACTTCAAACTAATGCTTTACAGGTTGAGAAATGAAATAACTTGAATGAACCGACTTTTAAAACCAATGTATTCATTAGTTCTGTATGCTATTACTTTTTAAATAACTTTTTGAGAAACAGATATGTTATGTATGTCGGAAGTCATGAAGATAAAAAGGTTTATACTTATGATCTTAAATCATGGCTATTTATATTTTTCTAATGATGCCACGATTAAGCTTTCACTGGTCAGGGAAAGCAAAATGTAGCTGACTTAATATAAGAAAACATAGCTGTAGAAGCATCATTAGGTACCATTTTAAAAGAGCAATAAGTATTATGTTTTAGGAAAAAAAAATTATGTTTATTGTTTACTTCTGATAAAATGCCATTTCAAAAAAAAAAAAAAAAAAGTTTAGATTTTTAGATTTTCTTTAAATTTTAGCTCATCAATGTATTTTAAATGTGTATTTTTAAAACATGTTATCGGTTTTTAAAAAATTATCTTTTAACCCGTTACCGCCCAGTGTCCTCATTTGAAGATAGCTAATAAAATGGCAAGTGTATTTTTTGTGGTTTCTTGGAATGATTTCTGCTTTTTATTGACAATTTATAGCGTCACTCTAAATGATCCCTGAAAGTCTTATGTGCCTACTATTAATTATTATTTTCATAATTTGGATAGTCATTTTATGATTTTTCATTCGTCACACATATATTTGCTTTTTGCGCAGGCATACTAACTTAACTCAAGTTGAATAATAATATATATTATAATACTTTACTTTCGAGATCTTTGTCAGCATATAATAGGAAATTAACCTATTAGCTCAAAGTTTTCCTATCTCGAAGTTTTCTCGTTACAACACTAAACGTCAATAAAGGAGGAATAGACATTGAATTTAAAACTATCAAAAGAATTGTTTAAGTTAATATATTTTACTGCCATCTCCCCACATTAATTTAGAAGTGAAATAATCAGCTAATAATATTCTGCAAAATTAATTCGGGAGTTAACAGGTTAAAGAAAGTCCTAATATAGTAAGAATGACAATGACAACAAAAATATTGTGGCTGTTTTTGTGTTGTAATATTATTTATAATTATTAAAACAAAATTATACAAGAAACTTTATAACTATAAATATTTAAACATACAAGAATTAAACATATTAGAACAGAATAAATAAAAAGAAAAAATAAGAGTTTTCATTCTATATAAATAAGACTTTATACAGTCAAAGTATTCATTTATTCTGTTATACGATTTGTATTGAAAATTACTTTTTAGGGAGCCGAAATATAAAAGAGGGCGGAAGTCATCAAGTTAAAGAGGTTTAAACTTACTATCTTAAGTCATTGATATTTTCTCTTGTTAATGGTAACGTGATTAAGGTTCTATTGGTCAGTGCAAGTAAAGTATAACAGTACAAATATAAGAAGGGATGCCAGTAACTCTATCATCAGAACATTTTTAAAAATTGCAATGAAAATCCTGTTCTGTACTATAAATAAATAAAGATTTTTAATCTTACCATCTGAAATATTTGATATTTTCTATTTTTAATGTTATCGGGATTAAGCTTTCATTGGTTAGTGAAAGTAAAGTAGAGTTGTAGTAGAGCTGTACAATTATAAAAAGGATGTCAGTAACTGCATCATCAGAAAATTATTTTAAAAAAAAATTGCAAAGAAAATCCTTTTTTGTAAAATAAATAAAGTAAGATGTTTAAACTGACTATCTTAAATCTTTGATATTTTCTCCGCTTAATTGTACCGTAATATAACCTCCATTGGCCAGTGCAAGTAAAGTATACCTATACAAATATAAGAAGGGATATTAGTAACTGTATCATCAGAACATTATTTTTAAAAAATTGGAAACAAAATCCTGTCCTGTAAAATAAATAAATAATTTACTGAAATTCGTATGCATTTGTATTCATATGCGTTTTCTCTACAAACAGAATTCAAATCATCATTTAGACATTCAGACAATATGTTTTTTTCAGGCTAATTTTTGATCATTTGGAAAATAAATAAATAAAAATAAAAAGACATTTCCATCTATAGATTTTTTTTTTAAATATATGCATTTATTTTTTCAGGTATGTCATTATTTTCAAAATGACTTTTCGAAAAACAGCAATTTTACACTGAGCTAAGTCTTGAAGATAAAGAGTTTTATATATAAACCAGGCTTTTTTTCTTTTGCTAATTATGACAAGATTTAACTTTCACTGATCAATAAAATCAAAATATGGCTATACCAGTATGAAAAACGTTATTACTAATAAACATCATTTTAAAAGCAGAAATTTACCTAATAATTTATTTATTTATAATACACTTCATATACAAATAGAATTTAGCCTTTCATACAGATATTTACACAACACACATTTTTTTTTCCCGTGCGTCAGTTTTATAGTTCTAAAAATCAAATGACTTGAATAACCTATATATATATATATATAATTTTTTTTTAAAGAAAATAATTCAATTATTATGGCATGCTAGTACTTTCAAAATAACTTTTGACGGACAAAAATGTTAAACTAGTGAAAATCAGAAAGACAAAAATGTTTATACACATCTACTTCAGTCAGAGTTATTTTTCAATTTCTAATCATGGCGTAATTTTCCTTTGCCAGTGATATGAAAGTATAACTATACTAACATTTGAAGAAATCTCAGTAACTGTGTCATCACACAAGATTTCTATAATGTGATGAAAACTGCGTTTTTCAAAAAAAAAAAAGAGAAAGCTCGAAATGGAGAAAAGGTATGAACTCACGAAGACACTTTTATCCATTAGACATCTAAATTACATCCATTATTCCATAAAATGTACATCTTGAGTAAAATATACATCCATAAAATGTACATCTTGAGTAAAATATACATCCATAAAATATACATCTTGAGTAAAATATACATCCATAAAATGTACATAATATCTTGAGCGTGTCCACTAAAAATCCTGGATATCCTGAATTAATTCAAGATATGTGTTAGACGTGTAAATGTAGACGAAATTTAGACGTGCCTTTATCAATGTCTAATAGATGTAACATGTTAGATCAAAACAAGATTTAGATATTATTCATAATCTATTAGTTTTAACAAGTCCAATTACTGGATATTTAGAGTTTTAGCGGATACTTATTAGGCATATAATGGGTGTAAAAAAGAGTGACATTTGTCGGGCTAATAAATACAGGGTGGACAAAAAGTCACAAGTTTTTTAAAATAATTGTTGGTATGATCACCAATTATTGGTTCCAGCAAGATGGAGCACGCCCCCACTCAACTGAAGAGAATTTGAAGAGAATTTCTGATGTCTTCCAAAACCGAATTATCGGTCTAGGTGCTCCCGAGAAAACTGGAGGAGGTATTGATTGGCCTCCGTATTCTCCAGACATAAACGTCTGCGACTTTTTTCTGTGGGGTGCCGTCAAAGATAAAGTCTATTCGAATCCAATACAAGATTTGGAGATGCTTAAGGATAGAATACGTGAGGAAATTCAAGCCATTCCAGAGACACAAATTCATGCTGCAATTGAGAATTTTTACATGCGCATCCAACACCTTGTTGCAATTGACGGACGACATTTTGAAAACTTGATACATTAATGCCCATCATTTCGCAATAAAATACCTTTCATTTGGTTTTTCTATCTATCATGGTTGCTTTTTTATTTAATTTTTAAAAAACTTGTGACTTTTTGTCCACCCGGTATCTGTAGGATGTTTATAGAAGTTTAATGGATTATTTTTAAACTTTTATAGATGTCTTATGGATATAAGTGTCTGTGTGGGAACGTTTTGGCACAGTTACATAGTTCCAATTTGAATTCGTTTATATCAGTTGCTATTATACTAACATTTCTAAAATTTTTTAATCGTAAACTAAAATTACTTAGCTTTTGAAAATATGAGATTTTTTTTTTTTTTTCTGATATTACCAAATTATCACTTAAAGAAAATGAAAAAGATGAATATTTTGTATTTCGTTGTTCCGCTTACCCCATACACTCTTAAAACTGAAGTGCACAAAGATGAATAAATGGACATACTTATTTCGAAAGGAATAATTTACATGCTTGTCTCAATTATGAAATTTCGTATCCTGTCAAATTAATATATTTTCACTTCATAATTTATTATATGTATAATAAATGAAGCAAAAAATAAGCTCTTTTATATAATATTTATAAATTTAAACAGAAAGAGCTCAAACACAAAATTTATTCACTCAAATCTATAGTTCGTGGCAGTTTCATACTGGTTTGCGAAATAATACGGCAATAAGAATATGTGTTTGGGATTTAGGAATTCTCGTGACGGACGATGCCATTTTTTGTTCATATTAATATACTCAATAATAAGTACATGGGATTTTTAAATTTAAGCACATTTTCTTCGCAGCTATTTTCAGTAAACATATTCAAATTTGGTACACATCTATTCATTTTTGAGTTATTTATTCTCCTTTATATTTTTTAGTGTGGTTTGAGGTAAGTGTCATCTCACCTTACTACACAAATATGCAATCCATTAAGAGATATTTAAGACAAATTTTCAGATAATGAAAACCTTCATAAATCTGATCCTTTATAGAAATTTTCAAATGTCTCAACATGTTACAGAATTACAATTTTTTTCCGTACGCCTCCAACTAGCAATTAATATTTTAAACTTCTTAACACTCAAACAAAACCTGTAAAATATACGAGACATTAGGTTTCGTCCATAATTAAAGGATATATATATATATATAGAGAGAGAGAGAGAGAGAGAGAGAGAGAGAGAGAGAGAGAAAGAGAGAGAGAAAGGTAAAAGTATATATGTGATGCATTTGGTATGCTTGGGACAAATATAAAAACTCTAAGTACAACTTCTAAACAGATATAATTACTGAAATAAAGTATTACCACAGCTGACAAAGGAAAAGTATAAGAAATAGAACGATTCAGAAGTTTTACCCACAACCTATATACAACACTTAGAACCTTTACTAAAAATTGTAGCGTTTACTTCATAGGTACAGCAATGACAAATCTTCGAGTTTTAAACGTATTTTGAGTAGAATGCTCTGTCGGAGAAAGACGTTTTAGACTTTTTTGAAATTTCTAAAACTGGTTCATATATGATTTGTGTTCTTAAGGATAAATATAAGAAAGAAATGTTCAAACAAACGAATATAATATCAGCGGTGGACCTACAACTCTCGAGACCCAAGGCGGAAATCTCATTGGGACCCCTTCTATGATAAGGCTCCCTTGCATTTCTTTGCTTAAATTTATCACAATTAAAAGACATTGAAGCAAATTTTAAGCTTGATTAGGAACGCAAACCCAACAGAAGCCAGGGGTATTGGTCCTCCTAAAACTGTCTTATAATCACGCTTTGCATAAATGATTTTTTTTTTTTTTCGTCACTTTACAATATTAAGTTTTACATTAAGGCTCTTTAGATAAGAAACTAAGGGTTAAATTGGAATTGTGTGTGTAGGGAATGACTGATGTTAAAATAATTGCATGACAGCTTTAATAGATATATACATACTTAAAGGTTAGCTATATTGAGAAGCCGTCTAAGACCAGAGGCCCAAGGCAGCCCGCCTTATCGGTGATGCGCCACTGATGATATGTATTAGGTTTAAAATCATCTTTATTAGTGGAATTATAATCTGAGTTATAACTTAAGTTGTTCTCAACGTTACTCTTATCAGAGGTTACATTTACCCACTTCACTCTAGAGATATTTAAAGTATGTATTTATGCATAATACATCTTAATTACGAATAACATTTTGTTTTTCATAAATAAATTCATTTTTCATTTCCTTAATATACATACACTTATACATATATATAGTATACATATATATGTAAACTTAACACTTCTATATGCCTAAATAAACAGTCATATTAGAAATGTAGAATTAAATATAAATATATAATTTTGTACATTCTCAATTGTACCCGGATAAACATAAACATGTAAATATTAATAAGATTCAAAGAATAATAAATGCTTTATTCTATCAAAATACGTTTAAAAAAGTTTATATAAAGGTATTTTTAGCTAAAACTTTAATATATTTTATAATTATTATCTATTCTTAAAAAGTAAAATTTAATTGAATAAGAAATAATTTTATTACTAATATTTATAAATATATGTAATTAAATTTCATAATTATTATTAAATCTTTCACTCAATTAAAAAGAAAAAATCCTATCGCAGATATATTACGAAAAACATATGTCAACAAAATAAAAAGATTGTTCTCCTTGCAATCTCTATCATGACCAATTTCTTTATTCTTGTTATTTCGATTACGCTTGTCTTGGTCAATGAAAATAAAATATAGCTATATCCAAGGAAAAAGAGAAACAGTAATAACACTTTCAAAAATTTATTTTGTTACCACATTTAATAAAATAAATAATGTATGTTTTTTTACGTTTATGATAAAATTGAATTTTACAGAAAAGCCTTAAATAATAAATATATATGCATATATTATTTCTTTTTAAAAAAATTTTATGTGAACAGTAGTAATATTTAGTAAAAATAATTGTCAAAAAAGAAAAAAAGAAAAAGAAAAGAAAAGAAAAAAATACCTAAATAGTTATTTATCTCCTTAATGATAAAAGTTCAATTTTCTGGAAAGTAATGCTCTAAACTGGTGGCAATGCTGAAACAATTTATTTAAATATATAAATTATTATTATTGTCTTAGAGAATTTAATGAAATAGTAAAAGAAGGGCAATTTAGCAAAGTAAAAAATGGTGTCACAATTGCAACATACATTGAAAATAAATAAATATATAAATGCATTTTACCCTTAAATAATAATAATAATAATAATAAAAAAAAAAAAAAAAAAAAAAAAAAAAATTAAAGGCTAGTTTAAAAGAGTAGTTCACCAACTGGCGATTTGGAGGCTTTTTTTGCTCAGGCACTGCTATATATATGTATATATATATATATATATATATATATATATACATTTCAATTTCGCTCTATTTCATTTTTAGTTTTAGTTTATGTTAAAGTTATTCTTCGTACACTATTTGGTTTTTTTTTTTTTTTATTAATTTTGTTATGTTTCTGTTGATTTGTTTTATTCTTGAATTTTGTGTTTAAATATGCGTTTGGAGTTAATTTTATTTTTCAATAGGATTTTTAAATATACATATATATATGAGATCAAAGTATTTAGCTAAATTAGATGAAAACGTGAAAATAAAAAGGGAAAATTTATATAATAAATAATAAAAATGTTAATAATATTAATAATATTAATAATATTAAAATAGTATATATAATAAGAAATTCAATAAAAAGTGGTAATTTCTGTTATTGGGATTGGAGTCAGTCAGAGTAAAATAATAATAATAAATTTTAAGTATTTAGGCTGTTCGACAAATAAACAAGCAACAATTTTTGATGAATTTTAGCTGAAGATAATTTTTCATAAATAGTTAAATTATATTACATTGAACGAAACTTAAATTAAATTATGTTGATAAAAAATGCAGTTAAATTTTATAATTTTTTTTTTTTTTTTTTTTTTTTTTTTGTAGTGACAATTTATGCCGATATTTGGACACTGTTTATGATTTGATAATTGTGGCAAATTTGAAAAAAAAAATAATAATAATGATAATGTTTCATTTGAAAATACGACGGCAATGCAAGAGAAGATCCACTAGTTTATCACAAATCTCAATTTAAAGCAGAATTTAAATTTTC
The DNA here is from genome assembly GCA_963930645.1 of Salticus scenicus. Lineage (NCBI taxonomy): Eukaryota > Metazoa > Arthropoda > Arachnida > Araneae > Salticidae > Salticus > Salticus scenicus. The sequence goes on from OZ005649.1 coordinate 104,599,616, forward strand.
ATACAAACAGTAGTGCAATATGTGGTGTTCCTTGCCACAATTTGACAGATTAAAAAAGAAGAGAAATAAAAAAACTGAATTCTCTATATAGGAGAAAATGTCCCCAAATGATCCTGGCGGGAAAAACGATCCACATAACTTCCAGCCAAATAGCGCTTGTTTACAGGGTAACACATAAATTAGTTGTACCAAGTCAAGAAGAAGAATGGCAGAGAACTCAATTGATCGCAATAATAAGCATCTGAAAAGAATCTTTGAAAAAGTGGGTTTTATAACATCTGTCATAAAGTATGTACTAATTTCCCTATTTATTTAGATATACAATCTTTTATGTACAGAAATTTGTCCTGGTTTACATATTTTATATCATTATGTATTGTCATAATTACTTTTATATCCATTATTTTGCCGAAAAAAAAATTACACATATATATATATATATATTTATGAAGGATCATTTTGCTTTTTGGCGAGTGTAAAATGATCCTTTGGACACTTTTTCAAAAATCTTATTTTTTCGTTACTCATTTTGGGTTTAAAATATTAATGAAATATATTTATATTGCAAAACATAGTGTAAAACATACTAGTAAATGGTCACAGTTTTATTCAAACAGTTATGTTATTTTAAACCTGTTTTTTCTTTAAGAGGGACATTTTAAGCCACCTTCCCTTACATTAGATTTAAAAAAAAAAAAAAAAAAAAAAAAAAAAAAAATCCATAAAGTTATTTATTCACGCATATCATTATTTTCTAAAAGAATTTTCGAAACATAGCAATCCTACAATGATCGTAAGTCGTCCCGATAAAGAGGCCCACCAGCGGCCGAGCGGTTCTGCGCTCAAAGCTGGTAGATGGGAGGTGCCGGGTTCGATCCCAGGTCGCGCTCATCGACCTAGCCGTTCGGAGTTTTCCGTGGTTTCCTCCGAAACTCGCGTAAATACGGGCTAGGACCCCTTAGAAAGACCCCCACGGAGGGCATTCCCCCCCTAGGCCTAGGACACATTAGGAGTCAATCGGCCTTAAATCCTACAACCAACCAACCAACGTCCCGATAAAGAGACTTATATAACGAATTCGAAATACTTCTGTTTTTCTCTTTCTAATGATGCTGAGATTAAACTTTCACTGGCCAAAGAAAGAAATTATAGCTGCATCAACATAAGAAAAAAAAAAGTTAATAAATATATTTGCAGACAGACACCATTTAAAAAAATGGGATATAAATAAATAAATAAATAAATAAACATAAGAAGGATTTTTTTTTTTAAATTAAACTACATCTTAACTATAAACAGAATTTTATTTTTAAGCAGTTACATAGACATTTTTATATATATAATATGACATTTAAAATGACATAAACACCAAGATAGATTATACTTACCAGGTAAAGGTTTCTAGTCCGGTTCAGGCATTGACTTGCGTAATTATCCAGAATCCACTTTAAGTTGTAGGTGCATGTTCAGTTAGACCCAACCTAATCCCAATAGACCCAATCTGTGTAGACCCAACCTAAACCAATGAATAAGATTTTCGAAGAACCATTGCAATTTATTTCGGCATGCTATATTTTCAAAAGTTCTTCTCAGTGATAAAAAGATTAGAGATAGAAATCATCAATAAAAAAAATATATATATATATTACTCACCATATCAAGGGTATAAATAAAGCACTTCTACCAATTAAATTAAATAAAAAATAATGTTTTCGCTTAATTATAAGTAGCCCCATCTTTCTTCTATAAATTATGTACTTACTGTGTACTTAAATATAGTCTTACATAAATTGAATACCTGAAATATACTTCCAGCAATTTTCAAGTATAGCTCCTCAATATTCTAGCTCTTTTGGATAGCCCTGTAAAGGAATGGAAGAAGTTATCCGAATGTGACGAAAATTGGTAAATGGTGCGTGCATGCGCAGAAAACGAAATTATTACAATTTCATTAAAAAATAAATAAAAAATTGTCCATTTGTTCAAGAGCTTCACAATCTGAGTAAGTCAATAACACTTTGGTCCACCTCTGGCTCTTAAGCAAGCAGTTATTCAGCTTAGCTAAGATTGATAGCGTTGGCATATGTTCCCTTTTAGGATATCGCTACAAATTCGCTCACATTGATGAATTAGATTCCAAAATACCGAGCTGCTTGTAGGGCCTTTTTTCTTAATTGTAGAAACATTTTGCATTTTCCGTCGAAAACTTTATGAATATTAATTTGTGTCCAGTTTGCATTACACCCATTTGGAGCATTTTTTTTTTCTTTTTTGTCTTAAAATGTACATCTCCATTTTGTTTTGTTGAGTGCAGCCTAAGGATGTTCAAGTAAAAATACTGTAAATTTCGCCCATAGTCGTAATGAATATGAATATTCTTGGATGTCCGTGTACATGAACTGTTAACTTGACCTCGGAATAAAGTTAAGGGCAGCATTCCTATATGATACACATTTAGAATACCGATTTTGAACTACCTGCTGCTATTTATTCTTGAGATAAGTGTCACATAGATCAAACGCTAAAAGTATGTTTTAGAATTCAGAGAACCTCAAAATAAGTAAATATAGCAAAAACTCGAATTAGAACATTTCACCCATAAAACAATATTTCCTCTATTTATATAGGTGAGAGAAAAAAAAATATGTACATTAATCTTAAATGACATATTACATTAATAATATATTATTAAAACATCATAATATGCAATAATTTAATATATATACAGTCGGTAACAAAAGTGTCCGAACACTAGCAAAAATTCCTATGTAAAAAAAGTACACTTCATACGGTTTTGTTAAACGAATCCTTGTCGAATCCTGTTCTTAGTCATTCTAAGAACACGATTCGAGATAAGGATTCGTTTAACAGAACCGCATGAAGTGTACTTTTTATACATAGAAATTTTTGCTAGTGTTCGGACACTTTTGTTACCGACTGTATATATATATATATATATATATATATATATAATTTTTTTTTATTTTTTTTGGAAAACTTTTCTTGAAAGAAATGAAAAGTTCATTTATACAATGCAAGAAAATCGGAAAAACAAGTTCAATATGCAGCATAATTAAATTAAATTTATCAAAACGAAAATTTCAGCTATATTCAGAGCTAAAATCAAACAGCTATATTGGAACCGCAGAAAGAAATGTACTGAATTGTACGAAGTTATATAGAACTGTAAGTATAAGTTAAGATTCATACATTAATAAACTTTTAATTTATTAAAAATATGTTTATCAAAATTTATAAAGAAATACACTTAGGGACAAAAAAAAAAAAGAAAAAAGCCGCACTTGGATAATTTTTTTTTTTCTGTTCCTGCAACCGCCAATTTTATAGACTTTTTTACAGTTGTTTCTGATGTAAATTACTTCTTTTAACAACAGAATGTGCTGGCATCCATATTACAAGCATATTCTGCTGTTAAATCTGCCGTTATTTTTATCAATCTGGTCTGGTAATAGTCCTAATGTCAATCCGCTCGAAAATGTTTAATCTATAAAATGGCTGAGAAGAGGGGGGATGATTCGAAATTCGTAGCCTACAATTCTGCATGAACTAATAAGAAATATTTAAGATATTTGGCAGAGAAAAATTTCCGAGATTTATATTGAAACCTTGTATAATATTGTACCATTGTGCATTAAATCCGAATTCCATATAAAGGTGGAATGAACCTAATGTAGAATACTTATTTTTATTAAGTATTTGTTCAGATTTAACAAATAAATAGTTTTATTTTATATGTTAATATATAACTTGTTTATTTCATATAATAAATCATAATAGAATGAAAATTATATGTTCGTTATTTTACGTTTTAAAAGAAAGTTTTATGTACATTTTTATTAAGTGCTTCGTAGAGTGTAATAAAGCAAATTATTAAATCGAAAATGTACATAGGTATCATTTCATCTAGTTTCTATTATGCAAAATAACATTTTTAATTGTTCTAGCCTTTCGTTTTCAAGTTATTACAAATGAAAAAGGTATAAGTAAATTTTTCTGCAGCGCGTTTTTTTTTTTTTTGTCCCTTAGTGTATTTTTATTGGTGTACTTTTATTGTACCTTAGTGTACTCTTATTGTACCTTAGTGTTACCCTGGAAAATAAAACTATTCAATAAAAAATATTCTAAACGGTTAAAATGTGATTTAAATTGGTAGACATTTTTTTTTTAGTACAACAGGACTATTTCTTTCAATCAAACATTTCGATTCGGCGTCGTTTGTTGTGTTTCACCTTGAATATGTAGAACATTTTTCCCTTTTGGAACCAGTTTTCTTTTATATATATATATATATATATATATATTAAATTACAATTGAGATAAATTTTATAAAAAAAAAATGAATATAGTAACCATTGATAAGGAACGAAACTCCATATTTTACGATAAAAAATCAAATATTCACGTTTATTTTATTGATTTATTTATTACGTTTTTAATATGTTTAAACCAATTATTATTATTTTCTTTTTCTGTCTCACGTCAAGATGAAAAAATATTAAAAAGAAAAATTTATTGAAGAAATGGAACACCTTTAATATTGGGCATTCTTGGCGAAATTTGAAACTTGTCACAAAAGTATATAGGAAGTTTCTCGACAAGGTCTTTATTTATGCAGTTGCTAGAGACATTTAATTTATTGCCAAAATGAGAAAAAAAAATTTAAAGTTGCCAACGGCGCCTTATACGAAAGCAGCATCAAAAAGTTTTAAGAAATGAACGTTGTAACTATTGCTAAGGAATACAACGTAATAGAAGCACAGAATTTAAAAAAAATCATGTTGTTATAAATTAAATTCTGTTAGACAGAATTGTGTATGCATTTTTTTTTTTTTTTTTTAGTATATTAAATATTTCTTTGACTAAAAATATTTATATTTCAGTTGATATTGCGTTTAATTGTTTCATAAAAAAAAATGAAATTTTTAATAATAATAATAATAATATAATAAAACTTTTTCTTCTTCTTACTATTGAAAAATAATTTATTATTCTGGTAATAATCTGGTGTGTCACTCTCATACGACTATCTCTCATTATACTATACTGTACTATAAATACAGATTGGAGAATTACTATTTAGTATTATAAATACAGATTGGAGAATAAATGGTAAGATAACGAGTACTTTTATGTAAACCTATGTTAAAACAATTCAAAAAAGGCTTCGGAACTGCTCTATTTGATTAAAAAAAATCTGTGTGAGGGGGGTGGTAGCATCCCTCAGCCCCCCGTTTCTTTCTTTTACCTACATTTATATAGAATTCAAATAATTTATTAATTTCAAAAGCTCATTTAAAGTTATTCAGACAACATTCACACGCCACATTCCTTGAAACTTAACAATCTTGATCAAACTTTTCCAGTAATGAACGTATATTTACCTCAAAATACAACATTTAGATCGCCTGAAATTATTTGTTTTTAATTTACTCTGACAGACACAGACAAAGATCAAGCCTTAAAAATTGACTTAGGTATTCAACAAAGGCTAAAAATGAGTAAATATAACAAAGAAAAAGAAAAAAAAAAAAAGCAATGAATATTTAGCGTAAAGAAATACATTATCTACCATATGGCTAAATGGAATTAGTTTCAATTCCTCAGCTGTTTTTCTAAACATGGTAAAATATTATAGTAAAGAAACTCTGCTAACTACATCCAATAAAAAATATTTTTTCGCTTAATTATTAGCAGTCCTGTACATTTTCTAAAAAATATGTGCACATCACATTGTGCATTTAAATATAATCTTATATTAGTAACATATAACGCAAGCTGAAATGCAATTCCGTGAATTTCCAAGTATTATCCCACTATATTCTAGATTTTTTTTTTTTTTTTTTTTTTTTTTGCGTAGCCCTGTAAACGAACGGTGAATGATTTTCATACCATATTCTACATGAAATATGCTTTTATGCCTATAATATATATATATATATATATTCATTTCACTTGGTTTAGTGCAGGCTATAGTTATTAAACTCAACTTACTTGCGATTTCCCCCATGGAGGTAACGTATTTGAATTTTCTTGGGTGTCCTTGCACACGAACCGTGTGATTGATCACAACGAAAAGTTTAGTGTAGCATCCCTATATGATACACATTTAGAATATCACGTTTGGACTCTCTGCTATCATTTGCTCTTCATATATGCTGATAGCAGACACACAGACACACAGACCAACCGCTAAAAACTTTTTTTTTGAATTTAGTGGAATTTACTGTAAACGTAAATGTCTTAAATTCAGTTTAAAAAGTGTCTTAAATGGATGGTCAAATTTAAGCGAAAAAAAAATTTACTTTTTAAGACACCTTTTTGCATCAGAAATTATGATATTGCAAGTGTCTTAAAACACCGACATGTTTTAGGCTTAAAAACACCGCCATGTTAGGCTTAAAAATAAAAGGATTTTTAATAAATATATAAATAAATAAATATGGCGTGCAATTATGTTTTTCTGTTAAAAATATATTTTAGAATTGTTTAGAGCATTGATGAAATATTTATATATATATTAAAAAAAAAAAAAAGTCCCATTTTCCGGCGTTGGGATTCGAACTCACACGATCTAAGGAAACCGAAACCTCGAGCCAAGCATCGTCGGAGTGAAGAATTTACCAATCACGCTACCGTCGAACACAGAGACAAGTGTTTTTATGATATAATATACTGCAGTATTCGTGAAACTAATTGCAGTGTTATGTTTTATTTCTAATTTTTTGCCATAAAACTATTGATAGTATGGTATCTTAAACTTAATAAATATTATTATCTTAAATTTCATATTTAGAGAAACAGAATTTTTTAATAATTGCATAACAAGAATGTGAAGGTTCAATCCCTCGATGATAACGATTTCTTTCCTTAAAGTGATATTTATATAAAAACGAACTGTAATCATGAATACAGGAAAATTTGTAGTTTTGCATTTAGATGTAGGTGAATTTGTGAAAGAAAAAAGTTTTTAAATGAATAATAATAAGAAGAAAGGGAAAAAAAATATGCACAAATTATTCATGATTGTTCACTTATAAATTCGCTTTCTTCTCTACAAATTACTTGCTACATCCGGCTTCACACTTTTTCTTTTAATATAAAAAAGCGTTAAAGAAAAAGTTTTTTTTTTTTTTTTTTTTTTTTTTTTTGGGGGGGGGGGGGGGGACAGAATAATCTTTGTGTCTAAATATGTTGTTTATGAATTGTGTTAAAGATAATAGCATGCAAATATCATTCACATCCCTAGAGTATTATTCCATAAAAATATAATTTCATAGAGCTACCATAATTTGAGTAGTTTAACTGCTTATTGTATAAAATAATAATATATTTATTGAATGTGGAAGAAAGTAGGATAAGCATGTTTTCTTAAAGTAGATTTCATATGAAAAAATTTCTAAGTAATGCAAGTGTCTGAATTTCTAAAGTGTCTGAAAATTCAAACGCATTTTGCTGTCTGAAAATTCGCGTATTTATGTGTTTCAGACATTTTTGTGTCTTAATTGATATTTCAGACATATTTCTGTCTTAATATAAAATATCTATAAATATATTAAAATATCTATAACGTCTAAGGTACATTTTAAGACATTTACGTGTCTTAAATGCCGTTTCAGTTGTTTTTATGTCTTACTTTAAGACCCTTTTATTTGCAGTGCTTCAAAACGTATAAATATAAAAAAATTCAATTTCGAAAATTTGACCCCAAAACAATAATTTATCTAGCATATACATTGTAAGAGAAGGTAAAAAAGCATCAGACGAATTAAATATCTGCAGAATCTTTATAATGTATACTGAAAGGGAAAAAAAATCATTAAATATCTTATAATAACCAATTTTGTATACTCCGTTGTGGTGAACTAGAAATTTAATAAATATTATAATTTTATTATTAGCCACATTTTTGTTTCTGTGTAATTTCACATTTCACACATAAAATTTAACAGTAAAAAAATAAATAAATTAATAAACAAATAAAATCATATACAAATTAATGAGTGTATTCTTTTAAGTGTGTGCTGAAATTTTACAATATGTAGTAGAGTCATAAAATAAAGTACGGAAAATTCTTGAATAATTTAGAACCAATTTCACATATTTCAATTTCGGCTAACAAGAAATTTAATAAACAGCATACATTTATTATTAGACACACTTTTTCCCTAAGAAATTCCACATTTCATGAAATTTAACATAAAAAGTACTTCCAATAAAAATTTATAAGCGTGTTTTTTTTTTTTTTTTTTTTTTTTTTATGCTGCTCTCTGATTATTAAAAAATCTCTTAAATATTCTGTTTATATTAGTTTTTAAGTATAAATCCTTCTGATTCATTTATTTTGGCACGCAATCATTTCGAAAATGGCTTTTCCAGAGACAGTGATGTTACGAAGGGCGTAAGTCGTCAAGATAAAGAGGTTTATTCTTAAGATCTTTAATCACGGCTATTTTTCTTTTCCTAATGATATCTTGATTACGCTCCTCTTGGTCAATGAGAGTAAAATATAGCTGCGCCTATGGAAGAAAAAAAATAGACAGTAATAATATCATAAGTCACTGTTCAAGGATGCTTTGTTAGGCCTTTTTGTTTTAATATTAAAAGAGTGTTACATGTACTTTAACTCTTTAACGTTCACTACATATTAACTGTCGAAAAATGGTTAACTAATTTCGAAAATGGCTGTTCAATACATGGCTGAATATAAATATATAATTAAAAAAATTTCCTCATAATTTATTTTTTCTTTTTTAATGTTAAACTGACTGAAGTCAAATAATAATTAAATTATTAAATAGATATCTTTGAACACTGTAAATTTCAAAACTTGCAACCTTTGTTTCAGTTTCAAATAACAAACAGCTCCTTCATATCAGTTGAAAAACAAGGTATCAAGTCGCGCCTTCTAAGAAAATTATTGTTTAACTAAAATAAAAGGAGCAAAAGTTTAATAATTATAAGATAAAAATCTTTTTCCAAACCATGTTTCTAAATTTTCTGTTGAATCATACAACTAACTACATTGTAAAACTAATTACATTGTAGAACTAACTACATTAGCACTTTATCAAGGCATATGAATTCTTTAAAGTGGCAATAACTTCAATTTTTGTGAGATGCATAATTTAACTTTTTACAATTTTTAACGCTCACGTTTAATTGAATGCATTTTTTTTTATGTCGAAAGAAAATGAACTAGTATTTCTTTCTTTCTTTTTTTTTTTTTTTTTTTTTTTTTTTGGCAACAATTAAATTATAGTTAATATTTTAATGGTTATTTATAAAGTGTTAGGACGTTATTATTTTCACATTTTTATTAATTATAAGAAAACTATTCGAAAATTCAAAAATCGGACTTCGAAGTATTGTGTTGTCATCGGGTTGTGAGCTATTGTGAAAGTTTCAAATGTCTAGCTAGTAGGGAAGTTAGTTAAAATTCGGTTGCAAGATTTGTGCCGGACAAACAATCAAGAATAGAAGTAAATAAAAGCATAGTAAAAATCGAACTAAACAAGGAAAAATAATGAAAATTGTTGTATAAAAAATGTTAATTATTTTGTTTCAGTGGAAAATTGTTGAATTTTAACGGGTTAAGTGATAGATGTGAAGTCATGTATATATATATATATATATATATTAATAGATTTAAAATCGATGTAATTCAAATTTTTTCTTGCCGAATTTTTAGCCCAATATTAAAAAAAAAAAAAAAAAGGGGGGGGGGGTATATTTCTTAAAAATAAAAACTGTTTATTCAATGTGAATGTTATATTCTGTGCCTATGGAAGGACATAAGTTCGTCAAATTAATTTAAAGTTTATTCTGAAGAGCCCTCTCTATTTACCGTCCGCAAACGCGAGAGCCAATGAAGATATTTTATGGAGAATTTCGCCCCATTATAACATATTAACTAATATATATTTTTAAATTTCGTTTTCACATTCATTAACTTCACAAACTATTAAATAATTTATCGCTTTCTAAAAATTATTATTTTTTTTTTAATTTTTCATATTTAATTTTTTAGGTTGTAAAATGCGAATTTTCACAACGTGGAATTTTTCATTTTTGAGCTTAAAAATTAAATCTTAAAAATAAAAATAAATCAATTTTTAGAACGCGATAAATTGTTTAATAGTTAAGAATTTTCGGAAAGTGAAAAAGGAATTTAAAAATAAGGATTAGTTAATAAATTATAATGGGGCAAAATTTCGCATTGAATAACAATAGCTTTGGCTTTCAGAGACGATAGGTAGAGAGTCCCCTTAAGATCTTTAATTTAAGGCTATTTTAGTTCCCCATCATGCTATAGATACGGGGAGCTTAAGTAATTCTGAACTTTTCTACCTCACTTTTTTAAGATTTCTACACGTTTTGAGATGTGAAGAATCTAAAAATAACAAAATTGATATGTTGTTCGTCTGTAGGGTGTCAGTTTGTTAATTTGTTAGTGAGTAAGTGTGTTAGTGAGTTAATGTGCCTGTCAGTTTGTGTCTTAGTGAATTTGTGTGCTAGTGTATTAGTTTCAGTGTTGGCAGATATGTCGGATTTTTTACTCAATTATCACATATAACTTTTAACACTTTCCCACAAGGTTTAAAAGTGTTTATGACTTCGGTTTGTCTGTCTGTCTGTCTGTCTGTCTGCCTGCCTGCCCGCGCTCTAACTCCCGAAAATATTTATGGAATTTCTTGAAACTGATATATGTTACTCAAGTTCACTATCGGACGGTCCCTATTGAAAATATAGTTTATACTTCTACTGGTTTGTGTACAGGGACACCCGAAAATATTTCAAAGCATTGTGTTGTATGAGATGTATTTCTATAAATCATATTTTCGTACCTTTACTGTAGACATATCTTAATGAAATTGAAATATGTTATTCAAATTCCCTACTGGATGTTTCCTGTATAAAATGGAGGAAATAAAACCACGGATTTATATACAGGGACACTCAAAAGTATTCCAAAGCATTGCGTTCTATGATAGATATTTCTATAAATCAAATTTTAATAACTTTACTTTCCGCGAAGTTTTAGGAAATTGAAATATGTTATTTACATGCACAAAAGAATGCTTTGCATAGAATGTGGCATGATTAGCATTAAATTTACAGGGTGGCATAAAAATATCCAGTTATATTAAGAGGTATTAATAAAAAATTTCTAGAATTGTACTTTCGTTTACGTTAAGCGTTTTTAACACTTTCTAGCATTTTTTTAAGTGTGAATATGATTTCAGCTTTGTGTATCTGCCTGTCCTTCCGTCTGTCTGTCTGCCTGTCTGTCTCTCCGATCTCTAACTCCCGTAAATATTTATGGAATTTCTTAAAACTGATATATGTTATTCAAGTTCACTATCGGATGTTCCCTATTGAAAATGGAGTTTATACCTCTACTGGTTTGTGTACATGGACACCCGAAAGTATTTCAAAGAATTGTGTTCTATGAGAGCTATTTCTATAAACCATATTTTCATACTTTTTCTGTAGACATATCTTAATGAAATTGAAATATGTTATTCAAATTCCCTACTGGATGTTTCCTGTATAAAATGGAGGAAATAAAACCACGGATTTATATACACGGACACTCAAAAGTATTCCAAAGCATTGCGTTCTATCATAGATATTTCTATAAATCAAATTTTAATAACTTTACTTTCGGCGAAGTTTTAGGAAATTGAAATATATTATTTATATGCACAAAAAAATGCTTTGCATAGAATATAGCATAATTAGCATTAGATTTACAGGGTGACAGAAAAATATCCATTTATACTAAGAGCTGTTAATAGAAAATTGCTGAAATATTACTTTCGTTTACATTGAGTGTTTTTAACACTTTCTAACATTTTTAAGTGTGAATATGATTCCAGTTTGTGTATCTGTCGATCTGTCTGTCTGTCTGTAAGCCCGCGCTCCAACTCCTGTAATTATTTATGGAATTTCTCAAAACTGATATATTTTATTGAAGTTCACTATCGGATGTTCCATATTGAAAATGGAGTGAATATCTCTTCTGGTTTGTGTACAGGGACACCCAAAAGCATTCGAAAGCATTTTGTTCTATGAGTGTTGTTTTTATAAACATTATCCCTATAGAATTTTCCCCATTTAAAATGACATTAATAGGTCCTGTACAACTAATTTGTTTACAGGGGAAAAAAGAAATATGCCAATGCATTACGTTTTAGGACAGAATTTTTTGAAAATTATATTTAAAAGTCTCTCTACTGTAAAAATCATAAATATATTGAAATTTATTGTTAATACTCTAAAATAATCTTTTGTATAGAATATGATATGATTAACTTTCTGATTTACAGGGCTACACTAAAATATTCTGAGCGATCAAAAGCTGTAATTATAATCTAATGGCTGCATTTTCTTTTGCGTTAAGCCTTTTTAACACTTTCCAAAATGCCTAAGAGTAATTTTAAAATCAATTAGTCTATGTGTATATATTTCAGTCCTTCTGTCTGTTGTGTGATAACGTAGGCAAAGAATATTAAAAGTTATTCGATACAACAATTACGTACAGTTGGAAAGTGTTACTAATCAATGCGTACTGCATGATTTTTCTTTCTTGTTTATTGTAACGTTTGCCTAATCACTTCGAAGATTGATAGTCTATTATGTATATCAAATATCCCTTTTCAAAATTATTGGCGATTATTGAATAAAGAATCCGCCTGATCTGGAACATTCATTAGTTTATGCGTCTGTGTATACGATATCTCAAGAACAAATGATCTGAGAGAGATCGAACCAGATTTCAAATATTACTTATGATGCTGAAAAGAGCCCTAATTTTTTTCAACATCCTAATTTAAATCTTCGTGAATTATGCGAAATTCACGATTTTATTAGCAGGGGAGAATAGGGCGAATTTTCACTTAAATGTACATTAGAAGAAATATCTGGACTATGATGCTGGCATGATCATAATTAACTATGAAAATTCAAATTTGAAAGCTTTGTAAGTTATTTAAAATGTGCAAATTTTTTAACATGGAAGAATATTGCAAAATTTCGTATAAACGTTCATTTTGAAGGATGTTTTTATTGTAAAGTTATCAGACCTATTTTAAAATATCATTTAGGATACTGACATGAACATCACTGACTGTGAGTTTTCCAGTTAAAAAAATTCGTAAATTATTCGAAATTTATGATTTTCGTAACATGGCAGAATAGGGCAAAATTTCCTTTAAACGTCCAATTTGAGGGATGTTTTCATTGTAAAGGTATCAAACCACATTTAAAGTATCATTTGCAGTAATGGCTTCAATATCATATATACGAATATTCAAGTTCATCGTATACGAATATTCAAATTTGAAAATTTCGTTAATTTTTAAAAATTTAAGATTTTTCTTAGCAGAGCAAATTAAAGCATTATTTCACATATACCAGCATTAAGGAAATCATAACATTGGAAAAATTATGGAACTGCCTGAAAACTAAACTGCAAAAGTGACCCCAATATAATTAATTAACAAATTATTTATAAAAGTAAATGTATCAAACGTAACGGTGTGTAGCTACTTAGGTAAGACATCTCTGTCTACCAACGTGTAGCAGAAATTTATGAGAACAAAAATACAATGGGGAACTGAGCAGAATACACATATGCCAACTAGTTTTACTTTGAAGTTGGGTATTCTAAATAAAATTGACTTAAATTGATTTAAGTATATCTTTATTACACTTTACTTGTACAAACAGGGCATTATGTGCTGTGCCTAAGAAAGTGTGTTTTAAAAAGTTTGTTCTTAAGATATTGAATTACGCCTTTATCCTTTTCTTAATATCTTGATTATGCTGCTCTTGGTTAGTGAGTGTCCAATGAAGCTGCAGCCGTGAAAAATGAAAAACACGAGAACAGAAAATCATGGAGATCGTGTTGGTAACATTTTTTAACTGTACGTTGGCATTGCATCGTTTAACCATCAGAGTTCATTGCCTACGTTATTACAAAACAGAAAGAGAGACAGATAGAATAACTGAATCCATAATCATTATTAGACATTGTGGGAAAGAGTTAAAAACTTTAGCACAAACGAAATGCCATTCCAGCAATTTTTAATTGTTGCTCTTAAGTATCTGAATATTTTAATGTAGTCCTGTAAATTTGAACATTAAAAGTTCCATATTATAAATATAATAGATAGATAGATAGATAGATAGATAGATAGATAAATATAATCATATTAACAATAAATGTCAATTCCATTATATTTTATTTCAGTTGAAAGTTATTTAAATAAACTTTAAAAATGCCTCTTATAAAATGCAAAGCATTGGCATTCTTTTGGGTCTCCCTGCATACAGATCGGTTGCGCTACTAATGCCGTTTTATAGAGAGAACATTCCATAGAAAATTTTATTATTATATATAGCTTTGAAGGAGTTCTGAAAATATTTACGGACGCTAAAAACGGACAGATAGACAAATAGACAGTCAGCCGGACAGGTATACAAGTAGACAGACTTATTCAAATCCTAAACATCCTTAAACTTTGTTAGAAAAACACCTACTAAAATGAAAATAGAATTTCACTTAAAGTTATAACACTTAAATATATATATTTAATAGCTAACTTACATCGAATTGACAAAATTTAATGGAAATGGCTAATGTTATAGTAAATAATTTATTTCAGGTGAATATGAGTAAAGTATAGCTGTGCGAAAGGGAAAGAGTAATAAGTTACTATTCAAAAAATATTTTGTAAACATTTTTTATGTAGAAAAGTGGAACATATACTTGATTTGTTTTAAACAAATCTATTGCTGTTTATCATATATTTTTATGAAGATTTTTTTTTTTTTTTTTACGTAATATTAATACTTTACTGAAATACTAATATTAATCATGACATGAAAATCATTGAACTGTTAGATATTTTGTAGGACTATGAAAAAAAAAAGTAATTAAAATCTTAATAAAATAGATACAATTTACTATTTTATTCACCATTTTTCAATAAGAAATGAAATTATAATAACGTAAAATAAATTATGTCTAGAATCAACTAATAATTTTTTAAAAAAGTTTTAAAAAATCATAATTTAAAATGAAATAAAAGAACATATTTTTATTTAAAAATGTACTAAAATTTCAATTCAGTGAAAGTAGATATTATATATATATATATATATATATATATATATATAAACTGCAGTTAGGGGTTCAGACTTACATTCTCCCACACCTTTACTCTGTTACTGCTTGAGAAATATTTTTGTCGGAGTTATACATGCATGCAAATTTCATCTCAGTTGAATGAAAGTGAGTTGAAATTCAGAAACAATTTTTGAATTGGATTTTGAGGATAAAGGACTTACCATCCCTAACAGCGCATCTTCTTCCCAGGACATCCTCAGGTTATAAAAAGGGTGAAAATACATCCCACGGACAGTCTTATGATGCACTATGAATAAGTGTTATGTTAGGGACTAAGTCTGTTAATAGTTGAGCATGTATTCTCATCAGCGTTATGCATGTATGCAAAATTGCAGCTCAAATGGGCGATATTGAAGGGCATACAATTCAAAAACAATTTTTGAACTAAAGTCCAAGGCACCGAGCTGCATCTTCTAAGTAAGCCACTACTAGAGATTATATTGTCATAGGAGGTATGCATATAAGCAAAATTTAAGATCAATCGGATAATAAGAAGATGGTAAAATTAAATTTTTAGACTTGATCGTCGCACATGAATAAACAACATACTAAGTTAAATAACAAGGTATAAAAAATTTAATCATTTATTTTATTTTTTTATTTTTTAGAACGGAGTAGTTTTTGTAGCATTATTGATCTCCAAATATTTCATTTTTGTCGAAGCATAAAAAAAATATAAAATACTAAAATTTCATATTAATTTCTAAAATTACTCATGCTTTCTAACACTAAATGTTCCATAAAAATATTTAAAATTTAAAGTGCATTATCATATTCGAAACTACAAATTATGAAGAACGTGTTTTTTTTTTTTTTTTTTTTTTTTTTTTTTAATGGCGCGACACTTGCGACCAAGCATTGACCAGGGGGACACCGAATTGATGACCATTTTTGAAAGGGAACTAATGGGCAGTCATCGCTACCCCAAACAGAGAAAACACATCCATGCCTTCTCCGGGATTCGAACCCAGGCCCAACCGTGTAGGAGTTAGGTACTCTAACCACTTCACCGTCTGAGTGGCTTATGAAGTATGTGTGATAATTAAGAAAGAAAAACCAAATAATTGAAACTTAACCAATAACTCAGTTGAAAAAAAAATCACATTCATTTTTTGTTTCTTTGGTTTAAAATTCAAATTACATTTAACGTTATCCAATCGGAATATACATAGTTTTAAGAAATACTTTAGACACATATTTTGCAATTCATCAATTGAACTCTACGTTTTTCAAAATGAGATTTACATGCTGTAGTTATTTAATCTATGATATTTTCCGAAACTTAATCTTAAAATTCTCGAAATAAAGCTTATTTCAAAAGCAAGGCTTATTTCCAATATCATTATCTACTCACAGAACCGTGTTTCTATCACTCTCTTATTTTAAATTTCATAAAAAAAAAAAAAAAAGAGAGAGAGAGAGAGAGAGAGAGAGAGAGATATTGATGGAAATCGGATTGTGGATGTGAAACCGAATGTTTCATAAATCCTGGATGGTTAAAGAAATGATGCCTAACAACCTAGTTATACATTTAATAATTTTAAAAGTAAAACGTTGTGTATCAGAATATGCATGATTGAATATTTAAAGTAAAATATTCATTTTGTGATTGTAAAATATTTAAAGTAAAATATTTAATTTACGATTATATATATAGATAAATATCGGCAAAAAATACAAACTTTAAGAATTTTTAACTCGCAACTGATAACTTTTTTTTTTTTTTTTTTTTTTTTTTTTTTTTTTTAACAATTGAATTTTTATTTACTTACTTATTTTCCATTTCATTGTATCACGGAGTATAAAGACAGGAGAAGAAGGTAACGCTAAAATTTTGTGATGTTGTTTTCCAATGTTTACAGATGGCGCCAGCGTACAATTCTTCCTTCTCTCCAGCTTCCGCAATGTTATTCAATGGGGAAATGTCTCGTTTTAATTATTTTTTTTTAAATAATATCAAGCAGAAAAAATTTCGATTGAAAGCAAATTTCATTAAATAGGGTATTCTAAGCGACATGTTTTTTTTTAAGAGCCATTTTATACTTATTTTACTTTGAAAGAGAACTTTTAAAAAATGACGATCCTTGTGAACCGAAGAATGGAGATCATTTGTATTGTGTCGTTTGAAAATGTAGATTATTATGGATATCTTATAGAGGTCTTATAATTTTTCATTATTAGTATATTTGACGTATAAAAAAATGTAGTAAATAAGTTTCTAGCGATTTGATTTTTGCATTAATTTCCTTTTACCAACATCAAGCTTAGGATAATTCTTTGTTGAGAAAGTTTTTATTGTGAAACATCTGAATTATGCAGTTTTAAGCACTTACAAAAAAATTAAATTGCTTAAAATTAAAAATTTAAAATGTACTCCGGCAAAATTCTATTGAAAACAACATTATATCCGCGCCGAGATAGGGAGTAATGACAAGTGGCGCCCTCAATATTTACCAAAAATTTACATCACAGTTTCGTAGATTTCTCCCATAGGACCTTCAACTCCTATTAATATTACTCCGTGCATTGTATTTATTTATTTAGTTTCGTAAGTCGGGGCAAGATGCCGAGTCACTTTGTTTTCTTATATGCAGGACCCGTAGGGGGTTTCGACCGCCCATGGCGCCTGTACATCAGTAGGAAAATGTGTTTTTGCCAACTTTTTGAATTTTTGCAGATTTAATTGTATCGATCTGGTAAGTGTTAAAAAATTCGACTTGCACCATCTTTATTTATTTATGTAAAGAGTTCCTAAAGGAGGAAAATAATTAAATCGGATAATTTTTAAAGTACGATGATTGCCCTTCCCACCAAATCTGTATAGGTGACAGTTTCCCTTTTTGTTAGTTAATAAGCGGGCTAACTTATTTACAAAATAAACGGACTTACAATGTTTTGGTGTAAGGTGACGAACATTTTTTATTTTTTATTTATTTATATATATATACATATTTTTTTTTTTTTTTTTTTTTTTTTTTTTTTTTTGGCGCAAGAAGTCGGTAGTTTTAAATTGAGGAAAGATGCCACTTCATTATTTTAAGTTATATCTTGATATTAATTTTAGAAAATATTAAATTATACAACATTTTGAATTAGTTTTATTTATGCCTACAATGTGTTTTAAAATAAATGTAAAATGCTTCGTAAAAGTTATTTTTTTATATTGAAAGCCCATAATCCATCTTACCCCTAAATAGATAGCAGTGTTATCCGAGCGAAAAAGTTGAAGAAAACTTTTTATAACATTTTTGAAGTTTAATTTTAATATGCTTTCTCTCTCTCTTTTTTTTTTTTTTTTTTTTTTTTTTTTTTTTTAAGAAGCTATGAATAAATAACAAATAGAATTAACTAGCAGAAGACTTTATAGAAATATTAAGGAAAAAAACTGCGGCTTCTTTTCTTAATATTCGTCTGTTATCCTATGAAATTAGAGAAATTAAATTTTCCATTTTTTATAACAATAATTGGCATATTAGGACATTTATTTCTGCCCGAATCTAAAAACTTTTAATGGAAATTATCGCATTCTGCTGAAAACCTAATTACCTCCCCTTTTTCAGAATTAATGGTCCGATTATTCAAACACATATAAAAATAATAATTAATTTGAATGTATAGCAAATGTTTTAAATGATATTATAGCAGACTAAATTTTATTAGATAATTTATGCAATTAAAAACTAATTGGCCTTGATAGGCACACACGCGATATAAAAGAATTTATTAAAATTTACCAATAATTGCGTTTAAAAATATACTTTTTAAAAAAATACGACGCACCAAGAAGGAGTAATCTAAACTGGACACAAATTGACATACATAGAGGTTTCGATGGAAAATGCAAAATTGTAAAGTTTGGCTGTCATCGAATGAGCATGCGACGCTGCAGCGCATCTTAACTGCGCAATTGGCAGAATATTAAAAAGAGAAATTTTGATTTCAGGTCATAAATTCTTGGAGAATTTTATTCCGTCTACTCAGAAAGACAGTAACTATGCCTCGCATACAGGTGCACAGAAAACATGCGCAGATGTGAGCATTTGAGTGTGGGGTGTAGTTGGGTTCAAAGAAGCCAGTTGGTCTAATCTGTGATTTTTTTTTTACAATTGGATAGACGCGGTATCACTATTAGATGATATTGACAGGAATGGGTGAACCATGACCAAACACAGCGTCAGGGAGGAAGCGGTAGGCCTAAAGAGAGGACAGAAAGTGAGAACCAGTCAATCGCAAAGCAGTACTCAAAGCTCTAATTCATAATTATCGTCGATCCTACGTGCAACTGGTACTTCAGTGATTTCAAAGACCCTTAATAGGCGGCTCAGTGAAATGGGGTTGAGTTCAGTCCCCGGACCTCTCTTCCACTGAGGGCGTTTCGAGCGTCATAAAAAGTGTCCTACTATCAGCTCGGGATTTTGCCAATCTATCGCAACAATTGGACAGAATTTGTCACAATACTTCACAGGAGCACATCGGTGAACTCTATCAATTAATACCAAGCCGAATAACTGCGTACATAAGGGCCAGAAGTGGACCAACGCGTTATTGACTTGTTTACTTTGTTAGGCCCTCTCTTGATTAAATCATTCAAATTTCCTGAAACTGTAATCAATTGTTTTTCTCAACATGCACATCACATGTATCGATTTTTATCGTATTCCGATAACTCCTTCTTGGTGCGTCGTTTTTTTTTTTTTTTGTTATAGAGTGTATGTTGATGGAACTGAAAATAATTATAGATGCGTAAAAAATGCTACTTTGAATATGTTAAATTTTATCGTGTCAAAAAATTATTATCATTTGGGATTTTATCTAAATCATAATTAATGTTCCACTTAAATATTTAATTAATAAAATTTATCAAATATCCGGCTAAATTTTGAAAATATGCTTCGTCTTTTAAATCTTATAATGTAAGTCAAAATAAAAAGCTTACCTATTATTAAAAATAATCTGGACTATTTGAAGGATTCCAGGAAAAAAAAAAATGTATATATATATATAAATATGAATAATTACGCCTTAATAAAACAGATGAAAGATAAGAACAAATGAATGAATGAAGAAATAAATAAATAAATAGTGTTTATATTATGAACTTTGAAGACTTAATTTATAAGACAAATATAAAAGACTGAATTAATTATCTTAAGACGTTTCATACAAACAAAAAATTTAATTTAAATAATGCATTAAAAAACATAAAATTAAATAATCAGCAAATTTTGATGAAAAATTACATGAAATTCGATGATTTTTTTTTCTACTTGCAAAGGAAGAGAACTGGTCTAAAAAACTGGAAACATCTTAGTTAATACTTATAAATCTGAGAATAAGTATGGTTTTTCAGAAGGTTTTATAATAGTCTACACATATGAGTTGATAGCATTTATATTCGACAGTAATAATACTGTTGTAGAATTTTCAATTACTGTTATTTAATCAAATTTTCACAAATAACGTTAACTAGTTTAAATTTTAACTTTTTTAATGTTCACTAGTTATATTTAGAGATAAGTATTATTGAAGATAAGATTTAAAATTATTTATAAACATTATTTCTTTGTAGTAAAGAACATTCATTTGATTATTATTTCTTATTCGAAAAACTGACAAGGAGGAATTTCATTTCAGACATGCTTGTTTTTAAGAAATATTATTATAAATTTCATTAACAGACAATAAAATTGAATAACTTGTAGAAATGAAAAAACGGAAATAATCAAGTTTCTTTTTCTTTTTTTTTTTTTTTCAATCGCTCTCTTATAATAAACGAATTAATCACGTGACTTGTTATATATATATATTTGTCTTGAGCATCTCAGACACGGCTCTAACCGTTTTGACGGAAGTTTGAAGTTGGGTGAATTTTGAAGTAAAAAAACAGACTTATCCACAGCTTTAGGAAAATTCGCGCGTTTGCTGTTAACCCTTTTTGCTCCCTTGGAACGTTTGTCAGAAATTGAATTTCCTTTGAAATGGATATAACGACTTTGTTAAAAGTTTCGAGTTAGGAGCATTTTGGGATTTAAAAAAAAAAAAAAAAAAAATGGACTTTTTCTCATCTTTAGGAAAATTTGCTTTCGCCGTTAACCCTTTATCGGCCATTTGCAACACATGGCAGAATTTAGGTTTATTCGGAATTGTATATAGCAATTTTTGTAAAATTTCTAGATTGGATTTTTTTTTTTTTTTTTTTTTTTTTTTTTAGGTAAAAAACAATCAGGCTTATTCTCATATTCAGAAAATTCACCTTCGCTGTTCAGTCATATCGTTCACTTGCCACATATTGCAGAAATTGGTTTTACTCAGAAATGATATAACAATTTTCATAAAAGATTGGAGTTAAGTGTTTTTTGGTGTGCTAAATTAATTAGACATATCCTCATCTTGAGGGAATTCGCACACAATGTTAATTTATTATTCGCCGGTTGCAACATTTGCCAGAAGTTTGGTTTACTCGGGAATAGATATAACGATTTTGATGAAAGTTTTCTATTAAGTATTTTTGGGGGGGTGATAAATAGACTGGACGTATCCTTATCTTCAGGAAATTTCGCGTTAAATTTAACTCTTTATTCTTCAGTTTTACCGTATGGCAGAAAATGGGTTTACTCTGATATATACACAACGATTTTAATAAAAGTTTTTTTTTTTTTTTTTTGGGGGGGGGGGGGAAGGGGGGGGGGTGAGAATCGAACATACTTATTCTTATGTTTAGAAAAATTCGCGTTTACTGTTAGTCCTTTAACAGACGTTTGGAAAATATGGTCGAAATCGGGTTTTCTCGAAAATAGATGTAACAATTTCGATGAACATTTTGGGTTAAGTGATTTTTGGAGTAAAAATTCGATTAATCTTATCCTCATCTTCATGAAAGTTGTGATTCACTGCTAACCTTTTATCTGTTGGTTACAAAATATGAAAAAATTGAGTTTTCTTTTAAATGGATATAACGCTTTTGATGAATGTGTTTGGATTAAAAGTTGTTTTGGAAGAAAATTAATTAGACTTTTTTTCAGGAAATCTTGCGCTCGCAATTAATCTTTTATCCACCGGTTGTAAAATAGGGCAGAAATTGGGTTTACTAGAAAAAATCTAACGATTTTGATGAAAGTTTGAGGCTAAGGGTGCTTTAATGGAAAAAAAGAAAGAAAGAAAGAAAAGATTAAATTTATTATTATATAAAGAAATTTCTTGTTTGCTCTAAACCCCTTATCCTCCCTTTAATGAAAAAAAAAAAAAAAAAGAAAAAAGAAAAAAAAAGAAAATATTAAATTTATTATTATATAAAGAAATTTCTTGTTTGCTCTAAACCCCTTATCCTCCTGTTTCAAAATATGGCAAAAATTGGGCTTTTTCTGAAACAGATATAATGACTTTGAAAAAAGTTTCGGGTTAACGGTTTTATGGAGTGAAAAGTCGGTTGGACTTAACCTCATCTTCAGATTATTCGCATTCGTTGCTAACTTATCAGCCGCCTGTTGAAAAATATTCAAGAATTAGGGTTTTCTAAAAAATGGATATAACGATTTTACTAAAAACTCAAGTTTAGACATTTTTTGAGAATACAAATTACTTTTACATATCCTCATCACGAAAATTAGCGTTCATAGTTTACTCTTTTCCGTCTATTGCAAAAGACTTCAGAAACTTGGTTTTCAGAAAATGAATCGAACGAATTTAATAAAAACATATAATTATTATTATTTTCCTTTTTTTAATGCGAAACCTGTCTGACATATCCACATTTTTGGGGAAATTAACGTTCACTGCTGTGGAAAAATGTGGCTGGAATTCGGTTTACGTATAAACTGCTCGAACAAATTTTATAAATATATGAGCCTTGGGACTTTTTAGATGACAATACAAACTGAATTTTTCCCATTTTCAAGAAAGTTAATGCTCACAATTAACCCTTGCTCCTCCTGTAGCAGAACTATGGCAAAAGCTTTATTTTGTAGAAAAATCTCTAATGATTTTAATAAAAACTTAGCAATAAGGAGATTTTGAAGTGAGAAACTCATCTGATTTATTCCCATCGTCACGGAAATTAGCATTTACTGTTAACCTTTATTTCGCACGTAGCAAAATACGGCAGAGACAGAGTTTTCCTAGAATCTATTTCACAGATTTTGGTAAAAGTTTAAATTTAGAGATTTTTTTTATTTAAAATAAAGTTGTAAATCCAAAAACTTGATATTCTCCGAGGAACTTTCAGCGCTTACTGGTAACCCGTGCTTCCCTCAGAGAGAGAGAGAAAAAAAGAGCATAATTTCATTTATTTATTTGTTTATTTTTCTGAAGTACTCGAATGATTTTTATAAATATTCAGAGTTAGTGTGTTTTTAATTTGACATTTCGATCTGAAAAATCCTCATTTTCAGTATATTTGCATTTACTGGTAACTCGAATAGCAAGAAATGCACCATAAACTTTGTTTTCTTGGAAATCGCTGGAAGGATTTTGATGAAAAATCAGTCTATCTTCTCTTATTCTTTAGAAAAATTAGCTGTCATTAGTCTTAGCATGAAACAGTATATAGCAGGATTATTATCTTCCAGGAAACTGCTTGAGCAATTTTGATAAGAAATTATAATTAGAAGTTTAACGGCCCTCTTCACTTACCGTCGCCGGTAGACCGAGCCAATGTTATTCTATGGGGAAATTTTCTTTACAAATAACTTATTTACTAATACATATTTTTAAATTCTGTTTTCACATTCAGAAAATTCCCAACTCTTAAATTGACGGACCTTTTTTGAAAAAGTATTTTTCTAATTTTCAATATTTTATTTTGAAATTGCAAAACAAAAAAAATTTACATTTTGAAAATTCGTATTTTGCAGCTTCGAAGTAAAATATAAAAAATTAAAGAAATATTTTTTTAAAAAAAGGTCTGTCAATTTAACAGCTGGGAATTTTCATAATGTGAAAACAGAATTTAAAAATATGTATTGCTTAATAAGTTATTTGTAGAGAAAAATTTCCCATTGAATAACATTAGCTTCGGCTTCCAGCGGCGGTGAGTGAAGAGGGCCCTTAATATAATATTACAGTTTGAATTTTTCATATCTCTACGAAAATAAGCTTTCACTGATAACCGGCGCTTTGTCTTAAGCAAACACACAGAAATATCGGAAAACAAATATCACTAAATGTACGCCACAGATGATTTTTACAATGACACTGAGTGAACTCGGTAATTCAGGTAATTATTATTAAAATGGATTAAATTTTTATTTTTGCATATTTGGCATTCTGAGAATTGCTTGAGAAATTTAAAATTTCTATATCGCTTAAACGAAGATAGTTTGCCAAGTGTAAATTTAGACGTCTGTTGTATAGCTGTAGTTTCATAAAACATTGTAGTTTTTTGTCCAATGATTTGTTGGTTTTGTCTCTTACCAATAATTCTAAAGATATTTTACGTATTTTTGCAATAAATTAAATTATTTGAATCTTCGTTTTCCCTTATTTCGGCATTCCTGTGGATTTTCCTAAACTTTCGGTTGTGAATAAATTTAATATGTTTGACAGCTAGCTTCAACCCACTGACATCGGTTCCAAGTCCATACGACATTAACCAAAATTTGTTTTACATGATTGAATCTCGAATATGAGTTTGGTTTATATTGTCTTGCTAAAGTAACAGTTTTATTTATTTTTTCCTCTCTAATGTTTTCTTTTGAATTTGTTTCGTTAGTTTATCCGAAAAAGTGAATTATTTAAAAATAATATAATTATTTTAAATATTTAATTTACTTTTACGCTTACTGGCTAACGAATTAGAAACTCGCAAGATTTTCTACAAATGCTCGCTATCGACGTAAGTTTACAAAACCTATTATAATGGTGTGAAGAAGTTCTACTCTCATGAAAGTCGTCCCCTGGTGTTACTTGGTAGCAAACAAAAAGCCATGGAATACCTAAACATAGTGGCAGATTAAGTGCATCCTGCAATATTATATTTTTATTCCGAACGTGATATCTCATGGACGATAATGCAAGTACACATCGTGCCAGAAACATTCGAGATTAGTTCAAAAAACATCAATCTGATCTCCAACAGCTTCCCTGGCCGCCCCAATGGTTTCACATTTTAATCCAATAGAAAATGTTTGGGAAATGTTTGAAAGGCGCATCCGACAGCAGTCCTTTTTCCATCCGATTTTTAGGATTTTAAAATCTGTGCTGTCAATGTATGGCATTCGTTGGACGTAAGTGCAATACTGAAGAAAGTAGAAAATCGACGCTCTCACAAATACGAGCCAACCATGGAAAGGAGATCCAATGCGAAAAAGGAAGTCCAATAAAATATTAATCTAAGGATTCTAATTTATTTACAAATGTATATATTAACTTAATAAAATTTTATTTTGTTATAAGACCTATATATATATATATATATATATATATATATATATATATATACACTCATGTCCATAAATTAAGGATAATTCAGATTCACACTGAAATCGAACTTTTATGCAAAAATTTCACCTGTAGAAATACCACACACATCTTTAAGAATAATATGCAAATTATAGGAAGCCATCGGATGACGCCGATATGTTGTTACAATAACGAAAGTGTAAGAAGGGGGTAGATAAGGAATGGGAGCAAAGAAGGAAAAATGTTTACAAGCGTTCTGTGTGCAGCTCAGTGCCACAACCTAACAGTTATAACACAGAGGACGCATGCAGATATTTTTTTACGTGGTAGAATTAACGGCCGACTAGAATGTGGGCGTACTTAGATAGAAGTATTGGGGGAACTTAGAATCGCCTAAAGTGTCATTTCTAGGCTTTGGCAACGATTCCAAAATGATGAAAATGCCAGTCGACGTTACAGTAGTGGTCGGCCACGAGTTACAATTCCGAATGACCACTGGTATTTGGTACTAACTGCCAAAATAAGCAGATAAAGCGCAGCATCAGACCTGTCTCGTCAGCTGTCTGCAGCCACGAGTACCACAGTTTCAAGACAAACCGTGGATAGACGTTTGGGAGATATTGGTCTATATGTTCGCAGGCATGTTAGATGTGTTCTACTCACGGCAATGCACTGTGACAGCGGTTAACTTGGAGTAGAGAACATGCAATGTGGATAGCGGCACAGTGAGCTTGTGTGATGTTTTCCGTCGAGTCCAGGTTTAGCTTGCAGTGTGATTCACGCCAGACTTCCATATGTAGAACGTCAGGTACCCGTTACCACCAAAGCAAAGTCATTGAACGACATTTTTTGTAATTGCTTCCGGGAGCAAAAATTGTAGTTTTTATAAATGGTATCCTACATAAACCACCTTTTTTTGTTCTTGATCTTTTGTTTAATAAATAGACGTTATGAATAAGTCATGTTTGTTTTGCTTCTGAACCTTTATTTGCCTCAGCTAGCATTATCCTTAATTTATGGACATGAGTGTATATATATATATATATGCGTGTGTGTGCATGTGCATGTGCATGTGAGTACAGTTTACGATTTTCTCTTGATTATCCATTAACAGAAAAATGCTTGGCATTAACAACCGAAATACATATTTTTTTTTTTTTTTACCGAGTATATATGTAAAGATATTTAAATAAATAATGCTTATTTTTTTTTTTTTTTTTTTATAAATATTAAAAATATGTGTATATTTTATATTGTACAAATTTAGCTTTCAAGAGATAATGTATACATTACGAAATATAAAACATCAAACTACACTACGATAATAAATATTTAAATAACTGTCATTATGTATGCATTGACGGCGTATTAACATTTAAATAGCTACCAGGAAAAGGTATTTTAGAAATACTTAAGCTATAATGAATGTAGTATAACGTCAACTTCTTTTCGCATACTCTAACATTCAAATTACATTTTACCTCATCAAATAATGACGTAAATGTTTTACGAGAGATATTGCACACGCAAATTTATACTTCGTTCAAAAAGAGCTATGTTTTTGAAAAGGGGATTTAGTTTCGAAAAGCTATTTAAATCATGATATTTTTTTAAATTTAATTTATAAATGCTCGTGATAAACCGATTTTCAAATAAAAGCAAAGTATATTTCAAATTATATTATGTACTCAAAAATGTAGTATTTTATACAATACTCAAAATCCGTTTTTGTAAATGAATGCATATTTCATAAGTTAAAAATATAAATAATTAAAAAAAAAAAAAAAAAAAAAAAAAAAAAAAAAAGAAACATAATAATGAATTTTTATTTTCAAATAAAAATCATATAGACATCAGACATTTTACCTAAAATGAAAATCAAAATCAAAAAATGGGAAAAAATAAATAAATAAATAAATCATAAATGAACACATACATTTTTTTTTTTAATTTAAGAACCATTAGTAATTTACATAAATACTGTTGTTGTTACTTATGGCACTACCCAAATTTTAGGCCACAGGAGAGGGCCTTCCGTTTCTTAGAGAACCACCACAAGTGATGGAAGAACTACTTATCTCAACCTACTGGCGAAAGATGGCAGCACCAGCAAACGACAACAGTTTGAATTTCGATCCAGATCATTGCCGAGTAAATCCCATGATCCAATATCTCCAGAGGTATAATTTTGATGGGAAGTTGAAGGACTCTACCACCACGACTGATTGAACGTATACCAGTCGCTATTAGCGTACACGGTGTTCTTCAGCCGGTTCGAGGATCGAACCCGAGCAATTTCGAGCTCGTTGGTCTTGCCGACTAGACTATCGCGTCCATATAAATTAAATACTTCATATACAGAGTTGTAAATATTTGAAACTTATTATTTGAAGTATACATTTATTTTGTATTTATTTATTTATTTTATTTTATAATTATTTTTTTCTTTTGTATTGTGTTTCTTTTTCTTTTATTAAACTTGTACATTTAATTAATTTTTGTAATAAAATAATCATTTGTAAATCATAATAATTACAGTTACATTAATAGGTGACAATTTTATTTAATATTTATTTGATTTCATCATTAATTTATTTTAGTTACATGTTATGCACCGAAATATAATCAGCATGTTTTCTTAGGCTTCATGTCTTTCAAATCCCATTTACATAGACAATATGCTACGGATCCTCAACTTATGCTTATAGAAGACACCGTGAAAATGCTTTAAATTTTGACTAGTATATCTCTACTGTATGACTGGTTAAAAGATATAGACTACAATAGAAACAGTTTAATTCTAACGAATTTAAATGTTAAATGAAATAAATTTGTTCAAGACAATAAACAATAAAATATATCAGTGTACACTGAGTGAATTAAACAAAAAAACGTACAAGATATTTAAAAAACTGTTTGAGTAATTATAACAATATTAATCTCACGAGAACTGAATACAGAAGTATTTTTTTTATTATTTGTCTGATTATTTGTCTTATTATTATTTTTTTATTACCTTCGTTAACGGAAAACATAATCTATGTATTTGATGAATCAGATCTTACTATAAAGACAACGTTAAAATAAATACAAGAAGCTAATAATTGCAACTTATTTTTAGTTATCATTATGTAAATTACTATGCCAAAACGCGTTTTTTAAAGATTTATATTTTTTAACTAAAATCTGGACATTTCTTTATGTGTGTGGTATAAATATGCTTTAGCCAAATTATGCAAAATTAATACCGACATCTTTTTTAAAACATGGATTTTTTCTTTCTTTTTTTACACCTGTGATTAATAAATTTAAAACAGTTCATTTTCACTAGAATTTTTAGACTTTCAGTTATGTTCCTCTCTGCGAAATATAACGCAATGTGATCATTTTTACTAAATGTGATATCGGCGTCTTAACAAAATAGATTCTTTAATATCGATAAAAATTAATTATGTTAAAACTTTCTAAAACCATAAATTTTTAGTTTATTTTATCTAAAATCTACATTTTATAAACGGTTTCATACAGTATCAATAATAAGTACTTAGAAATCACTTCTTTCATAAAATTTTATAAAACCACATATAATAACTGAACATATATATGCATAACATAGGCTTCGATTTCTTTCAAAAATATAGATCTATGTCAAAACTCATGTAAAGTTGGTTTCTTGTAAATGTACTTCTTAAATTAACAATTACAACTAATTTGCTATCATTTGAATGGGAATCTTTTACTAGTTATGAAATTATTAATGATTAATTAATAATATATGATGTTGTTAAGAAGAAAACAATTTTATCGTTTTCTCTCTAAATTTAATTAATATAAATTTACAGAAAAATCAAATATATGGAGGCTGAATAATTAGTAATCTGGCCTATAGTAAATAGGTACCAGGTACAATTTTCGGTTCCGGCATAAATGCTCATAATAATTCGTAATAAACTTTAACAATGAATTCCATGTTTCATTAGCCTAACATGCAAAAAATAACCATAGATTAACACACCAATTCAGATAAATCAAAACGCATTTTTCTTTAATTTCATTCTTATAAATGGCAAATAAGTATCAGATTTGAAAAAAATCGAAAAATGTTTATTTCTGATTTTGAGAGAATTTAGTTCTAAGATGTTTTGAATTTGATTTTACATCTCTTAACAAATTTTTTTAAAAAACTGTAAGCATCAATTTGATTTAGGAATTTCATGGAATTTTCAATTCAATATCACTATGTCAGTGTTTTTTAATTATAATACTACCAAAAGTCACGGAATTGATTAAGCAGTTGTACTTCAATTCATAATTTTTATGATGAATATATTTTGGTATCAATTAAATGTGATCGAGATAAACTTAAAATTTAAGACGCTTATTATAAAAAAATAAACCGATTCAAATTTGGTGCACATTTTACGAAATGTAGCGCTTCTATGAAGCATATTTTATGGTTAATTTCACAAGCGTGTATATCAGTTTTATGACTTGAATAATATCAAATTTAATTATCATGGAAATATTGTGTAAATGTACACACTGAAAAAAAAAAAAAAAAAAAAAAAAAATATATACCACTTTCGTCTATAACGAATAGGTGGTCCTTTTCTAAATCCCTAACCTAGAAATATAGATTTACGAGCTATGAGTATAAGGCACGCCAGTTCACCGAGAAAAAATTCTAACATCTAGAATCTAAATTGTGGCTCTAGAAAAAATTGTTCCATGTCATCCTTATAAATTTCTTATAATTTTTTTTCTAGTCCCCTTCGAAAGCGAATTCTAGAGACCTCTATTCGAATTCTTGAGCGTTAGCCTATACTTTCGAGGAGAAACCTATTTGAAAATATCTGCAAATAAATGTGAATACAAGAGGCGGGTTTCAGCAGCTATAATCTTGGGTTATGACCCAATTCTAGAAAATCAAGCGAGATTTTCTCGTAATACGAAAGATTCAGAATATTCACAATTTTCACAATATTGTTTCACCATCTAGAAATGTGTAAATTAGAAATTCTCGACCATTTCGTCTATTCAGTTTATAGGCGGGCCTTATGCGCATAACTCGGAAATCTATATTTCTAGTTTAAGGATTTAGGAAATGACCATTTATTCATTCTAGATGAAGGCGGTATATTTTTTTTCTCAGTGCACTGATTCCGTTTTAGTCTGAATAAAGTTCTGTTTGCTGTTATACCATGGACTTTGCTGTGTTATGTAACACTACTTTTTAATTCTTATTCCGCAGTTAAAGACAAATTTTGTTTATAATGAAAGAGTTCTATCTCTTTCTAATACAGAGCTGTATTTCATAATCAGAGAGTAATTAAATAATCTCTTCTCCCGTTAATGACCACAGAGCAATGCTGCGTCTATTACAGTCAGTGTGTGTTTGTCTGGAAAAATCTGCGAAAGAAAGGGCTGGGTTGGATTGTGGGAATTAAAACCGATTGACTGCACTATGGTCCTAGGGCTGAGGGTGAGTGCCCTCCATGGGGTCTTTCTAAGGCGTCCTAGTCCGTATTTACGTAAGTTTCGGAGAAAAGTACGGAAATCTCTGAACGGCTTGACCGTTCGGAATTTTCATTGGCGACATGGATTCGGACATGGCACCCCATGTTTACCAGCTTTGAGTGCAGAGCCGCTTGGCCTCTGGTAAGCCCCTACGAAAGGAAGGATTCAAGTGCTCGACTTTGTGCATGTCGTTGGTTTAGGAAACAGTGATTTAAAAAATAATAACTGAATGTTTTTGATCTACTAAATCCCACACTGCTACTGTTAAATCACTGTGGAACACTAGCCTATTGTTAGTTTAACAGTTCAACCAAACAATTAATCTAATAACCACAACGCTGAGATTAACATTATTTCAGAACATAAACAACATATTTGTAACATACAAAACATTTTTTTTAAATATCCGCAGTGCTTTTTTTTTTTTTTTTTTTTTTTTTTTTGTAAACAGAACCGTAAATCAACTTAAAAATAAATAAATAAATAAATAAAATAATACAAAATAAAATAAAATAAAATAAAATAAATAAATAAATAAAATAAAATAAAATACATTTTCATATAAAAAGACAGAAAGTAAGGTTCTTTCTTATTTCAACAGCTTTTCAAAAATTAAATGTTACTTTATCTAGTTAAAATATAATTATCTATTTAGAATCCTTTCGCATAAAAATTGAATATCTCTGGGATATATTATATTTTGAGATGATATATACATGATGATATTTATTTAATCTGAAATATTTTCAAAAATTTAATCTTCAAATTCTCGTATGAGAAGCTGATTATAAAAACAAGCTTTATTTCGAATGATATCTTTTTAAGTAATACCACGCATATTTATTCTTCTTATTAAGTTTCCCGAAAACAAACAATTGGATTACAGAAATGCACGCATTATAACGCCTTCTTAATTTGCATTGTTAAAAATAGTCTCTAATAACCTAAAACGAAATTGATATTTTCTGAAATAAAATTTAAAGTATAAGAGAAAATGTGTAATATTGTATATTCCAAATATTTTAACGAGAGATTTTGTCTTTTTTTTTTTTTTTAATTATTATTTATTTATTTATTTTTCAAAAGATTTATTATTGTTATTATTATTGTCATTATTATTATTATACCTGATTTTTTTTTTTTTCAACAACTGTACAATTTGTTTGGCTGAAGAATAGTTAAAACATATAATTGCACTGAAAAATGTATTTTCTAATGTTTTATTTGATTCTGTAAAGTAAAAAAAAAGTAGTGTAGAGTTAAAAAAAAAAAAAAAAAAAAAGTATAGAACTGAAGTATTTATTTACATTTAGAAAAGAAAGAAAATATTCCCTTACTATCTTTATTTAATTGATAACTATATGTGAATCCTGGCCAGATTACATTTCAATAGGTTGGTCCCGCCATTCTTTCAAAAATAAATAAATAAATAAATAAATAAATAAAATAAAGTTTACATTAGGTCGTAAGTATTCCATCATTATAACACCAGTACAGTTGTAAAATATTATATGATACCATCTGATTTAAAATATCTTATGTAGAGAGAAATCTCCAATATTATTACTTTGAAATATTGCATATACAGTGATAAAGGTTTCTTTAATTGTGTACCATGGTGCATTGATGTATCCTAGAAGATTTGTAGAAGCGCTTTGTGGTATCTCAGAAAAATATATGTCAATATATAAAAGTAAAAATGAGTAATTTGATTTTACCATTTAATTGCGTTTTTTTTTTTTTTTTTTTTTTTTTTAAACATTATTATTGTATTAATAAACGATAGTTTCCTTGCAGAAAAAGCAAGTTTTGTTACTGAGTATTTTTATTGTGTATATTATTTACTTTAAAAGTTTTGAAAGAGAAAGATGTGTGTATTGACCTGGTAATTAAATATCTATTTGAAAGTAAATCATTTGGCATTTTGTTTCGCCTTTCGCGAATAAATTCGGAAAAAGTATTCAGCACATTACTGGATAAGAAAAGATGTCTCATAATGGTTCTTTTTTGAATTACTGGAAAAATAATTTGTTCAGTATACAAAAAATTTAATTAGCCTCTTCCGCAGTAAAATCAGGAAAATAATGATCCTGTTCAGGCATCGAACTCTGATTATATTGGGTGAGTTCAAAAGTTCTACCCGTTTCTACTACCTATAAAGAAGAGCAAATAAACGCAAAATGAACAGTACCTATTATTGTGCATAATCCCCATTGTTAACTATGACGTTTTGCCACCTTTCTGGTGGGAGACGAATCCCACGGCGGTAAAATTTCGGCGATTTCGAGTCAAAAAAGTCTTGGATGACAGTTTTCTCAGCATCAAGATCATCAAAGATTTTCTGACTGAAGGAATTGTTCAACGCACGAAATAGGTCATAGTCAGTTGGTGCCAAATCAGGAGAATAGGGAGAGTGGGTAAAAACTCCCAACTAAATCCCAGTAATTTTTTGCGAGTGATGACAGCAACACGTGACCTGGCGTTATTATGATGAAGGATAACACCGTGACGATTGATGAGACCTGGCCGCTTTGCTACCAAATTTGAATGCAGTCCGTCTAACTGCAGACAGTAGAAGGCAGCATTGATGTTTTGGTTAAGTGGCAGGACCTCCCAGTGAATTATTCCCTGCACATCTCACAACACACTCAGTAACACCTTCTTGGGATGAAGTTCACCCATGTTTATCTCCTGTCACAATTCGTGTCAAGAATGGGTCATTTTTGTACAGGGAAAGCAAGGAGACACATGTGGCGATTTTCTGTCGGGTCTTGTGGAACCTAAAGATCAAACTTTCTCGTAAAACCCAACTTAACCAGCCATTTCTCAACCATTGTCCGCTGTACGTTGAAGGTCTCAGCTAATTGTTGCACGGTTGGGTTTGGGCTGTTCCTTATGTCTTGGTCAATATCGTCGTCTCCAACGTGTGATGGCCGTTCTCTCCTAGCCTGATTTTAACAGCTTCTGTCTCCTTCCCTAAATTTATGAAACCGTCGACGACATGTGCGTTCGTCTATTGCATCCTCCCCATGAACGTGACAAACATTGCGACATGCTGCGGCTGTCGTACTCTTTTTATCGAACTCTTATAACAAACAATGTTTTATATGCTTCTCTCGCTTTCCATGTTACGCCCACTGATATTTTTTTTTTTTTTTTTTAGATGATTAACTTTGTGAGACACTATGCATTTATATGTGAGGCTTTCACACGTTTGATTAGCCGACGATTTGTGTCATTGCAATGTCATGTGTGACGTCAATTCCATTGCAAATTTGCATATCCAAAAACAGGTAGAACTTTTGCACTAAACCAATAGTTACTGACTTTAAAACTAAGAGCATTACACAAAAGTTTGCCAGAAAATGTCCCCGAATTGACCACTACTGTTGCAGTTATATAACTGCATGGTTGCCGTCCATTCCATTTTTTTTTTCTTATTTATTTATTTATTTATTTATTTATTTATCTATTTATTTATTTTACCATATTTAATCACAGAAAGCTGTTAGAAAAATTTATTAAAAAAAAAAAAAAAAAAAATATGTAAAAAGTTGTTGTTAACCATAAATCGGCACGGTTTGCAACTATGCTGTTACACTAATATTGGTTCAACCTATTTATGTTTGTGTTATATTTTATTGCATGCAATGTCCTTAATATTTCGACTACTGGTGCAGTTACATAGATACAATACGTTCAAAAATTTTTATGCATGCCTCACCTTTGTATTTTTTTCATCTTATGTAATCATAGAAAGCAGTGACCTATGCAGCTATCCTAATAATGGTTCAAACTATTTACGTTTCTGTAAGATTTCATTACGTAATTTCTATATATATATTATGTCTTTATTAATATTATGACAAAACAGATTTCTGTGCATTGTTGTATGAAAGAAATTCTAGCCGGCTGGCTGTAAGTCAATAACGGAAAAAAATGTAAATCCATCTCAAAACGAAGGTAAGATATATTCACGAATCCAATATTTTCTTCTTATATATATATATACAGAAAAAATTAAAAACAAAATTATAAGGTACATATAAAGAAAATCTTACAAAAATTTTTATAGTGTAACAAACCTGTATATTTTATGACTTAATTTCTAAAAGAATGTAGATTATTGATTTTCTTTTTCAAAATAAAATGCTACTAAAAATAAATTTTTAAAATACATAAAAAATAAAATTTAAAAAGTAATAAAATAATTTTGGAAAATACATATTTAGTAAATCCTAAATGTCTCTAATGGGAATTACTAAATCTACGCAGAATTATTTTTAATATATTATACATGTGCATGAATATTCATAGTTTTTATAGATATTGATATATTTTGTGCTTAAATACCTGTATACAGCCAATAATTGTAACAAACGTTTACTTTAGTGATATTTGATAACGCTAGGGAGCACATTTCTTGCATAAATTATATCATAATCTACCTAAAAATGATATATATATATATTTAATTTCTCGTAAAGGATATATATATATACATATATTACTACATGATATTAAACTTTCAGTTATGGTTCTTAAGTATTAAATTTCTCTTTTTTATTTATAATAGGTCTATTATGCAATGAATGTTCTAATAAAACTATCTGAATAAAAAAATATAACTTGAAACTACAAGTTGGGACTTCATGTCCTTTATTAGTTTACTACAAATTACCTTTTTTAGAACAGAAAAATGTCAAGAAAGTGTGTTTATATATTAAGGATTTTTTTTTCTTTTAAATTGCATTAACAATAAGCACTAACTCTATTCAGTACTTCTATTGCATTAAGAATTAATAGAAGTTTGTTTCCAATTATAAAGATTATTTTAATTATTAAGATGTGAAATATTTTCAATATTTTCTAAAGAATTACTTTTTGCATAATAATTTTTGCTTCATTTAATGACAAGGTGATAAACACAAAAACAAACTATAAGCAACTAGATAGTATTTGAAATACAGGATCTCATCGCAATGTACAAAAATGTATAAAAGTTGATCCAGGTTTTAGTTTGTGGGCCCACTTTTGTAAAAAATAAACATTTTTACGAAATTTTTATTTTGTTTTATATAAATGAATAATAATAAATAATCATTATTAAAACAGGAATAAACTACTACGTCAGAAACGCCAAAGAAAAATTATTGAGGTGCATACAGCTGTTTCGGTAGCCTAAAGCGTACCGTCTTCAGTGCAAAAAGAATTCTGAATCTGGAGAAGTGCTCATATATATAGGAGAGGGACCGGATTTAGTTCAACCAATAGGATTACGGAAAAGGTGGGGAGTGTGGCCAATAGGAATTAAAGAAATGTGTAGCTGTGTAAACAGTAGTAAAATTAAGAAAATGTGGACTGAATGTAAAATTTCCAAAAATCAGACAAATAGGGAACAGCGAAATCTCAATTTACAAGGTTTTTAAAATTTTTATAAATATGAAAAGCTTCAAAGAAATCGAGTTCATGAATGGATTTAGGTCTGCAAATTATTTTAGCTGAATTAAATTTAAAATTATGATTTTCCTCCCAGCAATGTTTAGAAATAGCCGATTCATTGGTTTCTTGTTTGCGGGCGTAATTCATACGTAATTTGCAGACCTAAATCCATTCATGAACTCGATTCCTTTGAAGCTTTTCATATTTATAAAAATTTTGAAAACCTTGTAAATTGTGATTTCGCTGTTCCCTATTTGTCTGATTGTTGGAAATTTTACATTCAGTACACATTTTCTTAATTTTTCTACTGTTTACACAGCTACACATTTCCTTAATTCCTATTGGCCACACTCCCCACCTCTTCCGTAATCCTATTGGTTGAACTAAATCCGGTCCCTCTCCTATATATACGAGCACTTCTCCAGATTCAGAATTCTTTTTGCACTGAAGACGGTACGCTTTAGGCTACCGAAACAGCTGTATGCACCTCAATAATTTTTCTTTGGCGTTTCTGACGTAGTAGTTTATTCCTGTTTTAATATTCCAACGCCAAGTCTCCTGCTATTATTTATTAATCATCATTATAATGATCAATTGCAAGGACGGAATATGAGATTAATTCATAAAAGAACTTACATATAAATGAAGCATTATACAACATAAGATATTGAAAAAGTTAATAAACATAGGAAAATAATTTTGGAATTTCGCAAAATACTGCTAAAACTTTGTCAACAACATCAGCAGGGTAATAAATATTTGTGCGGTTTTTGAGACAGTTATATATGAAATTACATAAAATCACTATCACTTCCCAACAACTTAAAGATTTCAACCTCCAATTAAAATATAACTAAGATGTGTATATATACCAAATAAAATACAAAATATCTTCCATTTGTATTTCAATTTACAAGAAGCAAGAATAATATAAGAGTGTTAAAGACGATATGTATAAATATACATATCAGGTGAAACCACCCATATTAACAGTTATTCTGTATTATGTTTATGGTAAAGCTAATATTACTTCGTTGGACAAAATATAAGCATTCATTATAAATAAAGCTGAAATACATAACATTTTTATAGAAGAAGCTATTTTGTAAAACAAAATTTTGTGAAGTGGCTGTGTTTTTGAATTCGAATTTTGTGAAAGAACCTATTTTTTATATTTAAAATTTATGATGGTGGGTATTTTACTCAAATAGAATTTTGTGAAGGGTGGAAAAAAGGATCTAACTTTTGTCTTAGTCGATCTATGATCTATTATCGTATTAAAACAATAACTTTTTTAAATTACTTTTTACATTAAACTTTGACAAATCAATGAAAACACTAATTTATATAAAGCATTTAAATACTAATTTTCAATAATAATCATTTAATTTATATATTTAAAAATAACCTTTTCTGAATTTTACTGACACTAAACTTAATTTTAATTTATTCCAATTCATTATTTCATACAAAGAGAAAAAAATTATTACTTAAGAATGATATTTTCCGCAAGTCATATTGATTCTTATTCAATAATATAATATGCTATCCAATATCTATCTACCCTAAAAAAAAGTTAAACTCTCAGCCATTAAAGGGAAAATGGTATTTGTTAATTAGACGACATATTTTAGGCTGAATTTTACGTTAATTGATTGATGAAAAGTCAATGATCAGGAATGAACTAAAAATAAATGAAGAGGAAATTTAATTAACTTTCCTCATCTAATGAATATATATAGGTGCTAAAAACTCCAGTCTTTAATTAATAGAGCTCTTCCAGTTAACTATTATTTGGAATAAAAATAGAGATTGCGTTACTTTCTTATTCACGGGAAATCTTCACTAAATTTACAGTACGATTTTTCTTTTGGATTAATGCGGAAGGTTTTCAGTTTAATGAAATAAATTTTATGTTGAAAATTAATCATTATAGTTTATCTATCAAATTTATTTTAAGAAATTTAAAAATTTACAGTTTTAATATCACATTCTTATTTAATAAAATTCGCCGAAAATTTAGAGATGGTTTGCAAAAAGAAGTTTGCAAATAAATAATTATAAACTTTGAAAAAGGTTAATTTCTGTTTTGAGTTGTTCTGTTTTAAGAAATAAGTACAACATTAATTATTATCATGCGCGTCAATAATTAAAATGAGAAGAAGATGTAACACGTGCGTTTCTGTATTCACACCGCACTTGTGGCTACTTTTTTCATCAATCCAATCGATTGGAGTATTTTAATACATAATGTGGTGTTTTATTTATTTTTTTTTTTTTTTCGTTTTTAATTTAATGTACATCATGTATCAATAATAAATAATTTTAAAATATATAAGTGGTACAAAGTTAAAATATGATATATTATTTAAGAAAAGAAAAAAAAAAATCTTTATTTATAGTATGTTTTGAAATAAAACATGTATCCGTGCTAAGTAATTTAAAAACATGTGATATTGAAATAAGACTATAGTTTTCTTTATATATATACACCGTGACCAATAAGTTCTCATACAACTTTCAAGCACGTTGAAAAGTTGTACATATGTGTAACTGTAGTCCCAATTATTTTGTAGGAAATTTAGTGAAAGGTATAAAGCTATTGCAAGAGTAAATGTTGTGGTAATTACAAATTTTCTTTTCCTAGGTACAATGAAGAAATTGAGAGAAATTGTGATAAATAAGTTCATTAAAGGAGAGCAGCCGGGTGAAATATTCAGAGACTTGAAAGCCCTAGGGGTGAAGAGAGATTTCATTTAGAGAACTATTAGAAGGTATAATGAGACGTCCTCTGTCGATGACAGAAAAAGATCTGGCAGACCGAGGTCCGTTTGGACAAAAGAGGCTGTGAAAAAAATCAGAGAAAGGATACGACGAAACGGACAATGATCTGCTAGAAAA
Source organism: Salticus scenicus (assembly GCA_963930645.1). Classification (NCBI taxonomy): domain Eukaryota; kingdom Metazoa; phylum Arthropoda; class Arachnida; order Araneae; family Salticidae; genus Salticus; species Salticus scenicus. The sequence goes on from OZ005649.1 coordinate 104,639,085, forward strand.
TTAGCACGAGTGCTCAAAATATCGAGGGGATCAATGTTGAACATTCTGAAAAAGGATCTTGGGTGCAAGGCTTATAAAAAACGTAAAATTCAATGAGGTTCGGAGTCTGCTAAGATGAAAAGGAAGATAAGCGTGGAAGAAATTCTTGCTTGGCACGCTGGGGATGAATTTGTATTTTCAGACGACAAACTATTCATTTTACAGCAAAGTCTCAACCCCCAAAATGTCAGAGTATGGTCAGTTTCTCTTCATAACATCCATGAGAGCCAGCATTACGTTCTGCGTTATCAAAATGCTTCGTCTCTGATGGTTTGGGCCGCTATTTCCAAAAGAGGAAAACTCTCGTTAGTCTTCATTGATAAGGGGGTAAAAATCAATGCACAATATTATAAATACGAGGTTTTGGAAAAAGCCCAAAGCCCAAAGCTCCCAAATGCCCAGAGTATGTATGGGGTGGAATATTTCTACTTCAACAAGATGGTGCCCCTTCTCATACCGCACGTGTGGTTCAGGAGTGGTGCAGTCAAAACTTGGCTTACGTTTTGCCGAAGAACGAATGGATCCCCAAACTCCCCCGATCTGAACCCACTTGATTATTTTGTGTGGTCATATATGCTCTCCCAACTGAATAACTATAAAATCACCGATTTGAGAAAATTCAAGAATGTAATTCAAAAGATATGGCAGGAAATGTCAATGGAAGCCGTGCGTGCCGCATGTGATGGATTTGAAAAGAGACTTAAGCTCGTTAAGAAACTGAAAGGCGGAACTATTCCAAAGCATTTATTGTACTGATACTCAGTGATTGCTACTTTAATTTGATGCAAAAAGTTTTTGTATGATTTACTTTGTGTTGTTGTAATAAAAATTTGAAAGTGTATGAGAACTTATTGGTCACGGTGTATATATGTGTGTGTGTGTAACTCGTGAAACTCGTGAAACTATATATTAGAATTTTATGATCTGCATATGGCATTTGGAAAGAAAAAGCTTCGTTCTAGAAAATATCACAACAATATGACAAGTTCTACAAAATATCTCTGTATTTGTATATAAAATTCTGTGAGTGAGACAAAGATTTAATATATGAATTTCATGTAGAAATTTAAATTTAATTGTACTTTGGCCCAATTGTAGACTAATTTTGTTTTAGTATACTTCGCTTATAACGTTGAACTGATGTACTGTAGATTTTAGCATTTTCCTTGACAGGATGTATTGGATTCAATTTTACGAAACTCGATATACATGATGTTAATTAAGAAAATTTAGATTAATTCTATTCTGCAGCTCATTGTTGATCTCTACATAGTTTTTATTTCGAGGTATAGTTATATCTTACAAGGAAATGTCACGACACAGAAAAATTAGATAGGGACGAAATTGCGCAGAATTTTAATATACTATGAATGTAGCAACATATTAAAACGTCAGCGCGCTCTAGCCAAACAATCTTGAAAATAAAATCTTTAAAGTTTCCGTAATTCTTGACTACAAGTTATTTCTCTAAAAATTCGACGCTCCAATGTTGTACTTGTAAAAGTTAGCGTCTATAACACGATCGATGCGGGTTCCTTTGCTTAACCTTCTTAGTCAGGTGTAGATTTTTTCTCTGGTAACTGCGGTCATTGACTAACCTTCCTGGTCAGATAATTGTGATTCTCGACTAGACTTCTTTGTCAGACGTATTAACCTTCCTAGTGTGAGGTATTGTTTTAGAGACTAGTTCAATTAGTATACTTTTTAACTGTGTTTTCCTAGTCAGGTATTTCGGTTAGTCAATTCTGTATTGGAAACAAAGCTTTTGCCACGTCGATATAAAGATTTTTTTTTTTTTTTTGTGTGTGTGTATATTTAAAAAGAAGTTTAATTTTAGCGATAGTGGTTGGAAATTCCTTTAAAAAAGCTTGTTCATGGGATCCCTGTTCATCTGTTTACTAAAGTTCTTAGCATATCAAAATAAGTAAATTCCTCAAAACCATTTACGAAAAATTTTTAATAATCCACTTTTTCCAAAAACAATAAAATATCAATGGTTATTGAGCCAAGAATAAATAACAATAATAATAATAATAATAATCAAAATCAAAATCAAAATCAAATTCAGTATTTAACAAAAAAGAATATCGAGTTCTTATAACAAAAATGAGCGTTATAAATTTATGATATGCAACACAATATAATTATTCAATTAGAAAAGTAGTTTAGAAGTTATAAAATCCATAAATCACACTGAAGTTTGAATTACTTTCGAGTAATTTCAGTAATCGCTTTCTCAAGCTGCAAGCTACAAAATAGGAAATAGTAATTAGTTTTTTAAGTCCTTGTACTCATATAACTTTATTTTTATTATCTCACAAGTTTTTCAGCAAGGAAATCAAAACTTTTTTTTTTTTTTTTTAACTTAAATATTTGAAGTTCTTAACAGGATAAAATGTTCAAAATGATCAAAATTCATTTATGAAAATTTTTCCAAAATTAATATTTTCTCACGTATGAAAAAATGTATAAAAATACTGTTGTTTATTGAATCAAGAATAATAAATTTCAGGATTTAATAAAAGAAAACATCATATTCATATAGCAAAGAGTAATGATTAAAATACCAACAATTTGTAACAACTCAATTAGAAAAGAATTTACAGACTGAACATTACATAAATTAATCGAAAGAGTAAATTACATTTCTGTTCGTTTAATAACCTCTTTTACCAGCTGTTAATTATAGAATAATTACGATTAAAAGAAAAATGTTTCATTGTTGATATCATGACTTTATTTTTATTATCTCAAAACTTTATCAGCAGGAATGTCGTAACCTGTGTTGTACTTTCACAAACTTCTTTTTTCTCCTTCATTCGCATACTTTTATCAAGTTAGTATTTATTAATTAATCAACAATATTCATAAGGATGCCTTAATTTCCCTTCCTGAAATGTGTTAGAAATATTAGGCTTTCATTAATCGATCTGATATTTCGATTTCGGAGCATCTGTGATAAAACTCTATTCATGTGATTTTTTTTTTTTTTTTGGTTTTATGTACTTCTATAATGTCTAGAATATTTTATTTAGACGGTGGTTTTATTTTATTTAATTATTTATTTTTAAATAGAGAATAAGTGCTTTGTAAGTAAACAAAATGAATTGCCCTTTCACCAGGCAATAATAGTAATAATAATAATAATAATAATAATAATAATAGAAAGAGGCATGTGTACAGTGTAAACTGATGCATTGATACAGTGTAAATTGAGTACATTTATGCTGCGTTCGTATATTTATCATTTCATCCATTTTTGCATAATTATTTTTATCTGAAACAATTGTACCTTGTTAAATGAAATCCCGACATTCCTGAAATCAGGAACGTTTCATGAACGAAATATTATTATTCTCAGGAACCTGCTCCAAACGTTTAAAAACCAGGAACTTATCCGATGTATAAGAGTAACTTTACCATTTTTTTTATTTTCTACAGTGCAGAATCAGTAAGAATGCAAACAGCTGCTTCAGTATTTTGCATACCGTCACAAGTAGATAAAAATGTGAAATGAAATATTTCCTTTAGGAGCATATTTTCTTATTTTCTTCTTCATTCATTATGTTGGACTACATTTTTCATCACTTTTACGCACTGATGACGGTACGCACAATGATAATGAATCAACTGCTTGTATTTTTACGGCATTCGACATAATTTGACTTCGACATTCTACAGTTTAAAAATGTGTCTCTGTGTGTATAGGTGTTTGACATGTGTTAGTCATTTTCCGGTTGTTGTTTGTTTTATATAAATGAATTTGTAAATAAACATTATTATGTTTGCTTACAAAGTCCTTATTTCTTAACATTTAGAACTAGTACAATCCATTGTAATTAGTAAATCTTATATTATATATTAAAAAATAAAGATAAATAAAATAAATGTTTGTATTATAAAAGTGCAGAATGGGGGTGGGGAAGGGGGTTACTAAATAGCAATTTTTAAATATGTTAGAAAAATAGGAAATTAAGCTAAGAGAAATAAAAATGTATGAGAGATTTCGACTCGAAACTTTTGTTGCATATTATTGTAATTTATTGAGTTTACTTACGAAATTCTTATTTTACAACATTTTAATGTATATATTAAATCCTAAATCATTTTTTAAAAATCATCCACATTATAAAAATGCAGAATGGTTTACATGTTTGTCTTTAAAAATAAATTATATGTATTATACGTAAATATAGCCTTAGGAAAATATGACAAATAGTTTAGCCTGAAGATGAATAGTTAATCTTAACCCTAAATATTCATTAGTTAATTATTGTAATTTATGGTGTTTATTTATTATTTATTTATTTATTTGGTATCATTCAGCACCAAAACATTTTATTTTAAATTTTAAAACTGATATCATTGGAATTTGTGTTCATATTATAAAAATGCAAAATGGTTTAAAGTCAAGTCTTGAAAAATAATTTTAAAATGCACTCTAAGTTAGATCAAAGTCTTAAAAGTTCATTCATTTTAAATTAAAGATGAATAACTAGTCATTTACCTGAAAGGAGTTTTGCTTGTTTTTATAATTTATAAATTTTAATTCAAAACTTCTTACTTTGTATAATTCTGCATCAGTACATTTTACTGTAGACATTGAATACTTTATTATTGAAAGAAGTAGAATTCGTTTCATAAAAATGCAGAATTTCTTACTAGCTTGTTTAAAAAAAAAAAAAAATAGTTTTAAAATGGGTTCAATGTACGATTACAGTCATAGAAAAATCTGAAATGATTTTATACTATAGATAAGTAAAAAGCATTTAGGCTCAAATTAAATGTTGCTTGATTTTGAAATATATAGTGCTTACTTATTAATATTTTTTTCTTTTCATTATACAGTACCAAATTTTTTTTTACTGTACATAATTATTCACATATAAGTGATTAAAAAAAAGCAGTATAAAACTGTAACATTGGTTTACCAGCTTGTGTTAAAAAGAAATCTTAAAATGGGTTCTACGTACGATTGTATATTTAAATAATATAACGCATTTTAAACCTAAAATGGGCTAGGATGTATTCAATCTGTAAACAAAGGAAAAAAATTAAGAAAATTTTATTGCCGAAATGTTAGTGGAGGCCTCCATGTGAAGACTCAAAAATATTTTGTGTTTGTGTGTGTGTCTGCGTGTCTGTCTCCCGATAGCGGCCTTAAAAACTATCCTATCGACTGGTAACTTAGTACACATGTTCATGAACCAGACAGAATTAGTTGTATTGTTTGTATAGGTGTGTATTCTGTTTGTAGTTCGTGTGCAGGGACACACCAAACTTTTTCTTAACATTACGACCCATGGACAAAATTTGTATGTAACGCAATAACGGCCGCAAGAATTCTCCGTTTCACTTCATATTGATATACACGTTCCTGTTCTGTATAGAAAAAGGTGTATAAATTTTTATGTCCATATTATGTATGAATCGTTTACAGGGACACACCAAAGTTTCCATTAACATTACTGCAAATGTGGCGAATTTCGTTTGAAAAAGTTTCAACGTCGTTACTTTGAATTCAACAAAATATAAAATTAGCCTACAATATTGAGGTGTTTAAACTCATGTTTTCTATGGAAAATATGTGTGTTTAGGCTGCATAATTAATGTAGAAGACCTTGCAAAAATTTTTCAAGAATGTCACGTAATCATTCAAATTTTGTTAAATTTTGAACAATTATTAATGAAAAACACAAAATAAATTGTTTTTGTCAAATTTTGTGAAATTGCGAAAATTATGAATGAAAAATATAGATTTTTTTTTCACTGGTATATTCAATGTTTATGGTTCGTTTACAAAGACACACAAAACAATTTTATGACATTACAGCTTATCAACAAATTTTTATTTAAGCGCATTTTAACGCGTTTATGCTGCATTCAACAAAATGGAATAAACATACATTATAAATGATAAAAAGCATATTTTCTCTTTAAAATATATTTATAGACTAAATTTATTTACAGAATCACACAAAAAATTTCCCATGGCTGTCTGTAATTATCCAAATGATGTCAAATTATTCTGAAATATTATTGAGTTATAATTAATTTGGTGTATTCTTTTTATTGATGTATATAATAACTATGACTTATTTTCAGGATCATACAAAAGAATTTCGTACCATTACGGTCTATAGGTATTTCTAAAATATTTATTTTAACATGGTTATAACGCATCAAATATAATGAAATGTTATTAGAATGTTCAAAAGCGTGTTTTTCTGGGGAAGATTATGGGCATAGAATTGATAATTAGTTTATAGGATTACATAATTTTGATATGTTCAGCAATTATTTTACATGAAGTTTTTTGCAAATATTTATGAGTTATAAGGAATTAATAGAAGGCTATTAGCTAGAAGAAAAATATATAAATATACACATATATAGAGAAAAATATAGACAAAGATATAGCGGGATGTCGAGGGGGTCAACAGTCCCCCTCAGAGATGCATCTGTTTGTTTATGTAGCAAGAGAAGAGTAAATAAAAATGATTTGCTAATTAACGAGGGATCAAAATATGATGTTGAGGCTCCTGATATGCAGATCCACTAGTATAATATCTGGTAAAGATATAAATTTATACTAAGTTTTCTGCGTAATTTTTCTATAGAACGAATGTGTACTTTATTTTCTGGTGAACATCTTTAAATTTTGCAAATTTTCTTACTGTTCATATCTTAATATACAGTCGGTAGCAAAATTATTGAATTATTGCATACATTCACACTTTTCATATATATATAGTTTGATCGCTAATTTTTATCACCAACTTACTTTGTTTTAAACAGTATAAGACTAAGATTATGACTCGACAAACATTTACTTAACAGAACAGTATTAGGTGCCCACCTTTTTAGTAGGAATTATTGCTAGTGCTTCAATAATTTTGCCGACGACTGTAGTTGTTTAATATTTATTTTAAAAAGGATTACACAGGTGTTAAAATTATATGAGTTCTAACTAATTCTTGGTTGTTTTTACTGATGTGGTTTGACAGAAAAATATTGATATAAATAAATAAATAATTGCATGTGCATATTTCAGTCAAAGAGGAAATCGTTTTCTTTTGTCATAAGAAAACATTTATTAATAGTAGAATATATATTTGAACCGTAATTTTTTAAAATGAATTTTCTGTAAAAAATGCTCGAACGAATTTTTTTATTGCTACTTAAAAACTAGTACGTTGTGACCACCACAAGACTTTCTTCTATATATTCCTATACAAATTCACGCATTACGTATTATTTATTAGAGTTATTTTCGATTATAACAAACAGACACATACACACAGACCATGCGCTAAAAACATGATTTTTGGATTCAGGGGACCTCAAAACGTGCAAATAAAACAAAAATTCAATTTTGAAAATTTGACTCAAAAACAATACTTTCTCTAACTTATGGATAACAGGAAGTAATAAATATAACATTAAGTATCCAAAGAAAACATTAGAAACATTAGTTACAATAGAAAATAGCTTAGGACATAAGTTTTTACTGTTATTAATTTTATTATTATTATTTAATGAAGACAATCGATAATTCTATTTTAAATTATAACAGGTGTAGGATTCAGCTATTCATGTTTGAGGTATTCACGAGTTCTTTTGATATATACTACTGATGAACGATTTCCCTCCCCAGTGCGGTACTAGCCCACCAGCGGGGAAGCGTTACCCTATATGTATTTTTTTTTTTTTTTTTTTACTGTTAACTATGACTATTATTCATGTATATATTTTTCTAATTACACTTTGAACAGTTAAAAATAATTTCCATCATGTACATTTATGCGAAAATTTGTCCTATAGTGCTATAATAAAAATTATGAAAAAAAAAAAAAAAATGTATATATATGACAGCGCACTCGTCAAGCGATTGGTCCTCAAATGTAATCAGCACCAAGGTCTCGAAACTTAAGAAAATGCGTTCCAAGAACTACTAAATAAATGCATTCCAATGAAAAATAAATAAATAAATAAATAAACAACCATTTTACATAAAAGAAAAAAAAAAAAAAAAGAATGAAAGAAAGAAAAAGAAAAGAAATATTTATAAACATTACTTCTGATATTCTCCAAATGTTTCCAACAACGAATCAAAATAGCAAGACTGCAAAATTTCACCATCCATTTGTTCTTCTAAATGTTCTGAAAATTATTGATTTTTACGTTTAAGTATCTTTTATGTTTCTAGAATAACCATGCACCATTAAATTATTAACAAAATATTAATTTTTTCACATAAAAAAAAAAAAAAAAAAAAAAAAAAAAAATCGTTCAGCATTTCCTTTCTCCGAGCTCATTTAGAAATAAAATAATGACTACTTCAAAATTTCTTTTAATAATCCCATGAAGTTTAATTTTTATTTGTACTCATTCTTTTTTTCTAAGAGAATGTTTTCGCCATTTCAAGTGCTATTTCATTTTTTGCTTAGATCTTAAGTACCCTATTTTTTAATAAAGATATTGATTTAAAAATGAAATTGAAATTGATATTGAAATCATATGTTCAGTTTAAATTTTAAATAACCAGAGAAAATACTGTTACACAAGTTTTGAAATACTGATACGTGAATCTCCAGCAGCCCACGAAATAAGCCTATATATTAATTAAATGCTGTATTTGCTGACCCTACGCCTAGGCCGATTAATTTCCTTTTTCTGGCTAAATAATTTAAAGTATTTTTTCTTTTTTACTTTTCTACTTGTGATTGCACGATTTTTTTCCCCCTCATCTTACTGTTGCGAATGAAACAAGTCCTTCCGGCTTATTCGGAAGGGTAGGTTGATTTCTTTTTCCTTATCAAGTAACCGTCATTTTGTTTCAAAATGGCGGCTACAAATTATTAATGCTCTTGGTAGAAATATTGATGTAGGCTACGAACATATGGAGTTTTAAGCAAATCGGTTCATAAATACATTTTTATGTGAATTTAAAATTTTCAAGTGGCCGGCGCTTGGAAACAAAATGGTGGGTTAAATTGACAAATATATGAAACGTATTTGTGAGATAAGTCTACTGTACACATATAGTTCGAATTAATTCAAAATCTCAAAAGTCATCGTGTTGAAAAATTAAGTGACTGCCACTTGGATCAAAATGGCAGAGAAAGTTGCTGATCTAAGATATTGTTGCAAATTTGATTTTTTTTTTTTTTTTTTTTTTGTAGAAACTCTTTCAAGAGGCTTTGTAAGTTGATAAAATGTTAGTTTTCTGCATTTCGAGTTTGTTTTAGCATTAAAATAGCCTAATTTTAACTTAAAAACGCATTAAAAAGATCCAGTAATGCAGGTAATAGATTTGGCGCCAAATTTGGCGACTTTTCCCCTACGGCGACATTTTTGGCGACTTTTGGCAAGAAAATACGTATTATCGATATACCAAAGATGGACGCAATAACGTGATTGGTTCACGAGTTACGTGAATTTTCTAGATTTTTGTTGTTTGAATGATAAATCCAATTTTCAACTTTGATTTGAATTGATTGAGTATTTCTAAAGTTAACGTGATAACAAATTTTCAAGTGGCCGCCACTTGGAAACAGTACGGTGGAACAAGTTTCCCAGCAAACACATCCAAGATATTTGAAGCATAGGTTCACTGTACAACTGTGGTTTAAATGAATGTAGTGTTTCAAAAGTTATTATTATGGCAAATTTTTAGTGGCAGTCTAAGTGGCTGCAACTTGAAAACAAAATGGCAAAACAACTTGCCCATCGAAATCATCCAGTATATTTGTATGATAAATTCATTGTCCAGTTCTAGTTTAAATTAAATCAGTATTTCAAAAATTATCGCTATAAGAAATTTTCAGGTGGCACCACTTGTAAAAAAAAAAAGTGGAATGAGATGCCCAGCGAACTTATCTGAGATATTTGAATGATAAATCCACTACCCAAATTTGATGCAAATTGGTTCTGTAGTACTAAAGTTACCATAATGACAAATTTTCAAGTGGCCGCCACTTGGAAATAAAATTGCGAATCAAGTCACCAAGTGAACTTATCCTGGATATTTGAACTATAAGTTCACTAATCAACTTTTATTTGAATCAGTTTAGTATTTTAAAAGCTATCGTGATGGCTTATTTTCAAGTTGCAGTGTGATTTCAAGTGGCTGGAACTTAGAAACAAGATGTCGGGACAAGTCGCCCAGTGAAAAAATTCAAGATAATTATATGATAATATCACTGTCCAAATTTGGTTCGATTTGGAGTATTATTTCAGAAGTTAGCGTGATTTTAAATTTTCAAGTGGGAGCCTGATTTCAAGTGGCCCCGTTTAACTTAAGATATCTACCACTTTATTAAAAATGACGGATAAATTTCATTGATAAACATCATTGAGACCCTTATGTGGTCTATATTTACATCAAATTTCAAACAAATTCGGAATACGCTTTTTACAACTTGAAATTTTCAAGTGGTCTCCACTTGAAAACAAAATGGTGGAGCAACTTGGTTAATAAACTCATCTAAGATATTTATAAGATAAGTTAAGACACTGTCCAAATTTGGTTCGATTTGGAGTATTATTTAGGAAGTTATAGTGATTTTAAATTTTCAAGTGGTAGCCTGATTTCATGTGGTCCCGCTTAACTTAAAATATCTGCCACTTTATTAAAAATGACGGATAAACTTCATAAATAAACTTCATTGAGACCCTTATGTGGCCTGTATCTTGCTTTAAATATCCTTTTTACAATGTCGGTTTGAAGTTTTCAAGTGGCTGCCACTTGAAAACAAAAAGTCGGAGCAACTTGGTTCACGAACTCATCCAAGATATTTATAAGATTAGTTGACTGTCCAAATTTGGTTCGATTTCGAGTATTATTTCGGGAGTTATCGTGATGACAAAATTTTCATTATATATATATATATATATATATAGATAGATAGATAGATAGATAGATAGATAGATAGATAAACGAAGTGATTGCAGTAGGTCGATTTCTATAGAAATCAATCTAAAAAAAAAATAATATTGCCGACTTTACTTAACAAAAAAATTAATATAAGTATATTCACTAGAGTTTTTCAACAATTGATGCCCACAATAACAACATGACCTTTAACAAAACTTTATTCACTTTCATTACAATGGTGGCATAGAATACAATATATTTCTTACTAATATTTTGTGAAGTAGTTAGAAATGTTATGGGTCAATGCCAACACAAAGGGTAGAAACCATGTCCCTTAGCCCAAAAACATAAAATATTTTCAATAAGAAAAAGTTTTACAGCTAGGCTATTTCTTACGATTTTCTTTAGTTAAATATTATTATAAAAGTTTTTAATATATATATATATATATATATATATATATATATATTTTTTTTTTAGAACTCTATACATAAAACCTGGAATATCCACTCCGTGGACTGTCCCCAAGGGAAGTCTGCAGAATATAGCATTATTTTCAAGCTTAGAATTAATGTTTATTAATTGCATTTTGATTTGAGCAGGACATAATTATCATTAAAAAATATATTTTTTAAATTTTAGACTTATAAAATGAATCTTGTATTTTTAGTTAATTTATAAGAAATGTCCCTAATGAAATGCATCCACACCGTAGACATCTATTTAATTTCCCATAAAGTTCAGTAGATGACACTGCCTGTCACCAGTCTGTAACTGAAAAGGAAGAGGGGAAGACACCTTTGTTTTCATCTACTTCTGCATATGCTGAACTCAATGCTTCATATCGTTCTGTTGAAAAAGATTTCATCTGTGATGCCTCTATTTGGCTATCTCATTAGTCCACTCTGTGGTCAGAAGTATACAGTTAATTATAAGGATTATTTATTATCTAATTATTATTACAATTAATGATTATAAGGCTTAATTCGACACTAAAGTTAAATTGTTCCTGACATTGTTGCTTTGATCCTTAAAATTCAAAATCTGTCATTCTGTCTTCATTCTGTCTACTCTGTGGGCTTCCACTCCGTAGATCATTTGATCACGGAGTGGCCACTTCTTTCCACGGAGTGGATACTTTCAAATTTAATCTTAAAAGTAGATACACTTGAAGAAAATTTAAATCTATTTGATAAATAAATTTTATCCCTTTTTTACATTAGCCTACTGATTGCTTATGGTACAATGAAAATATATTTTTCTCCCCAACTTTTATATTTTTATTCGTGATTTTCTAAAAATGTCATTTCAACTTCATTAAAACAGTATTTGCTATTTTTTACAAAACTGTTAAGCATTTCTCTTCATGATTTAAATGTAAGACCAGAATTCGTATAATATAAATTTAAGAACAGTTTTATGAGTGTTGTTTACAGAGTAATGCAAGAGATATGATGTATACTGTATGTCTATTAAAAAAAAAAGTTTTAAAAGGTAAAATGTAGAAAAGGTAACATAACACTTTAGAAAAATAAGTTCAAAAATGTAATTAAGTTTAGTTTCAGAAGAAAAAAAAAATTGTTTTGCAACAAAACTAAAATTGTCTCGTATTTTTATTAATTGAATAAGTTTTTTTATAAAAACAATACTTAAAATATATATTTATTTTATTTGCAGAAATTCATTATGTCTTTCAAGAAAAATGGAAATTCCCATGGAATCCAATACAGGACAAACAAAAGTGCACAAACCTTAGCTCAAACTCAGTCAAAAAGAAAGAAAGTTAGGCGCAGTTGAAAAGCAAAAAGATAAGAAAAATAACAAGAAAAAGAAACTTTCCAGTCAAACTACAGAAAAACGTATAGAACGAAAAGGAAAAAGTATGCAGAGAGCAAGAGAAATACTAATGCTCCTATTACACAGAGCGAGTTTTCGCACAACTTTTGAGCCAATTGTTAATTTGAGAATCACGTCAATGCCCAGTGTAATAGGAATTGGGAATACGAACAATTTTTTCAAACCAGCATCTTTGTATGTAATAGGAGCATAAGAAATGATCCCGCAAGACATGGAAAAGGTAAAGATAAAGAAAGATAAATATATCACAGAAGGAAGAAAACTATAGTTGAAATGTCTGAACCAATGAAAAGAAGTCTTAGGAAAAAATGGAAGAATCAAAAAATAAAAGGCAGAGATTGAAGAAACAGCATAATCTTTGAAGAAAATCTCGGAGATGATACACCTTCTGAGACACCTCGATCAGCAGCCATAAACATCAAACCGCCACAAATTAATCCATCTCTGACAACAAAACCATTTGTATCATCATCTACCAGATTAGAAAGTGGAAGAAAACGGTCGAAAAAGAACAGTGAAAGGTTTCGTAAATAAAACAAAAAAATGAAATAGGAAAGCAAGAAATTGGTTAGAAAGCTTAAAAAATACAAAAAACATGTGCAAAGATCTAAGGATGTGAAGTCAAAAAATAATACTACTGATTCTGAAACACCCAGGAGAAAAGTGAAAAAAAAATTATCACAAAAGCAAATTAAAAAGAAATAAAAAAATGTATCCTTTTTGGTGTGGTTATAAAAGAGCCAATAAGAAAACGTTTTAAAGGAGAAAAATCAAAGAAGACACTCAAACAAGTTTTCCAAGTTTTAACAGGAAAAATAACAAGGAAATACAAGTATCTTGAACATATCAGATCAATCACATTAAATAAAAAAAAAAAAAATGAAGGAATATGCGGAACTAACAATTATTTTCCTGTTATTTTCATTTTCCAAAAGAATTAAAGTACAAATATTTGTAGATTATTTTCTAAAACACAAGTAAAACAATATGGATGAAGAGATGCCTATATCATAACTTTTAGGTTTGGATATTTATAAGAGTCCACTCCGTGGTCAGTGATGTCCGCTCCGTTGAAACTTTAATTTTGAAATTAATTACCAATCAAAAAATAGCTAACGAGATAGCTCATCAAGTAAATTACATTCATAGGTGTCAAGAAGGAATTAAGGATTAAAAAAAAAAAAAGGTAGAATTTTTATATTTTCAAATTAGTCTTCGTTTTCTACCGTTTAGATTGTCAATCACCCTTATTCATTTTCAACTATTCCAATCCATATTTTTTTATGTCTAGAATTTAGAATCTGATGCTCATAAAAAGAAAGAAAAAATAGATAGTATTGCTACAGTCATTTTTAGTGTGATTCATAGGGAAAAAAAATAATAACATCTCAGCTTTAAAGAATCATCTTCATTATATAGTACGTGATTTTATCCATAGACCTATTATAAGAGTGGATGGAGCATTTCATTATTAAGAGAATATAAGAAAAGGTGGCAACGATGAAACACGTGACTACTGAAAAAAGATTATTTTTTTTTTGGCCTTTATCGAGTTATTGGCGATTTTTTGTTCTAAATATAAGTATTATTATTATTATTATTATTATTATTATTATTATTATTAAAATATGCAGCAAACAAAACATGTGTAAAATGCTACAGCTGCTGAAATTTATTTTTACATTGTTATTAACACTTTTCAACAAAGTTCAAAATTGTTTATGTCTTCGGTTTGCCTATACTCGCTTTAACTCCTGTAAATAATCATGGGCGTTTTTGAGATAATATAAGGTATAATATATTTAAACTAATTCAGTTTAGATACACGACAACAACAACAACAACAACAATTCTATTGTCTGTTGTGTTAATGTTCCACATTAGGACAGAGTAATCCAACTCATAAAGCAGTATTAAGTTCCCAATCTTTTTTAAACATATAAAATAAACAAGGTTTTTTTTTTATTATCTCCGATGCTTTTTGTTTTATTTAAAACGGGGGTGTTTTTAATTTTTATCATTTATTTATTTATTTATTTTGTGTGTGTGGAGGGGGGTGGGGGGAGATATTATGGCGTTCTTTATGTACATTTTATTTTACATTTTTGATTATATTATCAAAATTTATTGAACTATAAAAAGCACGTGTTTAACATACACATTACGGAAAACTCTGCTATTTTACCATTGACTAACAAATATTTCATACATAATGAGATAAATAAAGCCGCTGTCAAACGAAGAACCATACGATAGTCTTTAGCACAAAATATGATACATCATAAACAGGTTTCTCATGCGGGAAACGATCTAAATATGCCGTTTGATACAAATTGCCGAACGTATGTTCGTCAATCACGCATTTTCGACTGTTTAAATCACATACCGTAGTCTTTAGAATGAAATCCTCCAATCAGAGAATCGCGATTACAGAACACCCTCTATTATTTTCCCTTTTAAACATCCTTGGGGGGGGGGGGAATAATAGCCAAATGTTGGGTCCGTTGTTTACATTTCTGGATTTCGTTCTTCCGTTTATGCTTAAAAACAACCCTACTGAAGTCGTTTAGTTGCTTTTGAGCGGCAATAATTTATATTTTAGAATATATCGTCTTCCGTCTGATATATAAGTATCTTCCTTAATAGTAATTTCACTTGTTTTCCCTTTTTTTACACTTCAATACCGATTATGAATTTTTAAAAGTCCAATAATTTGAGAATTTAAAGGAAGAACCTCGGTATATAATTTTTAAACTAGTATATTACAGTTATTAAAAAAAAAAAAAAAAAAAAAAAAAAATTCTTCTACATATATTTTCTAATAAAAATTCACGCAGTAGAAATTATTTATTAAATTTGATATTTATTATAATTTTTTTTTTATTAGGAATGTAGAGGATTTTTATTAAAAGTGTCACACTAAATACCGAAGGAAAGTCAATTGTATATCCTATAAACATCTGAGAAAATGTGTTTATTAATTTTTTTCTTATTGTTATTAAAAATAAATAATAAACGGGAGGATTGTCTTAAACTATCACATTTCTATGTTCCAACCATTTATTTTAAAGCTATTGATATCTTTTAAAGTTTTCATGCTGAAAATTCGCAACCCCTTCGCCGGAGAATACTTTTTCCCAAAGGAAAGCCATGGCCCGACATACACATTTTTTTTTTTTTTTTCTGGTTAATTATTATTATTATATGTATGTATATGTATATATATATACTTTTTTTTTCACATTGAAAAATTAGATCTAGTTATATACGAAAATTTGTCCTGTACTGTCATATTAAAATTATAAAAGAATGGGATGACAGCGCGACTTGTTTAGCGTGTGATCTTGAAGTGTTGTCGGCACCAATTACCAAATTACGTCAAAGTCCGACCAAAATCAAGTTTGGTTTTTCATTGGTTCGTGAGATACAACGTCCATAAAGTTTTGGATATATACAGACAGACAGAGAGTTTCTGAAAAGGGTCAAATAGTGTTTGGGACATCTCAAAATTTGTAAATCCAACGAAAACCGAAATTTTAAAATTTTCACGAACCCAACACATTTTCCTCGTGTATATAAAATAAAGTAAAAGAAAAAAAGATAAAGCTTATAATTTATTTTAAGTTAAATGCTAATTTAAAGTAACACCTTTTAAAGCTTAAATACGCATAATCATTTTGCGCAAATATAAAATATTCGATTGAACTAGGTTTTTATACCAGCTTCAGTAATTTTACTGTCGAGAAACTTCTTGGAAACAAAAAGGTTCTTGTTTATCTTCTTTTAATAGTGAATTCTGCATAACCCAGAATATAATATTACCAAGATATTTTTCTTCGAATCTAAACAAAATTAGAGTTGATGCATTAATGTATTTTATCATCTTTCTCCATTTATCTGAAACATAAAAAATGTTAAATCATTTACCAATTATAGCATTTCTTGAGGCCATTTGATTATCAGTTAGAGATATGCTATGCACTCAAGAAAATTTTAGATACAATTGTTTTGATCAAACATATTTGAACTATTTGTAATTTGTTCTTAAATATATATATAAGCAATTTTATAGTGATTAAATCCTAAATCGTTATTATTGGGAAACGAAATACTAATATATGTACATGAAATTTAAGCATGAAATTTGAGATTAATTAGAAAATCTTATAATTAATCGCATATTTTTTATTTCATTGCCTCTTCTATTTCGCTAATTTAAGTTAAAAAATAAAATTACTCTGACTACTGTAGAAATATACATGTGATTGAACATGAATATAAAAATGTACAATATTATTGAAATAATATTTTTATAATGTTTGTAAGTGTTCACGATAAACATATGTCACTTCATCTCATTAAAAAGAGTTTTATGAAAGATCGTGATTGTTTTTTAAATCATTTTTTAAAATATAATTCTCGTTTATTTTTATTTATTTATTTATTTATTTATTTATTTTTAAATATGTTTTAGTCACTATATTTTTATACAAGCAAGAGTGCAAAAAGATGATAGACAAAAATGAATGTGATTAAGAAGAAGAAGATATTTAGTTTTTGATTGTAATTAAACTTATACATAGAAGGCAAAGGTTATATTATGTTTTTACTTTCTTTTTCTGATATACTGGCAAAGGAAGCATTGTTTGTGTGTCAAATTTTCGAAATTGAGAATTTTTGTCGTATTAACCTGTTCTGAGGTAACCTGAATCTAAAAATCAGGATTTTAGTGTTTTGTCAGTGTGTTTGTCAGTTCATGTGTGTCTGAGAGTGCGTTTGCGAGACTGTTATCAGTATAACACAAAAACAAATATCAGTGGAAAATTCAAACACGATATTTAAAATACGTATGTTACGGGGATGTGACTTCTTTATTTATTTATTTATTTATTTATTTTTTGCGGGGGGGGTATCAGAAAAATAATTCGGGAATAGAAATATACAAAATTATTTAAATATATTACTTCTATGTGCAAAAGTTCCTGACAGACATATTTTAATATATTTATACTGCAAACAAAATAAAACGGAAAAAAGTATTTTAGACAAAATATGGTATACAAATATTAACGCTTCTTTTACATACAGGACCGTATAGGCGAATTTAGGTACATTACAAGTTACGATTAAAGATTTTTTTTTTTTTTTTTTTTTTTTTTTCAGAGATACAATTAGTTAAGTAAATTTTTTGTGCTCATAAAATGTTACTCAAAATTAGTCCAATAATGTTATAATAGTATGATAATATTAGAATAGAATAGTATAATAGTCCAAAAGCATAACTATGTAATAGGATAGTATAAAAGTCCAATAGTAGTTCAGACAGTGGTTTAAGCGACAATTCTACGAACCATTTGAATTAAATTTACAAATTTAATAAATGGTTTATATGTTATATATTACACTGCTATAACATTACAACGGGTATTTGAAACACATAAAAATTTTTGGCAAACAAAAATGTTTCTAAAAGTTTTTTTAAAACTTTTGTTTAAATCGTATTTAAAATTTTCAACTACAGTCCCGCAGATGTTACACCTTAAATTTTGACTAGTATCACCCTGTGTTCGAAACGCGACCACTTTTTTTGCAAAACAAGGCAAAATAATTGCCTGCTCGTCAAAGAAATTAAATTATAACACAACTGTGCCAATTGTTTCTCGATATGCATCCAAAGTGAATCAGCAGAGTTTTACTTAATATATTTCTCTAAGTTTGGTACATTTTAGATGCTGAGCTTTTATTGAATTGAGAGGAAATCGCAACGTGGAAGCGCCTCCTGTTCGGTGATACAGCCAAAAAGTTAATCGGCACCATGACAAACCAAGGTCCAACCAAATATCAAATTCGGTAAAATTAATTCCATTGGTTTATAAAGTACAGTGTTCGAATTCAAAAAGACAGATATTTTCTAAAAGTGGTCAAATTGAGACCAGGAAATCTCAAAACGTGTAACATCATCGAAAACCGAAAATTTAAATGTTTTCTGAATCTTATACTTTCTTCTTACATATGAAGAGGATAGAATAATAAATCCACTTTAAAAAAATATATATATAGTCAATTTCAGTTAGTTCAAATGCAAGGAAATCTCAAAACGTGTAAATTCATCGAAAACCAGAAATTTAATTGTTTTCTGTATCTTCAACTTTCTTCTTATACAAGTGAAATCTAGTAATAAATCCATTTTTTTTAAATAAATAATCAATTTCAGTTAATTGAAATGCAAGGAAATCTCAAAATGTGTAAATGCATCGAAAATCGGTATTAGAAAATTTTTCCAAATCTTAAACTTTCTACTTATGTATGTAGAATATACACGCAAGCGAAATGGGACGTCACTGACCCTCGTTGGGATGAAGTAAAATGTTTCCTAAGTTAATCGTACATTGTATTTTTTGTAAAAAAAAATACCAAAACTGAGGAAAATTATTTCCCTAATTTAATCTCCATATTTGGGTATAATTAAAATTTAGTTGTTGTGCACATGTGTTAGATTAAGTTATTTTGCTGTCAAATTGACAAAATTTTAATTTTAAATTTCAAAACTCAATAAAAAAAAATTCACATAGATTTGGTATCTGTTCGTCCTTGGTGTTTTGTGTATTTGACGAAAACAGACATGCCAGATGTAAATTTTCGTAATACAAATGTATTTTGAGAAATATTGTTTCCTATTATTAATTGCTCGTTATTAAAATAACCATGATTTTCAAAGGAATTAAATATGTTCGTCAGATAATTTGGCGATCTTTTATTATTATTATTATTTTCCACCAAGGACGGCGGATATCAAATCTGTTACTTTGAAATGAACTTATTCTATTTAAATTAAATGTTTTTGTTTACATTCGAAATTGGATGTCTGTAATTATATTTTTCCACAGCTTTGAAATTTAAAAATTAAAATTTTATGAATTTTACAGAAAAATAACTCAATTTAACACACACAGACATTAACTTATACATAGCTATACCCAAATATTGGGACAGAAACCGGGAGATAATTTTCCTTAATATTGAAAAAGAAAGAAAAAAAAAAACAACGGACTATTAATATAGACAACCATTTATTTGGGCCCAAGAATGGTCAGTGGTGTCACCACTTCGCTTGCATATAGTAATAATAATAATTATTATTTTTAATATAGTCAATTTCAGGTAATTGGAATGCATTATGTTTTTGCTTAAAAATATGTCTTCAAATTAGAGCTGGCGTAAATCAAAAAAAAAAAAAAAAAAAAAAAAAAAAAAGGAAGAAGCAGAAGAAGAAAAAGAAAGAAACAAAAGAAAAAAGAAATTAGATCTTAAAAGAATTAGAAAAAAAAAAATAGAACTGTCATAAATCAAATCCTTTTTTAACTTGCATATATTTTCAACAGTATAAACTTTTGATCTACCCCTCATTCACTCAAATTTCTACCATTTAATGGCTGTTTTCTCTTAAAATAAAAAATCTGTAGTCGAAAGTATAATGATGCTATATCATACAAATTACTGTGTCTATGGTTTTATTTGAGTTTTTAGAAATTGCCAGATTTAACAACTTTCTACTTTAGGTATTTTTCAATGTAAAATAATACGTGTATAAAATGAAAAAAATGCATAAAACATAAAAGTCCTTTTAAATACCTTCTTGATATCGTAAGAATTTTTTTTTTTTTTTTGTATTGTGCCATTTGGTTAATCATACCTTCCGACGGATAGCATTTTTAACCTTGTACTTCTGCAATTAATATGTTAAAAGTGTACCACAAATGTCATGCTTGCCGATTGATATATAGATAACACATCTATAATAAAATATTATGAGAGAAATAAGTATGAGTGACACGACAGACTATTTTATGTAAATAATGTGTGGATCCTTTTTTTTAATTTTATTTATTTTTTTATTTATTTTTTAAATTTTTTGTTAAAATAATATCAGTGAAAATATTAGAAGGAAAATAAATAAATTAATGAATCAATTATTTTATCCTTTTTCATTTAACTCCTTTATTGTTTCTTAACACTTACGAAATTAATAAGAATTAAATTCCACAAAATAATTTTAACATCTATTTTTGACAAATTTTAATTTAGTGCAAGTAGCATATGGATTATCATATTACGATGTTTTGGAGTACTCAAATCAGTTTAATGCTGTTTAATAAACAGATTATTAAAATGATTTCTTTTCTTTTTTTTTTTTTTTTTTTGGTGGTGGTGGGGGGGGGGGGTGTTAAGAAATAATCCATTATATCGATTTTTAATCTCAATCCTTTGATAATCTCAAACCTATCTAATCTTTGATTTTATTCGATATGTTTGCACATGTTTCTTCTATGTACACTATAAAATATAACAGTAGTTTTTACAGCAGAATATGCTGGCAAAAATGGGTGCTAGCAGAATGTAATGGCACCATTTCTTGCCAGCACATTCTCCAGTAAAAGCTACCATTATTTTTTAGAGTGTATCTCTTTACTGCCCGAAATCAAATAACTATAAAAATTACTTTTTCGAAGATTTATTATTCTGACCTGAGACATCGGTTTCATTACTCGATTGCCGCAATATTCTTTTTAGTTTTCATTAAAACAGTTAACATCTGTTTATCTTTTATAATTTTTCCATGACTCAATGCAAGTTGTCAATTAAAACTAACCCAATTTATAACCCCCCTCTCCCACACACAAAAAGCTTGATATTTATTTTTTGTGGAATAGTCGTTATTTGTTTTCTGCATAAATTTTTCCCCCGCTGGTCTACTGACATTTTCATTGCAGCTTGACTGAAATAAGATTCAAGTATAATATTATAGTAATCTTACGAAGTTTCGATTTATTAATGTACATTTTAGTTTGAATTTCATAATTTGTCTTGTCTATATTTATGTTTGAATGCGTTATGTTTAAATTAGAAATTCCCTGAATTCGTGTTAATGTTGATTTGAAAATTCTTATCACGTGAGGCAAAATTTTCAAAGTAATTACGATTATTGGTTTGATTGTGCCTGGTTCAGTTTTAAAAATAATTGCTTTATATAAAAAATATCCAGCAAAATGTCCTAAAAATTATACGAAAAATATGTCCAAAAAATATCTTTTTTAATTACAAAATTCTCTAGTAAGGAAAACATATTCTGCTCTTTAATATTTTAAATATGAGTTGTTGTTTTACGGTTATTTATTTATTTATTTATTTTTGCATATACGTACTGATAAACCGCGAAAGGAAGATCCCTGGCGTCATCTGCGCATGGGTGAAAAGGACTGGTCCATTTATAAAATAGGAATGTCCGTAGTACCTAGGGATGTGTTTGTTTATGGGTATGAAAAAATTATAAACTCAATGATTGCATTTATTTTCCTTCTTTGAACGGATTTTTGAATATCTGGTTATATAAATATTTTACGATTAATTAAAAGAAAGAAAAACTGATAATATTATAAAGGGATAATTTTAGATTTCAATATAAATAGTACTCAATTAAAAATAAAAATAAAAGCTTTGTCAGTATTTTGAAATTTTTGAAGTTGAAACACTAATTTAAAAATGTCAATTATTATTTACAAACTAGTATATAACTCCGTCAAAAATGACAGAATGTGATATCAATTTAGGTACTCAATCAATGAATGCTTTGCCAGCTTCGCTGGTCACTATATTTAAAGGGGATTAATGTGCAAGTTCTACCTGACGGGACTAATGTGAAAGTTGTACCTCACTGGACTAATGTGCAAGTTGCACCGAACGAACAACCTATTTAAAGTTGGATGTTGCTTTAAATATTTGGCACTAACTTTCATTTTAAGGTACAACTTCGATATACACACACAACGATATTTGGCGATTTTTCTTTGTCGCCGTTTTGAACGATAACGATGTCGTTCTGGACTGTTTGCGATACAATATGGCAGCCTATATGTTGTTTATTTTAGATTGTGATTTTATGTTTTATGTTTTATGATTTAGATTATGATTTTATCATTTATTGTGATTTTATGATTTTTAGATTTATGATTTAGCCATAATCGCCAACAAAAAATCGCCAAATATTGTTGTGGGTGTATATTGAAGTTGTTCCCATTTTAATATTTATTATCAAAATTCTTGAAAAAATAATTAAAATTCTTCAAACAATAACTTCTCCTTCTAAAGCTTATTTATCGCAAAACTTAATGCACTACGGAGAGGTTTAATCCGAGAACTCGTACCAGACGTATAATCCATTTGTTCCAATATAAACAAACTGTTATACGGAAAAAAATAAAAGAAAACAAAGCAGGAGAATAAATGATGAAACAAGAATAATAGAAAAAATTCCACTCTCTCTTTCTTCTTCCTTTTGCTGTGTCTCCCAGCGAGTGAATGGAATCGTCCTGGCACTTTGCCAACCAGGTATCAGTGATCCGCGGGCACACAGTACGTCTTAAGGTCGATTTTCAACCATTACGAACATTTATGATGGAACTGAAATTTGAACCCGCCACCCGGAAGCAGTAGGTTAGAGTACTGACCATTTCACTCTCAGGTACGACTATTCTTTAAGATTAAAATTATTAAATATCATACACGTGTAATTTGCCTGTAACTCATAACAAGTTCTATAAAACAATCTTCTATAAAAATAAAGGTAATCATATCACTGGGAAAAAAAAACTATTTATTACTTGAATCACTTAATATTTTTGCCCATTAGAGTTTTCATTCGTTAGTAATTTATTACTTTTTGATAATGACAATAATTCATAAGCTTTGTACAATCACCATCGATGTAAATACTGATATATGGATACATATTCACTTTGTGCCTAACAAAACCAAATTTAATATGCATAGATGCACATTTCATCTAGCATTATTCTTTTTATGCTATTACATAAATACCTTCTTAATATATTGTCAAGAGTCAATAAACAAACAAACTAAAACCAATAGTTTATGAAAAGAGTTGAGTGTTTCTAAAAAATGTTTGCTTGATGAAATAATAACATTATTGGAAGAATAATAATTTAATTAGTAAAGCCCTTTGAAAGATAAGAGGTACATAAATTATACGAAAGGACAAATTGCATTTATGTTTCTTTTTAATAATTTCCTCGACCAGCTGCCTAATTACGAAGCTATCAAGTTTATGAAAAAATCTCAGTTGAACTTCATTATACTTTCATAATAGTGATACTTCTACTAATTTTGACAAAAGTTGCTATGGCTTATTCTTTTATATTAAAGAACGCATGTTTGATAGCTCGAATAAGAATATTCCTAAATATGAATTTTTAGATGTGTTAAGTGTTTTTAACACTCTCCAAAAATGTTTAAAAGTGAATATAACTTCAATTAATCTGTCTCTTTGTCACCTTTCCCCCGCTAATACTTATAGAATTCCTTAAAATTAATGTATGTTATAGAAGTTCAATATAGCATATATGTTACTAAAAATCATATAAATAGCGCAATTGATCGATACACAAGAACTTATAAAATATTTCTGATGCATTGTGGTTTAAGAGCATTATTTATGAAAAAATTAAAAAGATAAAGTATAAGAGTATGTACAATTTTCTAAATATAACTAAGCTGTAACATAATAATAAATATATTTAAAAAATATAATTTTTATTTGACACTTTATGTATTTTTTTTCTTCTTTTTACAATCAACGAGCATTTTTATTCCTTTTCTAGATGATCCACAAAAATTACTTAAAATTCATTTGCTTCTACTTGTAGTCTGTATAAATTTAATATATAAAATTAACAAACATACATGTGTCATTTTTAATACTATTTAAACACTTCTATAAAGTATTAAATTACAATACATCGCCAAAAATGATCCAACATTTTCTCTAATTCAGGTGTAGGGTCAAATATCTAGAAAACTACTGTATGAAATGTCCTAAAGCTTCAAAAATACAAAAAAAAAAAAAAAAAAGAGGTCAAATGCCAAATTTTTAATAAAAAGTTTTGTTCAAAAATAAATTAGGGACCAGAAACAAAATGAAACAAAAAGAACAAAAACGGAAAATAAGAAATTTGAGGTCAATCTATCAAAAAACGAAATGAGTGCGTTGTAGATTAATTATATTGATTCTATTAATTGTCTGTGGCTATTGCATCGGAATCGCACGTACGTTCACGAATGCATTGTATAAAAATAATTTTTTAAAAAGAAAGTTTTTCCTGGTTTATTATTATTATTTTTATTTTCTTTATGTCATGCAATGTATTCAACCCAATATAATGCTATTTTCAGGAAAATTGACAAACTATAATATAGGCGATATCTTAGGGTCAGAACATAAGCATGTTAAATATTTATTGAAATATGAGAAGTTTTACTAAATCTTGTAGAATTTTACATAGTCAAAATACAACAATTTATACTTCCATTACCCGACTACCATAGTTAATGGAAGTATTTTATTCAGTCCAAAAATTCTATATCGATTTGCTGATAAAGGGTCAACAGCGAACGCGAATTTTCCTGAAAAATGAGGATGCGTCCAATTGATTTAGCTCCCTAAAAACTCCTAATCCAAATTTTCATAAAAATTAATTTATCCTTTTCCGAGTGAACACAATTTCTGCCACATGGTGCAACTGACCGATAAAGTGTTAACATAGAAAATGAATTTTTCTGAATATGAGGATATGTTCAATCGCTTTAGTTTCCTAAAAAGCACATAGTCCGAACTTTTATCAAAATCATTATATCCATATTATATTAAAAATTTAACTTTTTTTGTAATATTTTGGCTTTGTTAAATTTAGGTTATTCCAAAAGTTAGCTTATACAATAATTGAAACATAGAATTCCATTCTTGTGCTGCCTCAATCAGCCATTTTTGGTCAAGTTTATGCATTATTTTTCCCTTTAGTTGAAGAAGAAAATATTCATGTTTTACCAATATATTTTTTTTTCTATTGATATTTTTTGTTAAAACTTTGTTTGCATCAAAATACTTCTTTATATCCCAGTTACACTGTGAAATATAAATAAGTAGTAAAATACGGGTAAAAATACAGAAAAAAAAGAAAAAAAGAAAGAAAAGAAAAGAAAACATACACAAATACATTTTTAAGCCCTCAGTCATCAAAATTACAGCATTTATTGTTAATGTGTTATAATTTTTGGCGCCCTCTTTTGACCATCGACTATCATAAATTATGATTTATGCCATAGTCCTTATATTTAGATTTATATTTAAAAAAAAAAAAAAAAAAAAATAGTGAAAATTTTTGACGGACAAAAAATTAAATTAACAATGTTAAGAGTTATTTTGTAAATTCAACAGATATTTTCTGTAGCACTGTCATGAAACTTTTAAAGAATCGACATTTTATTTATTTATTTATTTTTCAACACTAGGGGGCTCTGCCCTCTGCTCGCTCCGCTCACCAACCCGACTCACTTTACTTATTAACACATGCAGAGCTCTGCCCGCCTAATCGCTGCTTTCTTTCACCTAAAACGAATATTAATAGTGCATATTACAGGACAAAAGCAGAAAAATATTTTGGAAATTCTCATATTCAATGTCAAATTGAAATATATAATATTTATATTTTTTAATAGACGGAAATTCATAATATCTAGACCATTTTGCATTTCATCTTTAGTATATGACCCTTTTTATTTCTCTCTTGCAACCTTAGATCCGGACCGCGGTACCCTAGTCGGTAGAGCGCCGAGCTCATAATTGGAAGATTGTGGGTTCGGTTCTCGAGCTGACCAAAGACCGTCGTGTACACTAATGGTGGTTGGTGCACGTAAAATATGTCGTGGCCGCAATGTCTTCCATGTTCCCATCAAAATTATACCTCTGGGGGCCACCGAAGCGGGGGATCCATCCCCTTCGCGTAGGACCAAAACTGTTATGACATGTCTCCGGTACATCCGTATAGATGCGTCCCAGACCGTCGCCAATTATCCATAGCGCAGTAATGGGGCGACGTCAAACACAACCTACCTAATTATCTACCTACCTACAACCAGGGATCATATTTTAATTTTCCCGTGTAAGAAAATTAATTTTCCAAAAGTAGAGAAAAACAGTTGATATTTATTTTCTTTCTTTTTTACATCTATGGTTTCGGACCGCGGTACCCTAGTCGGTAAAGCGCCGAGCACGTAATTGGAAGATTGCCGATTCGATACTTGAGCCGGCGAAAGACCGTCGTGTACACAAATGGTGGCTAGTGCACATAAAATCTGTTGCGGACGCAAAGTCCTCCATGTTCCCATCCATACTATATCTCTGGGGATCACCAAAGCGGGGGGATCATCCCCTCCGTGAAGGATCAAAATTGTGATGACATGTCTCCGGGACATCTCTAGGGGTGCGTCCCAGACCGTCGCCAATTACCCATAGCGCAGTACTGGTGCGACGTTAAATCCAACTTACCTGCCTACCTACCTACCTACCTACATACAACCACGGAAAATATTTTAATTTTTCCGTGTAAAATGACTTCATGACCGAAGAACAACGTCACTGGGAGAAACTTTTTCCAAAATGGCAAATAGAGTACCTTCATAAACTTGTCGTTTTTAGTTGATAACTTCTTTAATTAAAATGATAGAAATTTCTAAACATCTTAAATGTCTACCTCGGAGTATTCGGAACACATTGATACCGCTCATGATACGAAAGACTCTGCCCTCCACTAGAAGATGCTGTCGCAGACAAAAAAAATTTGACGCCAGTGACAGTAACATTTTTTTTAGTTTTCTTTTATGAACAGACGTAAAAGTTACAAAGGTAATGGATAATGCAGCTTAGTTACAATAACAGGAATCGTATTACGTTTTTCAAAATATAAAATGCAAATTTACTAACAACTTTATATTTTCCAATTCATAAGTTATTAAATGTAAAATTTTAAGGCAAATTTTTTGAGCTATGGAATTAGGCGTACGATGAATGCCTACCTTAGGGAATAATCTTTCTAAGGAATTCTAGAGCACATTCCAATGAAATTTTGAGATACGATCAGTGCGATCTGGGTTGATTGATTCATAATAAAAGAGCTAATATTGAATGATAAGAACATGCACAAAATATTATATAAAATAAAATTTATTATTTTACACTCAATGCTACCTGTATGATTTCCTTTACCTGCTTTATTTAAAAATAATACATGTTTTATAATTCTTTATAATTTTCCCACTTCTTTAAATATATTTTAGCTGTGTTATAGTTACCTTATCCTACTATACAAGTTCAAACACCTTATAACTCAGACATAATGTTCCATTCTTGTATAGCCCCAAGCAATCAGTCTTATTCAAGTTTATGAATCCATTTTCTCTTAAGATGAAGAATAAATTATCCTTGTTTCACCAGCATTTTTCTATTGATATTTTTTGATTAAAACTTGTTTGCCTCAAAACGTTTCTTTTCATCTCTGTGAAACAAAGGTTTGTACATTCATTAATATTAAAATTTGTCTTTCATTATTGGCGAAGAAATTGCATCCAAATAGTTCTTATTAATATTTTCACCAACCAATTGCTATTCAGAATAAACCATTCATGAGAGGCTTATTTACAGTCACTTTAATCTGAATACGTTCTCTCATACTTATTATGTAAATTTACCAAGAAATTCACATTCTATGAATCATTAAAATGCTCACACAGTAAATCATAAAAATATCCAGAAGTCTTTATATATCAAATAACATTTTTACTTTTAATGGAAACACCATTATATTTAAAATGTCATATTTATTTAAATAGATCTTAGTTTTCTTTGTTCAATATCATAAATTTCCATCACACACGGTACAGTTTCCTTGCAACATAATTTAAATTACGTGTGCAGTTGTTAAATTTATAATGATAATAACGACTTTTATTTCTTAAAGAAACTTTCTAAAAATATTTCAGATTAAATTATTTAAAGAAATCGTGAAATTTTAAGACAAGGTAAAATATTACATAGATAACTTGACATAAAACATGAATAAAAAATTGAGTATAAAATTCCTGCTGATAATATAACAATAAAAATACAAATCGCATATTTCAACATCTTCATTCAAAAAGCCTCGGTAAATTATGCTAAAAACATTCTACGAATTTCTACTGCCTTTTTATATAAACTACATACAGGTATAAATTTCATATGATTTATAATTTTTAAAATAACACCCTCTATTTTTTATTAGATTTGTAGAAATTTTAATATGCATGTGGGAAATTAGAACTTCTTACACCCGGAATTTATTTTATATTTTTTAGCTATACTTTTCTTAAAACGCAGTGTTGTAAAAAATAATTTGTGCTTTCATGATATACAATCGAACTGTGTATATGAAACATAATTATACAATATACTCAGTTTAATATATATATATATATTTCCCAACATAAATACATACTGGTGGATCTGCAGTTCAGGAGTCTCAACGTCTTATTTATATCATTCATTACATATAAAATCATTTTTACTCATTATATAGTATTTAAAATAATTCTATATATGATTAACTCACTACATAACTAGATCTGATTATGAGGGGGCTAGTGTACCTCTCCACCCTTCTTTGTATTTCGGCTGTTCATATCTATCTGTATATATGTGTATACGTGTATTTCCTTGTAACTCATAGCCTTTTGTTGATTTCTTTTAACTAATAAACACTTGTACCGAATTTAATGCAAAATGATTGCTTAAATTATCGGAATTATTTCGTGTAGCCCTTTGAACTAATTATCTATTCTACGTCGACCCTTTTTCGAAAATACCTTGTTTCTTAACATTCTATTAATGTTTGTTTATTTAATTAAGTTTAATAAAGTGTAATCATGTTAAAATGCACTTATAAGATATCGTACCGTCTGTAGACCGTAATGGTAGAAAATTCTTTTGAGTGTCCCTGTACACGGGTCACACTAGCTATACACACTGATAAAAAGTATAAACTAATTCATTGGAACACATACTTATTGAACCAAATTTAATATCACTGGTGGTAACAGAATGTCATCACAATTCTTTTGTCTGATCCTCTTAATAAATTATTTAGTCTATACGTATCTTCTTTCCACAGAAAACATGCATTCAAGCATCTTAATAATGTGTGTTAACTCTATATTGTTGAGCGCTGCATAAACGCGGTAAAATGAGCTTGATGAAAATCTAGCCATGGGCTCTAAAGTCGTTAAATTCTCTTCTACGTCCTTACCAACGAGCCATAAACATTATATAAACCACTAAAAAATATACAACTTTTTCTGTATAGCTCATGCATGATTATTAGAAATTTGAGATAATTTGGATGATTACGTGACATTGTCGAAACACTTTTGTGAGATCCTGTAGATTAATTTTATGTCTAAGCAACATTTTCTATAGAAAACATGCCTATAAACATCTCAATAAAGCATGTTAATTTCATTTTGTTGAATGCAGCGTGACTATGTTAAAATGAGTTTAAATGAAATCCTTATCACAGGCCGTAATGATGCGAAAATCTTTGGTGTGTCCCTGTACACGATCTATAAGCAATATAGGCTCCAAAATATATACAGATATGTCTGTATAGCACCTGAACATGTTTACCAATTTTCAAAACAATCCAAGGGTTTTTGACATTGCTATTGCCCCACATACAAATTCTGCCCATAGGCCGTAATGATATGAAAAACTTTGGTGTGTCCCTGTACACGAACTACAAACAGAATACACACGCAAAACTATTCAGTTATTTCTGTGTGGTTAATGAACATGTTTACCAAATTGCAAGTCAATAGAGTGATTTTTGTGGCCGCTATCTTGAGACAGACAGACACACAGAAATAACCCAAAAACTTTTTGTTTACACATGGAGGTCTCCTCTGACGTTTCGTGAAATGAAAATGATATCAACTTTGCAATCTGAACTATAGTTCGACCACGTTTTCTACGACTAGCAGTGAGGCCGAGTCAAAAAGTTTAGAGGGTTGCAAAATTGGCCGAGAGATAGTTATTTGGCCAACATCCAGTTATTCGGTGTTCCCTTATCGCTTGTTTTCTCTCAGTCACCCCTATTTTAACACTGGACTCGTTCAATCCGCACTTGCGCAGAGGCTTCCATGGTCGCAAGTTATGTGGTTAAAGAATAGGTGGGTTGGTTGGGTTGAGTTTGGTGTCGTACTAGTTCTGCGCTATCGGGCAATTGGCGGAGATTTGGGACTCACCCTTACGGATGTTTTGGTGACATGCCATCACAATTTTGATCCTCCATGGAGGGGACTATCTGAACTAGGAAAATATAAATATAAATATGTTTAGATTTCTTTAATAGAAAAAATAATTTAAATAAAAAATAATGTTTGAAGTACTTTTTATGACTTTATAATTGAAGTTAATTTTTATCTACAATTCCAAAATATTTCTATAAAAACACAATTACACTTTATAAATTATACAGAACATTATTTAAAATTAAACACAGGTGGAAATCATTTTTCTTAATATTACCCATAATCATACATGCGCACATTTGCATAGAAATAAAGTCCGTACTATCTAAATTTAGAAAAGACGAAATCAAGACAAGATCAGAATAAATATATATTACTTCTTTTTTATTATAAAAAAATAATGAGGTACATAATCTTTTTAAATAAAGGAATCGAATATTTTTCTAATTTTAAAAGAGTTAGTGAACATTTTTAAAATCTTAATGGGAAAGTGTTTTAAAAGAAAGTACCTTTCTTTTTCTTTTCTGTTTGTAATACTTGAGATGGAATACGTGATAATCGTAAACTTTTTTTTGCCACTTGTTAGATCATGGCCCTCGAGGCCCCTTTTACTCTTTTTTAGTTCTAATGCTGATATGTTATACATATGTATGTGATTCAACACTTACACTTAAATACATATACATGATCAGATTTTTTTTAGTTACAAAACAACTTCGCACGTGCAGTTGTTGACAAATATTGGCTGGTTTGTTTGTTTTTAAATCAATATTTGAAAGCGTGACCTCTGAAATGGTGGTTGTGGTAAATAATTTATTTTAAATTCGTTTAAAAAAAAAAAAGTTTTGTGTATAAAATCATTTCTTATTTATCGAATTACGTTGAATGTAATAATTACTAACTCTTAATTCGATTAGTACTACGATGCTAAGGAGAAATCGTTAGAATATTTGATAACGCTAAATTTAACTTTTTAACTCTGAGTGAATTTCATTTGTGTTATTAAAATACTTTTAATATGGTATAAAATGTCATATAATGAATTGTGGTAAAATTTAAATTTGAATCTATATGCATTAAAATTAAAAAATAACCAGCAAATAATTATAGTCACCAAGATCTTTATAAAAGTTGCTGTAATATTTCATATATATATATGTATATATATATATAAATATATAATTTATAAAGAAAATTTTGGTGGTACAACCTTGAAAAAAAAAATACTTTAGAAATGTTTTCTTCTAATTACCTCAACGTCATTAAAAAAAAAGAAAGAAAAAAGAACAGCTAAAAAGGTAAAGAAAAATCGAATGTCTTCTTCAGAACTTTTGCTGCCAGGTATGCCCCATAGAACTATTTTCATTACTGAAATAAAATCTCGTGAAAATGTAAGTGCAATTAAATTTAAAGATATTTGTTCTTTAAGTACGTAAAATGGGAATTTTCCGTAAACAAATAGTAAAATTTCTAGGCTGTTTTTCAATGTACTGAAGTATTTTAAACGTTTCTTCTTCAGTTACATATAATAAAACATAAAACAAAATATTATAAAAAGTAAAAAGAAAATGTTGGTGGTAAATTTTTGAAACAAAAATAACTTTAGAAATATTTTCTTCTAATTAATTTATCGTTATAATATATATATATCGCTTTAAATAAAATGTTTTCTTTTTCTTTGGCAGTTTAGCTGCCAGGTATGTCCCATAAAAGTACTTTCATTCCTTCGCAAAAAAAGAAAAAAAAAAGTGTTAGCCATAGATTTACACAAAAAATATTATAGAAATGCAAGTGCAATCTAAACTTACAATTTTTTCCCCCTTTAATTACGAAAATGGTAATTTTTCGTAACAAGATAGCAAAATTCCATGGTTATTTTTCAGTATAGTGAAGCATTTTAAACATTTTTACTTAAGTTACATTGCAAATTTATTTTTTTAAACTGCTCTTCAAAACTGCATATCTTCCACGTGATGCTGATAAATCTTTAAAAGTAAAAATAATGAAAAAGTAATATTTTTCAAAGTAACATTAAATAATTTTCCCCTAAATTCTTTATAGTATCCCTTATGGTAGTCATGTTTTTTCAATCCAATAAGATGACGTAGCGTTTGAAATAAAATTACAAGTACGTTGAAATTTTTCAGTCATTTTTAATAAAATGCATATCTAATTGACTTCACTGGATATATTTCATTGATTTAATATTAAAATGTATGCGTAAGTTGAAAAGTTCTAAATTCCCCTCACAAACGGACATTTTAAAATTGCATATAGAATCAATAGTGTAACGTCTCGGTAACGTATATAATAAATATTTAAACTTACTTTGCTTGTGATTGTTTTCCCATTTTTAAAGAACGTAAACAACCTTTAAAACTCAATCTGTAACGACAGTAGTTTTAAAATAATGCATGTGTAATATATATTGTCATATGATTAACAGAAAAAAAAAAACATAGAATATTGATTTTTAAATAATTAATCTTTATTGAATATACATATTTTTTAATTATTTCTTTAAAAAAAAAATGAGTTTTGAGAATTACGAATCAAAATATAAATTGTTTATTAAACAATGTTAAAATTTCATTAAAAAAAATGTTCGTATAACATTTCCTGAAACTCTTAAGTTGTGATATATGTTATGTGTATGGTAATTCACAATATTATAACACTGTTTGCGCTGATTTTTATTAAAATAACTCAAAACGTTTAAAATTTAGTAACATTTTATCTGAATTTTAAGTTTAAATAAGACATTAACTTTTAATTTTATTAATAAGAGAATAAAAACAGGAAAATTTCAATCAGAATTTTAATAAGAGAAAATACTATATTTTGTTTTATTAGAAATAGTATTACATTTAAATAAATCTGTTGTAGATGAAATTTCATCGTATATTAATAAAACAGCATCATATATCACAATAACAAATTTTCACAAATTTTGAAAATGCAATTTCCATATAACGCCATGAATGGAACTGAATATTTTTGTGCGGCCCTATAAATCTTACTCTAAACATTTTTGCATTGTATACATATAAAATACTTTTTTTTTTAAATTATTGTGCATACGAATGATAAACGTTAATTTCCTTACGATTCGTACAAAATAAAAGTATTAAAATTTGATTTATAAAAATAATTCACACAGAAAGCAATGCTTTGGAATTTTTTCGGTAATCAATGTACATAAACCAGCGGTGGTATTTTTTCGCACCACAGTATTTTATCACAATATTTTATGATAATATTGTGATTAGCAAAATTTGTGATTGAATCAAAAAATTCAATTTTGTGATTATATAAAATAACATTGTATAATCACAAAATCCTATTTTACATTAGCCAGACATAACATTCTATAAATTATGGAAGTCTTACAGAGAGTGTAACTGTGCAAGAAAAATTCAATGCATATTCCTATAATCAATAACATATTCCAAAAATGTACACAACCTTGCATTCAGAGAGAATCTTCCTCTCCTTTTGTACTAGAGTATCTTGAAAATATTCAATCATACTTTATACTTTTTTTGTAATTGGGAAGACCTGAATTTTCAGATATCAGATAAAATATCAGTATCCCAGTCCAATCTCGAAGAGGTACTTTAAAATACCTCACGAAGTTTTGATCAAAATGTGTACTTTTTTTTTTTTCATCTTCTATTTTTTAAGGCACTACATATATGAAATATGTTCTAGAATGAAAAGGCTGAGAAGAATGAAAAGTAGATATACTTACGAGGGCAATAAATAAGTAACATTTACTTACTGTGTTTTCCAGTTGATATGACGCAGTTTCCAAGTAGTAATCTCTATTTAAAGTTGAGAAAATATCATATACCGTTTCCTTTTGGATGAACATCATACACTGGATCATATATTAATCAAAGTAAGAATTTAGTATATGATAGAGCATTGATATAGAGAATATTTCGTTTTCAATACAATACAATACAATAAAAGCATACTTAATATTCAATATCAATAACTATAAAACTTTTTAATTAAAAAATAACTTTAAATTTGTTTATAAGGATGCCATTTTTAGATACTAGACTGATTTAATCGAAACAAAACTTTTCCATTCGTAGTGACAAATTTTGATTTTTTTTTTTTTAATTAGTGAGAGCTTTAACTATTGAACATTAATATTCTTTATTTAATATGGCATAAAAAAAATCTTATTAATGAAAGCGAAATGGCCTCTGCCTGTCAGTTATCTACAGAAAAATTTACAGGTATGACATTTAGCACACGGACAGTTTCTAACGTCTGCGTGAGCACCTCGAAGTCAAGTCATTTTTACTTTCCGAACACTATAGTGAGGAAAGTATTGTAATCATGTCAAAAATCCGAATTCGAGATTTTGATGTTTCTATACGTTTTGAGGTCCCCTGAGTCCGTTTTCACTATTTTTACGATGATGTATGTATGTGTGTGTGTATGTGTGTATGTGTGTATGTGTGTATGTTTGTGAACACGCTAGCGTCTAAAGGCTTTGTTCGATTAACCTGAAAGTTGGTACGTATATTGTAAGTCACCATAGTACGAACCCTATAGATTTTGGTGAATCTAGCACTTATAGTTTTTTTACAGGGACACAAAGAAAAATTCTTTATCATTATGGCCTATGGGACCAAAATCTTAAAAGTGCGATAGCATCTAAACGCCTTATTCAATTGAGCAAAAATTTTATACCCATATTATAGGTCACAGATACTCAATCTGTATAGATTTTGGAGAATCTAGCACTTATAGTTTTTTTACAGGGACACAAAGAAAAATTCTTTATCATTAAGGCCAATGGGGCCAAATTTTTAAAAGTGTGATAGCGTCTAAACGCCTTATTAATCTGAGCAAAAAAATTGTACACATGTTATAGGTCGCATTTGCACCAACTGTATAGATTTTGGTGAATCTAGCACTACAGTTTTTTTACAGGGACACAAAGAAAAATTCTTTATCATTATGGCCTATGAGACCAAATTTTTAAAAGTGCGATAGCATCTAAACGCCTTATTCAATTGAGCTGAAAATTTGTATGAATATTATAAATCACTGTTGCACTAACTATAAGCATTTTGGTGAATCTAGCATCTATAGATTTTTACAGGGACAAAACGAAAAATTCTTTATCATTATGATCTAAGGGCTCAAAGTTCAGTAGCGTTAAATAAAACCTCGTGTGATATATGGAGAAAAAAACACTCTATTATGGTTTTCTCTCTTTTGTTTGTTTAGCAATTCCTCTTTCTTTATTTTACCTACAAAACTGTTAGTTACTCAATGTTCGGAAAGTCGAGTGGAGTCACTCCAGATTTTTTTTATTTTTAATTAGTAAGAAAGTTATTAATTAAAACTTATTGTTGTATTTAACTCTGTTAAATTTCTTGACTTTTTTTTTTTTTTTTTTTTTTTTTTTTTCATTGTAATTTCAGCTTGTTGCCAAAAAAATGTAACATTTATAATTTTTTATTTCATTTATTTATTTTTTAACGTACAAAGAAACATTTCTGTACACAATATTTTTTTTTAATTTGGTGGCAAACAACCACACGAATTCCATTACCCACTATTACACGTATTACATGCATTTATTGGAGATAATGAGATCAGAAGATATAAAAGTGACCTAAAGAAGTAGAAACCTAATATTTTTCCGGTAAGAGAAACTTTATACATATGTAAAGACATATAAAACGAAGCTTACATACTAGTGGATCTGCAGATCAGGAGCCTCAACGTCCTATTTGCATCAGACATTATTCAATAGGTCATTTTTATTTATTCATTATTATATAATAGTATATATTGATTCGATCGACTTATTACCATAATCAGATACATTCCTGAGGGGGGCTGCCGCCCCCCTCAACCCCCTGCTTTATCTCTCTTTTTATACCTATTTGTATATCATATAAAGTGTTACGGAATTGTAAGTAATTGCATTTATTTTTGTATAAATTTTTTCAAAGATGCTTAGAAAGTCGATAAAATGCTAATTTTGTGCATTTCTGGTCGTTTTAACGTTAAAATAGCCTAATTTCCCTTTAAAAACGCATTAAAAAGCTCCAATAAGGGAAGAAATGGATTTGGCACCAAATTTGGTGACTGTTTCCATCCTTGGCGATTTTATTTGGCGACCTTGGGGAGAAAGTCCTTATTAGGGATATACCAAATATGGAAGCTCTAATCTCATTGGCTGATGAGATACGAGAATTTTCCAGAAAAGTCTGTGTTCGATAGAATAGTATAAAAGGAGCATTTTTTTAGCCAAGGCGGCCAATCTCAGATCTGTGTCAGTTTCGTCAAATGCTTGCTTTGCTTTGAGCCTCTTTGAATGAGACTTGCTGTATGTGTTATTGATAAACAGTTTGTAATGTTGTTTTGCTGTTAACGGCTGTTGTTTAAGCTATGTTTACTGATTGAATTGAAGGATACTTGGTTTATAGACCTGTATTTTTCTGGAACTTTCTGTGAATAAATCACTGAATTTATGTAAGTTTCGCCTTTCGTTCTCGGACAACTTACGAACCCCCAAGTACGAAACAATATGTATTCTTAATAAACGACGGTCTTGTATTATTTCCCTGAAATTCATAAATACCAAATTTCATAACTATCAAATTTCATACAAAAAAAATTACATAGCACCTTTAAACTAATTATCAATTATCTGCCCACAATTTTCAACAGGAAAACAGGCTTTTAAAATTCTAATAAAATTTCATTACATTTGATGGGGATGTAACCATGTTAAAATACACTTTTAAGAAATACCGACTATAGACCGTAATAGTACGAAATTCCTTTATGTATCCCGGAAAAGTAGCCACAGTCATTATAAACGCCAATAATAAGAATAAACCTAATTAATTATAGCTCATTATTTTTTCAAACTAATTTGACATCATTTGGATGATTACAGTACATACTCGGAATTATTTTGAGTGGTCCCATAAATTATTTAGTCTATACATAACATTTTTTAAGAGTAAACAAGATTTTAAGCATCTTTATAATGTATGTTAACTTTATTAAGTTCAATTCAGCATAAACGCATTAAAGTGCGCGCTTAAATTAAAAATTTGTCCATAGGCTCTAATGTTACGAAATTCTTTCGCGTGTCTTTGTAAACGAACCATAAACATTGTATACACCAGTAAAAACTATTCAGCTTATTTTGCGTTTAAAATTAATAATTGTTCCAAATGTAACATAGTTTGGATGACTACGTGACATTGTCAGAACACTTTTGTAAGGTCCTGTTCATTAATTAGAAAGCTTAAGAGCACATATTTTCTTCAAACAACATAAGTTTAAGCATCTTATTCACGTACGCTAGTTTCATTTTCTTCATTGCAAAGTAATGATATTAAAATGCGTTTAAACGAAATTCACCCCATACGTCGTAATGTTAAGAATTTTGGCGTGTCCCTGTACACAGTTTATAAAAAATATAGCAATAAAAATTATACAGCTGCTTATATGCAAAGCTGGAACGTGTGCGCCATATTGCAAGTCAATCGAAGGATTTTTGCGGCCGCTATTGCGGTACATACAAATTCTTCCCATAGGCCGTAAAGATAAGAAAAACTTTGGCGTGTCCCTGTACACGAACGACAAATGGAATACACACCTAACACTATACAGCTAATTCCGTTGGGCTCATGAATATGTGTACCGAATTGCAAGTCAATAGCGTTATTTTGGGGGCCGCTATCGAGGTACATACAATATCTTCCTATAGGCCGTAATGATTAAAAAACTTTGGCGTGTCACTGTACACGAACTACAAATGTAATGCACACCCAAAACTATACAGCTAATTTCGTGGGGATCATGAACATGTGTACAAAATTTCAAGTCAATAGCGTGATTTTTCGGCCGCTATCGCACGACAGACAGACAGACGGACAGACAGAACCCAAAATCCTTTTGAGTCTCAACAGAGGGCCTCCATTCACGTTTCGGCAAAAATTGGAAGTCAATAGCTTGATTTTTGCAGTGGCTATCGCGGTACATACAGATTCTTCCCGTAGGCCGTAATAATAGAAAATCTTTGGCGTGTCCCTGTACATGAACTACAAATGGAATACACACCTAAAACTATACAGCTCATTCCGTTGGGCTCATGAACATGTGTACCAAATTGCAAGTCAATAGCGTGATTTTTGTGGCCGCTATCGCGGTACATACAAATTTCTCCCATAGGCCGTAATGATAAAAAAAAAATTAGCGTGTCCCTGTATATGAACTACAAATGGAATACATACCAAAAACTATACAGCTGATTTCGTGGGGCTCATGAACATGTGTACCAAATTTCAAGTCAATAGCGCTAATTTTGCGGCCGCTATCGCGCGACAGACAGACAGACAGACAGACAGAAACACACACAGACACAGCCCAAAACCGTTTTGAGTCTCAACAGAGAGCCTCCACTGACGTTTCGGCAATAACGAGGTAAAAAAAAAAGAAAAAAAAAAGGTTAGAGTTAATTTTTCAAACACCAATTTAAAAAATCTAAAACTGACCTACCTAAACAGGACGGCTGTTAATTTCTTTCTCTAATATCTACGGGATACATAAGAAAGAAATGGATAGATAACAATTTTCAAGAAAATCGTTAGACCCGTTTTTGAGATACCAACTTTTAGCAAAACTCAATTATTGACAGGAAAACAATAATTACATACAAAAGACATTTAAAAGTGATTTAATATGGCGAGTTTGAAAACAATCCGTACAGCCATTTTTAAAGGAACGCCCTTGCGAGACCTGACATTGAGCTATTTATACAGACGCCAATAAATTTTCCTAAACTAACCAACTATTCGAAAGGACATTTAATAGAGTGTTTATATAGCAAATTTGAAGAAAATCGTTTGAGCCGTTTTTGAGATACGGACTTACGGTGCCACTTCCGGTTTCCGATGTTTCACTTTCGATTTTTCAATTTCCACCAAAATTTGGACAATACATCTGTACACCAGACTTGTTCCAATTCTAAAGTTTCGTAGTTCTATCTTTATTAGTTTCCGAGATATAATAGCCAGAAGATTCCCCACACACATACACACTGACCGATTGACAAACACCACTTTTTCGGACTCAGAGGACCTTAAAACGTGTAAATGAGGTGAAATCTCGATATCGAATTTTCAGACCGAATACAATACTTCCATTACCTACGGTAGTAGAGCAATGGAAGTAAAAATGTGGAAAATCAAATCTGCATCATCAAAGATGTTTGATAAAACTGACGTCATAACGTTTTAAATATTTTTATTTATTGATATTTAAAATATTAATTTCATTTAATCAAATAACCTTAAGTGTATATATATATATTTTTTTTTTCTTGATTTTATTGTTCACAAAGTAATGTGGGTGCAGCTTTAGTATAAAGTCCCCACGGCGGCTTTTAATATTTATTATCATTTTGGAGATGAATAAAAATAGGTATTGCAATTGCATAAGTAAATACCTTGGCAAGAAACGTCCGAGCTATTATTAAAATTTGAAAATCCGTCAGCTTTGCAATTTGAATCCATCATAATGGGCATCCTATAGAATAGCTGTTCTGTAATGTGAATACATATTTAGTTTATTTTAATAGCTTATTAATAAAACCGAAATAGCGTCCGTCTTTCCTTTTGTCAGCTGTCTCCAAATAAACGTACCGCACTTATAGATGTGAAATTCTGCACAAACATAACGCGGAATATCAACGCGTGCAATTTGAAGCCGAATTTTCAACTTTTTGAAATGGAAGCAAATTATTACTTAAAATGTATTAAACTATCGAGATTTTTTACGAAAATTTTCACCAAGAAATTTCACAATCGGAAAGGTTCTGCAGTTTCTTCATCAATGAGCTATGAGGTGATATAAAATGTCCTCTTTCCATTTCCAACAGTGCGTTTACCAATAGATTATTATTATTATTATTATTATTATTATTATTAAATCAAATAAAATTTTATAACGTATTGTAGCACTAAATTTGGAGTGGAATTTGTATCATTTTATTGTCGACCTATTAAATAAAATAAAATATAAGAAGTTACTTGATAGTAAATACTATGCATAGTCTGTATAGTGCTGGTTAAAGTAAACGAGGGCAAAAACGCTTCTGAAAGCAGTGGGGAGCCGAGGCAAGTTTTTGAGCGATTTCAATGGGTATATATTTTTTATTTATTTATTTTTTAATATAAAGTGAAAATAGGGATCCTTTTATTATTATTATTGTTATTTATTTATTTAAATATAGTGACCAGCGTCGCGGGAGAAGCCTGCTAGTAAATAAATAAAAAAATAAAAATGGGTATTTTTAATAATATATTTTAACTTAAGATTTAAATATATTAATATTAATATTAATAACTGTACATTTACTTATATAACACGCAATTATTACATGCGGTATTGATTAAAAAATAAACTAGACAAAAGGCATCTAACATAAATTATTATTTAAAAAAAATAGAAAATTTCTGAATATATCATTTGTAGAATCTCATATTTCGAATGGTAATAATGATAATAATAATAACATCTATAATAATAATGAATTTTATGTGCTTTTATTTTTACACAACTTTCCTAAATATTGATTTAAGGAAATGGTTTAATAATTTTGAAAGTATTAAAAAAAATAAAGATCCAGAAGAACTAATTTACATAAAAGATTTAAGGATTTTTTTCAGAATATATGTCAAGAAATTTCTTTACATATTACGAAACACGCCAAAGAAATTAAAACATAATAATAATGCTATGTTTCTAAAATTTTTCAACCACTATTTGCGAATTGTAATTTTTATAATGGTTTATTGTTGAAAACTACTATAAAACTTTCAAATTAATACTATTAAAATTAAATTAAAAATGATCAACAAAATTAAAAGATCAAAATTGTCAATAACGTCGTTTTTCCTTTCATTTTAATTATTTATTTAAGAAGTTCATTTTTTTATTACTACTTTATGTACTTTTAGTTATAAGATTTGAATAAATTCTACCACATAACCAAATTGCCAAGTATATGATCGAGTAAGGCAATATTCATTTGCCAAGAGAAAGTAAAATAAAATAAAACTAATAAAGTAAATAATGCATTTAATACTAGATCATTAAGAGATTTAAGTTTTTATTTTATTTTAATTGTTCAGTTAATGAATTTCATGTTAAATATTTAGGAAACTTTTTTGAAGCAATCAAAATTCCTTAACATCATAATAGCTTTTTGTTCTTAAATACTTTTTTATTATTTAAAAACGCATTTTGAATAGTGAAGAGATTCATAAGATTTATCAGATACTCTATGCATTTTATACAATTATATAGTATATTTGTACGGGAAAAAAAAAAAAGTAAAATGCTTTTGCAAAACACACTGTAAAAAAGAGGTTCTTAAAAATAAGCATATATTGTATCAAAATAGCTCCGAAACAATATATACTTAAATTTGAAAACCCATGACATACATTGAGTACATTGACGTGTCAAACATGGGGATATTGGGATTCTTATTGGTCAACCCATTTTTAAGCATGTCAATATACTCAAAAATGAGTACATGGGTTTTAAAATTTAAGTATATAATGTTTCAGAGCTATTTTGAGACAATATATACTTATTTTTAAGATTCTATTTTTTTACAGTGCACGACACATGGTTTAAAAAACACATATATATTAAATTAAATTAAAAATAAATAAATAAAAAATAATTAAACATGCATAACTTGTAAAACTTTTAAGTACGAGAGAAATAAAAACCTCGAAAAATTAGGGCATCTAAAGATTAATCTATTAATCATTAAATATGACTAAAACACGCCTAGTAAAACGTGCCAATTAACCTTGTACAGTTGTTAGGAATATTTTTTTTTT
This sequence comes from Salticus scenicus, assembly GCA_963930645.1. NCBI lineage: Eukaryota > Metazoa > Arthropoda > Arachnida > Araneae > Salticidae > Salticus > Salticus scenicus. The sequence goes on from OZ005649.1 coordinate 104,681,961, forward strand.
AATTTATTAACGAAGTTAAAAACATCAAAGCATTTTATTAATGTTATCTACTACAAGCTAGGGAAAAAAGAAATAAGCGAAATTTTTCGAATTATTATCTCATATAAATTTTTTCTATGCACTTTAAAAACTGCTATTAATCATAGCCACTTTAAGCAGCCAACTTTCTTTAATATTACAAAAAAATACTTATTTCAAGAGGTGGTGCTTATGCATTTTTAAGGTGAATAGACGGATACTAACATACACCCTCTCGTACCAAATACAGTTATAGACCTTCCCTGTAATCCTATTCATTCATGCGTAACGCTTTTATGGAAAGTTCCCAGATGTTACATTTATGACTTGTTTGCCAGACATTACGTTTCTTTTTTCTGTCAGCATCACTTTATATGAGGCATAACCCCGACCACCATGAAGATCGTTAACTTATTTGCGGCTCGGTGTAAATATTATTGAGGTTTAGCGTATCTTTATGGTCCAGTTTCAAAATGTGCAATTACTAAAAAAAAAAAAAAAAAAAAAAAGTCATAAAGTAGTAGTATATATTGAAGCATCTGCCTTAGCTGGGAATTTTAATGAATACACTAATTTAATTTTTTCTCAAGTGTTTTATTAAATAACAAAATGTCCATATAAATAATATTATACAAAATACATCTTAAAACAGGAGAGAGGAAAAAGGAATGGATTTCTTAACTAGGGGATCTATAGTATCCTATCTAGCTTTGTACAGCGTTGTAAAACAGTCGCTAATTAAGCAGGTCTATAAAAATGAAGTTGATAAAATTTGATTTGATTATTTTAGCTGATCTTCATGTTTCTTGATGTGATGAAACTGAAAATTCATCCCATTTTTCTCTATCACATATAGATTTTTGCCAATACATGGTAATTACCGACACAAATTTTTACATATACCATCATATAAGTAGGTTCGTTGGTTGGTTGGTATGATTTTACGCCACACTAGTGCTGCGCTTTTACAACAATAGGTATATTAACTAATCATGGAAACACACTATAAAACTTACCATACAATTATATTGGTGGAAAAGTAATTGAAGAAATTGTATAGGTAGGCACTTTGTATTGGCAAAAATCTGTACGTGATAGAGAAAAACTGGATTCATTTTCTGTCTCAGTGCAGCAAAAAACATAAAGATCAGCCAAAATTTTACATGTCGACCTGTGTTATTTTGAGATCAACAATAATCGAATTGTGTATTAAATTATGCGAATAACCGCACATACGGCGGGGTAGTTAGCGTATCTGATTCCCACACAATAGGTACCAGGTTCGAGTCCCGGACAAGGGTGGGTTATATCTATTATGAGTAGCAGCGGCCATTCTTAGGGTGTTCCTTCAGAAATGACCATCAATTCGATGACTCCTTCTCCCCCCGTCAATGCTTAGTAGCAAGTGGCGCACCAATGGGGAAAATAAATAAATAAATAAATAATAATAACACAATGGTCGAATTCTAATCCGCAACTACCTCCACTGCTCTACAAAATTGGTACTATGCATTTTTCTCTTGCTTTCATTGGACAAAATTGTAAAAACTGAACTTTGTATATTTCACAGAAATTAAAATCCCGTGATATATTAAGGTAAACTTGAACTTCCTTCGTTTCGAGATGATAAGAGGATTATATTTTAGCATTTCGTAAAGGATTACGAACTCTAATCTCGAAAACTTACATAGTTTGTATGATTTAAAGGCTCATTAGCTTGAGAAAATTTCTTACTTTAGTCAAAAACAATTCGATTGAAGTAGATATTTTATCTATGAGCGTAATGGCCAAATATAGAATTATGTCCCATTACTTTAAAATATAACAGTCACATATATGCAGGCTGCTTTGTAGAAAAATATATTTAGTAAATTTTGTCTTTCAACTTTCAAAAATGAGGTTTTTTTTTTTTTTTTTTAAGTTTTTTTTTTCAGAATTTTTTAATTTTTTAATTTTTTTATTTATTTATTTATTATTATTATTATTTTTTTTTTTTTTTTTTTTGGGGGGGGGGGGGGTGAAGCATACTTGGTTCTTACATTTTGTACAGTTGGATTTAATTTAATGTGCATGCTCCTTCCGTCTGAACCATGGGTAGTGTATATTTAAAATTTACAAAAAATAAACAAATAAATAAAATAAAATAGAAAAATAGTAGACGTGTGAAATAGGTGATAAATTGGAATTTGTAATCACTGAAATTTATATGACACCGCAATTTTGTCGATCAACAGATTACGAGAGAACGATCTATACTTTTCATTAACTACCACATTCCATTGCTTTCCAGAACCAATGATATCATCTCTTTTCATGAAAATTTTGAATCTTGCAATCCTGAGCAAAATTCTTAGAATTTTTTGGTTTTATGCATGTCTTTATATAAAGATTATGTAATTATTATTTTTTGATTATGTAATATTATTATTTTTTGGAAAGGGGGGGGGGAGTAAGGCTAAAACATATATATCGATTTAACTTTGTGTGGTAACCATTCTATATTTCCCTGTGTATTTCATTCATTTGTTATAGAATAAAAACAATTCCCCCATAGAGATCAAGCATTTTTCCATTCAATGCAAGTGTAAAAATTAGAATGTTGTAATTTTTCCTGAAGTTAGTTATTACAATATCACAGTACTAGTGCGAAGTTAAACCCAATAAATCAACCAACCTGAAGTAAGTTGTAAAAACCATTCAGGGTCACGTGTGAAGTATTTCAAGACGCCACATTGATAATGTCCATTTGTTGAGTATAACACCAGAATCATGAAATTTAATCTGATATCAGAATTAAGTAAAATTTGTTAATACAGCAGAATTTCTTCTATGTTAAAATATCCAGACTTAAGCATTTTTGGTTAATTGAAATTCCATAGGGTTTTTCATATAAATGGGAAATAACCATTTTCGCAAAGGGAAACACACAAACGAGAAACAATATGACGTCAAATCATTAGTGAAATCTTAGAGGAAATCATGGCCGAAGTTTGTTTTTGGAGGAGTTGACTCTGATATATCCAATATATATATATATGGTGATTCAAATCTACTAATTCATGAAATGTTCAAACTGTTGACATCTAATGTTTAAGTCAAAATCCGATTTTGTCCAAGGACTGGCAAACGAGACCTTACTGATAAGAAAATTGTTACAGCAATCGATAAAGAACATATTATTGAAGAAGATGAGCTCGAAAATACAGAAAATTTCAGTATTTCACATTCTTAAGCTAAAAAAAAAATTCGATAAAATACTCCGGTAAGTTTAAGTAGAAGATGATGTCATCATTTTCAATGATCCCTTGTTTAAAGGAGAAGTACGGTGAGGCTTCTTTGAAACGATCCAAAAACGAACAGCGAGGATATATAATTTCCCATTTTGTTAAATAATGTAAATATTTTGTAAGCAATTCATGTTTAATTCTTTTCATTGCTTTATATTTAGTTCGTACACTTTGCATTAAATTTTCAATTTGTTGATGAATTTTATATGTTTTAATTTTGTGTCATACAGAGTTATATATTTTATTGTTTACGTAAACTTCCAATATTTAAAATAATAGTTTCATCGCTAAAGTATAAAGTAAAAATTATTTCTATTCAACTCATTTTTACACTTCGGGGCGAAACATTTTCGTTTAGTCGATTGTTAGATAATCGAGATTCATGTAACTGGGATTCTACTGTACTTTCTTTCGAACATGCACCAGATATGTATGCTTTTGAAAAAACCAAATATCAGATATAAAATCACACAACTTATACAAGGTTTATTGCATGTATAATTTGAAAATATAGAAACTTTATGAATGGGATGTTAGATTTTAAAATCACTGAAATTTTTCTGATTAGTGCTGTGTGTTTATCATAGAATATATATCAAGTTGATTCTTAAAACGTTTGATGACTGTATATCAAGCCTTCAATAGTGACGATATTATCATCACTATCAATGAGTGTTATAATAGTTTAGATTTGGTAGCGAACTCTGCGATGTAGGAAAATGCGAGTGCAGACGTTTCAAATAAAAATGTAATGTGTCTAGGTCTACCTTTTATTTTAAGTGCTTTAAAACCATTTGACTATTAGAAAAGCTTTTATTTTTAATAATCTCATTTGACAATGGAGCTTTGTACATTAAGAAGATGGACTAAGCGTATGTTTAAACAACAGCTTTTGGGACATTACTTCACTTCAAAATTGATATAATTTTTACTGAAATTGGAAATTGTAGGGTTTATCTGAATGGACAAATTTTTGGTAGTGGCAATTTGTAGGACTATGGCTAAGATCGAAAAATTCGGAGTATTTGTTGTTACACTTTCAAAAATTAAGTTCTATGAGACAATCTTTCATTACGGAACTAAGGATATTTTTGTTGGTGAGAAATAAACTCAAATGGCATTCTTTCAATGATTAGAAAAACTTTCTTGTTTATATTATTCTAAAAACATTTCATTTGCGTCTTTTATTTCTTCATGCATATATACATCTACATTAGGACGTCGCTGTGACGCATTTGTTGTGATTGGCCGTCTGTATTCTATGTACATGTAATAAAGTCTGTTCGTTTTTTTTCTCTCTCTTCGATGTTCAGTTTAATAAAAATGTACTTAAAGAACACATGTGGGTTCATCCTTTTAGTCCCACAATATAATACAGGGTGTTTATAAAGTCACGGACCCATTTCGATGTTTAATAATTCATAAAATAATAAAGATAGATTAAAATTAATAACATAAATAGACTCAAAAAGTTTCATGACCCTTGTAAATGAACTTCCACGTGTGCCCCCTTCGTCGAACGGAGAATATCAAGTCCATAGTCAATTTCACGCCAGGTAGCGGCAAGCATGTCGACATCCACAGAGGCTATTGCGGTTGTAATTCTGACTTTTAGGTCATCAATGTTCGACACTCTCCTCCTGTAAACAATGTCCTTTACAAATCCCCAAAGGAAAAAGTCTAGCGGCGTTATATCAGGTGATCTGAGTGGCCAAAGAATTGGACATCCTCGTCCAATCCATCTTCCTGGAAAATGGTCATTCAAAGAACTACGAACGATGGTACCCCAATGAGGTGGTGCACCATCTTGTTGCAAAAAGACATGTGGCTGAAACTCTTCTAGTTGTCGAAATACGAAGTTTTCCAGCATGTCTAAGTATACGACTGATGAGACCGTCTTTTCTGTAAAAAAGAAAGGCCCAATGACGCGGTCGTGCATTAGTCCACACCACACATTAAACTTTGGGGAATCCCTTTGTGCCTCACGGTATTCATGGGGGTTTTCAGATCCCCATATGCGCACATTATGGCGATTAACAATGCCAGAAACATAAAAGGATGCTTCGTCGGAGAACATTATGCGCTTCAGAAAATCATCATCATCTTCTATCCTCCTTATCATATCTGTAGCAAAGGCCATACTCCTAGGTCTATCGTCCGGTTCCAAAACTTGAACAATTTGAACTTTGTATGCATGCAGTCTTAATTTTTTCTTAATAACCTTGTACACCGTCGAAATTGGCATATCCAATTCTCTTGCCGCTGATCTCACAGATCTTCTAGGATTGTGTAAAAATGTCTCTCTGACACGGTCAACATCAAAATCACTTGTGCAAGGACGCCCGGAACGTATCTTAACTGCGATACTTCCAGTTTCTAGAAAATTATTTTTCCACCGCAAGATGCTGCTTTTGGATGGAGGATCTTTTTGGTAAATTCTTCTGCAATTTCTCTGTGCTTGCACTATCAATTTCGTTTCTATGTACCACCATAAAATCTGTGCTTTCTCTTGTGGCGCATGCATTCTCGTTAATATCCGCTCGAATAAAACATCACCTACAAAAGTACTACATAGAACAAACACATCAAAAGTAAACATAACATTGCAATAGTTGCCAAAAACAAAAGAGAGAAAAATGCAATTAATAAGCAGACGATATTTAGAAAAGTACAGATATTTAGACTGGAAAATGAAATTATCTGAAATTAACCACACGCGCAGACGATATTTACAAAAGTAAAGATATTCAAACCTGAAAAAAAAATATATGAGTTATTCCATCAATAAATGCCACAAGTTTGTTTATATCTTCATTATTTTATGAGTTATTAAACATCAAAATGGGTCCGGGACTTTATAAACACCCTGTATACTATATGTTTTTTATTTACAAACCAAGTCAAAGGAGGCTGGTTTAATTAAATTAAAACACTGTTATTTATATATTTAAAATTTTCTTTTGAATAGTTTAGCTGAAAAGAAATATATAAAGAAACCAAAAGATATTTATAATGAAAACAGAAGTTCTTTTTCATTTATGGAATACACCTGTACCTGAAAGCCGAAATAGTAGAGGATACTCATAAACAAGGTGAGTTCATTTTACTTACCTTATAAACCTTGTTGAACTATATTATACGATATATTACATATATCAAAATAGACTAATTAAACATTTGATATATGATTTAAATAATTCTTTTGTCATTCTTAATAATTTTTACTATTTGGCACCAGTTCCTTCAAATTACCGTAAAACTTATGCGACTGTTCAAGGTTTCTTTCTTTCTTTTCTTTTTTTTTTTTTTTTTTTCAAATAATAATTCGTAATATCCGAACTTATTTTTAAAATTCCTATGTATTTTTCTTTTTATTTATTTATTTATTTAGTTTTTAATTCCTTAAATGCAACCTCTTTTTTATTTTATTTTATTTTATTTTATTTACATTTATCTTTTATTTTTACATAGTGCTTAACCTCTTGTCTATGGGATAATATGTGGTGCACAGTAAGTTGTTTCTTAAGTTTAAACTTTAAAACAAAGTGCACTTTATTTGTAACTTTCCAAAATATAATCAAAAGTTTAAAATATATAATACCCTATTATTATAAACGATAAAGGTTTAAATATTTCTATAGCTGCAAAATGAGACCACATTATTCTGTAAAATACGAATAAGGGACCTCACGCTTGACTGATTTAAACCAATTTCTATTTTATTTATTTATTTATTTTTTATTTTTGTTGTTGTTGTTTTCAGATTCTACATGTAATTAGTTTTAATTTAATGCATGTTCAAATGATAACTCGACAAATTTGAAAATATATACCCCCCCCCCCCCCACTTTCCCCCACAAAAAAAAAAAAAAAAAAAAAAAAAAAAAGAACAAGAAAAAAAAGTGCCCACATTTACATGGAATGACCTTTTTTAAATTCAAAGTCTTTGAACAGTATAAACGTTTAAATTTACTCATATTGCAATGTAATTTGTTATCATTGATTTTTTTTCCATTTATTCTTAGAAATATGAGATTTTCACCATCATAACACACACACACACACATATCCGCGTTTGTAATGATCGATAGATGACGCTTTTTCAGCTTTTGTTGTTAGTAAATATAATAGCCACGTGTATTTATTATTGTTCTTCTTGTTATTCTACTTAATATTCGTACTATAATTTCTCTGCCATTACATCATGGAAAATTTATTGCTTTTGGAAAAACATATTTCAGTTTATTCAAAGTTCGATCGGAAGTAGATTTTTAACTGAAGTTGAACAAATATTAGTTTAAAATCATCTGATTAATTCGTTACTTCCATTAGCCGAAGCAACTGAAATTTTAAATTTGTCATTTGGAATTAAATGGAAGCTTAATTCTGGATTTCTTGATCCTTTAGAGTTACACTGTAGCACACAACAGTATGTGTTATCTTTTTTACCGGATTTATTCATTTTTATTCAATAAATATATGTGAAACTAAATATCGGCAAGCAATGGCGGCTTCATGAAAGCCGAATTGAAGCATGTTAATTGTAATTTCACCTTAGTCCACTAGAGGGCGAGCATTTCATTACAATCGCGGATATATATATATATATACATATATATATAAATTTTTAGAAGGAAATGTTTTAACGAACCTTAAATTAAAAGAAATAAATGTTCTATTTCTGGGCAAAAACATTTAAAAATTAATATTAAAAATTTTAACTTTTATCTCCAAAATACTAATTCATTATCGTGATTACAAGGAAACAAATCTCTCAAAATATATTAATATATATATATATATATATATATATATATATATATATATATATGTGTATATATGTTGCCGATATTCAAAGTTTTCTAATGCATAATTACGGCAAAATTGTCTTATTAAATAATATAATCGATTAAAAAGATATGTTGATCTACAAATTTAGATGAGATTTAGCTGTAGAAAAATAAATAAATAAAATTAATAATAATACGCAAGTGAAGTGATGACGTCACTGACCGTCCGTGGATGCGAGAAAAATATTTCCTATGTTAATCGCCCATTGTAATTTTTGTAAAAAATTATTAAAAATCGAGAGAAAATCTATTTTCGATTTCAATCCCCACATTTAGGTATAGATATGTATTAATTATCGTGTGCATGCGTTAGATTAAGTTGTTTTTGCTGTAAAATTTATAAAATTTGAATTTTAGCTATCAGAACTCTACAAAAAAAGAAAAAAAAAAAAAAAAAAAAAAAAAAAATGGCAAACTTCCATATTCGATTGAAAACATAAACAATTTAATTCCAAAGGATAATATTTAAACAATAAATATCCAACTAATAAACTAATTAAAAGGAAAATGATAAATATTCTATCATAATTTGAAGTCAAATTTGTTTTCAAATGTCTAAATAAAGGTTCTGGTAAAGATACTAATATGTTGCAGCGTAATAGATTTGATATCGGTCATCCTTGGCAGAAAAAAAAATATCGCCAAATTATCTGGCGAACATAATTTAATTCCTTTCAAAAATCATAGTTATTTTAACAAATTATATTAAGAGAGTAATGAATATGAAACAATATTTCGTACAATGCATGTTACTAAAATATACATCTGGCATGTATATTTTCGTATTACGTTTTTGATCGCCAAATACAAAACCGCCAAAGACAAGAGAGTTTTGAAAATTAAAATTAAATTTTTGTCAATTTGACAGCAAAATAACTCAATCTAACACATGCACATGATAACTAATACATATATAGATCCAAATATGAGGATTAAAATCGGGAAATAATTTTCCTCGATTTTTAATATTTTTTTACAAAAAATCCAATGGGCGATTAACATAGGAAATCATTTTCTTGCATCCACGGACGGTCAGTGACGTCACCACTTCGCTTGCGTATGACCATCATCTGTCAGGAACGATTCCGGTTAGACCGCTTCAAAACAGAGACTTTTGGTAGCCTTTTTTTTTTTTTTTTTTTTTTTCCTTAGAAATGCTATGTATTTTTATTTATTTATTTTTTTTTTTTTTATTAATGTGCATAAATGTTACATCATTAGAAAAACCTTTCAAAACTGAACATTTTTTGTGCTTACACTTTTTCCTTAATTTCAATATGTAAAAAGATTTCAACGAAAGTTTATAACTACCATTGCAATTCTAAAATACCCATGCAGGATAAAATTCAATGTTCTTATAAAATTCAATCCTAAAAATTATGGGCATGATGGCAAATGATGTTATTACATCATTTTTCTGCAATCATGATTATGCGCTTATCTGATAGATTGTGACGTCATATTTATAAAATTAGTTAAAATTGAACCGTGCGAAGCACAGTGATCATTTGATTATGAAAATTTTGTATCACATCTATACTTATTTATTTTCTCTGAAACCTTCAGAAACTATCCAATTGTAATGTTCAAAGCTCTAAATTATATATAACCGACTAAACGCAAGCGAGGTGTGACGTCACTGACCGTCCGTGGATGCAAGAAAAGTATTTCCTATGTTAATCGCCCATTGTAATTTTTGTAAAAAAAAATATTAAAAATCGAGAGAAATTATTTCCCGATATCAATCCCCATATTTAGGTATAGATATGTATTAGTTATCGTGTGCATGCGTTAGATTAAGTTGTTTTTTCTGCAAAATTGATAAAATTTGAATTTTAAATATCAAAACTCTAGAAAAAAAAAAATGACAAACTTCCATATTCGATTGAAAACATAAACATTTAATTCCAAAGGATGATATTTAAACAATAAATATCCAACTAATATACTAATTAAAAGGAAAATGATAAATATTCTATCATAATTTGAAGTCAAATCTGTGTTCAAATGTGTAAATAAAGTATCTGATATAAGATACTAATATGCTGCAGCAGAATAGATTTCATATCTGTTATCCTTGGCGGGTAAAAAATAATTACCAAATTTTTTGACGAACATATTTAATTCCTTTCAAAAATCATGTTTATTTTGACAATGTATAGTAAGAAAATAATCAATAAAATGAAACAATATTTCGTAGAATACATATTACGAAAATATACAAATGGCATGTATATTTTCGTATTACGTTTTTGATCGCCAGAAACAAAAACCTCCAAGAGTCTTGAAATTTAAAATTAAAATTTTGTCAATTTGGCAGCAAAATAACTCAATGTAGCACATGCACACGATAACTAATACATATCTATACCCAGATATGGGGATTAAAATCGGGAAATAATTTTCCTCGATTTTTAATATTTTTTTACAAAAAATCCATCCACGGATGGTCAGGACGTCATCACTTTGATTGCATATTATAAACAACGCAATAAAAGATAAAAACAAACCCAAACTGTTGCCATTTAGAAAATACAAATTCCGAAAGAACGGCTCTTTGAGCGTTTCATAAAAGAACTCTTAAAATTATCGTACATAATACAATCTTCTTCCGTGATAATAATAAAAGCCTTATGTCTTGTATCCGGTTCGTACTCATCTGTATAGAAAGTTGCCATCCAATTTTCATACTTTAGTTAATTTAAAAAAATCTAATTCTCCAATCGATAAGCTGTTTAGTCTGACGGATTCGGAAAATTTGTCCCTTTCACTTGGCGCCTTATTTGTAATGAAGTTTTGATTAGATATTTTAGAAATAATTAAAAATGAAAATAACTTCAAAGTTGGCCATTTAAATTTATGATTGTTGCCAAAAAAATTTAGTCAAGTGACAAATCTTGCCGCCTGCCTCCTTTTTACTTATCTTAAGTTTCTTAAAATATATTTTCTTAAATTTTGATATAGTTTATGGATTTAAGTTATGATTTGTTGTGTTACTTTATTGATTCGTTTGTTTTGCAGGCTGTTAGTGAATAGATCTGGTTTCTTTAAATTTGTGTATTTCATCCCCTGATAAACTTTTTTTTTTTTTTTTTCATTTTTCTGAACTTCTCAGAGAATTTTTAATCTTATTGGTCATTTTTTTTTTTTTTTTTTTTTTTTTTGAGGGGGGGGGGGGCATAAGATGAAAGAATGTTTTCATGGGAAAAATTAAAAATTATAAAATATTGAATTTGCCCATGCATATAAAAAAAATACATATTAAAACGAGTCGAAGAACGAAGCGAAATAAGTAATGGGTTATATTGCGATAAATACGATATATAATATGATAGGTTACATAAGACCTATCGTCCAGGGTTAGTAGTAGGTATTTTCGTTGAAAGAAATAGTTTGTTCATTCGGTGCAACTTGCACATTAGTCCCGTCAGGTACAACTTGCACATTAGTCCCCTTTAAATATAGTGACCAGCGAAGCTGGCAAAGCATTCGCTGATTCACTACCTTAATTGATTTCACATTCCGTAATTTTTGACGGGGCTATATACTAGTAAATAAATAAAATCAGTTACTTTATCTATTCAAATTAAACAAAATCGTGCGAAAACATTCATATTAATTTATTTTATCATCTTACAAAATCCTCCATGGTTTTTCTTTTTTTTAATTACATTAACTTAAAAAAATCACATATTTAAAGTTTTTAGCAAGTTGATAGATACTTTTTGTTACAAATATATGAGCTATAATATTTTAAAAAATAGAAATTACCGAAAATTTATAAGATATATAAAATAATTCTGAAAATAAAATAAGTTACGCTTCCTTTTGCTTTAGCATCATTCTGAAAATATATACTTTTGGGAAAATTCTTATCTAACCATGCGTAACGATTTCGGAACAGCCCCAGATGTTTTTTTCGTCCTTTTTAATCGCTTGTTGATCTGAGATAATCTTTTTGCCCTCTATTGTCAATATCACTTTTAAAAAGCCATGACACCGACTACGGTGAAGACTGATAAATTATTTATGGCGGTTTTTTAAGCTTAAAATATACTGCATTAAAATTTACCAGGCGCAGAAAGAACTGCGGTAGCTTGTTGTATTTCTGTCAGCGGTATTACGTTGCGCTCGTGGCATGAATAGGAGATTAAATTTCACTGTGATACCTCTATTATCTGTTTAAATGCAGTAAAACGAGGTGAAAGATAACACTGATGGTCTTTTTCCTAAGGATGAGAAGTCTCTTTCTTTTAGAAAATATAGACCAAACGAAAATGGGTTTTCTTTTTTTCGTTTGGTATAAAGTAAAAAAAAAAAAAAAAATCCAAACGGAAATAAAACGTGCGAAATACATTTTAAGAAATTAATATAGTAATCCTTGATAAGGAACTCAACTTCCTAATTTAAAAATTAATACTAAGCCATTTATTTATTTATTTATTTATTTATTATTATTATTATTATTATTATTATCATTATTATTAATTTTTGAATATTTAACTAAAAAGTTAGTATGATTTTAAATTATGTAGATTTTTTTTTAACCCTCAGTTGGAGGGGCGGGCGTATGGTATAATTTAAGAGAGGCGGCGTATTAATACGCCAGGTCGTTTTTCGAGCCTCTCCATGATGTTTGAAACTATTTAACCTTATACATTACATTAATAAAGTATTTTGTCATAGTAAAAATTATATAATAAAAAGAATATCAGAAAAATCTGATGTGGGCACGACATGACTTCCTTATACACTTTTAGAAATATACATAATGCTAAGAAACATTGTCACTGGACTCGAAACATTTGGCTAAAAATATTTTTAAAAAATGCATGCATACGTAAAAAAAATAAAAAATAAAATTCTGCCTTGAGGGGACTCATGTCAAAGTTGTGCCTTGGGGGGGGGGACTCATGTCAAAGTTGTGCCTTGGGGGGGGGGACTCATGTCAAAGTTGGGCCTTGGGGGGGACTCATGTCAAAGTTGGGCCTTGGGGGGACTCATGTCAAAGTTGTACCTTGGGGGGGGACTCATGTCAAAGTTGGGCCTTGGGGGGACTCATGTCATATGTCAAAGTTGGGCCTGGGGGGACTCATGTCAAAGTTGGGCCTTGGGGGACTCATGTCAAAGTTGTACCTTGGGGGGGGACTCATGTCAAAGTTGTGCCTTGGGGGGGGACTCATGTCAAAGTTGTACCTTGGGGAGGGGACTCATGTCAAAGTTGTGCCTTGGGGGGGACTCATGTCAATGTTGTAGCTTGGGGGGGGACTCATGTCAAAGTCGTGCCTTGGGGAGGGGACTCATGTCAAAGTTGTGCCTTGGGGGTGACTCATGTCAAAGTTGTGCCTTGGGGGGGACTCATGTCAAAGTTGTGCCTTGGGGAGGACTCATGTCAAAGTTGTGCCTTGGGGGTGACTCATGTCAATGTGTTCTGAACTTTTCTGAAAGTTTCAAATGTCTAGCTAGTCGAGAAGTCAGTTAAATTGCAAGATTTGTCCAAACCGTTTTTGAGCTATTACCGTTTTTTGATACATTTTGCCCATTATGAACCTAATTTTCCTAAATATCTCCAAAACGGAAAATCATATAAAGTCCAAAAAGGGAGGTGCACAACTAGATGTTATAACAAACCTATGTACCAATTCGCAACTTTCTACGTCCAACCGTTTTTGAGTTATGCGACATACACCCCCCCACACACACACACAGACACACATACATACAGACGTCACGAAAAATCGTGTAAAATCGCTTATATCTCTAAAACGAGAGCTCGTGTTAAGACGAAACTTGCAGGTGTGCAACTAGACATCATGACTGTCACACGTATAAATTGGCAACATTCAGCGATCATTCGTTTTCGAGCAATGTGAAATAAAATATCCATTTCGCAAATCGGGATTACTATACTTCCTTATACTTTGTATAAGGAAGTAAAAAAAGCAGGAAAGATGAATAAAAATGATATCAGAAAAAGAATATCAGAAAAAATCACAGCTCAAAAGAGGCGCCTCTATTCAAGGGTTAAATGAGTGAAAATTACATTATTTGGCACAATCTTAGCCAAACTTAACCATTGGATGAATATATAGATTTGTATTCGTAAGGAATTAATTTAGATGTCTGCCATTATATATTTTTTTTTCCACTTTTATAAAAACTTCACAGTACTTCTCTGAATATACGAGGCCTTTATTAAAATCTATGATTAAATTAAAATCTGTAAATGACAGATTTTTCAAGCGGAGAGGACTATTTCTTTCAGCCAGCAAATAAGCGTCGTTACTTTTTCGTGGTAGATTACTTTGAATAAAGTACGAAGTCTCACAACATACAGTAAAAGAAAATAAAAATATTTTTTCGTCCAAAATTAAATTTGGTTTAAGACAGAATTTCAATTTCCTTGTTACTTTTATTTGTATTTTAAAGTTGGGATACTCCTAGTTCATTGCATTTTCCTTGCTTATATGTGTTAACAAATTTATAAATTAAACAACATCTAAAGATATACAGTCGTTTATCAATAATTTTCGATTCAAATACATTGTAAGAACCTATACACCGTATAATAAATAGTGAGAAAAATAGTGCATGGAGTTTGAACTGCGTTATAACGATTATATACAATTTTTTATGAGTTCATATCGATTATTTTTAATATCATAATGCTTAAAATTATTTATTTATTTATTTTTGTGAAAATTTAAAAATATTAAAGGAATTTTTTAATTGTATACGACCTTTTTTGTTTATTTCAAATTAGTTGAGGATTCTAGAAACAAATTCAATTATTTTCACCTATTAAAAGCATTAAAAATATATATAATTTTAAATTTACACTTGTTGTGTTCAAATATTATTAAGAGATTCGTATTATACATTTTACCTGAAAATTGAAAAAATAATGTATAATACCATAAAATACATATTATTATTTTTTTATTTTATTTTATTTATTTATTTATTTATTTATTAAGATTTTATTTTCTTGATATTATACATATTTTAGGATTCCTGTAAAATTCTTCGAAGAAATTGAAATCACATATAAATTAAAAACTGCTCAGTTTTACAACGTTCAATTATATATATATATATATATATATATATATATATATATATATATATATATATATATATATATATATATATATATATATATAATTGATATAAATATGTTACTGTATATTAATAAATAAATAAATATATATATATAATGGATAAAATATGTTAGTTTTTTTTTTTTTTTAATTGATTAATTTCTGGTTTAAATACAATATCCTCATAATCGTAAATCTGTTATTATTATTTTTTTTTTTAATTAAACTGACAATTTTAAAAGAAATATTAATGTCTAACTATGTTTTATATTGCTTTGAAATATTTTTTTACGGTTAATTTATTTAATATGTGTAGTCAGAAATTTTTTATGAGATGATTAAGGTTCAAAACATACAAATATAATATAGTTTGAATGTTTTATCTAATATACATAACATCATAATTATAAACCATGTCTTAGAATGTATCATGCAACATTAATAAAAATAAAGACATAATATTATAAACGTATGAATTTGTTTCGGGGATACATAAATTTCATATATTTGGGGAATGTTCTAATATTAGTTACATACTGAAAGTAATTTCAAATTTGGGTTAAAAAAAAAAAAAAAAAAGTTATAACTTGTTTATTATAATAAAATTGATATATTTATCAGTTCCTGACCACAATATTTTACAAATGTGTAAGTTAATATGTATAAAAGCGTATGTGATTTTAATGCACCAATACATTAAAATTTTTGAGGGCTCTAACTGTTTTGACCAAATTATAACATTTTATGGCGCTTTCTGAATTTCCCTCTAATTCATTCATGTTTAACGTTTGGCAGCACGCCTGCAGATGTTTTACTATAGATGGTGGGTTTGAGACAGAATGTCCCCTTCTGTCAACAATGTCTCAAAAAGCCATTGCTTCAACCAATTTGAATATATAAAAGCTATTTGTGGATTCAATATAAATCTTATTGATGTTTTATTGGTGGTAAGAATGTAAATTTTCAAGCTGACAACAGCCATAAATTACTGTATGTAATGTCATTTTTATTAGAAAAATACTGAAATTATTATTATTTTCATTGAACTCATTAAATTATTATGCTAAAATATAGCAGACGATATTTCAATTAAAGGGAAAAAAAAATATTTTGCATTTATAGAAGTAGACGACAATAAAAATGTAAAAGAAAACAAAAATATAAAAGAAAACAAAATGTAAAAGAAAACATGTAATGCTGTATTGTGTCTATACTTTTGGGACAGCACATTTTTATATAATTTAATGTACATCTTATATAAAAACCTTTGATCAAACCTTTGATCATAATTTATATGCGTTTGCAAAACTGTTGTTATTTATTGCCTACCTCATGAATTTTAATTGCACCTTATTAATTTTTATGTTAATGCAAATTTTATTGATTGTCTAAACTTTTGGGACACGGTGTCCAAGCGTATAAATTCGCCAAACCCGACAGTCGAAAATTTTCGAGAATTTAAAAATTATTTTTATACATAAAGAAGACACATTTTGAATATAAAGTGTCAACTAATATCTGTTTAGTGACTTTTATGCAAATGTTCGTAATCCGATTAAAAAAAAAAAAAAAAAATGAATATATGTATATATATATATTTATATATTTTTTTTTCTGTTTTGAGTTATGTTTAAAATTGGTTAAATATTTTAATGAAATGTTTTTTTTTTTTGTTTTGTTTTATTAAGGTTTAAGTAAAGATATAATAACCTATATTAATAAAATCAGACTCTTGTCTGTATATTTGCCAGAATTAAAAAAACTTTGCGATATCTTCCCGTTTCTCACAACATGAAAGCCGAAAATGACTTCAGAAAATTTTGTGTGTGGGGGTGTGTCCGTGTGTCTGTAACGTTACTTTTGTCCTGGTATCACACGATAACAGCTTGACGGAATTACACGACACTTTGCAGAAACTTAGGCCTTTATCCATCTTAAAATTATATATATCAACTTAAGCAAAATTCCCCTCCCTTCCATTCTACCCCCTGGGGACAAGAGGCAAAAACACATTTGTAAGCATAACAAAGTACTTCACGGTGAAGAAATTGCTCATGGATAGACTAAACAGGAGAACAAAAAAGACCTTTTCTGCGATTTTTAAGTTTTTATTTTTAGGAGGGGAAAAAAAATCAATTTTTTTAGGGAAATTTTGCAATTTCTGAATTTTTGAGTAGAACACTACCAAAAATGGTACAATGATTTTGAAATCAGCTATGCATCTTCTTGATCATATTTCCAAAAACCTATTTTTTTTTTTTTTTTTTTTTTTTTTGTATTTTCGACCTTTTTTGTGTGTGGGGGGGGGGGGGGGAGGGGGGCGTTACTAGATTGAAATTCGAGACAACTCTCTTAGCGCTATATTTGTCCGTGGAAATCTATAGGAGCTGTGTTCAAGAATGTTGGTGGGTGGATTGTTTATATGTATCCGACACCTATAGTAACGGGATTTTATTAAATTCCCCCTTTCTCCCCCTGGGGGGCATGAGGCAAAAACATATTTGTAAGCACAACTCGGCTCTAAATTACTTGACAGTGAAGAAATTGCACATGAGGTGAGTAGGCTTCAGTACAAGAAAATATTTTCTGCGATTTTGGAATTTTCGATTTTTAAGAGGGGGAGTGAGGAAATTACGTAAATTCCGGATTTTTGAGTAGAACTATGCAAAATATGGTGCAAATATACTGAAAAAATGTATGCGTCTTGTTTAGAATATTTCGAAAATCCTAT